>CM022297.1:442476309-443959327 GCA_011799875.1 Thinopyrum elongatum | reverse complement strand
TACTCTGGGCACGCCGACGCAACGCCGGCGCCGCGGCCAAGGCCAAGGGAGGGCGGCGGGTGAAGTGGTGCGGGCGAGCGCGGGCTCCAGAGGCGCGGGCGCTCATGGAGCTGGCGAGCCCGGCGCGATGCGGTGGACGCAGAGGCGGGGCCGCGTGCGAGGCTCGGGCGCGGCGAACGGGACAGCGCGGAGGCGGATGGCGGCGACGGCGCGGCTCCGACGAGTGGTAGCGAGGGAGGCGCAGGCCTAGCAGGCAGCAGCAGAGACAGCGAGGAGCATGGGGGGGGGCGCGGCGAGGCGCCGTAGCAGCAGCTGCAGCAGAGCACCGGGGGGGGGGGAAGGAAAGCGCGGGGTGGGGAACCGGAGCGGGGGCGAGACAGGGGCCGGCGCGGTGAGCGTGGCCAGTCGTGCGGCGCGCGCGGGGGCGTGTGCGCGCGGCGAGTGCGGGAGCAGAGAGGGGGAGGCCTGGGGCCTCACCGTGATCGTAGGGACGGGGCAAGCGGGGGGGTCGGCGGTCGACGGGACGACGGCGACGGAGACGAGGGCAGGCCGGTGGGGAGGCCGGTTCCGGGCGGCGGCAGGTCGTCGCGGCTTCGCCCGATCCGTTTCTGGATCGGGGGGGGGGGGCGAACGAGTGGGGAGGGGGGGAGTGGGGTGTCGGTGGGGCTAGGGTTTCGGTCGGGGGCCATATAGCCAGGGGGCCAGGTGCCGGCCGGCTGGGCTTCGGCCCAGTTGGGCCTGGGGGGGGGGGGGGGTTGCTCCTTTATCCTTTTTCTGTTTCTTTTCCTTTTCTTTATTCTCTTTTCTCAATCTAGTAAACAGCAGTGCCTCAAAATGTTTGTAAAACTGAGACCTAGTTCATAAATACCAGTGCATTATTCCTTAACATCTAAAATTAGTTTGGACAAAACATAATCCATATTTATTTCAGATTTAATAAATGGTTATTAAATATATCTTTATCCCACTGTTTGAGGTTTTCGAGTCACTTATCCAATTCCAATGATGTTGGTTTCAATTTTAGAATAGCCTCTGGAATATTTGTTGTATTTATCTGACATTTTAGCTCCTATGTTGGACAACTTTCATATTCCACTTTCATTTAACTCTGAATTTGACTTAGGAGTTGAATGCATGTGATGCTAATGATGATTATGCCTGTTGATCATGCTACATGTCAGTTCAAAGGATTACTGTTGCTATCACCGGGGTGTTACACTCTCCTCATCTATTAAAATTCTCTCCGAGAATTAGAGGAAGACTGAAGAAAGAGGGGTATTCTTTGCAAAGACGATCCTCGCGTTCCAGAGTGCTTCATCTTCAAAATGATTTGACCATAACCTTGAGGAACTTGATTGACTTTTGACGTGTTCGACGCTCAGCTTGATCAAGAATAGGGATGGGATATTCTGGATATGACAGATCTTCCCGTAATTCAAGCACTTCATGATCCACAGCTCGAATAAGATCCTTGAAGCACGACGGAGTTGGGATACATGAAAAGACATCATGTACTTGTGAAAGATTGGCGGCAATTCCAATTGATATGCCACTTCTCCTCGACGGGCAAAATACGGAACGGCCAATGTACGAGGCTAACTTGCCTTTGATTCCGAACCGATGAGTGCCTTTCACAACGAGTGACGCGGAGGTAAGCTTGCTCGCCAGTTGATAGACTATTTCCTGGTGCTTTCGGTCTAGTTGCTTTTCTGACGAGACTAGCAGCTTTCAAATGTTTCACGAACAATGCGGACTTGTTCTTCAGCTTGCCGAATAATGTCCGGTCCGACGATGAGCGTTCCCCAGTTTCTGACCAATTCAAGAGGGGTTCGACACTTACACCGTATAGAACTTCAAACGGTGCCACTTCAGACTAGCTTGATAGCTATTGTTGTAAGAGAATTCGGCATACGGGAGATGATTCCTCCCATTTCTTACCGAAGAGAGATGACCGCAAGCTCGAAGCAATCTTCGGCACTTGATTAACTCGTTCAACTTGACCCTGTGACTGAGGATGAAAAGCGGTGCTTAAAGACAGATGAGTTCCCATAGCTTTTGGAACTATTCCGAGTCTGGAGGTGAAGAGACTGCCCACGATCAGAACTGATCTCAACGGAACCCGTGGAGTGACACAATCCGGGAAACATACAAGTCTGCTAACTGGGCTAGCAGTGATTGTCTCTTTAAACAGACAGAAAGGAGCAACCTGGAGAATCGGTCATGACGACAAATAGCATCATGACCCTTCTGAGATCTGGGAAACCAGTAATGAAATCCTTTGGACCTTGTCCCATGTCCATTCAGGAATTTCCAGGGGTTGCAGATTTCCTGCGGGCCTTTGATGTTGAGCTTAAACGGGCGGCGGCAAACGTCACACGCAAACATAACGAGCATGTCCGCTTCATATTAGGGCCAACCAGAATCTTGAGACAAATGTCACGGTACATCTTTGTGCTACCAGGGTGAATATAACAAGGGAGTGTCATGAGACTTCCTTCATAACGTTTTCCCTCTCATTCTTGAACTTGGTGTACGAAGAGACGGCGTTGGAAAAAATAGGATCCCCTCTGCATCAATGGAATTCCGACGGCTTCCTCTCTCGAGGTATCGCTTGATCTGTTCAACTTCAGTGTCATACCTTTGCATAACCTTAATGCCGTGTCTATAAATCTGGTTCGACAACCAGGGTATTGAGATAACCCTGTGGAACACTATGGAGGTTCATTTGCAAAGCTCTTCATGGAGAAGAGGTTGTGGTTTCTTGAACCATAAGATTGTTGCTATAGGACTTGCGACTCAAAGCATCGGCCATTACATTAGCCTTGCCGGGGTATAAGAAATTTCTATCATAATCGGCAATTGTTTCGAGCCATCTTTGTTGACGAAGGTTCAGATCTGGTGGTATTAATATAATAAATATTTCAAGTTTGGTGATCCGTGTATAGTCTCGCAATGGTTTACCGAGAAGGTAATGTCGCCCTGCTTCAAGGCTATAAACCGCAGAAAGTTCAAGATCATGCCGGGTAATTTTCTTCATGAGGACGCAATTGTCGGGAGGCATAAGCATCACTTTGCGCTCCTTGCATGTAGGAACACACAGCCTAATCCTTGACGAGATGCATCACAGTATATCCGAAATCATTTGGAATCCGGGGGTGCTAATACTGGGGCAGATGTCAATTTTCTTTTAGTGTCTGAAAGCTTTCTTGAAATTTTCTGTCCACTCAAATTAACACCTTTGTGAGCAGATATGTCAAGGGTTTTTTGTCAATCTTGGAAAAGTTCTCACGAATCGACGGCAATACTAGCGAGTCCGAGAAAACTTCTGACGTGGACTAACATTCTTTGGGGGAGTCAGTCCGATAATAGCCTGAACTCGTTCGGGGTTACAGCAATCCCATCCTTGGAATCACATGTCCAAGGTAAGTTACTTCAGGAAGCCAAAATTCGCTTTTGGAATACTTGGCATACAACTGGTGTTCGGACCTTTCTAGAACAAGGCGGAGATGTTCAGCATGTCCTCTTTATTCTTAGAATAGACCAGAATATCTCTAGATATACACGACGAATTTGTCGGGTAATCCATAATATATAATTCATACGGCGGGAGAATGTAGCTGGAGTCATTCGTTAGGGCCCAAATGACATGACGGTGTATTCATAGGAGCCATAACGAGTGACGAATGCAGTCTGGAATGTCCCTCGTTCACGACACGGATCTGGTGATAACCCAACCTCAGGTTCGAGTTTTAGAGAACACCCGATGATCCGGCAAGTTGATCATAAAGATCATTGATACGGGCAGTGCATATTATTCTGGATTGTGGCTTGGTTAATGGGCCGGTAATCCTGAACCAATCGTTTAGTTCCATCCTTCTTCTTAACGAAGAGTGAAGGTGCTCCCCAAGCCAGAGGAACTGGGGCGGATAAAAACCACTCTTAAGCAGTGATTTCGATTTCTTCCTTAAGCTCAGAGGTTAGGCGGAGGCATCTTATAAGGTTCGCTTGGCATAGGAACGGTGCCAGGCTTCAATTCGATGACAAACTCGACAGCTCTCCCGGGGTATTCCGTGAAGTTCTTCTGGAAAGACGTCTGGAAATCTCGAACGACAGGAACGTTTCGATCCCTCCAGAGGTGAGCGTCAAACATTCAAACATATACCTGAGCTTCAGCGTCTCGAGTAATGCGGGCGTTATAGTTCACTATCTCATCGAGGGTGAGAAGTTGATAACTTTAGTAGCACAATTGATACGAAGCAATGTGAGCTTTCAACCAATCCTTCCGAGTATGAGGTCTATGGTGGAAGACTTCAGGATAATAGGGGAAGCTAGGAATTCAAATATCCTCCTCGTTTCCAACAGGGACCATTATGTGCCATCATAGTGTTTTGACATTGGCCTCCAGGGGTATGGACACTATTGGCAGGTTCATCTTTTCGAATGCAATGTCATGAGATATGCAAATGCTTCAGACATGAATGAATGCGATGCTCCTGAATCAAATAATAACAGAAGCAGGTACTGAGTCAACAAGAAGGGTACCCATCACAGTAGCAGGTTGATCCTGGACTTCTTCAATGTCAATGTTGTAAGCCTGACCACGACCACGTGACGCAACCCAGTATTTAGTTGCGTTCTGATTGTTGCCAGGCCATATCCCGGCCAGCACGAGGAAAATCTAACTGATTCTGAGTCGGTCAGCAGTCTTAGCCTGGGGGCCTGGTTTGCGCACGTGAAACACAAACCATCTTCAGGACGAAGAGGGGCATGTTCTATAGCTTGACCTTTGACGGTCCTCGGTGTGAGGAGGCAGACGTGTGCAGCATTTGTTCTTTGGCGAGAGGTATTGGGAACGAAACGCTTTGTTGGGAATCCAAAATCTACGCTTCGTGCTGAGCCCGAGATGAGCCACATCACTATGCGCTTCTGCGAGTCCTTGTGTTCTCTGAGCGGTCTCACAGAATAGCCTTGTTCACTAGAGTTGAGAAGTCATTGATGTCTTGAGCAGCTAGTGCAAGCTTGAGGTCAGGGTGTAGTCCCTTCGGAACTTCGTCCTGTCTGCGGCAGCATCTGTGGCGATGTCTTCTTCAGCATAGCGGAGAGATCAAGAATTCCCGCTGATAAGCTTCGACGTTTTTTATTGCCCTGGGGTGAGGTTACGAACTGGGTCTCCATGCGTTCCATATGCTTGAGGGATGTAACGTGTACGGAAAGCAGCCTGGAACTCATACCAGGTGATGACTGTTCCAACAGGCATAGTACGCTTGTGTGTGTCCCACCATTGAAGCGGGGCCCTTTAAGAAAAAGGCCGCGAAGGTACAAAGTGGCGGGGGCGACATTACGACTCCACTCGTGAGTGATGTCGCGGAGCCAGTCATCTGGCATCCAGGGGCTTGTCAGAGTTGCGAAACTGCGTTGGGTTGAGTCGCAAATCCTGTCAAAGTTATTGAAGCTGGGTTCTGGTTCTGTTGTTCTGATGCGGAAACTGAGCCATGATTCCAACCATGAACTGGCGGTTAAGCCGAACGTGGCATCACTAGCTGCCATATAGTCTGGCGGGGCTGTGGAACGTCAGGCCCGACCACGACCACGCCACCTGGTCTACCATCCTGCTTCGTATCAACAGGGGGTAGCTTAGTAAAAAGCATGCGAGTGTGGTTTAAGCGCAAGTATAGACGTACACAGACAATACCTTTAAGCAGTGTAAGTAGATACCTAACATAGTCTATTAAGACATAGATCCACTACACAAGTCGTACATGTGGACACATACGCGCAAATTAAAACTAGACATACTAGGCATCTAGGCGCGCGCAGGCAACGCGGTAAGGGGATTAACAACGAGACATATCAAAGGCCTACATCAACGTCGGAGAAAACCACTGTTAACGGGTCAACTCTGCGATTCGGACGACGATATTTCGTCGCGGAAGGATCCTGGTGCCATGTGCACTCTGATGCAGAACCCGGTTCGCGAACTAAAGAGAGTGTCCCGTGTAGGTGTGTGACCTCCCCAAAGCAGTCCCGTCAATACAGTCATACATCTGATCACTCGCGCGGTTAAATAGATGTGCTCCGGAGTATCCTGCAGCGACTCGGTCATCAACTGCGTCATAGCATCGTATGAGCTACGTGCTCGAGTGGGCAACCAACTACTGACGTCGAGAGCCTGAACATGCGATCGCAGAGCCTGAGTTGCACTATCAACGCGTGGTCATAGTCGGCGAGGCTCGACTGGGCGACAATGCTGTGTATATCCGGTAGCATCTCCACACGGGCGATATCGGAATGTATCGGAACTCAGAGGTCCAGTCGCAAATAAGTCCTAAACTGTCCCTCGGGAGATGGACGTGCGACAGAGACAGAGTGGAGGCGGTTCATGGAAGCGGTGGGGAGGGGGGTGGGGAGATGTGCGTCAGCGATGACTTCCATCGGGTTCACTGCCATACCCTTAAACGTGTCAGCCTCCGTTGGTCGTGAGTTCATTCTTCCGAGCAATAGATCGACATCAGCATGGTTACTGCTCTGATTAACCCGCGTAAATCCTCGTAAACACCATGTACTCAGGTACCACGTATGCCAATCTGTCATATGAGCGTCCAGACAAGCTTGGGAAAACCCTGGTCAATCACGAGCCCAAGTGCTAAGTCACAAGCTGTGTCTCAGGACGCAGGTAGGCACAAACTGTCCATCTGAAAATAGAGGAAACTCAGATTTGGTCAAATGACAATGAGAATTTTAACACACACTCAAGAGAAAGTTTAGACAAAACATGAACGGAAAATGATTATTACAACTAATCCGATCAACCAACGCAGAGGAATTGCACAGATATCCCAGCTCTCAGCGGTTAGAACGGGATTATACGAGATCCTAGTGGTCGGCGTTGATAAAATTATTAACTCCGAATAGAAGAGATATTAGAGTCCCAGATATAACGAGGAATCAAAAGATCTAATACCACACCATTGGCGACGTGTGGCCCTAGCCACACAGCCAAGTTAGTAATTTAGTTTCTCGGTTTCTAGACTCAACTTCGGCAAAGGATATTTGGAGGGGGGGTCTTCCTACAACATTCAGGCCTCTTGACATCCAACTTGTGACGCCCCCCGGTTCAAATCGTACACTAGCATACACGCAAACTGTTACGATCAATGCCCAGGGCCACGGAAGATGATCACACACAACTCTAACCAAATACAATGGTCCACAATATTCAGCACTCAGGGATCACGTAGATCCGTAATACATAATCATCACTACAATAATATCTGAGTACAGACATAGTAGACAAGTTTCTGCCTTAAGAAGGCTAAGCCACAACCCGACACTAGATCGAAAGGGCGTTGGCCCCTCCTGGGAGCCTCCGTCCTACTCTCCTGTCTCGTGGCTCGATCCAGTCGTACGTACCGGCTCTTGACCCGCCTGGTAGTAAGGCTCCGGTGGTGGCGCGTCCCGGGGACGCGCCCGCTCGGGCTGCGCCCACGCCCGCCCCGTGTGGCCGCATGGGCCACTGACGAGTGGGCCCCGCCCCTCTGGGCCTATGACAAAGGGGGCCCACCCCCAAAAATGTTTTAGAAAGAAAGAAATAAAAATAAATAATTAAAATAATTAATTAATTAATTAGTTAATTAATCCTGATTAGGTTAATCTAATTAACTAATTAGTGTTAATTAAACAGTAATTAGTAATTAACTTAATTAACCGCTGACATCAGCATGAGGTCATGCTGATGTCATCATCAATCACTGTTTCGGATAATGTTGAATTAAATAATTAATTAAATTTCAGAAATTAATAAAAACTTTAGAAAATCATATCTTTTAAACCGTAACTCCGATCAAAATATTTTATACATGAAACTTGCTCAGAACGACGATACGAACCCGGATACGCCCTCTGTATTCCCGTCAGACGTCCGCAACTATAAGAACGTTGAACAATTAGACCGATTTCGATAAATGAATAGTGTCCAACTTTAATTAAATAAACCCAAATAAATTCCTAAATTAACTAAATCGTTTAGTTAGGCAGTAGAACACCCCGGCATATCATTTAGGCATGTCATACATATTGTTTGCATTATTGCCGTGAATTTATTGTTTCTCTCCCCCTCCTTCTCTCTCGATAGACGCCGAGACTGACGTCGCTGCTGTCGAGTACGACTACGCTACTGACGAGCAGCCCGTTGACGACCTCCCTCTCTTGCCAGAGCAACCAGGCAAGCCCCCCCCCTTGAGCATTCCAGATATCGCCCATTCTATTCTCCTGCTTGCATTAGATTTCGCTACTGTTAATGTATGCTCCTATTCTGATGCATAGCCTGCTGTTGTAACCTGTTCATTGCTACCTTACCTGCCTATGATAAACTGTTTAGTATAGGTTGGTGTGAACCATCTGTGACCCCACCACCTTACTTTGTCGCCCCTGCTTGTTCATCGACGACTCGATCAACGTGATCGTCGATCAGAGACAGACGCCTCACTTCACACCCCCCCTTAGTTGTACGACTCTGCGTAGTATCTATCGAGTGCCGAGGGTGATACCTCGTAACGCACTCCTGATGAATACTCTGCAGCATAGCTGTACGGTCGTGGTCATCGAGGGTGATTCCTCCTTCTCCATGTCCGATAGGACTCTGTCGTGCAACCCCTCAGTGTGAACCTCGAGGGTGATACCTCATACGTTCACCCTGATGAATATGACCACACGGTTACTTGACCTTTTTCACAGGCGGGTCCACCCTGGTGGGTACCCGCTGGGGATCTATGACTTCGGGTGTGCCGGAAGGGCACTCGAGTGTGACATTGTGGCGGAGCATCAGAGACTCTGATTGTCTCCGCTTGATACTAATTGAGCCTATTGGATTTGGGTGTGTGATCTGAGTGGGTCGACGTGCCCTATACGCACTACCACCACGCGGGATAATGGTTATGGGGCCCTCTGCGATGTACGTTTCGCCGAAAGCTTATCAGACGTCACGATTCACCGTGCGGGCTGATCGTCGGGATTGGGCTGGATACTTCACTGGCGAGTTCAGTGTCGCGCCTGCACCCCGGCCAGCCACGCAATGCGCAGGGTGCCCAGGGCGATGGCCCGAGACCCCAGGGTGCATAGGTTAGTCCGGCGTGCTGACCTCTCTGCTGAGCCTAGGTAGAGCGCTGCTTCGTGTTGATCTTCCGAGGACGGGCATTACCCATCAAGTATGTCCGGCCAGAGTTGATCGAGCGTGTTGGGTAACAGTAGTGCACCCCTGCAGGGATGAATCTTCTATCAATAGCCGGTCCTACGGTAAAGGACGCTCAGTTTGTGTATCCCGATCTACTACTTAAACTGGATACTTGTTACTTAATTGAAGCTTCGGGATTACTTTCTCGCTGGGAGTCGAGGAAGGATCTTTGAGCTGTACTTCAACATGTTTGCTAAATAAAATGCTATTCTACTCTCTTCTACTGCTGCAAGATGATGGCTTTGAGAAGATGTTTGAAGATGCTAGTCTTCGATAGGACTAGGCCTTTCTCTCTATTCTGGCATTTCTGCAGCCCAGTCCACATATACAGCCTTTTCTCCATTGATAATGTTGCATATGTAGTATAGATCCTTGCTTGCTGAGTACTTCGGATGAGTACTCACGGTTGCTTTATTTTCTCTTTTCCCCCATATACCCCACCTTGATGATACACCAGACGATGGAGTCCAGGAGCCAGACGCCACCACCGGAGCCTACTACCAGGCGGGTCCAGAGGGTACGTACTACTGGATCGAGCCAGCTGACCAGGAGTAGGATCGGAGGCTCCCAGGCAGGAGGCCAACGCCTTTCGATCTAGTGTCGCTGTTTGTGCTAGCCTTCTTAAGGCAGAACTTGTCTAACTATGTCTGTACTCAGATATTATTTGTATGACTGACTTATGTATTCGGATCTTCGGATCCCTGGTCTGTAATATTGTGGACCTTCGTTTATTTGTGTTTAGAGTTGTGTTGTGATATCTTCCCGTGAGTCCCTGGGCTTGATCGTACACGTTTGCGTGTATGACTAGTGTACGATTGAACCGGGGGCGTCACACTTAGACCGGCACAATACCAGTTTGAATGACTATGTTTGCTTGTTGTTAAATGTTAGGCCTGTTGCAGTTAACACACCTTTCCACTTGTTTTGCTTTACTAGCGTGCTTAAACCTGCACACTGAAGCTATCTTTTGGAGATTATTTTGTCTGCCATGGATAATTTTGGTTGATGTTTAGCCTATTGTGCTTAACATGCCTCTTGATGTACCTACACAGGACAATTTTGGGAACGACTATTGTTTTCCATCGAGGTTAGTTTCATCCCATGGCTTATATATACTCACTGTTCAGGATATCGGTAGCTGGTACCATGTAGGCCGGGGGCTGATAAGGGACTAATCGGTGAATCGGACTTTTAACTAAATATATCTGTAACCGATTTACCGTTAGGTTAACTAGGGCCATATGTAATATATCTGAGGCTACATAGCAACATGCACTGTACTTAATGACTAAATATGCAATCCTAGGCTACATAGCAACAAGGAAGAGTGTTACCTTAATGTTCTGATGATGTCTAGATATACGTAGAAGAGCAGCATCAGCAACAACAACAACAACACAGCCCTGTTTGGATACTCAACTTAGCTAGAGGCTAGAGTTAGTTTCTAGCTCATGACTAACCCTGAAGGCCTGAACTAACTCCATCCAAAGAGGTGTTTGGATGACAGGGTTAGATTGACAATAAATGCACTAGGAGAACTAGCTCCAATTAGCACCTCTTGGGTTGGATAGTTTTTTTGGGTGGGTTAGATGCAACTAGCTCAAACTAGCCCTCATGTTTGTATATACTTTAGGGCTATTTGAGCCCGAACTAGCTCAAACTAACTCTAACCCATGGATACAGCAGCAGTTAATCAGCCGATAATTTGTAAGAATGCAATAAACTCCTTCCGGCCCATAATATAAGATGTTAATTCATCTAATATGTGAGTATATTGGATGTTATAAGATATTATAAAAGAGTGTTGTACTACATCATTGTGCAATTGCTGTTTAGCTTCTAATATTAACTTGGTGCTTTTAGGTACATATGTCATTGTAAAGATCCGCGCTTCGACCCTTTCTATGTATGGGGCAATGAGATATCGATGAACCAGCATCAAGTGAGGAAGCTGATAAAGATTGTTAGTAAAATGGGTCAAAAGATGGCAATTAAACTATTTGTTTACACTTTATCCAAGACAACAGCGAACTGCAGGATGGTAAGTAAGAACTCTGCAGCCTTCTTTTTACTGCCCATAATGAGTTGTGTTAGATGACAATGTCTGAATCTTTTTCCTTTGCAGTGGTTGCTAAAGAAGTTTACTCAAGATTACCTCTCAAACTACATGATTGGTGAGCATGCAAAGGTTAAAGTATTTCTACTAGAACACGATGATTATCTAGATGTTTTAATGAAGACCGTGAAGGATGGGCGGTCGGCCATCGGGGTTGGACTAGAGTCGTGTGTGCCTTCTGCATGGAGGAGGTCACAATATGGGCATTCCGCTTCACCTTGTTCAGCAACCAGAATGTATTTTGCCTCTTTCTTTACCGTCTTTAATAGTACAAGTATACAACTGTGGTTCATCATTCTTTATTTGGTTCTTATGTAATTCTTGAACATATGTACCTATGAATCGAATAATGCATTGGTTGTTTGAACCTGATGGATATGAATAAAGCTATAGCATACATTCAAATTCAAATTCAAATCTGGTACAATTTGAAATAGCAACAATTAAATTACGGTGAAATTACGCTCTCCAGGTAGTTACGGCACACACGGTTGGTAAAACACAAACGTTTGTGATATACACCATAATCCGACACGGTTCACAGAGAGGAAACGTGTGCAAGCATGCACACAGTTGCCGTTTGCAAATCGTGTGCGATGTCAGACAATATCACAAATGGTGCGGGCAAACTAAACGTTTGTGATAGTTTCCTTATCGTACACGATTCGCAACCATGAACTATTTCTGATGAAGTATGCATCATAAACGTTGCACCACTGAATAGCGTGTGCGATAGTTGTCGTGTACGACGATGTTACGATGGTCCGACGTTTCGTAATCCTGTCCGACACTCGTACGACGATTAGCTAATCTTCTTAATTAGTTATTGCATACTGTTTGGGAAAAGCGAATGTGTGTGATTGTATGCTTATCATACACGTTCTATAATAGTGAACCATTTGTGATGGGCCGCGCATCATAAACGTAGCACCACAGAATACCGACTGCGATGGCAATGCGAACACAAACGAGTAGGAGTACTGTATATGCATCTTGGCTCCCTATCCCCGATGGTTTCTGGGTCGTGTGGGAAGGACCCCCCTATCACCCACACTCACTTGGCGACGGTTCCAAATGCCGTCGCGGAAAGGGGTTAAAAACCGTTTGTATAGCACCGACACGTACCAGTGTGTGAAAACATAAACAAATACCGTGTCCCTAGTAAGCCTCTACTAGACTAGCTCGTTGATCAAAGATGGTTAAGGTTTCCTAACCATAGACATGTGTTATCATTTGATAACGGGATCACATCATTAGGAGAATGATGTGATGGACAAGACCCATCCTTTAGCTTAGCATATTGATCGTTCAGTTTATTGCTATTGCTTTCTTCATGTCAAATACATATTCCTTCAACTATGAGATTATGCAACTCCCGGATACCGGAGGAATACCTTGTGTGCTATCAAACATCACAACGTAACTGGGTGATCATAAAGATGCTCTACAGGTATCTCCGAAGGTGTTTGTTGATTTGGCATAGATCGAGATTAGGATTTGTCACTCCGAGTATCGGAGAGGTATCTCTGGGCTCTCTCGGTAATACACATCATAAGCTTGCAAGCAAATGACTAATGAGTTAGTTGCAAGATGATGTATTATGAAACGAGTAAAGAGACTTGCCGGTAATGAGATTGAAATAGGTATGAAGATACCGACGATCGAATCTCGGGCACACTATAAGAAATATGTCAACTTGTGACCTTCTGTCAGTGACCCTGGAAGAATTGGTCATAAATCTACGACCATTTGAGACCAATTGGTCAAAAGCTGTTCGGGGGGCTCCAAACCCTAAACTATAACGACCATTTTGGTCAGAAAGGTCGTAATTTCCTTACACGAAATGATCGTAAAGCAAACAGCACTGGTCCGCTGCCTTATTTCTAGCTGATAACGACCAATATAGATGGTCATAGCCTTGTAAATTGTGGTGCATTGCTATGACTAGGCGCCACCTCATCAGTTTTGCCTATGTGTCATGTCTATGTGTCAATTTTTGCCGTAGGTTGTGAAGCAGCCTATATTTCTGTCATTCCCAAAATTCCCAAAAAAATGGGCATTCTTTACTATCCAAATCATTGCCTCATGACAATATTCAGCTCCATTTGCCTGGTAAATCTTCCTCGGCAAATTTCCAAAGTTTCTGTTCAGCTAGAACCGTTGTGAAGGAAGTACTAGCTAGGCATATCCTAATGAGCTGAATTTTTGCCACATCTTCTATATTCCCAAATCATATCTCTCCACAAAATTTGAGCCCCATCTAACAATCCATGTGAGCTCACCATCCAATCTTTGTTTCTAGTAATATTTTCAGTTTGTGAAGCAACTATATTTTATGTTAATTTATAATTGCTAAAAATTTACCAGGATATGACCGTACCCATATAACCTCCCTCCACCAAATTTTAGCTCATTTAATCTAGCCAATTTCCCACAACCTTTTTCCCAATTTTCTGTTCAGTGAAGAGCACTGTGAAGGAAGTACCATTTTTATTTATCCAAATGGTATTAAATTTTTACAGTTCCTTCATATGCCCAAATTATCATCCAACTCCAAACTTCGGATCAATCCATTCATTCATTTGAGTCCAGCTTCAACATTCATATTTCTGTCTAGTGTGGTATGTTGCAAAGCAAGTGACACCTAGGCTCCTCCATTTGAGCTGCAAATTTTCCAAGAAAGTGTCCTTAGTAGATGATCATCCTCGGCCAAACCTCGGGCCCATTGGCCATGTGCATTTTCCCTACCACTAATCAAACACTTGGCTGCTAATTCATGTTTGAGCTTAGTTCAGTCTCCTCGTGAGATTCTTCTATTGCCTTATTCTTCCTAACACCTACCAGGGGAGTGCCTAACCCACTAGACATGCCTAGGCCGCCCAAAACGCGTGGCAATGCCACGGTCCTGCGGTGACCACGCGGCGGGCATGGGAGTTTACGCGCTCTGGAGTTGGGGCCCTTGGCCACCATCCAAACCTCAATGTATCGCTACCAAACCATGTATTTCTGATTAAATAGATACTTATGTACCTATAAATGATTTTTAGAAAATATAAAGAGCAAACTATGAGGCAGCTGCAGTTCAAATTTGACCCGGTTCCAGCTGAATCGGCGGAAATTTGTCTTTTTCA
Source organism: Thinopyrum elongatum (assembly GCA_011799875.1). Taxonomy (NCBI): domain Eukaryota; kingdom Viridiplantae; phylum Streptophyta; class Magnoliopsida; order Poales; family Poaceae; genus Thinopyrum; species Thinopyrum elongatum. Next base: position 443,944,851 of record CM022297.1, on the reverse strand, counting down.
CCACAGGTGTATAAAAACTTTTGACAACCAACCATTTGTCAATTGTACATTAAATATGGCCTAATATATTATAAAAATGACCTGGTCCTATTTTGCAACAAATATATGGTAGGTCCTTCACAAAAAAAACTCATTTTGGGCATTCAAAAAATAGAAAATGAATTTTTCATCCAAAGAAAATGAAAACTTCCTTAGGCAACATTGTTTGCCATTCCAAGATGCACCCTTGTGCACAATATGAGATCATTTGAACAAACCATGCCATGAATGTGGCCATAAGATTGATCATTTGGCTTGAAAGCCATGCATCTTCACACATGATAGCTCGTTTCTGAGAACACTTTTTTAAAATAATTACCGTATTACAAGTTTATTATTTTTCCTGGTAACTTGGTCACATATAATGACACAATGCGAAGGTTTTCCAATTTTTTGATTTTTTTTGAATTTTTCATGCCCGTTTTAAAATGCGGTCAAAATGGCGGGCATGACCGTTCCTAGCTAGTGGTTGAATCTTGAAAAACTTTTGATATTTCTCTGATTAAATAGATACTTATGTACCTAGAAATGATTTAAAAAAAAAAGAGCAAACTACGAGGTAGCTGCAGTTCAAATTTGACCCACTTCCAACTGAATTGGCGGAAATTTGTTTTTTTCACGAGAGGTGGATCAAAACTTTTGACAGCCAATCATTTGGTCAATTGTGCATTAAATATGTCCTAGTATTTTGGAAAATTGATTTGGTACAATTTTGCAACAAATATATGGTAGGTCCTTCACAAAAAAACTTATTTTGGGCACTCGAAAAATGGAAAATGAAATTTTCGTCCAATGAAAATGAAAACTTCCTTAGGCAACATTGTTTGCCACTCCAAGATGCCCCCTTGTGCACAATATGAGATCATTTGAACAAACTATGCCATGAATGTGGCCATAAGATTGATCATCTGGCATGAAGCCATGAATCTTCACACACGATAGCTCATTTCTGAGAACACTTTTCAAAAATAATTACCGCATTACAAGTTTATTATTTTTCCTGGTAACTTGGTCACATATAATGACACAATGCGAAGGTTTTCCAATTTTTAGATTTTTTTTGAATTTTTCACGCCCATTTCAAAATGCGGTCAAAATGGCGGGCATGACCGTTCCTAGCTAGTGGTTGAATATTGGAAAACTTTTGGTGTTTCTCTGATTAAATAGATACTTATGAACCTAGAAATGATTTTTTGAAAAATAAAGAGCAAACTATGAGGCAGCTGCAGTTCAAATTTGAACCGTTTCCTGCTGAATCGGCGGAATTTTTATTTTTTTACCAGAGGTGGATCAAAGCTTTTGACACCCAACCATTTGGTCAATTGTGCATTAAATATGGCCTAGTATTTTAGAAAATTGAGTTGGTCCAATTTTGCAACAAATATATGGTAGGTCCTTCACAAAAAAACTCACTTTGTGCAATCAAAAAATGGAAAATGAATTTTTCGTCCAAGGAAAATGAAAACTTTCTTAGGCAACATTGTTTGCCATTGCAAGATCACAATATTAGACCATTTGAATAAACTATGCCATGAATGTGGCCATAAGATTGATCATTTGGTTTGAAAGCCATGAATCTTCATACATGATAGCTCATTTCTGAAAACACTTTTTTAAAATAATTACCATATTACAAGTTTATTATTTTTCCTGGTAACTTGGTCACATATAATGACACAATTCGAAGGTTTTCCAATTTTTTGATTTATTTTTGAATTTTTCATGCCCGTTTCAAAATGCGACCAAAACAACGTGCACGACCGTTCGTAGCTAGTGGTTGGATCTTGGAAAACTTTTGGTGTTTCTCTGATTAAATAGATACTTATATACCTAGAATTAATTTTTGAAGAAAATAAAGAGCAAACTATGAGGCAGCTGCAGTTCAAATTTTACCAGCTTCCTACTGAATCGGCGAAAATTTGTCTTTTTCACGAGAGGTGGATCAAAGTTTTTGACACCCAACCATTTGGTCAACTTTGCATGAAATATGGCCTAGTATTTTATAAAATTGATTTGGTTCAATTTTGCAACAAATATATGGTAGGTCCTTCAAAAAAAAACTTATTTTGGGCACTCAAAAAATGGAAAATTGATTTTCATGCAAAGAAAATAAAAAATCCCTTTGTCGATATTGTTTACCAATCCAAGATGTAAACTTGTGCAAAGTATGATATCATTTTTTTGAATTTTTCATGTGAAAAAATAGAAGAAAAACAAAAAAAGAAACACAATTATATGTGCTCTATTCTCATTGGTGGAATTCGTTGTCACACAGATCGATGACATGGCGCCCATCCATCCATCCATCTCTCCATCCAACATCCATCCATCCATCTATCTACAGAAAAGAAAAAAAAGAAAAGGAAAAAGAAAATCCCACCCGCAACCACCTACCCAAACCCTAACTCAGATCCTCGAGCCTCTCCTCCTCCCCCCATCTCCTCGCCGCCGCCACCGACGGCGCCCGACCCTCTCCCTCCCTCAGATCTCGATCCCCATCTCCAAGCCATCCTCTCCCTCCCTCAGATCTCGATCGCCGCCGTTCGCCTCCACGCGGCCTCCACCTCCAGCCTCCGCGCGCACCCCGTCCTCCTCGCCCGCCTCCGCGCGCACCCCGTCCTTCTCGCCTGCCTCCGCGCGGCCTCCACCTCCAGCCCCACCCTCGCCATCGACTCCCCCGCGCCGCAACTTGCCCTCCCCTCCCCTCCCCTTCCCTCCATCCAGGTAGTTTCATTTCGTCCCCTCCTCCCCTCCTTCCTCGAGCTCCGTGCGCCATGATCCCTCCCGGCCGCCGTGGCTCTCCCCTGCCCCGCCAGTGGGAGGGACGCGCGTCCCCAGCCGCTCGGCCCACCGGACAAGCGGAGGAGCCAGCTTAGCCGGCGGCCTCCGCCTTCTGTATCTGCTCTGGCGGGTGGCTTGGGCAAGGTGGCCGTGGAGTTCATGGTCCTCGCCGTCGGATGGAGTATGCCATGTTCGAATCCAGGAGGGTTGACGACGACTCGGCGTTTAGGCGCTAGCGAACCGTCAGGTGAGCGCCTACTGCTTTGCTCTCTTGCTTGCTTGCTGGCCTCTTTGCTCGGCCCGGAGCATGGAGATTGGCTGTCGCTGTTAGCTTGGGGAGGGCGCGGATCAGACGGGCGAGGTTTCGCTACCGATTTTCCTTCCTGTTCTGAAGGGGATTCGAGGAGGAACAAAAGAGGAATATTCGGATTGGGCTGATGGGTTGGTGGTTGCTATTAGAAGACGGCTATTGCTGTGTTCTTAGACTGACCACCGATTCATGTATGGCTCCTGTGTGGCTTTTATAACGGTTTACTTTGGTTGCTTAGCGAAACAGTAATCTGGTAGCGAGTCCTCTGAGTTGTTTGATAGCTGTGCATCTGTGATAGAGATGGGCTACTTCAACTTCCATGAGCAGTGTAACATTAGATTCATAAATGAGGATGAAGACATGAAGTAGGAAAAATAATCTGAAATAGCTTTACAATATCACATAGTTCCTCTTGGTTGTGCTTACTAGTGATGAGCTGAGATGACCATGTCTGGCTTTAGAATTGTTCAGCATCACTCCTGTCCTTTTTCGCAAAGTCTTTCGTGCCAAGCTAAAGTTTGGCTTCCAGCCAAATAAGCACAGTACTACCTTACTACTTTTATATATTCGCCTGCAATGTGCAACCATGTATTGGCTTTTGGTTGACACATTTGCTATTGCTAAAAATCTTGTACATGTACAATAATTACAACTCTGCTGAATGTGTACTGCATGTAAGTTAGTCTGCAACATAAGACTATGATTAACATTTCATTACCTTTCTGCAGCTTTTTCAATTGTTGTCGTCATACGCCTAAATATGTTTGCGTCGCGTGCGGAGATTCGGAGGACGCGCAGGGGAGGAGCCAGCGACTGTCGGTAGGTTACCATGGTCGCCTTCTCTCTCCCTCGCTCCCTCTCCCCGTGTCTCCCAAAGTTGTACGGCTGGACAAAGTTTTTGGCTGGCTCACCATTACTGATGATGCTGGATGGATGCAGGGAGCTCCTCGACCTGATACAGTCGGGGAAGCTGGAGCCGGAGGCTCTTTTCCTCAACGCATCGCTGGTACTGCGCCGCACTTTTCGGATAATTTTTATTACTCTAGATGTACTTGATCTTACATTACATGATGATGGCCTTGTTCTAGCGCGGTTTGGTGACAGTTTGCTTGGTTTTGTGTCTTTTAGATAATAGTCCCTGAAGCGCTGCGGTATCGCTGATGACATGCAGTATATCCTCGCGGCTCGTTTTGATGCTTCAGATGAGGAGGTATAATGTTCAGTATGCACCCCTTGTTCAGTCATGGTTTTGAACCTGTCTGTCAGTTTCTTGCTGATAACCCTGCTTGAATTGACTTTGAATCTCGCCGAACCTGTCAGTTTCTTACTAATTGCCTGAGTTTGAGTACCCAAACCAGCTGCATCTTTAACCATGTTTTTTTGCTGAATGTTTTAGGCCTTTTGAGGCTGTTCATCACTGTCCTACGCAAAAGAGTGCTAAAATGCCATCACTGTCCTGTATAGAGAGTAGTGCCTACTACTGCAATCAAAATATAGTTGCATGATTATGTCCCAATCAGTTAAAAAAAATAGCCTTGTGATTCATTCTGTTGAGGCAAGCATGCTCTATTCATTTTGGATCCCAGCTATGTACGTACTAATAAGCTAGCTCAAGCACAAGCAGATGCAGCTCGATTGATATCTATAGTTATAGCAGCAGTACGTATGTGTCTCCTATACTAGATTAATTTCTATACTTAGCTCAACAACACCAGCTCTTACCTGTTTGTTCGTTTTGGAGCAGCAGACATCCTCAGTGTACAATGATGACAACCAGGGCATCCACCACCACGACGACGCTCCACACATGGTCCAACTCGGCTACAACCTCCTCTACCACGTACAGCGGCCGCGGTTGTCTGCGGCATCAAGTAAAGCCTCCTCTCCGGTGAGCCCACCTCCTACCTCTAGCTCCCTCTTTTGTGCTGCTGTAGAAGTACCTTGCTCTGTTCCATGGCCATCATATATTTTTCATAAAATGCTCTAGTGAATAGGATTCATACATAAGTTGGCTACTTTTTTATTTGTGCATTTATAAACCTATTTGAACTTTTCTATTTCTTGAATGTATCCATCCATAAATGTTTTATACAGATAGTTTTGGAATGTGTTTTTTTGTTAGCTTATGTCGTGCATCACAAATGGATCAAGTTCCGGTTTTAGTTTTGTTGTTATTAACCACTACAATCCTGTCAGCATAATAAGTATGTGAATGAATCCGTTCGAGTATCTGAAACTAGATGTTTTGTTGCTCATAGTAATTAAAAACAACGGTCAGTTTCTCATCACACACTGTTATTATCACTTCATGGCTTGATCTGTTGTGTCAGGCTGCTGTAGGTGCTGAACTGTGATCATTGCAAGGAGGAACCACTGTTTGGCTTCAGTCCTTCCCCATTTGATCATTTTTTATGGCCCGCATGCATGCTACGTGTTGGCTGACTTGGCATGACGTGCACGAAAACTTGAGGGCATTCATACTAAATAGAACTTCTTAATTTTCATGCAGACTTGCTCTAGCTCTTCTTAATTTTCATGCATGTTTCTTCCCGGACTTGATCTTACAACTAAATAGCACCCCATCACTTGCTGCTGTTGTTATTCACCCTATCCTCGCTGTTCTGTTTTCTTGTTGGCAGATATTTTGCGTAAATTCAAGACGAAAGATGTTCAAAGAAGCGCCAAGACATTCTTGTATAGCAAGTTATGTAATAATAGCTGGGTTATCTGGGCATTGTGAACTCTTGAATTTCATGTATTTTCTCTCTGTTTCTGAATGAAATGTTGTACGTTTCAGAATTACAATTTCTGTTTCATATGAAATAGTAATTATGTATGTGATTTGAAAATGTGTGCAATGGAAACATGACTCATGCGACCCACTTATCAAAATAATTTGAGCACATTTGAAATTTCTGATGTGTGGCACCAGTGTATGATATTATGATATTTGGGACCAATATAAAATGGTGGAAAATAAAATGGCGAAAAATAAAAGATCATACGCTGTAAAAGGCCGCACCCAGAAATAAAAAGGCCGAATTGCTGGGCTAGGCCCATGTAGCTAGCGTAAATTGACAGGAAAAATATATATAAATGGGCTGAATTAATGGGCTCGGCCCATATAGACACCTAATCGGACCGGGCTGATTCTTGTCAACGACCTTTTCATTTGGTCGCAATTTTGCCACGTCAGCTTGCCACGTCAGATCCGACGTGGCCTGGGCAGACAGCTAGCGACCAAAACAGAAGGTCGTAGGATCAACGACCTTTTGTTTTGGTCGTTGCCTTTAACGACCTTATCACAAAGCAGGTCGTTAATTTTCATTAAAGATTGTCAGCTTTTGACCATCTGTTTTTGGTCACAAAAAGGTCGCAAATGAAAAACAATGAACATCCAGCGACCAATAGTGATGGTCGCAAGTTGACAAATTTCTTGTAGTGGCAAGTAACATACCGATGGACAAAGGGAATTACGTATGTTGTCATAAGGTTCGACCGATAAAGATCTTCTTAGAATATGTAGGAGCCAATATGGGCACCCAGGTTCCGCTATTGGTTATTGACCGGAGAGGTGTCTCGGTCATGTCTACATAGTTCTCGAACCCGTAGGGTCCGCACGCTTAACGTTCGTTGACGATATCTTGTTATATGAGTTATATGATTGGGTGACCGAATGTTGTTCGGAGTCTCGGATGAGATCGTGGACATGACGAGGAGTCTCAAAATGGTCGAGAGGTAAAGATTGATATATAGGACGATGGTATTCGGACACCGGAAGTGTTTCGGAGAAAACCGGATAGTCATCAGAGTACCGGAGGGGGTACCGGTCAACCCCGGGAGGGTATTGGGCCTATTGGGCCATAAGAGGGGAGTACACCAGCCCACAAGGGGCTGGCGCACCCCCCATGGCAGCCACCCAAGTGGGGAAAGGAGGGGGGAGGATTCGACCTCCCCTTCCTTCTCTCTTCCCCTCTTTCCTTTCTTCTCCAGCAAATAGGGAAATGGGGGTGCCACTTGGGGAGGACCCCAAGTAGGATTCGGCCTACTTGGGGCACCCTCCTGGATGCTCTCTCTTTCCCCCACTTATATATATGTGGGAGTGGGGCGCCTAGCACATCCCAGACAATTGCTTAGCCATGTGCGGCGCCCCCCTCCAACATTTACACCCCTGGTCATATTTTCGTAGTGCTTAGGCGAAGCCCTGCAGAAATCACTTCACCATCACTGCAACCACACCGTCATGTTGCCGAAACTCATCCACTACCTCACTGTCTTGCTGGATCAAGAAGGCAGAGGATGTCATCGAGCTGAACGTGTGCTGAATGCGGAGGTGCCGTACGTTCGGTGCTCGATCGGTTGGAACGCGAAGAAGTTCGACTACATCAACCGCGTTGTCAAACGCTTCTGCTTATGGTCTACGAGGGTACGTAGACACACTCTCCCCTCTCGTTGCTATGCATCTCCATGGATAGATCTTGCGTGTGCGTAGAATTTTTTTTGTTTTCCATGCAATGTTTCCCAACACTATTGTTCAACCACCTAATTGGAACTTGCCTTTTGAAATTATGTGTGATGCCAGTGATTATGCTGTTGGTGCTGTTCTAGGACAAAGGGTTGATAAGAAATTAAATGTCATTCATTATGCTAGCAAAACTCTAGACAGTGCCCAAAGAAATTATGCTACCACTGAAAAAGAATTTTTAGCAGTTGTGTTTGCTTGTGATAAATTCAGATCTTACATTGTTGATTCTAAAGTTATTGTTCACACCGATCATGCTACTATTAAATATCTTATGGAAAAGAAAGATGCTAAACCTAGACTCATTAGGTGGGTTCTCTTGCTACAAGAATTTGATTTACATATCACTGATAGAAATGGAGCTGAGAACCCCGTAGCAGATAACTTATCTATGTTGGAAAATATCCTTGATGACCCACTATCAATTGATGATAGCTTTCCTGATGAACAACTAGCTGCAATAAATGTTTCTCATAATACTCCTTGGTATGCTGACTATTCTAATTATATTGTTGCTAAATACATACCACCTAGTTTCACAAACCAACAAAAGAAAAAGTTCTTCTATGATTTAAGATATTACTTTTGGGATGACCCACATCTTTATAAAGAAGGAGTAGATGGTATTATTAGACGTTGTGTAACTGAGCATGAACAGGAACAAATCCTACGGGAATGTCACTTCGAAGCTTATGGAGGGCATCATGCGGGAGATAGAACTGCTCACAATGTATTGCAATCTGGTTTTTATTGGCCTACTCTCTTCAAGGATGCCCGTAAGTTTGTTTTATCTTGTGATGAATGTCAACGAATTGGTAATATTAGTAAGCGTCAAGAAATGCCTATGAATTATTCACTTGCTGTTGAACCGTTTGATGTTTGGGGTTTTGATTATATGGGACCTTTTCCTTCCTCTAATGGGTATACACATATTTTGGTTGCTGTTGATTACGTTACTAAGTGGGTAGAAGCTATTCCAACTAGTAGTGCTGATCATAACACTTCCATTAAAATGCTTAAAGAAGTTATTTTCCCAAGGTTCGGAGTCCCTAGATATTTACTGACTGATGGTGGTTCACAATTTATTCATGGTGCTTTCCGTAAAATGCTTGCTAAATATGATGTTAACCATAGAATTGCATCACCCTATCATCCTCAATCTAGTGGTCAAGTTGAACTTAGCAATAGAGAGATAAAACTAATATTACATAAAACTGTCAATAGGTCCCGAAAGAATTGGTCTAAGAAATTGGATGACGCACTTTGGGCCTACCGAACAACATATAAAAATCCTATGGGTATGTCTCCCTATAAAATGGTTTATGGAAAATCTTGTCATTTGCCTCTAGAGTTAGAACATAAAGCATATTGGGCAATTAAAGAACTCAACTATGATTTCAAACTTGCTGGTGAAAAGAGGTTATTTGGAGAACCCAAGCTTATGAAAATGCTAAGTTATTTAAAGAAAAAGTTAAAAGATGGCATGACAAGAGAATCCAAAAGCGAGAATTCAAAGTTGAAAAATATGTTCTATTGTACAACTCTCGTTTCAGATTCTTTGCAGGAAAACTTCTCTCTAAATGGGAAGGACCATATATCATCGAAGAGGTTTACTGCTCGGGAGCTATCAAAATAAATAATGCCGAAGGTACTAATCCGAAGGTGGTCAATGGGCAAAGAATTAAGCATTATATTTCAGGTACACCTGTTAATGTTGAAAGCAATATTATTAAAACTATGACACCTGAGGAACACATAAAAGAGACATTCCGGAACACTCTAGAATAATTAAAAAAGAGGAGGTATGTGATACGGTAAGTAAACGGACTCCAAAAAATCCGCAAAAATATTTTCCGTCAGTTTTGGGATATTTTAAAAATTAGGAAAATAAGAAACGACCAGGAAGGCACCCGAGGAGGGCACAAGACACCAGGGCATGCCAGGGCCCCCTGGCGCGCCCAGGTGGATTGTGCCCACCTCGGGAACCTTCCCGACTCCGTTTTCCTCCCGTTTGCTTGTTTCCCAAGATAAAAAATCTTTATATACCCCCCAAACGTATTGACCACCGTATCGTGGAGAAATCTTCTGTTCTTCTTTCTTGCTGTTTTCTGGTAGATCTGAAAATATGTCATCTCAAGATTCGAAAGAAGATTGCCCAGTTTCTTATCAGCCTTTGGATAAAAATATCTTCAAGGACACCTATCCCTATATATGGTTCACTGATGAGGAAGATGAAGATGAGCCAGTCCCTCCTCGGTTTGAGCAAGAAAGCAAGGAGGCATTATGCAAGAGGATAATAAAGCTTGAGATGGAGAATGATGAGTTGAGGATAGATAATTTTACTCTCCGACGCAAGCTGGAGAAAAAGGATAAGATCGCTACTACCTCATCACCACCACCTTCTTCATCACCAAAGGAGACTTGAGTTCATGGTATGGACACTCCCCTTGGCTTGTGCCAAGCTTGGGGGAGGTATCCCGGTATCGTATCACCACCACTATCTTTGCCTTTATCTATTTTAGTTCGACCTCTAGTTTCCTATGATTTAGTTGAATAAAAGTTTTAGTTCGATCCTTTCTTTTCGAGTGTTTGCTTAGTGATCTATCAATCGATGTAATCGTGTGCGAGATATATAATAAAGAGTAGTTTGAGTTTTGTTTCTTTACTTTTATGTCTCAATAAAAAGAAAGGAACATAAATGAAAAAGATCATATGCTAATCTTATGGTAAGTAATGACATCACATAAGGAAAAGTAAAGTGGTAAATTTTGTTTGAGATTGACAAACATAGCATTGCTCAATGATGCAACTCATAAAAGAATTAATAAGGGAAGAGAAGATTCACATGCAAATACACTATCTTGGACATCTTTTATGATTGTGAGCCCCCATTAAATATTTTGTGTCAAAATAGTTGACATTGGACAAGGAAGACAACGTAATGATTTATGTTTGTTAATATTCACATAGAAGTTATATTGTCATAGATCGTTTAACATGTGGTTCTTGCTCAATATCTTTTCTAGCCAAAAATTCCGCACTAAGTAGAGATACTACTTGTGCATCCAAAAACCCTTAACCCAAAATCTTATTTTGAGAGTCCACCATACCTAACTATGGATTGAGTAAGATCCTTCAAGTAAGTTCTTATCGGTGCAATAAGGCAATAAAAATTTCTTCTAAATGTGTTGGATCATTTAGTGTAAGAGAAAATTGAGCATTGTACAAACTTGTGATGGCAAAGTAATAAAAGCGATGGACTGCATAATAAAGGTTGCTATCATAAGGGGCAATATAATGTGACGTTCTTTTGCATTAAGGGATTTGGCATACAAACAAATAAGCGCATGAAAACCTCTGCTTCCCTCTGCGAAGGACCTATCTTTTACTTTTATGCATTTACTTTTATGATGAGTCAAAGTTTTCTTCCCTATTCCTTTTTATTTTCTCTTTTTTGCAAGCATCATGTGGTGAGGAAACATCTAGGCACATATATCCAGTTGGATATGAGTAGGCAGGAGTTATTATTGTTGACATCACCCTTCAGGTGAATACGTTGGGAGGCGAAACTATAAGCCCCTATCTTTCTGTGTGTCCGGTTGAAACTTTTTGTTCATGGGTACGCTGTGAGTGTTAGCAATCATAAAAGATTAAATGATGGTTGAGTATGTGGACTTGCCTAAAGGCTCCGATACGTGACCCTTCCTGAAAATATGATGAATTATAGTTGCAAAGTTGACTGAGAACATAGTTTCTTGGTTTTCAATAAGGTTTATACTTTATACTTCAATGTTGTGATGAATTGTTACTTGTTCATGAAAAGTTATATGATAAAATTTATGTGATAAAAGTTATTCGACAAAGTTTTATGTTAAAGTTCTTTGCTGTTATAATAATATGCATGATGCTTCTATGTCCGTATTTTGTTTTTATCGACACCTCTCTCTCTAAGCATGTGGGCATGTTTTTCAATTTCGGTTTTCGCTTGAGAACAAGCGAGGTCTAAGCTTGGGGGAGTTGATACGTCCATTTTGCATCATGTTTTCCTACTATTATTTATAATGTTTTTATGCATAATAATGCTTTTTGGAGTATTTCTAATGCCTTTTCTCTCATATTATGCAAGGTTCACACAAAGAGGGAGAATACCGGCAGCTGGAATTCTGGACCTGAAAAAGCTATGTCAGAGTTCCCTATTCTGCACATCTCCAAATGAGCTGAAAATTTACGGAGAATTGTTTGGGAATATATGAAGAATATTGGAGCAAATAACTACCAGAGGGGGCCCACCAGGTGGGCACAACCCACCTGGGCGCGCCAGGGAGCCCAGGCGCGCCCTGGTGGGTTGTGCCCTCCTCGGCCCACCGCCGGTACCCCTCTTCTGGTATATAAGTCATTTTGACCTAGAAAAAATAAGGGGGGGACTTTCGGGACGAAGCGCCGCCGTCTCGAGGCGGAACTTGGGCAGGAGTACTTTTGCCCTCCGGCGGAGCGATTCCGCCGGGGGAACTTCCCTCTCGGAGGGGGAAATCATCGTCATCGTCATCACCAACAACACTCCCATCTTTGGGAGGGCCATCTCCATCAACATCTTCAACAGCACCATCTCCTCTCAAACCCTAGTTCATCTCTTGTGTTCAATCTTTGTATCGGAACCTTAGATTGGTACTTGTGGGTGACTAGTAGTGTTGATTACATCTTGTAGTTGATTACTATATGGTTTATTTGGTGGAAGATTATATGTTTAGATCCATTATGCTATTTAATACCTCTCTGATCTTGAGCATGATTATTATTTGTGAGTAGTTACTTTTGTTCTTGAGGTCACGAGAGAAGTCATGTTGCAAGTAATCATGTGAACTTGATATGTGTTCGATATTTTGATGATATGTATGTTGTGATTCCCTTAATGGTGTCATGTGAACGTCGAATACATGGCACTTCACCATATTTGGGCCTAAGGGAATGCATTGTGGAGTAGTTATTAGATGATGGGTTGCTAGAGTGACAGAAGCTTAAACCCTAGTTTATGCGCTATTTCGTAAGGGACTGATTTGGATCCAAAAGTTTAATGCTATGGTTAGATTTTATCTTAATACTCTTCTCATAGTTGCGGATGCTTGCGAGGGGGTTAATCATTAGTAGGAGGTTTGTTCAAGTAAGAACAACACCTAACCACCGGTCCACCCACATATCAAATTATCAAAGTAGCGAACACGAATCAAATCAACATGATGAAAGCGATATGATGAAATTCCCGTGTACCCTCAAGAACGCTTTGCTTATCATAAGAGACCGTTTTGGCCTGTCCTTGCCACAAAAGGATTGGGCTACCTTGCTGCACATTATTTACCATTACCATTACTTGCTCGTTACAAATTCTCTTGCTATCAAACTATCTGTTACCGACTATTTCAGTGCTTGCAGAAAATACCTTGCTGAGAACCACTTGTCATTTCCTTCTGCTCCTTGTTGGGTTTGACACTCTTACTTATCGAAAGGACTATGATTAATCCCCAATACTTGTGGGTCATCAGGGTCTTGCCACTCCTTATTCTCCTCATATCAATATCTCACCCAAAACTTGAAAACTTCAATCACACAAAACTTAACGGAACTTCGTGAGATGACTTAGTATGATAAAGACAAATCATTCACTTTGGTACTGTCAATATAAGATTCATAATTTTTATCACACAATGCCTACTGTACTCTACAATTTGCACAATTTATATTAAGCAATATAAGCCATAGAAACCATAAAACAAGCAAACTATGTATTGCAAACAGAATCTGTCAAAAATCAGAACAGTACGTAAAGATCTGAATTAAGGTCATACTTATTTAACTCCAAAAATTCTGAAAATTAGGATAGCGTAGAAAATTTGTATACACATCAGCTGTAAAAAACGCAGAATTTTTCCACGTTCCCGTAAAAGATCGGAATTTTTGTACTGGACGCAAAAGTTTTTGTTTTTGCACAGAATCAAGTCAACTATTATCCACACTATCCCAAAGGCATTACTTGGCGGGAAACAATTTCTATTAGAAGACTGATTTGTTCAATCCATCAGACTGGTCGCGAGCCCTTGATTCATTCTCCATCCAACGCCTGAGAGCCTTTCTTCCATCCGCAAATCTAGCCCACACCTGCGTCACACATTTATGTCGGAAAATAATTGATCCCCAAATCAATCGAGGCGGAGGTCTCGCTCATGGCTCCTTGCGGCCCCGTACAATGCTCCGCTCTCCATCCTCCGTGGCTGCATGTACCGGCATCGCCCGATGCCACCACCCCCGCCGCCCTCTTCTTCACCATGACTCCACGACCTGCACCCTCGAGTCCAACCACTAAACCACCAGCTAGCACAAATCTTAATCTACAGGTGGCCGCAGCATGCAGGCGGTTGTGTAGCAGATCACATCCTGCGTCTGCCCATCCCAGCAGCCACGAGCCGACGACTCGTTTCGTGATCTCGGCAACAAACACGCACAACTCCATCAGACATGGTTGACAAGTCATTACATCCACAACTTCGATCTAGATTTTGATTTCTTTGCCATCTCGAAGTACTAACTAGTTCTGAAAGTTAGCAACTGATCCCCAATTAGGTTAGATGAAATTTGATAGCTGCAGCAAGCATGATATTTTTGCATTTACAATTTTTGGTGCTTCTAATATCTCTCACTTGCGTTGTGATGGAAAAAATTGTTGCTCCAGACTTCACGTGCTTCCAAGATCCTAGCTGCTTCATATGTACATGCTTCTGCTTCTTCATGGCTTCGTATGTATGTATAAATCGACTTCAATCTCTTGCCATGCTTCCTAGGTATAATATTATTTCTTCATAGCATCCATGCTTCTTAGATTTTTCTTCCATTCTTCTATGTATAGATGGAACTACAATCATGCTTCCTTATTTAGTATATTTGTTTTCCATTATGTGGAGAATTATTTTATTTTTAAACAAGTATGCTTCGTATACTTCTTATTTGCATTGCAGAGGATCCATGTCATCACAGTAACTTGTGTTCAAGCAATGGCCCCTTCAGGTTGTGCAATTTGTCTTTTCATTCTACTAGTAATGCATACATATTCAACTGTTGATGGCACATTATGGCGTGCTTGTATATTCAACTTTCATTACATATCTCTCCTTGGGTGCTCTCTCCATCGCCACTTGTAATCTATGCTTTTATGCTTAACAAAATTAGGATAACTTGGTTAACATGACATTTGCCAGTGTGTGTAATTGTATGCTTCCATTCTACTTTCTTATTGCTTCAAAATTGTTGTTCTGCTAATATATGTTCGTTGCTGCAGAAGCAAATCTCTGGTCGTTGGAAACAAAAACACCGTGGTGAGCTTGACCCGTCTTCCTCTCCATGACGTTGAAACAATGAATCGAGTGCTTGTGAACCATTGTTTTATGTAAAGCATGTAAGGAAACATACCGCTTAGTAGACGGAAGCAATGACATAGGATATAGAAAGCACAGACTTGAGCATATGAATTAGTGTCATAGGATATAGAAAGCATAGACTTGAGCATATGAAGCAGTGTAATATTTTGTGACATAAAGGAAGCAAATGTATTGGTGGTCGAAGAAAATTTATATGAATGGATGAAATACATAAATTTCTACGACTTGAATGAAGCAAATATGTATGCTGTCCGAAACAAGGTATATGAACACATGAAGCACGATAATTCTGGCCGAGTAGTAGCATTAGAAAGAGTGCGCGACAACAAATTTCTATCGGATCAAAACACATTTCAGCTGCAGTGGAAGCAAATTCAAAAATTGAGCACATTATTTTTACTGTGATCTGAATAAAATAAATTGATGTCGAGGTAAATTTAGTTATTCTTGAAGCAAATTAGTATAGTGAGAAGCATAAGTTTCCGCTGATGGAAGCAAATATTATAGCGCACATGGGATATATTATGTGGATACAAATTTTCATTTGCGCTGGAAGCAAAATCTAATCGCATTAGAAGCAAAATTTTAGTTCAATATATTTTCCTAGAAATAAGAGAAATATGAGTGGGGTATAATTGGATGTTCACGTGATTTTGGGATGCAATCAATTACGGGAAGCAATTCAAATCCGATGAGGTTGTTATATGGAAGCTAGCAACCAGGAAGGCCCACGTTCTTGTTATATGGAATAGTTAATCCCGCCTAACTAGAGCCCATTATTTATGGAAGCATTTGTACACCTCCCAGATTTGTTGCAGTGGGTGAATCAGACGTATCAAATTAAACCAATCGTACGGCTCACCGCTAGTCTGATGGGAAGCAGGATATCAGTAGTCTGATTCCTAGTGATTCCCTTACTTGGCACTTTATTGAAACAAAAGCTATAAAACATGATTACTACAGTAGCTTAATCATGTGACACACACAAAAACAGTAGGTAAAAGTGTTGGGTTGTCTCCCAACAAGCGCTTTTCTTTAATGCCTTTTAGCTAAGCATGATGATTTCAATGATGCTCACGTAAAAGATAAGCATTGAAACATAACAAGAGCATCATGAATCATAAGTTTCTCTCTCATAATAATTTTCAGTAGCATCATGAATAGATTCATCAATATAACCATCACATAAAGCATTTTTTTCATGATCCAAAAGCATAGAAAATTTATTACTCTCCATATAAGAAATTTTATTCTCATTCACAATAGTGGGAGTATCATATGAAACTCGAATACTATAATTTTTTTCCACATTAAAAGAGTAATGTTCAGTAAAAGGATATTCAAAATTATGACAATAATTATCACAACTTTTTATAACATAAGTATCATCACAATAATCATCATAAGTAGTAACTTTGTTCTCATCATAGTCAATTAAAACCTCTTCTGTAATAGTGGAATCATTACTAAATAAAGTAATGACCTCTACAAATCCACTTTTATCATTATAATAGGATTCAACACCCTCCAAAATAGCGGGATAAATATTATCTAAAGTTGACACTCTTCCAAACCCACTTTCATAAATATTGCAATCATCATAAATAGGAGGCATGCAATCATCATAACAAATTTGATCATTCAAAGTAGGGGGACTAAAAAGATCATCTTCATTAAGCATAGCATCCCCAAGCTTGGGACAAACATTAATTGCAGCAAATAAATTCTCAAACATGTCATTCTCATCAAACATAGCATCCCCAAGCTTGTGGCTGGGCATATCATAAGCATAGTTACTCTCATCATTAATAGTATGAATAGCACCAATGGTATAACAATTGCTATCATCATAATTTCCCAAGTTGGTACCAAAAAGATTTCCAAGATTATAAGAAGTATCATTATCTTCCCAATCAGAATTATCACAACAAGCAATAGGCATAACAAAATCATCATCAATAGTGCTCTCGAACATTGTGCCATAAGACAAATAAGCAATATCATCATCAAGTGCATCATCTTCCACGATTATTTTTGATTCATTTTCATGAGGCACAACAATAATAGGAGCAACATTATTTGGGAGAGATACCTTTTACCTCTATTCTTTCTTCTTTTCTTCTTCTTCACCACATCATGTGTGGGTTAAATTAATTTTTTCGAGCTTCTTATTGATGAGATTGGTTGACTAAGGAGCTCCTCCTCGTCACCTATTTCCTCATGAGAGACAATAGGAGGGAAAGTGGAAATCTTTACCCTTTCATTAGTATTCCTTTTATATTCTATTGGTTTCCCATCTTTCTATAGTTGGCAATATAAGCATTCTCATTGCAATTTACCATGCAAAACATATACATATTTTTTAGATTAGTTTCAATGTCGTCCGTGAGAATGAATACTTCAAACCAACTTTTTTTATGTATCAATTCTTCACTCCCCAAAAATAGACAAAGCTCATTATAAAGTTCAATGGTGATCAAATCATTACAATATTTGGCCATGATTCGATCATGAAAAAGTTTGCATTGGAAATTAAGATGACTAACCTTATTGCAAAGTTCACAAGTAATAGGACAAAGAGAACATAATTTTGTAGCAAATTCATCTATCACTTTGAGCAAAAAATTGGTTCTATCATGTTTATGCTTCTTACAAAATCTATCTTCCCTATAAGGCACGTCTTCACAAACTTTATGCACTCCACAAAAATTGACATGCTTATAAGAAACATTTTTAACACGACTAGTGCAATCATCATTAGTATTTTGGATATTCATAGAATTCATACTAACAACATTGCAATCATGCTCATCATTTATGCCAAACATTTTATTGAATTCTTCTTCTATCAACTGAGCACAATTTTCCTTTCCATCATTTTCACGAAAGACATTATAAAGATGAACAATATGATGCAACCTCAATTCCATTTTTTGTAGTTTTCTTTTATAAACCAAACTAGTGATAAAACAAGAAACTAAAAGATTCAATTGCAAGATCTAAAGATATACCTTCAAGCACTCACCTCCCTGGCAACGGCGCCAGAAAAGAGCTTGATGTCTACTACACAACTTGTTCTTGTAGACTCGTGTTGGGCCTCCAAGCGCAGAGTTTTGTAGGACAGTAGCAATTTTCCCTCAAGTGGATGACCTAAGGTTTATCAATCCGTGGGAGGCGTAGAACGAAGATGATCTCTCTCAAACAACCCTACAACCAAATAATAAAAAGTCTCTTGTGTCCCCAACACACCCAATACAATGGTAAATTGTATAGGTGCACTAGTTCGGTGAAGAGATGGTGATACAAGTGTAGTAATGATAGTAGATATTGACTTTTGCAATTGTTACAATAAAAAACAGCAAGGTATCAATTGATAAAACGGAGCACAAACGGTATTGCAATGCTTGAAAATGAGGTCTAGGGTCCGTACTTTCGCTAGTGCAATCTCTCAACAATGCTAATATAATTGGATCATATAACCTTCCCTCAACGTGCGATGAAGAATCACTCCAAAGTTCCTATCTAGCGGAGAACATAAGAAGAAATTGTTTGTAGGGTACGAAACCACCTCAAAGATATTCTTTCCAATCAATCTATCCTAGAGTTCGTAATAAAATAACACCAAGCTATTATTTCCGATCGATCTAACCAAGAGTTCGTACTAAAATAACACCATATGATACACATCAACCAACTCTAATGTCACCTAGATACTCCAATGTCACCGTGAGTATCCGTGAGTTGATTATGCGATATGCATCAAACAATTTCAGATTCATAATACTCAATCCAACACAAAGAACCTCAAAGAGTGCCCCAAGATATCTACCGGAGAAATAAGGACGAAAACATGCATCAACCCCTATGCATAGATTACCCCAATGTCACCTCGGGAATCCGCGAGTTGAGTGCCAAGACATAGATCAAGTGCTCTCAAATCCATAAAAGTATTCAATCTGATAAAAAAACAAAATCTCAAAGGGAAAACTCAATTCATCACAACAAGAGACGGGAAAATACCATATGATCCAACTATATTAACAAAGCCTGCGATACATCAAGATCGTGACATCTCAAGAACACGAGAGAGAGAGAGAGAGAGAGAGGAGAGATTAAACACATAACTACTGGTACAAACCCTCAGCCCCGAGGGTGGACTACTCCCTCCTCATCATGGTGGCCGTCGGGATGATGAAGATGGCCACCGGTGATGATTTCCCCCTCCGGCAGGGTGCCAGAACGGGGTCTAGATTGGTTTTTCGTGGCTACAGAGGCCTGCGGCAGCGAAACTTTTGATCTAGGGTTATTTCTGATGGTTTATGTATTTATAGGATTTTTCAGCGTTGGAATCACGCGAAGATGGGCCTCGAGGTGGGCACAACCCACCTAGGTGCGCTTGGGCCTCCTGACACGCCCAGGTGTCTTGTGCTCACCTCCTTCACCTTCCGGTCCTCCCACAAAGCTTCTAGTGCCTCTTTTGTTCCAAAAAAATCATCAAAAAGTTTCGTTGCATTTGGACAACTTTTATTTCTGCACAAAAAACAACACCACGGTAGTTCTGCTGAAAACAGCGTTAGTCCGGGTTAGTTCCATCCAAATCATACCAAAACCATATAAAATTGTTGTAAACATGGCATGAATACTTCATAAATTATAGATACGTTGGAGACGTATCACTCCCCCTTTCTCCCACCCTTCAAGCTACCCTTCAAATCCTCTCCAAAAGGTGCTTTCCATAGGTGGATCTTTCCATCACTTTGTTGCTTGTGGTAATTTCCCCCGAAACACAATTTTTTTGGTTAAATCTTGTTATTTTGCTTGCATTTTTTACATCTTGAAGGAACCCTGGTTCATGCTTTTCTCCTAATTTTAGTGTGTTGGAATTGTTTGAATGTCTTGTTTAACTTTGGTGATACAGGGATATGCATGGTGTGTAGTAGGAATATTTGCTTGATGAGTAGAAAGATTGGGGTTAGGGTTAGTTTGTGTTTAAGGTAACCTTTGCTTAGTGTATGTTAATGAATGACACTTTTTTATATAATGCACTGTTTTTGGATATCATCAATACATTAGTGTTGATATGATTTGGATATAATGGATTGTTTTCGGATAACCAACAATTGATATTGATAATGCACTGTTTTTGGATATCATCAATACATTAGTGTTGATATGATTTGGATATAATGCATTGTTTTCGGATAACCAACAATTGATATTGATGCCTCAAATTCATTCATCTTGTTTTTAGATGGAGAGATGTGTTAATGTTCATTATATGGACAAGGAGGCATTCTTGAGTAACAATGCCGACATGGATGAGGAACCAATGTTTTTCAATAAAAAAGCCCTAGCTATGAGGAGGTTGTTGCAAAAGTGAGACATGCCTTAAAGTGGATGGACCCCAATTATGGTGTTAAATTAATAGTAAGGTATGATCTTGGAGTTGGAGCCAAATCTCGCTTGCCTATCACCTCGGATTTACATTGGGATGTATACAAGGAAAAAGTTACCCAATTGGAAGACAAGTCACTTGAATTGTTTGCCACCAAGGTTGAACCTCCTCGGTTTGCAATTGACTTGAACCAGCATGTCTCTTCCCCAACGAATGACACGACCAAGAGGACAAGTGTGCCGCTTGTTGAGCATAGGGCCATGGTTGATGCCCCCAATGCTTCTCGCCAACCACGACCCCAACAATGAGCTAGCCAAGCAAATGAAGTTAAGGTGTATGGCCCCAATGCTTATCGCCAACCACGTCCCCAACCACCAATTAGTGAAGCAAATGAGGTTGAGTTGTATGCCCCTAGTGCTTCTAGCCAACCACCAACTAGCCAAGCAAATGAACTTGAGGTGATTGCTAGTGACAAAGTATTTCAAGAGGATGGTGATGACGATGGGTTTCATGGCAATGATGTTCATGACTTGGATGCCTACATAGCGCAAAAGGACATGGAATGTGAGTTACCTTTTAGGTGTCTATATGGGTATGCCTCGAATGACGAAGGTCTAGAGGAAGAATTGGACGAGGATGGATTCACGAAGGATGAAAACCAAATCTACTTTGAGTTAACGGTCTTAGAAAAAATAATTCACTTGTTTTGAGATCTCAGCCTTGCCCACAAAGCCGTAGTTGATTGTGGCATGAGAATGGCGGCGATTGAGCCAACACCATGCTAGAAACTAGGCGAATCAAGGGAGGAGAACGAGGATGAGAATGCTTATTTGAAGAAATGACTGAATTAGTTCCTAGGTTTGGCTGGGATGAAGGTTTGATTGTTTGACTATGCAATTCGGTACCATGGCCCATATTATGTTGAGCACTCTGACATAAAGTTGCGTTACACTGTGAAGTGTGAGCAAGCAGGATGCCCATGGACTGTCCATGCCAGAAATCTTGAAGAAACCAGAGAATGAGTGTTAAAAAGTTGTGTAGCCACTCATAGGTGCAAACCACCATCGAAACGACTTCGTAAGAGACGCCGTCAGCTCATGTCTGAGTATCTCGGATACAAATTTATGAAAGACATAGCCGTTGATCCCACTGTCAAAGTGAGGTTTCTTATGCGGACGGTGAAAAACAATTCGGTTAAGAAGTCAAGTATGGGAATACATGGAAGGCCAAGGCAAATTCTATTAGGATGTTGTATGGTGATTACAAAGAAGCATATAGTCACCTCCTGAGGTTGTTGGGAGCGATTGCATGTAGGAACCCAGGCATGTATCATGTGATCGATGATAATGACAGAGTGTTCCATAGTGCCTTCTAGAGTCATGGGGAATGTGTGGCGGCATTTGAGCATTGTCGCCCGATCTTGTCTATAGATGACACCTTCTTGACCGATAGATACAAGGGCACACTAATGGTAGCAATGGCGCACTCCTTCAATGATAATTTGTTGCCAGTAACATTTGCTTTGGTGCCTTCCGAGCGCCAAGATAACTAGGATTGGTTCATGGGTCATGTGAGGGACAAGGTGATTGGGACTAGGGAGGCATGCATCATATCGGACCGGCGCCATGGCATACTCAAGGTAGTGGACATTTTTATTCCAGGTCTTCACCACAGATGGTGCATGAGGCATTTAGTGCCAACTTTTACCGGGCATGTAAGAGCAAAGAGCTCAGCAAAGACCTTACCCATGTATGTGTGGCCTTCACCACCGATGCTTTCGATGTTCGCCCGCCAAAGATGCTTATCACACGTGCACATCTTGTTAAGAGAGAAGTCACGATCATCCACATAAGGCAGCCAGAAGACCTGCAACACAAGGAGATAAATTGTTAGGTACAAATTTTTGTCTTGACTAATTTTTTTCTGATTTAACTTGTCGGTGCCTACCCCCCTGTCAAGGTGTCCAGCTCATTCACATAGCACTTGTATCGTACATGCAAGCTTCCTGTGTACACCGTGAATCGTTCCTAATAGTAGGCAAGCATGGGGCACCGATACGGATCATCATCATGAAGCCCTTCATGCTCGTGTGGGTTTGGTTGGTCGGGGTTCTTTACCATGGGTTGTCCAACCGGCATCCGCTCCCACATCCACACGGATAGGCTCCAAACAAACCCGGCCAATGAGGATGTAGTTTGCATCCTGCGACACCCCATGTTGAGCTGCAATTAAACATACATGTTAGATATGCTAGTGCCGCCCAACCCCAGCTAGACTGAGTATCCCAGTTACCGAGTAGCTCCAAGAACATCCAGAGGGGTGAGCTCCCAGTTGAGTCTGAGAAGACTACCTTGGTTAGTACGTACCAAAGATAGGCCCGAGCGTACTGCTGCACAACCATCTCATTGGCATCCTCAGGGCACGGATTTATTCCTCGGACTAATTTTAGCCAGACATGCTTCACTTTCAAGCTATCGGCCTTGCCTTCGGGGGGAGGAGCACGCTCAAGACCAATTAAAGCGCCAACCCGAGCTCGCCAATTAACTGTGCTGACATTACCGGTAACAGCTCGTCCATTGATAGGAATGCCACTGAGCATAGCCATGTCCTCTAGGGTCATCGTCATCTCCCCACAGGGAAGGTGTAAGGAGTGTGTCTCAGGCCTCCGATCCACAAGTGTGGTGAGCGCCACATGGTCCAGCGGCGGGGGGTGTTGCTTGAACTGCAACACGAATGGGAGAAGATCCAATCTCCGAATGTACGGTTCGTACCACACATCGTAAAGAAAAGTCATCCACAGCGTGATCCCTCATGCGCAGAGCAACTACAGGCTGCAAACAAAGTGAATTTTGGACCACTACAAAAACACAAATGAAAACACTGAAAATTGATAAATCTTGCTTCTTACCTTCTGATTCTCGATGGCCCGAGCATGGTGATCCTTGTCGAACTCCTCGATTAATCCATCGTACCAAGGTCCATCATCATCCGCCATCCTACCAAACAAATCACAACATCATCTATAAATACATAAACAATATCAAACAATACAATTTGCTTCTCCAAGTTATTCATTCTTTTTCCCATATGCACACATCATTCTTCTCAAGCATACACACATCATCTTTCAATCGAATAAAATTCTCAAATAATATGGTGTCACATACAACCATATGCAAAATTTCATCATATGCAACATCTCTCTTAAAACATACCTGTTGACAACATATGCAAATATGTATCATCTAGAGTATCCCAACCAATCTCTTGAACAAATCATACCACACACAACCATCAAATTTCATCATCTCGTTTGCAAAAAGAAAGAATGACAACAATAGGATGATCTACATATGGACCAAACCGAAATATAATTGCATACATATTCAACAATACACCATCTACTATCTAGAAATCATCTATACCATCTACAACTACACAAAAATTTCTAAAACGGAAAAAACATCTACTCATCTAACATCACCCAATGTTGAATAATGCAACCAAAAGGAGATGTTCTAACCAAAAGAAACTGGAGAGAATGGGGTAGAATACCTTAAGAATGCTTGGAGGGCTTAGATCCACAAATTTGAGGGAAGGATGGAGTAGATCAAGGGGAGATTTGGTGTAAGGGGGAAGAGGGGCGAGGGAGAGAGAGCCCTCCCGATTCTTGTTCGGCCGCCGCCAGGGAGAAGAGGGGAATGGGTGGGCTGGGTCCGCGCGCGTGTGATTTACTTAGCAGGGCGAGACGTCAAGGACCGTGACGTTTCGGTCCTTTGCCACATCAGCCGGGCAACGGGAGAGCGGGTCGTTCGGGCCAGGGGCAGACGTCTGGGTTTCGTGATTTTGTTAGTTTTTTTTAAGAATTCCATGATTTTGTTACCTATAAAAGGTCAGAATAGAAATTTTGTCCCCCGCCACGGCCCACCGCATGTGCCTTCACCAACGGACCGGTCGGTCGACAGGCTCCAGTGGAACCGTGCAGCCTGTTTGCTTCCAGCGACTGCGCTCGCACAGTCGCTGTTGGCTGGCTGCGGATCAACGCGATCGCCTCGCGCGGTTCGAGGGTTTAGGGTTGCAACTTGCACGCGCTTCCCACCAGCCAGCCAGGGATCGTTTTCTACTGACACAAGAGATTAATGGGTGACAGAGACCAAGGTTAGCGCATGTGCCGCTCGCGTCTGATTTGGAGACACTGTCAAGTGAATGGGTGCGATTTTCTGATCGGCCTTGCTTTATGAAATGATTCTACTTGATGATGACCACGCGGGCTATTGACTCGGCCTCCGTTCAGATTCAGTCGTCCTTCAATGCATTTCATTAATTCATCAATACACGATGCAAAAAAGTTGTTGGAAAATTTATGTCCTGGGGACAAGTTGCAGGTTCGGTTAGTACAGTTTTCGTGCTCGGTCTATTTGACAGGCTGGCTTTTGCATTGTCTATTTGATCAATGTATGCCTGTGTGATCTTTATTAGCGGGCCAATGTGGCACACACTGAGTCTCTCACACAAAATTATTCTTACCGCCACCATCGTTGTAGTAGTAGAGTACATCGTTTCACTTAAGCCCGCGCCTTTGTGATTGTGCGGGGACACAAATCTACTATGTCTAAATAGTTAGAGCATCTACAGCCGAACTTGGCAACCCCTGGCGCCCGAGCACATCCGTGTATGCATCTGGACCGCCCCTCATATCTCGTGCCCGGCAGTCACATATCTCAAATCGGACTCTCAAATTCATGCACGTTCATCATGCATGTCAATGTCGCACGATAAATAACAAAAGTTGATATCGAAAATTAGCACAACTCAAACATTAGCACACATAGTCGATCTACCGAGGACCAAGCAATCACACGAGCACGACACCGAGATTTGTTAACAAGGTTAACCGATATGGCTACAACCACGGGACCTGACTACGGGCGCTCCTCCCAGTGACACCGATACAATACCGCACACCAACCACCCGGGCGCCGGCACACGCCGCCGGCTCTCCCTGCGTGCCTTTACAATTATGTTGGCATACGTTTCATCGTGTGTCTACCCCCGTATTATATGAGAGGTCAAGGATACAAGAGCCCGACTAGGACACTACATCATATCCTGTCCACACACTGTACGACTACTAGTAAGTGGCACGTGCTTTGCACGTTGATGACATGTATGTCAGACGATTCATGTTGGCAGTTCATAATGTATAAAATATGCACGATATATCTATGTATTAAAATATTGTGTATGCTCATATGCATTTTATTATGTCATTTTATTGGTGAACATTTTATAAAAAAGTGACAATTTTTTTAATACACAATCATTATTTTAGATTTGGTAACATTGTTTAAGATTCATACGTTTAATAAAACGAAAAAATATTTTTAAAATTCCCAGATACCTTTTCAAAATTTTGATTATTTTTCAACATTAGTGCACATTATTATAAACTTTTTTTTGCTGATCCACATTCTTATAAACTTGATAACATTTTTTTTATAGATTTGTGAACATTTTTCATTTTTAAGAAAATAATACAAGCCAACATCTTTTAATCTTGCAATTACATGTTTAAGTAGCCATTTTTCGGAGAAAACAGGAATTAAAAAATTTGTGCAGTGTCAAGCACCGAAGCTGGCCGGCTTAGTCTACGATTGCCCGCCCAAATGTCGTAAGGAATGAGCTCGAGTATGAGGACTCTATTTCGGCCTATAAATACAGTACGATGTCATGATTTATGGAAGACGAAAGAACAATATGGCCCACTTGCCTCATCAACGGGCCATGAAAGCTGCTTTCCATCTACGCATATCTAGAAGGGAAACACTTAGTATCATACGTCTGATACAAAGCGTTCACCAGACCACTCGACGGCCGTCGATGCAATTTTGATCCTACAGCCGATATGGTCAATTACCAATAATGCTTTCCAATTAAACAGCCCGATATTCACGACCCATCCCAATAATTGCTCGCCTGCATCCTATCCCTAATTAATCGCGCCTGCCCCTGACCTCCTCACCCCGTTCGTATGGACTGCTCCCAACGACCCCATCGCCGAGCACGCAAGGTCCCTCGCCGCCATCTACCGCCATCCCGCCCCGCCCCAGTGCATCGCCTCGTCCCTCGCTACTGCGGTGTCCCCTCGTTAGGTTGCTGCGGGTGCCATTAATCGGCAACCCCCTCGCCGCCGAGCTTACAAGCTCCCTTATTGCCCCAATTCTCTGCCAGGATCCTGCCCCGCCACCCTCCTATCATTTGCGCTCGTGTGGCGTCTTGGTTTGTCAGGAGGCCTTCATGCGTGGAGGACAGCCCATTCGCCCCTCCTCCATCCTCAATAGACATAGGGTTTGGTTCCTCTCATATTGATTCATGTTTTAGTTTCTGCAATGGGAGTTGATTTATGTTACTTGTGTTGAGAGGATTGTTTGAAATATGTGTTCATATCTTGGTTTGTTGAATTTGTTGGGTGTCAATATGTTCTAGATGATGTGTACTTGATCAGATCCGTACCTAGCTGCAGCGTCGTCGCTGATCTAGGCATATGTGTAGGTGTAACACCCCCTTGTAATAAGCTCTGTGACACTCTGTTAAAACTGCCAAGTCATGATCATTTGCAGTGCCAAGTCATATGGGTTAATGATCCAATTCAAATTCACATCTGAAAATCAACTCAAATTCAAAAGTGAAATATGGAGTTGTTCAAATTCTGATGGGAAAATGTTCATTAAATGGAAAATAATCCAGGAACATTTGTAAAACCATTATCAAAATATTTGGAGTTAGATAATTGGCTCAAACCATTTAAAACAGCACCAAAATAGAATTTTAAATCCATTTAAAATCATTTCGAATTCAAAAGAGTTCCAACATTTCCCAAACCAATTTTTTGTGAAAGGCAATGCTGCATGATGTTATTTGGGCCAACTTCCACATTTTTCAAAAGAGCACAAGTGGCCTAATCATTTTGAAACAGAAAAAGGAATAAAAGAAAATGGAGAAGAGAAATAAGAAAAAGGAAAACGCTACTGTTGGCTGGGCCTAAGTGCACAGTGTGCAGCCCAGTCCAACAGCAGCCCACCCCTTCTCCCTCCTCGTGCGTGTCGGCGAACCCCTGGCCGCGCGCGCCCGCGCCAGCCGGGCGGCGACACGGCGACGGTGCCGACGCCACCGACAGCCGGAGGGGATAAGGGCGAGCCCATTCACTCCCCCTAGCCCCTCGATCACTCTCTCCCTCTCATACTCGCTCGCTCCACCCGTTCCCCTCAGATCCACGCGAGGCCGAACGGATCCGCCGCCGTTCGTCGCCGTTCTCGTGGCCAGCGACGCCGCCTCGCCTCGCCATCGTGTCCAGGAGACGCGCCGTGATCGACCACGTCGCCTGCTCCGTCGAATCGTAGCATGGAGCCCCTGCAGCTGCTGCTCGCCGTCGCCCCCTTTCTTCCTCGACTCCGGAGCTCGCCGGCGGCCGCGACCCTCTCTGCTGCTACTAAACTGCCACGGGTCTTTCTTGACCACGCGGTGAGCTCCCCTCTCCCCTCTGTCCTTCCCTGAGCCGCTCAGCCTCGCTCTATCTAGGATGCCACCGCATCCGAGCTCCGACCGTCGCCGCGTTAGCCATTGCCGAGCCCCCGAGCTTCTGCAGCTCGAACCAGCTGCGCCAACGCGCTCCTGGATGTCCGTAGCTCCACCCTAGCTAGCTAGTATGCGCGAGAGCGCCGCTCAGCCGCGATTCCGTCCGGGCCCGAACTCCGGCGCCCGCGTCATCGCTCGCCGTCGACGCCATGGTCCATCTCCGGCCACGCCATCGCCCGGGATCGACGCGGCGTTGAGTCCTCTTTCGAACGCGCTATTCCGCACGCCAAACGGTGGTCGGAACTGCGATTCCGGCCACGTCCCGGGCACGCCGCCGCGCGATTTGGTCGCCGGCGACCAGCCGCCGGCCACGCTGAGTTGGCAGGTCCGGGGCCACCCCCCAGTGACACTGCCAGTGGCCCCCACTGGCCCCGTTGAGCAGTTGACCTGGTCAACGCCGCTGACGTGGCTGACCCAGGGCCACTGACAAGCGGGCCCCACCGTTCAGATAATTAACTAAAATGATTTTGTAAATAAAATAAATTAATTACCCTAATTAGTCTATGACAGGTGGGTCCAGTAGCTTAAGTAGCTAATTAGTTTAAATTAACTCTGTTTAACAGTAACAGAGGCTGACATGTGGGTCCCACTGGACCCACATGTCAGGTTTGACTGGTCAGCCGTCCTGTTGACTTGCTGATGTCAGCATGTCGTCAGGCTGACGTCATAATTCATTTTCTGATAAATATATAAATTCCAGAAATTCAAATAATCTTTAAAAATTAATAACTTTTAAACCGTAGCTCAGATCGAAAAACTTAAAACATGAAAGTTGCTCAGAACGACGAGCCGAGTCTGATCATGCCGTCTGTTTCTTCATCGGAACCCCCTACGTAGAAGAACTCATAACTCAGGACCCGAATCCGGCAGATGAATAGTGCACACACGTCGGATATTAAATTCCAGAATAATTCTAAAAATAACTAAAATGACTTAGATGCATCATTAGGCAACCCTGCACTGCATCATAGCATCACACGCACCGTATTGCATTTGTTTGCATTATGTTTACCTATTTCTTCCCCCTCATCTCTCTCGGTAGACCCCGACGTTGACGTAGCTCCCAAGGCAGACGCAGCTCAGGAGTACGACTACGTCCCCGACGATACCACTGAAGACCTTGTCCTTGCCCCAGAGCAAACAGGCAAGCACCCCCATTTTGAGCATGCCTATATCGCCTATTCTCTTCTCTCTTATGCTTGCATTAGAACTGCTACTGCTACTGTTTTCCTATATCTGCTGCATAGCCTGATTATTGTACCCTGCCTTGTTACCTTTCTGGTTATCCTAGACTGCTTAGTATAGGCTGGGTAGAGTCACGACAGGGACCCCCACTTGATCCCAACTGCCCTGCTGGATATCAGAAGACCCGATCATCGGGATTGAAGACTAGACCCTGGCACAGCACATCACTTCCCCCTTAGTTGCCGAGACTGCTGGGTTACCGTCGAGTGCCGAGGGTGATACCTCGTCAGCACTTCTGATATTAACCTTGTAGGTTAGTTACTCGGTCGTGGTAAGCGAGGGTGATTCCTCCTACACCACCCCCGATAACGACATCGTCGCGCAACTCCTCAAGTGTGGACCTCGAGGGTGATTCCTCCTTCGTTCACCTTGATGATAACATCAGGTGGGGTTCCATCGAGGGTGATTCCTCAGGGCTCCCCTGGTGTCAGACACACAGTTACTGTTGATGAGTTGACTTGCACTAAACCATGATACTAAAGACGGGTCGGCCCTGAGGGGTACCCGCGCGAGCTTAACGCGAAGTGATGTGGAGTCGGGTTGACCTGGATGGTGCCCGCGAGATAACTACGAGGCGTGGCCGGGCATTCTTAGCCCTTGCCGCAAGTCCTCGAGACGGGGCGACGGGGTCACATCGATCGTGAGTCTCTGCTCGTTTCCGCGCGCTCCTAATCCACTACGGTTTGGATATTTGATCCGAGGGGCCTCTGGCCCGATAGCACTAACCATCACGTGAGCATAGTATGGGCGTTCTGCGTCGTATACTTTAGCCAAACCTTAATAGACGTCAGCAACTGAGCGGCACACGCTGGGTTGGACTGGGAACGCAACCGCGCTTGTATTAAGGGGTTGCTAGGTCTGCTCACCGGCGGTGTACGCAACGTGCAGGAGCGTCCGGGGCGATGGCCCAAGACCCCTGGGGGCATAGGTTAGTCCGGCGTGCTGACCTCTCTGTTAAGTATTTGGTCGGGTTGCGGCGTGTTGCTTAGCCGAGGCCGGGCATGACCCAGAAAAGTGTGTCCGGCCGGAGTTAAGCGAGCGTGGTGGGTAAGTTGGTGCACCCCTGCAGGGAAGAAAC
The DNA here is from genome assembly GCA_011799875.1 of Thinopyrum elongatum. NCBI lineage: Eukaryota > Viridiplantae > Streptophyta > Magnoliopsida > Poales > Poaceae > Thinopyrum > Thinopyrum elongatum. The sequence continues at coordinate 443,914,422 of CM022297.1, read as the reverse complement.
TTCTATCGATAGCCTGTCCTACGGTAACGGACACTCGGAGTTGTATCCCGATCGGTACAACTAGAACATGTGATGAGAATTGGATAGTACGGCTCTGGGATTGCTTTCTCGCAGGGAGTCGAGAAAGGATCTCAGGTCGAGGTTGATGATACTACTACTACTACTTTACTTATGTAATCTGCTCTCTCCTCATGCTGAAAGACTGCTGAAGATTGTTGAAGATGCTAGTCTTCGATAGGACTAGGCTTTCCCCCTCTACTCTGGCATTTCTGCAGCCCAGTCCACATATACAGCCATTCCTTTGACAATGATGCATATGTAGTGTAGATCCTTGCTTGCTGAGTACTTCGGATGAGTACTCACGTTTGCTTTATTTTCTTTTTCCCCCATTTTCCATTTGATGCCACCAGACGACGGAGCCCCTGAGCCAGAAGCCCCAGCCGACGACCAGTACTACTACCCGCCTGGCGAGTACTACTACTACGAGGAGCCGTTCGACGACCAGGAGTAGGATCGGAGGGTCCAGGGCAGGAGGCCTACGCCTTTCGATCGTAGTATTTTATTTTACCCCGCCTCTGTGAAGGCCTAATTCTCTCTATGTAATATATCTGTACCCAGATATCTAATGCTTCCACTGACGCTTGTATGCCATCGAGCTATGTATTCGAGCCCTCGAGGCCCTGGCTTGTAATATTAAGCTTGTATGACTTTATTTTATGTTTTAGAGTTGTGTTGTGATATCTTCAAGTGAGTCCTTAGGCTTGATCGTGCGCATTTGCGTGTATGATTAGTGCACGATTAAGCCGGGGTCGTCACAACGAGTCTGATCGTGCCGTCTGTTTCTCCTTCGGAACCCCCTACATAGAAGAACTCGTAACTTCGGACCCGAATCCGGCAGATGAATAGTGCACACATGTCGGATATTAAATCCCAGATTAATTCTAAAAATAACTAAAATGACTTAGATGCATATTTAGGCAACCCTGCACTGCATCATAGCATCACATGCACCGTATTGCATTTGTTTGCATTATGTTTACCTATTTCTTCCCCCTCTTCTCTCTCGGTAGACCCCGACGTTGACGTAGCTCCCGAGGCAGACGCCGCACAGGAGTACGACTACGTCCCCGACGATACTACTGAAGACCTTGCCCTTGCCCCCGAGCAAACAGGCAAGCACCCCCATTTTGAGCATGCCTATATCGCCTATTCTCTTCTCTCTTATGCTTGCATTAGAACTGCTACTGCTACTGTTTTCCTATATCTGCTGCATAGCCTAATTATTGTACCCTGCTTTGTTACCTTACCGGTTATCCTAGACTGCTTAGTATAAGGTGGGTAGAGACACGACCGAGACCCCCACTTGATCCCGACTGCCCTGCTGGACATCAGAAGACCTGATCATCGGGATTGAAGACTAGACCATGGCACCGCACATCACTTCCCCTTAGTTGCCGACACTGCTGGGTTACCATCGAGTGCCGAGGGTGATACCTCGTCAGCACTTCTGATGTTAACCTTGTAGGTTAGTTACTCGGTCGTGGTAAGCGAGGGTGATTCCTTCTACACCACCCCCGATAACGACGTCGTCGCGCAACTCCTCAAGGTGGACCTCGAGGGTGATTCCTCCTTCGTTCACCTTGATGATAACATCGAGCGGGAATTCCATCAAGGGTGATTCCTCAGGGTTCCCTTCGGTGTCAGACACACAGTTACCTTGGATATTATGACTTGCACTAAACTATGATACTAAAGACGGGTCGGCCCTGAGGGGTACCCGCGCGAGCTTAACGCGAAGTGATGTGGAGTCGGGTTGACCTGGATGGTGCCCGCGAGATAACTACGAGGCGTGGCCGGGCATTCTTAGCCCTTGCCGCAAGTCCTCGAGACGGGGCGACGGGGTCACATCGATCGTGAGTCTCTGCTCGTTTCCACGCGCTCCTAATCCACTACGGTTTGGATATTTGATCCGAGGGGCCTCTGGCCCGATAGCACTAACCATCACGTGGGCATAGTATGGGCGTTCTGCGTCGTATACTTCAGCCGGAGCTTAATGGACGTCAGCGACTGGTGCGGCACACGCTGGGTTGGACTGGGAACGCAACCACACTTGTATAAGGGGTTGCTAGGTCTGCTCACCGGCGGTGCACGTAACGTGCAGGAGTTCCCGGGGCGATGGCCCAAGACCCCTGGGGGCATAGGTTAGTCCGGCGTGCTGACCTCTCTGTTAAGTATTTGGTCGGGTTGCGGCGTGTTGCTTAGCCGAGGCCGGGCATGACCCAGAAAAGTGTGTCCGGCCGGAGTTAAGCGAGCGTGGTGGGTTAGTTGGTGCACCCCTGCAGGGAAGAAACTTCTATCGATAGCCTGTCCTACGGTAACGGACACTCGGAGTTGTATCCCGATCGGTACAACTAGAACATGTGATGAGAACTAGATAGTACGGCTCTGGGATTGCTTTCTCGCAGGGAGTCGAGAAAGGATCTCAGGTCGAGGTTCATGATACTACTACTACTTTACATTATGTTCATCTGTTCTCTTCTATTGCTGCAAGACTGTCGAAGATTGTTGAAGATGCTAGTCTTTGATAGGACTAGGCTTTTCCCCTCTATTCTGGCATTTCTGCAGCCCAGTCCACATATACAGCCATTCCTTTGACAATGATGCATATGTAGTGTAGATCCTTGCTTGCTGAGTACTTCGGATGAGTACTCATGTTTGCTTTACTTTCTTTTTTCCCCATATTCCATTTGATGCCACCAGACGACGGAGCCCTTGAGCCTGACGCCCCAGCCGACAACCAGTACTACTACCCGCCTGGCGAGTACTACTACTACGAGGAGCCGACTGACGACCAGGAGTAGGATCGGAGGGTCCAGGGCAGGAGGCCTACGCCTTTCGATCGTAGTATTTTATTTTACCCCGCCTCTGTGAAGGCCTATTTCTCTCTCTGTAATATATCTGTACCCAGATATCTAATGCTTCCGCTGACGCTTGTATGCCATCGAGCTATGTATTCGAGCCCTCGAGGCCCAGGCTTGTAATATAAAGCTTGTATGACTTGATTTATGTTTTAGAGTTGTGTTGTGATATCTTCAAGTGAGTCCTTAGGCTTGATCGTGCGCATTTGCCTGTATGATTAGTGCACGATTAAGCCGGGGTCGTCACAGGTTGGTATCAGAGCCGACTGCCTCTAGGAGTCCCCCTTCCCAATTCCTTGGCCGAAGTTGAGTCTAGTTTTCGAAAACTATTTTACTAACTTGGCTGTGTGGCTTACGGGCCCACGTCACCAACTGGGTGGTATTAGGATCTTTTATTCCTCGTCTTTACTCTGGGATTCTAATCTCTCATCTATTCGGGTTTAATAAAATTTACTAACACCGACATTTAGGTTCTCGTTAATTCTATCCACCCGGAGAGCTGGATTCAGTGCGATTTCCCTGACGTTGATCTGATTAGTCTGATAATCATTTTTCTTTCCATTGTTTTGTTTAACCATTCTCTCCGAGTTGTCATTCGATAAGACCGGATTCTGCATCAGAGTGCACACGAAGAGTAGGATCCTGCAAGTTGATCGATCTTCGGTGTTTTCTAAACTCGACTTGAGGTTGGGTTATCACCAGATCCGTGTCCGCGAAGAGGATATTTCGAAGACTGCATTCGTTACTCGTTATGGCTCTTACGAGTACACAGTCATGTCGTTTGGCTTAACAAACGCTCCAGCTACATTCTCCTGCCTAATGAATTACATATTCATGGATTACCTCGACAAATTCGTCGTGGTATATCTGGATGATATTCTGGTTTATTCGAAGAACAAAGAAGAACATGCTGAGCATCTTCGCCTTGCTCTGGAGAGACTTCGAGAGCACCAATTATATGCCAAGTACTCTAAGTGCGAATTCTGGCTTTCTGAGGTAACCTACCTTGGACATGTCATCTCCAAGGAGGGTATCGCAGTTAACCCGGAGCGAGTTCAGGCTATTCTTGACTGGACCCCTTCGAAGAATGTCAAGCAAGTCAGAAGTTTCCTCGGGCTTGCAAGTTATTGTCGCCGATTCATCGAAAATTTCTCTAAGATTGCCAAGCCCCTGACTAATCTGCTCCACAAAGGCGTTAAGTTTGAGTGGACAGACAAATGTCAGGAAAGTTTCCAGACCCTCAAGGACAAGCTTACTTCTGCTCCAGTGCTTGCTCCTCCTGATTCTCGAAAAGACTTTGTCATATACTGCGACGCCTCTCGCCAAGGATTAGGCTGTGTCCTAATGCAAGAGCGAAGAGTTATTGCTTATGCTTTGCGACAACTGCGTCCACATGAAGAGAATTACCCAGTGCATGACCTCGAACTTGCTGCTGTCATTTATGCTTTAAAGCAGTAACGACATTACCTCCTTGGTAATCGGTGTGAGATTTACACCGATCATCAGAGCTTGAAGTACTTATTCACTCAACTGGAACTTAATCTTCGTCAGCAGCGTTGGTTGGAAACAATCACCGATTATGACTGTGGAATTTCATACACTCCCAGCAAAGCTAATGTGATGGCTGATGCCTTGAGCCGCAAGTCATACTGTAGCAACCTCATGGTAAAGCAAGCTCAGCCCCAGCTATATGAAGAATTGCGCAAGATGAATCTCTGCATCATCCCGCAAGGTTCTCTTGATAACCTTGTGATACAACCAGATCTTGAGAAAGCTGTCAAGATTGCGCAGTCTAAAGACGCTGAAATTAGTCTGATGAAGAAAGAGCTTCACCTTCAAAAGTACAGGGATTTCTCTATTGCTGAAGATGGAACCTTGTACTTCCGAGATCGCATTGTAGTACCTCGCTTCGAGCTGATGACTGACAAAGTCATGAAGGAGGCCCATGATCCACCGCTATCTATCCATCCGGGTAGTACCAAAATGTATCGAGATCTTCGTCAAAGGTACTGGTGGTCTAGAATGAAGCAAGATATTGCATGATATGTTGCTGAGTGTGACGTTTGTCGTTGCGTGAAGGCAGAACATCAGAAACCTGCTGGAATTCTGCAACCGCTCCCTATTCCTCTGTGGAAGTGGGATAAAGTGCAAATGGACTTCATTATTGGTCTTCCCAAGTCTCAGAAGGGTCACGATGCTATTCTTGTCGTCGTCGACCAACTTTCCAAGGTTGCACACTTTCTACCAGTTAAGGAGACTATTACTACTAGTCAGCTAGCAGAACTATATATCTCCAGAATTGTTTCACTCCATGGTATTCCCAAGGAAATCAGTTCAGACCGTGGCAGCATTTTCACTGGCCATTTCTAGGAAAGTTTCCAGAAAGCAATGGGAACTCATATTACCTGGAGTTCAGCTTATCATCCCCAATCCCAAGGCCAAGTTGAGCGCGTTAATCAAGTGCTTGAAGATATGCTTCGAGCTTGTGTTATATCTTTCGGTAAGAAATGGGAGGAATCTCTCCCGTATGCCGAGTTCTCTTATAACAACAACTACCAAGCCAGCTTGAAAATGGCCCCCTTTGAGGTTCTTTATGGTCGTAAATGTCGAACCCCTCTGAATTGGTCAGAAACTGGGGAACGATCTCTTGTTGGACCGGACATTATTCAACATGCCGAAGAACAAGTTCGAATTGTCCGGGAGAATCTCAAAGCAGCTCAAGACCGTCAGAAGAGTAATTATGATCGTAAGCGATGGGGTGTGATCTATCAACCTGGTGATCAAGCCTTTCTTCGTGTCACTCCAATGAAGGGCACCCGTCGTTTCGGAATCAAGGGCAAGCTAGCTCCTCGCTATATTGGTCCTTTCCGCATCGTGGCTAGACGCGGACAGGTGGCATATAAATTGGAGTTGCCACCGCAATTCCCCCATATTCATGATGTCTTCCACGTGTCGCAACTTCGTAAGTGCTTCAAGGAATCCCCGTACCGTGCAGTCGATCATGAGATGCTCGAGCTACAAGATGATCTTTCTTATAAGGAGCATCCGATCCGCATCCTCGACGAATCTGAACATCGAACTCGTCAGAAGACGACCAAGTTCCTAAAAGTGCAGTGGTCGAATCACACTGAAGATGAAGCCACTTGGGAACGCGAGGATCATCTTCGGGAAGAATATCCCGGACTCTTTCCTTCTACCTTCTGAATTCTCGGGATGAGAATTTCTTTTAGAGGAGGAGAACTTGTAACACCCCCTTGTAATAAGCTCTGTGACACTCTGTTAAAACTGCCAAGTCATGATCATTTGCAGTGCCAAGTCATATGGGTTAATGATCCAATTCAAATTCACATCTGAAAATCAACTCAAATTCAAAAGTGAAATATGGAGTTGTTCAAATTCTGATGGGAAAATGTTCATTAAATGGCAAATAATCCAGGAACATTTGTAAAACCATTATCAAAATATTTGGAGTTAGATAATTGGCTCAAACCATTTAAAACAACACCAAAACAGAATATTTAAATCCATTTAAAATCATTTCGAATTCAAAAGAGTTCCAACATTTCCCAAACCAATTTTTTGTGAAAGGCAATGCTGCATGATGTTATTTGGGCCAACTTCCACATTTTTCAAAAGAGCACAAGTGGCCTAATCATTTTGAAACAGAAAAAGGAATAAAAGAAAAGGGAGAAGAGAAATAAGAAAAAGGAAAACGCTACTGTTGGCTGGGCCTAAGTGCACAGTGTGCAGCCCAGTCCAACAGTAGCCCACCCCTTCTCCCTCCGCGTGCGTGTCGGCGCGCCCCTGGCCGCGCGCGCCCGCGCCAGCCGGGCGGCGACACGGCGATGGTGCCGACGCCACCGACAGCCGGAGGGGATAAGGGCGAGCCCATTCACTCCCCCTAGCCCCTCCATCACTCTCTCCCTCTCATCCTCGCTCGCTCCGCCCGTTCCCCTCAGATCCACGCGAGGCCGAACGGATCCGCCGCCGTTCGTCGCTGTTCTCGTGGCCAGCGACGCCGCCTCGCCTCGCCATCGTGTCCAGGAGACGCGCCGTGATCGACTACGTCACCTGCTCCGTCGAATCGTAGCGTGGAGGCCCTGCAGCTGCTGCTCGCCGTCACCCCCTTTCTTCCTCGACTCCGGAGCTCGCCGGCGGCCGCGACCCTCTCTGCTGCTACTAAACTGCCATGGGTCTTTCTTGACCACGCGGTGAGCTCCTCTCTCCCCTCTGTCCTTCCCTGAGCCGCTCAGCCTCGCTCTATCTAGGACGCCACCGCATCCGAGCTCCGACCGTCGCCGCGTTAGCCATTGCCGAGCCCCCGAGCTTCTGCAGCTCGAACCAGCTGCGCCAACGCGCTCTTGGAGGTCCGTAGCTCCACCCTAGCTAGCTAGTATGCGCGAGAGCGCCGCTCAGCAGCGATTCCGTCCGGGCTCGAACTCCGGCGCCCGCGTCGTCGCTCGCCGTCGACGCTATGGTCCATCTCCGGCCACGCCATCGCCCGGGATCGACGCGGCGTTGAGTCCTCTTTCGAACGCGCTATTTCGCACGCCAAACGGTGGTCGGAACTGCGATTCCGGCCACGTCCCGGGCACGCCGCCGCGCGATTTGTTCGCCGGCGACCAGCCGCCGGCCGCGTTGAGTTGGCAGGTCCGGGGCCACCCCCCAGTGACACTGCCAGTGGCCCCCACTGGCCCCGTTGGCCAGTTGACCTGGTCAACGCCGCTGACATGGCTGACCCAGGGCCACTGACAAGCGGGCCCCACCGTTCAGATAATTAACTAAAATGATTTTGTAAATAAAATAAATTAATTACCCTAATTAGTCTATGACAGGTGGGTCCAGAAGCTTAAGTAGCTAATTAGTTTAAATTAACTCTGTTTAACACTAACAGAGGCTGGCATGTGGGTCCCACTGGACCCACATGTCAGGTTTGACTGGTCAGCCGTCCTGTTGACTTGCTGATGTCAGCATGTCGTCAGGCTGATGTCATAATTCATTTTATGATAAATATATAAATTCCAGAAATTCAAATAATCTTTAAAAATTAATAACTTTTAAACCGTAGCTCAGATCGAAAAACTTAAAACATGAAAGTTGCTCAGAACGACGAGCCGAGTTTGATCATGCCGTCTGTTTCTTCATCGGAACCCCCTACATAGAAGAACTCATAACTCAGGACCCGAATCCGGCAGATGAATAGTGCACACACGTCGGATATTTAATTCTAGAATAATTCTAAAAATAACTAAAATGATTTAGATGCATCATTAGGCAACCCTGCACTGCATCATAGCATCACACGCACCGTATTGCATTTGTTTGCATTATGTTTACCTATTTCTTCCCCCTCATCTCTCTCGGTAGACCCCGACGTTGACGTAGCTCCCAAGGCAGACGCAGCTCAGGAGTACGACTACGTCCCCGACGATACCACTGAAGACCTTGTCCTTGCCCCAGAGCAAACAGGCAAGCACCCCCATTTTGAGCATGCCTATATCGCCTATTCTCTTCTCTCTTATGCTTGCATTAGAACTGCTACTGCTACTGTTTTCCTATATCTGCTGCATAGCCTGATTATTGTACCCTGCCTTGTTACCTTTCTGGTTATCCTAGACTGCTTAGTATAGGCTGGGTAGAGTCACGACAGGGACCCCCACTTGATCCCAACTGCCCTGCTGGATATCAGAAGACCCGATCATCGGGATTGAAGACTAGACCCTGGCACAGCACATCACTTCCCCCTTAGTTGCCGAGACTGCTGGGTTACCGTCGAGTGCCGAGGGTGATACCTCGTCAGCACTTCTGATGTTAACCTTGTAGGTCAGTTACTCGGTCGTGGTAAGTGAGGGTGATTCCTCCTACACCACCCCCGATAACGACATCGTCGCGCAACTCCTCAAGTGTGGACCTCGAGGGTGATTCCTCCTTCGTTCACCTTGATGATAACATCAGGTGGGGTTCCATCGAGGGTGATTCCTCAGGGCTCCCCTGGTGTCAGACACACAGTTACTGTTGATGAGTTGACTTGCACTAAACCATGATACTAAAGACGGGTCGGCCCTGAGGGGTACCCGCGCGAGCTTAACGCGAAGTGATGTGGAGTCGGGTTGACCTGGATGGTGCCCGCGAGATAACTACGAGGCGTGGCCGGGCATTCTTAGCCCTTGCCGCAAGTCCTCGAGACGGGGCGACGGGGTCACATCGATCGTGAGTCTCTGCTCGTTTCCGCGCGCTCCTAATCCACTACGGTTTGGATATTTGATCCGAGGGGCCTCTGGCCCGATAGCACTAACCATCACGTGGGCATAGTATGGGCGTTCTGCGTCGTATACTTCAGCCGGAGCTTAATGGACGTCAGCGACTGATGCGGCACACGCTGGGTTGGACTAGGAACGCAACCGCACTTGTATAAGGGGTTGCTAGGTCTGCTCACCGGCGGTGCACGTAACGTGCAGGAGTTCCCGGGGCGATGGCCCAAGACCCCTGGGGGCATAGGTTAGTCCGGTGTGCTGACCTCTCTGTTAAGTATTTGGTCGGGTTGCGGCGTGTTGCTTAGCCGAGGCCGGGCATGACCCAGAAAAGTGTGTCCGGCTGGAGTTAAGCGAGCGTGGTGGGTAAGTTGGTGCACCCCTGCAGGGAAGAAACTTCTATCGATAGCCTGTCCTACGGTAACGGACACTCGGAGTTGTATCCCGATCGGTACAACTAGAACATGTGATGAGAACTGGATAGTACGGCTCTGGGATTGCTTTCTCGCAGGGAGTCGAGAAAGGATCTCAGGTCGAGGTTGATGATACTACTACTACTTTACATTATGTTCATCTGTTCTCTTCTATTGCTGCAAGACTGTCGAAGATTGTTGAAGATGCTAGTCTTCGATAGGACTAGGCTTTTCCCCTCTATTCTGGCATTTCTGCAGCCCAGTCCACATATATAGCCATTCCTTTGACAATGATGCATATGTAGTGTAGATCCTTGCTTGCTGAGTACTTCGGATGAGTACTCACGTTTGCTTTACTTTCTTTTTCCCCCATATTCCATTTGATGCCACCAGACGACGGAGCCCTTGAGCCTGACGCCCCAGCCGACGACCAGTACTACTACCCGCCTGGCGAGTACTACTACTACGAGGAGCCGACTGACGACCAGGAGTAGGATCGGAGGGTCCAGGGCAGGAGGCCTACGCCTTTCGATCGTAGTATTTTATTTTACCCCGCCTCTGTGAAGGCCTATTTCTCTCTCTGTAATATATCTGTACCCAGATATCTAATGCTTCCGCTGACGCTTGTATGCCATCGAGCTATGTATTCGAGCCCTCGAGGCCCTGGCTTGTAATATAAAGCTTGTATGACTTGATTTATGTTTTAGAGTTGTGTTGTGATATCTTCAAGTGAGTCCTTAGGCTTGATCATGCGCATTTGCGTGTATGATTAGTGCACGATTAAGCCGGGGTCGTCACAGGTAGGCCTCCGTCAAGGATATAACATGTGGCTGGGAGATTCACCAGCGGTGGAATCTGTTTTTAATTCATGTATTTGCAGAAATTTAGTTGATGTAAGCTCACAAAACGTCCAATTTGAGTAGATGAGATCCGTTTGTAGATTATATCTGCACCCGGATATCAGTGTCAAACATGCCATTTTCCATCTTCAATTTTTTGTGCTTCCAATACGTATTTTTTATATTGTCATAGCAATTTCTTCCGTTTCAAGCATTCGTGCTTCCTACGGGCTATGGAATTTAAATCTATTTCCATGCTTAGCTTCCCATGCATTGCTGCATCTACCATCATTCATATGTACGGTTGGAATTTAATCTATTGGCATGCTTGCTTGGTGTACATATTATTTCTTCATACCGTTAGCATCTATACTTCCTAGGTGTCTTATGTACAGATATTTCTTCCATGCAATGGAACTTCACTCTCTTGCCATGTTTCCTAGATGTACAGATGTAGAGTTCATTGCTTCAGAGCATCCATGATTTTTATGTACAGATAGAACTGCAATAATGCTTCTTGATTTAGTATATGGGTTTCCAGTCTTTTTATATTTCTATTTTATTTTTAAACAGACATATTTTATCATATATCCCATCACTTCTATAATTTCAATTTCTTGCATCAGCACTTCAGGTTGTGTAGTTAGTCTTTTCATTCTAGTAATAATGCGTATATATTCAACTGTTAATCGGTATATATTTATATTTTTATTGCATATATCTCCTTGAGCGGTGTCTCTATCGTCGTTTGTAACCCTATGCTTTAATGCTTAAGACAATTACGATGATATGATTGCCAATCCATTTGTCAGAGTATGTGATGCTTCCATCTAACTTATTATTGCTTCGAAATGCTAAATTTTGTGCTTCGGTGATACATATATTTTTCCACACTAGTTCACCACATATACCTTGCTTATATGCTTCCATTCAAACCTTTTATTGCTTCAGTTGTAATGGTGTTTTGCTTCAAGTAATTTGGACAGGATTGTAAGCACCGTTTGAAGCACCACCACATTGACTATTTACTTCTTCAAGCCAGTGGAAGGAAACTGACATGAAGCTCCTAGTGTGTCATGGGCGCCAAGATAATGTGTGCCTTGAGGAACTGTGCCAAAGACCAGCTGGAGGAAGGAACTATGCCAAAGGCCAGCTTGAGGGCCGCATTGTCACATCCCATACAGAAGCAAATAGTGAAACTAGTAGAAGCAATTTCCAATTTGTAAGGAACGATTTGATGTAAATTTCTTGTCATGGAAGCAAAGTTGCTTTCGCAAGAAACTATGGAAGCAAAATCTTTTATCCTTGGAAACAAACTGAGCACATTTGTATTTTTTGGAAACACATCCCTCGTGTGTTTGAAGAAAGTGTACCCATGATAATGATTCTTCCTATGGAAATGTCATGCTTGTTTAGAAGCAATTTTCCACTTGAGGGAAACATGATTTTAATGTTTGTGAAGTGAAACAAACCACCACCTAAGTACAGATTCATATACAATTATAGCAAGCTTAATTCACCATGGAAGCCAATTCATTGGTACATGGAAGCAAGTTTAATTCACCAGAAAATGATGCTTCCGTCCTACGGAAGAATGCTTCTTTGGTATAAAAAACATGTTACCATCAGTAAGGAAACACATCTTATATATTTCGTAATTAATACCAGGACTTACTTGTGAGAAGTAACAAATTTTTTCCGAAATTATATCCACAAATAGTGGGATTTGTAGCCATTCGAGGAAGCAGTCTTAGGAAACAAATCGGAGATTGTGGGGACAAAGATTAGGAAGCAGATTTAGGAAACAAATCGTAGATTAAGGGGAACAATTATTAGGAAGCAGCAGAATTCACGGAAGCAACAAATCAGGCATTTAACTCACAAAGGAAATTAGCCAATAGATCGGACGGCTGGAACACATCTAATCGTACGGCTATCGACCGGTCTGATACGAAGCTAACCATCAGTAGTCTGATGCCTAGCGGTGCCCTATCTAGAACTCTCTTTATCTCGAAAAAAGAAGTCTGTAGAACTCTCATGTATCCTCAGTCCTCGCTCTTTCCCCATCTCTCGTTAGCACATCTTCTCCACAATACCTCCTAAAAATACCGCCATAATTCCTCACCTTGTTGATGTCAAGTGGCCGCCGCTCAATGGGCTATGGCTTCCGAGGCATCCCAGGCGGCCGTCCGGTCTCCTCCTAGACGCTATGGGTGTGTTTGGTAGGGTGCATGAGGGTAAAAGTTCTCAATTCGACCCACTTTTACTTGTTTGGTAGGGTGCATAGGCTCACCAGAGCTATGCCCATCTGATGCATAAAAGGGCCCTCAGCCATGCCCATCTCATGCACCCCAGACAGGCTACATGGAGGCAGTCATGCTGGCCCTGACCCTCATCTCCACCCACCAGACCACGTTCAGATATGTTTAAAATTTTGAAAAATGTTCATAATTTCAAATTTTGCTTAAATTTTCAAAAAATATTCAGAATTTCAAAATTTGTTGAAATTTAAAAAAAGTTCATAATTTCAAAATTTGTTTAAAATTTTGAAAATGTTTAGACTTTTTAAATTTGTTTAATTTTTTGAAAATGTTTTGAATTTCAAAATTGTTTAAATTTTCAAAAAATGTTCAGAATTTCAAATTTTGTTTAAATTTTCAAAATATGTTCAGCATTTCAAAAAAATGTTCAAAATTTCAAAAAAATGTTCAGAATTTAAAAATAAATAAATTTTTTAAAAATGTTCAGAATTTCAATTTTTTATTTTTATAAAATATTCAAATTTTGATTGAATTTTCAAAAAATTCAGAATTTCAAATATGTTCAAAATTTTAAAAAATATTCAGAATTTCAAATTTTCAAAAAAATGTTCAGCATGTCTAAACACATGCAGGCTGCCAAACAAAGTCTCAGCTCAGCATGTCTCAGCGCATACATCACTGCCAAACAAGAGCAACTGCATTGACTCAGCATGTCTACACTCAGCATGGATGAGAAAAGAACAACTAGGCTAGGTCCATACATGCTACCAAACACACCCTATGGCTCTGGCTCATGTCGCGGTTCCAACGTATTCCAGGACGAAATTACGGCAGCTTTGGATTAGGCACTTTAGAAGCTGGGAGATGTGCAGATGTTGGGAAGCGGAAGGCTAAGACAGGATGAATTTTTTAGTGCAATTGCGAGGAGGAATTAAGCTTGGGCGACAGAGACATACAAAGGGGTACATTTGTTCAGACGGGGAAGCGCGGGCAAGGCTTGGAGTGACAACGACGCGATGGAGAAAGAAATGGTGCTGGCTAGTGGGCGTGGGGAAGCGAGGCCGCGGAGCGGGGGGAGGCAAGCACAATCAAGGGGAAGACATGTGCACCTTTTCAGCCGTTGATACTTAAATCGACGGCTCATGTTGTAGGGATTTGCCACATCCTAGCCATCGGATGGCCTACATTCGGCCTACATTCAAAGTTATTCTCACACTATATAATGCTATAGAAAAGTTCAAGTGTAACCTATCTTGTACAATAATATTCGACACAACTCTAACAAAGACGCTCGTCTGGGTTGGCGTTTTTTTACGGTCACTGACTGGGGGGGGGGGGGGGAGGGGGTGGAGGCGGCCGGCTATAGATGCTCTTAGCCCCCAAGCCAAAACAAGTTGAACCAATATGTACGTGAGCTCCCGCGAAACAAGAGGTGATCTAGGTCTTGCGCCCGACCGCCTCTGGCCGTGGCGGCGTCGCCGCTGCTCTCTCCGACCCCTCCGCATAGCAGTAGGTGGACGTACTCATCTCCAGCCAACTTGCTTCGCCAGTTGTGCTGTTTTATCCGACCCTTCCTTGAACGCAGCTTTCACGCATGGGTGTATTGGTGTTGCCCTAGTCAGCTCCTTCAAATGGATTTGTTTTCTTCGCTTTGGTGTCGTGGATCTACAATGTCTTTGCACTGTTGAGTAGTTCTAGTGGCTTGTTTTGATCATCTGATCTGTTACGTGGATGTGCTTATGACCTAAACGGAGAATTGATTCTATTTTGGATTGTTGATTGAATATGTGGAACAATGAATATACTTGCATGGAACTGTCAGAGAGGAGGGAATCGCCGTACAGTTCGTGAGGTTGTGGCCCTCACTAATGCCAATGTCCCCATGCTTGTTTTTCTTAGTGAGACGAGGCAAGCTTCAAAAAAAGTTGAGAAGTTAAGGTGGAGAATGGGTTTGAAAAGCTTTCATGGAGTGAGTAGTGATGGGAGAGGTGGAGGACTTAGCTTTGTTTTGGTATGAATCTTTGCAAGTTACCATGCTCGATTCTTGCTATATATATATATATATATATATATATATATATATATATATATATATATATATATATATATATATATATATATACTTTGGTGTTTGATGCAGCAACAAATATTCAGTGGCGAGGCACGTCTGTTTACGGGGAACCAGGGTTGAGAACCGGCACATCATGTGGGAGCATCTTCAGCGTCTACGTGGGGTGGCGGATGACCTGTGGTTTGTCTGTGGAGACTTCAACGAGACCCTATGGCGGCATGAACATTTTTCTAGCTCATTGCATACTGAGAATCAAATGGCGGCATTCAGGGACGCGTTGACAATGTGTGAATTGGGTGACTTAGGCTTCTCCGGACTTCCTTACACATAGATAATGGCTAGGAGGGTCATAGGAATGTCCGAGTTCACCTTGATAGAGCTTGTGCGGATGATAAATGGCGCGATTTATTTTCTACAGCACGGGTAGTGCATCTGATTACTTCTTGTTCGGATCATTGTCCTCTGCTGATTCACTTGATAGTTGAAGAGAAAAGAAGACGGAAGAGTTCTCCTAGATGATTATATGGGAACGTGAACCGGGACTACCAAACGTTATTGCTTCGGTAGTCCAGGAAGAGGCCTGTCGGCCATCTGGGCTCGGTCACAAGTGCGCTTAGAGCATGGTTAATAATATAGCCAACTGCTGGCTATAAGATGTTGCCATATCATCTATAGCCAACATATATAGTCACTTATGCAACAAGGTTAGCTATAAGGCTGGCTATAAGATTAGTATTTTTTTTTCATCTTCTCTCTATCTCTTTCTTCACATTTATTGCATCTGTCTAGGAGCACGCATATAGCTAGGCTCTTGCATGAGAGCCCACTCCCTCTACTTTTTCATGTCTCTCTTCTTCACATAGATAAAATTACCATGTAAGCAAGCTATAAGCTTGCTATTGTACTTGCTCTTAAGGAGGTTATGAAGGAGCTGAAAATTTGGAGTAAACAAAAGTTTGGGCACGTTACCCATAGCATTGGGAAACTAAGGACATAATTAGAAGCCCTTCAAGTTAAGGCAGTGGACCGGGAGGTAATCAAACTAAAAATGCATGAGCTTGATTAATTGTTGTATATAGAGAAGATGTTATGGTTGCAAACGGTCTCGTATTACTTCGCTAGAAGACGGAAAAAGAAACAGGAAATATGTCGTCGCCATGCGGTATGGAGAGCTCGTCAAAACTATATACAACGGCTTCGTAAAGAAGATGGTTCGTGGTGCTCGGTTCCATCGGAGATGGAGAGGATGGCAAAATCTTACTTCCAAGAAGTGTACACGAAGGATCCTACCTTAGTCTCTACTTATTCCTACTGATTTTATTATAAAAAAGCAAATATTATCTTCCCTACACGCACCCCGGTTAACATACATGCAATAACATGCAGTTACTAGAACCTCACGATTACACCTGTTCATTTAGATCTAACCGTCAATATAATAACTAAACATCATAGGAAGTACGTTTAGCAAGATTGCGCGGCACACAAAAAGAACTTGAAGAATTATTAAGGAAAGATCTGAGCACTAGGCAGAAAGAGCTCGCTGATGAAACTGAAAAACTGCTTGAGATGGAGGAATTGTACTGGGCGCAGAGAAGTAGGGTGAACTGGTTACAATTTGGAGATCATAACACGACGTATTTTCAGAACTTCGCTTCTACTCGGAGGCTTAGAAATCAAACTAAAAAACTGAGGAATGCCCGGGGGACTGGCAGGAAGGTACGGCTTATCTGAATCCAATTATATCAGAATATTTTGCTGGTCTTTTCACTATAGAAATAGATGAGCCAGACCCAGAGTTCATTGATCCTGTTGTTCCTTGGGTGACAAATAATATGAATGAAGATCTATTGAAGCCTTACTCAGCAGAGGATGTTAAGAAGGCTTTGTTCTCCATTGGGGACATTAAGGCACCGGTACTGATGGGCTGCATACTATTTTTTCAAAAAATGTTGGCATATTGTAGGTGATATTCTTATTATGAAATTCTAAATGCAATCAATGCTAAGAATATTCCTGCGGGGTGGAATGATACAGCCATTGTTGGCCCAGCCCGCGTCATCGAGTGCTTTCCGGCGACACGCAATGATCGACGACGAACAACAAGCTGACTGACTTGGTTCCTGCCCCAAGCGGCAAGATGTGCACGTACAAAGCTAACACCACAGCCCCTGAATGATTCCTTTGACAGAGACGTGCTAGTACTAGTTGGCCGTTGACCAAAGCCTTAGCTAGAACGATCTCCCAAATTGCTCTCGTATGACTGTTAGGAATAAACACGAAATAAATTATCTCGAAGATGATTGCCATTCGATTGAAGGGTATCCTAGATGAAATTATTGCACCTGTACAGAGCGCTTTTGTCCCTGGGAGATTAACCACAGATAATATTCCTATTGCCTATGAGACTATGCATACAATAAATAATAAGAAAAAAAAGGGGAAAGTAGGATACTGTGCAGTTCAAGAGACAGATATGTTTGTGCCAAGCGGGGGACTCCGACAGGGGACCCTCTTTCACCTTATTTGTTTCTTCTATGTGCAGAGGGTTTATCCAGTGCTTTGGCTTAAAAGGAGGAGGTTCGTGGCATTGAAAGTATTCGGGTGTGCAGGAATGCACCATTAGTGTCTCATTTACTTTTTGCCGATGACTCCCTTATACTTATGAAAGCTGACATGACTAATGCAACCTCATTTAGTGAACTACTAGATGAGTACTGTGCAAATTCTGGCCAATTAATTAGTGAAGTAAAGTGCAGTCTTTTTCGGCCCTAATGTAGATGTTGATGTGAATGCACAGATTTGCACTGAACTGAATATCTACACTGAAGCCATTTCTGAGAGATACCTTGGATTACCTTCTATGGTGGGGCTAGATAAGAGTGGAAGTTTTGCATACCTGTTAGAAAGAATCATTGAGAGACTTAAGGGGTGGAAGGAGAAGTTGATGTCTATGGGTGCAAAGGAAATTCTTTTGAAATTAGTAATTCAGTCAATCCTAGTATTTGCCATGGCTGTTTTCAAGATCCCAAAAAACCATGTAAGGAAACTAATGATGCCATGTCTGCTTTCTGGTGGGGTGATTCAGATGATCAGAAAAAGATGCATTGGTTTTCTTGGTGGAAAATGTGCATCCCAAAGAAACTAGGCGTAATGGGCTTTCGTGATTTGTATTCTTTTAACATGGCAATGTGTGCAAAATAGTCGTGGAGGCTTTTGAACAAACCAGAATCGCTATGTGCTCAAGTGTTAAGGGCTAAATATTTACCGGATGGCAAGCTCTTGAATGCTGGCCCTAAGAAGGCCTCCTCTTATACTTGGCAAAGCATAATTGTAGGGTTACAAACTTTCAAGAGGGGACATATTTGGAGAGTTGGGTCTGGTAGTAATATCAACATTTGGGAGGACCACTGGATCCCAAACTGTCCGTCCAGGAAAGTACTGACCAGAAGAGGACAGTGTCTTCTTCGGCATGTTAATGAGTTAATTGATCAAGATACACATTGCTGGGATGAACAACTTATTCGAGACATTTTCATGCCTGTGGATGCTCAAAATATCCTCATGATTCCTTTGAGTGAACACTTGAACACTAGTAGAAAAACTTCTTTACGTGAGACATATTAGTCCCGGTTTGTAAACGAACTGGCACTAATGTGACCATTAGTGCCGGTTTGGATAACTGGATGCACTTCGTGTACAAAATGAACAATCTCTTTCAAAGTATCAGAGTTTTGGGCTAAAACTCATCTGTTACAAAGGCATTTTATTTTTTAAAACTTATTTCAACTCCAGACTTTTTGTGCGTTCAGTATGCACCATTCGAAGCCACGTCATCAATTTTCAACCCTTTCTGACTTCATTTGCTATTTTTCATGCATTTACTGATTTTTTGAGCTAAATGACTCTGAAATTGAAAAGAACTACAAATTAACTCTGAAAAGGTTGAAAGTTGGCATGGTATCATCATATCACCCACATAGCATGTGCTAAAAAGTTGAGAGGATTACGGCAAAAACTGGATGCACTTCGTGTACAAAATGGACAATCTCTTTCGAAGTATCAGGGTTTCGGACGAAACCTCATCTGTTACAAAGGCATTTTATTTTTTTAAATAACCTAAGAATTACCAAATTGAATATAATGATAAAACACACTAATATTAAATAGAAGAAAAAAGAATCACTGAAAAATCTATTTTTAAAGTAAAGTTATTCACAAACTAGTGATTCACAGAAATTTTAAATAATTCAAATTTGAAAACTACTGGTACTAACAGAAAGTTTATAATTTTTTTACCTAAAGTAAAAAGATTCACAAAGAAACTCTAAATAAAGCAAAAAACAACTCAGAAACAAAAGAAAATAAATAAAACAGAAAACAAAATAAATTAATTAATTAATTAATTAAAAAAAGACCGCCTACTGGGCCACAACGACCTGCATACGACTAGAAACCCAACCTGTGGTTGGGCCAGGATGCAGGCCCACCAGGACAGCGCAGGTGAGGTAGGCCCAGAAGGCCTGCATTAGAGAGAAGCTCGATGCAGTGCCTGCGCCGGGGCTTATAAACAGGTGCTGACTCCCCTCAACTAGCGAGGTGGGACTAAACATCCACCGCGCCCCTCGCCTGGCAGCGCACCACCTTTAGTCGCGGTTGGTGGCTCCAACCGGGACTAAAGGGGGGGTCTTTAGTCGTGGTTGGAGCCACCAACCGCGACTAAAGGTGGTGCGCTTCCAGCCGCTTCGGCTGGCCAAAAGTGACCTTAGTCGCGGTTGGTGGCTCCAAACGGGACTAAAGGGGGCGCATATATATAGAGCACTTCAAAATTTTCAGTTTCTCTGCTTTCTTCGACCTTTTCGACATCGCCGCGCCGTCGCCGTCTCGCCTCCCCGACGCCGGAGCTCGTCGCCGCCCCCGACGCCGGCAGCCCGCGCCTCCTCGCGCCGATCCCCGACGCCGCCCGCTCCTCCCCGAGCCCGGCCCGACGCCGCCCGGGATGCCGCCCGCGCCCGCTCCTCCGGCCTCGAGCTCCTCGCCGCGCCGCAGACGCCGTCGTCGCCCCCGACTCGCCTCGCCTCGCCGTCGCCCCGTTGTGAGCTCCCCCCTCTCCCCCATCTCCCTCGCCCCCTATGCCGCCATGGCCGCCCCTCCCCGAGCCACACACACACACACACACATGCATGAACACACACACACACACACACATTTCCTTAAGTTAGATGATTTATATGTATTTTTGTATGTTTTAGTATATATGTATAGCAATTTTGACATTTTTCAGAAGAATTTTGATATTTTTTTTCACTAGATGATTAGATGTATAGAAAAAAGTTAAGAAATTTTGACATTTAAGGAATTTTTACATTTTGATCCAATATGTATAGAAATTAGTATATATATATATGTATGAATACAATGTATAGAAAAAAGTTGATGATTTTTGACATTTGATCCAATGTATAGCAATTAGTATTTGCAAAAGTTGCATATTTTAATGTTGTATTTGCAAAAATTTGTTATGTATTTGCAATTAATTAGTATATGTATCTATACAATAGATTCTCTTAGTCCTTTAATAAGGGATTTATCAAGAATGCCCCCATTATGGTGTGCACAAGTTGATCCAATTTTTTTCTGATCTCATCTACGTACCCTTCTATATGTCACGTTGTCTTGTGTCAAAGTATTGAAGAAATCCATGCATGGCTTCATCATTAGCCAGAAGTAACAGGTGCATGATGGTACGAAGCTCTCCAAAGTTGTTTTGGAACGGAGTTCCTGATAGGATAATTCGCTTTTTGGTACGAAGTTCAGCAGAGGCCTTCCAAATAGCGATATTCGGAAGGCTCTTGCTGAACTTCGTACCAAAAAGCTAATTATCCTATCCCGGACTCCGTTCCAAAACAACTTTGGAGAGCTTCGTACCATCATGCGCCTGTTACTTCCGGCTGATGATGAAGCCATGGTTTTCTTGAATCCTTTGACACTAGACAACGTGACACATATAGAAGGCCACATTAGGTGCGGAGGCTGGCGTCCCCCGAGGAGGTGGTACGTCACCGTGTCAGGGAGGAGGACGAGCACGTTCGTCGCTACATGGTTGTGTTGGACGTCAGGTTCTCCAATACCTGGCAGGTTCTTCAGGGATCTCACCCGAGCTATGATCATGTGATGGTTCCTTCTCTTTGGGTGTCCACCGCGAGTGAACTAGATTATTCGATAATATTTGATCTGTATTAGCTAGTGATGTATTCGAGATAATATTCGAGACGATGTATTCGAGATTATATTATTCGATAATATTCGAGACGATGTATTTGAGATTATATTCGATGATGCATATTAATTATCTGGATTATTTGAGATGCATATTATCTACTATGATTTAGTTTTTCCTTATTGATTGCATGCATGCATTCTAATTTGAATACTAAATTATTTTATCTTTCTTCTGGATTAGTTAAATAAAAGTTATGGACAATACCGGCAGAGAAGGAGAAGTGACTCTGTTCGACATCATACGCTCCCCGAGCCCAGATGGGAATGAAGAAGATGGCGGCTCGCAATATCTGAATCCTACCGGTGAGGGTATGATATTTGATGAAGACGAACGAATAGATGAAGTCCAGAACAATGATGACGAAGAAAATGTTGTTCTTCAAATAACAAAGACCAGCGAGGTATATTTATATAAGCAGGCATCTAGTGATCATCACATGTTTTAATTGATTTGTATATAAATTAACGAATCGATCTTTCTTCTTTTAGCCCTCCGGATCGAGCAAATCTTTTACAAGCAGCAGACAGTTCAAGGCCCGGCCAAAAAGTTGAAGGATGGCGTAAAGTACAACATCGATGCCATCAAACCTAATGGCGAACCGCGCGAACCTAAGAAGAATGCAAGCAAGTTCATTCGTCAATGCGGAGTTATTGTCAGGGACCAAATCCCGATCTCCATTCAAGAATGGAAAAAGCCAGCAAAGAAAGATCCAGATGTCACTTTTGTCGACCAAAGAGCAAAAGATCTGCTTTGGGAATCTCTCATGTCACATTTCACCCTACCAGATCATTTGACAGATGCAGATCTAGAGAAAGTCAAGAACTCTGCTCTTAAGAAGATGGCGATAGCATTCAACAACCACAAGAAAAATATATGGGCCGCGTACGTCAATGCAGGAAAGAAGACTCCAGAATTCAAGGGTACACTGGAGAAGGCAAGAGCTCACTGGGACGCTTTCGTGAAATTCAAGGAATCGGAAGTAGCTCAGGAATGGTCGAGAATAAACAAGATTAATGCCGTGAAAAAGCAGTGACACCATAAGCTGGGGCCAGGTGGCTACGAGGTGGCCCGACCTAAGTGGGATCTCGCTGAGTAAGAGATGATGGATGCAGGGGTCACTCCAGTTACATTGAGCTGGCCCCCCCAGGTGCAGGACTTGGTTCTATGCGCATGGGGGGAAGTTGGACCCAAAGACAGGTGATGTTTTAGAGCGGGCAAGTCTTAAAGGAGCCACCGACAGTTTACTTGTTGCAATAGAAGAGGCTCGAACGGGGATGTTCACGCCCAACAAAGAGAACGACGAGCTTACGCGCGCCCAGAAGAATCATGAACACCCGGGAAGAACACAAGGCAAAGGCGTTGTTCCATGGTTTGAGGCGTTTGCGGACTGGAACGCCGACTACAGAAGCCGTGCGAGAAAGAAGCAGTAGGAGGAGCAGAAGAGGAAGCTGGAGGAGGAGCAGAGGAAGCAGGAAGCAGACCGCCTTCAAGGCCTAGAATCAAAGCACGCTGAGTTGGAACTCGCTTTCAAGCGGCAGCAGCAGCAGATCGACTCACTTAGCCAAGAAAGGGGGTCTCAGCAGCGGCAGCAGCTAGCGGATCCAGCATTGGATAGCACCGTCCCATCCATGCCGAGAAGCAGCGTGGGTTCCACCCCGGGCGATGATGCACTGCTGGATAGATACCCTGTGGATGATATCATAGATACGACAACTTGTGAGCTACACTTTAAAATGAAGAACATATGCATGAAGGTGGCGGACGACTATGTTTATACAAATCCCCCTGAAGCAACCTTCCATTGCAATCCGATTCCAGCTGGCTATGCTCGTGTCGGGGTTGATGAAGTGGTGGCAGGATATTCGGGGCTAGAGCTTGACATTCCTGGAGGTGACGACGAGCGCACACTGGGAGAGGCCATATATCATATCATTCTATGGAGAAAGGATTGCATCGTCTTTCCAAGGCCACCGACACCGCGTCAGCCGGCTCCTCCTCCAAGTCCGCCATCACGTCAGCAGACTCCCGCTCCTCCAAGTTCGCCACCGCGTCAGCAGACTCCTGCTCCTCCAAGTCCGCCATCGCGTCAGCCCACTCCTCCTCCTCCAAGTCCGGCACCGCGTCACCGACTCCGCCTCCTCCAAGTCCGGCACCGCGTCACCGACTCCTCCTCCTCCAAGTCCGGCACTGCGTCAGCCGACTCCTCCTCCAAGTCAGGTACCGCGTCAGCCGTCTCCGCCGCGTCAGCGGGCTCTGCCGCCTAAGCAACAGCGAGAGAGGCGCCGTAGCTACGACGGCTAGCGGTACAACAGGAGGCAAGAAATACAAATTTGGTCCAAGCCTCAAGCCTCTTCCGAGGTTGCCTTACCACTTGACTGAAGAGGAAAACGAAGTCGAAGGCGCTGCCCAAGTGAAGGCCCATTTTGGACCGAAACCGCCCCCGCCGCCAAAGGAGAAAGTACCTGAGCATGTCATTCAGCACTTTATTGATATGGCTCAACCAGCTGCCAAGCATAGGGACTCAGACTATGAGCGCCAAATCAAGAAGTCATATGAAGCACAAAAAAAGAAGGAGTCGAGCTCGAGCCAAGCAGCTACCAAAAAAAGCGGGAAAACTGTTCCCCAGCTGGGAGAACAGGCGGTGCAATCGATCCCCCCGCTCATTGTACAAACGCATGTGAGTACCGACGCCGATCAGCTGGTAATAACCGACGATCATAGAAGGCAGGCTGAAGAGGCCGGTGTCACTGTAGAACAACTCCTAGGCATCGAGGACTTCCAAATGTTTACAGAGGAGGAACTACAATGGAAATATGCCCGCGGCCAACCTATGGTCAAGCCTGAGCAGATCCCACTTCTATCAACGAGAATGTATGAATTGCATCAATGGTACATGAGAGAAGTAAAGACTACCGATCGAGAGTCCCTCATGCTGAAAGTCAAGGAAGAGCATTACTACCATGCAAAAGATCCGTGGGTTGAGTTTCAAGAAATGTTTCAGTTATTCAATCAAGACGCACTCGACAAATCTATCATCACTTGCTATTGTCTGTAAGTGATTTCTTTCTGTAATTTAAGTCTCTACCTAGCTGTTGTGCTCGTTCATTACCTGTAATTATCCTCACTATATTCTTTTCTGTGGTATTATGCAGAATAAAGATGTATGAAATGAAAAAAGCTGGACGCTATGGCATTGGGTTCATTGACCCAAATACTATTAATGAAGAGACATGGACACGTCAATGGGAACGAAAAGACATAGAGAAAAGCTTGCTAGAGTTCTTGGTGCGACTAAATACCCAACCAGAAATACTACTTCCTTACAACTTCGGGTGAGTGACACTGTCTTGTACTACAAATTCTGTTTTTGCTTACTACCTGTTAATAAGTGTAGTTGATGAGTTATGCACATGCCCGCTTAATTATACAGACGTGTGCGCATGCAATTTTCACTGGATCCTGCTAATCATTGAAGTTGACGAGGGAAAAGTTTAAGTATTGGACTCACTACTTAAAGACGTCAATGACTACGCAATAGTGAGGGGGATGGTCGACAGGTAATTTCAATCATTTTCGAACTATATGTCGGCCTCTTTAGTTCATTTCCTGATATCAACTAATTAATAACTTCTTTATTCATTTTCTTTGCCGGCGGGCAGGGCTTGGGAAAAGTTCATCAAACAGGTTCAAGGCCAATGAAAACAAAACCTGAAATGGTGTCGACCTAAGGTAATTAATTAAGTAGTACTAGCTAGCTACCATCTCTTTAATTCTAGTTTCAATATCGTTATCATGCTTGATTAATATCCGGTTTCAATTCTTTCAAAAGCCGTGCCCGCGGTTATGTGGCAGATGGAAATTTTTAATATCCGACTGTAGAGAACTTGACACCATATCCGAAATAAAATACACCAACCGCGTGTGTAACCATGATTGTCTCTTTTCGAGCAAATTTGGGAAGAGAACACGATGGGGTTATGTTTGACTCATAAGTAGTTTAGGATCACTTCTTGATCATTACTAGTTGCGACCGTTATGCGTAGTTACTCTTCTTACTCTTGTACTCGTAAGTTAGCCACCATACAATGCTTAGTGCTTGCTGCAACCTCACCACTTATCCATTCCATACCCATTAAGCTTTGCTAGTCTTGATACCCATGGTAATGGGATTGCTGAGTCCTCGTGGCTCACAGATTACTACAACAACAGTTGCAGGTACAGGTAAAGCGATGCTTTGACGTGAGAGCGATGCTTGATTGCTTTTGGAGTTCTTCTTCTGCTTCTTCTTCGATCAAGGGATAGGTTCCCGGTCGGTAGCCTGGGATTAGCAGGGTGGATGTCGTTCTTCTTTTTTCGTTTGGTTTCATCCATAGTCGGATCCTGCTCTTCTCTATGATGATGGCTATGATTGATGAACTATTGTATTCATGTTGTAGCTTGTGACGAGTGTAAGCCTTTATCTTGTATTCTCATCTATTTAGTACATGGTATGTTGTAATGATATCCACCTTGCTATGCGCTCGAAATGCGATTGTGCCCCAATCATAAATTCATCACGTGATTAGGATAGAATCGCATCTTGGGCGCTACAAGTTGGTATCAGAGCCTTACCGACCTTAGGAGCCCCCTTGATTGATCGAACCGCTGCCATTGTTGAGTCTAGAAAAAAAACTATTTTGAGTCTAGCTATATATCGGAGAGTAGGAATTCTTTTTACTCCTCATCCCCTTCGTCGCTCTGGTGAGGAATCATGACGCAGGTGTTTTTGTTTCCATCACTCTCTTTTTTCACTCAATTTTTTTTAGGATCACGCGGGTATTGTTGGAATCGCTGCGATATCGGTGTGACGGGAATTCTGTCTTGGTGCCTCCTGTCTGACTTGACTTCTTCCGGGGAGTTGAGCTCCAAGGGGTTCTTGTCACATTCGCGATCATTTCAGTTCCAGATACCAGAGGACACCGACATAAAAAATGCTTCTATGCTCTTTGTGGTGAGAGTAGTTTGGCGCCACCCAGTACTGGGGAGAGCGATCAGATGTATTGCCACAGCTAGTATATCGGATGTTTTTCGAAGGTCTGAGGTACACGATTTCCGAGGTTTTCTTGGCTATGTGTTGACGGATGGATACAGTTGGAGTGTAGGATTTGTTAGTTGTGTGAGATATTTGTGCCTCCCTGTATCCCCAACACCAGATTGCATAACCAGAAAGTTTCGGGAGTTCTTAGGTGGGAATTCAAGTAGTTGCCTAGGATATCCTTCCAACAAATGCATGAGGGTTTATGTATTTGTTTCCGGCTTATTCTGCAAGCCAAATCCTTTGTTTTGTTTTGAGTTGTGGTATTCGAGTTGCTTCAATGTCAAGTGTTGATTCCATACCTTTCCTGAGCGGTGTTCTCATATTTCTATGGGAGTGTTAATTCTTCTTGATCATCGAGGTTGTCATGTCAATTCTTTTTCAACCGGTGTGCTTCTCTTCAAGTTATCCCATACGGGAGCCGTTCAGAAGTCTGAGGATTCGTCTGTTTCATCCATCCTAAGTTGCCTTTATTTTTCCCACCATCCCACCCTTTTCTTCAAGGACTCGGATTTCTTAATCAAGTATCCATTTTATTGTTGCGGAGTCTCTTCATTCTTTTCCTTCAATGTTCTTACCTAGTGATTCTCATGAAAATGCGAAGGAAGCTTTAAGTTTATCATTCTTCATTCTCTTTGTTCTCCCGTGGACTAATTGCAAGCTTTCGGTGTTGATCATATCCTTTCGTCCTTTCATATGCTTTCTCATGCCGGTGCACCTCTTATTTATCCACCTTTTTATTCATATCCGGAGTGCTGAAATATCTCAGAAGACTCGTGTTTTCATTCAAGATCCGTTCGTTCTATTTTGTGGTTGCTACCTCATTCAAGTCATTCAAATCTTACCAATGCAAACTCTCTTTCAAGCAATCATTTCAACGGTGTTCTTCTTGAGTGGGCCCTAACCCACAGGTCTTTCCCAGGATCTTACCTGACTCTTCTAATTTTCCGGAGTTATTCTCAAATTCATTTCAAAGTTTGACGTAAGAATGAATTTTCATCATTCAATTGCCTTCTCCGAGATTGCTTTCAATTCATTTCGTCTTTGGCTCGACATTTCTGGTATTCATTGTTCTGGAGCATCTCTCAATTCTTCATGGTGGTTCTTGTCGTCCTTCTCAGCATGTGAAGACCGAAGAAGAGTTTCTCGCAAATCTTGGTCTGTTCTCTTGAAGATTAGTAGTTCAAGCTTGATGCTATCCCCTCAAATTGTTCCGATCGTCAGAAATTCTTTTCATACCCATTCTAAGCATTTCATGAGTTCTTTCCGTTCTCGATTCTCCGAAGGCCATCATTTCAGAAGATTTATGCGTTCTCAACATTTAGCTCTCATTCCCCAATTCTTCCAGTGCATTGTTCAAGTATTCTTTAGTCAGCTCGTGATCTCTTCGTTCTCTTGTATCTAAATTCTCTCAAGTATCTTCGTTCATTTTCTAATTCTCCCCGGCGATTCATTCTCTTTTCTTTGTTTGTTTTCAATTCTTACGGTGGTCCATTCAAGATTCCTTTCCTCTTGTTATCATATCAATTCATTCGTTCTTTGCAAAATCCTACCGGTGATTCATTGAAGACTTTCTCAAGTTTGCGCTATATCAATCCTTTTACAATGAGAATAAGTAGTATGCTAAATCCAGTGCTTGTCATCACTTTAATTTGATCAAGGATAGGCATAAATAATTCTTATTCTTGTTTCATCCAAGTGATTAAGTCCTTCTTCCGGAGTTCATTCGTGATAACAATTTGTCGGTGCTAAGTTGTTCATCTTTTGTTTCCGGAGTTCCAAGCTCTCTCAGTTAACTCACCGCGAAGCTCCATCTAAATCATTGCAAGGCTTCATCTTATTCTGTTCAAGCTTCCTTTCTTTGCTACCATCTTGTTATCTATCCGGAGTTCTTCGAGAGTTTCTTCATGGTGGTTCATCAAGGATTTAATTCATTCTCAAAGTGTTCTTCAAGATTCTTGTTGGAGGAGTTCAAGCATTCTTCACCTTGCATTCCAAAGTGCAATTCTCTCTATCTTATCTTTTGAGATGGTGTTATGTCATCCTTGACAATTTCTCTTCGTGTTTCATGATTCACAAGTTGTCAAGAATGAGATATTTTAAAACCATCATTTTCTCTTCGATCATGAGTTGTTTCAACCCATCATAATTGCTTCGTTGGAGGTTATCTTGGTATAGATTTCACCTAAAGCCTTCCATTGGGAATGTTGCTATTATGGTGCTTATCAATGATCCAAGCATTCCCTTATCCTCTCGGTGGAAGAAGTTTTTCATCTATTCGTTGATCTCAGGCAATCAATTGTTCCATTAGAGGCAGAATTTCACCTCAATTTTGAGATGTTTTCCCTATGACCATTTGGAGCATATCATTTGGTTGTTGATTTTACAACAACTCCGTTCAAGCCTTCCTCGTAAGGATGCTATTCAAGTTCATTCGTGGTAGAAGATGTTCTCTTCTCAGTTCTTTACACTCCATTCTCTCATTTTCTTCCGGAGGCATTGTGTTGTTGCTCAAGTCAAGTATCATCCCATCTTGTCAAATCCTTGCCCTTGTGTTCTTTTCATGTCTTTGCAACCTCTCAAGGTTCTTTGGTTTCACTCATTTGTAAAGAAACAACTTTAATTTACCTCTTCCTCTTCCCTTCCGTTTTCATCCCTAGATCTCGGGGCGAGATCTCTTGTAAGTGGGGGAGAGTTGTAACGACCCGAGACCGATGCTCCGGAAGCCTTCCAGTTATTTCGTTGTCGCCGTGTAATTTATTTGTTTGTTGCATTCATCATCGCATCATCCGCATCACATCCGCATGTTTTCATAAAACTCGTAGTCGTTCGTAGTTGCTGCTTCTCTCTTTGTCTCCGTTGATCTTTTGTCCGGCCCTTGTCTTTGTCGACCTCTCTCAGACCCCCTCGCGACTGCGTTCGAAACTTCCCGAACTCGATCCGGGCAGTCATGACCAACTGGTCCGGATCATCCCCAAACATCCCTATAATCGGAGGGACCAAATAGCCCCCTACCCAAAATCCACCTGCTATATAACCAGACCAAACTCTAAAATCTAGGGGAGCTGTCCCATCCTCCCCGTCGCCGCCGCCACTCAAAGTTCCACCTCGGGATCCTCCCAGATCCCCTTCTCACCCACCAGCCCGAGCTCCTCTCTCGATCCATCCAGCCGCAGCCGCGCACACACCCGTGGAGCCGCTCGTCCCTGTTCATTCTCTCAGTCGCCGCCCGAGACCGCGAGGTCGCCCGAGCCCGTGCGCCTTTGCCCTATGGACCTCCTTGTCGCCAACTAGCGTCGCCTCCGACCTCCAGTCGCCTTCTTCATGCGCCCCTGCGCCCGCGAGCGTCCGAGGTCGCAGCCTCCTCCTCGTCCACGACCACCTCACCTCGCCGGACCTGCTTGACCCCGCCGCCTCTGCGACAGAGCTCGCCGGAGCAGGCACCACCAGGCCGACCCCTGCCCCTGCCTTCCTTTCCGTTCTCCTTCCTTCTTCTCCTGCCTTTCTCTTTCTGTCTCTTAAATCCCTCTCTCGTTTCTCTGAAACAGGAGCTCACCATCGACCGGAGCCGCTGGAGCCCAGCCGCCGTCGTCCTGCTCGACCCCACCGTCCAGATCCGCTCCGCGCCGCCCCGTTCCGCCGTTCCCCATCGTCCCCTCGCCGGATCTCGGCCCGGCCGGACTTCCCCAGCCTCCCCTGCGCGGCGCCATGCCCCTGCTCGAGCTCCTGCTTCAAGCGGGCGAGCGAGCGAGGCGCTCGCGTTGGCCGCCACCTCTGCTGGCCCGACCGATCCAGCGCGCCGGCCTCTGGGCCCGATCTGAGCAGCTCCTCCGCGCCCTGGGCCAGATTTCAGTTTCGGCCCGATGTGTTTTTTCCCTGCTGCGATTTTAGACATTATCCAGAGAACTTCGGTTTTACAGAAAAACCCTCCATGTTAATGAATTTAATAACTCAACAACCATGCATCGGATTAAAATGTTTTATATATGTAAAATGCTTAAAATTTCATCTAGTTTCACAATATGCCACTTTCATCCATGTTTAAAATGTTTAAATTGCTGCTTGCATTTAATTTGCATAGATGTTATGTTAAAATGGTTTATTTCGTAACTAATTAACCGTAGCTCTGAATCAAGTAAACTTTATATGTAAATGGGGTGGAAAAATGCATAGTTTAACATGGTGGCATTACTTTGCATGTTTAACAACTCTAAAATTGTGTTTAGGGCACAACAGTACCAAATTCGAAATATTCATATGAGGATTTTCAGAAATTGTTGTTTGTTGTTCTGGCCTCATTTAAACTTGCCTAAATAGTTAGTTTACTTATGCTTCACCTCTTGCCATGTTTAACAACATTTAATATTGTTGGGTACATAAACAAGAGCGAACTAAATAATTGATTGTGGTGTTTCGTCAATATGCAACTCATTGCATATTGAGCTTCACTTAATTTGTAGTATTGTTTGTTGCACTTTGCCATACCTTGAATCATTAAACTGGACATGCATCATACTTGGTTGTGCATCATGCCATGCTTATTATTGTGTGTTTACCATGTTGTTTGTTTCTTTCCGGTTGCGCTTCTTCTTGATAGTTCCGGTTACGTTGCGATTGTGAGGATCCGTTCGACTACGTTGGTTCGTCTACTTCATGGATTCGATCTTCTTCCTAGTGGGATTTCAGGCATACCACCACTATCTTTGCTTTGCTAGTTGTCTCGATGCTATCGCTATGTCGCGCTACCTACCACTTGTTTATCAAGCCTCCCAAATTGCCATGATAAGCCTCTAACCTTTACACCATCCCAGCAAACCGTTGTTTGGCTATGTTACCGCTTTGCCCAGCCCCTCTTATAGCGTTACTAGTTGCAGATGCAGTTGCAGATTGTTCCATGTTGGGACATGGATATCATGGGATATCACAATATCTCTTATTTAATTAATGCATCTATGCACTTGGTAAAGGGTGGAAGGCTCGGCCTTTTGCTTGGCGTTTTGTTCCACTCTTGCCGCCCTAGTTTCCGTCATACCGGTGTTATGTTCCTTGATTTTGCGTTCCTAACACGGTCGGGGTTTATGGGCCCCCCTTGACAGTTCGCTTTGAATAAAACTCTTCCAGCAAGGCCCAACTTTGGTTTTATCATTTGCCTAATAATAACTAAAACTTGCATAGGGACTTACCGGTACCCAAGGATAATTAATCAACAACCCGGGCCAGTGCTCCTCATGAGTGTTGGTCCAAACTGGACAGCCTGTGGGGCCACCACTGGGAAACTCGAGGATATGTTTTACTCATAGCTTGTCCCATCCGATCGTGGCCTGAGACGAGATACGCGCGGCTACTATCAGGGTGTCGGCACGTCGGGAGATCTTGCTGGTTTATTTTACCATTGTCAAAATGTCTTGTGAACCGGGATTCCGAGCTTGATCGGGTTGTTCCGGGAGGAGGATTTTCCATCGTCGATCGTGAGAGTTTGTGATGGACTAAGTTGGGACACCCCTGCAGGGTTTAAACTTTCAAAAGCCGTGCCCGCAGTTATGTGGCAGATGGGAATTTTTAATATCCGGTTGTAGAGAACTTGACACCAGATCCGAAATAAAATACACCAACCGCGTGTGTAACCGTGATTGTCTCTTTTCGAGCAAGTTAGGGAAGAGAACACGGTGGGGTTATGTTTGACTCATAAGTAGTTCAGGATCACTTCTTGATCATTACTAGTTGCGACCGTTATGCGTAGTTACTCTTCTTACTCTTGTACTCGTAAGTTAGCCACCATACAATGCTTAGTGCTTGCTGCAACCTCACCATTTATCCATTCCATACCCATTAAGCTTTGCTAGTCTTGATACCCATGGTAATGGGATTGCTGAGTACTCGTGGCTCACAGATTACTACAACAACAGTTGCAGGTACAGGTAAAGCGATGCTTTGACGTGAGAGCGATGCTTGATTGCTTTTGGAGTTCTTCTTCTGCTTCTTCTTCGATCAAGGGATAGGTTCCGGGTCGGGAGCCTGGGATTAGCAGGGTGGATGTCGTTCTTCTTTTTTCGTTTGGTTTCATCCGTAGTCGGATCCTGCTCTTCTGTATGATGATTGCTATGTATTGATGAACTATTGTATTCATGTTGTAGCTTGTGGCGAGTGTAAGCCTTTATCTTGTATTCTCATCTATTCAGTACATGGTATGTTGTAATGATATCCATCTTGCTATGCGCTCGAAATGCGATTGTGCCCCAATCATGAATTCATCACGTGATTGGGATAGAATCGCATCTTGGGCGCTACAGGGTTCAACCCCAACATTGAAATTCCCGCATGGCGTGCCGCAGCGTGTCTCCCCCTCCGGCTTCAACCCCGACCCGCGCACTCCCTCCTCCGCGTTCAACGCCGGCCTCAACACCGAGTACAGCTACTCGCCGCCGGCGTACTCAGCCTCGCCTGTGCCGCCTCTGCGCCGGGGCGCCCTACCCTTTGCACCCGGCTCGGCGCCACAGTTAAGCCGCACTGACACCGACATGGACCAGATCATCACGAGCGGCTTGGTCGCCGCCGCTTCCTGCCCCGGGTTCCGCGCACAAGACGACACGATGGATACCGCCGTCGACATGGACGACGAGCTCAACGACGCCGAGGAGGAGGTGGAGGAGGAAGAACAGGCGGAGGCGAAGCTGGAACCAGCGCCGAAAGGTAGAAAGAAGAAGCGGGCGCCCAACGCCAGGCCGGGCGAACCTCACGTCAAGTGGACGTCCAAGGAAGACGAGTGGCTCACCCGGAAGGCGGCGCCAACGTCGAGGGTCAGGTATGGCAATAGTTCGCCGGCCCAGTTCGTCGCCGTGTACTGCGCCGATACTTTTTCTCCTCGGATGTGCAGATGGTTCGGATGTTCAACATGTTTCGCCAGGACAACGGCGACCAAGAGTTCAAGTTCCTTCACGTGTTCTCCAGGATCGAGTTGTGCAAGAAATGGAGGGAGGTCCGGCTCAGTCTCGCCAAAGCCAAGGAGACCTACAAGCCGGACGAGCCTGCTCCGACGGCGGCAGAAGGGCGCCCTGATGGCAACAAGAGAGCCAAAGTGGCGAGGGATGCAGCGCCCGCTGCCGAACGGCTGCAATCTTCGATCGAGCAGTGCATCGCCGTCAAGAGGGAGGAGAAATCTGACGCGAGGTGGTCGGCGTTGATGACAAAGCAGGATGTCAAGCTTGACCTTCTCAGGACCAACGTCGCCGCGAAGAAGAGGAACACTGACCTGGCGTTCTTTTTTTTTTGTTGCCTCCTTAAGGGGATACAAGTAGTAGCATCTGTTCAACACTGACCTGGCATTCTTGATGGCGGCAGACATGTTGATGATGGACGAGCAGGTTAAGGCGTGGTACCTGACGGAGCGCGGCCTCATCTTGAACCAGATGCCTGGGCCGGCGGCGACCACCGCCCCTACGCCCACGACGACACCGACGCCGACGCCCAGCCTGAGCAATGAAGCGGTGCCGACGCCGACGACCAGCCCGAGCACAGAAGTCACGCCGGCGCCGAGCCCGACTACGCCCACGCCGACCCTGGCCAGTCCCACGGCAGAGGAGCCTGTCGTTTGATGCGTTCCATGTCTATGATCCCTTCCTTTTGATCGCTGAACTTTCGGGTGTGTTTGATCGCCAAACTGTGGCATGATGATCGCCGACTTGTGGCATGATGATCGCCGAACTTGTGGCGGTTTTTGGCAGCGGGAAAGACAAGTTCGAATTTTTGGGCGTCTGGGGACCGAAACCTAGGGGAGCGGCTGGAAACTCGATCGCCCCCAGGGCGAAAAAACCGCCGGTGCAAACGCCAAAAGGCATACACCGGGTGCGCTGGGGGCCAAACGGCTGGAGATGCTCTTACTCTTTGTTCAACGGAATATCAAAGGTTCAGCTAGCACACCAAGTCTTAACAAGCAGAGGTTAAAACTAAAACTGACAATAAAACACAGAGGCAACATTATTCTGTACCACAAGCAAAAATTAATCTGTACATGACAGTTTTATGCTCTTCATCTGATGAAGCACGGCAATCCTTGCAACATTTGTTTCTTGCCTTGACGCTGCACCATGCTCAATGCCGTATCCAATGCGTAGGTTACTTCATTAACTTGCAAGTTTGTCAAATCTTCCACGCAGAACTTAGATTCATGTAGATCTTACTAGGCCCAGCTCATAGCAATTGACCCAATGATAAGTGACACAACTATTGGTCCCCAAAATGGGTCAGCAATTTTTGATAGAACTCCAATTTTCGATAAAGCTCCTCTCGGTTTGGTTCGCTTGACCCTAGTGTTTGCCAAGCGGTGCGTGAAGAAGGCTGGCCAGTCCATCTCAAAAGGGATAGCCATCACGACAATGCCGCGAAACCAGTTCGTGACCGCCTCCATTGCCCCTGTTTGGAGATCTACGATGTACATGTCTTCTTGATTGTCCTTGATGAGCAGTATGCCGCTCGTTTCACCCGCGCACACGCACTGCAGCTGGTTCATCTTGCCCCACTCAGGTGGCTGTAACTCGATCATCTTGGTGAGATGCGAACGGTCTGTGTTGCTAACTCCACTCATGTTGTCACTCCGGCGTTTCGAGATCTCTAGCATGGTGCATTGCCCGTCCAAGCGAAGCAACGATGGCGCCCCGTCATCAGTGACTCCAAGCAATGGCCGAGTTTGGTCCGGTTTGACTGGGAGCCTTGTTAAGGACATCTCCGTGGGCTTACCACACACGCCGAGTGCGTACAAGTTGGACGTATTCCTGAAGAGCCAATGTGCGACGCCTTGGCACACAACAGCGCTCGTCTTCTGAGACACCAGACGCGTGCCGTGTTCCAAAGAGTTCAAGCACTCCCTAGGCGCGCTCCAGCTCGAGCCCGACTCGGTCGAAGTGAAAACATGGAGATTGTGCCGTGGCTCATCTCGATCGGCGGCGATGATTAGCACTCTGAAAAAGGACGATTGGACTGGAAGCGACAATTCCAAACTCCCCCCCCCCCCCCCCCCCCCCCCCCCCCCCCCCCCCCCCCCCCCCCCCCCCCCCCGGGGCCGCTCGCGCGGGCAGCTCCAGAGGCGAAATCCTAGCCCCCGAGCGCACCCCCCTCTCCGTGGCCCCCTGGCCGCCGCTGCCGCCGGCGCCGGCGGTGGTGGCGGCGCCCGGCCGACAGAGGCAGCGGGCGAGTTCCGCACGCCCTGACGGGCTTTCTTCGCACGGAGAAGGGCGTCTTGCGGGCGGCGCGGTGGCGGCCGGATTCCGGTGAGGTGGCACACGGCGGGGAGCGCGGTGGAGAGGCAGAGCGCGGTCGCAAGGCAGTGCGGGCGGCTGTCTTCTTCGGGTGACGTGTTGGGAGCCAGAGGTTGCGGTGCGGGGTCCTGGTGGATGTGGATCTCGGCCAGGTGCGGCGGCCGGGATTCGCGGCAGTGGCCGGGACGCGCGGCGCGCCTCCTGCTTGCGGCGGGCATGGCTCGAGGAAGGCGCCCCCTTTTGGGGTGTTGGGGGCGGCGTGGTCTGGATCTAGCCGGAGGCCGGAGCGGGGTCTCGCGCAGGGGAGCTCCTGTGGGCACGCGCGGTCGTGGCGGGCAGCTCGGCGCGCCAGCTCCTCCCCTGCTGGGCCCTGAGCTGCAGCAGCGGCATGGAAGGCGGCCAGGTGATGTGTGGCCAACCCATGCCTATGGGTGCAGTGGATCTGGGCGGCGCTGAAGGTCTGAAGCTGGAGAAGTGTTCCTTCGACCGTGGAGGTGCTGGTTGGTGGTACGCGTGCTCTCGGCCGTGTGAGGGATCGGTGTTCCGCGGCGGTTTGATCACGATGGCGAGGTGCTGCGGCAGCGGCGGTGTGACCCCAACAGTTGGGCCTAATCTGTTGATTGAGGGTGGAGGTGCGCGACGGTTCGGATGAAAATCCTGCTCGTCTTCGGTCGGAGCTGGCGGCGACGGCGCCCGTGGGTGTCGTTTCCCTTCTTGGAGGCGTCGCCTTGGTGTGTCAGCATCTCCCCTTCTTGATCGGGTTGTGGTCTTCGAGCGAAAGCCTTGGTCCGTTGCAGGACCGGCAATGGCGTCGTTCCTCTGTTGAGAGCATCGCAGGTGAAGACTTGGCTTGGGTTCTGTTTGTGGTTCTTCGGTGCTTGCCGCTGTTCGAGCTGATCTTTATGGGCGCTATGCACGCAGCCGCCGGCGTATCCAAGACGATGGCTTTCACGGGTCCGACCGAGTCCTGCTATCTACTCGCCATCTCCTCTTAGGCATCCAAGGGTGGGTAGTGCGTTGGCAAGGAGTTTCCGGTTAGAGTTGTTGCTTCGAGGAGGCCGGCATTTGTTGTGACGCGGCTAGATGATTGGTTTAGGACAGGCATTTTGTGTTGTGTTTGTAATTGTCGCGGTGGAGTGTGGATTCCAGCTACACTTGTTGTTCGCAGCATGTTGTAGTTTCTTGTATAATTTTTCTGCCTTCTATAAAAACTAGTAGAATGCTCGTGCGTTGCCACGGGCTTCTGAAATATTTTTCTGAAGTTATATAAAGATAATGCATGCTAAATTTCATAGGTAGGACAATATAACATGGTCACAATTGCATAATAATTGAAGTCCATTTCACTTGTAATAGAAACTGATAATAAAATGAAATGAATAATTAATATCATCTTCAAGGTCGAAGCTCATTTTTTCCTCATACGTCCGGACATGTACGGGCACTCAACGAGCTCCCCAAAATTCAACTGTTTGGACAGTCCGGGCTCATCCAAATCCAGATCATATGTGGGAAAAAATGTGCTTGTACGGGCTCTCCGTCATGTTATCTTCAACACGCGGCCACAACTCAAAACTCCATCCCACGACAACCTTTCCTTTTTCCTGTCGGACCCTCCCCTTCTCGCTCTGTTTCTCGCCATAGCGGCACATTTCTCGCTGGAGCCCTTTCCTTTAAAACCGGATGATTCCCACCTCACTTTCACCATGGCACCCTCTCTCCTTCACATCGTACTTCCCCGCTCTCCACCCTAATCCCCTTCCCACGTGTTTGTGCCGATTTGCCACCGCCATCAACAAGGAGCCAACCTAATCCCCTCCCCACGTGTTTGTGCCGATTTGCCACCGCCATCGAAAGGGAAGAGGCATGCGCAGCCAATGATACCCCCTCACCCCCCCCCCCCCCCGAGCCAATAAGACATATCTGATGTCTCGTGAGCCACTGCCATATTGTAACATATAGTTGAATGTCTTCCATTATCACGAAACAAAAATATGTTGTCCGTTTGTTGGGCATCCCATGAGCTATAAAATTCTTGGCTCGGTTGTACATAACTTTTTGGTCTATTATCTAAAAAAGACTTGTTATGTTATGTGACATTTATATCATCGCATAAATAGCCACTTTTTTTTATTGAAGATAATAACTAAGAAAAAGATAGCCACTGCTCTAAGAGCATCTCTAACAGATCCTGTATAAGTTGACCCTTAAAAACACGTATAAGATGCATTATAAACCGTTTTTACAGTGCGAAATTACCCCGAGCAGAGCAAACACGTAAATAAAAATGTATCCCACTATAGCCCATTTTTTCCATTTTATTTGCCCTAGCACCCCCCGCCTCGCCCCAGCGCCGCCCATTCCCGGCCACACGTGCAGTGGAGGAGCCCTGCGCCGCCCGCCCCGACCGCGCGCCTGCTCATCCCCGATTGAGCCCGGCACCGGCAAGCTCCCGGCACCCCTCCCCCCCCCCCCGCCCTTCTCCGGCACCGCCCCGCCCTGATTTGGGCCGCCTGTGGCCTGCTCCACCCTGGCCGCGGACGGCCTCACCTCGGCAGTGGAGGTCAAGCGGGCCGCAATTCCGACCGCCGGCGGCAAATTCCGGCGTGCGGCGCCTTCTTCCGACGTGCGACGACGGATTCCAGTGAGTTCTGGGTAGATTCCGACCAGTTCCGCAGCGGTGCGTCTGCTCCAACGAGGTTTGACCAGTTTACGGGTTGAACTGTATACTGCCTTCGAAACTGTACATATGAGGTTCTCACAGATGGATTTTCAGTGCCCTTTAAAAAGTTTAAGGGCCGGTCGAGTTTTACGGGATTTGCTAGGCGCTGTCTTTTCGACCGAAACTGTAAACACGGATTTTTTACGGGCTTGACCGCTTTTAAGGGGTCTGCTAGAGATGCTCTAACTCTCTTTTTGCAAAGCCAATCTTCTCATGCTCTCCCACACCGCTAGCCGGCCGCCGGGCATTTGCATAGCCAATCTTCTCATGCCTCCTAGTTTTCTTACTTTCCGCCAACCCCTTGATGTGTACTCTCATATATCAGAAAAACATGTTGTAATTGTCACTGATGATTGTTGAGTAAAAAAACACACATAGTTGCATTGCATGAGACCAAGAAAATATCAAGTCCTTATGATTTATTAACTATTTTAAAATATTCCTAGATGAAATGACAAATGTTTTTGTAGTGCCAATTTAATTTCGACAAACTTGTAGAACTAAAGCTTGGTTTACAAATTAATCACTCCATTCCATAGAGGGCATGCCAGCATACATGTTTTGAGACACCAAATCACACCGCAGTCGTTCACTAAAAAAAGTATCCACTGATTATCCTTCCACATGTTGTTGGCCAACCACGGGATTGATTCCATGTTCCGAAGGCTGTTCCACATTGTAAAGGACTTCATCAATCGTCATCTTCAAAATTCAATTGATACAAGATATATAGCATAACTGCAGAAACAACGATAAGGAAAAAAACTGGTGCGTAACAGGGGTAGATTATTTTTAGGACATTAACTCAGAAACATAGTAGCAAAGGTTAGACAGATGAACATGCTCTAGGCTAGGAGGACTTTAGCTAAGAAACTTAATATTAGCATAGAAAAGATGAATAATCTTACCTAGACCTTTTGCCATGACGACGCCTTGACAGAGATGATATGGAAAATCTCAGCCAGGGAGAGGAAGCCAGTGTAGTCCTCTATGGGGGCACCATCTGGTAGGGGTGGCGTGCATGGTTGCAACAGAGCATGATCCGGCACCGCAGCTGCACGCGTCACAAATCAGCACACACAAGTGGAGGTATATAATCTCATCCATCAATTATCTTGCAAAAAAAAAAAAACAAAGTGACAGGACTAATCCTAGTATTACTTGTAGGGCACCGCTAGGCATCAGACTATTGATGGTTAGCTTCGTATCAGACCGGTCGATAGCCGTACGATTAGATGTGTTCCAGCCGTCCGATCTATTGGCTAATTTCCTTTGTGAGTTAAATGCCTGATTTGTTGCTTCCGTGAATTATGCTGCTTCCTAATAATTGTTCCCATAATCTATGATTTGTTTCCTAAATCTGCTTCCTAATCTTTGACCCCACAATCTCCGATTTGTTTCCTAAGACTGCTTCCTCGAATAGCTACAAATCCCACTATTTGTGGATATAATTTCGGAAAAATATTGTTACTTCTCACAAGTAAGTCCTGCTATTAATTATGAAATATATAAGATGTGTTTCCTTACTGATGGTAACATGTTTTTTATACCAAAGAAGCATTCTTCCGTAGGACGGAAGCATCATTTTCTGGTGAATTAAACTTGCTTCCATGTACCAATGAATTGGCTTCCATGGTGAATTAAGCTTAATATAATTGTATATGAATCTGTACTTAGGTGGTGGTTTGTTTCACTTCACAAACATTAAAATCATGTTTCCCTCAAGTGGAAAATTGCTTCTAAACAAGCATGACATTTCCATAGGAAGAATCATTATCATGGGTACACTTTCTTCAAACACATGAGGGATGTGTTTCCAAAAAATACAAATGTGCTCAGTTTGTTTCCAAGGATAAAAGATTTTGCTTCCATAGTTTCATGCGAAAGCAACTTTGCTTCCATGACAAGAAATTTACATCGAATCGTTCCTTACAAATTGGAAATTGCTTCTACTAGTTTCACTATTTGCTTCTGTATGGGATGTGACAATGCGGCCCTCAAGCTGGCCTTTGGCATAGTTCCTTCCTCCAGCTGGTCTTTGGCACAGTTCCTCAAGGTACACATTATCTTGGCGCCCATGACACACTAGGAGCTTCATGTCAGTTTCCTTCCACCGGCTTGAAGAAGTAAATAGTCAATGTGGTGGTGCTTCAAACGGTGCTTACAATCCTGTCCAAATTACTTGAAGCAAAACACCATTACAACTGAAGCAATAAAAGGTTTGAATGGAAGCATATAAGCAAGGTATATGTGGTGAACTAGTGTGGAAAAATATATGTATCACCGAAGCACAAAATTTAGCATTTCGAAGCAATAATAAGTTAGATGGAAGCATCACATACTCTGACAAATGGATTGGCAATCATATCATCGTAATTGTCTTAAGCATTAAAGCATAGGGTTACAAACGACGATAGAGACACCGCTCAAGGAGATATATGCAATAAAAATATAAATATATACCGATTAACAGTTGAATATATACGCATTATTACTAGAATGGAAAGACTAACTACACAACCTGAAGTGCTGATGCAAGAAATTGAAATTATAGAAGTGATGGGATATATGATAAAATATGTCTGTTTAAAAATAAAATAGAAATATATAAAGACTGGAAACCCATATACTAAATCAAGAAGCATTATTGCAGCTCTATCTGTACATAAAAATCATGGATGCTCTGAAGCAATGAACTCTACATCTGTACATCTAGGAAACATGGCAAGAGAGTGAAGTTCCATTGCATGGAAGAAATATCTGTACATATGACACCTAGGAAGTATAGATGCTAACGGTATGAAGAAATAATATGTACACCAAGCAAGCATGCCAATAGATTAAATTCCAACCGTACATATGAATGATGGTAGATGCAGCAATGCATGGGAAGCTAAGCATGGAAATAGATTTAAATTCCATAGCCCGTAGGAAGCACGAATGCTTGAAGCGGAAGAAATTGCTATGACAATATAAAAATACGTATTGGAAGCACAAAAAATTGAAGATGGAAAATGGCATGTTTGACACTGATATCTGGGTGCAGATATAATCTACAAACGGATCTCATCTACTCTAATTGGATGTTTTGTGAGCTTACATCAACTAAATTTCTGCAAATACATGAATTAAAAACAGATTCCACCGCTGGTGAATCTCCCAGCCACATGTTATATCCTTGACGGAGGCCTACACATATGCCTAGATCAGCGACGACGCTGCAGCTAGGTACGGATCTGATCAAGTACACATCATCTAGAACATATTGACACCCAACAAATTCAACGAACCAAGATATGAACACATATTTCAAACAATCCTCTGAACACAAGTAACATAAATCGACTCCCATTGCAGAAACTAAAACATGAATCAAGATGAGAGGAACCAAACCCTATGTCTATTGAGGATGGAGGAGGGGGCGAATGGGCTGTCCTCCACGCATGAAGGCCTCCTGACAAACCAAGACGCCGCACGAGCGCAAAGGATAGGAGGGTGGCGGGGCAGGATCCTGGCGGAGAATTGCGGCAACAAGGGAGCTTGTAAGCTCGGCGGCGAGGGGGTTGCTGATTAATGGCACCCGCAGCAACCTAACGAGGGGACACCGCAGTAGCGAGGGACGAGGCGATGCACTGGGGCGGGGCGGGATGGCGGTAGATGGCGGCGAGGGACCTTGCGTGCTCGGCGATGGGGTCGTTGGGAGCAGTCCATACGAACGGGGTGAGGAGGTCAGGTGCAGGCGCGATTAATTAGGGATAGGATGCAGGCGAGCAATTATTGGGATGGGTCGTGAATATCGGGCTGTTTAATTGGAAAGCATTATTGGTAATTGACCATATCGGCCGTGGGATCAAAATTGCATCGACGGCCGTCAAGTGGTCTGGTGAACGCTTTGTATCAGACGTATGATACTAAGTCGCAGGAACCCGGTCTGGCTATCCTTTTGAGATGGACTGGCCAGCCTTCTTCACGCACCGCTTGGCAAACACTAGGGTCAAGCGAACCAAACCGAGAGGAGCTCTATCGAAAATTGGAGGAGTTCTATCAAAAATTGCTGACCATTTTTGGGGTCCAATAGTTGTGTCACTTATCATTGGGTCAATTGCTATGAGCTGGGCCTAGTAAGATCTACATGAATCTAAGTTCTGCGTGGAAGATTTGACAAACTTGCAAGTTAATGAAGTAACCTACACATTGGATACGGCATTGAGCATGGTGCAGCGTCAAGGCAAGAAACAAATGTTGCAAGGATTGCCGTGCTTCATCAGATGAAGAGCATAAAACTGTCATGTACAGATTAATTTTTGCTTGTGGTACAGAATAATGTTGCCTCTGTGTTTTATTGTCAGTTTTAGTTTTAACCTCTGCTTGTTAAGACTAGGTGTGCTAGCTGAACCTTTGATATTCTGTTGAACAAAGAGTAAGAGCATCTCCAGCCGTTTGGCCCCCAGCGCACCGGGTGTATGCCTTTTGGCGTTTGCACCGGCGGTTTTTTCGCCCTGGGGGCGATCGAGTTTCCAGCCGCGCCCCCAGGTTTCGGCCCCCAGACGCCCAAAAATTTGAACTTGTCTTTCCCGCTGCCAAAAATCGCCACAAGTTCGGCGATCATCATGCCACAAGTCGGCGATCATCATGCCACAGTTAGGCGATCAAACACACCCGAAAGTTCGGCGATCAAAAGGAAGGGATCATAGACATGGAACGCATCAAACGGCAGGCTCCTCTGCCGTGGGACTGGCTGGGGTTGGCGTGGGCGTAGTCGGGCTCGGCGCCGGCGTGGCTCTGTGCTCGGGCTGGTCGTCGGCGTCGGCACCGCTTCATTGCTCAGGCTGGGCATCGGCGTCGGTGTCATCGTGGGCGTAGGGGCGGTGGTCGCCGCCGGCCCGGGCATCCGGTTCAAGATGAGGCCGCGCTCCGCCAGGTACCACGCCTTAACCTGCTCGTCCATCGTCGACATGTCTGTCGCCATCAAGAACGCCAGGTCAGTGTTCCTCTTCTTCGTGGCGACGTTGGTCCTGAGAAGGTCAAGCTTGACGTCCTGCTTTGTCATCAACGCCAACCACCTCGCGTCGGATTTCTCCTCCCTCTTGACGGCGATGCACTGCTCGATCGAAGATTGCAGCCGTTCGGCAGCGGGCGCTGCATCCCTCGCCACTTTGGCTCTCTTATTGCCATCAGGGCGCCTTTCTGCCGCCGTCGGAGCAGGCTCGTCCGGCCTGTAGGTCTCCTTGGCTTTGGCGAGAGTGAGCCGGACCTCCCTCCATTTCTTGCACAACTCGATCCTGGAGAACACGTGAAGGAACTTGAACTCTTGGTCGCCGTTGTCCTGGTGAAACATGTTGAACATCCGAACCATCTGCACATCCGAGGAGAAAAAGTGTCGGCGAAGTACATGGCGACGAACTGGGCCGACGAACTATTGCCATACCTGACCCTCGACGTTGGCGCCGCTTTCCGGGCGAGCCACTCGTCTTCCTTGGACGTCCACTTGACGTGAGGTTCGCCCGGCCTGGCGTTGGGCGCCCGCTTCTTCTTTCTCCCTTTCGGCGCTGGTTCCGGCTCCGCCTCCGCCTGTTCTTCCTCCTCCACCTCCACCTCGGCGTCGTTGAGCTTGTCGTCCATGTCGACGGTGGTATCCATCGTGTCGTCTTGTGCGTGAAACCCGAGGCAGGAAGCGGCGTCGACCAAGCCGCTCGTGATGATCTGGTCCATGTCAGTGTCGGTGCGCATGAACTGTCGCGCCGAGCCGGGTGCGAAGGGTAGGGGGCCCCGGCGCTGGCGAGGCTGAGTACGCCGGTGACGAGTAGCTGTACTTGGTGTTGAGGCCGGCGTTGAACGCGGAGGAGGGAGTGCGCGGGTCGGGGTTGAAGCCGGAGGGGGAGACACGCTGCGGCACGCCATGCGGAAGTTTCAATGTTGGGGTTGAACCCTATAGCGCCCAAGATGCGATTCTATCCCAATCACATGATGAATTCATGATTGGGGCACAATCGCATTTCGAGCGCATAGCAAGGTGGATATCATTACAACATACCATGTACTGAATAGATGAGAATACAAGATAAAGGCTTACACTTGCCACAAGCTACAACATGAATACAATAGTTCATCAATACATAGCAATCATCATACAGAAGAGCAGGATCCGACTACGGATGAAACCAAACGAAAAAAGAAGAACGACATCCACCCTGCTAATCCCAGGCTCCTGACCCGGAACCTATCCCTTGATCGAAGAAGAAGCAGAAGAACTCCAAAAGCAATCAAGCATCGCTCTCACGTCAAAGCATCGCTTTACCTGTACCTGCAACTGTTGTTGTAGTAATCTGTGAGCCACGAGGACTCAGCAATCCCATTACCATAGGTATCAAGACTAGCAAAGCTTAATGGGTATGGAATGGATAAGTGGTGAGGTTGCAGCAAGCACTAAGCATTGTATGGTGGCTAACTTACAAGTACAAGAGTAAGAAGAGTAACTACGCATAACGGTCGCAACTGGTAATGATCAAGAAGTGATCCTGAACTACTTATGAGTCAAACATAACCCCACCGTGTTCTCTTCCCTAACTTGCTCGAAAAGAGACAATCACGGTTACACACGCGGTTGGTGTATTTTATTTCGGATGTGGTGTCAAGTTCTCTACAACCGGATATTAAAAATTCCCATCTGCCACATAACCGCGGGCACGGCTTTTGAAAGTTTAAACCCTGCAGGGGTGTCCCAACTTAGTCCATCACAAACTCTCACGATCGACGGAGTAAAATCCTCCTCCCGGAACAACCCAATCAAGCTCGGAATCCCGGT
Organism: Thinopyrum elongatum; assembly: GCA_011799875.1. Classification (NCBI taxonomy): domain Eukaryota; kingdom Viridiplantae; phylum Streptophyta; class Magnoliopsida; order Poales; family Poaceae; genus Thinopyrum; species Thinopyrum elongatum. The sequence continues at coordinate 443,869,534 of CM022297.1, read as the reverse complement.
TCACAAGACATTTCGACAATGGTAAAACAAAACCAGCAAGACCTCCCGACGTGCCGACACCCTGATAGTAGCCGCGCGTATCTCGTCTCAGGCCATGATCGGATGGGACAAGCTACGAGTAAAACCTATCCTTGAGTTTCCCCGTGGTGGCCCCACAGGCTGCCCAGTTTGGACCAACACTCAGGAAGAGCACTGGCCCGGGTTGTTGATTAATTATCCTCGGGTACCGGTAAGTCCCTATGCAAGTTTTAGTTGTTATTAGGGAAATGGTAAAATCAAAGTTGGGCCTTGCTGGAAGAGTTTTATTCAAAGCGAACTGTCAAGGGGGGCCCATAAACCCCGACCGTGTTAGGAACGCAAAATCAAGGAACATAACACCGGTTTGACGGAAACTAGGGTGGCAAGAGTGGAACAAAACACCAAGCAAAAGGCCGAGCCTTCCACCCTTTAACAAGTGCATAGATACATTAATTAAATAAGAGATATTGCGATATCCCATGATATCCATGTCCCAACATGGAACAATCTGCAACTGCACCTGCAACTAGCAACGCTATAAGAGGGGCTGAGCAAAGCGGTAACATAGCCAAACAACGGTTTGCTGGGATGGTGTAAAGGTTAGAGGCTTATCATGGCAATTTGGGAGGCTTGATAAACAAGTGGTAGGTAGCGTGAGATAGCGATAGCATCGAGACAACTAGCAAAGCAAAGATAGTAGTGGTATCCAGGGTAATGATCATCTTGCCTGAAATCCCGCTAGGAAGAAGATCGAATCCATGAAGTAGACAAACCAACGTAGTCGAACGGATCCTCACAATCGCAACGTAACCGGAACTATCAAGGAGAAGCGCAACCGGAAAGAAGCAAACAACATGGTAAACACACAATCATAAGCATAGCATGATGCACAACCAAGTATGATGCATGTCCAGTTTAATGATTCAAGGCATGGCAAAGTGCAACAAACAATACTACAAATTAAGTGGAGCTCAATATGCAACGAGTTGCATATTGACGAAACACCACAATCGATTATTTAGTTTGCTCTTGTTTATGTACCCAATAATATTAAATGTTGTTAAACATGGCAAGAGGTGAAGCATAAGTAAACTAACTATTTAGGCAAGTTTAAATGAGGCCGGAACAACAAACAACAATTCCCGAAAATCCTCATAAGAATATTTCGAATTTGGTACTGTTGTGCCCTACACACAATTTTAGAGTTGTTAAACATGCAAATTAATGCCACCATGTTAAACTATGCATTTTTCCACCCCATTTACATATAAAGTTTACTTGATTCGGAGCTACGGTTAATTAGTTACGAAATAAACCATTTTAACATAACATCTATGCAAATTAAATGCAAGCAGCAATTTAAACATTTTAAACATGGATGAAAGTGGCATATTGTGAAACTAGATGAAATTTTAAGCATTTTACATATATAAAACATTTTAATCCGATGCACGGTTGTTGAGTTATTAAATGCATGAACACGGAGGGTTTTTCTGTAAAACCGAAGTTCTCTGGATAATGTCTAAAATCGCAGCAGGGAAAAAACACATCGGGCCGAAACAGAGATCTAGCCCAGGGCGCGGAGGAGCTGCTCAGATCGGGCCCAGAGGCCGGCGCGCTGGATCGGTCGGGCCAGCAGAGGTGGCGGCCAACGCGAGCGCCTCGCTCGCTCGCCCTCTTGAAGCAGGAGCTCGAGCAGGGGCATGGTGCCGCGCAGGGGAGGCTGGGGAAGTCCGGCCGGGCTGAGATCCGGCGAGGGGACGACGGGGAACGGCGGAACGGGGCGGCGGGGAGCGGATCTGGACGGTGGGGTCGAGCAGGACGACGGCGGCTGGGCTCCAGCGGCTCCGGTCGGTGGTGAGCTCCTGTTTCAGAGAAACGAGAGAAGGATTTAAGAGACAGAAAGAGAAAGGCAAGAGAAGAAGGAAGGAGAAGGGAGAGGAAGGCAGGGGCAGGGGTCAGCCTGGTGGTGCCTGCTCCGGCGAGCTCTGTCGCAGAGGCGGCAGGGTCAAGCAGGTCCGGCGAGGTGACTGTTGGAAATATGGCCTAGAGGCAATAATAAAGTGGTTATTATTATATTTCCTTGTTCATGCTATAATTGTGTTATCCGGAAATCGTAATGCATGTGTGAATACATAGACCACAACATGTCCCTAGTGAGCCTCTAGCTGACTAGCTCGTTGATCAATAGATGGTTACGGTTTCCTGACCATGGACATTGGATGTCGTTGATAACGGGATCACATCATTAGGAGAATGATGTGATGGACAAGACCCAATCCTAAGCATAGCACTAGATCGTGTAGTTCGTCTGCTAAAGCTTTTCTAATGTCAAGTATCATTTCCTTAGACCATGAGATTGTGCAACTCCCGGATACCGTAGGAATGCTTTGGGTGTATCAAACGTCACAATGTAACTGGGTGACCATAAAGGTGCACTACAGGTATCTCCGAAAGTGTCTGTTGGGTTGGCACGAATCGAGACTGGGATTTGTCACTCCGTATGACGGAGAGGTATCTCTGGGCCCACTCGGTAATGCATCATCATAATGAGCTCAATGTGACTAAAGAGTTAGCCACGGGATCATGCGTTACGGAACGAGTAAAGAGACTTGCCGGTAACGAGATTGAACAAGGTATAGGGATACCGACGATCGAATCTCGGGCAAGTATCATACCGGTAGACAAAGGGAATTGTATACGGGATTGATTGAATCCTCGACATCGTGGTTCATCCGATGAGATCATCGTGGAACATGTGGGAGCCAACATGGGTATCCAGATCCCGCTGTTGGTTATTGGCCAGAGAGATGTCTCGGTCATGTCTGCATGGTTCCCGAACCCGTAGGGTCTACACACTTAAGGTTCGGTGACTCTAGGGTTGTTATGGAAAATAGTATGTGAATACCGAATGTTGTTTGGAGTCCCGGATGAGATCCCGGACGTCACGAGGAGTTCCGGAATGGTCCGGAGGTAAAGATTTATATATGGGAAGTTGTTATTGGGGTTCCGGAAAAACTTCGGTTCTTTCGGTATTGTACCGGGAAGCTTTCGAAAGGTTCCGGAGGATTCCGGAGGGGTCCGGAAGTCCAGAAAGGGTTCCACCACGTCCAATACAGCAGCATGGGCTGTAAGGGGGCGCCCTAGCCTTAATGGGCTAGGGGCACCAGCCGCCCTAAGGCCCATGCGCATGGGAGAGGGGAAACCCTAAAGGGGGAGGGCCTCCACTTGACTTGGGAGGCACTCCTCCCCCCTTGGCCGCCGCCCCAACGCTAGATGGGATCTAGGGGGGCCGGCCCCCTCTCTCCCCCAGCCTATAAATAGTGGAGGGGTGGGAGGGAGGCCACAACCTCTCCCCTGGCGCAGCCCTCCCCCTCTCCAACACCTCCTCCTCCTCCGTTTGAGCTTGGCGAAGCCCTGCTGGAGAACTGCAAGTTCCACCACCACGCCGTCGTGCTGCTGGAGCTGTCTTCCTCAACCTCTCCCTCCTCCTTGCTGGATCAAGGCGCGGGAGACGTCACCGGGCTGCACGTGTGTTGAACGCGGAGGCACCATTGTTCGGTGCTTAGATCAGAATCGACCGCGATCTGAATCGCTGCGTGTACGACTCCTCCAACCGCGTTCTTGCAACGCTTCCGCATCGCGATCTTCAAGGGTATGAAGATGCACTCCTCTCTCTCTCGTTGCTAGTCTCTCCATAGATTGATCTTGGTGATGCGTAGGAAATTTTTTGATTTACTACTACGTTCCCCAACAGTGGCATCATGAGCTAGGTCTATGCATAGTTTCTTGCACGAGTAGAACACAAGTTGTTGTGGGCGTCGATTTTGTCAATTTTCTTGCCGTTACTAGTCTTATCTTGATTCGGCGGCATCGTGGGATGAAGCGGCCCGGACCGACCTTACACGTACACTTACGTGAGACAGGTTCCACCGACTGACATGCACTAGTTGCATAAGGTGGCTAGCGGGTGTCTGTCTCTCCCACTTTAGTCGGATCGGATTCGATGAAAAGGGTCCTTATGAAGGGTAAATAGAAATTGGCATATCACGTTGTGGTTGTGGCGTAGGTAAGAAACGTTCTTGCTAGAAACCTATAGCAGCCACGTAAAAATATTTTGCAACAACAATTAGAGGACGTCTAACTTGTTCTTGCAGCATGTGCCGTGTGATGTGATATGGCCAAAAGGATGTGATGAATGATATATGTGATGTATGAGATTGATCATGTTCTTGTAATAGGAATCACGACTTGCATGTCGATGAGTATGACAACCGGTAGGAGCCATAGGAGTTGTCTTAATTTATTGTATGACCTGCGTGTCAATGAAAAACGCCATGTAATTACTTTACTTTATTGCTAACCGTTAGCCATAGTAGTAGAAGTAATAGTTGGCGAGGCAACTTCATGAAGACACGATGATGGAGATCATGATGATGGAGATCATGGTGTCATGCCGGTGACGATGATGATCATGGTGCCCCGAAGATGGAGATCAAAAGGAGCAAAATGATATTGGCCATATCATGTCACTATTTGATTGCATGTGATGTTTATCATCTGTCTACATCTTATTTGCTTAGAACGACGGTAGCATAAATAAGATGATCCCTCGCTAAAATTTCAAGAAAGTGTTCCCCCTAACTGTGCACCGTTGCGAAGGTTCGTTGTTTCGAAGCACCACGTGATGATCGGGTGTGATAGATTCTAACGTTCTAATACAACGGGTGTACGCCAGATTTACACATGCAAAACACTTAGGTAGACTTGACGAGCCTAGCATGTACAGACATGGCCTCGGAACACGGAAGACCGAAAGGTCGAACATGAGTCGTATAGAAGATACGATCAACATGGAGATGTTCACCGTTGATGACTAGTCCGTCTCACGTGATGATCGGACACGGCCTAGTCGATTCGGATCATGTATCACTTAGATGACTAGAGGGATGTCTATCTGAGTGGGAGTTCATTGAATAATTTGATTAGATGAACTTAATTATCATGAACTTAGTCTAAAATCTTTACAATATGTCTTGTAGATCAAATGGCCCACGCTAATGTTGCCCTCAACTTCAACGCATTCCTAGAGAAAACCAAGCTGAAAGACGATGGTAGCAACTACACGGACTGGGTCCATAACCTGAGGATTATCCTCATAGCTGCCAAGAAAGCATATGTCCTTGAAGCACCGCTAGGTGACGCACCTGTTTTCCCAGCAACTCAAGACGTTATGAACGCCTTGCAGTCGCGTAGTGATGATTACTCCCTGGTTCAGTGCGGCATGCTTTACAGCTTAGAACCGGGGCTCCAAAAGCGTTTTGAGCAACACGGAGCATATGAGATGTTCCAAGAGCTGAAAATGGTTTTCCAAGCTCATGCCCGGGTCGAGAGATATGAATTCTCCGACAAGTTCTACAGTTGTAAGATGGAGGAGAATAGTTCTGTCAGCGAGCATATACTCAAAATGTCTGGGTTGCACAACCGCTTGTCTCAGCTGGGAGTTAATCTCCCGGATGACGCGGTCGTTGACAGAATCCTTCAGTCGCTTCCACCTAGCTACAAGAGCTTTGTGATGAACTTCAATATGCAGGGGATGGAGAAAACCATTCCTGAGATATATTCAATGCTGAAATCAGCGGAGGTGGAGATAAAAAAGGAACATCAAGTGTTGATGGTGAATAAAACCACTAAGTTCAAGAAAGGCAAGGGTAAAAAGAACTTCAAGAAGGACGGCAAGGGAGTTGCCGTGCCCGGTAAGCAAGCTACCGGGAAGAAGCCAAAGAATGGACCCAAGCCTGAGACTGAATGCTTTTATTGTAAGGGAAACGGTCACTGGAAGCGAAACTGCCCCAAGTACTTAGCGGATAAGAAGGCCGGCAATACCAAAGGTATATGTGATATACATGTTATTGATGTGTACCTTACCAGCGCTCGTAGTAGCTCCTGGGTATTTGATACCGGTGCGGTTGCTCATATTTGTAACTCAAAACAGGAGCTGCGGAATAAGCGGAGACTGGCGAAGGACGAGGTGACGATGCACGTCGGGAATGGTTCCAAGGTCGATGTGATTGCCGTCGGCACGCTACCTCTACATCTACCTTCGGGATTAGTTTTAAACCTCAATAATTGTTATTTAGTACCAGCTTTGAGCATGAACATTGTATCAGGATCTCGTTTGATGCGAGATGGCTACTCATTTAAATCCGAGAATAATGGTTGTTCTATTTATATGAGAGATATGTTTTATGGTCATGCCCCGCTGGTCAATGGTTTATTCTTATTGAATCTCGAACGTGATGTTACACATATTCATAGTGTGAATGCCAAAAGATGTAAGGTTGATAATGATAGTCCCACATACTTGTGGCACTGCCGCCTTGGTCACATTGGTGTCAAACGCATGAAGAAACTCCATGCAGATGGACTTTTGGAGTCTCTTGATTATGAATCATTTGACACGTGTGAACCATGCCTCATGGGCAAAATGACCAAGACTCCGTTCTCCGGGACAATGGAGCGAGCAACCAACTTATTGGAAATCATACATACTGATGTGTGCGGTCCAATGAGCTTTGAGGCTCGCGGTGGTTATCGTTATGTTCTCACCCTCACTGATGACTTAAGTAGATATGGGTATATCTACTTAATGAAACACAAGTCTGAGACCTTCAAAAAAATTCAAGGAATTTCAGAGTGAGGTAGAGAATCAACGTGACAGGAAAATAAAGTTCTTACGATCAGATCATGGAGGGGAATATTTGAGTCATGAGTTTGGCACGCACTTAAGGAAATGTGGAATTGTTTCACAACTCACGCCGCCTAGAACACCTCAACGTAATGGTGTGTCCGAACATCGTAATCGCACTCTATTGGATATGGTGCGATCTATGATGTCTCTTACCGATCTACCGCTATCATTTTGGGGTTATGCTTTAGAGACTGCCGCATTCACTTTAAATAGGGCTCCGTCGAAATTCGTTGAGACGACACCGTATGAATTATGGTTTGGGAAGAAACCTAAGCTGTCGTTTCTGAAAGTTTGGGGATGCGATGCTTATGTCAAGAAACTTCAACCTGAAAAGCTCGAACCCAAATCGGAAAAAATGCGTCTTCATAGGATACCCTAAAGAAACTATTGGGTATACCTTCTACCTTAGATCCGAAGGCAAGATCTTTGTTGCCAAGAATGGATCCTTTCTGGAGAAAGAGTTTCTCTCGAAAGAAGTAAGTGGGAGGAAAGTAGAACTTGATGAGGTACCCCCTCTTGAACCGGAGAGTAGCACAGCTCAGGAAGATGTTTCTGTGGTGCCTGCACCGACTGGAGAGGAAGTTAATGATGATGATCATGAAACTTCGGATCAAGTTGCTACTGAACTTCATAGGTCCACGAGGACACGTTCCGCACCAGAGTGGTACGGCAACCCTGTCTTGGAAGTCATGTTGTTAGACAACGGTGAACCTTCAAACTATGAAGAAGCGATGGCGGGCCCGGATTCCAACAAATGGCTAGAAGCCATGAAATCCGAGATAGGATCCATGTATGAAAACGAAGTATGGACTTTGACAGACTTGCCCGATGATCGGCAAGCCATAGAGACTAAATGGATCTTTAAGAAGAAGATAGACGCGGATGGTAATGTGACCATCTATAAGGCTCGACTTGTCGCTAAGGGTTATCGACAAGTTCAAGGGGTTGACTACGATGAGACCTTCTCACCCGTAGCGAAGCTGAAGTCCATCAGAATCATGTTAGCAATTGCCACATACTATGATTATGAGATATGGCAAATGGACATCAAAACGCCATTCCTTAATGGTTTCCTTAAGGAAGAGTTGTATATGATGCAGCCGGAAGGTTTTGTCGATCCTAATAATGCTGACAAGGTATGCAAGCTCTAGCGCTCAATCTATGGGCTGGTGCAAGCATCTCGGAGTTGGAACATTCGCTTTGATGAGATGATCAAAGCGTTTGGGTTTACACAGACTTATGGAGAAGCCTGTGTTTACAAGAAAGTGAGTGGGAGCTCTGTAGCATTTCTCATATTATATGTAGATGACATACTATTAATGGGAAATGATATAGAATTCTTGGAAAGCATAAAGGCCTACTTGAACAAGTGTTTTTCAATGAAGGACCTTGGAGAAGCTGCTTACATATTAGGCATCAAGATCTATAGAGATAGATCGAGATGCCTCATTGGTCTTTCGCAAAGAACATACCTTGACAAGATATTGAAGAAGTTCAATATGGATCAGTCCAAGAAGGGGTTCTTGCCTGTATTACAAGGTGTGAGATTGAGCATGACTCAATGCCCGACCTCGGCAGAAGATAGAGAAAAGATGAGCGTCATCCCCTATGCCTCAGCCATAGGGTCTATTATGTATGCCATGCTATGTACCAGACCTGATGTGAACCTCGTCGTAAGTTTGGTAGGAAGGTACCAAAGTAATCCCGGCATGGAACACTGGACATCGGTCAAGAACATCCTGAAGTACCTGAAAAGGAGTAAGGATATGTTTCTCGTTTATGGAGGTGACGAAGAGCTAGTCGTAAAGGGTTACGTCGATGCTAGCTTCGACACAGATCTGGATGACTCCAAGTCACAAACCGGATACGTGTATATTTTGAATGGTGGGGCAGTCAGCTGGTGCAGTTGCAAGCAAAGCGTCGTGGCGGGATCTACATGTGAAGCGGAGTACATAGCAGCCTCGGAGGCAGCACAGGAAGCAGTCTGGATGAAGGAGTTCATCACCGACCTAGGAGTTATTCCCAATGCGTCGGGCCCAATGACTCTCTTCTGTGACAACACTGGAGCTATTGCCCTTGCCAAGGAGCCCAGGTTTCACAAGAAGACCAGGCATATCAAGTGTCGCTTCAACTCCATTCGTGAACATGTTCAAGATGGAGACATAGATATTTGTAAAGTGCATACGGATCTGAATGTCGCAGATCCGTTGACTAAACCTCTTCCACGAGCAAAACATGATCAACACCAGAACTCTATGGGTGTTCGATTAATCACAATGTAACTAGATTATTGACTCTAGTGCAAGTGGGAGACTGTTGGAAATATGCCCTAGAGGCAATAATAAAGTGGTTATTATTATATTTCCTTGTTCATGATAATTGTCTATTGTTCATGTTATAATTGTGTTATCCGGAAATCGTAATGCATGTGTGAATACATAGACCACAACATGTCCCTAGTGAGCCTCTAGCTGACTAGCTCGTTGATCAATAGATGGTTACGGTTTCCTGACCATGGACATTGGATGTCGTTGATAACGGGATCACATCATTAGGAGAATGATGTGATGGACAAGACCCAATCCTAAGCATAGCACTAGATCGTGTAGTTCGTCTGCTAAAGCTTTTCTAATGTCAAGTATCATTTCCTTAGACCATGAGATTGTGCAACTGCCAGATACCGTAGGAATGCTTTGGGTGTATCAAACGTCACAACGTAACTGGGTGACCATAAAGGTGCACTACAGGTATCTCCGAAAGTGTCTGTTGGGCTGGCACGAATCGAGACTGGGATTTGTCACTCCGTATGACGGAGAGGTATCTCTAGGCCCACTCGGTAATGCATCATCATAATGAGCTCAATGTGACTAAAGAGTTAGCCACGGGATCATGCGTTACAGAACGAGTAAAGAGACTTGCCGGTAACAAGATTGAACAAGGTATAGGGATACCGACGATCGAATCTCGGGCAAGTATCATACCGGTAGACAAAGGGAATTGTATACGGGATTGATTGAATCCTCGACATCGTGGTTCATCCGATGAGATCATTGTGGAACATGTGGGAGCCAACATGGGTATCCAGATCCCGTTGTTGGTTATTGGCCGGAGAGATGTCTCGGTCATGTCTGCATGGTTCCCGAACCCGTAGGGTCTACACACTTAAGGTTCGGTGACTCTAGGGTTGTTATGGGAAATAGTATGTGAATACCGAATGTTGTTCGGAGTCCCGGAAGAGATCCCGAACATCACGAGGAGTTCCGGAATGGTCCGGAAGTAAAGATTTATATATGGGAAGTTGTTATTGGGGTTCCGGAAAAAGTTCGGTTTTTTCGGTATTGTACCGGGAAGCTTTCGAAAGGTTCCGGAGGATTCTGGAGGGGTCCGGAAGTCCGGAAAGGGTTCCACCACGTCCAATACAGCAGCATGGGCTGTAAGGGGGCGCCCTAGCCTTAATGGGCTAGGGGCACCAGCCCCCCTAAGGCCCATGCGCATGGGGGAGGGGAAACCCTAAAGGGGGAGGGCCTCCACTTGACTTGGGAGGCACTCCTCCCCCCCTTGGCCGCCGCCCCAACCCTAGATGGGATCTAGGGGGGCCGGCCCCCTCTCTCCCCCAGCCTATAAATAGTGGAGGGGTGGGAGGGAGGCCACAACCTCTCCCCTGGCGCAGCCCTCCCCCTCTCCAACACCTCCTCCTCCTCCGTTTGAGCTTGGCGAAGCCCTACCGGAGAACTGCAAGTTCCACCACCACGTCGTCGTGCTGCTGGAGCTGTCTTCCTCAACCTCTCCCTCCTCCTTGCTGGATCAAGGCGCGGGAGACGTCACCGGGCTGCATGTGTGTTGAACGCGGAGGCACCGTTGTTCGGTGCTTAGATCGGAATCGACCGTGATCTGAATCGCTGCGTGTACGACTCCTCCAACCACGTTCTTGCAATGCTTCCGCATCGCGATCTTCAAGGGTATGAATATGCACTCCTCTTTCTCTCGTTGCTAGTCTCTCCATAGATTGATCTTGGTGATGCGTAGGAAAATTTTTGATTTACTACTATGTTCCCCAACAGTGAGGTGGTCGTGGACGAGGAGGAGGCTGCGGCCTCGGATGCTTGTGGGCGCAGGGGCGCATGAAGAAGGCAACTGGAGGTCGGAGGCGACGCTAGTTGGCGACAAGGAGGTCCATAGGGCAAAGGTGCATAGTCTCGGGCGACCTCGCGGTCTCGGGCGGCGACTGAGAGAATGAACAGGGACGAGCGGCTTCACGGGTGTGTGCGCGGCTGCGGCTAGATGGATCGAGGGAGGAGCTCGGGCTAGTGGGTGAGAAGGGGATCTGGGAGGATCCCGAGGTGGAAGTTCGAGTGGCGGCGGCGACGGGGAGGATGGGACAGCTCCCCTAGATTTTAGGGTTTGGTCTGGTTATATAGCAGGTGGATTTTGGGTAGGGGCTATTTGGTCCCTCCGATTATAGGGATGTTTGGGGATGATCCGGACCCGTTGGTCACGACTGCCCAGATCGGGTTCGGGTAGTTTCGGACACAGTTGCGAGGGGGTCTGAGAGAGGTCGACAAAGCCAAGGGCCGGACAAAAGATCAACGGAGACAAAGAGAGAAGCGGCAACTACGAACGACTATGAGTTTTATGAAAACATGCGGATGTGATGCGGATGATGAATGCAACAAACAAATAAATCACACGGCGACAACGAAATAACTAGAAGGCTTCCTGAGCGTCGGTCTCGGGTCGTTACAACTCTCCCCCACTTACAAGAGATCTCGCCCCGAGATCTAGGGATGAAAACGGAAGGGAAGAGGAAGAGGTAAATTAAAGTTGCTTCTTTACAAATGAGTGAAACCAAAGAACCTTGAGAGGTTGCAAAGACATGAAAAGAACACAAGGGCATGTATTTGACAAGATAGGATGATACTTGACTTGAGCAACTACACAATGCCTCCGGAAGAAAATGAGAGAATGGAGTGTAAAGAACTGAGAAGAGAACATCTTCTACCGCGAATGAACTTGAATAGCATCCTTACGAGGAAGGCTTGAACGGAGTTGTTGTAAAATCAACAACCAAATGATATGCTCCAAATGGTCTTAGGGAAAACATCTCAAAATTGAGGTGAAATTCTTCCTCTAACGGAACAATTGATTGCCTGAGATCAACGAATAGATGAAAAACTTCTTCCACCGAGAGGATAAGGGAATACTTGGATCATTGATAAGCACCATAATAGCAACATTCCCAATGGAAGGCTTTAGGTGAAATCTATACCAAGATAACCTCCAACGAAGCAATTATGATGGGTTGAAACAACTCATGATCGAAGAGAAAATGATGGTTTTAAAATATCTCATTCTTGACAACTTGTGAATCATGAAACACGAAGAGAAATTGTCAAGGATGACATAACACCATCTCAAAAGATAAGATAGAGAGAATTGCACTTTGGAATGCAAGGTGAAGAATGCTTGAACTCCTCCAACAAGAATCTTGAAGAACACTTCGAGAATGAATTAAATCCTTGATGAACCACCATGAAGAAACTCTCGAAGAACTCCGGATAGATAACAAGATGGTTGCAAAGAAAGGAAGCTTGAACAGAATAAGATGAAGCCTTGCAATGATTTAGATGGAGCTTCGCGGTGAGTTAACTGAGAGAGCTTGGAACTCCGGAAACAAAAGATGAACAACTTAGCACCGACAAATTGTTATCACGAATGAACTCCGGAAGAAGGACTTAATCACTTGGATGAAACAAGAATAAGAATTATTTATGCCTATCCTTCATCAAATTAAAGTGATGACAAGCACTGGATTTAGCATACTACTTATTCTCATTGTATAAGGATTGATATAGCGCAAACTTGAGAAAGTCTTCAACGAATCACCGGTAGGATTTTGGAAAGAATGAATGAATTGATATGATAACAAGAGGAAAGGAATCTTGAATGGACCACCGTAAGAATTGAAAACAAACAAAGAAAAGAGAATGAATCACCGGGGAGAAATAGAAAATGAACGAAGATACTTGAGAGAATTTAGATACAAGAGAACGAAGAGATCACGAGCTGACTAAAGAATACTTGAACGATGCACTGGAAGAATTGGGGAATGAGAGCTGGATGTGGAGAACGCATAAATCTTCTGAAATGATGGCCTTCGGAGAATCGAGAACAGAAAGAACTCATGAAATGCTTCGAATGGGTATGAAAAGTATTTCTGACGATCGGAACAATTTGAGGGGATAGCATCAAGCTTGAACTACGAATCTTCAAGAGAACAGACCAAGATTTGAGAGAAACTCTTCTTCGGTCTTCACATGCTGAGAAGGACGACAAGAACCACCATGAAGAATTGAGAGATGCTCCAGAACAATGAATACCAAAAATGTCGAGCCAAAGACGAAACGAATTGAAAGCAATCTCAGAAGGCAATTGAATGATGAAAATTCATTCTTACGTCAAACTTTGAAATGAATTTGAGAATAACTCTGGAAAATTAGAAGAGTTAGGTAAGATCCTGGGAAAGACCTGTGGGTTAGGGCCCACTCAAGAGAAACACCGTTGAAATGATTGCTTGAAAGAGAGTTTGCACTGGTAAGATTCAAATGACTTGAATGAGGTAGCAACCACAAAATAGAACGAACGGATCTTGAATGAAAACACGAGTCTTCTGAGATATTTCAGCACTCCGGATATGAATGAAAAGGTGGATAAATAAGAGGTGCACCGGCATGAGAAAGCATATGAAAGGAAGAAAGGATATGATCAACATCGAAAGCTTGCAATTAGTCCACGGGAGAAGAAAGAGAATGAAGAATGATAAACTTAAAGCTTCCTTCGCATTTTCATGAGAATCACTAGGTAAGAACATTGAAGGAAAAGAATGAAGAGACTCCGCAACAATAAAATGGATACTTGATTAAGAAATCCGAGTCCTTGAAGAAAAGGGTGGGATGGTGGGAAAAATAAAGGCAACTTAGGACGGATGAAACAGATGAATCCTCAGACTTCTCAACGGCTCCCGTATGGGATAACTTGAAGAGAAGCACACCGGTTGAAAAAGAATTTACATGACAACCTCGATGATCAAGAAGAATTAGCACTCCCATAGAAATATGAGAACACCGCTTAGGAAAAGTATGGAATCAACACTTTACATTGAAGCAACTCGAATACCACAACTCAGAACAAAACAAAGGATTTGGCTTGCAGAATAAGTCGGAAACAAATACATAAACCCTCATGCATTTGTTGGAAGGATATCCTAGGCAACTAGTTGAATTCCTACCTAAGAACTCCCGAAACTTTCTGGTTATGCAATCTGGTGTTGGGGATACAAGGAGGCACAAATATCTCACAAAACTAACAAATCCTACACTCCAACTGTATCCATCCGTCAACACATAACCAAGAAAACCTCGGAAATCGTGTACCTCAGACCTTCAAAAAACATCCGATATACTAGCTGTGGCAATACATCTGATCGCTCTCCCTAGTACTGGGTGGCGCCAAACTACTCTCACCACAAAGAGCATAGAAGCATTTTTTATGTTGGCGTCCTCTGGTATTCCGGAACTGAAACAATCGCGAATGTGACAAGAACCCCTTGGAGCTCAACTCCCCGGACTAAGTCAAGTCACACAGGAGGCACCAAGATAGAATTCCCGTCACACCGATATCGCAGCGATTCCAACAATACCCGCTTGATCCTAAAAAAAATTGAGTGAAAAAAGAGAGTGATGGAAACAAAAACACCTGCGTCATGATTCCTCACCAGAGCGACGAAGGGAATGAGGAGTAAAAAGAATTCCTACTCTCCGATATATAGCTAGACTCAAAATAGTTTTTTTCTAGACTCGACAACTGCAGCGGTTCGATCAATCAAGGGGGCTCCTAAGGTCGGTAAGGCTCTGATATCAACTTGTAGCGCCCAAGATGCGATTCTATCCCAATCACGTGATGAATTCATGATTGGGGCACAATCGCATTTCAAGCGCATAGCAAGGTGGATGTCATTACAACATACCATGTACTGAATAGATGAGAATACAAGATAAAGGCTTACACTCGCCACAAGCTACAACATGAATACATTAGTTCATCGATACATAGCAATCATCATACAGAAGAGCAGGATCCCACTATGGATGAAACCAAACGAAAAAAGAAGAACGACATCCACCCTGCTAATCCCAGGCTCCCGACCCGGAACCTATCCCTTGATCGAAGAAGAAGCAGAAGAAGAACTCCAAAAGCAATCAAGCATCGCTCTCACGTCAAAGCATCGCTTTACCTGTACCTACAACTGTTGTTGTAGTAATCTGTGAGCCACGAGGACTCAGCAATCCCATTACCATGGGTATCAAGACTAGCAAAGCTTAATGGGTATGGAATGGATAGGTGGTGAGGTTGCAGCAAGCACTAAGCATTGTATGGTGGCTAACTTACGAGTACAAGAGTAAGAAGAGTAACTACGCATAACGGTCGCAACTAGTAATGATCAAGAAGTGATCCTGAACTACTTACGAGTCAAACATAACCCCATCGTGTTCTCTTCCCGAACTTGCTCGAAAAGAGACAATCACTGTTACACACGCGGTTGGTGTATTTTATTTCGGATCTGGTGTCAAGTTCTCTACAACCGGATATTAAAAATTCCCGTCTGCCACATAACTGCGGGCACGGCTTTCGAAAGAATTGAAACCGGATATTAATCAAGCATGATAACGGTATTGAAACTAGAATTAAAGAGATGTAGCTAGCTAGTACTACTTAATTAATTACCTTAGGTCGACACCATTTCAGCTTTTGTTTCCATTGGCCTTGAACCTGTTTGATGAACTTTTCCCAAGCCCTTCCCGCCGGCAAAGAAAATGAATAAAGAAGTTATTAATTAGTTGATATCAGGAAATGAACTAAAGAGGCCGACATATAGTTCGATAATGATTGAAATTACCTGTCGACCATCCCCCTCACTATTGCGTAGTCATTAACGTCTTTAAGTAGTGAGTCCAGTACTTGAACTTTTCCCTCGTCAACTTCAATGATTAGCACGATCCAGTGAAAATTGCATGCGCACACGTCTGTATAATTAAGCGGGCATGTGCATAACTCATCAACTACACTTATTAACTGGTAGTAAGCAAAAACAGAATTTGTAGTACAAGACAGTGTCACTCACCCGAAGTTGTAAGGAAGTAGTATTTCTGGTTGGGTATTTAGTCGCACCAAGAACTCTAGCAAGCTTTTCTCTGTGTCTTTTTGTTCCCATTGACGTGTCCATGTATCTTCATTAATGGTATTTGGGTCAATGAACCCAATGCCATAGCGTCCAGCTTTTTTCATTTCATAAATCTTCATTCTGCATAATACTACAGAAAAGAATATAGTGAGGATAATTACAGGTAATGAATGAGCACTACAGCTAGGTAGAGACTTAAATTACAGAAAGAAATCACTTACAGACAATAGCAAGTGACGATAGATTTGTCGAGTGCGTCTTGATTGAATAACTGAAACATTTCTTGAAACTCAACCCACGGATCTTTTGCATGGTAGTAATGCTCTTCCTTGACTGTCAGCATGAGGGACTCTCGATCGGTAGTCTTTACTTCTCTCATGTACCATTGATGCAATTCATACATTCTCGTTGATAGAAGTGGGATCTGCTCAGGCTTGACCATAGGTTGTCCGCGGGCATATTTCCATTGTAGTTCCTCCTCTGTAAACATTTGGAAGTCCTCGATGCCTAGGAGTTGTTCTACAGTGACACCGGCCTCTTCAGCCTGCCTTCTATGATCGTCGGTTATTACCAGCTGATCGGCATCGGTACTCACATGCGTTTGTACAATGAGCAGGGAGATCGATTGCACCGCCTGTTCTCCCAGCTGGGGAACATTTTTCCCGGTTTTTTTGGCAGCTGCTTGACTCGAGCTCGAGCTCGACTCCTTCTTTTTTTGTGCTTCATATGACTTCTTGATTTGGCGCTCATAGTCTGAGTCCCTATGCTTGACAGTTGGTTGAGCCATATCAATAAAGTGCTGAATGACATGCTCAGGTACTTTCTCCTCTGGCGGCGAGGGCGGTTTCGGTCCAAAATGGGCCTTCACTTGGGCAGCGACTTTGGCTTCGTTTTCCTCTTCAGTCAAGTGGTAAGGCAACCTCGAAAGAGGCTTGAGGCTTGGACTAAATTTGTATTTCTTGCCTCCTGTTGTACCGCTAGCCGCCGTAGCTGCGGCGCCTCTCTTCCGCTGTTGCTTAGGCGGCGGAGCCCGCTGAGGCGGCGGAGACGGCTGACGCGGTACCTGACTTGGAATAGTGTCAGCTGACGCACTGCCGGACTTGGAGGAGGAGGAGTCGGCTGACGCGGTGCCGGACTTGGAGGAGGAGGAGTGGGATGACGCGGTGCTGGACTTGGAGGAGCAGGAGTCTGCTGACGCGGTGGCGAACTTGGAGGAGCGGGAGTCTGCTGACGTGGTGGCGGACTTGGAGGAGGAGCCGGCTGACGCGGTGTCGGTGGCCTTGGAAAGATGATGCAATTCTTTCTCCATAGAATGATATGATGTATGGCCTCTCCCAGTGTGCGCTCATCGTCACCTCCAGGAATGTCAAGCTCTAGCCCCGAATATCCTGCCACCACTTCATCAACCCCGACACGAGCAAAACCAGCTGGAATCGGATTGCAATGGAAGGTTGCTTCAGGGGGATTTGTATAAGCATAGTCGTCCGCCACCTTTATGCATATGGTCTTCATTTTAAAGTGTAGCTCACAAGTTGTCGTATCTATGATATCATCCACAGGGTATCTATCCAGCAGTGCATCATCGCCCGGGGCGGAACCCACGCTGCTTCTCGGCATGGATGGGATGGTGCTATCCAATGCTGGATCCGCTAGCTGCTGCCGCTGTTGAGACCCCCTTTCCTGGCTAAGTGAGTCGATCTGCTGTTGCCGCTTGAAAGCGAGTTCCAACTCAGCGTGCTTTGATTCTAGGCCTTGAAGGCGGTCTGTTTCCTGCTTCCTCTGCTCCTCCTCCAGCTTCCTCTTCTGCTCCTCCTGCTGCTTCTTTCTCGCACGGCTTCTGTAGTCGGCATTCCAGTCCGCAAACCCCTCAAACCACGGAACAACGCCTTTGCCTCGTGTTCTTCCTGGGTGTTCAGGATTCTTCAGGGCGCGCGTAAGCTCGTCGTTCTCTCTGTTGGGCGTGAACACCCCCGTTCGAGCCTCTTCTATTGCAACAAGTAAACTGTTGGTGGCTCCTTTAAGACTTGCCCGCTCCAAAACCTCGCCTGTCTTTGGGTCCAACTTCCCCCCATGCGCATAGAACCAAGTCCTGCACCTGGGGGGCCAGCTCAATGTAACTGGAGTGACCCCTACATCCATCATCTCTTGCTCAGCGAGATCCCACTTAGGCCTGGCCACCTCGTAGCCACCTGGCCCCAGCTTATGGTGCCACTTCTTTTTCGCGGCATTAATCTTGTTTATTCTCGACCATTCCTGAGCTACTTCCGATTCCTTGAATTTCACGAAAGCGTCCCAGTGAGCTCTTGCCTTCTCCAGTGTTCCCTTGAATTCTGGAGTCTTCTTTCCTGCATTGACGTACGCGGCCCATATATTTTTCTTGTGGTTGTTGAATGCTATCGCCATCTTCTTAAGAGCAGAGTTCTTGACTTTCTCCAGATCTGCATCTGTCAAATGATCTGGTAGGGTGAAATGTCACATGAGAGATTCCCAAAGCAGATCTTTTGCTCTTTGTCCGACAAAAGTAACATCTGGATCTTCCTTTGCTGGCTTTTTCCATTCTTGAATGGAGATCGGGATTTGGTCCCTGACAATAACTCCGCATTGACGAATGAACTTGCTTGCATTCTTCTTAGGTTCGCGCGGTTCGCCATTAGGTTTGATGGCATCTATGTTGTACTTTACGCCATCCTTCAACTTTTTGGCCGGGCCTTGAACTGTCAGCTGCTTATAGAAGATTTGCTCGATCCGGAGGGCTAAAAGAAGAAAGATTGATTCGTTAATATATATACAAATCAATTAAAACATGTGATGATCACCAGATCCCTGCTTATATAAATATACCTCGCCGATCTTTGTTATTTGAAGAACAACATTTCCTTCGTCATCATTGTTATGGACTTCATCTATTCGTTCTTCTTCATCAAATATCATACCCTCACCGGTACGGTTCAGATATTGCGAGCCGCCATCTTCTTCATTCCCATCTGGGCTCGGGGAGCGTATGATATCGAACAGAGTCTCTTCTCCTTCTCTGCCAGTATTGTCCATAACTTTTATTTAACTAATCCAGAAGAAAGATAAAACAATTTAGTATTCAAATTAGAATGCATGCATGCAATCAATAAGGAAAAACTGAACCATAGTAGATAATATGCATCTCGAATAATCCAGATAATTAATATGCATCATCGAATATAATCTCAAATACATCGTCTCGAATATTATCGAATAATATAATCTCGAATACATCGTCTCGAATATTATCTCGAATACATCACTAGCTAATACAGATCGAATATTATCGAATAATCTAGTTCACTCGCGGTGGATACCCAAAGAGAAGGAACCATCACAGGATCATAGCTCGGGTGAGATCCCTGAAGAACCTGCCAGGTATTGGAGAACCTGACGTCCAACACAACCATGCAGCGACGGACGTGCTCGTCCTCCTGCCTGACACGGTGACGTACCACCTCCGCGGGGGACGCCAGCCTCCGTACCGAATGTGGCCTTCTATATGTGTCACGTGTCTAGTGTCAAAGGATTCAAGAAAACCATGGCTTCATCATTAGCCGGAAGTAACAGACGCATGATGGTACGAAGCTCTCCAAAGTTGTTTTGGAACGGAGTCCGGGATAGGATAATTAGCTTTTTGGTACGAAGTTCAGCAAGAGCCTTCCCAATATCGCTATTTGGAAGGCCTTTGCTGAACTTCGTACCAAAAAGCGAATTATCCTATCAGGAACTCCGTTCCAAAACAACTTTGGAGAGCTTCGTACCATCATGCGCCTGTTACTTCTGGCTAATGATGAAGCCATGCATGGATTTCTTCAATAATTAGACATAAGACAACGTGACATATAGAAGGGTACGTAGATGAGATCAGAAAAAAATTGGATCAACTTGTGCACATTCATAATGGGGGCATTCTTGATAAATCCCTTATTAAAGGACTAAAAGAATCTATTGTATACATACATATGCTAATTAATTGCAAATACATAACAAACTTTTGCAAATACAACATTAAAATATGCAACTTTTGCAAATACTAATTGTTATACATTGGATCAAATGTCAAAATTCATCAACTTTTTTCTATACATTGTATTCATACATATATATATATACTAATTTCTATACATATTGGATCAAAATGTAAAAATTCCTCAAATGTCAAAATTTCTTAACTTTTTTCTATACATCTAATCAACTAGTGAAAAAAATGTCAAAATTCTTCTGAAAAATGTCAAAATTGCTATACATATATACTAAAACATACAAAAATACATATAAATCATCTAACTTAAGAAAATGTGTGTGTGTGTGTTCATGCATGTGTGTGTGTGTGTGTGGCTCGGGGAGGGGCGGCCATGGCGGCACAGGGGGCGAGGGAGATGGGGGAGAGGGGGGAGCTCACAGCGGGGCGACGGCGAGGTGAGGCGAGTCAGGGGCGGCGACTGCGTCGGTGGCGCGGCGAGGAGCTCGCGGCCGAAGAAGCGGGCGCGGGCGGCGTCCCGGGCGGCGTCGGGCCGGGGTCGGGGAGGAGCGGGCGGCGTCGGGGATCGGCGCGAGGAGGCGCGGGCTGCCGGCGTCGGGGGCGGCGACGAGCTCCGGCGTCGGGGAGGCGAGACGACGACGGCTCGGCGATGTCGAAGAGGTCGAAGAAAGCAGAGAAACTGAAAATTTTGAAGTGCTCTATATATATGCGCCCCCCTTTAGTCCCGGTTGGAGCCACCAACCGGGACTAAAGGTCACTTTTGGCCAGCCGAAGCGACGGGAAGCGCACCACCTTTAGTCGCGGTTGGTGGCTCCAATCGCGACTAAAGACCCCCCTTTAGTCCCGGTTGGAGCCACCAACCGCGACTTAAGGTGGTGCGCTGCCAGGCGAGGGGCGCGGTGGATGTTTAGTCCCACCTCGCTAGTTGAGGGGAGCCAGCACCTGTTTATAAGCCCCGGCGCAAGCACTGCATCGAGCTCCTCTCTAATGCAGGCCTTCTGGGCCTACCTCACCTGCGCTGCCCTGGTGGGCCAGCATCCTGGCCCAACCACAGGTTGGGTTTCTAGTCGTATGTAGGTCGTTGTGGCCCAGTAGGCGGGCTTTTTTTTAATTTATTTTTTTAATTTTTTGTTTTATTTATTTTCTTTTGTTTCTGATTTTTTTTTGCTTTATTTAGAGTTTCTTTGTGAATCTTTTTGCTTTAGGTAAAAAAACTTATAAACTTTCCATTAGTACCAGTAGTTTTCAAATTTGAATAGTTTAAATTTGAATTATTTGAAATTTGTGTGAATCATTAGTTTGTGAATAACTTTACTTCAAAAATAGTTTTTCAGTGATTCTTTCTTCTTCTGTTTAATGTTAGTGTGTTTTATCATTATATTCAATTTGGTAATTCTTAGGTTATTTAAAAAAATGAAATGCCTTTGTCACAGATGAGTTTTCGTCCGAAACCCTGATACTTGGAAAGAGATTGTCCATTTTGTACACGAAGTGCATCCAATTTTTGCCGTAACCCTCTCAACTTTTTAGCACATGCTATGTGGGTGATATGATGATACCATGCCAACTTTCAACCTTTTCAGAGTTAATTTGTAGTTCTTTTCAATTTCAGGGTCATTTAGCTCAAAAAATAAGTAAATGCATGAAAAATAGCAAATGAAGTCAGAAATGATTGAAAATTGATGACGTGGCTTCGAATGGTGCATACTGAACGCACAAAAAGTCTGGAGTTGAAATAAGTTTAAAAAAATGAAATGCCTTTGTAACAGATGAGTTTTAGCCCAAAACTCTGATACTTCGAAAGAGATTGTTCATTTTGTACACGAAGTGTATCCAGTTATCCAAACCGGTACTAATGGTCACATTAGTGCCAGTTCATTTACAAACCGGGACTAATGTGTCTTACGTAAAGTAGTTTTTCTACTAATGTTCAAGTGTTCACTCAAAGGAATCATGAGGATATTTTAAGCATCCACAGGCATGAAAATGTCTCGAATAAGTTGTTCATCCCAGCAATGTGTATCTTGATCAATTAACTCATTAACATGCCGAAGAAGACACTGTCCTCTTCTGGTTAGTACTTTCCTGGACGGACAGTTTGGGATCCAGTGGTCCTCCCAAATGTTGATATTACTACCAGACCCAACTCTCCAAATATGTCCCCTCCTGAAAGTTTGTAACCCTACAATTATGCTTTGCCAAGTATAAGAGGAGGCCTTCTTAGGGCCAGCATTCAAGAGCTTGCCATCCGGTAAATATTTAGCCCTTAACACTTGAGCACATAGCGATTCTGGTTTGTTCAAAAGCCTCCACGACTATTTTGCACACATTGCCATGTTAATAGAATACAAATCACGAAAGCCCATTATGCCTAGTTTCTTTGGGATGCACATTTTCCACCAAGAAAACCAATGCATCTTTTTCTGATCAACTGAATCACCCCACCAGAAAGCAGACATGGCATCATTAGTTTCCTTGCATGGTTTTTTGGGATCTTGAAAACAACCATGGCAAATACTAGGATTGACTGAATTACTAATTTCAAAAGAATTTCCTTTGCACCCATAGACATCAACTTCTCCTTCCACCCCTTAAGTCTCTCAATGATTCTTTCTAACAGGTATGCAAAACTTCCACTCTTATCTAGCCCCACCATAGAAGGTAATCCAAGGTATCTCTCAGAAATGGCTTCAGTGTAGATATTCAGTTCAGTGCAAATCTGTGCATTCACATCAACATCTACATTAGGGCCGAAAAAGACACTGCACTTTACTTCACTAATTAATTGGCCAGAATTTGCACAGTACTCATCTAGTAGTTCTCTAAATGAGGTTGCATTAGTCATGTCAGCTTTCATAAGTATAAAGGAGTCATCGGCAAAAAGTAAATGAGACACTAATGGTGCATTCCTGTGCACCCGAATACTTTCAATGCCACGAACCTCCTTCTTTTGAGCCAAAGCACTGGATAAACCCTCTGCACATAGAAGAAACAAATAAGGTGAAAGAGGGTCCCCTGTCGGAGTCCCCTGCTTGGCACAAACATATCTGTCTCTTGAACTGCACATTATCCTACTTTCCCCTTTTTTTCTTATTCTTTATTGTTTGCATAGTCTCATAGGCAATAGGAATATTATCTGTGGTTAATCTCCCAGGGACAAAAGCGCTCTGTACAGGTGCAATAATTTCATCTAGGATACCCTTCAATCGAATGGCAATCATCTTCGAGATAATTTATTTCGTGTTTATTCCTAACAGTCATACGAGAGCAATTTGGGAGATCGTTCTAGCTAAGGCTTTGGTCAACGGCCAACTAGTACTAGCACGTCTCTGTCAAAGGAATCATTCAGGGGCTGTGGTGTTAGCTTTGTACGTGCACATCTTGCCGCTTGGGGCAGGAACCAAGTCAGTCAGCTTGTTGTTCGTCGTCGATCATTGCGTGTCGCCGGAAAGCACTCGATGACGCGGGCTGGGCCAACAATGGCTGTATCATTCCACCCCGCAGGAATATTCTTAGCATTGATTGCATTTAGAATTTCATAATAAGAATATCACCTACAATATGCCAACATTTTTTGAAAAAATAGTATGCAGCCCATCAGTACCGGTGCCTTAATGTCCCCAATGGAGAACAAAGCCTTCTTAACATCCTCTGCTGAGTAAGGCTTCAATAGATCTTCATTCATATTATTTGTCACCCAAGGAACAACATGATCAATGAACTCTGGGTCTGGCTCATCTATTTCTGTAGTGGAAAGACCAGCAAAATATTCTGATATAATTGGATTCAGATAAGCCGTACCTTCCTGCCAGTCCCCCGGGCATTCCTTAGTTTTTTAGTTTGATTTCTAAGCCTCCGAGTAGAAGCGAAGTTCTGAAAATACGTCGTGTTATGATCTCCAAATTGTAACTAGTTCACCCTACTTCTCTGCGCCCAGTACAATTCCTCCATCTCAAGCAGTTTTTCAGTTTCATCAGCGAGCTCTTTCTGCCTAGTGCTCAGATCTTTCCTTAATAATTCTTCAAGTTCTTTTTGTGTGCCGCGCAATCTTGCTAAACGTACTTCCTGTGATGTTTAGTTATTATATTGACGGTTAGATCTGAATGAACAGGTGTAATCGTGAGGTTCTAGTAACTGCATGTTATTGCATGTATGTTAACCGGGGTGCGTGTAGGGAAGATAATATTTGCTTTTTTATAATAAAATCAGAGGGGATAAGTAGAGACTAAGGTAGGATCCTTCGTGTACACTTCTTGGAAGTAAGATTTTGCCATCCTCTCCATCTCCGATGGAACCGAGCACCACGAACCATCTTCTTTACGAAGCCGTTGTATATAGTTTTGACGAGCTCTCCATACCGCATGGCGACGACATATTTCGTGTTTCTTTTTCCGTCTTCTAGCGAAGTAATACGAGACCGTTTGCAACCATAACATCTTCTCTACATACAACAATTAATCAAGCTCATGCATTTTTAGTTTGATTACCTCCCGGTCCACTGCCCCAACTTGAAGGGCTTCTAATTATGTCCTTAGTTTCCCAATGCAACGGGTAACGTGCCCAAACTTTTGTTTACTCCAAATTTTCAGCTCCTTCATAACCTCCTTAAGAGCAAGTACAATAGCAAGCTTATAGCTCGCTTACATGGCAATTTTATCTATGTGAAGGAGAGAGACATGAAAAAGTAGAGGGAGTGGGCTCTCATGCAAGAGCCTAGCTATACGTGTGCTCCTAGACAGATACAATAAATGTGAAGAAAGAGATAGAAAGAAGATGGGAAAAAAATACTAATCTTATAGCCAGCTTTATAGCTAACCTTATTGTGTAAGTGACTATATATGTTGGCTATAGATGATATGATAACATCTTATAGCCAGCAGTTGGCTATATTATTAACCATGCTCTAAGTGCACTTGTGACCGAGCCCAGATGGCCGACAGGCCTCTTCCTGGACTATACCGAGGCAATAACGTTTGGTAGTCCCGGTTCACGTTCCCATATAATCATCTAGGAGAACTCTTCCGTCTTCTTTTCTCTTCAACTATCAAGTGAATCAGCAGAGGACAATGATCCGAACAAGAAGTAATCAGATGCACTATCCGTGCTGCAGAAAATAAATCGCGCCATTTATCATCCGCACAAGCTCTATCAAGTTGAACTCGGACATTCCTATGACCCTCCTAGCCATTATCTATGTGTAAGGAAGTCCGGAGAAGCCTAAGTCACCCAATTCACACATTGTCAACGCGTCCCTGAATGCCGCCATTTGATTCTCAGTATGCAATGAGCTAGAAAAATGTTCATGCTGCCACAGGGTCTCGTTGAAGTCTCCACAGACAAACCACAGGTCATCCGCCACCCCACGTAGACGCTGAAGATGCTCCCACATGATGTGCCGGTTCTCAACCCTTGGTTCCCGGTAAACAGACGTGCCTCGCCACTGAATATTTGTCGCTGCATCAAACACCAAAGTATGAAAAAAAAAATATATATATATAGCAAGAAACGAGCATGGTAACTTGCAAAGATTCATACCAAAACAAAGCTAAGTCCTCCACCTCTCCCATCACTACTCACTCCATGAAAGCTTTTCAAACCCATTCTCCACCTTAACTTCTCAACTTTTTTTGAAGCTTGCCTCGTCTCACTAAGAAAAACAAGCATGGGGACATTGGCATTAGTGAGGGCCACAACCTCACGAACTGTACGGCGATTCCCTCCTCTCCGACAGTTCCATGCAAGTATATTCATTGTTCCACATATTCAATCAACAATCCAAAATAGAATCAATTCTCCGTTTAGGTCATAAGCACATCACGTAACAGATCAGATGATCAAAACAAGCCACTAGAACTACTCAACAGTGCAAAGACATTGTAGATCCACGACACCAAAGCGAAGAAAACAAATCCATTTGAAGGAGCTGACTAGGGCAACACCAATACACCCATGCGTGAAAGCTGCGTTCAAGGAAGGGTCGGATAAAACAGCACAACTGGCGAAGCAAGTTGGCTGGAGATGAGTACGTCCACCTACTGCTATGCGGAGGGGTCGGAGAGAGCAGCGGCGACGCCGCCACGGCCAGAGGCGGTCGGGCGCGAGACCTAGATCGCCTCTTGTTTCGCGGGAGCTCACGTACATATTGGTTCAACTTGTTTTGGCTTGGGGGCTAAGAGCATCTATAGCCGGCCGCCTCACCCCCCCCCCCCCCCCAGTCAGTGACCGTAAAAAAACGCCAACCCAGACGGGCGTCTTTGTTAGAGTTATGTCGAATATTATTGTACAAGATAGGTTACACTTGAACTTTTCTATACCATTATATAGTGTGAGAATAACTTTGAATGTAGGCCGAATGTAGGCCATCCGATGGCTAGGATGTGGCAAATCCCTACAACATGAGCCGTCGATTTAAGTATCAACGGCTGAAAAGGTGCACATGTCTTCCCCTTGATTGAGCTTGCCTCCCCCCGCTCCGCGGCCTCACTTCCCCACGCCCACTAGCCAGCACCATTTCTTTCTCCATCGCGTCGTTGTCACTCCAAGCCTTGCCCGCGCTTCCCCGTCTGAACAAATGTACCCCTCTGTATGTCTCTGTCGCCCAAGCTTAATTCCCCCTCGCAATTGCACTAAAAAATTCATCCTGTCTTAGCCTTCCGCTTCCCAACATCTGCACATCTCCCAGCTTCTAAAGTGCCTAATCCAAAGCTGCCGTAATTTCGTCCTGGAATACGTGGGTGGAACCGCAACATGAGCCAGAGCCATAGGGTGTGTTTGGTAGCATGTATGGACCTAGCCTAGTTGTTCTTTTCTCATCCATGCTGAGTGTAGACATGCTGAGTCAATGCAGTTGCCCTTGTTTGGCAGTGATGTATGCGCTGAGACTTTGTTTGGCAGCCTGCATGTGTTTAGACATGCTGAACATTTTTTTGAAAATTTGAAATTCTGAATATTTTTTAAAAATTTGAACATATTTAAAATTCTGAATTTTTGAAAATTCAATCAAAATTTGAATATTTTATAAAAATAAAAAATTGAAATTCTGAACATTTTTTTAAAATGTATTTATTTTTAAATTCTGAACATTTTTTTGAAATTCTGAACAATTTTTTGAAATGCTGAACATATTTTGAAAATTTAAATAAAATTTGAAATTCTGAACATTTTTTGAAAATTTAAACAATTTTGAAATTCTAAACATTTTCAACAAATTAAAAAAATTATAAAGTCTAAACATTTTCAAAATTTTAAACAAATTTTGAAATTATGAACTTTTTTGAAATTTCAACAAATTTTGAAATTCTGAATATTTTTTGAAAATTTAAGCAAAATTTGAAATTATGAATATTTTTTAAAATTTTAAACATATCTAAACGTGGTCTGGTGGGTGGAGACGAGGGTCAGGGCCAGCATGACTGCCTCCATGTACCCTGTCTGGGGTGCATGAGATGGGCATGGCTGAGGGCCCTTTTATGCATCAGATGGGCATAGCTCTGGTGAGCCTATGCACCCTACCAAACAAGTAAAAGTGGGTCGAATTGAGAACTTTTACCCTCATGCACCCTATCAAACACACCCATAGTGTCCAGGAGGAGGCAGGACGGCCGCCTGGGATGCCTCGGAAGCCATAGCCCATTGAGCGGCGGCCACTTGACATCAACAAGGTGAGGAATTATGGCGGTATTTATAGGAGGTGTTGTTGAGAAGTTGTGCTAACGAGAGATGGGGAAAGAGCGAGGACTGAGGATACACGAGAGTTCTACAGACTTCTTTTTTCGAGATAAAGAGAGTTCTAGATAGGGCACCGCTAGGCATCAGACTACTGATGGTTAGCTTCGTATCAGACCGGTCGATAGCCGTACGATTAGATGTGTTCCAGCCGTCCGATCTATTGGCTAATTTCCTTTGTGAGTTAAATGCCTGATTTGTTGCTTCCGTGAATTCTGCTGCTTCCTAATAATTGTTCCCATAATCTACGATTTGCTTCCTAAATTTGCTTCCTAATCTTTGTCCCCACAATCTCCGATTTGTTTCCTAAGACTGCTTCCTCGAATGGCTACAAATCCCACTATTTGTGGATATAATTTCGGAAAAATATTGTTACTTCTCACAAGTAAGTCCTGCTATTAATTACGAAATATATAAGATGTGTTTCCTTACTGATGGTAACATGTTTTTTATACCAAAGAAGCATTCTTCCGTAGGACGGAAGCATCATTTTCTGGTGAATTAAACTTGCTTCCATGTACCAATGAATTGGCTTCCATGGTGAATTAAGCTTGCTATAATTGTATATGAATCTGTACTTAGGTGGTGGTTTGTTTCACTTCACAAACATTAAAATCATGTTTCCCTCAAGTGGAAAATCGCTTCTAGACAAGCATGACATTTCCATAGGAAGAATCATTATCATGGGTACACTTTCTTCAAACACATGAGGGATGTGTTTGAAAAAAATACAAATGTGCTCAGTTTGTTTCCAAGGATAAAAGATTTTGCTTCCATAGTTTCATGCGAAAGCAACTTTGCTTCCATGACAAGAAATTTACATCGAATCGTTCCTTACAAATTGAAAATTGCTTCTACTAGTTTCACTATTTGCTTCTGTATGGGATGTGACAATGCGGCCCTCAAGCTGGCCTTTGGCATAGTTCCTTCCTCCAGCTGGTCTTTGGCACAGTTCCTCAAGGCACACATTATCTTGGCGCCCATGACCCACTAGGAGCTTCATGTCAGTTTCCTTCCACCGGCTTGAAGAAGTAAATAGTCAATGTGGTGGTGCTTCAAACGGTGCTTACAATCCTGTCCAAATTACTTGAAGCAAAACACCATTGCAACTGAAGCAATAAAAGGTTTGAATGGAAGCATATAAGCAAGGTATATGTGGTGAACTAGTGTGGAAAAATATATGTATCACCGAAGCACAAAATTTAGCATTTCGAAGCAATAATAAGTTAGATGGAAGCATCACATACTCTGACAAATGGATTGGCAATCATATCATCGTAATTGTCTTAAGCATTAAAGCATAGGGTTACAAACGACGATAGAGACACCGCTCAAGGAGATATATGCAATAAAAATATAAATATATACCGATTAACAGTTGAATATATACGCATTATTACTAGAATGGAAAGACTAACTACACAACCTGAAGTGCTGATGCAAGAAATTGAAATTATAGAAGTGATGGGATATATGATAAAATATGTCTGTTTAAAAATAAAATAGAAATATACAAAGACTGGAAACCCATATACTAAATCAAGAAGCATTATTGCAGCTCTATCTGTACATAAAAATCATGGATGCTCTGAAGCAATGAACTCTACATCTGTACATCTAGGAAACATGGCAAGAGAGTGAAGTTCCATTGCATGGAAGAAATATCTGTACATACGACACCTAGGAAGTATAGATGCTAACGGTATGAAGAAATAATATGTACACCAAGCAAGCATGCCAATAGATTAAATTCCAACCGTACATATGAATGATGGTAGATGCAGCAATGCATGGGAAGCTAAGCATGGAAATAGATTTAAATTCCATAGCCCGTAGGAAGCACGAATGCTTGAAGCGGAAGAAATTGCTATGACAATATAAAAATACGTATTGGAAGCACAAAAAATTGAAGATGGAAAATGGCATGTTTGACACTGATATCCGGGTGCAGATATAATCTACAAACGGATCTCATCTACTCTAATTGGATGTTTTGTGAGCTTACATCAACTAAATTTCTGCAGATACATGAATTAAAAACAGATTCCACCGCTGGTGAATCTCCCAGCCACATGTTATATCCTTGATGGAGGCCTACACATATGCCTAGATCAGCGACGACGCTGCAGCTAGGTACGGATCTGATCAAGTACACATCATCTAGAACATATTGACACCCAACAAATTCAACGAACCAAGATATGAACACATATTTCAAACAATCCTCAGAACACAAGTAACATAAATCGACTCCCATTGCAGAAACTAAAACATGAATCAAGATGAGAGGAACCAAACCCTATGTCTATTGAGGATGGAGGAGGGGGCGAATGGGCTGTCCTCCACGCATGAAGGCCTCCTGACAAACCAAGACGCCGCACGAGCGCAAAGGATAGGAGGGTGGCGGGGCAGGATCCTGGCGGAGAATTGGGGCAACAAGGGAGCTTGTAAGCTCGGCGGCGAGGGGGTTGCCGATTAATGGCACCCGCAGCAACCTAACGAGGGGACACCGCAGTAGCGAGGGACGAGGCGATGCACTGGGGCGGGGCGGGATGGCGGTAGATGGCGGCGAGGGACCTTGCGTGCTCGGCGATGGGGTCGTTGGGAGTAGTCCATACGAATGGGGTGAGGAGGTCAGGGGTAGGCGCGATTAATTAGGGATAGGATGCAGGCCAGCAATTATTGGGATGGGTCGTGAATATCGGGCTGTTTAATTGGAAAGCATTATTGGTAATTGACCATATCGGCCGTGGGATCAAAATTGCATCGACGGCCGTCGAGTGGTCTGGTGAACGCTTTGTATCAGAAGTATGATATTAAGTGTTTCCCATTGGTAATTGACCATATCGGCCGGGGAATCAAAATTGCATCGACGGCCGTCGAGTGGTCTGGTGAACGCTTTGTATCAGACGTATGATACTAAGTGTTTCCCTTACTTGTATATTGCTGCTCTAAAATCTTCCTCGAACTGAAGATTGGCAGTCAGATACAGTGCATTAACTCTTAACGCATAAACTTATTATCATTTCAAAATAAAATCCTGTTTAAGAAGATATCCATGAGAAGTACATCAAATTTTGAATGAAAATATCTGAACCAAAAAAGCTCATATTTTTCATTAATTAAAATGTATAATTGGCCTAATGTAGGTCTGACCGGAAGTGTAGTAGTCCAATGTTCTCTGATGGGCTTGTTATAAGGTTGAAATGTAAATGATTTCTTGAAGAAAAAAACATGAAAAATCTATTAGATAGCCACAACATATATTAATGCGCTCTCCCTATTATTTCCTCATTCACAGTCGTCGTTTCTCCTTACAGCAATTGTTAAACGTGACGACACATGTTTTCCACGGATATATCAACAAATACCAATTTGCTCTCCCTGTTCTTTGCTCATCCGTAGACGTCGTATCTCCTTATATACCTTACTTGCAACAGGATTCTTGCATAAGTAACACAAACGAGGCAAGAGATAGTAGACTAATCGCATGCTGAAAGACGAGTAGACTAATCGCATGCTGAAAGACGAGTAGGTGATATCCCACGGGCTTGTTTGGTGACAAAACAATGATTACAAGAGATGATAGACTAAAAGGTTATGTTGAAACCAGGCTTGACATGGGAGCACAAAAGAGTAAAAGGTTCAGATCACATTTTTTAAAGAAAAATATGTAGTATACTATATTAAACTGCATGAAAATCCCAATCAATATGAGGCAATGTGGTGCGTAAATGAGTGCAGAAACAAGAGTATATTCATTTATATAAAAATAAAAGAAATATGCTCTATGAAAATGACTCACACTTGATCTATGATATGGACTTCGGAGCAACATGCTTTATACGAGTGCCCTACTGAATCACTTAAAATAAATATATACTATAAAAATTTCAGATGCATGAATAACTCACAAGAACTCGGTACAAGTTAATGCATTACAAGTGCTTATAATGCACCTGAATATATAGTCGATAGAGGAGCAACAACAGATTTGTTTATCTTGTTTATCAGTGTCTGCATATTGCATATCCTGTTATGAAAAAACATCATCTGACATACAACTTTTGGTGAAACATCATATGTTACAACGTACAAGGAGTTGTAATCTTTTTTCTTTTATTTTTGCGGGAAAGAAGGAACTGCAACCTAAAGAGCATGTCAACATAGCTACCTAGAAATGCTTTGAATCCATGATTCAGCGCAGTCACCTCGTAGATGCAGCAACCTGAAAATTGCAGATGTTTAGCCAAGAGAATAATGCGAGCAAGACATGCAACGGAATGTTATGTGACGACCCCGGCTTAATCATGCACTAATCATACACGCAAATGCACACGATCAAGCCTAAGGACTCACTTGAAGATATCACAACACAACTCTAAAACATAAATAAAGTCATACAAGCTTAATATTACAAGCCAGGGCCTCGAGGGCTCGAATATATAGCTCGATGGCATACAAGTGTCAGCGGAAGCATCAGATATCTGGGTACAGATATATTACAGAAAGAGAGATAAGCCTTCACAGAGGCGGGGCAAAATAAAAACTATGATCGAAAAGGCGTGGGCCTCCTGCCCTGGACCCTCCGATCCTACTCCTGGTCGTCGGTCGGCTCCTCGTAGTAGTAGTACTCTCCGGGCTGGTAGTAGTAGTGGTCGTCGACGGGGACAACTGGCTCCGGGGCTCTGTCGTCTGGATGCGACAAAGGGATAAAGGGGGAAAAAGGAAAATAAAGCAAACGTGAGTACTCATCCGAAGTACTCAGCAAGCAAGGATCTACACTACATATGCAACATTTTCAAAGGGGGCTGTATATGTGGACTGGGCTGCAGAAATGCCGGAATAGAGGGGGAAAGCCTAGTCCTATCGAAGACTAGCATCTTCATCAGTCTTGCAGCATTAGAAGAGAACAGAATAACATAATGTAAAGTATAGCAGTAATGTCATCAACCTCGGCCAGAGATTCTTCCTCGACTCCCTGCGAGAAAGCAATCCCAGAGCCGTACTATCCAGTTCTCATCTCAAGTCATGTTCTAGTTGTACCGATCGGGATACAACTCCGAGTGTCCGTTACCATAGGACAGGCAATCGATAGAAGTTTCTTCCCTGCAGGGGTGCACCAAGTTACCCACCACGCTCACTTAACTCCGGCCGGACACACTTTTCTGGGTCATGCCCGGCCTCGGCTAAGCAACACGTTGCAACCCGACCAAATACTTAATGGGAGGTCAGCACGCCGGACTAACCTATGCCCCCAGGGGTCTTGGACCATCACCCCGGACGCTCCTATGCGTTGCGAACGCGGCTGAAAGCAGACCTAGCAACGCCTTATACAAGCGCGATTGCGTTCCCAGTCCAATTCAGCGCGCGCCACTCCTTGCTGACGTCAATTAAGCTCCGGCTGAAGTATACGACGCAGAACGCCCATACTATGCCCGCGTGATGGTTAGTGCTATCAGGCCAGAGGTCCCTCGGATCAAATATCCAAACTGTTAGTGGATTAGGAGCGCACGGTAACGAGCAGAGACTCACGATCGATGTGACCCCGTCGCCCTGTCTCCAGGACTTGCGGCAAGGGCTAGGAATGCCCGGCCACGCCTCGTGTTATGTCGAGGGCACCCTCCAGGTCAACCCGTCTCCACATCACTTCGCATAAAGCTCGCGCGGGTACCCCTCAGGGCCGACCCGTCTTTAGTATTATGGTGCAGTTCAAGTCAAATCAACAACAGTATCTGTGTGTCTGACACCAAGGGAACCCTGAGGAATCACCCTCGATGGAATTCCCACTGATGTTACCGTCAAGGTGAACGAAGGAGGAATCACCCTCGAGGTCCACACTTGAGAAGTTGCACGACGACGCTGTTATCGGGGGTGGTGTAGGAGGAATCACCCTCGCTTACCACGACTGATTAACTAACCTACAAGGTTATCATTAGAAGTGCGGACGAGGTATCACCCTCGGCACTCGACGGTAACCCAGTAGTGTCGGCAACTAAGGGGGAAGTGATGTGCGGTGCCAGGGTCTGGTCTTCAATCCCGATGATCGGGTCTTCTGATATCCAGCGGGGCAGTCGGGATCAAGTGGGGGTCTCTGTCGGGTCTCTACCCAGCCTATTCTAAACAGTCTAGGATAACCAGCAAGGTAGCAAGGCAGGTTACAATAATCAGGCTATGCAGCAAATATAGGAAAACAGTAGCAGTAGCAGTTCTAATGCAAGCATAAGAGAGAAGAGAATAGGTAATATAGGCATGCTCAAAATGGGGGTGCTTGCCTGTTTGCTCTGGGGCAAGGGCAAGGTCGTCGGTGGAGTCGTCGGGGACGTAGCCGTACTCCGGAGCTGCGTCTGCCTCGGGAGCTACGTCAACGTCTGGGTCTACCGAGAGAAAAGAGAGGGAAGAAACAGGTAAACATAATGCAAACAGATGCAACACAGTGCGTGCGATGCTATGATGCAGTGCAGGTTGCATAAATATGCATCTAAGTCACTTTAATCATGTTTAGGATTATTCTGGGATTTAATAACCGGTGTATGTGCACTATTCATCTACCGGATTCGGGCCCGGAGTTACGAGTTCTCCTACGTAGGAGGTTCCGGCAAGGAAGCAGACGGCACGATCAGACTCGGCTCGTCGTTCTGAGCAACTTTCATGTTTTAACTTTTTCGATCTGAGCTACGGTTTAAAAGATATGAATTTTTAAAGATTATTGGATTTTCTGGAATTAATTTTATTTACAGAAAATGAATTATGACATCAGCATGATGCCATGCTGACATCAGCAAGTCAACAGTGGCTGTACAGGTCAAACCTGACATGTGGGTCCAGTGGGACCCACATGTCAGCCTCTGTGACGTTAACAGCGAATTAAACTAATTAAATGAGTTAATTAGGGAGTGGGCCTAATCTGCCAGTGGGACATTAGTATACCTAAATTGTTTTTATTTAATAAAATGTTTAATTAGGTTAATTAACCGCGGGGGCCCACATGTCAGTGGGTCAGGGCGCCCAGTCAGCAGTTGACCTAGTCAACTGGGTCAACTGGGCCCGTGGGGCCCAGCGGCAGTGACCCTGGGGATTGGGGCCAGCCGTCCACGTCGGCGCCGGCGCCGGAGCGACGTCAAAACGCGGCGGCGGCGCGCGGCCATCGTCGGAAAACGCGTACGAGGCACGGGAGGATGCGCGGCTGGTCTCGTTCGAGAGCTTGGGATCGGCCGCATCCAGTGGTGGCGGTGGCCGAGCTTGAGGTGGCCGGAATCGGGCATGACGAGCTCGTCGGCGGATGGCCGGAGTCGGGCGCTACGGGAAACAGCACTGCGGGGTGCTGGCGTAAGAACGGAAGGGCTAGGCGAGTCGTGCGTGAGGCGGCGAGTGCAGTGGTGGCCGTCCCGTGACCATTTGGTCACCGGAAGTTCGCCGGCGACAAGCGCAGGCGGCGGCGCGCTCGTGTGGTCGAGGGAAACGAGCCTACGGTGGCCTAGCGAGCAAACGGAGGGCACTAGCCGCACCACACGAGTGCCCTGAGCACGGTGGTGGGCTTGGGTGGCCATGCCAGTCACCATATCGCCGGCGGCGAGCTTAGCAGCGGAGGCCAGAGTGCGGCAACGGCGATGGCTTGCTGCGAGCGTCTAACAGCGACGCAGGGAGAGAGAGAAAGAGGAGCTCCTCACCGGGTAGGCACAAGGTGGCCCGGCGTAGGTTTAGTAGCAGCAAAGACGGCGCCGGAGACGAAGAAGAGCGGCGGCGACCCGAGGTTGAAGACGAAGCTCGTGGGCGAAGCAGCGCTCCTCTGCTCCCTCCAGCTGCTCCGGTAGGCGTATTCGACCACGGCGCTCCTCCCAGGCGCACTCAGATGAGGTGGGGAGGCCGTTGGCCACGGCAGCGGCAGATCGCGGCGACGGTGGCGCTCGGCCACCAGATCTGAGAAGGGGAAGAGAGGCGGAGCGAGCGGGAGGAGAGGGGGAGAATGAGGCGGGGCCAGGGGGAATGTCTCAGGCGTCGCCCTTATCCTCTCCGCCTCCTGTTTCGTCGGTTGACGCCGCGGTGTCGCGCGCTCGCTGGCGCGCGCGTGCTCAGCCAAGGCGCCGGCGACATGCAGGAGAGAGGTAAGGGGAGATGGGCCTGCTGGGCTGGGCCAGTGCACTGTGCACTTGGTCCAGTCCAGTGTAAGCCTTTTTCTTTTTCTTATTTTCTGTTTCGCTTTTCTTTTCTATTTTGATTTAGTTAGGGCACTTTTGCATTTTTGTAAAGTATGAGAATTGTCCCAAATATTGTAATGCAATATTAGCCTTTACCATAAATTGGTTTGAGCCAAATTGGGTTCCATTTGAAATTGAAATGATTTTAAATGGATTTAATATTGTTGTTTTGGTGCTGTTTCAATTTGTTTAAGTCACTTAATTAATCCAAGTATTAATGGTGATATTTTTATGTGTGCTCTTGGAATATTTGCTAATTAGTGAACATTTTTCCAAAGGTGTTTGAGCAAACTTATTTTGCACTTTTGAATTTGAGCTGATTTTCATATTGGAGTTTGAATTATTTTGGTTAACCACTATGACTAGGCACTGCAAATGATATGACTTGGCAATATTAGCAGTTGATCACAGTGGCTATTACACAGGGGTGTTACAAGTTCTTCTCCTCTAAAAGAAATTCTCGTCCCGAGAATTTAGGAGGTAGAAGGAAAGAGGCCGGGATATTCTTCCCGAAGATGATCCTCGCGTTCCCAAGTGGCTTCATCTTCAATGTGATTCGACCACTGCACTTTCAGGAACTTGGTCGTCTTCTAACGAGTACGACGTTCAGCTTCATCAAGGATGCGGATCGGATGCTCCTTATAAGAAAGATCATCTTGTAATTCAAGCATCTCGTGATCCACTGCACGGTGCGGAGATTCCTTGAAGCATTTACGAAGTTGCGACACATGGAAGACATCATGAATATGAGAGAATTGTGGTGGCAATTCCAACTTATATGCCACCTGTCCACGTCTAGCCACGATGCGGAAAGGACCAATATAGCGAGGAGCTAGCTTGCCCTTGATTCCGAAACGACGGGTGCCCTTCATAGGGGTGACACGCAGATAAACTTGATCACCTGGTTGATAAGTCAGACCCCATCGCTTGCGATCATAATTGCTCTTCTGGCGGTCTTGAGCTGCTTTGAGATTCTCCCGGACAATTCTGACTTGTTCTTCAGCGTGTTGAATAATGTCCGGTCCAACGAGAGGTCGTTCCCCAGTTTCTGACCAGTTCAGAGGGGTTCGACATTTACGTCCATAGAGAACTTCGAAGGGGGCCATTTTCAAGCTGGCTTGATAACTGTTGTTATAAGAGAACTCGACATACGGGAGAGATTCTTCCCACTTCTTACCGAATGATATAACACAAGCGCGAAGCATGTCTTCAAGCACTTGATTAACGCGCTCAACTTGGCCTTGGGATTGGGGATGATAAGCTGAACTCCATGTAATGTGAGTTCCCATAGCTTCTTGGAAACTTTCCCAGAACTTGGACGTGAAAAGACCGCCACGGTCCGAACTGATCTCCTTCGGAATACCGTGGAGTGAAACGATTCTGGACATATACAGCTCTGCTAGCTGGCTAGCAGTGATAGTCTCCTTAACAGGTAGGAAATGAGCAACCTTGGAAAGTTGGTCGACGACGACAAGAATAGCGTCGTGACCTTTCTGAGACTTGGGAAGACCAGTAATGAAATCCATCTGCACTTTATCCCACTTCCATAGAGGAATAGGGAGCGGTTGCAGAATTCCAGCAGGCTTCTGATGTTCTGCTTTCACGCGACGGCATACGTCACATTCAGCAACGTATCGAGCAATGTCCTGCTTCATTCTGGACCACCAGTACCTCTGTCAAAGATCGCGATACATCTTGGTGCTACCCGGATGGATAGACAGCGGTGTATGATGAGCCTTCTTCATGACCTTGTCAGTCATAAGCTCGAAGCGAGGTACTATGATGCGGTCTCTGAAATATAATGTTCCATCTTCAGCAACTGAGAAATCCTGGTAGTTATCAAGGTGAAGCTCCTTCTTCATCAAGTCAATTTCAGCATCTTTGGCTTGCGCTTCCTTAACAGCCTTCTGAAGGTCTGGCTGTACCACAAGGTTATTAAGAGAACCTTGGGGAACAATTCGAAGATTCAGCTGACTCAATTCTACATAGAGACGAGGTTGAGCTCGCCTAACCATGAGGTTGTTACAATATGACTTGCGGCTTAGGGCATCGGCCATTACATTAGCCTTGCCCGGGGTATATGAAGTACCACAGTCATAGTCCGTAATTGTTTCTAACCATCGTTGCTGACGGAGATTAAGATCCGGTTGAGTGAACAAGTACTTCAGACTTTGGTGATCGGTATAAATCTCACACCGATTACCCAGAAGGTAATGACGCCATAACTTTAATGCATAGATCACTGCAGCCAGTTCAAGATCATGCACTGGATAATTTTCTTCATGTGGACGCAATTGACGTGAAGCATACGCAATTACTCTTCGTTCTTGCATTAGGACACAACCTAATCCCTGACGAGAGGCGTCGCAGTATATGACAAAGTCCTTGCGAGAATCAGGAGGAGCAAGCACTGGAGCAGAAGTGAGCTTGTCCTTGAGGGTCTGGAAACTTTCCTGACACTTGTCTGTCTACTCAAACTTAACGCCTTTGTGAAGCAGACTAGTCAGGGGCTTGGCAATCTTGGAGAAATTCTCGATGAAACGGCGACAATAACTTGCAAGCCCGAGAAAACTTCTGAC
The DNA here is from genome assembly GCA_011799875.1 of Thinopyrum elongatum. Lineage (NCBI taxonomy): Eukaryota > Viridiplantae > Streptophyta > Magnoliopsida > Poales > Poaceae > Thinopyrum > Thinopyrum elongatum. The sequence continues at coordinate 443,831,025 of CM022297.1, read as the reverse complement.
TTGTTTAACATTCTTCGGAGGGGTCCAGTCAAGAATAGCCTGAACTCGTTCCGGGTTAACTGCGATACCATCCTTGGAGATGACATGTCAAAGGTAGGTTACCTCAGAAAACCAGAATTCGCACTTAGAGTACTTGGCATATAACTTGTGCTCTCGAAGTCTCTCCAGAACAAGGCGAAGATGTTCGGCATGTTCTTCCTTATTCTTTGAATATACTAGGATATCATCTAGATATACCACGACGAACTTGTCGAGGTAATCCATGAATATATAGTTCATCAGACGTGAGAACGTAGCCGGAGCATTCGTTAGGCCAAATGACATGACAGTGTATTCATAGGAGCCATATCGAGTAACGAATGCAGTCTTTGGAATATCCTCTTCACGGACACGGATCTGGTGATAACCGAACCTCAAGTCGAGTTTAGAGAACACCGAAGATCGATCAACTTGCTGGATCCTACTCTTCGTGTGCACACTGATGCAGAATCCGGTCTTATCGATTGACAACTCGGAGTATAATACAACTCGGAGAGAAAGGTTAAACAAAACAATGGAAAGGAAAATGATTATCAGACTAATCAGATCAATGACAGGGAAATCGCACTGATATCCAGCTCTCCGGGTGGATAGAATTAACGAGATCCTAAGTATTGGTGTTAGTAAATTTTATTAAACCCGAATAGATGAGTGATCAGAGTCCCAGAGTAAAGACGACAAATAAAAGATCCTAATACCACCCAATTGGCGACGTGGGCCCATAAGTCACACAGCCAAGTTATTAAAACAGTTTTGGACCACTAGACTCAACTTCGGCCAAGGAATTGGATAGGGGGACTCCTAGAGGCAGTCGGCTCTGATACCAACCTGTGACGACCCTGACTTAATCGTGCACTAATCATACACGCAAATGCACACGATTAAGCCTAAGGACTCACTTGAATATATCACAACACAACTCTAAAACATAAATAAAGTCATACAAGCTTAATATTACAAGCCAGGGCCTCGAGGGCTCGAATACATAGCTCGATGGCATACAAGTGTCAGCGGAAGCATCAGATATCTGGGTACAGATATATTACAGAAAGAGAGATAAGCCTTCACAGAGGCGGGGCAAAATAAAAACTACGATCGAAAAGGCGTGGGCCTCCTGCCCTGGACCCTCCGATCCTACTCCGGGTCGTCGGTCGGCTCCTCGTAGTAGTAGTACTCTCCGGGCTGGTAGTAGTAGTGGTCGTCGACGGGGACAACTGGCTCCGGGGCTCCGTCGTCTGGATGCGACAAAGGGATAAAGGGGGAAAAAGGAAAATAAAGCAAACGTGAGTACTCATCCGAAGTACTCAGCAAGCAAGGATCTACACTACATATGCAACATTTTCAAAGGGGGCTGTATATGTGGACTGGGCTGCAGAAATGCCGGAATAGAGGGGGAAAGCCTAGTCCTATCGAAGACTAGCATCTTCAAGCATCTTCATCAGTCTTGCAGCATTAGAAGAGAACAGAATAACATAATGTAAAGTATAGCAGTAATGTCATCAACCTCGGCCAGAGATTCTTCCTCGACTCCCTGCGAGAAAGCAATCCCAGAGCCGTACTATCCAGTTCTCATCTCAAGTCATGTTCTAGTTGTACCGATCGGGATACAACTCCGAGTGTCCGTTACCGTAGGACAGGCTATCGATAGAAGTTTCTTCCCTGCAGGGGTGCACCAAGTTACCCACCACGCTCACTTAACTCCGGCCGTACACACTTTTCTGGGTCATGCCCGGCCTCGGCTAAGCAACACGTCGCAACCCGACCAAATACTTAATGGGAGGTCAGCACGCCGGACTAACCTATGCCCCCAGGGGTCTTGGACCATCACCCCGGACGCTCCTATGCGTTGCGAACGCGGCTGAAAGCAGACCTAGCAACCCCTTATACAAGCACGATTGTGTTCCCAGTCCAATTCAGCGCGCGCCGCTCCTTGCTGACGTCAATTAAGCTCCGGCTGAAGTATATGACGCAGAACGCCCATACTATGCCCGCGTGATGGTTAGTGCTATTAGGCCAGAGGCCCCTCGGATCAAATATCCAAACCGTTAGTGGATTAGGAGCGCGCTGTAACGAGCAGAGACTCACGATCGATGTGACCCCGTTGCCCCGTTTCGAGGACTTGCGGCAAGGCCTAGGAATGCCCGGCCACGCCTCGTGTTATCTCGCGGGCACCCTCCAGGTCAACCCGTCTCCACATCACTTCGCATAAAGCTCGCGCGGGTACCCCTCAGGGCCGACCCGTCTTTAGTAGCATGGTGCAGTTCAAGTCAAATCAACAACAGTATCTGTGTGTCTGACACCAAGGGAACCCTGAGGAATCACCCTCGATGGAATTCCCACTGATGTTACCGTCAAGGTGAACGAAGGAGGAATCACCCTCGAGGTCCACACTTGAGAAGTTGCACGACGACGCTGTTATCGAGGGTGGTGTAGGAGGAATCACCCTCGCTTACCACGACCGATTAACTAACCTACAAGGTTATCATCAGAAGTGCGGACGAGGTATCACCCTCGGCACTCGACGGTAACCCAGTAGTGTCGGCAACTAAGGGGGAAGTGATGTGCGGTGCCAGGGTCTGGTCTTCAATCCTGATGATCAGGTCTTCTGATATCCAGCGGGGCAGTCGGGATCAAGTGGGGGTCTCTGTCGGGTCTCTACCCAGCATATTCTAAACAGTCTAGGATAACCAGCAAGGTAGCAAGGCAGGTTACAATAATCAGGCTGTGCAGCAGATATAGGAAAACAGTAGCAGTAGCAGTTCTAATGCAAGCATAAGAGAGAAGAGAATAGGCGATATAGGCTAGCTCAAAATGGGGGTGCTTGCCTGTTTGCTCTGGGGCAAGGGCAAGGTCGTCGGTGGTGTCGTCGGGGACGTAGCCGTACTCCAGAGCTGCGTCTGCCTCAGGAGCTACGTCAACGTCGGGGTCTACCGAGAGAAAAGAGGGGGAAGAAACAGGTAAACATAATGCAAACAGATGCAACACAGTGCGTGCGATGCTATGATGTAGTGCAGGTTGCATAAATATGCATCTAAGTCACTTTAAGCATGTTTAGGATTATTCTGGGATTTAATAACCGGTGTATGTGCACTATTCATCTACCGGATTCGGGCCCGGAGTTACGAGTTCTCCTACGTAAGAGGTTCCGGCAAGGAAGCAGACGGCACGATCAGACTCGGCTCGTTGTTCTGAGCAACTTTCATGTTTTAACTTTTTCGATCTGAGCTACGGTTTAAAAGATATGAATTTTTAAAGATTATTGGATTTTCTGGAATTAATTTTATTTACAAAAAATGAATTATGACGTCAGCATGATGCCATGCTAACATCAGCAAGTCAACAGCGGCTGTACAGGTCAAACCTGACATGTGGGTCCAGTGGGACCCACATGTCAGCCTCTGTGACGTTAACAGCGAATTAAACTAATGAAATGAGTTAATTAGGGAGTGGCTCCCATCTGTCAGTGGGACATTAGTATACCTAAATTGTTTTTATTTAATAAAATGTTTAATTAGGTTAATTAACCGCGGGGGGCCACATGTCAGTGGGTCAGGGCGCCCAGTCAGCAGTTGACCCAGTCAACTGGGTCAACTGGGCCCGCGGGGCCCAGCGGCAGTGACCCTGGGGATTGGGGCCCATTGTCCACGTCGGCGCCGGCGCCGGAGCGACGCCGGCGACGTCAAAACGCGGCGGCGTCGCGCGGCCAGCGTCGGAAAACGCGTACGAGGCACGGGAGGAGGCGCGGCTGGTCTCGTTCGAGAGCTTGGGATCGGCCGCATCCAGTGGTGGCGGTGGCCGAGCTTGAGGTGGCCGGAATCGGGCGTGACGAGCTCGTCGGCGGACGGCCGGAGTCGGGCGGTACGGGAAACGGCACTGCGGGGTGCTGGCGTAAGAACGGAAGGGCTAGGCGAGTCGTGCGTGAGGCGGCGAGTGCAGTGGTGGCCGTCCCGTGACCATTTGGTCACCGGAAGTTCGCCGGCGACAAGCGCAGGCGGCGGCGCGCTCGGGTGGTCGAGGGAAACGAGCCTACGGTGGCCTAGCGAGCAAACGGAGGGCACTAGCCGCACCACACGAGTGCCCTGAGCACGGTGGTGGGCTTGGGTGGCCATGACAGTCACCATATCGCCGGCGGCGAGCTTAGCAGCAGAGGCCAGAGTGCGGCAACGGCGATGGCTTGCTGCGTGCGTCTAACAGCGACGCAGGGAGAGAGAGAAAGATGAGCTGCTCACCGGGTAGGCACAAGGTGGCCCGGCGTAGGTTTAGTAGCAGCAGAGGCGGCGCCGGAGACGAAGAAGAGCGGCGGCGACCCGAGGTTGAAGACGAAGCTCGTGGGCGAAGCAGCGCTCCTCCGCTCCCTCCAGCTGCTCCGGTAGGCGTAGTCGACCACGGCGCTCCTCCCAGGCGCACTCAGACGAGGTGGGGAGGCCGTTGGCCACGGCAACGGCGGATCGCGGCGACAGTGGCGCTCGGCCACCGGATCTGAGAAGGGGAAGAGAGGCGGAGCGAGCGGGAGGAGAGGGGGGAGAATGAGGCGGGGCCAGGGGGAATGTCTCAGGCGTCGCCCTTATCCTCTCCGCCTCCTGTTTCGTCGGTGGACGCCGCGGTGTCGCGCGCTCGCTGGCGCGCGCGTGCTCAGCCAAAGCGCCGGCGACACGCAGGAGAGAGGTAAGGGGAGATGGGCCTGCTGGGCTGGGCCAGTGCACTGTGCACTTGGTCCAGTCCAGTTTAAGCCTTTTTCTTTTTCTTATTTTCTGTTTCACTTTTCTTTTCTGTTTTGATTTAGTTAGGCCACTTTTGCATTTTTGTAAAGTATGAGAATTGTCCCAAATATTGTAATGCAATATTAGCCTTTATCAAAAATTGGTTTGAGCCATATTGGGTTCCATTTGAAATTGAAATGATTTTAAATGGATTTAATATTGTTGTTTTGGTGCTGTTTCAATTTGTTTAAGTCACTTAGTTAATCCAAGTATTAATGGTGATATTTTTATGTGTGCTCTTGGAATATTTGCTAATTAGTGAACATTTTTCCAAAGGTGTTTGAGCAAACTTATTTTGCACTTTTGAATTTGAGCTGATTTTCAGATTGGAGTTTGAATTATTTTGGTTAACCACTATGACTAGGCACTGCAAATGATATGACTTGGCAATATTAGCAGTTGATCACAGTGGCTATTACACTGGGGTGTTACAAGTTAATTAGATTTGAATACTTGCCTAGCAACCATATGTTGGGCTTGGAGCCATACGGAATATCAGCAAGAAGTTCGGAGAACATGTAACTGGTTCCTACAACCTTAGAAGAGACATAATATATCAAATCATAAGCAACTTAATTAGAATACTTACCTATGGGTTGAGCAAGAACAACTTATGGGCTCTAATAAATCATCAGAAGTTGATACTTTGGGCGGCCCAAAATCACATGTTTCAGACAAACATATATTTTTGGAACACAAGATAATCCCGTCAGTTATTTCAACTATTGACAGTGCAGGTATTTTCAAGTATTTTTCCTACCTGGTTTTAGTAGAGCGTACTTACCATCCATATATTTTGGTCATTTGCAAGAAATATATCTGAACACTAAAAAAATACAATACGTGGTGAGTAATCGGCTAGGATTAACTGAACTGTGAATATCAGATAAGGCTGCTACTGTTATCACAAGTTCAGCAACTAAAAATGCATGGACGGACTCACTCAATTTATTAGCGATCCAAGCCATCCAACTAACCTGAAGAAGTCAGGTAAGTAGAACCAGCCAGGCTAGTTTTCCTCAGGTTCTGAAACTGTTGCATGCGCAATACTAAATCATAGAAACTAGCGAAATTTCGTGAACTCAGGATGGATCATGAGATGCTTACCCTTTTTTTGTCCAGGTGCCAGAATGGTCGGCTTCCTCTCGGAACACAGACCTAAACGCATGGATGGCGGCGCCGCTGCTATATGAAACATCAGGCGCATATGAGCCAAAGGGGCTGCCCGCGACGCCATCGGGGGTCGTCGTGCGACCCTTCTTGCTGCAAGGGTGGAACAGGGAGGCGGCACCGCTGCTAATAGGTCAGCGGTGGACGGGATTAGCGGCCTCGATCTGGTGGTGTGGACAGGAGGGGCCCTTCCAGGCCTGGCCGACACTGCTGTTGTTCCCGGCAGAGCGGGAGATGAGTAGGCCGTCACCGATCCTGTTCGAGGCCTCTTTCGATTTGCCCTCACACAGCCGATCGCGACCGCCTCTCGTTCCCGGTGGCACCATGGAGACCCAACGCAGGACCATCATGAAGACGAAGACGTGGAACAGGGGGTAGCAGGAGCAGCATGACGGCCGGAGGCGACGGCTCCTCGCCCGCTTCTGTGGCCTCCGCAGCCACCCTCTCGCCAGAGGTGGAGGGAGAAGAACGCCCGGCGGCGGCACACTTGGCAATGGAGGCGGCGGTGTGGAACCCTAAGGGTACGAGAAGGATGAGAAAGATCTTGCGTGAGACCGTGAGAGGATTGAGCGTGGAGGTGGGTATCGGGTTTGCGACGCGAGGTGAGTCGGAAAAAGCCAGGTGGGGAAAGAGACGAAAATAAACCAGACGAAAGTGGAGGACGAAAAAAAATCGTGAAGAATATTCTACCAACTGAGACATTAGGAGTAGAGATGTGGTACGCCAAGGCTACTCTTAAAAAAAAGATGAGTGGACCGCCGCCGCCTCCTCATCTCGCCTTTTGGCCGGGCAACAATCAGCACCGGTTAGAAGGGCACATCCTTCTATTCGGAAATGTCTATTGCTCTTCAACGCTGGCAGCCGTCGGCTTTTACTCGCACAATGCCAGGATCATGGTCTTCATGCGCCCATTGCTGGGTTCGTCGAGTCGGACCGTGCGCCCAACAAGAAGGCCGCGGCGCGAGGTGAGCAGCGGTTCCTGGGTGCCGCGAGGACCAGGAAAAGTGGGGAAGCGGTAGCCCTGTCCGATGGGGGACCATGGCACCGGGGTGCAGGGCGTCATGGGCGTAGCTGTAGAGCTCCCTTCTGTTGGTTCTTCACGGGGCTGTTGCACGGAGAAGAAGCCGAGCAGGGAGGACGGGCGGCTTACGCCCTCCGGCCAGCGGCGGTGGAGGAACGACGGGTCGGCGACGAGGAGGCGGCATCGCTTGCATGTCGCGGCGCAGCGGAAGAGGGCTGCCACATCCGGCACGCGCACCAGGATCTCCACCACCACGTCGTCCGGCAGCGTCTCCATGTAGATCTTCAGTACGTAGGGCCGGCGCGCGAGCGAGCGATCGTGCGTTTCTTTGCAACCACTGATTGGGTCTAGGAATTATACTCCCTCCCTTCCAAAATATAGTGCGTCCTCGGTTTCCGTGCTTCAATTTTGACCATAAATTTAACCAACGAGACCGACTGCGGCGGGACGGAAAATACGGGCACACTACATTATGGAACGGAGAGAGTATAGACGTTTTCCAGAGATTTGATATTTCCCGTATTCTTTTCCATGAGCTAATCCTGGTTGTTGGCGTGCGTGCGTGTGTGTTTTTTATTTTATTGTGCGTGGTTGGTTGCTGGCTCGTGTGTTAGGTACTAAAAGAACTTTATATTATTTTATTATTTATTCAGATTTTTTTCTTTTTTTCTTCGTGTGAGCAGCCATATGGCAGCAACGCCTCTTCAACCGTTGTCCCTTGCCACATGGCCCTGATGGATGTGCCTTGTTGTCAGTTTTTGTGTTAAAACTTGGTGAAGCATCGTTTTTACTGCTTTCAGCAAACAATTACTCAAAATAGATGTTTTCAGTGAACTTTTATGAAAACGATGATTTTTGGCGTTATCAGATGCAATTGTGATGATTTTTGGCAATTTACTCGGTCAGGACTCAGGAGGGATCATAACGAGGTGGCCCACAACAACTTGGCTGCTGTAACAAAATCATAGGGAGATCAATATCGAGTGGCTAGTGTCCCTGAAGCGGTTAGAGATTCTCTAAATTCTAAATGATGTTTGTATTTGTGTCACCTGAGTGATTTGTATCACTCTTTTCCTCAAAAAAGAAAACGTGCTGCTGATTTTACGTTGTTCGATAAATACAGCATACTCATTAAAGAAATTAACAGGATGGCCCGGATGCAGTACACAAGTATATGAGCGTCGGGAGTTGGCCCATCTTGCCTTCTCGGCACAAAGCAGGCTCGAGCTTGTTTAGAGGTGCAAGTTACCAACTATGCAATTGTTTCACAGTCTTCATTCGACAGACTGTCAGAAGTGTCGTCGCTTAGTTCCTATGGCAGCTAGCCATGACCAAACTTCGGCTGGGATCGTTCATGGTCCCAAGTGTGGCAGTCGGTAGCTCGATTCAGGCTTCGGTCGGTCGGGAATCATGGACCGCCAAGTACTAGTAATGTGGATAGTATTCCTGAAGATGAAGCCGACGACACCTGCAAAGAATACAAATCTACAGATAAAATCTTTCCCTAATAATAATAAAACACGGATTGACTCCGTGGGTTCATCGTCACAATACGCTTTTTTTCGTGAATTTACGCTTTTAGTTTGAATTTAAAACATATACGCGAGGTGGTACTAATTCGGGGAACAACGTGGTGTTCCCGAGATCCAGAGAAAACAAAGTGTCGGTCCGTCCCTAACCTCCCCCAGCACGATCTGAAAATCCCCATTGCCGTGAGGCTCCACCCAACCCACCTCCATCCCCTAGCTCCGGCGCGCCTCCCGCCGCCGGCCCTCCCAGCCCCGACGCGCCTCTCGTCGTCGTCGCCCCGGCACCGGCACCGGCCCTGGCATGCCTCCCACCGCCGGCGCCCATCCCCCGACGCGCCTCTCGCCGCCGTCGCCCCGGCCCCGACGCACCTCTCTCCATCCCCAGATCGCCTCCCACCCCGCCGTCCATCCCCAGCACGCCCCCACTATCGGACCTCCGCCGGCGACCGCATCCCCTGGCTCGGCTGCACGTGACCGGGATCCCCCATCTCCCAGGAAACCTCGCTGGTGCACGCCACCTCCCTCCTCCTAAGGTGCTCCCCGTCCGATCCACTCCACTGGTGTCCACGCCCCGACGCCGCCGGCAAGAGCCACCACTCCATGTGCTCCTCTCTCATCCAAGTTCATGCAGCCCTAATTCTCTTTGTGTTCTATTGCAGGTTGGGAGCGGTGTGAACTTTGAACGGATCAGTGGTTGGACCATCAGCAGTTAACTGCACCAACGCGACTGACGCCACCTCGCACGCGTTCGTCTTCGTCGACGGCGGTCAGCACCTCCAACGCAAATCGATTCAGCGCCGTATGTGCATGGCTCGGCTCCTGCGCTCTGCTGCCGCCACGGGACCCAGTGCACCTCCCGTCCTCTGCTTTTCTCCGTGTGCAACTGTCTGTCTCGTGTCGCTGCTTGCACCTGCTACTGCTGGGAATACGCTGTCCCGCGATGCCCTGTACTCAAGCTGTACCCGTGCTCTCTTTGGCTCACGAACCATCCCTATGGCCGGGAAGCTTCTCTCAGACCGGCCGCCATGCATCAAACTGAACTGCTGAGTTCATTCCCCGAAAGTCCTGCAGAGCTTATAGTAAAGAGGCGTACCCAGATCTCCTCTGTTACTTAACAATATGGTGTGCTTTCTGATGGAACGGACTCACAGTAAACTAGGCAAAAAATCTCATGTTTATGTGGAGACAATTAGTGGCCTTAATCACCCTATGTTTTTTTTTGAGAAAATAATCACCCTATGTGTGTAGCAGCCGCTAGCTTCAAAACATATTGATTTAAGCTGGGCCATGGGTGAGAAGAGATAAGTTGGGCCCAAAAGAAGTTGATTTACGGCCATGTTGACCAATATGATTTTAGATTTAGAAAATATACATGGTGGAAAATAAATCAGCAGACTATAGTTATGCCAACTGTTCTGACATATAGAATGCAAAGTCAAAGCTCAGAAAAAACAAGAACACAAAAGCATCATTAAAAATTGTTCTTTTGACGATTTGTTTGACAAAGTAACCAGAGGGAATTCACTTACAATTTTCTTTTTGAAAAGTTCAGGATCGCATCCTAGAGAAGGTCAATAAAAATGGTTGCACAAAAAAGAGACACCGAGGGATTCATCAAAAAAATTGCAAGTTGTTGTCAGTGGTGTTTTAATTGTTATGTGTGCATTTTTAGTTTGCTAGAATTTTTGTTTTAGGTTGCTAGAATAAAAAAGGGATTTTCACGGTTTTGTAAAAAAAACCTTGAAGTTCAAATTTTGAAAATGCACAATGTTTATTAAAAAAACTATGATTTTTTCCGTTACAAAAAGAAATAAAACCAAGAAGTCGAAATCAAAAAAGAGGATCAGTTTGATGATTATACAAAATTCGGATTTGTCAGAAGTGGCGCACCGAGCAGATTTGTAAAATGAGCCACATTTTACAACTCTCATTAAATTTGATTCCACGTCAAAGTTTTCACCCGTTGCAACGCACGGGCATTTGTGCTAGTCGCTTGTATTGATTTATGAATTAGATTTATACGATCATATATGTTCATTGTCCATGCTGATTCTTGTGTTGCGTACTACTCCCTGCGTTCACAACTTAAGATGTTTTGGATATTTCAATATAAACTGAAATGATTGAACAAACACACTAAAATATGTCTATATAAATCTAAATTAGAATAAAAAGTAGAACATCTTATATTTGTGAACGTAAGGAGTACAGTGCAATTGCACTGGGGGTTAGAAATATGTGTTTGAGCAATGTGCAAACTCGAGCCTCAAATGGGTAGAGATGTGGATCACATCGAGTCAAACGAACCATAGAGGGTGTTGCACTATTTTTTGCTTACCGAAGGGATGAAACCGCTGGCACGGAAATCCCAGATGCATGCCAAACCTAACTGCCAATGTATTGAGATGAGCATAAGAAATTTAGATATATACATTGTAAGGCCATGTCTTAGCTTCTGTATGGTATGGTTCTTTGGCTCTGTGGTATTTATAATCGGGTATCCACCCAGTGTGACTCCGAATAATTAAAGTTTGCCTTTATCTCTTTCACCCACCTGCACTTAACGGTAGTCAATCAGAGGTTATATAGCCAACTTAGTAAACAATATCACTGAGATGTACTAGCATACTTAGGCCTCTTCCAATGCATCGGTGCTTACATGAGGTGCTAAGCACATTAAAAAGTTTAGCAACTAAAGTCCCTAATGCATATGTGCTTAACTTGTTGTAGCTAAACATCCCTCATTTAATGATTTAGTAACTAAAGTTTTTCATGCATTGATGGACTTCTTTCATTTAAATATTTTGCCTAGGTTCGCGCGCTTGGCATTGTTTCTTCCTGGGGTCACCACAATAATCTCTCTCCTCTTAATTACCTTGCCACATCAGATTTCTCACCTACAAGGCAGTCTTAACATCTATACAAGGTGGATCATTTGGAGGGGTCTTAGAGCAATTACAGTAACATGACTATAACCGGCTTAGAGCATCTACAGTCGGATCTACCAAATCCGGCCCCGTAAATGTCCGTGGATAGTGACCGCTCACTCCTCAAAAATCCGATTCCACAATCATGTACCTCACATCCCCTCCTCCCCCTCCCCATAAAACCATGATATCCATGCAACGTGAGAGAAACTATGTAGATCAACATACCAAACGTACCAGCAAAAGAGACATAGATTCACAGTTCATATGGACGTAGCATCACATTTCATCATACCAAAAGAGGTAGTTCATTGGACCAAGCAGACATAGATTCATACGAAAGATTAACTAAATACTAAACTGAGACGAACATGGCATCGAAAATCACCATTTCCTCGCCGGCCCTTTCCCCATGTGGTCACTGGTGTGGCTGTAGCCCTCTGTGTAGGCGGCTACGGTGGAGGGGTGTCGTCAGACGCGGAGGAGATGAAGCCGGTCATCCAACGGACGGCACGAGCATGCTGCTTCGCTAGCCGGGCGCCTTTCGCTTCGGCGGCCGCTCTCTCCGCCGCTTCGCGCTCCAACTGCTCGAGGCCGAGCCAGAGCACGGTGGAGGACCTCTGTGAGGAGCTGTTCCTTCGGATCGACCGGCATGAGAACGCGGGACTGGAAGGAGGAAGTTGCCACCGCCAGCCCCGCCATGTCCCTCACCCGCCGCCTCCCGCGGCGTGCGGCGCGCGCCTCCTATTCGGGCGTTCAAGCTTTGCCACCAACTAGACTGTTGGCCCCCTCTATGTGGATTCAAGTAGGTAAGTGCCTTACTTTTGGTTTGTTGCAACTGCATAATTCTATTTCGTTATTCAACATACAATCTCAGTTAATTCATTTGCATAGCCCAGAATACAATTTGCGGATCATGTGACCTTTCTGATCTCCATTTTTTGATCATTTTCATCACCAAAATAGACATTACCCTATAAATCTCTTTATAAAATATGTTGATTCACTAGTAGAAAACAGGGCATCAGCCCCGGTTCCAGAGGGCCTTTAGTCCCGGTTCTGTAACTGGGACTAAAGGGTCGGGACTAAAGCCCAAAACCTTTGGTCCCGGTTCGCTTACGAACCGGGACAGAAGGGGCTCCACATGGCCGCTGCGGGGTGCCCAGGCAGGAGGACCTTTAGTCCCGGTTGGTAACACCAACCGGGACCAAAAGGCTGCTACGCGTCAGCAGCTCGCAGGCGCTGAGGTTTTTGTTTTTTTTGTTTTTGAAAGGGGGGGTTTATTAGGGGTTTTGGATGATTTAATTAGGGGTTTCATATTGTGTTGGCTATAGCTAATACATATAGAGAGAAGTGACCTCTCTTTCTCCGTGCTTGGTCGACGCTAGCTACTACATATATAGAGAACTCGATGCTACTAAGCAAATGAATGAACCATTAATTACACAATATCGTCATGAACATATACAGAGAGAAGTGACCTCTCTTTCTCCGAGATTGGTCGAACAACAAGTTTTCGTATTTCTATCCGACGCTACTACATATATACAATATAACATATCTTACGATCCCTGACATCATCTAACGAAAGTCAGCTTCAATTTACACGTGATATTCTTCGTCTTTATGTATGACGTGGTCAAGAAAGAATCCCACCAATTCCTCTTGAATTGCTCGTATGCGATCATGTGGTAGGAGTTCATCCCACATCTTCCACATCTAATTTAAAGAAGGGGATATATATATATATATATGAATGAAACTCAACACAATTGATGATAATAAAATAAAATTATGAATATTATTGTTTACGTACTTCATATTGTTTGTCAGAGTAGCCCCGCTGAGAGGTCGCACTGTGGATGAACTCGCAAACGTAGTATCCGCATAAATTATTCCCGCCTTCCTGCCACAAGCATTTTACGAGAATAGAGTTCAATCAAACTGATAATCAAGCATGATAAATGGTATTGATGAAACTAGAATCAATGGGAGATGCGCGGAACTAGCTAGTAGTACTTACTTTCGGGTGTGTAAATCGCAGCTCCCTTGGCAGTCCCGGAACGATTCCGGTGAACTCTTTCCAAACCCTGTCAGACAAAGAAAATAATTACTTGATATCCGGAAATGAACAAAGTTGCCGATATGATATGGTGCGCACCAATAAACGATAATGATCGATTGAACTTACTTCTGGAGCATTGCAGTCATGTCCGCATACGTATTGGGATCTTTTCGTCTCGAGTCTAAGACAGTTACTACTCCCCGGTTAAGCTTAATCTCTAGGAGAATAAAGTGGAAGCTGCACACGCATGCATAACTCATCAATTACATTACTATAACCTCGAGTAAGCGAAACCGAATATGCACAAGACAGTAACACTCACTTGAAATTGTAAGGAAAGAGTATTTTCCCTTTGTTTTGATTTCGAAGCAACGATTGTAGCAAGTTGTCCTTGGTATCTTCGACTCTGTTTTTAACCGACCATTCATTTATGGTATTTGGGTTAATGAACCCAATGTCATAGATTTGTGCTTTTTTGCATTCGACGATCTTCAGTCTGCATAATATAGTGAGGATAATTATATATACATGCAATGAAAGAGCTGAGCTATAGAGACTTAATTACAGAAGTAATACTTACAGACAGTAGCAAGTCATGAGTTGTTTATCGAGGGCGTCTTGATTGAATAACTGGAATAACTCCACAAATTCAACAGGCATCACCTCAGTTCCAACGAGGTCGTGCTCCTCTTTAATTGCCAGCATCAAACTATTCTTCCCAGACTTCTGCAGGTATCTATGTACCATTCATGCAATCTTCGCATCATCGTTGTTAGAGGAGGACGATCAGGTTTGACGAGAGACTTCCCGTACTCGTATCTGAACATATCTACTACCTCTAACATTTCAAATTGTACATCATCGGCCAGGTAATCAGCAGGATTGGTACCGGGCACTAGCCCCGGATGATTAGCGACGATATCGCTAGACACCTTGAGCGGGGGGCACGATTGCTTCGCCTGTTCGCCGAGCTGGGGAATTGTTTTCCCACTTCTTCGTTTTGCTTCTCTTGCAGCACTGCAACTACTTCCCGACCGCTCCGCTTCCTTATATGTCCTTTGAATAATGCGCTCATAGTTGGAATGCGGCGGAGACGGTGGTGGTCGCTTAAGCGAACGCAGAGTGCACTTCACTTTCACCTGATCTATTGTTTCCTTAGGAGGTGGAGGTTTCCGTGCAAAATGGGCCTCCACTTCGGCAGCACTGATTTCCACGGTTTCCTCGTCGGTCCTCTCATATGGTAACTTTTCCAGAGGCTTGAGGCTTGGACCGTATTTGAAATTCTTCCCGCCTCTTGTACTGCTAGCCGTCGGAGCGGCACCGTCTCTCTTCCGCAGTTGCTGACGCGGCGGAGTTCGCTGACACGCCGGAGGAGGCGGAGTGCTCCGACACGTCGGAGGAGGCGGAGGCGGAGGCGGATTGCCCTGACGTGCCGGAGGAGGCGGAGTGCCCTGATCACTCGCCGGAGGAGGAGGCGGAGGAGGAGGCGGAGTGCCCTGACTCGCCGGTGGAGGAGGAGGAGGAGGCGTCTAGTTTGGAAGCTTGATGTACTCCTTCCTCCATAGACTGGTACACCTCAAAGCATAAACCAGATGATTCTCCCCTTCACCTGTAGGGTGGTCAAGCTCCAGCTCCTAAAATCCCTCCATAATTTCATCCACCGTCACAACAGCATAGCCATGTGGAATCGGACCGCAGTGAAAAGTTTCGTCAGCTTGAGGAGGTGCAACAGAGCCGACAGCCGCCTTCAAAGTGAGGTTCTGCCATTTCGTCATCAGCTCGCAATGTTGAGCCTCCGTGATAGTATCCACGGGATGGCGAGGAGCTGTGAAATCAGGCTGAACGAGCTCCATGGAAGCCACGCGGCTTCTCCGCTGAGATGGTGGGGTAGCTTCTGGGGCAGCGTCGAAGGAAGGATCTTCGTGCCGCTGAGATAGTTGGCTGGCAGCTGCAAGTTCCTCTAGCTTTGCTATTCTTGCATTTAGCTCACTTCCGCTTTCCTCTTTCTATCTCGGCTTCTATAACCACCGCTGCCGGGAAACCCAACCACCCATGGAACGGAGCCTGGTGTGCCTCGTGTTCGTCTAGGGTGCTCAGGATTCCCGAGGGCCTCAGTCAGCTCGTCCTTCTCTCTGTCGGGAATGAACGTCCCTTCCTGCGCTGCACTGATATATTGCTGAAGCTTCTTGAAGGGCATTGCAAGTTGCTCGTCCGTCCAACGACACTCCCCTGTTTCTGGGTCCAAAGTTCCCCCAACCCCGAAAAACCAGGTCCTACACCGATCTGGCCAGTTCAATGTCGCTGGTTGGACCCCTTTAGCAAGCAGGTCTTGCTCAGCTTTGTCCCACAACGGCCGGGCTTTGTAGTAGCCACCTGACCCCGTGTGATGGTGATACTTCTTCTTTGCAGCATTTTTTTGTTTGTCTCTGACCTTTTCTTACCCTTATCCGATTTCTTGTAGGCCACAAATCCGGGCCAGTGATCTCTTATCTTCTCATATCGGCCGGTGAATTCTGGAGTCTTCCCTTTGTCAACAAACTTTGTGTTCAACTCTTTCTTCTAGTTCCTGAATAGATCTGCTGTAACACCCCCTTGTAATAAGCTCTGTGACACTCTGTTAATCTTGCCAAGTCATGATCATTTGCAGTGCCAAGTCATATGGGTTAATGATCCAATTCAAATTCACATCTGAAAATCAACTCAAATTCAAAAGTGAAATATGAAGTTGATCAAACACTGTTGGAAAAATGTTCATTAAATGGCAAATAATCCAGGAACATTTGTAAAATTATCATCATTGAAGTTGGAGTTAGATAAGTGACTCTAACAAGATGAAACAGCACCAAAACAGAATATTCAAATCCATTTAAATTCTTCTCAGCTTCAAATGAATTCCAAATCTGTCCAAACCACTTTTTGGGGAGAGCTAAAATGGTACTGTAATATTTGGACTAAGTCCCACATTTTACAAAAATGCAAAAGTGCTCTAACTATTTCAAAACAGAAAATAAATAAAGAAAATAGAAAACAGAAACAGAGAAATAAAAACGAGGCACTGTGCACTGGGCCTTAGTGCACAGTGCCCCGACCGCGGCCCACCTGGCCCATCTCCTCTTTCTCTCCCCTGCGTGTCGGCGCGCCCCTGGCCGAGCGCGCGCGTGCCGGCGCGGCGCCGACACGTCGCCGCCACCGACGAAACAGGGGACGGAGGCGATAAGGCCGACGCCCCTCCGCTCCTCCCCGGCCTCTCCGTCATTCTCCCCCTTCTCCTCTCGCTCCCTCCCAGATCCGGCCACAGAGCGCAACCGTCGCCGTGGCCTTGCCGTAGACGCGGCCACCGACGTCCCCGAGCTCAGCTAGCACGCCTGCGAGCTCCGCCGTCTTCGACTCCTTCGACTCCGACCGCGAATGGAGGTGGGGAGGCCCTGATGAAAACAGAAGGCTCCGCCCCCTTCCTTCTCTGACGCCGGCGCATCTCCGGCGATTCCCGCCGTTCTGCTGCTACTAAGCCGTCACCGAGCCACCTTGTGCCTCCTCGGTGAGCTCCTCCTCCTCCTGTCTCTCCTCGTTGCCCTCCTCGCACGCAGTAGTTAGCTGCCGCCGCGCCCAAGCTCTGTCCGTCGCCGACGAGCTCGTGCCCGTGGCCATGGCCACTGTCACTTACACCTGAGCACAGCTGCGTGCTCCTGGTGCTCCCAGCAACCGAACGCACCCGCATGCGAGCTCTTCCACGCCCTCTAGCTGCGTTCCCGACGAGCGCCAGATTGCGCCGCCGCTCGCGCTCGTCGCCGGCGCTGTTCCGATGACCAAATGGTCACGGGGACGGGCCTGTTGCACTCGTCGCGTCACGCAGCTCCTTCCCAGCCTTTCCTTTTGCCCCGTAGCGTGCTGCTACTCCGTTTCCAACTACGGCCGAACTCCGGCGTCCGCCGCGATGCTCGCCGCCGTCGCTACACGCCGTCTCCGGCGACGCCGCCGCCACGGTTGGACGCGGCGTTGAACGCTCGTTCGAAAGAACCTAACCACGGGTCGAACGGTGCCCCGTAGAGCATTTCCGGCCGCCTCCGGCGATCGGCTGCCGCGCAATTGGTCGCCGGCGCAACTCCGGCGCCGGCGCCGATGTGGCTGGCCGGCCCCACCGGTCAGCGACACTGGCCGTGGGCCCAGGGGCCCCCGTTGACTGGTTTGACCAGTCAACGCGCTGACGTGGCAGCACAGTGCCACTGACGTGTGGGCCCCGCGCTAATTAAAAGATTTAAAAGAAAACGAAAATGTTAAATAAGTTAATTAAACTAATCTTTCGCTGACAGATGGGGCCCACACCCCTAATTAACCCTGTTGATTAAGTTAATTCACTGTTAAGATAAACAGAGACTGACATGTGGGCCCCACATGTCAGGATTGACTCTGGTCAGCGTTTGTTGACCGCTGACATCACAGTGACGTCATGCTGACATCATAATTCATTTTCTGTAAATAAAAATAATTCCAGAAATTCTATTAAACTTTAAAAATTCATAACTTTTAAACCGTAGCTCGGATCGAAAAAGTTAAAACATGAAACTTGCTCAGAACGACGAGCCGAGTCTGATCGTGC
The DNA here is from genome assembly GCA_011799875.1 of Thinopyrum elongatum. NCBI lineage: Eukaryota > Viridiplantae > Streptophyta > Magnoliopsida > Poales > Poaceae > Thinopyrum > Thinopyrum elongatum. Next base: position 443,812,917 of record CM022297.1, on the reverse strand, counting down.
CGTCTGTTTCTCCATCGAAACCCCCTACGTAGAAGAACTCGTAACTCCAGACCCGAATCCGACAGATGAATAGTGCACGCACTTCGGTAAATAAATCCCAGATTAATTCTAAAAATAACTAAAATGACTTAGATGCATATTTAGGCAACCCTGCACTGCATCATAGCATCACACACACCGTATTGCATTTGTTTGCATTATGTTTACCTGTTTCTTCCCCCTCTTCTCTCTCGGTAGACCCCGACGTTGACGTAGCTCCCAAGGCAGACGCAGCTCAGGAGTACGACTACGTCCCCGACGACACCACCGACGACCTTGCCCTTGCCCCAGAGCAAACAGGCAAGCACCCCCATTTTGAGCATGCCTATATCGCCTATTCTCTTCTCTCTTATGCTTGCATTAGAACTGCTGCTACTACTGTTTCCTATATCTGTTGCATAGCCTGTTTATTGTAACCTGCCTTGCTACCTTACTGGTTATCCTAGACTGCTTAGTATAGGCTGGGTAGAGACACGACAGAGACCCCCACTTGATCCCGACTGCCCTATTGGATATCAGAAGACCCGATCATCGGGATGGAAGACCAGACCCTGGCACCGCACATCACTTCCCCTTAGTTGCCGACACTACTGGGTTACCATCGAGTGCCGAGGATGATACCTCGTCAGCACTTCTGATGTTAACCTTGTAGGTTAGTTACTCGGTCGTGGTAAGCGAGGGTGATTCCTCCTACACCACCCCCGATAACAGCGTCGTCATGCAACTTCTCAAGTGTGCACCTCGAGGGTGATTCCTCCTTCGTTCACCTTGACTTTAACATCAGGTGGGGTTCCATCGAGGGTGATTCCTCAGGGCTCCCCTGGTGTCAGACACACAGATACTGTTGTTGAGTTGACTTACACTAAACCATGATACTAAAGACGGGTCGGCCCTGAGGGGTACCCGCGCGAGCTTAATGCGAAGTGATGTGGAGTCGGGTTGACCTGGATGGTGCCCGCGAGATAACTACGAGGCGTGGCCGGGCCTTCTTAGCCCTTGCCGCAAGTCCTCGAGACGGGGCGACGGGGTCACATTGATCGTGAGTCTCTGCTCGTTTCCGCGCGCTCCTAATCCACTACGGTTTGGATATTTGATCCGAGGGGCCTCTAGCCCGATAGCACTAACCATCACGTGGGCATAGTATGGGCGTTCTGCGTCGTATACTTCAGCCGAAGCTTAATGGACGTCAGCGACTGATGCGGCACACGCTGGGTTGGACTGGGAACGCAACCGCGCTTGTATAAGGGGTTGCTAGGTCTGCTCACCGGTGGTGCACGTAACGTGCAGGAGTTCCCGGGGCGATGGCCCAAGACCCCTGGGGGCATAGGTTAGTCCGGCGTGCTGACCTCTCTGTTAAGTATTTGGTCGGGTTGCGGCGTGTTGCTTAGCCGAGGCCGGGCATGACCCAGAAAAGTGTGTCCGGCCAGAGTTAAGCGAGCGTGGTGGTTAAGTTGGTGCACCCCTGCAGGGAAGAAACTTCTATCGATAGCCTGTCCTACGGTAACGGACACTCGGAGTTGTATCCCGATCGGTACAACTAGAACATGTGATGAGAACTGGATAGTACGGCTCTGTGATTGCTTTCTCGCAGGGAGTCGAGAAATGATCTCAGGTCGAGGTTGATGATATTACTACTACTATTACTTTACATTATGTTCATCTGTTCTCTTCTATTGCTGCAAGACTGTCGAAGATTGTTGAAGATGCTAGTCTTCGATAGGACTAGGCTTTCCCCCTCTATTCTGGCATTTCTGCAGCCCAGTCCACATATACAGCCATTCCTTTGAAAATGTTGCATATGTAGTGTAGATCCTTGCTTGCTGAGTACTTCGGATGAGTACTCACGTTTGCTTTACTTTCTTTTTTCCCCCATATCCAATTGATGCCACCAGACGACGGAGCCCCTGAACCAGACGCCCCAGCCGACGACCAGTACTACTACCCGCCTGGCGAGTACTACTACTACGAGGAGCCGTTTGACGACCAGGAGTAGGATCGAAGGGTCCAGGGCAGGAGGCCTACGCCTTTCGATCGTAGCTTTTTATTTTACCCCGCCTCTGTGAAGGCTTATCTCTCTCTCTCTCTCTGTAATATATCTGTACTCAGATATCTGATGCTTCTGCTGACGCTTGTATGCCATCGAGCTATGTATTCGAGCCGTCGAGGCCCTGGCTTGTAATATAAAGCTTGTATGACTTTATTTATGTTTTAGAGTTGTGTTGTGATATCTTCAAGTGAGTCCTTGGGCTTGATCGTGCGCATTTGCGTGTATGATTAGTGCACGATTAAGCCGGGGTCTTCACAGGTTGGTATCAGAGCCGACTGCCTCTAGGTATCCCCCTTCCCAATTCCTTGGCCGAAGTTGAGTCTAGTGGTCAAAAATTGTTTTACTAACTTGGCTGTGTGGCTTACGGGCCCACGTCACCAACTGGGTGGTATTAGCATCTTTTATTCCTCGTCTTTATTCTAGGATTCTAATCTCTCATCTATTCGGGTTTAATAAAATTTACTAACACCGACATTTAGGATCTCGTTAATTCTATCCACCCGGAGAGCTGGATTCAGTGCGATTTCCCTGACTTTGATCTGATTAGTCTGATAATCATTTTCCTTTCCATTGTTTTGTTTAACCTTTCCTTCTGGGATCGGTTATACTTCTCATTGTCTTATGACAACCCTGAACTTCTCTGTTTCAGATGGATCGACTGTTTCCACCACGGCCTACGACCCAGCTTGTGCGTCGCACTTGGGCTCGTGATGCCCCTGGATTTCCAGCTGTTCTGATCGCCCTCCTGAGTAGACTGCGTTACCGCTGGTATCCCGAGTACATGGTCTACGAGGTTTATCGCGAGTTCAACTAGGAGAAGTATTATGCTGAAGTTCGGATCTATGATCAGCAGAACAACTCAGACACCGAGCTACACCTTTTTCACGGAATAGGCGTGACGATTGAGATGGCAGTACATGATGCCGCCTACTCTGCTGTCGCACGTCTCCGAGGAGAGCACAATGCTAACTTGGATGACTCTGTGTTTCGGTACATTCTGTATGCACCTGTTGGAGATGCTACTGGATTTTACACAGCTATCTGTGCCCCGTACGTGTCTCGACGCTACGACCCGCAGATTTTGATCCAGTGCACTCAGGCTCTGGATCGCACTGTTCGGGCTCTTGCCGTCGAGTTGTTCGCCACTCGAGCACGCTACTACGAGGCTATGACACAGTTGCTACCAGCTGTTCGTGTAGGGATACATCCGGAGTATATCCTTTACCCACGCAGGACCGAGATGCCGCCAGGTATTGATTGGCCTGCAGTGGGAGGTCCCACGCCTGCACGTGGACCTCTTCTTACAGTTCGAGACCGGGTTCTGCATCAGAGTGCACATGGAGCACAGGATCCTGCCGCGACGAACATTCGTCGTCCGCACTTGCAGTTACCCCGTTTCAGTGGTTTTCTCCGACGCTGATGTAGCCTTTGCTATGTCACGTTGTGTACTTCCTTACCGCGTGCCTGCGTGCCGCCTAGTGTGTCTTTAGCTTTTCAATTTGCGCCGTTATGCTGCCCGATTGTAACCGACTGTGTATGGATCTGTATGTCCTAATGACTACTTTTAGCATCTATTGCACTCTTTCCATAATGTCGAGTTACATCATGTTTATTCTTAAACACTTGCATAAGCTATTGCTGAAATACCCCTGTTGGAATAGCAGGATGGCTGACAACAACACGCCACCGCCGCCACCACCTGATTACATGGCAGCGATGATGCAACAATTTGAACTCAACCGCCAGTTTATGACGGGGATTATGCAGCAATTCCCTCGTCCTGATGCTAATCAGCAGCCACCATCCATTACCTTGCCAGAGTTCATGAGGCTCAGTCCATCGTTTTTCCGCAACACAGTCAACCCACTAGATGCAGATGACTGGCTGCGTGACATCTCCCATGAGATGGAGTCTGCTGGTGTCGCCCAAGTCAACTATGTCACTTTTGCGACTTATCTTCTGAAGGGTCCCGCAGCCCAATGGTGGGCCACTCACCGACAGACTCTGCCGCCTGGTACTGTCGTCACTTGGGCAGAGTTCAAGATTGCTTTCCGAGCCCGCTACATTCCTCTAGCTATCATAGCTAGGAAGAAGGCTGAGTTCCGTAGCCTTGTTCAAGGAAACAAGACCGTGGAAGTCTATCAGCGCGAGTTTCTAGACTTATCTCGCTACGCTGAAGAGGACATTCCTACTGATGAACGCATGCAAGAGAAGTTCCGTGAAGGACTACATCATGATATACAGTTGGCTCTCCTTGTCCAAGACTATCCTGATTTCGCCACCTTGGTGAATAAGGCTATTATGGTTGAAACTGGGCTTAAGAAGCATAAAGAATCGTCCAGACGCACCCGAGAAACGGGCTCATCTTCGGGCTTGTCTTCCCAGAAGCGACGCATCTGGTTTCCCCAAGGCATGTTCCGTTCAGCAGCTCCTGCGAACAGGCCCTCTTATACTGCACCACGCCTGCCACCTCCACCACCGAGGCAGCCTCTGCCAGCTCCAGCACCTCGAGCTCCAGCACCTCGTCCTGACAGCGGACTATGCTTCAAGTGTGGCAAGCCAGGTCACCGTGCTAGAGATTGTTCTCAGAATCAGAATCAACTGGCTCTTCCTTCTGCTGGCCGTGGTATTGGCCGTGGTATTCCTCAATAGCGCAACTATAATGCCAGACCTCCTTATGGTCGTGGGCAGAGTTACCACGTCAACATGTCTGAAGCTCCAGATCAACCAGATACTGTGATGGGTACACTTCTCGTTAATTCAGTACCAGCATCTGTTTTATTTGATTCAGGAGCATCGCATTCATTCATGTCAGAGCATTTTGCACTATTGCATGACGTTAAATGTGAAACACTACACCACCCTTTAGTAGTGAACACTCCCGTGGGTCGGTGTCAAGCCACCATATTCAGCCCCGAAGTCAATATTATGATTGAAGAGAGAAATTTTCAAGCTTTGCCCATTATTCTGAAATCTTCCAAGATTGATCTTATCTTGGGAATGGATTGGTTGAAGGCTCATTATGCCTCAATCAATTGTGCCACTAAAGTCGTGCATCTCCTGCACCCATCGAATGAGATAGTGAATTATCAAGCTTATCTCACCCAGAACGTTGAGGCTCAAATTTATGCCTTAAACGCTTTGAATGCTTCTCCACTTGATGGGATCGAGAACATCCCAGTTGTCTGTGACTTCCCGGATGTTTTTCCAGAAGAACTTCCAGGAATACCCCCTGCTAGTGCTGTCGAGTTCGTCATCGACTTGAAGCCTGGCACCACTCCTATTGCGAGGCGTCCCTACAAGATGCCTCCGCACCATCTTATTGAACTCAAGGAAGAAATTGATAAATCCTTAAGGAAGGGTTTCATTCGCCCCAGTTCCTCTGCATGGGGAGCACCGTCTCTTTTCGTCAAGAAGAAAGATGGAACGAATAGGTTGGTCCAAGATTATCGTCCTATCAACCAGGCAACCATTCAGAATAAATATCCACTTCCCCGGATCAACGATTTATATGACCAACTCGCTGGATCTTCGGTGTTTTCTAAACTCGACTTGAGGTTGGGTTATCACCAGATCCATGTCCGCGAAGAGGATATTCCGAAGACTGCATTCGTTACTCGTTATGGCTCTTACGAGTACACAGTCATGTCGTTTGGCTTAACAAACGCTCCAGCTACATTCTCCCGCCTAATGAATTACATATTCATGGATTACCTCGACAAATTCGTCGTGGTATATCTGGATGATATTCTGGTTTATTCGAAGAACAAAGAAGAACATGCTGAGCACCTTCGCCTTGTTCTGGAGAGCCTTCGAGAGCACCAATTATATGCCAAGTACTCTAAGTGCGAATTCTGGCTTTCTGAGGTAACCTACCTTGGACATGTCATCTCCAAGGATGGTATCGTAGTTAACCCAGAGCGCGTTCAGGCTATTCTTGACTGGACCCCGCCGAAGAATGTCAAGCAAGTCAGAAGTTTCCTCGGGCTTGCAAGTTATTGTCGTCGTTTCATCGAGAATTTCTCCAAGATTGCTAAGCCCCTGACTAATCTGCTCCACAAAGGCGTTAAGTTTGAGTGGACAGACAAATGTCAGGAAAGCTTCCAGACCCTCAAGGACAAGCTGACTTCTGCTCCAGTCCTTGCTCCTCCAGACTCTCGCAAAGATTTTGTGATCTTCTGCGACGCCTCTCGCCAAGGACTAGGTTGCGTCCTAATGCAAGAGCGAAGAGTAATTGCTTATGCTTCGCGACAATTACGTCCACATGAAGAGAATTACCCAGTGCATGACCTCGAACTTGCTGCTGTCATTTATGCTTTGAAGCAGTGGCGTCATTACCTCCTTGGTAATCGGTGTGAGATTTACACCGATCATCAGAGCTTGAAGTACTTATTCACTCAACCGGAACTTAATCTTCGTTAGCAGCGTTGGTTGGAAACAATCACCGATTATGACTGTGGTATTTCCTACACTCCTGGCAAAGCTAATGTGATGGCTGATGCCTTGAGCCGCAAGTCTTATTGCAACAACCTCATGGTAAAGCAAGCTCAACCCCAGCTGTATGAAGAATTGCGCAAGCTGAATCTCTTCATCGTCCCGCAAGGATCTCTTAATAACCTTGTGATACAACCAGATCTTGAGAAAGCTGTCAAAATTGCGCAAGCTAAAGATGCCGAAATTGGTCTGATGAAGAAAGAGCTTCACCTTCAAAAGTACAGGGATTTCTCGATTGCTGAAGATGGAACCTTGTACTTCTGAGACCGCATTGTAGTACCTCGCTTCGAGCTGATGACTGACAAAGTCATGAAGGAGGCCCATGATACACCGCTATCTATCCATCCGGGTAGTACCAAGATGTATCGTGATCTTCGTCAAAGGTACTGGTGGTCTAGAATGAAGCAAGATATTGCTCGTTATGTTGCCGAGTGTGACGTTTGTCGTCACGTGAAGGCAGAACATTAGAAACCTGCTGGAATTCTGCAACCACTTCCTATTCCTCTGTGGAAGTGGGATAAAGTGCAAATGGACTTCATTACTGGTCTTCCCAAGTCTCAGAAGGGTCACGATGCTATTCTTGTCGTCGTCGACCAACTTTCCAAGGTTGCACACTTTCTGCCAGTTAAGGAGACTATTACTGCTAGTCAGTTAGCAGAGCTATATATCTCCAGAATTGTTTCACTCCATGGTATTCCCAAGGAAATCAGTTCTGATCGTGGCAACATTTTCACTGGCCATTTCTGGGAAAGTTTCCAGAAAGCAATGGGAACTCATATTACCTGGAGTTCCGCTTATCATCCCCAATCCCAAGGTCAAGTTGAGCGCGTTAATCAAGTGCTTGAAGATGTGCTTCGAGCTTGTGTTATATCCTTCGGTAAGAAATGGGAGGAATCTCTCCCGTATGCCGAGTTCTCTTATAACAACAGCTATCAAGCCAGCTTGAAAATGGCCCCCTTTGAGGTTCTTTATGGTCGTAAATGTCGAACCCCTCTGAATTGGTCAGAAACTGGGGAACGACCTCTTGTTGGACCGGACATCATTCAACATGCCGAAGAACAAGTCCGAATTGTCCGGGAGAATCTCAAAGCAGCTCAAGACCGTCAGAAGAGTAATTATGATCGCAAGCGATGGGGTGTGATCTATCAACCTGGTGATCAAGCTTATCTTCGTGTCACTCCGATGAAGGGCACACGTTGTTTCGGAATCAAGGGCAAGCTAGCTCCTCGCTATATTGGTCCTTTCCGCATCATGGCTAGACGTGGACAGGTGGCTTATAAATTGGAGTTTCCACCGCAATTCTCCCATATTCATGATGTCTTCCACGTGTCGCAACTCCGTAAGTGCTTCAAGGAATCCCCGCACCGTGCAGTGGATCATGAGATGCTCGAGCTACAAGATGATCTTTCTTATAAGGAGCATCCGATCCGCATCCTCGACGAAGCTGAACGTCGAACTCGTCAGAAGACGACCAAGTTCCTAAAAGTGCAGTGGTCGAATCACAATGAAGATGAAGCCACTTGGGAACGCGAGGATCATCTTCGGGAAGAATATCCCGGACTTTTCCCTTCTACCTCCTAAATACTCGGGACGAGAATTTCTTTTAGAGGAGGAGAACTTGTAACACCCCCTTGTAATAAGCTCTGTGACACTCTGTTAATCTTGCCAAGTAATGATCATTTGCAATGCCAAGTCATATGGGTTAATGATCCAATTCAAATTCACATCTGAAAATCAACTCAAATTCAAAAGTGAAATATGAAGTTGATCAAACACTGTTGGAAAAATGTTCATTAAATGGCAAATAATCCAGGAACATTTGTAAAATCATCATCATTGAAGTTGGAGTTAGATAAGTGACTCTAACAAGATGAAATAGCACCAAAACAGAATATTCAAATCCATTTAAATTCTTTTCAGCTTCAAATGAATTCCAAATCTATCCAAACCACTTTTTGGTGAGAGCTAAAATGGCACTGTAATATTTGGACTAAGTCCCACATTTTACAAAAATGCAAAAGTGCTCTACCTATTTCAAAACAGAAAATAAATAAAGAAAATAGAAAACAGAAACAGAGAAATAAAAACGAGGCACTGTGCACTGGGCCTTAGTGCACAGTGCCCCGACCGCGGCCCACCTGGCCCATCTCCTCTTTCTCTCCCCTGCGTGTCGGCGCGCCCCTGGCCGAGCGCGCGCGCGCCGGCGCAGCACCGACACGTCGCCGCCACCGACGAAACAGGGGACGGAGGGGATAAGGCCGACGCCCCTCCGCTCCTCCCCGGCCTCTCCGTCATTCTCCCCCTTCTCCTCTCGCTCGCTCCGCCCCTCGCTCCCTCCCAGATCCGGCCACCGAGCGCAACCGTCGCCGTGGCCTTGCCGTAGACGCAGCCACCGACGTCCCCGAGCTCAACTAGCACGCCTGCGAGCTCCGCCGTCTTCGACTCCGACCGTGAATGGAGGTGGGGAGGCCCTGATGAAACCAGAAGGCTCCGCCCCCTTCCTTCTCTGACGCCGGCGCATCTCCGGCGATTCCTGCCGTTCTGTGCAACTAAGCGTCACCGGGCCACCTTGTGCCTCCTCGGTGAGCTCCTCCTCCTCCTGCTCTCCTCGTTGCCCTCCTCGCACGCCGTAGTTAGCTGCCGCCGCGCCCGAGCTCTGTTCGTCGCCGACGAGCTCGTGCCCGTGGCCATGGCCACTGTCACTTACACCTGAGCACAGCTGCGTGCTCCTGGTGCTCCCAGCAACCGAACGCACCCGCATGCGAGCTCTTCCACGCCCTCTAGCTGCGTTCCCGACGAGCGCCAGATTGCGCCGCCGCTCGCGCTTGTCGCCGGCGCTGTTCCGATGACCAAATGGTCACGGGGACGGGCCTGTTGCACTCGTCGCGTCGCGCAGCTCCTTCCCAGCCTTTCCTTTTGCCCCGTAGCGCGCTGCTACTCCGTTTCCATCTACGGCCGAACTCCGGCGTCCGCCGCGATGCTCGCCGCCGTCGCTACACGCCGTCTCCGGCGACGCCGCCGCCACGGTTGGACGCGGCGTTGAACGCCCGTTCGAAAGAACCTAACCACGGGTCGAACGGTGCCCCGAAGAGCATTTCCGGCCGCCTCCGGCGATCGGCCGCCGTGCAATTGGTCGCCGGCGCAACTCCGGCGCCGGCGCCGACGTGGCTGGCCGGCCCCACCGGTCAGCGACACTGGCCGTGGGCCCAGGGGCCCCCGTTGACTGGTTTGACCAGTCAACGCGCTGACGTGGCAGCACAGTGCCACTGACGTGCGGGCCCCGCGCTAATTAAAAGATTTAAAAGAAAAAGAAAATGTTAAATAAGTTAATTAAACTAATCTCTCGCTGACAGATGGGGCCCACACCCCTAATTAACCATGTGGATTAAGTTAATTCACTGTTAAGATAAACAGAGACTGACATGTGGGCCCCCCATGTCAGGATTGACTCTGGTCAGCGTCTGTTGACTGCTGACGTCACAGTGACGTCATGCTGACATCATAATTCATTTTCTATAAATAAAAATAATTCCAAAAATTCTATTAAACATTAAAAATTCATAACTTTTAAACCGTAGCTCGGATCGAAAAAGTCAAAACATGAAACTTTCTCAGAACGACGAGCCGAGTCTGATCGTGCCGTCTGTTTCTCCATCGAAACCCCCGACGTAGAAGAACTCGTAACTCCGGACCCGAATCCGGCAGATGAATAGTGCACACACTTCGGTAAATAAATCCCAGATTAATTCTAAAAATAACTAAAATGACTTAGATGCATATTTAGGCAACCCTGCACTGCATCATAGCATCACACGCACCGTATTGCATTTGTTTGCATTATATTTACCTGTTTCTTCCCCCTCTTCTCTCTCGGTAGACCCCGATGTTGACGTAGCTCCCGAGGCAGACGCAGCTCAGGAGTACGACTACGTCCCCGACGACACCACCGACGACCTTGCCCTTGCCCCAGAGCAAACAGGCAAGCACCCCCATTTTGAGCATGCCTATATCGCCTATTCTCTTCTCTCTTATGCTTGCATTAGAACTGCTGCTGCTACTGTTTCCTATATCTGTTGCATAGCCTGTTTATTGTAACCTACCTTGCTACCTTACTGGTTATCCTAGACTGCTTAGTATAGGCTGGGTAGAGACACGACAGAGACCCCCACTTGATCCCGACTGCCCTGCTGGATATCAGAAGACCCGATCATCGGGATGGAAGACCAGACCCTGGCACCGCACATCACTTCCCCTTAGTTGCCGACACTGCTGTGTTACCGTCAAGTGCCGAAGGTGATACCTCGTCAGCACTTCTGATGTTAATCTTGTAGGTTAGTTACTCGGTCGTGGTAAGCGAGGGTGATTCCTCCTACACCACCCCCGATAACAGCGTCGTCGTGCAACTTCTCAAGTGTGGACCTCGAGGGTGATTCCTCCTTCGTTCACCTTGACTTTAACATCAGGTGGGGTTCCATCGAGGGTGATTCCTCAGGGCTCCCCTGGTGTCAGACACACAGATACTGTTGTTGAGTTGACTTACACTAAACCATGATACTAAAGACGGGTCGGCCCTGAGGGGTACCCGCGCGAGCTTAATGCGAAGTGATGTGGAGTCGGGTTGACCTGGATGGTGCCCGCGAGATAACTACGAGGCGTGGCCGGGCCTTCTTAGCCCTTGCCGCAAGTCCTCGAGACGGGGCGACGGGGTCACATCGATCGTGAGTCTCTGGTCGTTTCCGCGCGCTCCTAATCCACTACGGTTTGGATATTTGATCCGAGGGGCCTCTGGCCCGATAGCACTAACCATCACGTGGGCATAGTATGGGCGTTCTGCGTCGTATACTTCAGCCGAAGCTTAATGGACGTCAGCGACTGATGCGGCACACGCTGGGTTGGACTGGGAACGCAACCGCGCTTGTATAAGGGGTTGCTAGGTCTGCTCACCGGCGGTGCACGTAACGTGCAGGAGTTCCCGGGGCGATGGCCCAAGACCCCTGGGGGCATAGGTTAGTCCTGCGTGCTGACCTCTCTGTTAAGTATTTGGTCGGGTTGCGGCGTGTTGCTTAGCCGAGGCCGGGCATGACCTAGAAAAGTGTGTCCGGCCAGAGTTAAGCGAGCGTGGTGGTTAAGTTGGTGCACCCATGCAGGGAAGAAACTTCTATCGATAGCCTGTCCTACGGTAACGGACACTCGGAGTTGTATCCCGATCGGTACAACTAGAACATGTGATGAGAACTGGATAGTACGGCTCTGGGATTGCTTTCTCGCAGGGAGTCGAGAAAGGATCTCAGGTCGAGGTTGATGATACTACTACTACTATTACTTTACATTATGTTCATCTGTTCTCTTCTATTGCTGCAAGACTGTCGAAGATTGTTGAAGATGCTAGTCTTCGATACGACTAGGCTTTCCCCCTCTATTCTGGCATTTCTGCAGCCCAGTCCACATATACAGCCATTCCTTTGAAAATGTTGCATATGTAGTGTAGATCCTTGCTTGCTGAGTTCTTCGGATGAGTACTCACGTTTGCTTTACTTTCTTTTTTTCCCCATATACAATTGATGCCACCAGACGACGGAGCCCCTGAGCCAGACGCCCCAGCCGACGACCAGTACTACTACCCGCCTGGCGAGTACTACTACTACGAGGAGCCGTTTGACGACCAGGAGTAGGATCGGAGGGTCCAGGGCAGGAGGCCTACGCCTTTCGATCGTAGATTTTTATTTTACCCCTCCTCTGTGAAGGCTTATATATCTCTCTCTCTGTAATATATCTGTACTCAGATATCTGATGCTTCCGCTGACGCTTGTATGCCATCGAGCTATGTATTCGAGCCCTCGAGGCCCTAGCTTGTAATATAAAGCTTGTATGACTTTATTTATGTTTTAGAGTTGTGTTGTGATATCTTCAAGTGAGTCCTTGGGCTTGATCGTGCGCATTTGTGTGTATGATTAGTGCATGATTAAGCCGGGGTCGTCACATCTGCCATCTTCTTAAGAGCAAACGCCTTGACCTTTGGCTCTATAACTGGGTTATTCGGATCCTCCTCTGGCGGTAGGCTGAAATTTGCCATCAGCGAGGTCCAAAGATCACCTTTCAGTCTATCCTGGACATAAGAAACTTCAGGGTCGTCCATACTCTTATTCCATTGCTGGACGTTGATCGGGACGCTGTCCCTAACAATAGCTCCGCACTGATGTATAAATGCGTCCTTGGTCCGCTTGGGTTAAATCAGTTGGCCATCGTCAGCGATTGCTATGATCGTGAACCTTTCATCCTGGCGCAACCTTTTCTTCGGGCCTCGTCTCCTTACGGAAGTTTGGCTCGATCCGGAGGGCTATAAAAGAAGAAAGAAGCTTTAATATATGTACATACCAAAACAATTAATGCATCAAGTTAGCACAAGCTTAATCAATATATATACCTCGCCGGACTTTGCAACAGCTCCCTCCTCCGTTCGGTCACCGGAGCCATCATCATGGTCTTCTTCCTCCTCCATTCGGTCACCGGAGCCGTCATGATCTCCTTCCTCCTCCATTGTTGCATTACCGGAGCCGTCATCCTCTCCTTCCTGACCATCGGTGTCGTTGAGAAACGACAAGGGATCACCTCCATCGCAGATTATATCCCCGAACAACTCTTCTTGTTCTAAGTCTCTGTCCATAGTTTCTACAAATATTACAACATGGCAATATACAAACATGAGAGATGGATATATTAGTGGCAAACATAGACATAGCTAATATCACAACAAGGAATCATATGCATATATGAGCAATGGATTAGTTGCGGACCGCCTCTTTCATGCATGTCCGACGTCCCCCCTCATGTCAAAGTTATCGGGTAGGGGCGGGAGGGGGTAGGAGATCGACAACGCACTTTCTTCTAGGGTTTGGGTGGCCTCGAAAGTTGGTCGGGCGAGCGGACCGGGAGTAAATTTTGAATGTATGACTCTTTAACTCATTTTGAATATATGAACATTTTAACTTAGTAACTTAGTAACTTGGTAAATTTTGAATATATGTTGAATTCCCGAGAGAGTTAGGGGTGTTCTAACGCGCCACTACATGATATATAGGTGAAGGGGGATAACATCCGGGAATGTTCGGACAGATGAACCGGAGGGGGACTCCTCCCCCCTCATGTCTGATGAGTTTTTACTCCCTCTCTCCCATGAAACATTCATCGAACAAACTTAATATGAGTTTTAACAGAAAACATTCATTGAACAAAATTACAACAGAAAAAATTGACCAAGTTTTCATATATCATCATCATCATCTACTACAAAAAAAATTGACCAAGTTTTCATATATATATATCATCATCATCTACTACAAAAAAAATTGACCAAGTTTTCATATATCATCATCTACTACAAAAAAAATTGACCAAGTTTCATATATATACTACAGAAAAAATTATCTAACAAAATGTTCATCCATCCAACCATCCATATTCAAAATGTTCATATTCTACAATATCACCAAAAAAATCTATGAACATAAAAAATTCTAACTTTTGCATATTCTTTGCATATGAACATACATACATTTTTTTCCTTAAATGTAACTTTTGCATATATGAACATACATACATAAAAAATTTATGAACAAAAATTTGACTTTTTTGTGAGCATTACATAATCTCCAATATTTTTCTAAAAATGCAAAAAAAGAGCATATACAGAGCATATACCTAAAATTTCAAAAAGAGCATATATAGAGCATTACATAATCTCCAATACTCTCCATTACATAATTCAACATGAACAAAGGAAAAAAAAGAAAAAGAAAAGAGGGCGCGGTCGTCGGAGCGGCCCGAGCACGGGCGGTGGCGTTGGGGCGCGGGGGGGAGGAGGAGAGGAGGGGAACGGTGAGGCGCGGCTCACAGTGTTGCAGGGGAGCGGGGACGGCGTCGGGGCAGGGCTCGGCGACGGTGAGGTCGGGGCAGGGAGCGGCCAGGTCGGGGCAGGGCTCGGCGTCGGCAAAGCGACGGCGAACTCCGGCGCAGCAGCCTAGCGGTGTCGTGCTATGGGTTCGGCCGTCGGGGAGAGAATGGGAGATTTGGTGAAAATTTTCTAAGTGTGGCCTTATATACAACAACCTTTGGTCCCGGTTTGTGCCACCAACTGGGACCAATACCCACCTTTGGTCCCGGTTCGTGCCACCAACCAGGACCAAAGGTCAGTTTTCAGCAGCCCAAAGGGCGGGAAGCAGAGACCTTTGGTCCCGCTTGGTGGCACGAACCGGGACCAAAGGTGGGTATTGGTCCCGGTTGGTGGCACAAACCGGGACCAATGGTTGGTATTGGTCCCGATTTGTGCCACCAACCTGTGACGCCCCCGGCTCAATCGTGCACTAATCATACACGCAAACGCACACGATCAAGCCTAAGGACTCACTTGAAGATATCACAACACAACTCTAACACATAAATAAAATCATACAAGCTTTATATTACAAGTCAGGGGCCTCGAGGGCTCGAATACATAAGCTCGCATACAAGCGTCAGCGGAAGCATCAGATATCTAAGTACAGATATCAAACAGAAACATATAAGCCTTTAGAAAGGCGGGGCAAAACAAAAGCTACAATCGAAAAGGCGCAGGCCTCCTGCCTAGGACCCTCCGATCCTACTCCTGGTCGTCGGCAAGCTCATAGTAGTAACCACCCTCGGGGTGGTAGTAGTAGTCGTCGGCGGGGGCAGCTGGCTCCGGGGCTCCGCCATCTGGTCGCATCAAAAGGATATGGAAAAAAGAGGAAGCAAAGCAACCGTGAGTACTCATCCGAAGTACTCAGCAAGCAAAGGATCTACATTACATATGCAACATTACCAAAGAAAGGTTGTATATGTGGACTGGGCTGCAGAAATGCCAGAATAGAGAGAAGGCCTAGTCCTATCGCAGACTAGCATCTTCAGCGGTCTTGCAGCATTAGAAGATTGTAGATTAGTACAGTATAAGGTAGTAGCAGTAATATCAATCTCACCCAGAGATCCTTCCTCGACTCCCTGCGAGAAAGCAATCCCAGAGCCATACACTCATCATCCTCGCCCAGAGATTCTTTCTCGACTCCCTGCGAGAAAGCAATCCCAGAGCCATACTATCCATTTCTCATCTCAAGTATCCAGTTCTAGTTGTATCGATCGGGATACAACTCCGAGCGTCCATTACCGAGGATCCGGCTATGCATAGATTAGTTCTTCCCTGCAGGGGTGCACCAACTTACCCACCACACTCGCTTAACTCCGGCCGGACACACTTTTCTGGGTCATACACGGCCTCGGCCAAATGACACACCGCAGCCCTACCTAAAGCTCAGCAGAGAGGTCCCCGCCGGTCTACATCCTAAGCACTCAGGGGTCTTGGGCCATCGCCTAGTGCACTCCGGGTCGTTGCTTGCAGGGCGATCCAGGCCACCTCCACTGGGGCGCCGACCGGGCCATGCCGCAATGTTGAACTAGACGTCTGACAGAGCTTTCGGCTGATGCATACGATGCAGAGTACCCATATTTATTCCCGCGTGATGGTTAGTGCTATCGGCCGGGCCAAAGCCCACTCAGATTAAATATCCAAATTGTTAGTGTTTTGGTAGTGCGGTAACGAGCAGAGACTCACGATCGATGTGACCCCGTCGCCCCGTCTCGAGGACTTGCGGCAAGGGCTAAGAATGCCTGGCCATGCCTCGTATTTATCTCTCGGGTACCGTCCAGGTCAACCCGTCTCCACATCACTCATGGGTACCCCTCAGGGTCGACCCGCCTTTCCAAGTAACAGTTGTAAAGTCCAAGTATCCGTGTGTCCATAACATCTGGGGAATCCGAGGTATCACCCTCGTTGGATTCCTACTCGATGTATCCGTCAAGGTGAACTCGGAGGAATCACCCTCGATGGGTTCACACTTGAGATGTTGCACGACAGCGTTGTTATCGAAAGTGGTGAAGGAGGAATCACCCTCGGTGACCACGACCAAATAGCTACTCTACAGAGTTAACATCAGAAGTGCTATACGAGGTATCACCCTCGGCACTCGATAGTAACGTTGTAGTGTCGTACAACTTAGGGGGGTGATGTGCGGTGCCGGGGCCTGGTTGTCGATCACGTTGATCGAGTCATCTGATAGTCTAGCGGGGCAACTAGGACAAAGTGGGGTCTCTGGTGGGTCTTTATCCAGCCTATACTAAGCAGTTCAGGATAAGCAGGTAGGTATCAACAACAGTTACAAAAACAGGCTATGCATCAGAAATAGGATAACTCAAAGCAGTAGCAAATTCTAATGCAAGCAGGAGGGAGAAAGAATAGGCGATATAGGCATGTTCAAGGGGGGGTGCTTGCCTGGAAGCTCCGCTGAAAGGGAAGAACGGTCGTCGATCACGTAGTCGATCACAGTGGCATCAACAGTGGTCTCGGGGTCTGCCGGAGAAGAAGAGGGGGAAGAACAGTAAATACAAAGCGCACAGATGAATGACATGGCAATACGCAGAGCTAGTGGTGTTCTAACGCAGTGTTACACGATACCGGCGAAAGGGAATAACATCCGGGAAAGTTATCCCGAAGTTAGGCATTTTCGGACAGATGAAACGGAGGGGGATGGTTGCATGTTTGCTATGCTAGGGGCACGTGACAGATGAACGGAGAGTGTATTCGGATTCGTCTCGTCTTTCTGAGCAACTTTCATGTACAAAGTATTTTCATCCGAGGTACGGTTTATTTTCTACGAATTTCTAAAGTTTTAGCAATAACCTAAAAATATTTTTATTTCAAAAATAAAGATTAAAACGCTATGGGTACCCAGCCCTATGTACACAGATTGTACACAGAGGCTGACAGTGGGGCCCAGGGGGTCCCAGTTGACCCAGTCAACTGTCAACAGAGTTGACCGTTGACTGGTCAAATCTACTAAGTGGGGCCCCATGTCATAGAGACATTAGGTTAATTACCTAGTTAAGCCTAAATTAATTAGGTAATTAATTAATTAACTAATTGATTTTATCATTAATTATTTTTATTTATTTACTTTTTAAAAAAAGGGGCGTGGGGCCCCCTGGTCAGTGGGCCGGGGGGGGGGCTTAGCGGGCGATGGTTAACGGGGCAACGGCTGCTGCCCCGGGCGGAGGCTGAACCCGCCCGGGTGCGAGGCGAGGCCGGCGAGGTCGGGGGAGGGGCGGCCAGCGGCAGCCACTGTAGGCGGTGAGCAGGGGAGGCGCGGCGGATGGTGCAGCAGCGCGGGTAGGGGAGAGGGCGCGGCGGGCGCCGGAGCGGGCGGCAGCGGCGCGAGCGACGTGGTTGCCCGCGCGCACGTGAGGCGAGTGCAGACGGCGACGGCGGAGTGGAGCGGGGCAGCGGGTGGGGCCGGCACGGGAAGAGCAGCGGGCCGCGGCGGTCATCGCGGCAGCATCAACTGTCGCTGCGGGGCACAGCTGCTGCAGCAGCAGCAGTAGGCGGCGAGCGAGGCCCGGCGCTGGGCGCTGCGAGGGGAGCTGGCCGGCGTGCGGCAAATCAGCAGCGACATCGGGTGCGGAGCAAAACGGCCAGGGCGCGGTAGGGGAAACGAGCCGGCGCGGCAGAGGCACTCCGACGAGCGCACGCGGGAAGCGTCGGGCCAAGCGGGAGGCAGCGGCGACGTGGACGAGGGCGCAGCGGCCGGGGTGGTTGCAGGGTGGCGCACGGGAAGGTGCAGTAGTGCGGACAGCGCGCGAAGACCGCAGACGGGCGCGGGCGGTGTATACAGAGGCGCACGGGGAAGGGTTGCGGCCGTGGCACGGCGTGGACGCGGACTGCGACGGGACACCGAGAGGGAGGAGGAGGGGGTAGCTCACATCGGAGCACATGGAAGGCTCGGTGGGTGCGAGGGAGCGCAGGGGGCGTCGGAATCGACGGAGGTGCGCTCGTGGCCGGAGGTTGAAGAAGGGTTCGATCCCGATGAAGAAGGGGCGGAGAGCTCGAATCCTTGTCCGTAGAGGAAGCAGAGGGACAGGACGGAGGTCTTGGCGCGGTCCCAGCTGGCGAGGAGCACGATGGCCATGCAGACGAGGCCGTCCATGGCGACGGCAGCGGCGGTTCCACATGGGGAGAGGAGAGCGAGGGAGGGAGAGGGGTGAGTGGCCTAGGGTTCATTCAGTGGGGTGCGGGGTTGTTCTTATCGGTCGAGGGAGGCAGTGGATGGCCACCGTGTGTGGCATCCACGCCACAGACGACGTACGAGCGTCCACGGCGCCCCTGGTGAGCAGTAGAAAGGAGGAGGTGGCGAGGTGGGCTGGGCTCCCACTGTTGACCTAGAGCATAGACCACCAGTAGTTTAGGTCTTTTCTTATTTCTCTTTTCTGTTTTAGTTTTGGCTACTAATTTCTATTTCTTTTAGCTACCAAATGATTTTTGTCATATGTGAATCTTGGCACATAAATCTAGCATAATATTTTGGTGTTGCACCAAAAGTTTGGGGGCTATTTGAGGTTTAAACAAATTATGTTTAAATTTAAATGGCTCTCATAAGTGGGGTTGAACCTCTGTTTTAATTGCTAGGGACATTTTTGGAGTTTCAAAAATGTTGGTTTTATTTTTATAATAGCTTTGGTAATTTATGCAACATTATGGACACTTTTGTTTTGCTGCTTGGATAATTAATATTTTGACTTTATTTTAGAACTGAATTTGAACTTGGTTTGAATCTAAGTGATTCCTAGCAACGGTAAAAGTGATGACATGGCATCATTAACAGGGAATTACTGTAGCTTAATTATCCGGGCGTCACACAACCGGGACGAAAGGGGGGTGCTGCCCGGGGCCAATAGTTTAGTCCCACCTCGCTAGCTGAGAGGGGCTCGGAGTGGTTTATAAGCGCCGCTGCGCCAGCCACTTCGAGCTCCTCTCAACTGCAGGCCTACTGGCCTAAACGTGTCTCTCTGCCTGTGGGCCTACTGGGCCTTCTGCGGGCGTGAATTCTGGCCCAACAAGCTGGTTGGGTTTCTAGTCGTATTCAGGGCATGCTGGCCCAGTAGGCAGCATTTTTTTAAAAAAAATTCTATTTTTTTGTTTTGTTTTTTGCTTTAGTTATTTTCATTTGTTTCTACTTACAGCTAAATACTTACAGTTTTTCAGTGATTCTTTTTGCTTTTAGGTCACAAAAATTATAAACTTTCTGTTAGTGTCATTAGTTTTATCATTATATTCAATTTGGTAATCTTTAGGTTATTTTAAATGTCTGTTTTAATCAAAAACAGATTTTGTTATTTTAGTTTGCTATTAAAATTTCTATAAAAAATTCTTTATGAAAATTATTTTTTGCTATTAATGTTTTGAACAAAAAATACTTTGATCATTTTAGTTGCATAAATTTTATATAATTTTAGTTTAAAAAATACTAGAGGTTTATAAAATCTTTTTAGTTGATTCCTTTTGCTATTAGAGTTTTATAAACTCTGAAAAGGTTGAAAGTTTGCATGGTATCATCATTTCACCCACATAGCATGTTCTAAAAAGTTGAGAGGGTTACGGCAAAAGCTCGATGCACTTCGTGTACAAAATGGACAATCTCTTTCGAAGTATCAGGGTTTCGGACGAAAACTCATCTGTTACAAAGGGATTTCATTTTTTTGAACTTATTTGAACTCCAGACTTTTTGTGTGTTCAAAATTGACCATTCAAAGCCACATCATAAATTTTCAACCCTTTCTGCCATCATTTGTTATTTTTCATGCATTTACTGATTTTTTTGAACTAAATGACCCTGAAATTGAAAAGCACTACAAATGAACTCTGAAAAGGTTGAAAGTTGGCATGGTATCATCATTTCACCCACATAGCATGTTCTAAAAAGTTGAGAGGGTTACGGCAAAAGCTGGATGCACTTCGTGTACAAAATGGACAATCTCTTTCGAAGTATCAGGGTTTCGGACGAAAACTCATATGTTACAAAGGGATTTCATTTTTTTTGAACTTATTTGAACTCCAGACTTTTTGTGTGTTCAAAATGCACCATTCAAAGCCACATCATCAATTTTCAACCCTTTCTGACTTCATTTGGTATTTTTTATGCATTTACTGATTTTTTTAGCTAAATTACCCCGAAATTGAAAAGCACTACAAATCAACTCTGAAAAGGTTGAAAGTTGGCATGGTATCATCATTTCACCCACATAGCATGTGCTAAAAAGTTGAGAGGGTTACGGCAAAAGCTGGATGCACTTCGTGTACAAAATGGACAATCTCTTTCGAAGTATCAGGGTTTCATACGAAAACACATCTGTTACAAAAGGCATTTCATTTATTCACATGTAACTGCAGTGATATTCCAGATCAAAGGCATCATCATAATAGTTGTGGAGAGAAAGTCTTCAATTTTTCTTCGCTTGTGTCCTTTGCTTATTGCGCCATAACCATGGATAATCTTCATCGTTTTAACAGGGTGCTTGGGTCAGCCTTGACTTTGAAGGCAGGAATTTCATGAAATTTTCATAATCTTCAGACATGTCTGTCTTGCCCTCCACTCCCACGATGTCTCTTTTTCCTGAAAGAACTATGTGGCGCTTTGGATCATCGTATGATGTATTCGCTTCCTTATCTTTTCTTTTTCCGGTTTGGTAGACATGTCCTTCACATAGAAAACCTGCGCCACATCATTGGCTAGGACGAATGGTTCGTCTGTGTACCCAAGATTGTTCAGATCCACTGTTGTCATTCCGTACTGTGGTTCTACCTGTACCCCGCCTCCTGACAGATTGACCCATTTGCACTGAAACAAAGGGACCTTAAAATCATGTCCATAGTCAAGTTCTCATATGTCCACTATGTAAACATAATATGTGTCCTTTCCCCTCTTGGTTGCTGCATCAAAGCGGACACCACAGTTTTGGTTGGTGCTCTTTTGATCTTGGGCGATCGTGTAAAATGTATTCACATTTATCTCATACCCTTTGTAAGTCAATACAGTCGAAGATGGTCCCCTGGCCAACAAGTACAGCTCATCAGAAATAGTGTTGTCACCCATGAGACATGTTTGCAACCAACTGCCGAAAGTCCTGATGTGTTCACATGTAATCCAGTCTTCACACTGCTTCGGGTGTTTGGAGCGCAGAATATTCTTGTGTTCATTGACATACGGGGTCACCAAGGTAGAATTCTGTAGAACTGTGTAGTGTGCCTGAGACCAAGAATGCCCGTCCCTACATATTATTGAGTCCACTCCTAGCGTGCCTTTTCCAGTCAGTCTCCCCTCATACCGTGATTGAGGGAGACCAATCTTCTTAAGGTCAGGAATGAAGTCAACACAAAACCCAATGACCTCCTCTGTTTGATGGCCCGTGGAGATGCTTCCTTCTGGCCTAGCACGGTTACGAACATATTTCTTTAAGACTCCCATGAACCTCTCAAAGGGGAACATATTGTGTAGAAATACAAGGCCCAAAATGGCAATCTCGTCGACTAGATGAACTAGGACGTGCGTCATGATATTGAAGAAGGATGGTGGGAACACCAGCTCGAAACTGACAAGACATTGCACCAAATCACTCCTTAACCTTGGTAGGATTTCTGGATCGATCACCTTCTGAGAGATTGCATTGAGGAATGCACATAGCTTCACAATGGCTAGTCGAACGTTTTCCGGTAGAAGCCCCCTCAATGCAACCGTAAGCAGTTGCGTCATAATCACGTGGCAGTCATGAGACTTTAGGTTCTGAAACTTTTTCTCTGACATATTTATTATTCCCTTTATATTCGACGAGAAGCCAGACGGGACCTTCATGCTGAGCAGGCATTCAAAGAAGATTTTCTCCTCTTCTTTGGTAAGAGCGTAGCTGGCAGGACCTTCATACTGCTTTGGAGGCATGCCGTCTTTTTCGTGCACACATTGCTGGTCCTCCCATGCCTCCGGTGTATCTTTTGTCTTCTCATACACGCCCAAGAAGCCTAGCAGGTTCATGCAAAGATTCTTAGTCACGTGCATCACGTCAATTGCTGAGCAGACCTCTAGGTCTTTCCAATAGGGTAGGTCCCAAAATATAGATTTCTTCTTCCACATGGATGCGCGTCCCTCAGCGTCATTCGGAACAGATAGTCCGTCGGGACCCTTTCCAAAGATTACTTGTAAATCATTGACCATAGCAAGTATGTGATCACCAGTACGGACGGCGGGCTTCTTCCGGTGATCTGCCTCGCCTTTGAAATGCTTGCCTTTCTTTCGACATTGATGTTTGGTCGGAAGAAATCGACGATGCCCCAGGTACACATTTTTTCTGCATTTGTCCAAATATATACTTTCGGTGTCATCTAAACAGTGCGTGCATGCGTGGTATTCCTTATTTGTCTGTCCTGAAAGGTTACTGAGAGCAGGCCAATCATTGATGGTTACAAACAGCAACACATGTAGGTCAAAGTCCTGCTGATCGTGCTTATCCCACACACGTACACCTTTTCCATTCCACAGCTGTAAAAGTTCTTCAACTAATGGTCTTAGGTACACATCAATGTCGTTGCCGGGTTGCTTAGGGCCTTGGATGAGAACTGGCATCATAATGAACTTCCGCTTCATGCACAGCCAAGGAGGAAGGTTATAGATACATAGAGTCATGGGCCAGGTGCTATGATTGCTGCTCTGCTCCCCAAAAGGATTAATGCCATCCGCGCTTAAACCAAACCATATGTTCCTTGCGTCACCTGCAAAGTCCCCCCACTTTCTCTCGATTTTTCTTCACTGCGACCCGTCAGCGGGTGCTCTCAACTTCCCGTCTTTCTTACGGTCCTCTTTGTGCCATCGCATCAACTTGACATGCTCTTTGTTTCTGAACAGACGTTTCAACCGTGGTATTATAGGAGCATACCACATCACCTTGGCAGGAACCCTCTTCCTGGGGCGCTCGCCGTCAACATCACCAGGGTCATCTCGTCTGATCTTATACCGCAATGCACCGCATACCGGGCATGCGTTCAAATCCTCGTACGCACCGCGGTAGAGGATGCAGTCATTAGGGCATGCATGTATCTTCTGCACCTCCAATCCTAGAGGGCATAGAATCTTCTTTGCTCCGTACGTACTGTCGGGCAATTCGTTATCCTTTGGAAGCTTCTTCTTTAATATTTTCAGTAGCTTCTCAAATCCGTTGTCAGATACACCATTGTTCGCCTTCCATTGCAGCAATGCCAGTGTGGTACCGAGCATTGTGTTGCCATCTTCGCAATTGGGGTACAACCCTTTTTTGTGATCCTCTAACATGCGATCGAACTTCAACTTCTCCTTTTCACTTTCGCATTGTCTCTTTGCATCAACAATGACCCGGCGAAGATCATCATCGGGCACATCGTCTGGTTCCTCTTGATCTTCAGCTTTCCCCTTTGCAGCATCACCGTATTCAGGGGGCACATAGTTGTCATCATCCTCTTCTTCTTCGTTATCTTCCATCATAACCCCTTTTTCTTCGTGCTTGGTCCAAACATTATAGTGTGTGTGAAGGGTTTTCAAGTCAAAGTAAGCCTTCGTATTCTCACAGATAGGGCATGGACAACAGATAAAACCATTCTGCTTGTTTGCCTCAACCACTTCGAGAAAATTATGCAGGTCCTTAATGTACTCGGAGGTGCGTCTGTCACCGTACATCCATTGCCGGTTCATCTGCGTGCATTATATATAATTATGTGTGTCAAAAATCATTACAAAACATCATGAAAAGAGAAGTGACCAAATTAATAGAAGTTCATTATCACATTAAAAATCAAAGTACAGTAGTGATCAAATGTTATTACTGAAAAAATAAATAAATAAAGTTCATACATAGTTCTCATTGAACAACATATAGCTCTCTAGGGCATCTAATTAAAACATACATTGAAACTATGTAAACCATTTCAATGCAACAACAAATGCGATCATAATCGCAACTAAGGTAACCATTGATCCAACGGCATAATGATACCAAGCCTCAGTATGAATGGCATATTTTTAATTCTTTCTATTCTTCAAGCGCATTTTATCCATCTTGATCTTGTGATCATCGATGATATCCGCAACATGCAACTCCAATTCCATCTTCTCGTCCTCAATTCTTTTCAATTTTTTCTTCAAGTAATTGTTTTCTTTTTCAACTAAATTTAATCTCTCGACAAGAGGGTCGGTTGGAATTTCTGGTTCACATACCTTCTAGATAAAAACATCTATGTCACGTTGGTCGGCATAATTGTCATAAACACTAAATGAAACAAATAGTTATAAAAGATAATATATACCACATCCGAATCATAGACAGGACGAGGGCCGACGGGGGCGGATACCAAAACCATCGCACTATATAATAACAAACAATAATAAAAGTAAGAAAATTATACAAGTATCTTCCTAAATTATACAAGAATTTTTTTTCTTTTAGAAAGAAGATAAGAACAAGAGGCTCACCACGGTGGTGCCGGAGACGAGATCGGCGCGGACGATCGACGGCGGTGGGGACGGGGACGGGATAGGACGGACCGCCAAACCTAGACAAATCTTGAGGAAAAAGGAGTTTGGACAAGGAGCTTCGAGAGGAGAAAGTTTAAGTGTGGCTCGGGCATTTCATCGAACACCTCATGTGCATAGGAGGTGAGCTAGAGCACCACAAAGCTCTCCCACGGCCGGCCAAAAAAACAGAGCAGTGGCTCTGCTCGCGGGCAGGGGCGGGGGTATATATAAGCCTCTCTTTAGTCCCGGTTGGTGGCTAAAACCGGGACTAAAGGACTACATTTGGTCCCGGTTCCAGCCACCAACCGGGACTAAAGGTTGTGGGCCAGGAGAAAGGCCCATTGGTCCCGGTTCGTGTCTGGAACCGGGACCAAAGGGGTCAGACGAACCGGGACCAATGACCCCCGAGGCCCGGCCGGCGCCCTGGCCTCACGAACCGGGACCTATGCCCCTTTGGTCCCGGTTCATGAGTGAACCGGGATTAATGCCCTTATCCTGGCCTCAACCAAAGCCCTGTTTTCTACTAGTGATTTTTGTGTTATGTGTAAGAACAACACAACCACACAGAATAGTTTCAACTTAGATGAAACACATAATGAAGTAATCGACCATAACATCCCGCGTGAAAAAAGATAGGTTTAGCTCATGACTGAAGGATGGCATGGCAAAATGTGTGTCATCCTCTATTATTAACTTGATGCCCCGTTATATATTCACGCTCCACTTCCTCTATTTTGTTTGCATGTATTGATCCCAGCAACACAATCAGATCCATAATTCAGGTATCAAATATGATAATTGCATGCATATTCGACAAAAGATCTATTTTTTTGGTTTAGAAAAAAATGCCCGCTCGGCGCTTCCTGGTCAAATACCACAAGTTTTAACTTAATCTCTACTTATAGCAAAGAACGTAAAGAGCAAATTAAGCAGCAATCCAGGAGATAGTGCTATAGGTGCGAATGAAATGTCAAGTACTATTTGTTCAGCAGAACATCAAAGGTTCAGCTAGCACACCAAGTCTTAAAAAAAGTCTAAATCTGAGAATAAAACACAGAGGCAACATTCTGCACCACTAGACCAAATTATTCTGCACATGGCAATTGTATCCTATTGGTCTGATTTAGCAGGGCAACTCTTGCAACATCTGTTCCTTGCCTTGACGCTGCACCATGAATCCATGATCAATGCCGTAGCCAATGCGCAGGTACACGTAATAAATTAACTTGCATCTTCATTAAGTCTGCCACACGCAGATCTTAAGATTTCTGTAGCTCTTCCTAATAATACCGACTCATAGCAATTGACCCAAAGATAATTGACACAACTATTGGTCCCCATAAATGGTAAGCAATCTTTGATATAGCTCTTCTCAGTTTATTCCGCTTTAGTCTACCTAGGGCTGGGCGTTCGGTTTATATGGTTAATATGGTTCGGTTTATTCGGTTTTTTATAATATCGGTTTTGAAGAAATGGAAACCGAAACAAGCACACAAAGTTAGAAACCGAACCATATTAACCATAATATATCGGTTCGGTTTCTTCGGTTAACCGAAATACATGCACTCGTCAGTGTAAGTGTAATGATTCATGAGCACTGATTTGCATTGTATAGAATGCATAAAATAGTCACAAGAGCTAGCAACCTTAACATCAGGCAATGCTTTATTCGGTCAAGCAAAAAAGTGAACATAATTAAGTGGAAAAATCACATGAAACGTGCCATGTATTATGTACGGAAGAACACGTGCGATGCCTCCAAATTGAGCAGCTCATGCACTAAATGATACACTAGTAGTTACTTGCACGACCAAGAGGCATGCATACATACCAGATATACATGGACATTATTAGTTTGATTGGGAGATTAGAGACTCAGAGCAGTTGTAAAAGTACATGTGATCTAGCGGCTAGCCGGATGTCCGCCACAAATAACAAGGATTTGCCGATGATTGCTAGCTCGCCGGAGTCAGGCCGGATGTTTAATTGTTCGCCAATGGCTGAAGAGGTCGCCGCCTAATTTACCTTTTGGAGAGACCTCCGCCTGATAGAGTGAACATGGTATTTACACAGGGCATCCTACATATCGGTTTGTTCGGTCTATTCGGTTTCTGGGCACTGAAAACCGAACACAAACCAAACACCGAACAGCCTTAAAATTTCCCACCGAATCAAAAACCAAACCACCGAATTAACCGACATATTGGTTAATATGGTTCGGTTTGGTTTTTCGGTTTTCGGTTTAACCGTGCCCACCCCTAAGTCTACCGCCCGCCAAGCGAGACATGATCAAGGTCGGCCAATCCATCTCAAACGGGACAGCCATCATGAAAGTGCCGTGAAACCAGTCGGTGACAGTCTCCATCGCCCCAGTTTGGAGATCTACAATGTGCATGCAATCTTGATTGTCCTTGACGAGCAGTTTACCGCTTATCTCGCTCACGCACACGCATTGCACCAGGTCTACCGCACTCTGCTTGGGTTGTTTTAGCTCAATCATTTTGGTGTAGTGCCAGCAGTCTGCCGTGGCATCTTCACTCTTGTTGTCACCTTGATGTGTCCAGATCTCCAGCTCGGTGCAGTCCCTATATAAACCAATCAACGATAGCCTCCCGTCATTGGTGACATTAAGCAGTGCACTGGAAAACTTGAAGCCGAGGTGGTTCCGTGTGACTGGGAGCTTTGTTAAAGACATCCACGTGGTCTTAGCACACACATTGAGTGTGTAGAAGTTTGACCCGTACTCAAAGAGCCAGTGTGCCATGCCTCGGCAAACGACAATGTTGACCTGCTGGGGCACCACATATTCGGCATACTCCACAGGTTTAAACCAGTTTATAGCCATTCTCCAGCTCGACTCATTGGACGCGAACACGTGAAAATTGTACCGTCCGTCGAAACTGATGATTAACACTTTGAAGGACGAGTAGACCGAAGGCGCCGCCCTCCGCCGTTTGGTCGGGCAACAATCCGCACCGGTTATAATGGTACATCCTTGTATTCGGAAAGACTAATTGTTGAATTTCAACGGAGGCAGCTGGCGGCTTGTGCTGGCGATTGGATCGCACACTGCCAGGATCATGGTTTTGTCGGAATTGCTGATGGGGCCGTCGAGTGAGACGGCGCCCACAACAACAAGGCCACGGCGCGAGGTGAGCACCACTGCCTGGTTGCCTTGAGGCTGATTAGGGATGGTGAGGAAGCGGTGGCGCTCTCCGAGGGGGGACCATGGCACCGGGGTGAAGGGCGGCATGGGCGTAGCCGTAGAGCTCCCTTCTGTTGGTTCTTCACGGGGCTGTTGCACGGCGAAGAAGCCGAGCAGGGAGGACGGGTCGCTCACGCCCTCCGGCCAGCGGCAGCGGAGGAAAGACGGCTCGGCGATGAGGAGGCGGCATCGCTTGCACGTCGCGGCGCAGCGGAAGAGGGCTGCCACATCCCTCACGCGCACCAGGATCTCCACCACCACGTCGTCCGGCAGCGTCTCCATCGATCCTCCTCCACTAGGGCCGGCGCGCGGTGTACTTGCGAGCGATAGAGGTGCGATCGTGCGTTTCGTTCCAACCGCTGATGGGGTCTTGATTGGAATTATATAGACCTTTTCCAGAGATTTGGTCTTTCCCGTATTCTTTTCCATGAGCTAATCCCGGACTTCTGGTACAACGTTTTTTCTTGAGAAGACTTCCCAGCATGCATGACGTGCGTGATACCCCTTCAGATTTCTTCATCTTCGAAGGAAGAGAGTCCAATCTCGAGGTACACAGCCTCACTAAGCATGCTTTTGGTCTGGATATCGAGCGCCCTGTGTGGCTTCTAAGAGCATCTCCAGCTGTTCGGCCCCCCAGGGCTTGAAATAGCGCCGGCTGGAGGTGAACCGGCGATAAATTCGGCGTGGGGGCGGCCGGTTTCCCAGCCGCCGCCCCAAGGTCGCCCCAGACGCCGTTGGTGCCGCCGTTCGGCCCCCAGGGCTTAAAATTAGGGTTTCTGCCTCTCGCCGGTGCCGCCGCAGGTCCGCCTCGTCTCCGGTGGCCCTAGGGCCATGGAGGCGCGGTGGATCCTGGCAAGGGCCGGTGGGAGGGCTCCGTTTTTAGTCGTTTTTTCCTGTCTTGTTAGGGTTTGTGTTCTGCTCAGGAAGGCGAGACGGCGGCGGCTCCCTGAAGATGGAATAAAGGCCGCCTAGCCCCCGTTCCGGCGGCGCGCCTAGCATCGTTGGTGGGCGTGTGGAGTTGTGTCTCCGACGGATCTATCTTTGGTGGATTTGCTCGGATCTCGTCGTTGTTCGTCTACGTTCATGTGTCTTCAGGTTGAATCCTTCCAACCTACGTTATTCTTCATCGGCAGCGGTTGCTGTTCTGGTGTGCTGGTCCTATGGGGCCTTAGCACGACGACTTCCCGACTGTCTACTTCAACAAGTTGTGCCGACTCCAGCGATGGAGGGGCGATGACGGTGGCGCGCCTTTGGCTCGCCTCAGTGTTTGTAGTCGTCGCTAGGTGGTCTACGGAACTGGATGTAATTTTTATTTCTGGTGTTCGTTGTACTGCCATGATTGAAGATGAATAGATTGGAAGTATTCCGCCAAAAAAAAATGCAAAACCATGGCAAGCACTAGCTCATCACATTTATGTGAAGGCCTTCGCACGTATGTCATATAATTAGCTGGATGAACTTCTATGAATGACGATGAAAATATTCGGTTAGTCCATGCAAAGGGAAAATAATCGACTAGTTGGTGGATTTTCAGCGTATAAATGGAGCGTCCGGCTCAGGGTGAATAGAGAGATGGACCTAGGGCACCCCAAAGGAGACAAATATGAAGATAGAAGAGAGGATGCCACACTAGATCTTTTCTTAGGGTTTGAGATTTTTCTTCAGGGATTTGTGAGAGTTTTTTTTTTACCCCGAAACCGTAGAACAATAGTTCTACGGTAATTTTTATTAAAAATAAGTGTAATTATGTATATGCAAAGAAAAGAAAAAAGAAGATACATGTCAACTACCCAACTGCATTCTTGTTAGAGTTGTGACCTAGCAAAAAAAAAGAGGAAATTTTGGGTAAGTAAATGGCAGAGCAAGTGCAAGCACTAGTAGAAAACAGGGCTTTGGTCCAGGCAGGGCTAGCCCATTAATCCCGGTTCACTCACGAACCGGGACCAAACGGGGCATCGGTCCCGGTTCGTGAGGCCAGGGGGGCGGCCGGACCTCTTGGGGCATTGGTCCCGGTTCGTCTGGCCCCTTTGGTCCCGGTTCCAGCCACGAACCGGGACCAAATGGGCCTCGCTCCTGGCCCACAACCATTGGTCCCGGTTCGTGGCTAGAACCGGGACCAAAGGGGGGCCTTTGGTCCCGGTTCCAGCCACGAACCGGGACCAATGAGATGCCTATATATACCCCCTCGCCCGCGAGCAGAGCAGTGGAGTGCTCTGTTTTTTGGGTCGGCCGTGGGAGAGTTTTGTGGTGCTCTAGCTCATCTCGTATGCACATGAGGTGTTTGATGAAATGCCCGAGCCACACTTAAGTTTTCTCCTCTCGAAGCTCCTTGTCCAAGCTCCATTTTCCTCGAGATTTGTCTAGGTTTGGCGGTCCGTCATGTTCCGTTCCCGTCCTCACCGCCGTCGATCGCCCGCGCCGATCTCATCGCCGGCACCACAGTGGTGAGCCTCTTGGTCTTATCTTCTTTGTAAAAGAAAAAAGTTCTTACTTGTATGATTAAGATAGATACTTGTGTAATTTTCTTACTTTTATTATTGTTTGTTATTATATATTTGAGAGAGGAAGAATGCCGACTGTTGTCGTGGGGGTCGCTTCTGTTTGTTGAGTTTCCTGGTAGTTGCCTTCAATCAATTTTTGATCAACTATGAACATAGAAAATGTCTGACGACGAAAATGATTTCGGTATGTGCGAATACTGCGAAGACAAGCGCGGCCTGTGCGACAGAAATTTCTTATTTGGTGGTAGGCGCTTCAGCATCAAGCTAGATGAGACCTTCGAAGTGGATACAGTAAGTCACAACGACAAGTCTTTTTTCGTAATTAAGCATGACTTCTGCTTCTTTTGCTTCAACTTATAATTTTAATTTTTTACTATTCTACTAGCGTATCCCCTGTCATGCAAGAATTTATGTCTTGGATAAGATTGGTTTCAGTCCTATGTAAACTATGGAGGTAAAGATAGTTCACTTGAGGACCGAGCATGGTTATACTTTTGCCGCAAAATTATACAATGCAGACACCTACACCTATTTTGAATGCAAAAATTGGAGATCACTATGCAAGGCTTATGCATTTGAGCCTGATATGCTTATCACCTTTGATATTCGTCCGGAAGATGATATTGAAGGTAATATCGACATCTGGGTCGATGTGCAGACGCCTCCAGTTCTACCATTATGTGAGTTTCTCAACCATATTTATGTCTTGGATATTGTTTATTCAAAAATAGTTGACAACTAATTTCTATTGACAGCTTATTTCCATTCAAGCAAACATGTCCAGCGCTTGGTAGACATGACCTACTACTGTCCCGGGGCTGAACTAAACTGCGAGGAGATAAGTCATTATGTTTCATGGCTTGAGGATCTTGATACTGTCAAGACAAATTATTTCCCTGGACTTGAAAATCTTAGTACTCAAAACGTGCGACCACTAGCGTGCGTATTGAACTACGGTCATATCTATTTAGGAAAGATGGTAAGATTTTTACTATTTGTCCTTAGTGCATCTTTTGCATACATTATTTTTTAAGCTAAACTTCATTGCTAAGTATGTTACTACGATGTTCTTTAACAGGGACTCCCAATGATAGTTGTGCCTCATTGGGTCGAGCCTAAAGGTCGCATGGCAATGGTTAGCTTACGGCCAAGACATCCTACATTGCACATGAGTGCATTCAGGATTTCTAAAAGCGAGCAAGTCTTAATAGTCAAAGACTGGAGCAAAATTGTGAAGGATCGCAGAGAACTACTAGGGGGCAGCAATCAGAAGCGCAGCCCACAATTAGGAGACAGGTTCATCTGCATGCTCCAATATGATGAAGCAGGAGTGCTACACATGTTCTATGCTATTTTACCTGAGAGAGAGCAGCAGGAGTGATTAGCTAGCTAGAATGAGTTTGAAGATGATGATGTGCTACACTATGACTATGATGATTAAATAGCTAGTGTTGGTGGTAATGACTATGATGATTATTATTAGCTAGTGTTGGTGGTGATTAGATAGCTACACTATGACTATGATAATTAAATAGTGTTGGTGGTAATGACTATGATGATTATTGGCTTTGAATGGTGCATTTTGAACACACAAAAAGTCTGGAGTTCAAATAAGTTCAAAAAAAATGAAATCCCTTTGTAACAGACGAGTTTCCGTATGAAACCTTGATACTTCGAAAGAGATTGCCCGTTTTGTACACGAAGTGCATCCAGTTTTTGCTGTAACCCTCTCAACTTTTTAGCACAAACTATGTGGGTGAAATGATGATACCATGCCAACTTTCAACCTTTTCAGAGTTCATTTGTAGTGCTTTTCAATTTCAGGGTCATTTAGCGCAAAAAGAATGAACTAATAGCAAAAAGAATGAACTTAAAATAATCAATTAAAATATTCTGTTACGATCAACTAAAACAAAACTATAATATTCTTCAATAGCAAAAAGAATCAACTAAAAAGCTTTTATAAAACTCTAATAGCAAAATGAATGAACTAAAAAGCTTTTATAAACCTCTAGTATTTTTGAAACTAAAATTATATAAAATTTATGCAACTAAAATTATCAAAGTATTTTCTGTTCAAAACATTAATGGCAAAATGAATTTTCATAAAGAATTTTTTTGTTAGAAACTTTAATAGCAAAAAGAATTATCATAAAGAATTTTTTGTTAGAAACTAAAATAACAAAATCTGTTTTTGAATATAATGTTAAAACACAGTAATATTAAATAGCAGGAAAAAGAATCACTCAAAAATCTATTTTTATAGTAAAGTTATTCACAAACTAGTGATTCACACAAATTTCAAAGAATTCAAATTTAAACTATTCAAATTTGAAAACTAATGGCACTAACAGAAAGTTTATAATTTTTGTGACCTAACAGCAAAAAGAATTAAACAAAAACTGTGGTCAAACTATTGTCAAATCTGGTCAAACTGTGGTCAAACTATGGTCAAATCTGGTCAAATTGTGGTCAAACTATGGTCAAACTACTTATTCAAGAAATATTAGTGTTAATAAATAATTATTGTTTTTTAGAATAATAATTTCAAACTCAAACGGTGCTTAATGCTCAAGTTCAACTCCTAAGGGTTAATAGGATTGACAACTTATTTTTGTCAGGAAAACAACAAGTGCAGACTTGGAAACTAGGGGGAATAGAACTCGAAAGTTAAGCGTGCTCAGGCTGGAGTAGTGAGAGGATGGGTGACCTGCCGGGAAGTTAGACGATTTGGAATGAGTGGTTCATAATTGAGGGGTGATTAGAGATTGAATTGTCAAATAATTCAGAAATTTGAAAATAAGAAAATATTCAAAAAAAATCAAAATTTTATTTATCAAAAAAATTCAGAAAAACAAAATTTTAAAAAAAATTCCTTTAGTCCCGGTTGGTTTTACCAACCGGGACTAAAGGTGGAGCTCCAGAGAGCGGCCACGTGGAGGGCCTTTAGTCCCAGTTCGTAACACAACCGGGACTAAAGGGGGGGGGGCCTTTAGTCCCGACCCTTTAGTCCCGGTTTGGGAATCGGGACAAATGGGCCTTATGAACCGGGACAAATAAGCCTTTTTCTACTAGTAAAGATAAAATGCTTCAACTGCAATCTACGAAATAATCTAAGTCTACTTACCCCATTCTTGTTTCATGTTAGATGTTCTCTGAACTACCTTCTCTGCTCGGGTTATTAGGCTCACTCGTATCGGTGCAAACTTTGACCATAATTTTAAGTAATAAAATATAATTACAAAAATTATAATGTGAGAATCTTCTTCCAAATACAAATCTATCGGTAAATATATTGTAGCATATAAATCATATAAATATACACAAATTAATCTGCATATGGCAATATCATCTTGCTGATCCAACAAAGAAGCCATCCCTGTGTCCGCAATCTTATGTAATTTCTCTTTGCATCTCTAGATTTTCAAGCTTCATCCCCAGCGTTATTTCTCTTTGCATCTCTAGATGTTTGCTTTGTGGGCGGCGCCCTCATGTTTGCTGCCGATGTAATAAGTAGGAACTTCTTTAGATTCCTGGTAGTACTTTGAATCTTGCTATAGCGTTGTTGGGATGTTGTTGGTTCTTGTACTGATGGTTTCATTAATAAAATCGGAGGGGAGAGCCCTCTTTTGCTCATAAAAAAACATGCGCTAGCAAGGGAAGGGGTATCTAGTGATTTTTCTAAGGTTTGGTTACACGATCCACCTGATTGTATTTTGCACATTGTTTCAGCAGAGATTCCTGCGTTTTATGAATAAATAGGAGATGGTTGAACTTAAAAAAAACAGCATATGGCCGACTAAGCAAGCTATTGGCCCGTTCTACACTTTGTTCCGTTCTCAGACACTGAATATATCTTTTGTTTCCATAGAGTTATGCCATGTCAACCATATATGAATCACAGCGTGCAAATTAATTCTCCGAATATATTTATAAGAACACTTAGCTAAGGCAAGCGCTGCATGAACATGTCTTCCAAAGCTCTCTAGCTACTCACGTTTTCATCAAGAAATACCCGCGGGAGCTGGATGAGTGTAAGCCAAGGAAACCGACGAGGGTGGCCACTGCACGATGGGCACATGCTCAGCCGAGGTGGATTCCACCACCTACTGGAATGGCACAGGTAAGGGTGGATGGAGCTATTGCTCGAAATCAATCTGAAGGCTCCTTCAGCGCGGTCTACATACACTAGTAGAAAACAGGGCTTTGGTTCAGGCCTGCCCAGCCCATTAGTCCCGGTTCAGTCACGAACCGGGACCCATGGGGGCATACGTCCCGGTTCGTGCGCCCAGGGGGCCGGCCGGACCTCGTGGGGCATTGGTCCCGGTTCGTCTGGACCCTTTGGTCCCGGTTCCAGACACGAACCGGGACCAATGGGCCTCGCTCCTGGCCCACATCCATTGGTCCCGGTTCGTGGCTGGAACCGGGACCAAAGGGTGGCCTTTAGTCCCTGTTCCAACCACGAACCGGGACCAACCACCCTTTGGTCCCGGTTCCAGCCATGAACCGGGACCAATGTTGTGCCTATATATACCCCTCGCCCGCGAGCAGAGCACTCCACTGCTCTGTTTTTTTCTGGCCGGCGAGGTGAGGGCTTTGTGGTGCTCTAGCTCACCTCCTATACACATGAGGTGTTCGATGAAATGCCCGAGCCACACTACTTAAGCTTTCTCCTCTCCAAACTCGACCTCCAAGCTCCATTTTCCTCAAGATTTGTCTAGGTTTAGCGGTCCGTCACATCCCGTCCCCGTCTTCACCGCCGTCGATCGCCCGCGCCGATCTCATCGCCGGCACCACCGTGGTGAGCCTCTTGTTCTTATCTTCTTTCTAAAAGAAAAAAATTCTTACTTGTATGATTTAGATAGATACTTGTATAATTTTCTTACTTTTATTATTGTTTGTTATTTATATAGTGCGATGGTTTTGGTATCCGCCCCCGTCGGCCCTCGTCTTGTCTATGATTCGGATGTTGTATATATTATATTTTATAACTATTTGGTTCATTTATTGTTTATGACAATTATGCCGACCAACGTGACATAGATTTTTTTATCTAGGAGGTATGTGAACCGGAAATTCCAACCGACCCTATTGTCGAGAGGTTAAATTTAGTTGAAGAAGAAAACAATTACTTGAAGGAAAAATTGAAAAAAATTGAGGAGGAGAAGATGATATTGGAGTTGCATGTTGCGGATGTCGTCGATGATCACAAGATCAAGATGGATGCAATGCGCTTCAAGATTAGAAAGTATAGAAAATATGCCATTCATACCGAGGCTTGGTATCATTATGCCGTTGGATCAATTGTTACCTTGGTTGCGATTATGATTGCATTTGTTGTTGCATTGAAATGTTTTACATAGTTTCAATAATGTATGGTTTAATTAGATGCTCTGGAGAGCTATATGTTGTTCAATGAGAACTATGTATGTACTTTGGTTTTAATGTGATGATGAACTTCTATTAATTTGGTCACTTATCTATTCATGATGTTTTGTAATGGTTTTTGACACACTTAGTTATATATAATGCACGCAGATGAACCGGCAATGGATGTACGGTGACAGACGCACCTCCGAGTACATTAAGGGCGTGCATAATTTTCTCGAAGTGGCTGAGGCAAACAAGCAGAATGGTTTTATCTGTTGTCCATGCCCTATATGTGGGAATACGAAGTCTTACTCTGACCGGAAAATCCTTCACACCCACCTGCTTTATAAGGGTTTCATGCCACACTATAATATTTGGACCAGGCACGGAGAAATAGGGGTTATGATGGAAGACAGCGAAGAAGAAGAGGACGATGACAACTATGTGCCCCCTGAATACGGTGATGCTGCAATGGGGGAAGCTGAAGATCAAGAGGAACCAGACGATGTGCCCGATGATGATCTCCGCCGGGTCATTGTTGATGCAAGGAGACAGTGTGAAAGTGAAAAGGAGAAGCTGAAGTTCGATCGCATGTTAGAGGATCACCAAAAAGGGTTGTACCCTAATTGCGAAGATGGCAACACAAAGCTCGGTACCGTACTGGAATTGCTGCAGTGGAAGGCAGAGAATGCTGTGCCCGACAAAGGATTTGAGAAGCTACTGAAAATATTGAAGAAGAAGCATCCAAAGGATAACGAATTGCCCGACAGTACGTACGCAGCAAAGAAGGTCGTATGCCCTCTAGGATTGGAGGTGCAGAAGATACATGCATGCCCTAATGACTGTATCCTGTACCGCGGTGCGTACGAGGATTTGAATGCATGCCCGGTATGCGGTGCATTGCGGTATAAGATCAGACGAGATGACCCTGGTGATGTTGACAGCGAGCCCCCCAGGAAGAGGGTTCCTGCCAAGGTGATGTGGTATGCTCCTATAATACCACGGTTGAAACGTCTGTTCAGAAACAAAGAGCATGCCAAGTTGATGCGATGGCATAGAGAGGACCGTAAGAAAGACGGGAAGTTGAGAGCACCCGCTGATGGGTCGCAGTGGAGAAAAATCGAGAGAAAGTACCGGGCTGAGTTTGCAGGTGACCCAAGGAACGTATGGTTTGGTTTAAGCGCGGATGGCATTAATCCTTTCGGGGAGCAGAGCAGCAATCACAGCACCTGGCCCGTGACTCTATGTATCTATAACCTTCCTCCTTGGTTGTGCATGAAGCGGAAGTTCATTATGATGCCAGTACTCATCCAATGCCCTAAGTAACCTGGCAACGACATTGATGTGTACCTAAGGCCATTAGTTGAAGAACTTTTACAGCTGTGGAATGGAAACGGTGTACGTGTGTGGGATGAGCACAGACAGGAGGAATTTAACCTGCATGCGTTGCTGTTTGTAACCATCAATGATTGGCCTGCTCTCAGTAACCTTTCAGGACAGACAAACAAGGGATACCACGCATGCACGCACTGTTTAGCTGACACTGAAAGTATATACCTAGACAAATGCAGGAAGAATGTGTACCTGGGGCATCGTCGATTTCTTCCGACCAACCATCAATGTCAAAAGAAAGGCAAGCATTTCAAAGGCGAGGCAGATCACCGGAAGAAGCCTGCCATGCGTACCGATGATCACGTACTTGCTATGGTCAATGATTTACACGTAATCTTTGGAAAGGGTCCCGGCGGACTATCTGTTCCGAATGACGCTGAGGGACGCGCTCCCATGTGGAAGAAGAAATCTATATTTTGGGACCTACCCTACTGGAAAGACCTAGAGGTCCGCTCTTCAATCGACGTGATGCACGTGACAAAGAACCTTTGCGTGAACCTGCTAGGCTTCTTGGGCGTGTATGGAAAGACAAAAGATACACTGGAGGCACGGGAGGACCTGCAACATTGGCACGAAAAAGACGGCATGCCTCCAAAGCAGTATGAAGGTCCTGCCAGCTACGCTCTTACCAAAGAAGAGAAGGAAATCTTCTTTGAATGCCTGCTCAGTATGAAGGTCCCGTCTGGCTTCTCGTCGAATATAAAGGGAATAATAAATATGGCAGAGAAAAAGTTCTAGAACCTAAAGTGTCATGACTGCCACGTGATTATGACGCAACTGCTTCCGGTTGCATTGAGGGGGCTTCTACCGGAAAACGTTCGATTAGCCATTGTGAAGCTATGTGCATTCCTCAATGCAATCTCTTAGAAGGTGATCGATCCAGAGATCATACCAAGGCTAAGGAGTGATGTGGCGCAATGTCTTGTCAGTTTCGAGCTGGTGTTCCCACCATCCTTCTTCAATATCATGACGCACGTCCTAGTTCATCTAGTCGATGAGATTGTCGTTCTGGGCCCCGTATTTCTACACAATATGTTCCCCTTTGAGAGGTTAATGGGAGTCCTAAAGAAATATGTCCGTAACCGCGCTAGGCCAGAAGGAAGCATCTCCATGGGCCATCAAACAGAGGATGTCTTTGGGTTTTGTGTTGACTTCATTCCTGACCTTAAGAAGATTGGTCTCCCTCAATCGCGGTATGAGGGGAGACTGACTGGAAAAGGCACGCTAGGAGGGGACTCAATAATATGTAGGGACGGGCATTCTTGGTCTCAAGCACACTACACAGTTCTACAGAACTCTACCTTGGTGACCCCGTATGTCGATGAACACAAGAACATTCTGCGCTCCAAACACCCGGAGCAGTGTGACGACTGGATTACATATGAACACATCAGGACTTTCAGCAGTTGGTTGGAAACACGTCTCAGAGGTGACAACACTGTTTCTGATGAGTTGTACTCGTTGTCCAGGAGACCATCTTCGACTGTATTGACTTACAAAGGATACGAGATAAATGGGAATACATTTTACACGATCGCCCAAGATCAAAAGAGCACCAACCAAAACAGCGGTGTCCGCTTTGATGCAGCAATCAAGAGGGGAAAGGACACATATTATGGTTACATAGTGGACATATGGGAACTTGACTACGGACATGATTTTAAGGTCCCTTTGTTTAAGTGCAAATGGGTCAATCTGACAGGAGGCGGGGTACAGGTAGAGCCACATTACGGAATGACAACAGTGGATCTGAACAATCTTGGTTACACAGACGAACCTTTCGTCCTAGCCAATGATGTGGCGCAGGTTTTCTATGTGAAGGACATGTCTACCAAACCGAGAAAAAGAAAAGATAAGGAAGCGAATACATCATACGATGAGCCAAAGCGCCACATAGTTCTTTCAGGGAAAAGAGACATTGTGGGAGTGGAGGGTAAGACTGACATGTCTGAAGATTATGAAAAGTTTCATGAAATTCCTTCCTTCAAAGTCAAGGCTGACCCAAGCACCCTGTTAAGCGATGAAGAATATCCATGGTTACGGCGCAATAAGCAAAGGACACAAGCGAAGAAAAAGTAAAGACAGATGCAGTCAGAAAGGGTTGAAAATTGATGATATGGCTTTGAATGGTTCATTTTGAGCACACAAAAATTCTGGAGTTCAAATGAGTTCAAAAAAATGAAATCCCTTTGTAACAGATGAGTTTTTGTCCGAAACCCTGATACTTCGAAAGAGATTGTCCATTTTGTACACGAAGTGCATCCAGTTTTTGCCGTAACCCTCTCAACTTTTTAGCACATGCTATGTGGGTGAAATGATGATATCATGCCAATTTTCAACCTCTTCAGAGTTCATGTGAAGTGCTTTTCAATTTCAGGGTCATTTAGCTCAAAAAAATCAGTAAATGCATGAAAAATAACAGATGAAGTCAGAAAGGGTTGAAAATTGATGATGTGGCTTTGAATGGTTCATTTTGAACACACAAAAAGTCTGGAGTTCAAATAAGTTTAAAAAAATGAAATCCCTTTGTAACAGATGAGTTTTTGTTCGAAACCCTGATACTTCGAAAGAATTGTCCATTTTGTACACGAAGTGCATCCAGTTTTTGCCGTAACCCTCTCAACTTTTTAGCACATGCTATGTGGGTGAAATGATGATATCATGCCAATTTTCAACCTCTTCAGAGTTCATGTGAAGTGCTTTTCAATTTCAGGGTCATTTAGCTCAAAAAAATCAGTAAATGCATGAAAAATAACAGCTGAAGTCAGAAAGGGTTGAAAATTGATGATGTGGCTTTGAATGGTTCATTTTGAACACACAAAAAGTCTGGAGTTCAAATAAGTTTTAAAAAATGAAATCCCTTTGTAAAAGATGATTTTTTGTCCGAAACCCTGATACTTCGAAAGAGATTGTCCATTTTGTACACGAAGTGCATCCAGTTTTTGCCGTAACCCTCTCAACTTTTTAGCACATGCTATGTGGGTGAAATGATGATATCATGCCAATTTTCAACCTCTTCAGAGTTCATGTGAAGTGCTTTTCAATTTCAGGGTCATTTAGCTCAAAAAATTCAGTAAATGCATGAAAAATAACAGCTGAAGTCAGAAAGGGTTGAAAATTGATGATGTGGCTTTGAATGGTTCATTTTGAACACACAAAAAGTCTGGAGTTCAAATAAGTTCAAAAAAATGAAATCCCTTTGTTACAGATGAGTTTTCGTCCGAAACCCTGATACTTCGAAAGAGATTGTCCATTTTGTACACAAAGTGCATCCAGTTTTTGCCGTAACCCTCTCAACTTTTATGAAACTCTAATAGCAAAAATAATAAACTAAAAGAATGAACTAGAAAACTTTAATGAAACTCTAATAGAAAAAAGAATGAACTAGAAAACTTTAATGAAACTCTAATAGCAAAAGGAATCAACTAAAAATTATGCAACTAAAATTATCAAAGTATTTTCTGTTCAAAACATTAAAAGCAAAAAGAATTTTCATAAAGAACTTTTTTTGTTAGAAACTTTAATAGCAAAAAGAATTATCATAAAGATTTTTTTTGTTAGAAACTAAACTAACAAAAACTGTTTTTGAATATAATGATAAAACACAGTAATATTAAATAGCAGGAAAAGAATCACTCCAAAATCTATTTTTATAGTAAAGTGAATCACAAACTAGTGATTCACACAAATTTCAAAGAATTCAAATTTAAACTATTCAAATTGGAAAACTAATGGCACTAACAGCAAGTTTATAATTTTTATTACCTAAAAGCAAAAAGAATCACTGAAAAACAGTTTGTATTTTGTTGTAAGTAGAAACAAAATAAAATAAATAAAGCAAAAAAGAAAACAAAAAAACTAGAAAAAAATAATAAAATGCCACCTACTGGGCCACCACGGCCTGAATACGACTAGAAACCCATCCATGGGCCAGGATTCAGGCCCGCAGAGGCCCAGCAGGCCCACGGGCAAAGAGTAGCAGAGAAGGCCCGAAAGCCTGCAGTTGAGAGGAGCTCGAGAGGGTCGGCGCAGCAGCGCTTATAAACCACTCTCGAGCTCTCTCAACTAGCGAGGTGGGACTAAACATCCCACCGCACCGTGCCAGCGCAAGGCCTTTGGTCCCGGTTGGTAGCATCAACCGGGACGAAAGGGGGGCATTGGTCCCGGTTGGTGGAACAAACCGGGACCAATGCCCCCCCTTTGGTCCCGGTTCGTGCCACCAACCGGGACCAATGGTGTCTGTTTCCTGCCCTTTGGGCTGCTGAAAAGAGACCTTTGGTCCCGGTTGGTTGCACGAACCGGGACCAAAGGGGGGTATTGGTCCCGGTTTGTGCCACGAACCAGGACCAATGTTTCGTCTATATAAGCAAACACTTAGAAATTTTCTCCAAAATCACTTCTTCTCCTGCCCGCCCCTGCCCCGCCGCCGACACCGCCCACCCCGCCGCCGACGCCGCCGCCCCGACGGCGCCCGCCCCCGACGCCCGCCCCGACGCCTCCGCTGTGAGCAGCGCGCCCCTGCCCTGCCGCCGCGTTGATTTTTTTTATATATGCTTATATATATATATATATATATATGTTTTCTTTTTATATGTATGTATGTATGTATTTTTTGTATGCATGTATGTATTTTTTAAACTTTTTATATGTATGGAAAAGAGGAAGAAGGAAGAAGGGAAGAAAAACAAGGAGAGGCAAAAGGGGAGAAAAAAGAGAAGAAGAGGAGAAAAAAATAAGAAGAGTAAGAAGGAGAAGAAGAAGAGAAGAAGAGGAGAAAAAAATAAGAAGAGGAAGAAGAAGAAAAAAAAAGGAGAAGAAGAAGGAATAGACTCTATTCCTTCTTCTTCTCCTTTTTTTTCCTTCTTCTCCTTCTTTTTTTTTCTTCTTCTCCTCTTTTGTTTTTTCTTCTTCCTCCTCTTCTTAATTTTTATCGGGAACAAGGGTGTCGAGGATCGCTGAGCGGTCGAGGGTCGGGAACTAGGGTAGAGGGTCGAGGGTCACCGAGGGGTCGAGGGTCGCCGAAGGTTCGAGGGTCGAGGGTCGTCGAGGGGTCGAGGGTCGAGGAACGCCGAGCGGTCGAGGGTCGGGGCGGCGGAAGGTTTGAGGTTGCCTGTTACTTTCGCCTAATGATGAAGACATGGTTTTTTGTTGAATCCTTTGACACTAGACAAACGTGACATGAGGGGGTCGAGGGTCGGGAACTAGGGTAGAGGGTCGTGGATCGCCGAGCGGTCGAGGGTCGTGAACTAGGGTAGAGGGTCGTGGATCGCCGAGCAGTCGAGGGTCGTGAACTAGGGTAGAGGGTCGAGGGTCGCCGAGGGGTCGAGGGTCGAGGGTCGTCCAGTGGTCGAGGGTCCAGATTTATCAAGAATGCCCCCATTATGGATGTGCACAAGTTGATCCAATTTTTTTCTGATCTCATCTATATATATATTCTTCTATATGTCACGTTGTCTGTCAAAGTATTGAAGAAATCCATGGCTTCATCATTTGCCAGAAGTAACAGGCGTATGATGCTACGAAGCTCTTCAAAGTTGTTTTGGAACGGAGTTCCTGATAGAGTAATTCGCCTTTTGGTACGAATTTCAGCAAAGGCCTTCCAAATAGCGATATTCGGAAGGCTCTTGCTGAACTTTGTACCAAAAAGCAAATTATTCTATCGGGAACTCCGTTCCAAAACAACTTTGAAGAGCTTCGTACCATTATACGCCTGTCATTTCCGGCTAATGATGAAGTCATGGTTTTCTTGAATTCTTTGACACTAGACAACGTGACATATAGAAGGGTAGATAAGATCAGGAAAAATATGGACCATTT
This sequence comes from Thinopyrum elongatum, assembly GCA_011799875.1. Classification (NCBI taxonomy): domain Eukaryota; kingdom Viridiplantae; phylum Streptophyta; class Magnoliopsida; order Poales; family Poaceae; genus Thinopyrum; species Thinopyrum elongatum. Next base: position 443,769,627 of record CM022297.1, on the reverse strand, counting down.
TCTGCACATCCAGAATGGCGTCATTTTGTTAAATCCCTTGTCGGTCCGGACGTCGGACATTCATGAGAGAGGTGGTCCGACCCAAACCCTAGAAGCGTTGTCGAGGCCACCCCAAACCCTAGAAGCGTTGCCTAGGCCACCCCAAACCCTAGAAGCATTGTCGAGGCCACCCCAAATCGTAGAAGCGTCGAGCTAGCTAGGTCTACGTTTGCACTAATATATCCATCTGTCATGTTTGTATATTAATTGCCATGTTATAATATTTGCAGAAACTATGGAGCACCGAGACATCGAAGCAAAACAGTTGTTGGGGGACATAATCCTCGGCGGAGGTGATGTCTTGTCGTATCTCAACGACACCGATGGTCTGGAAGGAGAGGGTGAAGCAGGCTCCGGTGATCGAACAATGGAGGTGGAAGGACATGATTATGATGGCTCCGGTGACGGAATACCGGTGGAAGAAGGAGACCGTGATGACTGCTCCTGTGAGCGAACGGAGGAAGGAGATGTTGCAAAGTCCGGCTAGGTATATATATTAATTAAGCATGTGCTGACTAGCTAATTGATGCATTAATTGTTTTGGTATGTACACATATTAACTCTCTTCTTTCTTCTTTTCTAGCCCTCCGGATCGAGCCAAACTTCGGTAACGAGACGAGGCCTGAAGAAAAGGTTGCGCCAGGATGAAAGGTTCACGATCACAGCAATCAAGGGCGATGGCCAACCGATTGAACCCAGCCGGACCAAGGAAGCATTTTCTGCTCAGTGCGGGGTTCTTGTTAGGGACATGATCCCGATCAGCATCCACCAATGGAATAAGCCTAAGAGCGAAGACCCTCAAGTGTCTTTTGTCAATGATAGACAGAAAGATGATCTTTGGACCGCGCTGAAGGCAAATTTCACCCTACCGCCAGAGGAGGATCCGGATAAGCCAGTTATAGAGCCATTGGTCAAGGCTCATGCTCTTAAGAAGATGGCAGATCTATTCAGGAGGTGGAAGAATGAGTTGAAATCAACGTTTGTCGACAAAGGGAAGACTCCAGAATTCACCGGCCGATTTGAGAAGATAAGAGATCACTGGCCCGCATTTGTGGCCCACAAGAGATCGGAGAAGAGTAAGAAGATGTCAGCGACAAACAAGAAAAATGCTGCAAAGAAGGAGCATCACCATCGCACGGGGTCAGGTGGCTACCTCAAAGCCCGGCCGTTGTGGGACAAGGCTGAGAAGGACCTGCTTGATAAAGGGGTCGAACCAGAGACATTGAACTGGCCAGACCGTTCAAGGACTTGGTTCTTCGGGGTTGGGGGAACCTTGGACCCTGAAACAGGGAAGTGCCGTTGGACGAAGGAGCAACTTGAAATACCCGTCAAGAAGCTTCAGAAGTATATTGCCGCAGCGCAGCAAGGGACGTTCGTTCCCGACAGAGAGAACGACGAGCTCACACAGGCCCTCGGGAATCCTGAGCACCCTGGACGAACACGTGGCATGCCAGGCTCCGTTGCGTGGAAGGTTGCGTTTCCCGGCGCAGGCGGTTACAAAACCCGGGAGAGGAGGAGAAAACTGGAGCAGACCGAACTGCAGAAGCTGAATGCAAGGGTACGAGCGCTAGAGGAACAAGCACTACTAGTTCAGAGCCAGCGACCTGCCGGAGCTACCCCAGAAGCTACCCCACCATCTCAGCGGAGAAGCAGCGTGGCTTCCACCGAGCTCCTTCAGCAGTCTGACTTCACGGCTCCCAGCTACCCCGTGGATGCTATCACGGAGGCTCAAGATTGCCACCTTATGACGCAATGGCAGCACCTCAAAGTCAAGGCGGTTGTCGGCTCTGTTGCACCTCCTCAACCCGGCGCAACTTTTCACTGCCTTCCGATTCCACAAGGCTATGCTGTTGTGATGGTCGATGAAATAACGGAGGGATTTGAGGAGCTCGAGCTTGACCACCCTACCGGTGAAGGGGAGACTCAGCTGGGTCTTGCTCTGAAGACTCCATGTCTATGCCGGAAGGAGCTCATCAACCTTCCGAACTAGACGCCTCCTCCTCCTCCTCCGGCGAGTCAGGGCACTGCGCCTCCTCCTCCTCCGGTGAGTGATCAGGGCAGTCTGCCTCCTTCTCCGGCTGCTCCGGTGCGTGGCGGCACTCCGCCTCCTTCTCCGCCTGCGCCGGCGCGTCCGAGCAGCCCGCCTCCTTCTCCGCCTCGTCAACAACAGCGGAAGACAGCCGCCGCCGCTCCGGCTGCTCCGGCGCGTCGTAGCACTCCGCCTCCTTCTCCGCCTCGTAAGCAACGAAGGAAGACAGCCGCAGCCGCTCCGGCTGCTCCGGCGTCTAGCAGTACAGCCAGAGGCGGGAGGCAATACATATTCGGTCCATCTCTCAAGCCTCTAGAGAAGTTACCATACGAGATGACCGAGGAGGAAAACGCGGAGATCTGTCAAGCCCAAATGAAGAACTTTTTTGCAAAGAAAAATCCACCTCCGGAGGAGAAGATAGATCCGGTGAAATTGAAGCGCACTTTGAAGAACCTGAAGCGACCACCACCGCCTCCGCCGGATGACAACCATGTCCGCACTCTTAATAAGGCAGTGGAAGGAGCGCGCGGGTTGGGAACTACTTCAAGTGACAAAAGGTTACAAGAACGAAGAAGTGGGAACAAAATTCCCCAGCTCGGCGAACAGGCAAACCAATCGTGCCCCCCGCTCAAGGTGTCTAGCGATATCGTCGCAAATCCCCCGGTTTGTGAGGCCAGGGCGCCGGCCGGGCCTCGGGGGCCATTGGTCCCGGTTCTTCTGACCCCTTTGGTCCCGGCTCCAGACACGAACAGGGACCAATGGGCCTCGCTCCTAGCCCACAACCTTTAGTCCCGGTTTGTGGCTGAAACCGGGACCAAATGGGGTCCTTTAGTCCCAGTTCTAGCCACCAACCGGGACTAAAGGAAAAATTCAATTTTTTTTCATTTTTTTTTTCAAATTTCAATTTTTTTCTCCCAGCCCTTTAGTCCCGGTTCTAGCCACCAACTGGGACTAAAGAAAAAATTCAAGTTTTCCGTTTCGACAATTTTTAAAAATTACCTAATTCCAAAGGGAAAATAGAGTTTTTGGACGTTTTAGATGTTTTTAGGGTTTAGGGCTAGGGTTTAGATTTCAGAGTTTAGGGTTAGGTTTTATGGTTTGAACCCGAGGTGTTTACTATTTAGAATAGAGTTTCGGACATTTTACGTCCCGGGTTTAGGGTTTAGGACAATTTTTTAAAATCACAAAATTCCAAAGGGAAAATAGAGTTTTTGGACGTTTTAGGGTTTAGGGCTAGGGTTTAGATTTCCAAGTTTAGGGTTAGGTTTTATGGTTTGAACCTTTAGTGTTTACTGTTTAGAATAGAGTTTCGGACGTTTTAAGTCCCGGGTTTAGGGTTTAGGACAATTTTTTAAAATCACAAAATTCCAAAGGAAAAACAGAGTTTTTGGATGTTTTAGACATTTTAGGGTTTAGGGCTAGGGTTTAGATTTCCAAGTTTAGGGTTAGATTTTAGGGTTTGAACATTTATTGTTTACTATTTAGAATAGAGTTTCGGACGTTTTAAGTCCCGGGTTTAGGGTTTTCAGAGTTCATTTGTAGTGCTTTTCTATTTCAGACTAATTTAGCTCAAAGAATCATTAAATGCATGAAAATATAGCAAATGAAGTCAAAAAGGATTGAAATTTAAGGTGTGGCTTTGAATGGTTCATATTGAACACACAAAAATTCTTCAGTTAATATAAGTTTAAAAAAATAAAATGTGGTCAAACAGTGGTCAAAAAATGGTCAAACTACTTATTCAATAAATATTAGTGTTACTAAATAATTATTGTTTTTTAGAATAATAATTTCAAACTCAAACGGTGAAGCGTGTGACATCATGGTCACATTTTTCTGATAATAATGGAGATATTATTTGTCGAATTTTGATTTACAGATTTAAAGATATTAAATGAATAAATGGCATAATAATAATAATATATATTACTATATTTTCATTGAAATTAATATTATTATTACTTATTTTATTTTGAACTTTTTGTATTATTTTGGATATTTTGATTTTTTTTTTTGTAGAATTTTTTATTTTTTGTAATTTTTTCCTTTTTTTGAAGTATTTTTTAGTTTTAAAATTAATCATTGTTGTTTGTTAATCATTGTTGTTTATTTTAATAATTATTCGGAATTCAAAAAATTAAATCATGTGACATCAACACCTAAGGGTTAACAGGATTGATAGCTTACTATTGTCAGGAAAATAACAAGTGTAGACTTGGAAACTAAGGGTGATAGAACCTGAAAGTTAAGCGTGCTCGGGCTGGAGTAGTGAGAGGATGGGTGACCGGCTGGGAAGTTAGACAATTTGAAATGAGTGCTGATTAGAGATTAGAGATTAAATTCTGAAGCAGTGAGGAGGGGTGATTAGAGATTAAATTGTCAAATAATTCAATGATTTGAAAATCAGAAAAAAAAATTCAATTTTTTTTTTTATAAAAAATTCCTTTATCAACCGGGACTAAAGGCCCTCTGGAACCGGGACAAATGCTCTGTTTTCTACTAGTGCTAGCACACCATGTCTAAAGAAGAACATGTCAAAACGGGCAGCTTGAAAGAACCCAGAGGGGACATTCTGCACCCCAAGCACAAATTAAGTTGCATACTGCAATTTCATCCTCTTGATCCGACGAAGAAGCCGTAGCCCGTAGCCAGTGTCCATGATCTTAATTATTTTGCATGTCCATCAAGTTTGCCACACTTCAGCGTTCAAAACAAAAAACATCTGCCACACACAAAACTTTACACTTTTGTAGCTCTTACGAGGCACATGCAGTACAACTTATTAACCCAAAAGTAATTGGCCGAACAATTCCTCCCCAAAAGAGTCCAATATAGCTCCTCCAAATTTAGTCCTCTCAATGCTACCGCCTGCCAAGCGAGACATGAAGAAGGCCGGCCAGTCGATCTCAAATGGGGATAGCTCTGACAACAACACGGCAAAACTAGCTTTGGACAATCTCCATTGCCCCATTTTGGAGATCAAGAATGTGCGCGCAACCTTGGTTGTCCTTGAGGAGCAATGCACCGCCCATCTCACCCAGGCAGATGCATTGTACCGGGACGACCCAACCTTGTTGGGGTCGGTTTAGCTCAATCGTCTTAGTGTGGAGCCAGTCCGCAGTGCCATCTCCACTCATGTTGTCACCTTGACGTGTCCAGATCTCTTGCGAGAGGAATTTATAATGTACGGAAAGCAACAACAACTTTCCGTCACTATTGACACTAAGCAGTGATGTACCAGAACATCTGCAACCGGTGTTGCTCAGTGTGACAGGGAGCTTTGTAAGAGTGATGTGGGCGGTCTCAAGGCTTACTTCTAGTGCGTAGTCTTTTGAGACGCTCTTGAATAGCCAGTGTGCCGTGCCTTGGCACACGACAGCGTTGGCTTGTATTGGCGCCGCATATACTCGATGCTCCCAAGGGTCGTAGAACTTTACGGGCGTGCTCCACCTTGAATCGGAGGACGTGAACATGCATAGCTTGTACCCTAGCAGTTCACCAACTTGGAAGATACCAATGATTAGCACCTTGAAGAAGGCTGGGTAGGTTGACGACGTCGGAGCCGGGCATCGCCGTTCGTTCGGGCAACGATCCGCATCTGTTATAATGGCGCATCCGGTGATTGTGAGATGCCCATTGGTGTCTAGCAGCGGTAGCACACGACTTGTGCCGGCGAGCGGGTCGAACAGGGCCAATCTGTTGAATCTATGGGACGCGTCGATTAGGTCGTCACGTAGGACAAGTCGCACGAGGAGAAGACCGTGGCGCGAGCCGAGCAGTGCTGCCCGGATGGCCTGATCGTCAGGGTCGTCGGAGTAGGGGCGGCGAGGGCCGAGAGGAGACCACGGTGCCGGGACGAAGGATGGGGACATCATGGGCGGAGGGGCGCTCCATATTTCTTGTCGTCCCTGGAGATCATGGAGCCGTTGGTCGGCGAAGAAGCCAATGAGGGAGGACGGGTGGCGCACGCCCTCCGGCCAGCGGCGGCGGAGGAATGCAGCGTTGGCTATGAGGCGGCGCCATCGCGTGCACGTCACGGCGCAGCGGAAGAGGTCCGGGATACCCGCCACGCGCACCAGGATCGCCAAGACGACGTCGTCCGGCAGCTTCTCCATGGATCGATCGTCCGTCGTCCGGCGCGCGGTAACTGTGAACGATCTGACATGCGATCGGAGGCAAACGCAGATTGGAGTATGGTACTATACCTTTTGCGTGAGCGTTTTTTCTCCTCTCTTTCCTACTTTTATTTGCCCTGATCGTGTTACAGTTACCTTCTTGATCGATTCGCAAAAATGAAGGGCAAAAACTATCTTTCCGTTAGTATACCTTTTTCGTGAGGGTTTTTGCTGTTATCTTTCCAACTTGTATTTGCCCTGATCGTGTTACAACTATCTTCTTGATCGGGACTTGGGAAAAGGGTACCGACAATGGAAACGATTAGAATCAGCCGACTGATTACCCTTAGATTTCTGCCGCCCGCACAGCCGTCAGATCGGAGTACGATCGGACCATGCGTAGCCTTTACTCAGCCGGCCAGACCTTCACCACGCGTGCCTCTGCCACTTGACCATTTTCCGCAACATCATCTGTGTTGCAGAAGTCCTTCCTCAACAATGCATATTGCAAAAAAGTTAAGATGAAAAAAAAAATCTACAATGTTACCTATGTTGCAGAAGTCCTTCCGCAACAACACTTATATTTCAAAAAGTTAAGACGTTTTTTTTTCTGCAACAAAACCCCTGTTGCAAATGTTTCTACAACACGAGGCTTGTTGCAAAGGGCTCTGCAACAATGCCTTTGTTGCAATGGCGAGCAAAAGATCGGATCGCTGGATGGCACCATATCAAACAGCTGCGGAGGCGGTGGATCTTTCAAAAAGATCCGCCGGCCGACATGTAGCGTCACCCTACCGACAAGCCCGTTCGTGGTAGTACTATTATTTGTTTGAGATTGGGTTTCCTTGTTTACTTTTTTTTAGGGAAGTTTCCTTGTTTACTTGAGAATTCCTCACTCATTGCATTGTTGGTGTTTCTCAAATATCCATGGAAACTCTGATATCCAAGTGAAGGCTCCTTTCAGTGTATCAATATAACAAGGTTTTGGATTCTAGATGCAACAAAGATCCCATGGGGCACCGGGATTTCTGGTTACCGCACTAATCGGAAAATACCGGGAGGGTAACTGAATGTTTTTTTAAATGAATTTTGAATCTGAACAAACCTCAGCCAAATTTAAAACTTTGTGAACAAATCTCGAGTTCCAGCACCTTGGGAACCTTGCTTGGGTTGCGGAACTATGCGTCCACGATGGGCTTGCGCTTGTCCTCCGACGGCCTGATGTTGATGAGCTCGTCGCCTAGCTTGTTCAGGAGCGCGTTCATAGCCTTTGGCTCCCACACCTCCTCGGGTAGCCTTTCGAAGCTCACCGTGGTCTTGTACGGCAGCTCGCTGGGAGTACCATGCATCGTGCGGTGCCAGTGAATGAATCGGATCTAGGAGCCAGCGCACTTCACCTGCATTGACGATTCGAGCACGCGTGTGCACGTCACCTCCTCCTTGAAGGTGAGCCAAAGGTCGTGCGGAGGGGTGGCCTCCTCGATGCACACCTCCGAGGGCAAGACAGAAGTTTTCTTCTCTAGGACGTCAAGCATGGCCTTTGCCGTCAGCTTAGTGATGCGGTCTCCAACAGTGACCGCCAACAATACCCGACTGTGATACTGAGCCTCCAACGCATCCATCCCCGGCGTGCGCTGGAGGAGAACATAACTGGAATCTCTTCTGGCTCCCCGCGCCACCACACCTCCTGCATGAACTTCCTCCCAGCCCACCAGTGCGGGTTCACACGGCTTCGTCCACCGGCTCGCGCCGACTTAGCAGGAAGGGCAAACGCAGTGCTACCGCCGGCAACGGCAACGCTACCGCTGGCAACAGCGATCTCGTGGCCATCCTCAACGCTCTCGCCATCCATGGATATGGGGAAGGGGATTTAGGACAGTGAAAGATCTGGGGTGAAGCGCGGATTGTTTTCCAGAAATGGCAGGGGTGTGACAATAAAAAGAGCCTGGTCCGCGCTGGGGGGTATGCAGTGACATCAAAGTGAGCGACCGTCAAGGGGACCGTAGAAGTAACGTATTTTCATGTATAGGGACCGTAGTTTGAACCGTATTGTTGTATTCTCGAGTTGCGGTACCAAAGTGTTACGCGCCAAAGACATGGGGGATGAAAAGTGTAATTTTCTCTAATGCAGAGGAAGCAGAGGCACAGGCGGTGCTCGTTGGCATCAAGATGTTGTCGAGCATTTTCAGGGGGCGTGTGACAATCGAGTTGGACTGCGCCTCGTTGGGAAATGAGCTTTTCCCTGACAAGATGAGCAGATCAGCGAGTTTCCTATTATCTGTGATATAAAGGAGACTCTGAAACTCTTCCAAGCCCATCAGTTTAGCCTGAACAAGGTGGTTAACAACTTGGCAGCTCTGGCAAAATCAGAGGGAGATCAGTATCGAGTGGCTAGTGTCCGAGAAGCGGTTAGAGATTCTCTAAATGATGATTGTATTGTGTCACTCTTTTGCTAAAAAAAAGATGCTTATGTTGCTGATTTTACGTTGTTCGATAAATACAGTATACTCATTAAAGAAATTTAAAGGATGACCCGGATGCAGTACACTTTTGTATATGAGCGTCGCGAATAGGCCCATCTTGCCGTCCCAGCACAGAGCAGGCTCGAGCTTGCTTAGAGGTGCAAATTACCAACTTCTTCCAACAGCCTGTCAGAAGCGTCGTCGCTTAGTTCCTATGGCAGCTAGCCATGAGCCGAACGGGAAGATGCAACACGTAGGAAATGAGCAAACTTTTGCTGGGATCGTTCGTGGCCCCATGTTTGGCAGTCGGTAGCTCGGTTCAGACTTCGCTCTACCAGGAATCATTCACCGACAGGGACTAGTTATGTGGATAGTATTGCTGAACATGAAGCTGACGACACCTGCAAAGAATACAAATCTACAGATAAAAACACTTGTATTTGATTTATGAATTAGATTTATATGTATCATATATGTTCAGCGGCCGTGCATGTTCTTGTGTTGTGTACTAGTATAATGCAAGCGTACCGGGGCCAGAAATATATGTTTGAGCAATGTGCAAACTCGAGCCTCAAAAGTGTAGAGATATGGATCACATCGAGTCCAACCAACCATAGAGGGTCTTGCACTATTTTTTGCTTACTGAAGGGATGAAACCGCTGGCACGCAAATTCCAGATGCATCCCAAACCTAACTGCCAATTTATTGAGAATTGAGATGGGCATTAAGAGATTTTGATATATACTACGAGTACATTGTAAGGCCATGTCTTAGCTTGTGTATGGTATGGTTCTTCAGCTCTGTGGTATTTATAATCAGGTATCCACACTGTGTGACTATGAATAATTAAAGTTCGGCTTTATCTCTTTCACCCACCTGCACTTAATAATAGTCAATTGCAAGTTATAGAGCCAGCTCAGTATACAATATCATATACTCCTATTGTACTTGCTCTAAAGGAGTATGCTAGTACATCTCAGCGATAATTGAGATTCCAATAATAGCAACGACAATTCAGCACCTCATTACTACTTGTTCAACAGAACATCAAAGGTTCAGCTAGCAGGTTAAAACTGACAATGAAACACAGAGGCAACATTCTGCACCCCAAGACCAAATTATTCTGCACATGGCATGCAGTTTTATCCTCTTGATTTGATTTAGCAGGGCAACCCTTGCAACATTTGTTTCTTTCCTTGATGCTGCACCATGACCAATGCAGTAGCTGATGCTCAGGTACACATAATAAATTAACTTGCATCTCATTAAGTTAGTCTCTGCCACACACATATCAGAAGATTTTTGTAGCTCATCCTACAAAATTCTGATCTAGTTTATTAATTTCAGTCCAGTGATCTTTATTTGCATCAATGTTATATCCCTATCTTTTGTAGCATTGTATCAAGATTCTTGTCATCGCCGCTGGTCAGCCTATTCATGGCTTCCATCGTAGGGAAAAGGAAGGACACCATTTTGTGTCGCTGGTCCGCTGGAGCTCCAGGGGCATCATCGTCTCCGACTCGATCTGCTCCGGTTCATGCTAACTCCGGTACAGGGAGACTGTCGTCATCTCCCGGTGCTGGCTACATGGATCTGGCGGCGACGGCTGGATCCTTTTGGTCTAGTCTTCGACAGAGAAGACGGCGGTCCGTGCACAAGAAGCGGATGGAGTTCTTCGAACAGATCTGGGTGAAAACCTGCTCTTGGCTAGATGCCAAAGCCGGTGGTGGCAGCGCTCTACGGTGTTGTTCCTTTCTTGAAGGCATCGCCGTGGAGAAGTTCTAGACTATTATCTACTACCTCCGGGGGAAACCCTAGATCGATAGATCAGAAGACGACGGCGCAATTGCTTCGTTTCTCCCTTGGGGGCGTCTTTCTTGGAGGTGTACGCGGGCTCGAGGGACAAGTGGACGACGTCTTTGGTGGAGCGGTGCTTCATCATACACATTGATGGTGACAGATCTCGATGGCATGGCGCCCTGGAGATTAGGCGTTTGATGTGCGATGATGGACTCGCGCAGGAGGGTGACGCTGTCTGGCGTCGTGGTGGTGTCGACGGCAGCTAGACCAGGCAAGGTTGATGTAGCAGTACAGCTCTGAAGATGGATTGATGGCAGGTGGCGGCGACGGCCTCTGAGTGTGCGCCGGACCGGTGGGTGCCCCATACCCGGCAGGCGTCCTGGTTGGGGCCTCAGGTCTTAGATGTTAGGTTTGGCTGCGAGGTCTGTTTGGTATTAGGCCCAGACTATCAGCATCCCTTCATCAACTGGATAGGGGTAGCGACAGATGTTGTCTAGACAGTGGCTTTAGTCTTACTGTTGTATTACTTTGTAAGGTCTTGTGTGAATAATTTATAAAGTGGCTGCATGCATCGTCCAGATGCAGAGGCCGGAGGTCTTCCTCCTTTTCAAAAAAAAAACATTTTGTGTCGCTGCCAACTAACTTTAGTTGGGGAGTACCTACTTTATTCAAATTCTCTCCTTTCCAAAGCTCCACAAGAAAAAAAGAGTAATAGGACAACTATATTGCTTTCATTTATTTTGAGTTCTTTCTTTGTTGAGATAGAAATCGACGTTCTTTTGAAAAGGGCTAGGTAGTTTGCGCGCAGGCAAAACTTCTTCATGAAAGGTCAAAAATAGACTTGGATTTCATGGGTTTCTTAATGACTAGTCGTTCGTTTGAAGCCTTAAGAAACCGGCAGAGAAAGCGGTAGTTTTTTTTTTCGAATGACCTTATTTCGAGAATCAACTAACCGACAAATCCGTAGCCCAGGTGATTCGCTGCCTCCCTCTCGCCAAAATGGGATGAATCTTCTCGTGCAGCTTTTTGATTATTCAGGGCGCAGCGAAGCCAATTTCCATCAAGGCAAGGGGGTAAATAAGGGGGAAGAGGAGTTGTAACGATAGAAAAGAGAAATGACTATAAGGAACCAACGATTCTCTCTTCTTAAACAACCTATATACTCCACACTTAACCAGCATTTGATAGATTATTCAACCCCGAGCAATCTTAGTTATTAGTGGGGGTTCGGTTCGTTAGCAGGTATTTGTTTAGTCATTCAGATAGTGACTGGCGTTTTTTTAGCTATGCATCACACACCTCATGTGGATCTAGCTTTCAACAGCATAGAACACATTATGAGAGATGTTGAAGGGGGCTGGTTGCTCCGTTATATGCATGCTAATGGGGCAAGTATGTTTCTTATTGTGGTTCACCTTCATATTTTTCGTGGTCTATATCATGCGAGTTATAGCAGTCCTATGGAATTTGTTCGATGTCTCGGAGTTGTCATATTCCTATTAATGATTGTGACAGCTTTTATAGGATACGTACCACCTTGGGGTCAGATGAGCTTTTGGGGAGCAACAGTAATTACAAGCTTAGCTAGCGCCATACCAGTAGTAGGAGATACCATTGTGACTTGGCTTTGGGGTGGTTTCTCCATAAACAATGCCACCTTAAATCGTTTTTTTAGTCTCCATCATTTACTCCCCCTTATTTTAGTAGGCGCCAGTCTTCTTCATCTGGCCGCATTGCATCAATATGGATCAAATAATCCATTGGGTGTACATTCTGAGATGGATAAAATTGCTTCTTACCCTTATTTTTATGTAAAGGATCTTGTAGGTCGGGTAGCTTCTGCTATCTTTTTTTCCATTTGGATTTTTTTTGCTCCTAATGTTTTGGGGCATCCCGACAATTATATACCTGCTAATCCGATGCCCACCCCGCCTCATATTGTGCCGGAATGGTATTTCCTACCGATCCATGCCATTCTTCGCAGCATACCTGACAAAGCGGGAGGTGTAGCCGCAATAGCACCAGTTTTTATATCTCTCTTGGCTTTACCTTTTTTTAAAAGAAATGTATGTGCGTAGTTCAAGTTTTCGACTGATTCACCAAGGAATATTTTGGTTGATTTTGGCGGATTGCTTACTACTAGGTTGTATCGGATGTCAACCTGTGGAGGCACCATTTGTTACTACTGGACAAATTCCTTCTGTCTTTTTCTTCTTGTTCTTTGCCATAACGCCCATTCCGGGACGAGTTGGAAGAGGAATTCCAAAATATTACACGGATGAGACTCATCGCACCGGATCCTTAGACGGATGAGACTGATCACACCTGATCAGTGATCAATTCTGGCACAATGAATTTACGAGTTATTTTACACAATGAATTTACAAGAAGATTTGATTGATTAGGAAATTCCGGTTTCACCAAGCTGGTATTAATCTCAATGAGAGGGACTTGTTGGTCAATACCGAAAGAACCTATTTATGGTGGTACCACCGTTTCCGGTTCGGCCAAAACAACAACGATGTCATTATTATGAGGAAACTTAAGACATTGGTGTAGGCTAGAAGGTAGCACATCAACATCTCATGAAACCTTTCCTAGAAGGAAGCTCTTTACTGATAGGCTAGCCTAGGCTTTGATTCGTGGTTTAAATCAACACTGGGATGACACTCTTCTTCAAAGCAAAACCGGTCGCATATGTCGTTTTCTTGCTTCACTATATGATAATAACTCCTAGTATGGCACCCAATACTGAATGGATAAGCAATTGGGGCTGGTGGTTCCCACTGTAGAATGTACCAGCACTGGGTCAAAGAGGCCTGCTAGGTGAGAGCCTTTCATAGGATGTGCCGAAAAGCCTATCATATCAACTTACTTATACGGAATGGAATGAATTTCACTCCCATTCCTTGGAGTTGAGGGTGAGCACTTGTCTTTTATACCGGTTTCTATACTAAGTCAGGAGCGATAGCGAAGCCGCCTATAGGAGTCGAAGGACGAAAGTCCGTTAGACCTGATGAGCCTCCAAGCCATAGCAACCTCTTGGGGAAATTATGAGCACCGCGTTGCGAATGCACGAGATCAAAGAAATCTAGTGAAGCTGTGGATGAGGCTGGCTAATGGGACGGTCATCTTTCGAACCAAAGTAAAAGGCTCTTAAGTTTCATCAGATTCAGACTTACGGTCAGTGCTGAAACCAATGGCCGAACATCCCACTTAAGATAAGAGCCCAACCCACTTCCTTTTTTAGGACTCTGTTTTGCAGGGACTGAGGCATCAAAATCTTTAGCAGATCTTCCTTCTGCTTGATCCTTTTTCTACAGGTCGGGATGTCATCAAAGCCAGGGCTTCTCGCCTTTCCTTTTGACGGCTCCTATCCCTAGACACCGGCCCCCGATACCAATACTAGAGATTTGCCTTGGCTGTAGTTCAAAGAAGTTCTTCGGCTTTGGGAAGATGCGAACCTTATACCATTGTCCTTGGATAGATATGAACCTTACGCGGGCAGGGGATGAGCATATCCCTAGAATACCTGCCTATCCTACCTAACGCTAGATTTCACGTAACGCAAGAGCTAGTACTACGATGAAAATCACTTTTACGAGTGGTACCTTTGTCTTTGGTGCTTGAGTTGTCCTCCCAGCGGTGTGGTCCTCGATTTCAGAAATGACATATTGAACCAGTATCTTTAGTATATAAAAAATCCGGCATACCCCTTTGACGGCATCCCTCCTCTAAAGCTGCTTCCTTCCTTCAAGCAACGCATTCGCGAACCAATACGTAGTACACGACGTAGTAAATCAATTAAATAATGCAATCCGGGTTAAAGAAATGAAATGGTTGTTGCCTTCTCGGACAAGCTAGATACCTTTTCTATATGACGAGCGCTAGAGAATAGAAATATCATACTTTTTGCGTTGGATCATCCGATGAAGTGGATGCATACATGCACCTCAAGTGGCATTTTCCTTGTGGTGTAATGTGTTCCCATATGGTATATATAGGTTACAGAACCTTTTCTCTTCCAATTTGGATACTGATTTCTTCTTCAATAGAACCATCCGCTTTCTTTTGAATCTTGTATACCAATTTACATCCCATTCCAACAATCTATTCGTCGTAGGCCCTTCTAGCAGCAATCCAAACGTCCCTCCATCTGCATCTCCCTAACAGTCTCTGCACGTGGATCTCTTCTACTAGTGATTCAATTGGGGCCAATCCTGCCGCATCCACTTCCTTCTATCAATTAGTGGAATCCCCAAAAGCGGAAGAAGTTCTTTGCGCTAAATACCTTCTTTGCAAGCCGTGGTCCCACAATGGACCGAAATGGCCATCAGAAAGCAGATTCATTTTATGATAGAAAAAGAATATGCTTTCTTCTGGCACATGTATTTCTGAAAGGACTTCATCTTTGGAAAAGCTCGTTTGCACCTTGCATCGAATTAAACCACTCCTTTCACCGCGGATAAAGACTTGGTGGGTGGGGATGAGACGCTAAGGTAGGGTTCGGTCTGGATGAAACTATCTTTAACACGAGCTTCTTCCTTGTGCGAAGTACCAACTTATTGGAATTCAGCATTGCATATTCACTACCGATATCTCTTATAAGTTTTAGTCCTCTCAATGATACCGCCCGCCAAGCGAGACATGAAGAAGGCCGGCCAGTCGATCTCAAACGGGATAGCTCCAACAACAACACCGCAAAACCAGCTTTGAACCATCTCCATCGCCCCTGTTTGGGGATCAATAATGTGCACGCAGCATTGGTTGTCATTGAGGAGCAATGTGCCGCCCATCTCACCCATGCAGATGCATTGCGCTGGGACGATCCAACCTTGTCGGGGTCGGTTTAGCTCAATCGTGTAAGTGTGCCAGTCTGCGTGTAGGGAATAGATCTTGTCCAGAAGTGAAATTGAAAAGCCATCTACAGGCCAGGATTACAACAAGAGCCACTTACAGAGAAAAGAAAAAAGATAGAGAACGGCAAAGATACAAGGTGTTGTAACAGCTTACAAGCGAAAAAAAGTTGCAGGCAAAAGAAAAGGAAAGGCTTGGCCTGAAACACCAAGGATGAAACGTCTTGAGCAGCAGGCGGCACCAGTGGGGAGATGAAAGACATGGAAGTAGTCGCCACCGTCGGAAGAATGCAGCCTCGCTCACTCCATACAATCCAATGCATCCATGCATCCTGGTCATATGCCGCAAGTTTTACCTTAATCTCTACTCTTTTTTTTTTTTTTTTGCGAAACACCTTAATCTCTACTTATGGCAAAGAACGTAAAAAGCAAATTAAGCAGCAATCCAGGAGATGATGCTACATGTACAGATGAAATGTCAATTACGATCACAATTAGCTGTGAAGTTTTCTTCTTGGATAATGGGGATTCCCATAATAATACAAACGACTATTCAGCACCTCATTACAATTTGTTCAACAGAACATCAAAGGTTCAGCTAGCAGTACCACACCAAGTCTAAACAGGCACATGTTAAAACTGAGAATAAAACAGAGGCCATATTCTACACCACTAGACCAAATTATTCTGCACAAGGCAGTTGTATCCTATTGATCTGATTTAGCAGGGCAACCCTTGCAACATCTGTTCCTTGCCTTGACGATCCACCATGATCAATCTCGTAGCCAATGCGCAGGTACACGTGATAAATTAACTTGCATCTTCATTAAGTCTGCCACACACAGATCTTAAGATTCCTGTAGCTCTTCATAATCCCGACTCATAACAATTAACCCAAAGATAATTGCCACAACTATTGGTTTGCAAAAAGTGGAAGCAATTTTCGATATAGCTCCTCTCAGTTTATTCCGCTTGATCCTACCACCCGCCAACCGAGACATTAAGAAGGTCGGCCAATCCATCTCAAATGGGACAGCCATCGTGACAATGCCGCAAAACCAGTCGGTGACAGTCTCCATCGCCCCAGTTTGGAGATCTACAATGTACATGCAATCTTGATTGTCCCTGACGAGCAGTTTACCGCTCATCTCGCTCACGCACACGCATTGCACCAGGTTGACCGTACTCTGCTTGGGTTGTATTAGCACAATCATCTTGGTGTGGTGCCAGCAGTCTGCCATGCCATCTACACTCTTGTTGTCACCTTCATGTGTCCACATCTCCAGCCAGATGCAGTCCCTGTATAAACCAAGCAGTGATAGCCTTCCGTCGTTGGTGACATTAAGCAGTGCACTTGAAAACTTGAAGCCGAGGTGGTTCCGTGTGACAGGGAGCTCTGTTATAGACATCTGTGTGCAGTGGCGGAGGTAGGGGGTGGACAGGGTGGGCCGTGGCCCACCCTGGGATTTTTTTATAGCTTTATAGCATAGGAAAAATGGTAAAAAATATTAAGAAAAAAAAATATTTTTATGAACAGTTCTACTGTTGGCCCACCCTGGCTCATTGGGCTAGATCCGCTACTGTCTGTGTGGTCTTAGCACACACGTTGAGTGTGTAGAAGTTTGACGAGTACTTGAAGAGCCAGTGTGCCATGCCTCGGCACACGACGATGTTGATCTGCTGGGGCACCACACGTCCAGCATACTCAACAGGTTCAAACCAGTTTCTAGACGTCCTCCAGCTCAACTCATTGGACGCGAACACGTGGAGATTGTACCGTCCGTCGTAACTGATGATTAACACTTTGAAGGACGAGTAGACCGACGGCGATGCCCCTCGCCGTTTGGTCGGGCGACAATCCGCACCGATTAGAAGGGTGCATCCTTCTATTCGGAAAGACCTATTGCACTTCAACGGAGGCAGCCGGCGGCTTGTGCCGGCGATTGGATCGCACACAGCCAGGATCATGATTTTCTCGAACATGCTGATGGCGTCGAGTGGGACGAAGCGCACAACAAGAAGGCCATGGTGCGAGGCGAGCACCACTGCCTAGCTGCCTCGAGGATGATCAGGGATGGTGAGGAGGCGGTGGGGGGAGCATGGCACCGGAGTGAAGAGCGGCATGGGCGTCGTAGAGCTCCCTTCTGTTGGTTCTTCACGGGGCTGTTGCACCGCGAAGAAGCCGAGCAGGGAGGACTGGAGGCTCACGCCCTCCGGCCAGCGGCGGCGGAGGAAAGACGGGTCGGCTATGAGGAGGCGCCATCGCCTGCACGTCGCGGCGCAGCGGAATAGGGCTGCGACCTCCGTCACGCGGACCAGGATCTCCACGACGACGTCGTCCGGCAGCGTCTCCATCGCCGGCGCTCGGTACTTGCGACTTGCGAGCGATGGACGTGCGATTGTGGGCAACCCCAGGTTAATTAGGTCTCGATCTGAGGTACCAAGAACCCGAGTCGATTCCCAGGTTAATCGTGCGCGCTGAAGAAGTGTGGAAGCTGCTACCTTTTTTGGGTGGTTTGGAGGCGCTGAACTGGGAGGAAACAGGAGGACGAGGCCGTGAGGCAGATCTGGCAGACGAGGTAGGCCCTGCGCCGGTCGATGGGGAGCGAGGCGGCGCTGGAGTGGCTCGACGGTGAGGGGGGCTGCTGGACGTCGAAGGGTTAGCGCTGGAACGACGAGGAGGCGACGGCCGATGGGGATGGAAGCGGCGCTAAAGTGGCTGGACGGCGAGGGAGCGGCTGGACGTCGACCAACGGGAGGCGCCGGTCGATTGGGGATGTTGGCGGCGCACTCCAGTGGCTGGACGACGACGGGGAGGGAGACGGCGCTGGAGGAGTGGGGGCGGCAGCGGGTGTGGGATCAAGCGCCGGAAGCGGGGTGCGGCGGCGCCGGACGGGAGGCGGCGTCCATCGCGGGGATTGGGGGATGGGGGAGAAGGACGACCGAGAGTCTTTTTAGGGATTTTGACCCTTTTCCTGACGTTGGGCCCATCCACTTAATTCGAGGCCTCGGGCCCTTCACAAATATCCTGGGCCGTCGCTAAGGCCTCATTCGAGGATTTTCGTACGAAAAACATAGGAACAAGGATTTCAGAAGAAAATTTCATATAGATGCATTTGGTTTGTAAAAAACACATACAGGGAGACTACACATCCACAAGCTTATTTTATGTGTAGGAACGAAGCAAGGCAAATCCTTAAGATGACAAGTGTCATCCTATCAAATTCCTGTACTACTCCTTATTCCTAAGTTTTGATTTCCTCTAAACCAAATGAGCCCTAAAAGGTCAGTTTAGGCTCACTATTTTGGGTCGAGAGACGCGCGGAAGCTATATCAGGTATTGAGCGAGACCGAAGGATCTCTCACGTCGACCGCTACAATAACTGGCCGGCCCTTTAGCACTTACACTCGAGGGAAGAAAAAGGTAGAGAAAAGGGATCGTGCGTGGAATCAATCGTAGCGCTACTTGTCAATACGCCATCATCGAGTTCGTGTTATACTACTTGAGCATGAACAACTTGAAGAGCTGGGTTTCTTTACTTTTCTTTTGTTTTATTCGGTTTTCTCCGGGTTTTTTTTCTTTTTTCTTCGTTTTTTAGGTTTTCCTTGCATTTTTCTTGTTTTATTTTTAATATTATTTTTTCATTAATTTTTTTTATTTTCTTTGTTTCCTTTAATTCCATTCTGCCTTTTATTATATGTTAGCAACATTTTTCCAATACAAATTTACTTTTTTTAATACATGGTCAATATTTTTATATTCATTTTTAATATTTTTCAAATGCTTGATTAAAAAAATTCAATACAAAATCAACATTTTTTCAGCACACAATTTAAAACTTTTTCAAATGTTTGTTTAACATTTCCAAATACAGGATTACCATTTTTAATAAATGTCAACATTTTTCTATCAACATTTAACATTTTTGAAATGCTTGATTAACATTTTATATGCAATACTAACATTTTTTAAACACATTAATAAAATTCCAATACTTAATTAATAATTTCAAATACTTGTTCAACATTTTTTTTCAAATGCTTGATTAAAATGTTTATATACATGACCAAACAAAATCATCATTTTTTAATATATGGTCAACATTTTTTCTATACACATTTGACATTTTTGAAATGCTTGACTAACATTTTTCAAACACTTGTTCAACATTTTTTCAAATGCTTGATTAACATATTTTAAATAGATCAAATTGTGTCATACATATTTTTTTTGTATACATTTTTCGTATACATGGTAAGCATTTTCTCTATACACATTTAACATTTTTAAAATGCTTGGTCAACATTTTTCAAATGTTTTGGGTAGAGTGATTTTTTAAATATATTTATTTAGAATATTTGGAAGTATAAAAAAGTAAAAAAAAAAAGGCAAGAAATGAAAACAAAAAAGTGAAGAAAAAAACGAGGACGTTGTTCTCGCGCGACTAGGCCGGCCCAACTCACGCCACCCTTTAGCGGGGGTGCCCTCTCTCTCGCATGAAGCGAGACAGAGGGGCGCCCCCGAGAGACGTGAGCCCTCTCCCCTAAATCAGGGTCGTATATTCTGATCCTGACATTCCCTCCAGAAAAGATTAGGATCTGTGAGATATATTCCCAAATATTGCACGAAGGGACGCCCCCTCCCCCCTAATTTCACATATAAATAACTTTTTACATGAAATTGTTTTCATTAAAACTATGGGGGCACAAGTGAGCCGACACTTCGATGTGATTTTTGACCAATCACCTTAGGGGGAGGAGAGGGTCCCCACCTGAATGCATTAGTGAAAAGCGGCTGAAGGCGAGGTTACAAGAGGACGCTAGCGCGATAACAGAGGTATTGGCGCCAAGACAGGATAGCCACCTTTTTAGCAGAGTCCTTAAATCTAAACATCCATAGAGAGAAATCATTTGCAATATTGGAGAGCGTGACTCTAACTAGGTGACCTTCATTCAAAAATGCTCGAGCATTCCTAGAGCCCAAAGCTTCCAAAGGATGGCGAGGCCAACTGAGGGCCATATGTCATTGTCTGGGTGCGACCATGTCCCACGTCGTCTCATGGAATGGGGGAGGCAGGGGGTGGAGGGCGCCCCACACTTGAGTAGTAGCAGTGCAGTGGATGAAGAGGTGGAGGGTATCATCTAGCGGTGCATCACATCTAGGTCAAGTGCAGTTGGTGATGGTAGATTTTCTGAGTAGATTGTGCTTGGTGTTGAGGCGGTCTTTGAAGAGCAGCCACCCAAAAATCCGAACCTTGTTAGGCACTTTGGAGGACCAAATAAAGTGAGCATTTCGCTTTGGAGGACCAAATAAAGTGAGCATTTCGGTCCTCGTCATCCTCATGGGTGAGAAGCAAATAAGTAATCTTGGAGGAGAACGGTGCACCATGAAATAAAACATGTCATCAACAGTTTCATTTGGGATGAAGTCCTGCAACAAAGAGAGCACCTCCTTGAGCTCAGTCGAGGCAACATTAGTAAGACGATTCCGAAGGTTAGCTAACAACCCAAACTACATGATTTGCTAGACTAGCATGGTCGCTTTTATGGTGTGTAAGTAGAGTTGGGGGGGGGGGGTAGATGGTAGCTAGAGGTTTTGTATAGATCCATTGTAAGTCCAGAAAAAGGTAGTTTGGCCATTATTGGTAAGTACAAAAGAATTAAGTTGTAGGGTGGGTAGCTGAGCATTTACAACTTTCCAAAGGAAAGAGGGATTGGGGTTGTGTCTGCAATAGAGTGGGAGCAACGGTAGTGGAACCAAGAGATACAAGGTAGATCAAGGCGTTGTAAAAATTTGTAAGCAAACTTCATAACAAGCAATTATTCTGAATAAGTAAGTTTTTAATACCTAGTCTGTTGGGGATATAACTACTGGGTATGACCTGCCCAGGAGGGGCCGGGTCATGCCATTGGCGGCTTAAGGATGAAGATGGCGGTTCATAGAGCAAGCCCATTGAAGGCCCAAGACCCGGAGGCGACTTAAGTCCCGGAGGTGTGAACCGCCAGGCGATGACTTGTTCTGTAAGGCAAGCTTAGTTAGAAACCGAGCTAGTCATGTTTGTGTGGATCGGCCGGGACTTTGTAAGCCGTCGGGCATCAACTTGTATATAAAGGGGTGACCCGGCGGCGGGTTAACTCAGGAAAACAATCGATCGAGAACTAGGTCAAGTGTATTCGCTCCCTGGTAATCGAAACCCAAGCAATACAACCAAAAGCAGGAGTAGGCTTTTACCTCATTGAGAGGGGCCGAACCTGGGTAAACTCTTTGTGCCCTTTGTCCCGTTCAACCCCTTTAAGCTAACCAAGTTGCGATGGCTCCACACCTTAGTCCTTTTGCTAGGACATCTACCGTGTTAAGTCCATGATAGTTGGCGCCCACCGTGGGGCCAGCGCACGGTGGTTTCGAGTTCTTGAAGGGCAGCTTCTCAGGGATCAAGGGATATGCCGTGGGCCGGATGACCAAGAGTCGCCGCGGCAAAATCTACATCAACGACGCAGGCTGGGGCCCCGAGGCCGAGTCAATCGAATACGGGTACCGGGCCCCTTCGGCGGAATCCACGTCTTCATCGGCAAGATTGGCGAGTCGGAGCCTGAGCCAGACACCTGCACCGACATCATCGAGACGGCTCTACTCGCGCGACCCGCCAAGGTTCAAACCACCGTGAAGCACACTTTTGTTGGTTTTATTCACGGAGTGGATCTTGAGGAAGGATCTGTATCTGGTGGAGAGACGGCCATCTACTCTGATGATGAGTCCTCAACCGGTGAGACCAGTTCAATGTAACAACTGCAAGATGGCAGGCTTGGGGGCTGTTCCAATGGCGACAGTATTTCGGGCCCCAATGAGCCGCCGAACAGAGTCGCGATCTTCATGGCCGGCACACAACCGGTGCTCAATTCATCAACTGCTGCGGCTATGACTTCTGGTTCAACGGCCGAGGCGACGGCCGGAGCGAGTGGCTCTGTGCGCCCGCCGGCTCAGGTTTTGTCCGAGCTCTTGGGCGCTTTGGCAACTCTGTTGGAGGCAGAGGTGACCCCGGCGACTCAAGCACAGCATAAGGTGGACGTAGCAAAACTGCGAGATGAGATAGCTCAGGCCAAAGTTGAGCTTAACGCTGAGAATGATAGGATGGCGACAGAACGAGCCGCCCTAGACGCCGAGTCACAACGGATTCAAGGGAGAATTTCTGGTTAAGCCTGGATCAGAATGCATCCAACACCGTTCTGCGAAGGAGGCACCAGAGTCGTCTACCTTTGGAGTATGATGCGAGGAATCTTTTCAACACGCCTGGGGCCAGACCAAGTAATCCGCCTGAGGTAACACGGGCTGTCGAGGTGCCCGTGACCGAGGCGACGGCTCAACCACGTATTGCAGACCCGCCTCATCTGAATGTAACCCCACCTCAGTAGGTGTCGACATCGCCGGGTCATTATTCTAACCTTCTGGATAACATGATTGCTGCGGCGTCACGGCTGGCGGCTCTCCTGGTGCAAGGCGAGTCTCCTGCGGCAGTTGAGGCGCGGAAGGCCGTGGAACTTATTCGAACCGCGGTGGCTCAACAAGCGGCCTACTCATATAGCTGTGAGCGGATTCATTCAACCCCACGCCCTAGCCGAAGTTATAGCCGGCGCATTGAGTCGCCGGCGGTTTCGAGTAGTGAGCAGCACCGTAACCAGCCCCGTGGGCATGACCCGCCACGTGCTGATAACAATGCTAAGACTTTGGTGGATCAGGCCAGGGCACGTCGGGAGGCGGAGCTAGCGGCTCAGCTGGCGGCTCACCAGCAACCTCAGCATAGCCCATCGGTGTCTGTAGAAGCTGGGATGACTTCTAGGACCGTAGGTGTGCCATGTCTTGTGCCGGCTTTGCGTAATGAGCGTCTGCCAAAGGATTTCAAGGGCCCCCGGAAGGTGCCCAATTACATAGCAGATCAACCCCTGGAGGCTTGGATTGAGAGCTATGAACTGGCCATGGAGATGTTGGACGTCAATGACGATGTGTGCGCTAAGTATTTCACCATGATATTGGATGGGCCGGCTCGCACCTGGCTAAAGGGATTGCCCCTAACTCCATTAGTTCATGGACTGAATTGAAGACGCGCTTTATTCAGAATTTCAAGGACACATGCAAGCAGCCTACGTCGATTCTTGATTTAGACACTTGTATCCAGAGGGAGGATGAGTCAACCGCCCATTGGGTACACCGGATCTCGGCCATTATCCACTCATCGGAAAGCATCAACGTTGGCTCAGTCGTCCTAATTTTGGAGAAAAATTGCCAGTTCATTCCCCTCAAACAGAAGCTGGGGCGACTCAAGCGCCACTGCAACGACATGGGAGAGCTCATAGCAGCTCTCATCAAATATGCCGACGCTGATAACACTAAAGACCCTGAGTCTGATGAGGAGAAGCCTGGCAAGGGGAAGAATAACGGTAAGGGACATCAGCATAATACGGCGGGTCAGAACCAAGGCAATAATGGTAAACGCAAGCAAGCTGACGGCGGTTCAGATTTTGTGGCTAATACCAACGCGCAGAATAACAATCAGCGTCGGAAGGGGAAATCATCGATGCCCCGGTTTGGCGGGCCAAAGTTCAACCTTGAGGCGATAATGAATCAGCCTTGCCTAAAGCACAGTTCTCAAGATAAGCCGGCTACTCATCTATGGAAAGATTGTTTCATCATGAAGGAGTATAGGAATTTCGGTTTTTATCAGGACCATCATGGCCCGAATGGCGAGTCAGGATCCGGCTCTCACGGGCCCGACTTTGGAGGTGGTGGCTCAAACTCTGGGTTTCAAGGCCAAGGCAATCAAGGCGGTTTTAATCAGCAGCCCAGTCAGGGTAATCAACAGCAGTAGTCCGGCTACCAGAGCAATCCAAAGCAGCTGAATAGTGGCCAATATCATGTTTTTACCACGAGTTTATGCAAGCGAGACCAGAAGGTTCATAAATGAGTGGTGAGCGTGGTTGAGCCGGCAGTCCCTCGGTACTTGCGATGGGCTGAGCAGCCCATTGTATGGAGCCGTGAGGATCACCCGCCCCGGGTTGACCACCCGGGTCAGCTGGCTTTGGTGGTCGCTCCTTAGGTTGGAGGATACAAGTTCACAAAGGTGCTCATGGACGGGGGCAGCAGTATCAACATCCTTTATTATGATACTTTTCGCCGCATGGATTTGAATGACAAAGATCTTAAGCCATCTTCTACCGTTTTTCATGGGGTGGTGCTTGGTAAGTCGGCATATCCGGTGGGTAAGATAGCCTTGGAAGTGGCTTTTGGCAATGAGCATGATTATAGGGCTGAAACATTGACTTTTGAGGTGGTCAAGATTAAGAGCCCTTATCACGCCTTGTTTGGACGGCCGGCTTATGCCAAATTTATGGCACGGCCTTGTTATGTTTATTTGCAGCTTAAAATGCCGGGTCGTAAGGGTACCATCACGGTGCATGGTGACAAGAAGATAGCTTTGGAGTGTGAAGAAGGTGATGCTGCCTATGCTGAGGCTATTTGTGCAACAGAGGAGTTAAAGTTTTACAAGGATAATGTTGACCCGACGGATATGACCCTTTTGAAGAAGCCAACCACAGAGCATGACCCCTTGTTGAAGTTTAAGTCAGCAGATGACACCAAGCAGGTTGATTTTGTCCCTGGCGATTCATCCAAACAGTTCATTATAAGTGCCAACTTGGATCCGAAATATGAAAGCGCGTTCATCGAGTTCATCCGTGAGAACCAGGACATCTTTGCATGGAAGCCTTCAGACATGCCAGGTGTACTGAGGGAACTCGCTGAGAACACTCTCAATATTGATCCAAAGTTTAAACCGGTCAAGCAATTCCTTCGTCGTTTTAATGAAGGAGGCGCAAGGCCATTGGTGAAGAGGTGGCCCGGCTCTTGGCGGCCGGGTTTATTGTTGAAGTTTTTCATCCTGAATGGTTGGCTAACCTGATGCTGGTACTTAAGAAAAACGACACTTGGCGTATGTGTGTGGATTACACGGACCTTAATAAGGCCTGTCCTGTGACGCCCCCGGCTTAATTGTGCACTAACCATACACGCAATTACACACGATTAAGCCTAAGGACTCACTTGAAGATATCACAACACAACTCTAAAACATAAATAAAGTCATACAAGCTTTATATTACAAGCCAGGGCCTCGAGGGCTCGAATACATAGCTCGATGGCATACAAGCGTCAGCGGAAGCATCAGATATCTGGGTACAGATATTACAGAGGAACAGATAAGCCTTTAGAAAGGCGGGGCAAAATAAAAAGCTACGATCGAAAGGCGTAGGCCTCCTGCCTAGGACCCTCCGAACCTACTCCTGGTCGTCAACCATCTCGAAGTAATAGCCATCCTCGGGGTGGTAGAAGTAGTCGTCGGCGGGGGCAGCGTTATCAGGGGCTTCGTCATCTGGTCACGACAAACTGGTATGGGGAGGAAAAAGAAAGCAAAGCAACCGTGAGTACTCCGAAGTACTCAGCAAGCAATGATCTACACTACATATGCAACATTATCAAAGGAAGGCTGTATATGTGGACTGGGCTGCAGAAATGCCAGAATAGAGGGAAGGCCTAGTCCTATCGAAGACTAGCATCTTCAGCAACTTAAAGCATCTTCAACGATCTTGCAGCATTAGAAGAGTACAGTATAGCATAATGTAAAGTAGTAGTAGTATCAAGTAACAGTCTCGCCCAGAAATCCTTTCTTGACTCCCTACGAGAAAGTGATCCTGGAGCCACATATCCAGGTACCATCTCAAGTTCTAGTTGTATTGACCGGGATACAACTCCGAGTGTCCTTTACCGTAGGACCGGCTATCGATAGATGTTTTCTTCCCTGCAGGGGCGCACCAACTTACCCACCACGCTCGCTTAACTCCGGCCGGACACACTTTTCTGGGTCATGCCCGGTCTCGGTCAAACGATACACCGCAACCCTACCTACAGCTCAGCAGAGAGGTCCCGTCGGTCTACCTCCTAAGCGCAAGGGGGTCTTGGGCCATCGCCCCTCGCCCTCCGGCTCGTTGCGTGCAGGGCGAACCAGGCTCCACCACTACCGGATGGTGCCGGCCCAGCACGGCCGCAGTGCTGAACTGGACGTCTGAAAGAGCTTTCGGCTGATGCTACGATGCAGAGTGCCCATAACTCTTCCCACGTGATGGTTAGTGCTATCCGGCCAAAGGCCGGCTCGGATCAAATATCCAAATCGTTAGAGGTCTAGGGGCTTGCGGTAACGAGCAGAGACTCACGATCGATGTGACCCTGTCGCCCCGTCTCGAGGACTTGCTGCAAGGGCTAAGAATGCCTGCCCGCGCCTCATAAAAATAAATCACGGGTAACTATCCATCATTCGTGGGTACCCCTCAGGGTCGACCCGCCTTTCCAAGTATCAGTAACATCAGTTATGTAGGGCATCCGTGTGGCTACCATATCAAGGGGGAATCCGAGGCATCACCCTCGTTGGACTCCCACGTGATGTAATATCAAGGTGGACGTAGGAGGAATCACCCTCGAGGTCCACACTTGAGGTGTTGCACGACTTCGTCGTTATCGGGGGTGGTGTAGGAGGAATCACCCTCGCTGACCACGACCGAATATCTAACCTACAAGGTTATCATCAGAAGTGCTGACGAGGTATCACCCTCGGCACTCGATAGTAACCCAGTAGTGTCGAGCAACTAAGGAGGAAGTGAGGTGCGGTGCCGGGTCCTGGTCTTCGATCCCGTTGATCGGGTCTTCTGATACTCCAGCGGGGCAGTCGGGATAGGTGGGGGTCACTGATGGGGCTCTACCCAGTCTATTCTAAACAGTTTAGGATGAACTGGAAGGTATCAACAGCAGGTTACAATAAACAGGCTATGCAGCAGAAATAGGATAACAGTAACAGTAGCAAAATCTAATGCAAGCACGAGAAAATAGAATAAGTGATATCGGGATGATCAAAGGGGGGGCTTGCCTAGTTGCTCTGCGGCAAAGGCAAGGTCGTCAGGGGTCGTCGATCTCCAGAGCTGCGTCGGTACCGGGCTCTATAGAGAGAGAAGAGGGGGAGGAAACAGATAAATACATGGCAAACATAAGCAACGCAGAGCATGCTAAGCTAACATGCAGTGCAGGGTTGCCTAAAAGCATGTCTAGGTCATATTAGTTATTTTAGGATTTAAGTTGGATTTATTAACTGGTGTATATGCACTATTCATCTACCGGATACGACCTCGAAGTTGCGGTTTCACCTCCATAGAGGGTCCCGACACGGAAACGAACAGCACGGTCAGCTTTGTCTTGACGTTCTGAGCAACTTTCATGTACAAAGTTTTTCAATCTGAGCTACGGATTAAAAGTTACGAATTTTCAAAGATTTTAGTAATTTTTGGAATTATTTAAATTGACAGAAAAGGATTTGTGACATCAGCATGAGGTCATCACTGCGTCAGCAGTCAACGGACCCGCTGACCAGTCAACGGGGCCCACCAGTCAGTGACTGAGGCTGCCCAGTCAGCCGTTGACCTGGTCAACTGGGTCAACTGGCCCGCGGGGCCCAGCTGCCAGTGACTCAGGGGGCCCCACCTGTCGGCCACATCAGCGACACGTCGGCGCCGGTGCCAGAATACGCTCCGGCGAGCGCCAAGCGCGGCAGAGAGCTCCGACGAGCTCAAAATTCTCTTGTGGTGCACCAAAATGGCCGCGGTTTCCTACTTCCGAACGGCCTCTCCACGCCGCGTCGAACGGCGGTGGCCACGGGAGCTGGGATAGCCAGAGTCATCGCCGGTGAGCACCGCAGCGGACGGCGAATTTCGGGCGTCGTCGGATTCGGGGCTACGACGAGCTATACGGACTGCTCTAAGTTCCTACGGTGTCTACGCGATGCGGGGAGTCCAACTGACGCTAGCCCGTGACCATATGGTCATCGGAGCATTGCCGGTGATGAGCCTTGCGGAGGTGAGCTCGGGCTCGAGGGGGAACGATGGTGAAGTGTGTATCGAGGGGTGAGAGGAAGGAGCTGGGGCTTACAGCGCGGCACACGAAGGCCCTCGGTGGTCGATAGCGCAGAGGGTGGCCGCGGTCGTCGGAGATCGCTGGCGACAGAGAGGTCGGCGCCGAGATCGATCCCGTCCGTGCGGTGCTCTCTGAGCAGAATGGCGGGCGGTGGACGTCGTAGTCGAATGAGGCGGAGACGATGGGCACGGCGGAGACGCGAACGGACGCCGGTGGCCGCGACGGTGACAGCGGCGCGTCGGCAGCTACGCTCGGGTGAGGTGGAGAGATAGAGATCGAGCGCGCGCGAGCAAGGGGAAAGAGGGGGTAAATGGAGGAGACGACCAGGGGGACTGGGCGACGGGAGATCCTTATCCCCTCGCTGTCGGTGGCCATCGGCGTGTCGGGCGCTCACCGACGCGCGCGCGCCCAGCCACGGGGATGACGACACGGCGACGAGGAGGGTGGGTGAGCTGGGCTGGGCCGACTCGGCCCAGCAGCCAGGTAAGTGGCTCTGGCCTTCTCTTTTTCTGTTTTTCTTTTATTCATTCCACAGAGAGGGGAAAAGACTTAGTTGGGCACCCATTTTACTTAGGAAAAATATTGGGAGTGTCCCAATAATTCCTTGTTGTTTTTAGACAGTGCCACAAAAAGTTTGGGAATTTTTTAAACTCATTTGAATTTTCCAATAATAGAATAGCATTTAAAAATACTGAAATGGTGCTGATATAATGGCTAATGCTCATCTTTGCTCAAGAGTGATGTTGTGTTCCTTAACATATAATTGATTTAGAATATTTGCAAGTTGATGAACAATTTTACAGCAATATTTGAGCAACTTCATTATGCACCTTAAATTTGAATTGTTTTCAAGGAGGAATTTTGAATTGAAGTGTTTAGCCAAAATGATCAAGCATAGCAAATGAAGATGACTTGGCATGATTAACTCAGAGTGACAGTGCTCTATTACATAGGGGTGTTACAATTCTCCTCCTCTAAAAGAAATTCTCATCCCAAGAATTCAGGAGGTAGAAGGAAATAGGTCGGGGTATTCCTTGCGAAGATGATCCTTGCGTTCCCAAGTGGCTTCATCTTCAGTATGATTAGACCACTGCACTTTCAGGAACTTGGTAACCTTCTGACGAGTGCGACGTTCAGCTTCGTCGAGAATGCGGATCGGATGCTCCTTATAGGATAGGTCATCTTGCAATTCGAGCATCTCGTGATCCACTGCGCGGTGCGGAGATTCCTTGAAGCATTTTCGAAGCTGCGACACGTGGAAGACGTCGTGGATATGAGAGAATTGCGGTGGCAACTCCAGTTTATATGCCACCTGTCGATGTCTAGCCACAATGCGAAAGGGGCCGATGTAGCATGGAGCTAGCTTGCCCTTGATTCCAAAACGGTGAGTGCCCTTCATAGGGGTAACACGCAGATAAGCTTGATCACCAGGTTGATAGATCAAGCCCCATCGTTTGCGATCATAGTTGCTCTTCTGGCGGTCCTGAGCCGCCTTGAGATTTTCTCGAACAATACGAACTTGCTCTTCGGCGTGTTGGATAATATCCGGACCCACGAGCGGTTGTTCCCCAGTTTCTGACCAATTCAGAGGCGTTCGGCACTTACGTCCATATAGAACCTCGAAGGGGGCCAGTTTCAAGCTGGCTTGATAGCTATTCTTATAAGAGAACTCGGCATACGGGAGAGATTCTTCCCACTTCTTGCCGAAAGAAATAACACAAGCTCGCAGCTTGTCTTCAAGCACTTGATTTACTCGTTCGACTTGGCCTTGGGACTGAGGGTGATATGCTGAACTCCAGGTGATATGAGTTCCCATAGCTTTTTGGAAACTTTCCCAGAATTTTGAGGTGAAAAGACCGCCACGGTCCGAACTGATCTCCTTCGAAATACCGTGGAGTGAAACAATTCTGGAGATATATAATTCTGCTAACTGACTAGCAGTGATAGTGTCCTTGACAGGCAAAAAGTGTGCAACTTTGGAAAGTTGGTCGACGACGACAAGAATAGCATTGTGACCCTTCTGTGATTTGGGAAGGCCAGTAATGAAATCCATCTGAACCTTATCCCATTTCCATAGAGGAATAGGGAGCGGTTGCAGAATTCCAGCAGGCTTCTGATGTTCTACTTTAACGCGACGACACACATCACATTCAGCAACATATCGAGCAATGTCCTGCTTCATTCTAGACCACCAGTACCTTTGACGGAGATCACGATACATCTTGGTGCTACCCAGATGAATAGTCAGCGGTGTATCATGTGCCTCCTTCATGACCTTGTCAGTCATTAGCTCGAAGCGAGGTACGACAATGCGGTCTCTGAAATACAAGGTTCCATCTTCAGACAGCGAGAAATCCCTGTACTTTTCGAGGTGAAGATCTTTCTTCATGAGATCGATTTCAGCATCTTTAGCTTGCGCCCTCTTAACAGCCTTCTCAAGGTCTGGTTCAACAACCAAGGTTTTTAGGTATCCTTGAGGAACTATCTCGAGATTTAGCTTTCGAAGCTCTTCATACAGGAGTGGTTGTTGTAAATGGACTTCAAGTTCACTGTAGTAGGATTTATGACTCAATGCATCAGCCATTACATTAGCCTTGCCAGGGGTATAAGAAATACCCAAATCATAGTCTGCAATGGTCTCCATCCATCTTTGCTGACGGAGGTTTAGAGATGGCTGAGTGAACAAGTACTTCAGGCTTTTATGGTCCGTGTAGATCTCGCAACGATTACCGAGAAGGTAATGTCGCCACAACTGCAGTGCATAGATGACAACAGCTAGTTCTAGATCATGTGCCAGATAATTCTCTTTATGTGGGCGCAACTGACGAGAGCCATAGGCAATCACTTTTCGCTCTTGCATTAGGACACGGCCTAATCCTTCACGGGATGCGTCACAATAGATCACAAAATCTTTGCGAGAATCTGGAGGAGCAAGTACTGGGGCAGATGTCAGCTTGTCTTTGAGTGTTTGAAAACTTTCCTGACATTTTTCTGTCCACTCAAACTTAATGCCCTTGTGAAGCAGATCAGTCAGAGGCTTAGCAATCTTTGAGAAATTCTCGACAAAGCGACGGCAATAGCTTGCAAGGCCGAGAAAACTTCTGACTTGCTTGACATTCTTCGGTGGAGTCCATTCAAGAATAGCCTGAACTCGTTCTGGGTTAACGGCGATGCCATCTTTGGAAATCACATGGCCGAGATATGTCACTTCAGATAACCAGAACTCGCATTTTGAATACTTGGCATATAGTTGATGTTCACGCAGCTTTTCCAGTACAAGCCGAAGGTGTTCGGCATGTTCTTCTTCATTCTTCGAATAAACCAGAATATCATCCAGATATACCACGACTAATTTGTCGAGATAATCCATGAAGATGTAATTCATTAACCGGGAGAAGGTTGCTGGAGCATTGGTTAAGCCGAAAGACATGACAGTGTACTCATAAGAACCATAGCGAGTAACGAATGCTGTCTTGGGAATATCCTCTTCACGAACTCGGATCTGATGGTATCCCAATCTCAAATCAAGCTTAGAGAATACTGAGGAACCAGCAAGTTGATCATACAGATCGTTGATTCTGGGAAGCGGATACTTGTTCCGAATTATTGCTTGGTTGATAGGTCGATAATCTTGAACCAACCGATTCGTACCATCCTTCTTCTTGACAAAGAGGGAAGGTGCTCCCCAAGCAGATGAACTGGGGCGGATGAAACCCTTCTTAAGTGACTTGTCGATTTCTTCCTTAAGCTCGAGAAGGTGGTGCGGAGGCATCTTGTAAGGTCGCTTCGCAATAGGGGTAGTGCCTGGCTTCAAGTCTATAACGAACTCGACAGCTCTAGCAGGGGGTATTCTTGGAAGTTCTTCTGGAAAGACATCTTGAAAATCATGAACAACTGGAACGTTCTCAATGCCTTCAAGAGGTGAGGCATTCAATGCATTCAGAGCATAAATCTGGCTCTCAGCGTCCTGGACTATCCGAGTTGAGTATATGACTGTCTGGCCGGAAGGATGAGTGAGCTGGACTGTCTTAGCAGCACAGTCAATCAAAGCTTCATTCGCTGACAACCAATCCATACCAAGAATGATGTCAATGTCGGAAGGTCCAAGAGCAATAAGGGAAGCAGAGAACATCAACCCTTCAATTCTGATCTGATTGTTGTGACTTACCATCTTGGTTTGCCATCTGGAACTGGGAGTACTAATCTCCAATGGAGTGGGTAATGAGCTCATGGTTAACTCATGCAATTGTGCAAATTGCTGGGACACAAAGGAATGTGATGCTCCAGAATCAAAGAGAACAGAAGTTGCCACTGAATTAACTGGAAGAGTTCCCATCACGATTTTAGGGGACTCTCGAGCTTCTTCCATTTTGACATGGGTGACTTGACCACTATTCATAGAAGGTGGTCTAGCATTACGTTTTCTGCTAGGATGGTTTCGACGGCCCTTCCTACGGTCAACAGGTCGACACGTTGAATCCTGCGGCTGACCCTGGCGACAGTTGAGAGCACGGTGCCCTGGCTGTCCACACTTGCGGCATAAACCATCATTATGGGGAGGAGCCCTAGCATTGAGCTGTCCACTTTGATTTCTGAGTTGGCTAGGCGGCGCAGGCAGACGAGGTGCAACATAAGAAGGTCTCGGTGCAGGGGCAGGTCGGTGATGAACATTGTGTGGGATCCAGACTCGGCGTTTCTGAACAGGCTGACCCGCGGATGAGCCAACATCATGAGTGCATTTGAGCGACTCCTGGTACTTAGCCAAACCAGTTTCAACTCGGTAGGCTTGGCTGACAAGCGTTGCAAAGTCTGCGTAATCCCGAACAACAAGTACGAGCTGTATTTCGGAACGCAGTCCTTCACAGAATTTCTCCTGCTTGCGGACGTCAGAGTCGACGTCATCTTTAGCATAGCGGGATAATTCGAGAAATTTCCTCTGATATTCATCCACAGTCATTGTTCCCTGTGAGAGTTTGCGGAACTCCTGCTTCTTCTGGTCGATCAAACCTTGAGGAATGTACCGTGCACGAAAGGCTGACTGAAATTCCTGCCAAGTGGTTACAGATTCAGCAGGCAACATACTCTTGTGGCTTTCCCACCATTGAGCAGCGGGACCCTTCAAGTGAAATGTCGCAAAGGTGACGTAACTGTCAGGTGCCACACTAGCTGACTCCATTTCAAATAGGATTTCACGAAGCCAATCATCAGCATCCATAGGATTGGTGGAGTTGCGGAAAACAGACAGGTTGAGGCGCACGAATTCTGGCAGAGTCATTGGAGCAGTCTGTTGCTGAGCATTCTGAGTTGGGAACTGAGCCATTACTCCGGTCATAAACTGACGGTTGAGTTCAAACTGCTGCATCATGGCGGCAATATAAGGTGGAGGTGGAGGATCGTCAGCCATCCTGCCAAAACAGCAGGGGCGGTTTAGCAAGAAGAACTGCAGGTGTATGGAATGATTCATGAAGTAACACGCACAACAGAAGGAAGTGCAATAGATACTTCATCATATTCGCACCAGACATTCAAATCCACACATAGCCTCGATTACAATCCGGCAATACGACAGCTGAAAGGGGTAGGCTAGACAACTAGGCGGCTCACAGGAACGCGGTAAGGAAGTATACAACGAGACATAGCAAAGGCTACATCAACGTCGGAGAAAATTATTGGAGCGAGGAATCTGCAAGTGACAACACAGGGTGCCCTCGATAAAAGGATCCTGTAAGCAGAACCTAGCCCACAATCTTGAAGTAAAGGGGGATATTTTCAGAACTCCGGGTGGATGTGATCACGAGAACCTAATGTTGGAGTTAGTAAAATTTTAACCCGAAAGGAAGAGAGATCAGAGTCCCAGAGTAAAGGTCGAGGAGTAAAAGATCCTAATGCCACCCAATTGGCGACGTGGGCCCGTAAGCCACATAGCCAGGTTAGTAAAACAGTTTTGGACCACTAGACTCAACTTCGGCCAAGGAGTTGGAAAGGGGGATTCCTAGAGGCAGTCAGCTCTGATACCAACCTGTGACGCCCCTGGCTTAATCGTGCACTAACCATACACGCAATTGCACACGATCAAGCCTAAGGACTCACTTGAAGATATCACAACACAACTCTAAAACATAAATAAAGTCATACAAGCTTTATATTACAAGCCAGGGCCTCGAGGGCTCGAATACATAGCTCGATGGCATACAAGCGTCAGCGGAAGCATTAGATATCTAGGTACAGATATTACAGAGGAACAGATAAGCCTTTAGAAAGGCGGGGCAAAATAAAAAGCTACGATCGAAAGGCGTAGGCCTCCTGCCTAGGACCCTCCGAACCTACTCCTGGTCATCAACCATCTTGAAGTAATAGCCATCCTCGGGGTGGTAGAAGTAGTCATCGGCGGGGGCAGCGTTATCAGGGGCTTCGTCATCTGGTCACGACAAACTAGTATGGGGAGAAAAAAGAAAGCAAAGCAACCATGAGTACTCCGAAGTACTCAGCAAGCAATGATCTACACTACATATGCAACATTATCAAAGGAAGGCTGTATATGTGGACTGGGCTGCAGAAATGCCAGAATAGAGGGAAGGCCTAGTCCTATCGAAGACTAGCATCTTCGGCAATTTCAAGCATCTTCAACGATCTTGCAGCATTAGAAGAGTACAGTATAGCATAATGTAAAGTAGTAGTAGTATCAAGTAACAGTCTCACCCAGAGATCCTTTCTCGACTCCCTGCGAGAAAGCGATCCCGGAGCCACATATCCAGGTACCATCTCAAGTTCTAGTTGTATTGACTGGGATACAACTCCGAGTGTCCTTTACCGTAGGACCGGCTATCGATAGATGTTTTCTTCCCTGCAGGGGTGCACCAACTTACCCACCACGCTCGCTTAACTCTGGCCGGACACACTTTCCTGGGTCATGCCCGGCCTCGGTCAAACGATACACCGCAACCCTACCTACAGCTCAGCAGAGAGGTCCCCGTCGGTCTACCTCCTAAGCGCAAGGGGGTCTTGGGCCATCGCCCCTCGCCCTTCTTGTTGTTGCGTGCAGAGCGAACCAGGCTCCACCACTACCAGATGGTGCCGGCCCAGCCCGGCCGCAGTGCTGAACTGGACGTCTGAAAGAGCTTTCGGCTGATGCTATGATGCAGAGTGCCCATAACTCTTCTCACATGATGGTTAGTGCTATCCGGCCAAAGGCCGGCTCGGATCAAATATCCAAATCGTTAGAGGTCTAGGGACTTGCGGTAACGAGCAGAGACTCACGATCGATGTGACCCCATCGCCCCGTCTCGAGGACTTGCTGCAAGGGCTAAGAATGCCCGGCCGCGCCTCGTAAAAATAAATCACGGGTAACTATCCATCATTCCCGGGTACCCC
Source organism: Thinopyrum elongatum (assembly GCA_011799875.1). Classification (NCBI taxonomy): domain Eukaryota; kingdom Viridiplantae; phylum Streptophyta; class Magnoliopsida; order Poales; family Poaceae; genus Thinopyrum; species Thinopyrum elongatum. The sequence continues at coordinate 443,733,955 of CM022297.1, read as the reverse complement.
TCAGGGTCAACCCGCCTTTCCAAGTATCAGTAACATCAGTTATGTAGGGCATCCATGTGGCTACCATATTAAGGGGGAATCCGAGGCATCACCCTCGTTGGACTCACACCTGATGTAATATCAAGGTGGACGTAGGAGGAATCACCCTCGAGGTCCACACTTGAGGTGTTGCACGACTTCGTCGTTATCGGGGGTGGTGTAGGAGGAATCACCCTCGCTGACCACGACCGAATATCTAACCTACAAGGTTATCATCAGAAGTGCTGATGAGGTATCACCCTCGACACTCGATAGTAACCCAGTAGTGTCGAGCAACTAAGGAGGAAGTGAGGTGCGGTGCCGGGTCCTGGTCTTCGATCCCGTTGATCGGGTCTTCTGATACTCCAGCCTGGCAGTCGGGATAGGTGGGGGTCACTGATGGGGCTCTACCCAGTCTATTCTAAATAGTTTAGGATGAACTGGAAGGTATCAACAGCTGGTTACAATAAATAGGCTATGCAGCAGAAATATGATAACAGTAACAGTAGCAAAATCTAATGCAAGCACGAGAAAATAGAATAGGCGATATCGGGATGATCAAAGGGGGGGCTTGCCTGGTTGCTCTGTGGCAAAGGCAAGGTCGTCAGGGGTCGTCGATCTCCGGAGCTGCGTCGGTACCGGGCTCTATAGAGAGAGAAGAGGGGGAGGAAACAGATAAATACACAGCAAACATAAGCAACGCAGAGCATGCTAAGCTAACATGCAGTGCAGGGTTACCTAAAAGCATGTCTAGGTCATATTAGTTATTTTAGGATTTAAGTTGGATTTATTAACCAGTGTATATGCACTATTCATCTACCGGATACGGCCTCGAAGTTGCGGGTTCTCCTCCGTAGAGGGTCCCGACACGGAAACGGACTGCACGGTCAGCTTCGTCTCGTCGTTCTGAGCAACTTTCATGTACAAAGTTTTTCGATCTGAGCTACGGATTAAAAGTTACGAATTTTCAAAGATTTTAGTAATTTCTAGAATTATTTAAATTGACAGAAAAGGATTTGTGACATCAGCATGAGGTCATCACTGCGTCAGCAGTCAATGGACCCGCTGACCAATCAACGGGGCCCACCAGTCAGTGACTGAGGCTGCCCAGTCAGCCATTGACCTGGTCAACTGGGTTAATTGGGCCCGCGGGGCCCAGCTGCCAGTGACTCAGGGGGCCCCACCTGTCGGCCACGTCAGCAACACGTCGGCGCCGGCGCCAGAATACACTCCGGCGAGCGCCGAGCGAGGCAGAGAGCTCCGACGAGCTCGGAATTCTCCTGTGGTGCACCAAAATGGCCGCGGTTTCCTGCTTCCGAACGGCCTCTCCACGCCGCATCGAACGGCGGTGGCCACGGGAGCTGGGATAGCCGGAGTCGTCGTCGGTGAGCACCGCAGCGGACGGCGAGTTTCGGGCGCCGTCGGATTCGGGGCTACGACGAGCTATACGGACTGCGCTAAGTTCCTACGGTGTCTACGCGATGCGGGGAGTCCAACTAACGCTAGCCCATGACCATATGGTCATCGGAGCATCGTCGGCGATGAGCCTTGCGGAGGCGAGCTCGGGCTCGAGGGGGGAACGACGGTGCAGCGCGTCCTAGCACTAATCGAGGGGTGAGAGGGAGGAGCTGGGGCTTATAGCGCGGCACACGAAGGCCCTCGGTGGTCGGTAGCGCAGAGGGTGGCCGCGGTCGTCGGAGATCGCCGGCGACAGAGAGGTCGGCGCTGAGCTCGATCCCGTCTGTGCGGTCCTCTCCAAGCAGAATGGCGGGCGGTGGACGTCGTAGTCGAACGAGGCGGAGACAATGGGCACAGCGGAGACGCGAACGGACGCCGGTGGCCGCGATGGTGACAGCGGTGCGTCGGCAGCTACGCTCGGGTGAGGTGGAGAGAGAGAGATCGAACGCGCGCGAGCGAGGGGAAAGAGGGGGTAAATGGAGGAGACGACCAGGGGGACTGGGTGAGGGGAGATCCTTATCCCCTCGCTGTCGGTGGCCATCGGCGTGTCGGGCGCTCGCCGACGTGCGCGCGCCTAGCCACGGGGACGACGACACAGCGACGAGGAGGGTGGGTGAGCTGGGCTGGGCCAACTCGGCCCAGCAGCCAGGTAAGTGGCTCTGGCCTTCTCTTTTTCTGTTTTTCTTTTATTCATTCCATAGAGAGGGGAAAAGACTTAGTTGGGCACCCATTTTACTTAGGAAAAATATTGGGAGTGTCCCAATAATTCCCTGTTGTTTTTAGACAGTGCCACAAACAGTTTGGGAATTTTTGAAACTCATTTGAATTTTCCAATAATAGAATAGCATTTAAAAATACTGAAATGGTGCTGATATAATGGCTAATGCTCATCTTTGCTCAAGAGTGATGTTGTGTTCCTTAACATATAATTGATTTAGAATATTTGCAAGTTGATGAACATTTTTACAGCAATATTTGAGCAACTTCATTATGCACCTTAAATTTGAATTGTTTTCAAGGAGGAATTTTGAATTGAAGTGTTTAGCCAAAATGATCAAGCATAGCAAATGAAGATGACTTGGCATGATTAACTCAGAGTGACAGTGCTCTATTACATAGGGGTGTTACATGTCCGGCTGATCCTTTTGCTCTCCTTCGTATTGATCAGGTCATTGATGCTACGGCGGGTTGTGAGCATTTGAGTTTTTTGGATGCTTATTCTGGTTATCATCAGACCAAGATGGCAGTTAAGGACCAGGAGAAGACAGCTTTCATCACTCCCTTTGGAGCCTTCTGCTACGTGTCTATGCCTTTTGGGCTCAAGAGTGCCCAGTCGACTTATCAGCGTTGTGTTCAGAATTGCCTCCATGGCCAGGTTGGGCGTAATGTTCATGCTTATGTGGATGATATTGTTGTGAAATCCAGGAAGAAGGAGACCTTGTTAGATGATCTGAAGGAGACCTTTGACAATCTCCGGGTCTACATGATGATGCTTAACCCGGCCAAATGTGTCTTTGGTGTGCCAGCTGGCAAGCTCTTAGGCTTTTTGGTCTCTGAGAGAGGCATTGAAGCTAACCTGGAGAAAATCAAGGCTATCACTTCTTTGGTTAAACCGGCATGTGTTAACGATGTCCAGCGTTTGGCGGGTCGTATTGCGTCTTTAAGCTGGTTTATAAGCCGCCTGGGGAAAAGGCTATTCCTCTATACCAGATGATGAAGAAAACAGATCATTTTGTTTGGAGTGATGCTGCCAATCAGGCGTTCGAGGCGCTTAAAAAACAGTTGGCTGAGCCGCCGGTTCTTGCAGCTCCTATTGATAAGGAACCCTTGCTTTTGTATGTGGCTGCTAATAGCAGAGCCATCAGCGTAGCGGTTGTGGTAGAGAGAAAGGAACCAGGCAAGGAATATCCGATTCAAAGGCCGGTTTACTATGTCAGTGAGGTATTAATTGAATCTAAGAAAAGGTACCCACATTAGCAGAAGCTAGTTTATGGCGTGTTCATGGCTAGTCGCAAGCTGAAGCATTATTTCCATGGTCATCCTATCACTGTGGTCAGTTCTGCTCCTCTAGGGATATTATTCAGAACAGAGAAGCTACAGGCCGGGTGGCCAAGTGGGCCATTGAGCTTGGACCCCATGGGTTAAAGTATGTGCCTCGGACAGCCATCAAATCTCAGGCACTTGTGGACTTTATCAATGACTGCACAGATTTGCAGATGCCTGAGGAGAAGCCTAATAATACGCATTGGACTATTCATTTTGATGGATCCAGGCAGTTGGAAGGCTCGGGGGCTGGAGTTATTTTGACTTCCCCACGAGGTGATAAGTTCTGTTATGTCTTAAGGCTGATGTTTCCTTGTACTAACAATGCAGCTAAATATGAGGCCTTACTCCATGGTCTTCGGATGGCCAAAGAGATGAACCTTAGCCGGGTCAGGTGTTTTGGCGATTCTGATCTGGTGGCTCAGCAAGTCTCAGAAACTTGGGATTCCAAAGACCCACTCATGGCGGCTTATCGCCGGGCGGTTGATGGTATTGCTGGTCATTTCAAGGGTTATCAAGTGGAACATGTTGATCGCAGGAAAAACGAGGCGGCTGATGCTTTAAGCCGGCTGGGATCTCAGCGTAAGCCAGTACCACCTAATGTCTTTCTTGATATTCTGAATAATCCTTCAGTTAAATTGCCTACGGAAGAGGATCTTGCTATCCCTGACCCGGAGGCACAGTTGGTGGTGGCTCTTCATGCTATTCCTGATTGGATAGTTCCGTATTTGGCTTATATGACCCGGGGAGAGTTACCTGAGGATGAAACTTTGGCCAGGCAAATAACCCGGCGGTCTAAGTCAATGACCATTGTCAATGGCGAGTTACACCGATGCAGTGTCACAGGGGTGTTTCAGCGTTGTATTTCTCCTGAGGAGGGCCGTGAGATTCTAAGAGAGATTCATGAAGGAGATTGTGGCCATCATGTTGGCTCTAAGTCTCTCGTGGCTAAGGCTTTTCGTCATGGGTTTTATTGGCTGACAGCTCATACTGATGCAGAAGATCTGGTTAGCAATTGCGACGGCTGTCAGAAATTTTCCAGACGAGCTCATGTGTCGGCTCAAAAATTGAGGATGATTCCAATCACTTGGCCGTTTGCAGTCTGGGGGCTAGATATGGTTGGACCTTTCAATAGATCCAAGGACAAAAAGACCCACCTTTTGGTGGCGGTTGACAAATTTACTAAGTGGGTTGAGGCAGAGCCGGTCAGCAAGTGTGATGCGGCAACGGCGGTTCAATTTATTAAAAAGGTGATTTTCCGTTTTGGCTACCCGCATAGCATCATAACTGATAATGGTACTAATCTATCTAAGGGTGCTATGAAAGAGTTCTGTCAACAAGAGCATATTCGTCTTGACGTTTGTCAGTGGCTCACCCCCAGTCCAATGGTCAAGCCGAAAGGGCCAATCAAGAAATCTTAAGAGGCATAAAGCCCCGGCTTATGGTCCCTTTGCAGAGGACGCCGGGTTGTTTGGTGGAAGAGTTACCCTCAGTGCTTTGGAGTATTAATACTACCCCCAACAGATCCACGGGTTATACGCCCTTCTTCATGGTTTACGGAACAGAGGCGGTTCTTCCCAGTGACATCCGTCACGACTCGCCCCGTGTGGCGGCTTATGTTGAAGATGATAATGAAAAAGCACGTCAGGATGATCGCCCCGTGACCTTGCGGCGGCTCGTTCGGCGATTTACCAGCAAGATCTTCGTCGTTATCATAGTCGCCGGGTTAAAACCCGGACCTTTCAAGAAGGTGATTTGGTGCTCCGGCTCATCCAGGATCAAACAGACATGCACAAATTATCCCCACCTTGGGAAGGGCCTTTTGTGGTCAGCAAAAATTTGAACAACGGGTCATATTACCTCATTGACATTCGAGACCACAAGGACTCACGAACATCGGAGGAGGAGAGACCTGCCGGCCTTGGAACATTGCTCATCTTCGGCCTTATTACACTTGAGCTACCAGCTCTTATGTTGTACATACTTTCATCAATGTATATATTATGATCAGTATAATAAAGTCGGCATCCCTGATAATTCAGGGCCTCTGTCGTTTCATCTCTGAGTATCTAAGTTTTTATTGTCAGTTCATAAGATCACTTGGGGGCTTCCTGCTCAATGAGCATAGCTGTGCTTACCCTCTTGATCCGGCTTACATGCCTTGTTACAAATCGCTTGGGGGCTTCCTGCCCAAGTTAAAGGTTACCAAAGAGAACTTGCTACAGTGCGCAGTTCAAACATAGGTATCCTGCCTTGAGGGCTTATTATAGGTCACTTGGGGGCTTCCTGTTCAATGAACATAGCTATACTTACCCTCTTGATCGGCTTGTATGCTAGGTGTAAACACCAAATTCCGGGTTATCCTGCCTGTATGTCTTTGTCACTTCGCCTAGGTAATCCTGGAATGACCCGCCGTACTCTCAATAGTCAATCTTATAATAAAGACCCTGAACTTGTCGAGGTTAAAACTGCGGTTGGTCATGTGAGGGCCGGCTTACGGGTTTGAATGAAGGATTAACTCAGTGGCTGTGCGGCCCATGAAAGCACTTGAAATTTTGGCTTGGCGGCCTATGAAAGCCTTGTTTCTTTTTTCTGATTTGTTATTTTCTTTGAACATTGTTTGGATTCATATCCTTGTACCATATTAATATATGGTTTAAAACAATTCCGGCCATGTAGCCTTATTCTTTATGACTCATATTTGAGCATATTTGGGGTTTTGATAACCCGTCCTGGCTTTGGACGTTAAGTCGCCAGTATACTTTGATTGCGCAATTGAAATTATGCGCTTATAAATCTTTGGGTTGTTGCCCTCACTGGATATGGCGGTGTAAACCGGCGGTATGAACTAATTTTACAGGTATGTTTTTACTAGTTATATGAATATGCGAGGTTTGATAACCCGCCCTGGTTATAGACTTTAAAGTCGCCAGAACATATTTTGTTGGGCATTATGACCCGCCTTGGCTTAAACCGCCAGGGCGAATATTGTTTAAACATATGTGCAGGAACATTTGAACTCATATGATCATTGGAAAGGATGATGAAATTTTTGCCTCATTGGTAGCACATCAAGTTTTTCATCAGCAATTTTCAAAACAAAAACGATAAACATGCACGATGGCATGGCAGATCATTGTGTTCATCTAGCCTATTACAAGGCGTCTTACGGCCCAAAAGAATAAGTGTTTTTTCTGTGCACAGATTCTACACGGTAGGTTATAAGCCGGTCCTTTGGTTAGTTCTCTTGGTCCTGGCGGGTTGAAGATTCCGGGTCATCCTGCGCCGATTCTTCGTCTTCCCCCATCATCTGGAAGTCAAATGTGGCCCAATTAATCCCAGTCAAAGCTTTAAATACAGCTTCCTCATCTATAAGGGTCGACGGATCAATATCGGGAGCGAAGGTGTGCTTACGTGTTGGCGGGATAAGATCCACGGCATCATGAACCGGCGCTGATACTTTTGAGTTTTCTGTGGTGTACGCCGCCTGATATGTTGACAAGTCAGTCTCCTCTGCTAGCTTGCTTGCCAAAGGGCGCATTTCCCTTACACACTTGGCGAAATCTGCTGCTTCGAAGGGAGACCCGTCCTCCTTTAGGCTTGGGCAGCTGGTGGCCAACTCTTCTGGGTCCAGTTCTGCTTGCCATGCCTTTGCCCGGCTCAGCGCGGTGATGGCACCGGCTCTGGCAGCTGATCGCTTTAGCTCTTCAACTCTTTGATGCAGCACCAATAATTTATCCAGCACTTCCCTGATGAGTGAAGGTGATTGCTTTTTATGCGAGATAGTAGATATAGCCCGTTGAGCGCCGGTGTATAATTGCTCCACAAGGGTATAGGCGGCTTTAAGTTTCACACGCATGTCTTGACCAAGGTTGGAACTTCTGGGGCCTGCATCGGCAAAGATATTGATAAATTGGCTGATGATTGTTATATATTGGTGGTGAAAGATTGAAGTACAATATTACTTACCAAAGATGGCAGCTGTCATGCTATTAATCTGACACTTCAAGCCGGATAACTCTTCAGTCACCGGCCTAAGAGCAGCCTCAGCATCTTCAGCTCTCTTCAAAAGAGTGGCCTTCTCGATTTCCCAGCCGCTCTCTGTGTGCTGAAATCCGTCTTTAACTTTTCAGAAACCTCCAAGGCGGCTTTCAATTCTGATTTGGCCTTTGATGTCTCTGATTGTTGTAACGAGATGTTCTTCTGCAGATCGATCACCTGCGATTCCTTCATGTTTAACTCAGCCTGAAAGGGTAAATCGGATAATGCTCAGGAATAATAACAATGATTTGGTTGAAGTCCCAAGCACATTACAAAGTATTCTACTTGGCACTTGGGGGCTAATGTAGGTTGATTCTTTCTCAAGACAGATCCTTAATGACCCGGCTATATTTTTTAAATTCAGCCGGCTCATGGGGGCTACATATTCGGATTTTGATTACAAACATGACGTTAAGTCCCGGCTTAGCTATTCAGCTTAAGCCGACCCTTGGGGGCTACGTAATTGGATCTAATACAGATTGAGTAATTTTGAAGGATTGCATGAAGGCTATCATTTAAGTCTACATCATTCTCAAATTCTTTCGTATCCTATAGACTTGGCGGCTGACATATATATTACTATGAGACAGATTTCAGTGGTTACCTCAAAGCGCTCTTTCATCAGGTTGACTAAACCGGCTTCCATGTCTCGGCTAGTATGCAGGCGGCTTAGGTAGCCCGAATGAATCTCGCTAGCGTTGAAACTGGTGTAACTCTCCAAGTCCAGTTTCCATTTGCCTTTTTCAGCAGCGGAGAATTTTTCCTTGGCATTGTGCTTTGATAACATGGTGGATTGCCTGGCTCTGCATAACTGGTCCCAGTGATCATAACATCTTCAGCCTCTTCTTCAGCAGGCTTGGTGGATCTTGGCGGTTCAGTGTTAGAGGGTTCAACATCTATTGGCTCCTCCGCAAGGTTCTGAATTTCTGGTGGCGGGTCATCAGCAGCAGCCTCCGGAGCCCTTTGAGAAGCTTCAGATACAGTTGGTATTTCCGGCTCAAAAATCTTGGGATCTTCGGCCGGTTTATTTACTTTTAACTTCTTGCTGGGTTTGGCTATGCCACTAAAAGTAAGACATATAAGGATATCAGTATATCGTTATACAAGTGTTAAAGCAGAAAAGTTTAATATACTCACCCAGGAGCAACTTTGAAGAGGGGAATCTGAGTCCCAGTTGAGTCGCCAGAAGAAGAATGAGAAGTAGCCTGATAATTTGAGTCGGACGGATTAAGTGGTTGATGGATGAGACCCGCCTTAGGAAAGGAGAGGCTTGGAATTTGTGGCACCTCATTCCGGCGTTTCCAAGGAGCCAGCGTGTTGGGAAAGCTGGAGGAAAGGTTGCCGCCGCTGCTGTTCCGGGTCGTGCGGCGTGCTTCATGCTGTTGTTTCTTCAAAATAAAGTTGGGATCCAGATAAGCTAAAGGGTGAGAAAACCTTATTTTCCGGCTCGCTTGTCGAACTTTCGGTCTTGGCAAAGGTTCAGAGTCGGAGGAAAGGATAGTTACCTCTTCACCATCTGCGTGGCTAGCTTCCGCGTCATCCTGAGAGTTTTCAGCATCAATAAGGTGTATAAAAAAAGAGCCAAGGGAGTCAAGTTTTACCTCCGACTCATCGTCATCCAAAGCAAACAGCTCTGAGGTGTTCGTTTTCTTCTTAGCAGGCTTTTTGTGAGCCTTATTCTTTGTCCTGGTCTTCTTGGCCAGCTTATCTTGCAATTTCTTGCTCCAGAAGGGAGCATCAACTTGAAAAAGAAGCAAACTAATATGAAAGATGTACAATGCAGTATGGATAATGATTATAAGAAAATCGAGATAAGGTACTTACGGCTGGAGCCGGGTTAAGAGTGCAGAAGGGGTTCAGCCCCGTTTTGCTGCAAGTCTCTAAACTCTCATGGAGCAGAGTCTTAGTCATATCGTTGATCTGTTTATCGTCCAGACAGATTGGAGAGTAACGCAGTGGATCCTTAACATCGCCAGTATACTCACACATTAAGCGGGACTGGCGGCTTAAGGGTAATATTCTCCATGCGACCCAACATCGAACTAGATCGACTCCAGTCAAACCATTGGCCATTAAGGCTCTGATCTTTCCAAAAATGGGCATATATTTGGCCCATTCTTCTGTGCTGATCCGCTCTGGGAGAGGGTGCCTGTTGCTAAGCCGGTGTTCACGGTAACCCGGCAGAGGATTTTCGCCTTCTGGAGATGTGTCTTTGCAATAAAACCAAGTCTGGTTCCAGTCCTTAGGATGACTGGGAAGTGCGGCAGCAGGAAAAGTGGCTTCTTTCCGCCTCTGAATTGAAATGCCACCTACTTCTAGGCTGGGCCCATCTGTGAACTCAGTCTGGCGGTTCAAGTAATAAAATTCCCTGAACAATTCTACAGTGGGCTCTTGTTGAAGGTACACTTCGCAGAAAACTTGAAAGTTGCAAATATTTGAAACAGAGTTGGGCCCGATGTCTTAAGGATGAAGTTGGAAGAAATGCAGCACGTCACGAAAGAATTTTGAGCCGGGTGGGGTAAACCCCCGAAGCATATGATCAGTAAAAACTATGACTTTGCCTGCTTGTGGGACAGGGGTGGTCTCTGTTCCTGGGACTCTCCAGTGGATAACATTTTTTGCAGCTAAGGCACCCACTTGGACAAACTCATTTAGCGTCTGTTCTGTGACCCGGGAGGCGACCCAGTTGCATGAAGTAACGGTTTTGGTCATTTTGTTGATGAAAAGCCTAGAAAGGAAAATATTGCCGGATTAAGGTTATGTTGTTAAAGACGTTCAGTGATTAAAAAGTAAGTGCATTATGCAAGGCTAATTCGTATGCAGAGAATACGTGCTATAAAGGTTGGCATGATTAAACCGGAAGACAATGCCGGGTTATACAGGTTCTGAACATACACTGGCGGCTTAAAGCGGGACTAATGGTGTTTGGCGGGTTACGGCCTACCATATAAGCCGCCCGCACGGCTGCAGTTCACAAGTATCTGTAGACCTATAAGTGGAATTTTGCTAAGTATTGAACAAACAGGTTCCGCGGATCAGTTCTATGATTTTTGATCTACAGCAGTTCAAAAAATGAAATAAATCTTAAACCTAAGGTTGCGGCAGTGGAAGAACTCATATTCTCAGATGGGATCTTGTGCAGAAAGGATACCTTTTGCGATTGGAAAGGGATGCTAAAACTACTACCGCACAACTACAGCGTTGTGTTCAGATCAAACTACGCGTTCTAAAGAGGAAAAATGAGGAACGGTGAATAATACCGACGAACGGCGAAAACCCTAATGCAGATCTGCTATGAAGAAAGGTGAGTACTTACTGACACTGATGAACAGCGGAGGTGCGCCTCAGTTTTCTGGTCTGTTCAGGTCGATGCAGCGGCCAGAGTTGGTGTTGTTGATGAAGGACGACGGCGGTGGAGCTCGGTCGCAGTGGAGTCGCGAGGAGGAAGAAGATGTGAGGACTGGGGGAAAACGTGAAAAAGGGCCCCCTGTCCCTATTTATAAGGAGGTGACTAGATGGCATGCGCGGGAATCGAGGAGGCCAAAAATGATTATGTGGCTATATGGACGCCTCGATTTTCGGGAGGTCTATTAAGATAAAGATCTGTTGAGATGTCCTGGGCTTTGTGCGGAATTAGTATGCATGATGCCATGGCAGGTTACAGAGGTTCTGATATGACGTCATGGCGGGTTACAGTGAATTGGTAAGGAGTTGATAATGGAAGATTCTGCCAGATCAAGTGGTGAAGATTGATGTGAACAAGTTCAAATCAACTTGGGGCCTAATGTTGGGGATATAACTACTAGGTATGACCCGCCCAGGAGGGGCCGGGTCATGCCATTGGCGGCTTAAGGATGAAGATGGCGGTTCATAGAGCAAGCCCATTGAAGGCCCAAGACCCGGAGGCGACTTAAGGTCCGGAGGTGTGAACCACCAGGCGATGACTTGTTTTGTAAGGCAAGCTTAGTTAGAAACCGAGCTAGTCACGTTTGTGTGGACCGGCCGGGACTTTGTAAGCCGCTGGGCATCAACTTGTATATAAAGGGGTGACCCGGCGGCGGGTTAACTCAGGAAAACAATCGATCGAGAACTAGGTCAAGCGTATTCGCTCCCTGGTAATCGAAACCCAAGCAATACAACCAAAAGCAGGAGTAGGCTTTTACCTCATTGAGAGGGGCCAAACCTGGGTAAACTCTCTTTGCCCTTTGTCCCGTTCAACCCCTTTAAGCTAACCAAGTTGCGATGGCTCCACACCTAAGTCCTTTTGCTAGGACATCTGCCGTGTTAAGTCCATGACATAGTCCACCAGTTTTTCTGGGTTCGCAAACATTTCTTAAAGCAATAAGACACTCAGCCCCCGAGCATGTTTCCTCTACAACCCTAAAAAAAGGCCCTACGAATTGTGTCCAACTCTTTTAGGATTATTTTTGGGACACCAAAGAACCAAAATAGACGGAGAGAGAGTGGAGGACCAAGGAGAGGATGGTTAGCCTAGCGCCACGAGAGAGGAGTCAGGAAATCCAAGTTGTAAGGTGGTTAAGGGAATGTTCGACTAGAGGTTGGAATGATGAGAAGGGAAGTTTTGTAAGGGGGGAGGCCTAAGTAGGTTTGAGGGTAGGAGGAGACCAGGCGGTCGAAGATGGACACAATGTTCGTGGCCATGGAGGGTTGTAGGTGGACAAGCAAGAAGGTGGTTTTTTGGGAATTTAGCGAGAGTCCGGTCGCCTCGGCAAAGCGATTGAATTTTTTTTAGTTGTTTAGCTGAAGCGTGTGCGGGGATGAGGGTGTCATCTCCATATTAAAGTAGAATAGGGGAGGAATGGGTCTAGAGGGTGGTGCAAATCATGTCATTGTGCGACATGAGGATTAGGCGTTGAAGTACGTCAGCTACTAGGATGAAAAGGTAAAGGGGTTAGGGGGTCGCTATGGCTGAGGCCTTTTTTTGCAGTTGATGCAAGACCTAAGAACCCTATTGAGAAGGACAGCCATTTTCCCTGAGGAGAGGAGAGAGGTAATCCAAGAGCACCATTTTGGCGGGAAACCTCTGTGAGAGAGGATCTGCAGGAGGGGGTACTAAGCAATGGAGTCGAAGGCTTTTCGAAAGTCCAGCTTGAACACCATTGTAGATTCTTTCCTAGAGTGGAAAGAGTTTTCGATATTAGCCGAGTAGATAAAAATTTCTGCAATGGAGCTTCCATTATGTAACGCCCCAGCCAAACCCACCCGTTCCAGGCTGTTGCACCTATGATTTGATACGTCTCAAATGTATCTATAATTTTTTATTATTTTATGCTATTATAATATCACTTTCGAATAGTTTTGATATAATTTTTTTGGACTAAGCTATTAATTTGGTGCCCAGAGCTAGTTGTTGTTTACTGCATGTTTTAGGTTTTACATAAAATCAATATTTACGGAGCTCAAAATAACTTGGGATTTTTTATGATTTTTTTCGAAGGACAAAGATTCCAGTAAGCACCAAAAGGGGCCGATGGGCCATCCCAGGCCCCCACACGCCAAGGGGCCTGATACGTCCCCAACATATCTACTTCTCCAAACACTTTTGTTCTTATTATTTTGACCTCTAATTTGCATGATTTGAATGAAACTAATCCGGACTAACGCTTTTTTCAGTACAACTACCTTGGTGTTATTTTTGTGCAGAAATAAAAGTTCTCAGAACTGGACAAAACTTTATGGATATTTTTTATGGAATATATAAAAATACTGGAGCAAAGAAGTACCAGGGGGCCACCATGGGGCCACAAGCCAGGGTGGCCACCATGCAGCGTCAACCACAACCACATCATGACGGCGTAGTCCTCGTCCACGGGTTTCGCTGTCGACATCCGGCAAGCCTTCACAACAACGTCTGATAGAACTAGGACAGAGCAAATCTGGACGATGAGACTAGAAAGGAAGGATGGGGAAAGAGGAGCGAGAAACAATATGAGGCGTCAGCGGTCTGCGCACCAGAAATATTAATGTTAGGTAAGTTGGCTTCCAAACTTGTTGCCTGTGCGCAAGAATAAATTGCCAGAAAATGATCGTGCAGAATAGGCACAAGTTCCAAGAGCAAAAACTGAATACACACAGTAAGTTTCATGACAGATATCCCTATCGCACAAGAGAAAAAATGTTAGCAATGAAAATGAAATCAAATAATTCAAAAAGCAGTGCACTTTGAAGAACATAATTGAAATCATATCTCCTACGGCAAAAATCCTAACTATAGTATCAAACTATTTTCACAAATCAGTATTTGATACTAGAAGGATGCATGTATTGAAGAATACATATTTGAGGCAAGAGAACAGAAAATGTTGGGAAAAGATCAGTGGAGATTTTGCATGGGAAGAAGGATGCATGAAACAAACAACACAAAGGACAACACAAACGGATGAACGAAGATCACGTAAACGAAAACATTGGACAAAAGGGAAAGGAAGATAAAAGAAGTGGAGAAAACATAACTCAAATAACAAAATAACAGGGCAGGGGCGTGAAGGAAATATGCCCTAGAGGCAATAATAAAGTTGTTATTTTATATTTCCTTATTCATGATAAAGGTTTATTATTCATGCTAGAATTGTATTGATCGGAAACTTAAATACATGTGTGAATACATAAACAAATACCGTGTCCCTAGTAAGCCTCTACTAGACTAGCTCGTTGATCAAAGATGGTTAAGGTTTCCTAACCATAGACATGTGTTGTCATTTGATAACCGTATCACATCATTAGGAGAATGATGTGATGAACAAGATGAAGGAAATATGCCCTAGAGGCAATAATGAAGTTGTTATTTATATTTCCTTATATCATGATAAATGTTTATTATTCATGCTAGAATTGTATTAACCAGAAACTTAATACATGTGTGAATACATAGACAAAACAAAGTGTCCCTAGTATGCCTCTACTAGACTAGCTCATTAATCAAAGATGGTTAAGTTTCCTGACCATAGACATGTGTTGTCATTTGATGAACGGGATCAAATCATTAGGAGAATGATGTGATGGACAAGACCCATCCGTTAGCTTAGCATAATGATCGTTAAGTTTATTGCTATACCTTTCTTCATGACTTATACATATTCCTCTGACTATGAGATTATGCAACTCCCGAATACCGGAGGAACACTGTGTGTGCTATCAAACATCACAACGTAACTGGGTGATTATAAAGATGATCTACAGGTGTCTTCGAAGGTGTTTGTTGAGTTGGCATAGATCGAGATTAGGATTTGTCACTCCGAGTATCGGAGAGGTATCTCTGGGCCCTCTCGGTAATGCACATCATATGAAGCCTTGCAAGCAATGTGACTAATGAGTTAGTTATGGGATGATGCACTACGGAACGAGTAAAGAGACTTGCCGGTAACGAGATTGAACTAGGTATGAAGATACCGACGATCGAATCTCGGGCAAGTAACATACCGATGACAAAGGGAACAACGTATGTTGTTATGCGGTTTGACTGATAAAGATCTTCGTAGAATATGTGGGAGCCAATATGAGCATCCAGGTTCTACTATTGGTTATTGACCGGAGACGAGTCTCGGTCATGTCTACATAGTTCTCGAACCCGTAGGGTCTGCACGCTTAACGTTCGATGACGATTTGTATTATGAGTTATGTGATTTGATGACCGAAGTTTGTTCGGAGTCCCGGATGTGATCACGGACATGACGAGGAGTCTCGAAATGGTCGAGACATAAATATTGATATATTGGAAGGCTATGTTCGGACACCGGAAAGGTTTCGGAAAGGTTCGGGCATTTTTCGGAGTACCGGGAGGTTACCGGAACCCCCCCCCCCCCTCTTTCCTTCTCCCTTTCCACCTCTTTCCCTCTCTCCCTCTTTTGGAAAAGGAAGGGGACTCCAACTAGGATTGGGAATCCTAGTTGGACTCCCCCTATAGGCGCGCCCCTCCTAGGTCAGCCTCCTCCTCCTCCCTCCTTTATATACGGGGGAAGGGGGCACCCCATAGACACACAAGTTGATTGTTTAGCCGTGTGCGGTGCCCCCCTCCACAGATTTCCACCTCGGTCATATCGTTGTAGTGCTTAGGCGAAGCCCTGCATCGGTAACTTCATCAGCACCGTCACCACGCCGTCGCGTTGACGGAACTCTCCCTCGGCCTCAACTGGATCAAGAGTACGAGGGACGTCATCGAGCTGAACATGTGCTGAACACGGAGGTGACGTACGTTCGGTGCTAGGATCGGTCGGATCGTGAAGATGTACGACTACATCAACCGTGTTAATAGACGCTTCCGCTTTTGGTCTACGAGGGTACGTGGACACACTCTCCCCGCTCGTTGCTATGCATAACCAAGATAGATCTTGCGTGTTCATAGGAATTTTTTTGAAATTACTGCGTTCCCCAACACAAGATCCATCCGTTAGCTTAGCACATTGATCGTTCAGTTTATTGCTATTGCTTTCTTCATGTCAAATACATATTCCTTCGACTATGAGATTATGCAACTCCCGGATACCGGAGGAATACCTTGTGTGCTATCAAATGTAACAACATAACTGGGTGATCATAAAGATGCTCTACAGGTATCTCCGAAGGTGTTTGTTGAGTTGGCATAGATCGAGATTATGATTTCTCACTCCGAGTATCGGAGAGGTATCTCTGGGCCCTCTCGGTAATACACATCATAAGCTTGCAAGCAAATGACTAAGGAGTTAGTTACGAGGTGATGTATTACGGAACGAGTAAAGAGACTTGCTGGTAACGAGATTGAACTAGGTATGAAGATACCGACGATCGAATCTCGGGCAAGTAACATACCGACGGACAAAGGGAATTACGTATGTTGTCATAACGGTTCGACCGATAAAGATCTTCATAGAATATGTAGGAACCAATATGGGCATCCAGGTTCCGCTATTGGTTATTGACCGGAGAGGTGTCTCGGTCATGTCTACATAGTTCTCGAACCCGTAGGGTCCGCACGCTTAATGTCGTGGTCTTGTCACGGCAGATGTCCTAGAGAAAGGACTTAGTCGTGGAGCCATCGCGACGGGTTAGCTTAAAGGGGTTAAAGCGGACAAGGGACGTAGAGAGTTTATACTGGTTCGGCCCCTTGCGGTGAAGGTAAAGGCCTAATCCAGTTGTTGTGGAATTGCTAGGGTTTCGATGACCAGGGAGCGAATCCGCTATGCCTGGCTCTCGAATTGTTGTCCCCTCAAACCGCCGCCGGGTCGTCCCTTTATATACACAGGTTGACACCCGGCGGTTTACAGAATCCCGAGGCCGGCTCATAAACGTGTCCGGCTCGGTCTCTACTCTTTTCTTATCTTAAAAGACAAGTTACATATAATATGGCGGTTTACACCTACAAGCCCTTAATCCGCCTTTGGGCCCTGGGCCTTCATAAAGTGCCATACTCCTTGTCTTCATGGGCTTCAAATATATATAACTCATTATGGGGATAACCCGGCCTCTCCTGGCCGGTTTACACCCAGTAATAATATCCCCAACATTAGGCCCCAGATTGATTTGAACTTGTTCATGTCGATCTCCAACACTTAAGAAAATTTCTTCTTCAAAACCTTCGCCTAAGTCTTGTAGACCGCCATGACGTCATCTTCCAGGATCATAATAAATCGCCATGACATCACCTGTTATTTAAAATGAGCCTCCGAGAATCAAGGCGACAGCTCTGTCACATATCCAACCTTTGGGCTCCTCGATTCTCGCGTCTGTCACTTATCTCTTCACCTTTAAAAATAAGGTCGGGGGCCCTTTT
Organism: Thinopyrum elongatum; assembly: GCA_011799875.1. NCBI lineage: Eukaryota > Viridiplantae > Streptophyta > Magnoliopsida > Poales > Poaceae > Thinopyrum > Thinopyrum elongatum. The sequence goes on along the minus strand of CM022297.1, from coordinate 443,716,629 downwards.
CATTTTCCCCCTTGCCTCTTCGTCTTTCTCCTTCTTCCTCGCGCCGACCTGTCCGTCACACGCAGCCGCCGTCGTCAAGCTCCGCCTTCTTCCTCAACTCCAGTTGCTGCATCAACCTGAACGGACCAGAAAAAACGCAGTGCTCCTTCGCTGCTCCATCAGCATCTGTAAGTCCCTTTTCTCTTTCTCCAGATTCACCATTAGGGTTTCGGTGTTCGTCGGAGTTCATTAAAGCTCCGGCGCTGTTCGTCCTTGTTCTTCTTAGTACCATAAATGGCTAATTTGGATCTGATATTTCTTGTGCGGTCGTAGTCATAGCCCCTTTTTCCTCATTAGAGCATCCTCTTCGTATAGAAAAACTCATCTGAATCCGATAAACTGTTGAAGCACCTGTATTTTAGGTCTGAATATATTTCTGTTTTCTGCCACGCCGCAGATCTGAATTTATCTTACCAGTCTGTGAAATCTGTTTTTCCCTCACTTAGGTACCAATATAGGCGGTTTAGCTTTGTCAAAGAACAATAATCCGGTATGCATCATTAGTCCCCTCTTAAACCGCTGATTCATTGATCTTTGCACCTTCTCCATTATCAGACTCCGGTTTAGTAATATCAAACTCCGGTTTAACAATATGCATATACCTCTGCTTCTGCTTATCTTGCATTGCTTTATGCTCGCCCGTCTTAAATCTTAAACCGGCAATAAATATGTTTCAGCTTCCCATTGAAATGGCCAAACAAGTTTACGAATGCAACTGGGTTCCTTCCCGGGTTACTGAAGAGCAATTAAACAGATGTGTCACAACTGGCGCTTTAGCCAAGAAAGAAGTCATCCACTGGAGGGCCCCTGGTCCGGAAAATCCTCCTGAACCCAAGGACGGAGAGGTAGTTGTATTTACTGACCATCTGGATCGAGGCCTTAGCCCTCCCGGTTCAAAAAATTTCCAGGATGTGCTGGCCAGCTTCCAACTCCACCCTCAAGATATTGGACCAAACTCTATGACCAATATTTGCAATTTCCAAGTATTTTGTGAGGCCTATCTTCAAGAGGAGCCCACAGTTGAATTGTTCAGGGATTTCTTTTATTTAAACTGTCGCACAGAGTTCACACACGGACCCAACACTGATCTTGGTGGAATGGCAATTCAAAAGAGGAAGGATGTCAGCTTCCCTCATGCCAAGCTTCATAGTCACCCCAAGGACTGGAATCAGACTTGGTTTTACTGCAAAGACACATCTCCAACTAATGAAAATCCTCTGCCGGGTTACCGTCCCCACCGGCTTAGCAACACTCATCCCTTCCCTCAAAGGCTGACTGCCAAGGAACGGTCCAACTATGCACCACAACTGTCAAAGCTCAGAGCCTTTATGGCAAACGGTTTGACAGGTGTCGACTTTGTTCGCTGTTGGATATCTTGGAGCGTTCTGCCCTTAAGCCGGCGCCCCGGTTTAATGTGTGAGTACACAGGGGATTTGAAAGACCCTCAACGACACATCGACATTCAGCTAACAGAAGCCGAAGTTACTGAGGCTGTCAAGAAAATACTAAATGAACCGGAAGCTGTCTATAGCCAGACCGGGTTAAGCCCTTTCTGCGTCTCCAATAAACCGCCAACTGTAAGAATCACAACTTTCTTGCTTTAGTTTACCCCTTTTCAGATAGTCTCAAAATTTTGTCCATCTTTCACAGGGCGATGACCCATTCTGGAAGAAGAAACCACACGATAAACCGGCCAAACCACAGGATAAACCGGCAAAACCACTTCGCTCGAAGACCAAGGTCACCAAGAAACCTGCCAAGAAGAGGACCACTGAATCTTCTGAACCAAATGCTGATGCGGATCTGGCTAATCCGGACTCAGAGGTAGAACTTGACTCTCTTGGTTCTTTTTTCATACACCTTATTGACAATGACTGTTATCAGGACGACGCTGAAGGCAGCCAGGCTGACGATGTAGAGGTAATTATCCTTTCTTCCGGTTCAGACCCTCTGCCAACACAGAAAATCCGTCAAGCCTCACCCCTTAGCTTACTTGGACCCAAACTTTCTTTTGAAGAAGCAGCAACACGAAGCCCGCCGCACAACCCGGCACAGTGGCCAGGTAGTTACCTCTGCCGGTTTACCGAACACTCCGGTCCGGAAACATCGATCAGAGGTCTCTTATACTCCTGATATTTCTTGCCCCAAGGCGGGTTGTTTTCGACAGCCTCTTAATCCGTCTGATTCAAATTATCAGGGAACACCTAATTCGTCCTCTGCCGAGTCAACGGCCACACAACTTCCAACCCTCAAGACGGTCCCTGGGTAGGTTATGCTTTAATCTTATCCTTAATGTGTTATGTTTGCATACTGTACTGATCTTTATGTTTGTTCTTCTCAGTGCCAAGCCTAGACCCAGTAAGAAGGCCCGGTTAAATAAACCGTCTGATGACAATGTGGATATTGAACCGAAGAAGACTCCAGATCTAGAAAGAACAAATACTGATGTTACACATGATGATCCACCGCCTCAAGATTATAACTTCATAGTTGAACAAATAGAAGTTGACACCACAGGCCACACTGATAAACCGACTAGCCCGGCTCGCGCAGATGATAAGTCGGCCAGCCCAGCTAAGGCTGCTGATAAACCGTCAACTCCCGTGAAGGTTGCTGATGATAAAGAAGATGATATTATGATTACTGGCATCGGCCACACCGCTCCTGGCAATCCTGTTGCTTTATCGAAGCATAGTGCCAAGGACGAGGTTTCTGCTATGGGCAAAGGCAAATGGAACACAGATTTGTCAACCTATGCTCACCTCAACGCCCAAGACATCCATTCTGGTTTTTTAAACCGCCTGTACACAAGCCGCGACTTTGAAGCCGGTTTAGTGAATCTAATGAAGGAGCGATATGAGGTAACTGCATAACTGCTTCTCTATTGTGTTCAATTCCAAATATTAACTCCAGTAGCCCCCAAGTGCCGGTTTATGATAGTCATCTAAACTGGGACTTTGTAATATCTCAACTTTGCATGCTTAGCCTCCAAGGGCTGGGTTATCTAAGATGAAACGGTACCTTAGAATTGCAATATTACAACTTTCGCCGGTATAGTCCCCAAGGGCCGGTTTAACTGATGAAGATGAACCGGGACTTTTAGAAGAATACTCATAATGTCACTTTGAGCAAGCATACATTAGCCCCCAAGTGCCAAGAGTAATACTTGTATTGCACTTGGGACTTGTAGAAATTTCTGATTACGAGCAAATATGCATTAGCCCCCAAGTATCAGGTGCATAACTTGTTATGTGCTTGGTACTTCAAATATGCACTGCCAATTCATGATATGTTTGTCTCTTATAGGCTGAGCTGAGCAAAAAGGAAACTCAAACCGCTGATCTGCAAGAAAACATCAAGTCCCAGCAGGCAGAAACCTCCAAAACCAAAGATGAGCTTACCAGCGCCTTAGCCGCTATGGAAAAGCTGAAGGAGAGTTTCAACAAGGAGCGGGCGGATTGGGACACAGAAAAATCCGCATTGCAAAAAAGAGCCGAGGACGCAGAAGCAGCTCTTAAACCGGTGGTAGACGAGCTAACTGGTGTAAAGCAGCAAATACATGCCATGACTGCTGTTGTGTTTGGTAAATATCCTGGCTTTAAATTTTCAACATATCATCCCATACATTGCCGGTTTATTGATGTTTGTAATGGCGCAGGAACTCGCATTAGTCATCTGGGCTCTGACGTACAGAAGAAGCTGAAGGCTGCCTATACTCTTATAGAGCAGTTATATACCGGCGCGCAACGGATCATCTGCACTGCTTCTCACAACAAGCCGCCCCCAACTTTAATCAAGGAGACCTTAGAAAGGTTGTCAATGCTGCCTGTCCGGGTAGAAGAGCTAAAGAGATCTGCTGCCAGGGCTGGTGCTCTGACCGCACTAACCCGGGCAAAAGCATGGGTGCCTGATCTTGATCCGGTGGATGTGGCTAAAGGCTATCCAAGCTTAAAAGAAGACGGATCAGAATTTGGCCATGAGGACCTCCGAGCAATAAACCAGGAAGTACGTCCACTGGCTAGCCAACTGGCTGAAGAAACTGATCTTTCATATTACCAGGCGAGTTATGATGTCAACAACAAACGGGTTGTTGCACCAACCCCTGAGGCTCAAAATCTTATCCCGCCAATCCGTAAGCACACCTACGCCCCTGACGTTGAACCGTCCACACTTATAAGCGATGAAGCTATGTTCCAAGCCTTAACTGGGATCGATTGGGCCACCATTGACTTCCAGCCGCTGGGTAGAGAGGAAGAGGATGAACCGGCGCAAGGCGATCCACAACCGTCAGGGCAGCCCGGTGACGAGTCATGATCCGGAGGCCGATTTAACCTTCCGCGTGCTGCAATACTTGCCAAAAAACAATTACTCTTTTGGGCACTGAAACGCCTTGTAATAGGCTAGTTTAAACACTTGGTCTGCTATGCCATCGTGCATATTTACTTTGCTTGATATCGTTAATTCACCGTGCTTAAGATATATAATGTTCATAATCCAGAGCGATTTATTCAGGCTGTTCCTGCATACAAAAAGTTGAACTTGTCCTGGCGGTTTACCACCAGACGGGTCATGATGCCCAAACATATAGCCTGGGTTTATAAACAAGGCTGGTAAAAATAATCAAATATGAAAATAAATGATACCTGTGACATTGAATCACATCGTAGGTTGACCAACTTTTGTAGTAAGGGTGATACCCCTAATCATGAGTATTGATAACTCCTTCCATATTGTGCCGGTTTATGATAAACCCGTACCGGGTTGTGAAAAAACACCGGATTATTCATATATAACACTGGCGACTTATAGTCAAAACCAGACCGGGTTAATAAGCACTGGATTATGACTAATCATGTACTGACAACTTGTAGTTGAAAGCCGAGCCGGGTTAATTAACGCCGGTTTACCAAAATCATCATAAATCTCATCAAAGGAGAAAAAACTTGGCAAATAAAAGCATATGAAAACTTGTAGTCGAGGCTTTTCACGGGCTGCCAGGCCCCAAATTCGAGGCTTTTCATGGGCTGCCAGGCCGCTGAGTTAAACCATTTTACAAAGCCTTTTAAGATGGACCTCAATCTTTAACCAATCGTCGTTTTAACTTTGACAAGTCCAGGGTCTTATGAGATTGACTTGTCGAAGTTCGACGGGTCATACCAGGTTTATCTGGACGGAGCGACTTACTTAAAAAAGGTAGGCTAACCCGGGGTTTTAGGTGTATACACCAGGCTTCCAAGCCGTGGCTTGATAGCCTATTACAAGTGTAGATTCTTTGTTCATTGCGATAGCAAAGAATCCCCGAGCAATATTTTGAGCTATGCTCAGTGGGTGCCTATGTTTGAGTTGTTCTTTTGGAACACTCTCTTTGGCCCCTAAGTAATTTTTCTTTTTGGCTCTGAGCCAATCAAGAGGTGTAGCTATGGTTCGAATATGACCAAGCCCCCAAGTGATTTTTCTGGTGGCCTTGCGCCTATCAAGAGGTGTAGCTAAGATTCGAATACGACCAAGCCCCCAAGTGATTTATATATATGGCTTGATAAGCTGAATCAAGGGGTAAACCGGACACCGCTTTATAAGAAGAAACCTCCATGTAACCACACCTGATGTAAGAAAAAACAACAGATACCCCGCTTTAGCTGAGGCTCCGGTTTATTATATTGATCATAATATATACATTGTCTTAACTATGTACATAGCAGAGCCTAGGGCTCAGGTATAGTAAGGCCGTAGATGAGCGATATTCCACGGCCGGTGGGTCTCCTCCTCCGATTTACGTGAGTCTTTGTGCTCTCGAACATCGATTAGGTAGTATGACCCGTTGTGCAGGTTCTTGCTAACCACAAAGGGTCCTTCCCAAGGCGGGGATAACTTGCGCATATCCGTCTGATCCTGGATGAGTCGGAGCACCAGATCGCCTTCTTGAAAAGTTCTGGTTCTAACCCGGCGGCTGTGATAACGATGCAGATCTTGCTGATAAATCGCCGAACGGGCTGCTGCAATGTCACGCTCCTCATCTAACAGGTCAAGTGCTTCCTGCCGTGCCTTTTCATTATCAGCTTCAACATAAGCCGCCACACGAGGCGAGTCATGACGGATGTCACTCGGGAGAACCGCCTCTGCTCCGTAGACCATGAAGAAAGGTGTGTAACCCGTAGACCTGTTGGGCGTGGTATTGATGCTCCATAACATAGAAGGTAACTCCTCCACCCAACAACCCGGTGTCCGTTGCAAAGGAACCATAAGCCGGGGCTTGATGCCTCTCAAGATCTCCTGATTGGCTCTCTCCGCTTGACCATTAGATTAGGGGTGAGCCACTGAAGATACGTCAAGTCGGATGTGCTCACGCTGACAGAACTCTTTCATAGCACCTTTGGACAGATTAGTACCATTATCAGTTATGATGTTGTGCGGAAAGACAAACCGGAAAATCACCTTCTTGATGAATTGAACCGCCGTAGCTGCATCACACTTACTGACTGGCTCTGCCTCCACCCACTTAGTAAACTTATCAACCGCCACCAAAAGGTGGGTCTTCTTGTCCTTGGATCTCTTAAAGGGCCCAACCATATCCAGCCCCCAAGTTGCAAACGGCCAAGTGATTGGAATCATCCTCAATTCCTGGGCCGGAACATGAGCTCGGCGTGAAAACTTCTGACAACCATCGCACTTTTTCACCAAGTCTTCCGCATCAGCATGAGCCGTCAGCCAATAAAAACCGTGACGAAAAGCTTTAGCTACCAGGGACTTTGAACCGGCATGGTGACCACAATCCCCTTCATGGATCTCACGCAGGATCTCACGGCCCTCTTCCGGAGATACACAACGTTGAAACGCCCCTGTTACACTGCAGTAATGTAATTCGCCATTGACAATAGTCATTGACTTGGATCGCCGGATTATCTGTCTGGCCAAAGTCTCATCCTCTGGTAACTCGCCCCGGTTCGTGTACGCCAGATATGGGACGGTCCAATCCGGAATAACATGAAGTGCTGCCACCAATTGAGCCTTCGGATCAGGAACAGCCAGATCCTCCTCTGTGTGAAGTTTAACCGACGGATTATGCAGCACATCCAAAAAGACGTTGGGTGGAACCGGCTTACGCTGGGAACCCAAATGGCTTAAAGCGTCCGCCGCTTCATTCTTCCGCCGGTCCACATGATCAACCTGATAGCCTTTGAAGTGACCTGCAACAATATCCACCTCTCGACGATATGCAGCCATGAGCGGATCCTTAGAATCCCAAGTACCAGACACTTGTTGAGCCACCAGGTCCGAGTCACCGAAGCACTTAACCCGGCTCAAATTCATCTCCTTAGCCATCCGAAGACCGTGGAGTAAGGCCTCATATTCAGCTGCATTGTTAGTGCAAGGGAACATTAAACGGAGAACATAACAAAACTTATCACCTCGTGGGGAAGTTAATACGACTCCAGCCCCCGAGCCCTCCAACTGCCTGGACCCATCAAAATGAATAGTCCAATAAGTATGATCGGCTTCTCTTCTGGCGCCTGTAACTCTGTCCAATCATTGATGATATCCACCAATGCTTGTGATTTGATTGCCGTCCGAGGCACATATTTTAACCCATGAGGTCCAAGCTCAATGGCCCACTTGGCAATCCGGCCAGTCGCTTCCCTGTTCTGGATTATTTCCCCCAAAGGAGCAGAGCTGACCACAGTGATGGGATGACCCTGGAAATATTGCTTAAGCTTCCGGCTCGCCAAAAAAACTCCATACACCAGCTTCTGCCAATGTGGGTACCTTTGCTTAGACTCAATAAGTACCTCACTGACGTAATAAACCGGCCGTTGAACCGGATACTCCTTTCCGGTCTCCTTGCACTCCACCACAATAGCCACGCTAACTGCCCGGGCATTGGCAGCCACATATAATAGCAAAGGCTCTTTATCAACAGGAGCAGCAAGGACAGGCGGCTCGGCTAGCTGCCGCTTTAAATCCTCAAACGCTTCATTGGCGGCGTCGCTCCAGACGAAATTATCCGTCTTCTTCAGCATCTGATATAAAGGGATAGCCTTCTCCCCGAGGCGACTGATAAACCGGCTCAAGGCTGCAATCTGGCCTGCCAAGCGTTGAACATCATTGATGCACTTCGGTTTAGCCAAAGAAGTTATGGCCTTGATTTTCTCCGGATTAGCTTCAATGCCCCTGTTAGACACCAGAAAGCCCAAGAGCTTGCCTGCCGGTACACCAAGGACACATTTGGCCGGATTAAGCATCATCTTATAAACCCGGAGGTTATCAAAGGTCTCCTTCAAGTCATCTATCAATGTCTTCTTCTCTCTGGATTTCACCACAATATCATCCACATAAGCATGAACATTGCGGCCGATCTGATCATGACGACAGTTCTGCACACAGCGCTGATAAGTCGCCTGGGAACTCTTTAGCCCAAAGGGCATAGACACATAGCAGAAGGCTCCAAAGGGAGTTATGAAAGCTGTCTTCTCCTGGTCCTTACCTGCCATTTTGATCTGATGGTAGCCAGAATAAGCATCCAGAAAACTCAAACGCTCGCAACCCGCCGTAGCATCAATGATTTGATCAATACGAGGGAGGGCAAAAGGATCCGCTGGACAAGCCTTGTTCAAATCTATGTAGTCCACACACATACGCCAAGTGTCATTCTTCTTAAGTACTAGCACCGGATTAGCCAACCACTCAGGATGAAATACCTCAACAATAAAGCCAGCTGCCAAGAGCCTGGCCACTTCCTCACCAATAGCCTTGCGTCTTTCTTCATTGAACCGGCGGAGAAACTACTTGACCGGTTTAAACTTGGGATCAACGTTAAGAGTGTGCTCAGCGAGTTCCCTCGGTACACCTGGCATGTCAGAAGGCTTCCACGCAAAGATGTCCCAGTTCTCACGGATGAACTCGATGAGCGCGCTTTCCTATTTCGGATCCAAGGTAGCGCTGATGCTGAACTGCTGGGATGAATCGCCAGGAACGAAATCAACCAGCTTAGTCTCATCAGCCGACTTAAACTTCAAGGCCGGATCATGCTCTGTAGTTGGCTTCTTCAAAGAAGTCATATCTGTCGGATCAACATTGTCTTTGTAAAACTTCAACTCCTCTGTTGCACAAACCGACTCAGCATAAGCCGCATCACCTTCTTCACATTCCAAAGCGATCTTACGGCTCCCATGTACCGTGATGGTCCCCTTATGACCCGGCATCTTGAGCTGCAGATAGATATAACAGGGCCTCGCCATGAATTTAGCATAAGCCGGCCGCCCAAACAGGGCATGATACGGGCTCTTGATTTTCACCACTTCAAAGGTCAATGTTTCTGATCTTGAATCATGCTCATCACCAAAAGCAACCTCCAGAGCTATCTTACCGATCGGATACGCCAATTTACCAGGCACCACACCATGGAAGACCGTGCTGGACAGTTTAAGATTTTTATCTGTTAACCCCATGCGACGGAAGGTTTCATAATAAAGGATATTGATACTACTCCCCCCATCCATGAGTACTTTAGTGAACTTGTAACCTACCACCTGAGGTGCCACCACCAACGCCAGATGACCCGAATTATCAACCCGAGGTGGATGATCCTCTCGACTCCACACAATGGGCTGTTCAGACCAGCGTAAGTAACGGGGCACAGCCGGTTCAACGGAGTTCACTACCCTTTTATGAAGCTTCTGATCGCGCTTGCACAGGCTGGTGGTAAAGACATGGTACTGTCCATTGTTTAACTGCTTTGGGTTGCTCTGGTAACCCGACTGCTGCTGCTGCTGTTGGTTCCCCTGATGATTATAACCACCTTGGTTGCCTTGATTGCCTTGATTGCCATGTCTGCTTTGATTACCATGGAATCCTGAACCGGAACTGCCTCCACCATAACCCGGCCCATGAGACCCGAGGCCTGAACCGCCAGCCGGTCCATTATCATTCCGAAAAAAATCTGAATCTTTGAACTCTCGCATAATATAACAATCCTTCCAGAGGTGCGTGGCCGGCTTGTCCCGCAATCCATGCTTTGGGCAGGGCTGGTTCAACAGGTAATTCAGGCGCTCCGGATTGGGACTTGGTTCTCTTCCACGCGGGGGCGGTTTACCCTTCCGACGCTGACCATTACCCTGCGCGTTGGTATTAGCTACAAAATCTGAACTGTTATCCGCTTTACGCTTACCGCTGTTTCCATGCCCCGCCGAGTTATGCTGCTGCCCTTTGGTGCTGCCACCCTTCTTTCCCTTTCCTGTCTTGTCATCATCAGATTCAGGGTCCTTGGTACTATCAGAGTCGGCATATTTCACCAGAGCTGCCATAAGTGTCCCCATGTCATTGCAATGGCGTTTGAGCCGTCCCAGCTTCAACTTAAGAGGGGTAAACCGGCAATTGCCTTCCAACGTCAAAACGGCCGTATCAGCGTTGATGCGGTCCGATGAATGCAAAATCTCTGAAACCCGGCGCACCCAATGGGTTGTTGATTCTCCTTCCTCCTGGACACAGGCAGCTAAATCCACAATTGACATGGGCTATTTGCACGTGTCTTTGAAATTCCGAATAAACCGGGCTCTTAGCTCGGCCCATGACCCAATGGAGTTAGCTGGTAGGTTTTTCAACCAAGTGCGAGCTGTCCCTTCCAACATCATGGTGAAGTACTTAGCACATGCCGCATCATCTACGTCCAGCATCTCCATCGCCATCTCATAACTCTCCACCCACGACTCAGGGGATAAATCGGCGGTGTAATTTGGCACTTTACGTGGGCCCTTGAAGTCCTTGGGCAGCCGTACATTGCGTAATGCTAGGACGAGACACGGCACCCCCAAAGAACTGGAGGTAACCCCTGGTTCCACCGAAGTTGTTGGACGAACCGGAGTAAGCTGACGGGCCGCGTTCTGTGCTACTAACTCAGCCTCTCGACGTGCCCTAGCACGGTCCACCACATCCTGAGCATCAACACCGCCACCCCCCGGGTTATGGCCTCGTGGCGGATTACGGTTGCGGGCACTGCTAGACACAGCCGGTTCATCAACATGCCTGCTGTAACTCCGGCTTGGGCGGGGGGTGGAATGAATCCTCTCGTGACTGTACGAATAAGCCTGTTGCTGAGTCAAAGCTGTCTGAAGGAGCTCCCTAGCCCGTCACATCTCCACCGCTACAGGGGACTCACCATCGACTGGAAGGGCCGCCAATCGTGAAGCGGCCGCGACTATGTTATCCAAGGGGTTGGAGTAATGACCCGGAGGCGTGGGCACATGCTGGGATGGGATATTCTGAAGAGGCGGATCCATTGCGCGTGGCTGAACCGGCGTCCCCGTTCCAGGCGCTTATACCCGGTTTACCACTGGCTGGTTGCTGGTTCCGGCCCCTGGCGTATTGAAGAGATTCCTGGCTTTGTAAACCGAAGGCAGGTGAGATCGGTACCTTCTCCTCATTACATCATTTGACATGTTCTGATCCAACGTAAGCCGATAGGCCTGTGCATCTAACTCAGCCCGCTCCGCAGCCATCCTGGCGTTTTCAGCTGCCAAATCCACCTTGGCTTGGGCTATCTGATCTTTCACCTTCGCCACTTCTGCGTTGTGTCGCTCCTGATCCACCGGGCCGACTTCGGCCGCTAACAGTGCTGCCAAGGTGTCGAATAAATTGGACAGAGCCTGAGCCGGCGGTGGCGCAGGGCCTCCTGCCCCAGCTGCCGTCGCCGCTGCTGAACCGGAGGTCATCGCCCCAGCGGTCGAAGATTGTGGCGCTGACTGTGTACCGGCCATGAAGATCGCAACCCGGCTTGGCTGGTCAAGAGAGTCCGGAATACTGTCGCCATCGGAACAACCACCAAACCGGCCATCCTGCAGCTGGTACAATGACTTGGTCTCTCCAGTAGATGACTCGTCACCGGAATAAACAACGGTTTCGCCATCATATTCCGATCTATCTTCAGATTCCACTCCATGGACGACTCCCACGAAGGCACGCTTCATGACAGGCTTAACCCGGGCAGATCTCGCACGCTGAGCCATTTCGACGATGTCGGTGCAGATGTCCGGCTCAGGGCCCGGTTCGCCAATCTTGCCAATGAACACGTGAATGCCGCCGAAGGGGACCCGGTACCCGTACTCAATTGAACCGGCCTCGAGGCCCCAGCCTGCGTCGTCGATGTAGAGCTTGCCGCGACGACTTTTGGTCATCCGGCCCACAGCGTATCCCTTGAGTCCTTCGAAGCTGCCCTCTAAGAACTCGAAACCATCGTGTGATGGCCCCACGGTGGGCGCCAACTATCGTGGTCTTGTCACGGCAGATGTCCTAGAGAAAGGACTTAGTCGTGGAGCCATCGCGACAGGTTAGCTTAAAGTGGTTAAAGCGGACAAGGGACGCAGAGAGTTTATACTGGTTCGGCCCCTTGCGGTGAAGGTAAAGGCCTAATCCAGTTGTTGTGGAATTGCTAGGGTTTCGATGACCAGGGAGCGAATCCGCTATGCCTGGCTCTCGAATTGTTGTCCCCTCAAACCGCCGTCGGGTCATCCCTTTATATACACAGGTTGACGCCCGGCGGTTTACAGAATCCCGAGGCCGGCTCATAAACGTGTCCGGCTCGGTCTCTACTCTTTTCTTATCTTACAAGACAAGTTACATATAATATGGCGGTTTACACCTACAAGCCCTTAATCCGCCTTTGGGCCCTGGGCCTTCATAAAGCGCCATACTCCTTGTCTTCATGGGCTTCAAATATAAATAACTCATTATGGGGATAACCCGGCCTCTCCTGGCCGGTTTACACCCAGTAATAATATCCCCAACACTTAACGTTCGTTGACGATATAGTGTTATATGAGTTATATGATTTGGTGACCGAATGTTGTTCGGAGTCCTGGATGAGATCACGGATATGACGAGGAGTCTCTAAATGGTTGAGAGGTAAAGATTGATATATAGGACGATGGTATTCGGACATCGGAATAGTTTCGGAGTGCACTGGGTAGTCATCGGGTCACCGGAAGGGGTTCCGGACACCCCCGTTAAGTGTATGGACTTAATGGGCCAAAGGAGGGGACAAACCAGCCTACTAGGGGCTGGTGCGCCCCTCTACATGGCTGGCCGACCCTAGGGGAAGGAAAGAGGAGGGGTGGCCCCTCCTGCCTTTCCCTCCTCGTGAGAGAAAGGAAAGGGGTGGGGTCTCCTCCTCCTGCCTTCCTCCCGCACTCATATATGGAAGGGGGGCGGCTTGGGGAAGTCCCCAAGTAGGATTCGGCCCTACTCGGGGCACCCCTTGGCCTCTCCCCTCTCCCCCACCTATATATATGTGGGAGGGGGGTGCCACACATAACCACGACAATTGCTTAGCCGTGTGCGGCGCCCCCCCTCCACCGTTTACACCCTCGGTCATATTTTCGTAGTGCTTAGGCGAAGCCCTACGAAGATAGCTTCACCATCACCGTCACCATGCCGTCGTGCCGCCGGAACTCATCCACTACCTCGCCGTCTTGCTGGATCAAGAAGGCGGAGGACGTCACCGAGCTGAACGTGTGCTAAACGCGGAGGTGTCGTACGTTCGGTACTTGATTGGTTGGAGAGCGAAGAAGTTCGACTACATCAACTGCGTTACTAAATGCTTCTGCTTACGGTCTATGAGGGTACATAGACACACTCTCCCCTCTCATTGCTATGCATCTCCATGGATAGATCTTGCGTGTGCGTAGAATTTTTTTTGTTTTCCATGCAACGTTTCCCAACTGTGGCATCCGAGCCAGGTCTATGCGTAGATGATATGCACGAGTAGAACCCAAAGAGTTGTGGGCGGTGATAGTCATACTGCTTACCACCAACGTCTTATTTTGATTCGGTGGTATTGTGGGATGAAGCGGCCCTGACTAACCTTACATGTCCACGCACATGAGACCGGTTCCACCAACAGACATGCAACTAGTTTTGCATAAAGGTGGATGGAAGGTGTCTGTTTCTCCTACTTTAGTTGAATCAAATTTGACTACGGTCGGTCCTTGAAGAAGGTTAAAACAGCAAACTTGATGAAACACCATTGTGGTTTTTGCGTAGGTAAGAACGGTTCTTGCTAGAAGCCCATAGCAGCCACGTAAAAGTTGCAACAACAATGTAGAGGATGTCTAACTTGTTTTTGCAGGGCATGTTGTGATGTGATATGGTCAAGATATGATATGATATATGTTGATGTATGAGATGATCATGTTTTGTAATATCGACAACTGGCAGGAGCCTTAGGGTTGTCTCTTTATTGTATGAAATGCAAGCGTCATGTAATTGCTTTACTTTATCGCTATGCGTTAGCAATAGTTGTAGAAGCAATAGTTGGCGAGACGACCCCGACACAACGATGGAGATCAAGGTGTCGAGCCGGTGACGATGGAGATCATGACGATGCTTTGGAGATGGAGATCAAAAGCACAAGATGATGATGGCCATATCATGTCACATATTTTGATTGCATGTGATGTTTATCCTTTATGCATCTTATTTTGCTTAGAACGGCGTAGCATTATAAGATGATCCCTTCACTAAATTTCAAGATAAAAGTGTTCTCCCCGAGTATGCACCGTTGCCAAAGTTCGTCGTTTCAAAGCATCTCGTGATGATCGGGTGTGATAGACTCTACATTCACATACAACGGGTGTAAGACAGTTTTGCACATGCAGAATACTTGGGTTAAACTTGACGAGCCTAGCATGTACTGACATGGTCTCAGAACACTGGAGGCCGAAAGGTCGAACGTAAGTCATATAGTAGATATGATCAACATAGAGATGTTAACCATTGATGTGTACCCCATCTCATGTGATGATCGTACATGGGTTAGTTGATTTGGATCACGTATCACTTAGATAACTTGAGGGATGTTTATTTAAGTGGGAGTTCATTAGTAATTTGATTAATTGAACTTAATTTATCATGAACTTAGTCTTATAGTTTTTGCATATCTATGTTGTAGATCAATAGCTCGCAATATAGCTCCCCTATAATTTTTGATATGTTCCTAGAGAAAGCTAAGTTGAAAGATGATGGTAGCAACTACACGGACTGGGTCCGTAACTTGAGGATTATCCTCATTGCTGCATAGAAGAATTATGTCCTTGATGCACCGCTAGGTGACAGACCTATTGCAGGAGCAGATGCAGATGTTATGAACGTTTGGCAAGCTCGATATAATGACTACTTAATAGCTTAGTGCGCCATGCTTTACGGCTTAGAACCGGGACTTCAAAAATGTTTTGAACGCCATAGAGCATATGAGATGTTCCAAGAGCTGAAATTGGTATTTCAGACTCATGCCCGTGTCGAGAGGTATGAGACCTATGACAAGTACTTTGCCTACAAGATGGAGGAGAATAGCTCAGCCAGTGAGCATGTGCTCAGAATGTCTGGGTACTACAATCACTTGAATCAAGTGGGAGTTAATCTTCCAGATAAGGTAGTGATTGACAGAGTTCTCTAGTCACTATCACCAAGCTACTAGAACTTCGTAATGAACTATAATATGCAAGGAGTGACTAAAACGATTTCCGAGCTCTTCGCGATGCTGAAATCGGCGGAGGTAGAAATCAAGAAAGAGCATCAAGTGTTGATGGTTAGAAAGACCACTAGTTTCAAGAAAAAGGGCAAGGGAAAGAAAGGGAACTTCAAGAAGAATGGCAAGCAAGTTGTCGCTCCCATGAAGAAGCCCAAAGCTGGACCCAAGCCTGAAACTGAGTGCTTCTACTGCAAAGGAAATGGTCACTGGAAGCGGAACTGCCCCAAATACTTGGCGGATAAGAAGGATGGCAAAGTGAACAAAAGTATATTTGATATACATGTTATTGATGTGTACCTTACTAGTGTTCGTAGTAGCCCCTGGATATTCGATACCCTGTTCAGTTGCTAAGATTAGTAACTTGAAACAGGAGTTGCAGAATAAACAGAGACTAGTTAAGTGCGAGGTGACGATGTGTGTTGGAAGTGATTCCAAGGTTGATACGATCACCATCGCACACTCCCTCTACCTTCGGGATTAGTGTTGAACCTAAATAAATGTTATTTGGTGTTTGCGTTCAGCATGAATATGATTAGATCATGTTTATTGCAATACAGTTATTCATTTAATTCAGAGAATAATTATTGTTCTGTTTACATGAATAAAACCTTCTATGGTCATACACCCAATGTGAATGGTTTATTGAATCTCGATCGTAGTGATACACATATTCATAATATTGATGCCAAAAGATGCAAAGTTGATAATGATAGTGCAACATACTTGTGGCACTGCCGTTTAGGTCATATTGATGTAAAGCGCATGAAGAAACTCCATGTGGATGGACTTTTGGAATCACTTGATTATGAATCATTTGATACTTGCGAACCATGCCTCATGGGCAAGATGACTAAAACTCCGTTCTCCGGAACAATGGAGTGAGCTAATGACTTATTGGAAATAATACATACCGATGTATGCGGTCCGATGAGTGTTGAGGCACGCGGTGGGTATCATTATTTTCTGACCTTCACAGATGATTTGAGTAGGTATGGGTATATCTACTTGATCAAACACAAGTCTGAAATATTTGAAAAGTTCAAAGAATTTCAGAGTGAAGTGGAGAATCATCGTAACAAGAATATAAAGTTTCTACGGTCTGATCGCGGAGGCAAATATTTGAGTTACGAGTTTGGCCTTGATTTAAAACAATGTGGAATTGTTTCACAACTCACGCCACCTGGAACACCACAGCGTAATGGTGTGTCCGAACGTCGTAACCGTACTTCATTGGATATGGTGCGTTCTATGATGTCTCTTACTAATTTACCACTATCGTTTTGGGGTTATGCATTAGAGACAGTTGCATTTACGTTAAATAGGGCACCGTATAAATCCGTTGAGACGACACCGTATGAACTGTGGTTTGGCAAGAAACCTAAGCTGTCGTTTCTTAAAGTTTGGGGTTGCGACGCTTATGTCAAAAGGCTTCAGCCTGATAAGCTTGAACCCAAATCGGAGAAGTGCGTCTTCATAGGATACCCTAAGGAAACAATTGGGTACACCTTCTACCACAGATCCGAAGGCAAGACCTTTGTTGCCAAGAATGGATCCTTTCTAGAGAAGGAGTTTCTCTCGAAAGAAGTGAATGGGAGGAAAGTAGAACTTGATGAGGTAATTGTACCTTCTCTTGAATTGGAAAGTAGCACATCAGAGAAATCCGTTCCCGTGATGCCTACACCAACTAGAGAGGAAGCAAATGATAATGATCATCAAACTTCAGATAAAGTTGCTACTGAACCTCGTAGGTCAACCAGAGCACGATCCGCACCATAGTGGTACGGTAATCCTGTCCTGGAAGTCATGTTACTAGACCAAGGCAAACCTACAAACTATGAAGAAGCTATGATGAGCCCAGATTCCGATAAATGGCTTGAGGCCATGAAATCTGAGATAGGATCCATGTATGAGAACAAAGTATGGACTTTGGTGGACTTCCCGATGATCGGCAAGCCATAGAAAATAAATGGATCTTCAAGAAGAAGGCTGACACTGATGGTAATGTTACTGTCTACAAAGCTTGACTTGTCGCGAAAGGTTTTCAACAAGTTCAAGGAGTTGACTACGATGAGACTTTCTCACCCGTAGCGATGCTTAAGTCTATCCGCATCATGTTAGCAATTGCCGCATTTTATGATTATGAAATCTGGCAAATGGACGTCAAAACTGCATTACTTAATGGATTTCTTAAAGAAGAGTTGTATATGATGCAACCAGAAGGTTTTGTCGATCCTAAAGGTGCTAACAAAGTGTGCAAGCTCCATCGATCCATCTATGGACTGGTGCAAGCATCTCGGAGTTGGAATATACGCTTTGATGAGGTGATCAAAGCATATGGTTTTATACAGACTTACGATGAAGCCTGTATTTACAAGAAAGTGAGTGGGAGCTCTGTAGCATTTCTAATATTATATGTGGATGACATATTGTTGATTGGAAATGATATAGAATTTCTGGATAGCATAAAAGGATACTTGAATAAGAATTTTTCAATGAAAAACCTCGGTGAAGCTACTTACATATTGGGCATCAAGATCTATAGGGATAGATCGAGACACCAAATAGGACTTTCACAAAGCACATACCTTGACAATGTTTTTGAAGAAGTTCAAAATGGATAAGTCAAAGAAAGGGTTCTTGCCTGTGTTGCAAGGTGTGAAGTTGAGTAAGACTCAAAGTCCAACCACGGCAGAAGATAGAGAGAGAATGAAAGTCATTCCCTATGCCTCAGTCATAGGTTCTATAAAGTATGCCATGCTATGTACCAGACCTTTTGTGTGCCTTGCCATGAGTTTGGCAAAGGGGTACAATAGTGATCCAGGTGTAGACCACTGGACAGCGGTCAAAATTATCCTTAGTTACCTAAGAGGACTAAGGAAATATTTCTAGGTTATGGAGGTGATAAAGAGTTCGTCGTAAAGGGTTACGTCGATGCAAGCTTTGACACCGATCCAGATGACTCTGATTCTCAATCTGGATATGTATTGAAAGTGGAAGCAATTAGCTAGAGTAGCTCCATGCAGAGCATTGTAGACATAGAAATTTGCAAAATATATGCGGATCTGAATATGGCAGACCCGTTGACTAAAATTCTCTCACAAGCAAAACATGATCACACCTTAGTACTCTTTGGGTGTTAATCACATGGCGATGTGAACTAGATTATTGACTCTAGTAAACTCTTTGGGTGTTGGTCACATAGCGATGTGAACAATGGGTGTTAATCACATGGCAATGTGAACTAGATTATTGACTCTAGTGCAAGTGGGAGACTGAAGGAAATATGCCCTAGAGGCAATAATAAAGTTGTTATTTTATATTTCCTTATTCATGATAAAGGTTTATTATTCATGCTAGAATTGTATTGATCGGAAACTTAAATACACGTGTGAATACATAAACAAATACCGTGTCCCTAGTAAGCCTCTACTAGACTAGCTCGTTGATCAAAGATGGTTAAGGTTTCCTAACCATAGACATGTGTTGTCATTTGATAACGGGATCACATCATTAGGATAATGATGTGATGGATAAGACCCATCCGTTAGCTTAGCATATTGATCGTTCAGTTTATTGCTATTGCTTTCTTCATGTCAAATACATATTCCTTCGACTATGAGATTATGCAACTCCCGGATACCGGAGGAATACCTTGTGTGCTATCAAATGTCACAACGTAACTGGGTGATCATAAAGATGCTCTACAGTTATCTCCGAAGGTGTTTGTTGAGTTGGCATAGATCGAGATTAGGATTTGTCACTCCGAGTATCGGAGAGGTATCTCTGGGCCCTCTCGGTAATACACATCATAAGCTTGCAAGCAAATGACTAAGGAGTTAGTTACAAGGTGATGTATTACGGAACGAGTAAAGAGACTTGCCGGTAACGAGATTGAACTAGGTATGAAGATACCGACGATCGAATCTCGGGCAAGTAACATACCGACGGACAAAGGGAATTACGTATGTTGTCATAACGGTTCGACCAATAAAGATCTTCGTCGAATATATAGGAACCAACATGGGCATCTAGGTTCCGCTATTGCTTATTGAACGGAGAGGTGTCTCGGGCATGTCTACATAGTTCTCAAACCCGTAGGGTCCGCACGCTTAACGTTTGTTGATGATATAGTGTTATATGAGTTATATGATTTGGTGACCGAATGTTGTTCGGAGTCCCGGATGAGATCACGGACATGACGAGGAGTCTCGAAATGGTCGAGAGGTAAATATTGATATATAGGACGATGGTATTCGGACACCGGAATAGTTTCGGAGTGCACTGGGTAGTCATCGGGTCACTGGAAGGGGTTCCGGACACCCCCGGTAAGTGTATGGGCTTAATGGGCCAAAGGAGGGGACAGACCAGCCCACTAGGGGCTGGTGCGCCCCTCTACATGGCTGGCCGGCCCTAGGGGAAGGAAAGGGGAGGGGTGGCCCCTCCTGCCTTTCCCTCCTCGTGAGAGAAAGGAAAGGGGGGGCGCCTCCTCCTCCTGCCTTCCTCCTGCACTCATATATGGAAGGGGGGAGGCGCGGCTTGGGGAAGTCCCCAAGTAGGATTCGGCCCTACTTGGGGCGACCCTTGGCCTCTCCCCTCTCCCCCACCTATATATATGTGGGAGGGGGGCGCCACACATAACCACGACAATTGCTTAGCCATGTGTGGCGCCCCCCTCCACCGTTTACACCCTCATTCATATTTTTGTAGTGCTTAGGCAAAGCCCTGCGGAGATAGCTTCACCATCATCGTCACCATGTCATCGTGCTGCCGGAACTCATCCACTACCTCGCCGTCTTGCTGGTTCAAGAAGGCGGAGTATGTCACCGAGCTGAACGTGTGCTGAACGCGGAGGTGTCGTATGTTCGGTACTTGATCGGTTGGAGCGCGTAGAAGTTCGACTACATCAACCGCGTTACTAAACGCTTCCGCTTACGGTTTACGAGGGTACGTAGACACACTCTCCCCTCTCGTTGCTATGCATCTCCATGGATAGATCTTGCGTGTGCATAGAATTTTTTTTTGTTTTCCATGCAACGTTTCCCAACAGGGCGAACGAAGAAGAAGATGAATAGTTATCTGAACTTGTGGAACAGGGTTCGTAACAGAACGGGGGTTGTAGGATACGGACAACACGTATATTGTTATGTATTCAGAGAGTTAACGATCACGACACAGATGGACGGCAGCAGGCGTTTCCGCATGGGCATGCCCCTGCGAATTTCCATCTGTAAAGAAATATAAGTCTTTTTAGATCACTAAAAGTCTGATATCTTTACTCTTAATGGAGCAGTTCGTAGGATTGCATCCCTAGTTTTGTCCGGGTTTTTTTGATGGTTTTTTTCGTCCCCTCCACCCCACCCCCACGCACGCATCAAAAAAACCCACCCCACACGAAACCATACGCCACCAACCGTCTCTCGATCCACCCGATCTCGATGCAGCCACCCTCTCTCCTCTTCTAGCGATGCGGCACCGCCCCAATCTCCCGCTCCGCCGCCGCCGCCCGCCCGCCTTCCCCTATCTCCCGCTCAGCCACCTCCACCACCTCCACCCTTCTCTACATCGCCAGATCCGCTTGCAGATCGTCAAGGAAGCGGCTCCCGGGTCTGCGCTCATGTGGCAGTGACGGAGCGTCTCGAGGTGGCCGCCGCCGAAGACGAAGCCCCTCCCTTGTCAAGAATCGCTTCATTCGCCGTGTTCCATCGAGGAAGCAGGGGGCAACACAGAGAGGGTCCTCACGCAGCCGTGCGGTCGGCCACAACGACGCGGCCGTACGGTGGGTACCCTTGGACGCCGCTCACATGGGCCGGAGGAGTCCAGATCTGGCACCTCACTAAGATCGCCACCCACGGTCAGTGCACCTGCCTTCTGAATCCCGGCCCATCCATCTTCTCCCTGCGTTGCAGCGACGACGAACCCTAGATGTGCCTCTGCCTGTCCCCGAGCTCCCTCCTCTCGATTCTCCATTGTGCGACTCCGCTCAGTCCGACGTCGCAGCTTCTTCTCCGACTCTGCGGTTGTAGGTAAGCCACCGCCTACCTCTCTTGTGCTTTCTCTTGTGCTCTTTATGTCCACGCCATGGCCATCGTGCCATGCTAGGTTCTACATTGGCCATGAAAATTTCTATGATTGGGCTTGTGGTGATGGTCTGCTATGTCACTATTTCACTCAATGCACGGGCATAATGTATGTGTAGAATTGTAAATGTAACATCTCAATGTCACCACACAATGTTTTTGTATCGATTTTGTACATCAATATTTGTTTATTTGTTTGTTTGTTTTCTATGTGCTTCTATTCCGAATGATGCTACTTGCCTGACTATCTATTTTTCTATTCTGGATGTAGAGAGAGAGAGAGCATCGTGACTGCCAAGGCTTGAACTATTTTGCTGAGATCCTGGAAAAATTGAATGTGTATAATTCTGTTAAGTGGGAACCTTGGAATTGATTTTCACCTGAAAAGGTTGGTTATTTGAACCTTCCTAAATAGTTCTGTAGCATGTATTTCTCATATGCATGAAGCTTAGTTAGATTTGCTTTTTTTAGAAATCATGGGTCCTCCATTGAGTACTATGTTATTCATTCTTTAGGTGTTTTAATTTCAAAAATCAGCTCTGCACAAGTGCAGCATGGCTGGAAAGCCTGCTGCTTTTACTTGTGTTTAGGACAATCTGGCGGACAACCTCAGACCTACTCGCGCCCCATAGTTAGTATATAACGGCTGGAGAGAAATTATGCTTTTCTTCATTTGGACTATTCGATAGATGCTCCAGTTATAAAAAGAAGAATTTTATAAATCAAAGAGAGATATGATCTCATCAATTGCTCATCTCTGAAGGTTGAAACAAATGGGCCTGATGAAGCCGTTTTTCTTTTTACAATTTCCTCTAGCAACAACTCCCTGTATAATCCAGAAATGGATTGTTGCTTATTTGTTTTTGCTTAGTCACAACATCATTAATTTCAGATAGTTGTTTATGAACACAGCCAATGGCAATGTTCATATGGATTCGAAAGAAAATACTGCTACCAAGATATATTTTGATCACACCGCAATGCATTGTTGTATTTTTTTTCAAAGAACTGAGTAATGGTTTACATGGATTTCTTAAAATATTATTAATAGAACGCCAAGTCCATCATAAAAACCAAACAACCTGGTAGGAAGTTTAACTAAATCTGTTTCAAATACCCAAAGCTCGTTGTTCTCAATTATAAATTATGCATTGATTGGCTTGTTCGGCAGTTCATGGTTAGACATTTTTGCTTGCACCTTGTTCAGGATTTAATATTTGCCTGGCTCTGCTATTGGTCACGAAGGATGTTCATTCTGAGCCAGATCAAGCACAACCTGCCCAGGCCTTCGCACTTGCCGAATCATCCTCTTGTCGACGCCATCAAGCCGAGCTCGAGAGGCTCTTCCTGGATATGGTAGTGTGGACTTATCATGGACGTATGGCAAAATTTTGTTCACAGTACCGGAATTCTGTTCCACTTGATGGTTCTTAATTGTATTTTTCAATCTATGTTTGGACTTGCACTGCAGGTGGTTGACTAGTTGCAAATATCAGGCTCTGTGTGTCCGTCTATGACATCCTTGCCGTCAAAGATGGATTCACCTTTCCAGGATAGGGCTGCTCCATGTATAAAGTAATTTGTGCCATTATCTTTTCCATCCATTTGTGTTTGTTAAGGAATGTGAGATGATACTGGCTATATGGTTTTAGAAATTATGGCCTTTAATTGAAAGTCTGTTACTGAACTCTTTTGCAAAAAAGTAATTATGCAGTGATGATGCAAGTATGGACTTTTCATGTGAAGCAGAGATAGGCATGGCGACATGGACCATATCAGGTAATTGCCCCTATATTCTTTCCACATCTTCTATGTCATATTTCAGTTCATTTGTTTTCCAGATTACTCATGTTCGTGGCCTTTCTGTTAGACACTTATCCATTGACTATTTTAATGCCTCTATTAATTAATGATCTCCTCGCATAGCAGAAGCACACTGAGCTCTACATTGTTTTCTGCTGTTTTCTTCAAGGTCTTTTGCGGGTTCCTTGGGCAAAAAGTTGTTGACTGTCCTAAGGTCCAGACTAATACCTGCCATTTTGCTGCATGTACCTTTGTTGCTCCCATAGTATGTATTGGTGGTGCCTCACAACCAGATAACCAGATATTTATAGCAGTCTTTGTAAAGTTGTGTTTACTTATCTCGCGGAAAAACATGTAAGTTCTCTCTTAATTGTCAAGGGCACGTGTAGATGCCTGTTTCCTACTTTGTGGTTAGAATTGATTTTTTTTCTTGTATTTGGATCTAGCTACCATGTTGCAATATAAAAGAACCTAGGTCTTGATTGATTGCTACTACTATCAGTGCAATTCTTTTTCTCAAATCTCTGAACTAGATTTATTTATAGTAGTTCAATTCTTAATGGATAAAGGTCGTAAATTCTATCGGTTGGGCTCAGGATATATAGTTCTAGATACTCTTATAAGTGCATGCGTTATAAAATAGCTTCCTGAATCGGTTGTTAGTAGTATAAATGTGCTATGCCGCTTTTGTTCAGGGTTGTCCCTTAATTTGTTTTAATTTTCTTTACATTTACCAGTCAACCGGGAAGCATGCTTACAAATTATCAGTCAAGCAGGAAGCTTGTTTAAAAATTATATGAATGTATTCTAAGGTTTTTGGCACATACGTGAAGTAGAAAATGTTGATAATTGGGACAGAATTATGACTGTTATTATGTATCATTTTCATATATTCCTCAACAACACGTCTAGATTCATGCAGATAATAGTTTGAACTAAGTTATGCCTTTGCAGAGCTTA
The DNA here is from genome assembly GCA_011799875.1 of Thinopyrum elongatum. Taxonomy (NCBI): domain Eukaryota; kingdom Viridiplantae; phylum Streptophyta; class Magnoliopsida; order Poales; family Poaceae; genus Thinopyrum; species Thinopyrum elongatum. The sequence goes on along the minus strand of CM022297.1, from coordinate 443,692,236 downwards.
TTTTAATGTTTTTCGTAAATAGCAATCCTTAAGTTGGATTCATGTGCCTCTACCACACACACACACACACACACACACACTCAAGAATCCAAAACTATGTTTTTGCTATGCTGCAGGCTTAGAGGTGTTCCCATGGAGTGTCCTTCGAAGTGCAATGAATTTGACACCCATCATCTCATTATTGGAAGTTGGACTTCTCTTTCTGATGAAAGGTTTTTCGTTCGTCATCACATATTGAACTTTGCTATACTTAAACTGTCAAAAAAATTATGCTTAATGTTTACTCCAAAATACCAATGCATGATTACCCTCTATTATCTATCTTATCTCTTTTAATTTATTGTTGAATCAAAACTTTCCGCTGAATTTGGTTCAACATTTGTAGACGGCAAGGGATAATTGCTGGGTAGTAAATTGAGCGATTAGAAGGAAGAGCGCGCACACCTCGAAGCCTGCATGTGCATCAAATAAGTGTGGTCCTTGGTGCACCAAAGCACCACGTAATGAATAGAACATACTTCTTCTACAAAATAATTGTGTAGCACTCATTAAAAGGAGGAGCTATGGTATTCGACCCTTTTATCTATTGCAAGTGCAATTCTAATTTGCACTTTTTACCTAAGCCTTGGGCAAGTTTTGTACCTAAGACCAGATTATTGTTGAATTAAGTGTTTGCCTCTGTTATTTCTATGACTCAAGAATATGAAATTAAACTTTTGTGGCATCGAGCAAACTATGTATATGAGACCATATTCTCATTGTATCATTTAAGATAGCAATTTTTTACGAGGACAATTCATGCCCACTATTGAAACTTTGGTATATATTTTGAAAGAAACATTCTCCTTATTTTTAACAAGCATTATAAAGGGTCCAAAGTATTGCCAGATTGCTAAGCACTTATTTGCAAATAACTCTGCCAGGAGGTACTAGCACTAGGATGGAAAGACCGCCATTGATCCTTGTTGCTGGCCTGCCACGGTGGCGTTAATCACTGGTTCAGTTAAAACGCGAGCTAGTGGATTTTATGATAAGAGTGAGGGTTGAGAGTGAGCGGAATGAGGGTTGGTGTTGGTCTCTTCACTTATGGATGTTTTAGCGAAATAATTTCCCTACTTGAGAAAGTGTGGTTAATTGCATTTCATTAGAGATGGCTCTGCAGCAAATTGCATGAGCGAGTGGTTCATACTTTTATCAAGCCAGTGTAATTTTTTGGTTAGGATAGAAGGGTAAATGCATTGGTTGGTTGCTTTGGGAGTTAATAACAGACATTTTTTTGGTTAGGATAGAGGGTAAATCCATTGGTTGCTTGCTTCAAGAGTTAATAATGGACATTGTGACGTATCAGTTGCATGCTCAATAATGGACATCATATTTTTATTGCTCAATAATGGACATCATATTTTTGTTTAGTGAAAATGCAGAACATTCTGCTGTAATGGCTCAGGAGACAAGGGATTTGCCTTCTTGGCTCAGAGGCATCATGGACGGCTTACACCTCCTTTCCCTTGATGGCGGTGGTGGATCAGTAGGAACACGACGGATGGGGCGAGGGGGAAGGGGGAAGGGGATCAGGGCAGAGCGTGAGGCGGTTGGCGGAGTACAGTGTGACCTGGGTGTTATCCGGTTTTAAAGGAGAGGGCTCCAACGAGAATTGTCCTGCTACGGCAGGAAACCGAGCAGGAAGGAGATGGTCCGGAAGGAAAATGAAATGCACGTTGTGGATGGGTTTCTTGTATTGGGCTTGCGTGTTGGAGATAACATGACAGATAGTCTGGATAACCACATATCCTCCAACATATGAGTTGGATTTGGGAAGTCCGGACTATTTGAACATGCCTAAAGATAGGGAGAAACGAGCTTCGACCTTGGAAATGATATTAATTATTTATTTGATTAATTTATATGCATTATAGCCCATAGCAACGCACGGGCATTCTACTAGTTTCTTTAGAGAGGGAGTAATTACATTGTTTGTTTCCTAAATTAGGACAGTAAATTATGGGTTATGATTTACCTGATGTAACACATCACTTCATCACGGGCAGGACATGGTCGTTGGTTTTCATTGCTGGATGCACATGCTTTGTTGGATTCACTAATTCGCACTTTTATTAGTTGCATAGCAATAGGAAAGCGTTTGCGCCCTGTCAGCCGGCCGAAGCTTCGGCCGGCCACGTCGTGAGTCAGAGAGCCACATCTCCCGCAACGAGCCACATCACACCTTGTGTGGCATGTGCAACCGCCCCGTTTTCTTCTACCTTATCCTTTCTTTCTCCGGGTTAGGATCCTCTACAGTAGCACATCATGCAGTACAGTCACTGTCATGTGGACCCGGCCCCACATGTCATCCACACTATAGCACCGTACGGTACTGCAGAGGATCTCAACCCTCCTTCTCCCAGCCACACACCTCTCCATCTCTCCCATCTAGTTTTCTTCCACATATGCGATGCGCCGCTGCCCCCTGCCGTTCCCCGCATCTTTTCTCTCTCTCCTTTTTCAGAGCAATCACCATGGAGGAGCACACGCCCAACAGCGGCTGCTACGAGCGTCGCAGCACGTCGGCTGTAGACGCCAAAGTCGGCCACAACATATGTCGGTGCTGGAGAAGACGAGCACCCAGCACTGGCATGCGACGAGGCGGCTAAAATGCTGGAACCAGCAAACCATTTTCCTAGGACCAGCGAACCGAGGTGCTACAAGCCCGTGCCTTGACCGACGACGAAGCAGAAGGCTGCCGAGGCGCGCTGATGCGTGGTTGTTGGAGCTGACCACCAATTTTGCTGGAATCATTGTCGCGGTGTGCTGCAACCGGTGACGAGACAACTACGACGGGTGCGCTGTGTGCGACAGCACGGCGAGATTTTTGCTGGAACCAGCCAACCATTTTGCTACAACGGTCACCACGGCTAGCTGGAACAGTGCTCATTGGATGCTGCAACGACGGCCACAGTGACCATCTATTGTATGCTGGAATACACCATCATTGGAACCAGCAAACCATTCCCTGGAAAAGTGCCCAATAGACATGGTTGCTTTTTTATAAGTAGTGGAGATAGTACAAAACATTGTTTATATTACGCGAACATTTTATTTTAAAAACTCAAATGACACTAACATATTTTTGAAGTGCTGAACATTTTTCTAAATGTCACGACTATTTTCATGAATGGTACAAAATGTTTACTTTTAATTAAGCAAACATTTTTTACACTCTATAAGCAAATTTTTAAATGTGACAAACTTAGTTTTGAAATGCGTGAACATTTTTTATATTTCAAAACACTTTATATATATGTTGATTTTTTAATACATGTAAAATGTTTTTAGATACAATTTGAAATTTTTAAAAATACAAGATGAGCATTTTTTTCATAAATACAGGTTGAACATTTTTTCAAATACACATTGTATATACACGTTGAACATTTTTTAATACATGGTGAACATTTTTCAGTACATGAAGAATTTTTTTAAAAATTACATGTTCCAACATTTTAATACATTTCGAAAAATTTAAGTACATGTTGAACATTTTTTAATACATGTTGAACATTTTTATGACACTGAACTATAGGGCAAAAGCCCCACAATTTCACTTTATTATATAAACATGATTTACAAGCACAACAATTTACAAGGGTTTACCTAAGCAAACAAGTTAATTTAGCATAAAGGAATCCATCTTAAAATTTATGAACATTTTCAAAACTTAATGATATTTTTTTCAAATTTGTGAAAATTTCTAGAAATCCATGGGCATTTTTAAAATACATGGTTTTCTAAAACATTTGTGAATGTTTTCTTTAATCTATTAATATATTTTAAAATTCGTGATTTTGATTTTGCCAAACACTTTTTAAAATCAGTCCCCCTTGTGGACGACGGTGGTGCTTCGGCATCGCTTCCCTTCTAGGAGGTGCCCTCTGGTGTTCACTCGGGTGTTGCTGGTTCATCTTCATCGGTCCTCGTTGTGCGTTGTCGATTCTACAGCTTGCATCTTGTTGTGTGGTTGTGCTGCGGGTGGTGGTGTGGTCGTGGCAGGCTATGTTTATGATGGTGGCTTCTCAGTCTCTTCCCAAGCAGCTAGTTTGGCATTGTTCATGCGATCTTTTGTGGGGGCATCTGGTCTGCCAATGGTGTGGCCCCGTTCGAGCCAGGGCGAGAGGGTAGTGGCCCTATTCGGAGTCATAGTCAGATGGCACGGGCAATCTAATTTTAGCTTGTATGGAGTGAGCGAGGCTACATTCTTTCGATGTTGGTAACCAATTACGTGATCTTCACCTTCTCCTTTAGTGGTAGCTGCTATTCATGGCGTTCCAGCCTTGGAGTCTCAGACTGGATTTCTTAGCATTTATTTTGCATCTATCACCTTTTGGTTGCAAGCTGTGCAAGCACTTTGTATCTAAGCCATTTATTTTCCTTTTCTTTCCTTGTGTGTCTCAGTTGTAATCCTAACCTATTAATGACTTTGTGAGTTTAACTAGCAAAGGGCACGTCCGTTGCAATGGGAAACAAATCATATTCTCAAATGGCCAAGATCATATTTTGCTGCATCACCGGGATACACTACCACTCTCAATTTCGTGAAACCATGAAAAGTTTTTGAAATCATGAACTTTTTTTAAACTCGTGAATATTTTTAAAATTCATGAACACTTTTACAAATTTTTGAACATTTTCTAAAATCAAGAACATTTTTTGAATTCATGAATATTTCATACTATTTACAAACATTTTTTAAAAAAATGTGAATTTTTAAACAATTATCTTGAATTGGAGAATATTTCTAGAATCGATGAACATTTTTTTGGAAATTGGTGGAACAATTTTTGAAATTCACGAACATTTTTTGTTTTAACGAACATTTTTTAAATGCATGATCATTTTTTGAACCAGTGAACATTTTCTGAATGAATAAACTAATTTGTAAGTCACAAACAATTTTTTACTTTTTATGATATTTTTCCATTCATGAACATTTTTTGAATTGGCGAAATTTTGTTCAGTTTTATTAACATTTTTTAATACACAGCCTTTCTAAAAATCATGAACATTTTTTTTATTTCCCGAACATTTATTTTCAAAATTTCAAACATTTTCTGAATAAGCAAACATTTTTCTTAAAAAACCATGAACATTTTTTGAATCCACAAATATTTTATGATTTGTTAAACTTTTTATTCGAAAATTATCATTTGTTTAATTTTCAAAACTTTCTTGAAGTCCCAAATTATTTAAAGTAGAAAAAACAGAAAATGGAAAAGAAAAAACTAGCCGCCCGGACATGGGGCGGCCTAAATGGGCACACTGCATCTTCTCACAGCGCGCAGAGCGCAGTATAGGAGGTCCCTACTGCATGGGCTGGCCCGGGCGGGGAATTCCCCCGTGTAAAACGTTTTTTATCACTTATATGTGACATTGATGGGTAATATTTTGCAACTTTGGTGGCAATTTTCTTGAAGTACCGTTAGAATCAATAGCCCATTTATTATTACGTATATGTATAGACGTATAGATATAGATTTTTTAGACAATCTCGCAAAGCTTTTATTAACTCGTCACAACGTTTACAGGGACGAAAGTAAGATGACCCGAGGTGCCTAACCAAACATGGCGGCCAACCCCAAGTGAGAGAGCATGCTTCGCTAAATTATGAGCCTCGGTATTCGAGCTCCTAAACTCATGACTAACCGAACAAGTAGTAAAAGAATTACAATGATCTATAATTTCTCGTATTATTGCACCATAAGAAGGTCCAGTCCTCTTCTTGATATCCTCGACGACAATCTTGCAATCAGATGCAACGTAGATGCTCATTTCATAGAGGTCGTCCGCGAGTGCCAATCCCTCTCGGAGTACTAGAGCTTCTAGAGTTGCGGGGTCGGGGTCTAAAATCCCAACAAAAGTGATCATCGGGGCCCCCAAATAGTTCCCGAGGCTGTCCCTACACACAGCAACAACAACGCCTACTTGCATGTTCCCCACGTTGATTTTGCACATCCCCACCGGTGGTGCAATCCAGCGAGTGGGCCTGGCCGATGCAACTTGTCGGGTTTCATCATTAGATTCCTCCAACACCTTCAAATCAGATATAAAAGAAATTATGAAAGCGTTAGTGACATGCGGCGTTTGGTATATGTCCTCATGTATGACCTTTCGCCTCGAGCTCCATATCGCCCAAAGAGTATAGATATAGATTAAAGTAGGGCTCACCTCGAGCCTTTTCTCTGAAAGAAAAAAAAAACTAGAACCGGATGAGTGCTCCCCACACAGACGCCGAACTGGGCCGGCCCATCACGGCCGCTAGATCTGCCGCAGTGACGGCCAGATAAGAAGGCTTGCGGGTTCTTCTAAAAAAAAAAAGAAAAAGACTTGCGGGTTGCCCCCAGCAGACTACCGGATCGGGGAAGCGTCCCCCTGCTGTGGAGAGTCGCGGCCGTTCCGATCGGCGAGGATAGTGTGGCGCTGCCCGATGGCAGACGCAGCGCCCCTGTCAGCTTCCCAGAGCTGCTCGCGGGGACCGGCCATGCGAGCGCAGGCGAGGCGCCAGACCCGGGCAGTGCAGCCGGCTGCACCATGTTCGGCGAGTGTCGCAGAACAGCGGGCATCCGCTGCGGCACCAGCTCGGAGCGTGCCGATCGAGAGGAGGAAACAGGAGGGCGAGGGCACGGCGTCACCTTGTAATTGTTGGTTAGCTAATTCCCCTTCAATCATTTCTCTTTCTTTCCCTCTGTTTCCCCATCGTTCAAAGTAAAATTACACTTGCCTAAGTCTGAATTTTGTTAAATTCCAAGCTTTGAGGATTGCGCAGTCAATGACATTTGTACTGCACACATTTCAAGCTACAAATAAATACTTGAAACCTATGAAACAAACCACCGTCCAGCCCAGATAAAGACCAAACGCGCATTGTACTTGTACCCTTCAGAGAGTACATCGCAGAGTACAAGATTATATACCGAAGTTTTGCAGGAATTTCGATAATTGTTGTAGTCCAGATGACAAACCCAGCGTACAATGAAGAAAAACTAACTAATTGTAACTAACTGCAGATAAATGTTCAAACGATTCAGGGTAAGACCCTCATGATTACAGGCGAGAAGAATATTAAAGTCTTACATGTAGCAGAATAACTTAAACAGTACTGAAATCTTACATGTATTTACCACAATAGTAAAGTCATAAATGTATCAGAAGAACTAGACATCTTCATCTTTATTTAGTGTACAAATAAGGTAGACGATATAACATATGCTGCTGACGGTCTTCCTCACCCTGGTTAATAGTCCAAAGCTCTTATTCAATGGGTTGCATCACAGACCCTGCCTCCTTCAGAAAAATTGCTTACTCTATTGTTGTGTTCTTTGCGAAGCTTGCCCACTTAACAACCATAAATACATAGACTTGATCATACACCTCGTCGAAGAGGCAGAAATAAGCAATTCTCCATGTCTTCTTGAACAACAGTGCACAGAACACAATCCAGAGCCCCACCACAAGTCCCAGCACAAGCCCAAAATAAAAGGTCAGTGGCTCAAATTCTTGCTTGCTGCTTTCGAGATCGCCATGGATGGAATGATCATTTCCTGAGCAATTCTTATGGACCGGAGTCCCACAAAGTCCACTGTTGCCGATGTACATAAGTGACGATTTTTCAGCATTGAGGGTGTCAAGTTGGGGGCCAGATGGTATCCTTCCAGACAAACTGTTGTAGGACAGGTTTAGGTAGCTCAGAGATGTCAAACTTGACAAGCTCGATGGGATTTCACCCGAAAGCTTGTTCCAAGAGAGGTCAAGAGATTCTAGTGACTGCATGGCACCAATCCTGTTTGGATTTTTTCCGCTCAATTGGTTCGATGATAAATTCAAATTCATTAGTGCGGCAAGTGAAGTGATTTCTGTAGGAATTTCACCAGTCAAGGAGTTGCATGATAAATCAATGCTCACAAAATATGCAACTGTTCTATGATATGTAAGCTGCTGCCCTTTTGTATTTACTAACAATATGTGTCCTAGGCGGTCCATTCCAATTGTGATCCAATAGCCAGTTGTCTTGGATGTAGGTTCATTAAGAACAATATCCATGGATTCCTCTTGTAATGTTGTCATCCTTATTAGGTTTGACAGATGCCAAGGTATTGCACCAGACAAGTTATTGCTTGATAGATCCAAGTATTGTAGATACCTAACATATGTCATGTCTGGAATATTACCAGAAAATTTATTGTGACTCAGTATGAGAAAACGTATTTTGACCAGCTCTCCTATCCATGTTGGTAATCCTCCAGAGAACTTATTCCATGACAGATCCAAGAATATCAGCCATGTGGACGACAAAAATTCTGGTATTTTTCCTGATAAACTGTTGTTGCTGAGTATAAGAAATTCTATTTGGCCCATGTCAAAAAGAGAACATTGAGGAATTTCACCCTCCAGAATATTGTTCGACAAATCCAAATACACCAACTGTTTCATTTTGCAAATAGATTCTGGAATGTAACCACCAATTTGATTTGAATGCATACACAATACTTGAAGTCGTGAGGCTCCAAGTTTTGTTGGTATTGTTTCTGAAAATCTGTTGTTGGAGATGTCTAACCTGGTGATATTTGTTGGCAACATAGGTATTGGTCCAGTAAGCCGGTTCGAACTGAGATAGAGTTCTTTAAAAGCCATGCCATGCAGATGTGCTGGTAAGCTGCCATCTATTTGGTTGTTAGAGATGTCCAAATATGTGGCATGTAAAAATGTGGACCAAAACCAATCAGGAAACTCGCCCTTTAGAGAGTTGTTTGAAATGTCAAGTGTAGTTGTTTCCATCCGCTGAAGCCAAGGTGGAAACAAAGGACCCAGCTGGCAAGATGCAAACGATACAGACTCCAAGGTAGAAGGAGGACGCCAATCTGAATTCAGTTCAATCTTCAAATTGTTGGAAGACAAGTCTATTTCATTTAAACTTGTGAGATTTGCGAAATGTTCTTCCGTGATCACACAAGTAAAGCTGTTGTCCCTTAGGTTTAAAGAAATCAGATTAGTAAGAGAACCTATCTCAGTGGGTACACTTCCATTGAGATGATTACTGGAGAGATCTAGGTGGGTTAGGCTAGTGGAATGCATAAGCTCTAGTGGTATACTTCCAGTGAGGAGATTTTCGCTGAGTTCAAGGGAGGTTAGACATGTCAAATTCCCAATCTGTGGTGGTATAGATCCAACAAGGCTATTTGAGAAGAGGCTTAGTATGCTCAACCCGATGAAGTCACTAATCAAGCTTGGCAGAGTTCCAGTAAAATTATTGTAACTTAAATCCAGCTTCTGCATTTTTTGTCGTGTGCATTGCGGCAAACTCTCCAAGAACATCGCTATGTCTCCAGTTATCCCATTACCAGAGAGGTCAATGGTTTCCAAACTACAAAGATTCTCCAGGTTTCCTGCAATCAACATGTCCGGGTTCTCATTCCGTGAAATATTAAGGACTTGAAGGTACGCCATATTTCCTAGTGTGTCAGGGAACTGGCCGAATAGTAAGTTGCCCATAAGATTGAGGTACTTGAGGCTTGTTGCTTTCCAAAACCAGCCAGAGCCAAGTGAGTGCTCAAAGTAATTTGAGGACAGGTCAAGCTTCTCAAGTTTCGTGAGATTAAGGTGCGGAAGTGATTGGTTTGCACTATCAAGAAGACATTGATGAAGATCAATAACCCTCAGAGACGGAATCATATTAAGGGTATGAGGCCAATCAGCTATCCCTTTGAGAGTTACTCTACTCATGCTAAGGAACTTCAGGTAAGGTAGCTTTGTTAACCAGGTGATATCCTTTGAGTACATATCAGAATATTCACCGTCTTGGCCAAGGTCAAGATACTGCAACTTAGATAGATTACCAAGCTGAGAAGGCACTCTGCCAATAAATGGTATGCCAGAGAGGTTAAGGTATCTCAAGTTCCCCATGGAGCCCAAAAAATGAGGTATTTGGCTATTTGTCCCTAGTAAACAGTTCCAGCTAAGGTCCAGGTGTTCTAGACGCTTCAAGGAAAGCAGAGAGGGACTTATCTCGCCAAACAAAGCACTGACACCACCACATGCATGATAGTTGCCATAGGTGTCGAGCGCCACATTTGGATTTTGAAGGTGAAGCTTGATAACATGGCCTGTTCGGTTGCTACAACTGACGCCTCTCCACCGGCAGCAGTCCTGTCCTTGCCACGAGGCGAGGAGGTTGGTGTTGTTGCTTGTAATGCCCTCTTTGAAGGAGAGCAAGGCGGCCCTCTCAGCTAGGATGCAGCCGCCGCCATGGACATGCTGATGCTGGGGTTGTAGTGCACCAATTGTGAAGAATGGAAATATGCTTATGCTGATGAGAGTGAGCAAGAGATTGGTTCTGCAACACATGCTGGAAGAACGAGCTGTCTAGCTGGGGAAGCAAATCATGCACACTAGAGTATGCTGCAGGCTCAGTTTTATTATTAGTATTTAGGTACGCACCAGAGCCACACTACTGAAGATGTTTGGTCAGAATACTAGACTCACGGAGTCTACGATCAAAATACCTTGTCCTTCAGGGAACTTAGTCAAGTCTGGTTCATACAAATTTGTGGGTAGACTGTGATGGGAGTTACCAGCCACTCAACTAGTTGCCTGACTGCAGCCACACGGTACTGCCAAAGTCACTCAATTCTGTTGTATCTGGCCGTGTACGCCACAGCAGGGCTGGTTACTACTATTCAAAATCTGACCAAATTCTTTCTTTCTCAATTTACAATTTCGTTGAAACTCTTCTGAGTTTTCAACTTCAAACAACATACCTTTGCTGGCAAAACTGTAGCTCTAACGCTAGCTGGCCGGATTTTAAACCCTGTTCTTTATCTCAAACAGAAGAAAGATATGTTGGTAGAAGAAAGCAGGTGGGTTGCCTATGCAACAATTATGCAACTGTTAGTGAGCGCTGGAATATGGATTGAGCTTCAACCTCTATCTTGAAGCGTGAACTTTTGAAGGGCCCTGTTTGGAGAAACATCAAGAACCTGATCTGTGTAGTGTGGAGCTCCCAAGACTCAAGTTCATCAAAATGCATATCTTTTATGGCTAATGACAAGAGTTACTATTTTAGGACAACCAATTAAGAACCAACCTTGCTGAAGGAGAATGAGGGAGTAATTACACTAGTGGTTTGTGTTGAGTTGCTTTCCTGTTGCATATGGAATGCATATTTCTCTGCTTGACCAGCTAGGCTGCTACCACTATTCTAGCTCTGTGCTAATTTTATAAGTTGCAATAAATTGAAGGCCTGATGATGGCAAGTGCCAACCGAACAAATAAATATTGACAAGTACTGTATGATTTTTCTTCATCTTTTGTATGTGTAACAAACTGTTTGCTAGATGATTGTTGTGCCAATTTGGATACGAGACATTGCTGTTCGTTAAATATATCTGTAGAATACCTGTCCGTTCGTTAAATTATTCTTGTGCAAAGATTGCTGCTGTTCCTACATTTTCTGCACTGGGAGTTTACGATTTTGGGGAGTCATGTGTTGGGAGTTTGCCTATCTGTTTTTCTATGCTACTCCCTCCGTTCCTAAATATAAGTCTTTTTAGAGATTCCCCTATAGAGACTACATTCGGATGTATATAGATGCCATTTAGAGTATAAGTCACTCATTTTGCTCCGTATGTAGTCTATAGTAAAATCTCTTAAAAGACTTATATTTAGGAACCTAAAAAGATATATATTTAGGAGCGGAGGGAGTATATGTCTTTATTTTACTTTTGCTGCTTGCCTAACTGAACTTTGAACTCTTAAAGTAAAAAAAAGCTAGGCTGGGCTCTCTCCACAACTTAAGGAGTCCTGCTTCGGCACAACCCTCCCCCTCCCCCCCCCCCCCCCCCCCCCCCCTCCTCCTCTCACATAATGTATAAAGGGCAATATGAACCATTGACAAATCATACCCTACTTTCGTATGTATACGCGAGACCTCTTTACCTTGCGCGCCTGGGCTGGCCCATTAAGTGACATCCGTCAGTTCTCGCATGCCTAGGCCGGCGGCCGGCCCATTAAGTGACCGTCAGTTTTATTAGAAAAAATATTTAAAAAAATGAGATCATGAGGACTCGACCACAGCACCTCACAATATAGGAAAATGGTACTTGTTGTAGTTTCAAACAACGCGAACTATATAAGAACCACACGACATTCTTCATATATAAAACAATATCCGAATAAACTGAAACTTTTCTCGAAAAAAATGTGAACAATTTGCAAATGCTGATTCTTTTTTTTGGAAAAAGCAAATAAGTTATGAAACTCCAAAACTTCTATTTTTTTAATAATTTTCAAAATTCGAAAACAATTTTCTAAAAATCTGAAGAACTTTTGCGATTCCAATTTTTTTAAACAAATGTAGACAGTTTATCAAATATGAAAATTCCAAATTTTTTTAGAAAAACATGATTTTTTTTCAAAAACACGATTTCTTTTTAATAGCATGAACATTTTCTGAAAATATTTTTAGAAACCCCGACCATTTGGATTTGTGAAGAATTTTTTAAAGCTGGAACATTTTTTGAAATCTCGATTTTTTTTAATTTGTGAACAAAATTTGAAAATAATAATATTTTTTAACTACTGATTTTTTTAAAGCGTGAACATTTTTTATTTTCCTGCACATTTTTTTGAAATAACGAATAAAATTGGAAAATACAAATTTTTTTGAAATTTTAAGGAGTTTTTTTTTAATATGAACAATTTTTAAAATTTCACCTTTTTCGAAAACATGAACAATTTTTAAAAAAGGTAAACACTTTTAGAAATTCCCAGCTGGCATACAGTCGCCTAGTTGGGGCAAGGTCTAAGTGTTTTTTTATATATTTTTTATTATTATTCACTTTTTTCGTTAATTAATTTTTCTCCTTTTTGAACTTTATTATTCTTCTTTAAACCAGTTCAAAATTTCAAAATTTTGTTTGGAATACCAAAGTAACACTTTTAAGGAGATGTTTTAAATCATTATTTTAAATTCTTTTTTCCATCAAATATTTATTAAATGTTTTTAAAAACAAGCATTTTCTGTTTTCAATTTTAACACTTTGTATTTGTTAATTATGTTAAAAGCTTAAAATAATAGTTTTAAGTACATGTTTAAATTATTATTTGAAATACTTTTTTCTTTTAAACCTAGCATGAATGCCTACTATGGGCATGCCAACCTTCTCGCTAGTTGTGGTCATTTCAAGAATGTTCCAGAAATCACCATGTTCATCGTATGGTGTCCGGGTATGTCAAAAGGAACCATTTGAGAGCATGATGTTTCTTGACATCCGTCAAATGGCCCAATTTTTTTTCATTGACTTGTATGACCAATTCAAGGAAACATGCCATATTGCTTTGGTTTTTGACTCATTTTTGCATTTTCTATAGTTTTCTCGGTCAAAAAAGACCGATAAATGGTCGGATGTGTTGCAACTTGTCTATGGTGTAAGAAATCATTTAAAACTGGCATGAATGCATACCATGGGCATTCCCACCCGCTTGCAAAAAGTTTGGGTCATTATAAGAATGTCCAAAACTAGATCATGTTCAATGGAGCGTGTCCGATAGGCCAGAAGGCTTCGATTGCGAGCACGTTGTTCTCGACATCCTTGAACATGGACTTATATCATCAATTCAAGGCACCATGCCAAGTTATTTGGGTTTTCGACAAGCCTTGCATTTTCTAAAGTCTTCTCGGTGAAAAATGGCCGATAATTGGCTGGACGTGACGCAACTTGTATAAGGTGTCAGAATTCATTCAAACCTTGCATGGATGCCTACCATCGGCAAACCCACCTGCTGGCAAAAGTTGGAGTCATTTCATTAATGTACAAAAAAATACCATGTTCAATGGAGGTTATTCGGGTCCTTTTGGGAGCACATTTTTTTCGGCATCCGTCAAATGACACCAATGTTTTTTCCATGAGCTCATATGATCAATTAAAGGCACTATACTAAGTTGTTTGAGTTTACGACAATTTTAGCATTTTTTGGAGTTTTATCAGTGAAAAATGGCCGATAAATGGCCGGACATGACGCAACTTGCATACAGTGTCGGAATTCGTTCAAACTTGGCATGGATGCCGACCATGGGCATGCACACCTACTGGAAATTTTTGGTGTCATTTCATGCATGTACAAAAATAGACCATGTTCAACGGAGAGTGTTCGGGTAGGCCAGAAGGGTTCGTCTGAGAGCGAGCTTTTTTGGTATCCGTCAATGACCCCAAATGTTTTTCATGAGGTTATATGACCAATTCAAGGCACCATGCCAAGTTGTTTGAGTTTTCAACAAATTTTACATTTTCTGATGTTTTCTCGATAAAAAAAAGGACGATAAATGGCCGAACGTGTTACAACCTGCATACAGTGTCAGAAATCATTCAAACCTAACATGGGCATTCCGACCTGCTTGCAAAATTTGGGGTTATTTGAAAGATATCCAAAAGTATACCCTAATTAACAATTGCGAAGAATCCTAGTTAAGTTCAAAGTCACAAATCAAAAACCCTAATTAACAATTGCAAAGAACCCTAATTCCTAAATCCGAAAACCATGATTCTCAAATTGTAACTTGTCTATTGCTAAGTTGAGATGCTTGTATATATCCTCATTCATCCACATCAAAAAACTTCCCTCGAGAGGGCATGTGGCAACGATGGCAGAGACTGATGAGGTCGCCGTCTTGGGGCAGAGAGAGAGAGAGAGAGGTAGGTGCGGTAGAGATGGGGAGTGCATCAGAAGAGAGAAGTGATGAGGAGAGAGATAACGGGAGGGGAGCCAAAGTAACCTAATAGCCCACCTGACGTGGCAAGTGAGGAGAGAGAAAACTGGTGTACCGAGATAGTTCCCCACTCGTTTTTGGTTGTATATATAAAACATGTTGCTTTTAAAAAATGAGGGACTAAATGTCGGGCTAAAAATTCGCGCAACTAGATGTCAACTTTTGTAACTTGGGTGAACCAAAATATAATTTTTCCCAAATCATTTTCTCACACACGAAGCTTGATGACTTCTGTAGCTCTTCCGAGGCACTGCACAACTCATAGCAATTTGGCCCAAAAATAACTAATTCGACAATTCTTCCCAACAAGAGTCCAACATATGTTTGTCAAAAAGAGTCCAGCATATAGTTTTTTTGAGGAAAAAAAAGGTCCAATATAGCTCTTCCCAATTTAGTTCGCTCGATGCTACCACCCGCCAAGCGGGACATGAAGAAGGCCGTCCAGTCCACCTTCAACGGGACAGCCTTGATTACAACACCCTGATGAAAATGAACGCGTGATCATCCGCCTCACCCAAGTTTGGAAATCAACAATGCGCACCGCTAACTTCACTCACGCACACGTCCGCATATACGTCTTGCCTCCGTCCATTGGGGCCATTGCACGGCGAAGAATTGAAGCCAAGGACAGGTGGTGCACGTCCTCCGGCTAGTGGCGGAGGAGGAACGAAGGGTCGCTCATGATGCGGTGCCATCGCTTGCACGTCAGCAAGCATCGGAAGAGGTCCGGGACGTCCGGCACGCGCAACAGGATCTCGACGACGACCTCGTCCGGCAGCCCCTCCATCGTTTGACCGGCTCGCGACGTGCGATTTGGAGGCAAGCGCAGGTCGGAGTTTATACCTTTTGCGTGAGGGTTTCCTCTCTTCTTCTCTTCCCCACCTTTTATTTGCGCGGCTTGTCTTATAATTCACGGACTGTTAATTAGTCAGCGCCCTGATGCTCTTACAACTCTTCTTCTGCTTCCGATTTTTATTTGCGCGACTCATCTTGTAATGCACGGACACTGTTAATCAACACCTTTAATCATGTTATACAACTCTTTTTCTTGATGGGGACGTCCCAGCTTGACTCGTTGAGAAGATATGACCGGTCCCACATCATCATTAGTTAGGGGTATAATACTAGAAGCCAAAACATTGCGGTCACGAATATGCCCCGACATACGACGCCGCCGCACTGCCTGCGTGCGTTGTGGGCAACCCACACGGTACGTGTTAAAGTATTCTCCACTTTGTAGGCTTGGTCCAACTAGTCGACGAGGCGTGTGAAAATTGGCATACTCACCAATTGCAGTCGCTGATGATTATCTTAGGGTGTGTTTGTTTGGGCTCCAATTTCTTCGGCTGCAGCTGCAACGACTCTGGCTGGAAGGAGCAGCTGTAGCTGCTAGCTGTGGCTGGAAGGTTGGAGCTGAGATGCAGTCGTTTGGTAGTTGTGATGTAGCAGCTGTGGCTGGTATTGAAACATAGTGAAATGACCAGAACGCCCTCTGTTGTTCTGTAGATTGGTTCTAAGTGTTTATTATATTGTTTTAACAGTAAATGAGAGTTGTTTTTTGTCCCAAATGACCAATTTTCATATATTTCAATTGATCACACTAGTTTGATGGGCATAGACAGTGTGGATTTTAACCGGAATATTGTTTAGAAGAATTTTGTCATACAGTACATTTAGAAATCACACTAGTAATATTGTTTTGAAAAATTACAAGATGACTCCATACGAACTCGGTACTCAAATCCATGCATGGCACAAGCATCAGCAGCAGCACACACGGCCACCACACACACTTCGAGCACGCACACGCCCAGGACACACACATGCAGGCAGCACTAGAACTCGCTACCGATGCAGGCGAGATATCAGTCATCCTCCAAGCAGCAGGGTGCAGGAGAGCGCAAGGATGCACGACGGGTGGCGAAGGATCTCAGGGCGGAGCTTGGGCCGGACAGGAGGCGTGGCCGCCACGCCGTCGTGGAAGGCTCGGGGTGCCTGAGGTAGTGCACGTGGCGGCGGCGCCCTGCGCTTAGGGAACGGGGGATTCGGGCTGTGACTTCTCCGATACACCGATCGGCGATTGGCCGAGTGGTCGGTGGCCGGAGTTCAGGTGGGCGGCGGCAGAAGGGGATCGAGGAACCCTAGGGAGTGGGGATTGTGTTGTTCATCAGAGTGAGGTGTGGAAGAGAAGGAACAGAACGGACCGATAGTGGCATTTGGTGCGTATAATGTAATTTAGTTGGGGAGGGGGGGGGGGGGGGGGGGGGACTCGTCATTCGCTAATTTGGAGCTAGCTCCTGCTACAAGAAGCTCGAAATAGCAGCTGTGGCTTCTGGGCCTATTTTGTGGAGCGCTCCGACCTGTGGCTGCTTGGAGCCGGCCCAAAAAATGAGTGTTTGGCATAACCAGGGCTGATCCTGAGATTTTGGGGGCCTGGGGCGAAACTACAATCCGGGGCCCTTTGTGGCCCTTAGTATAAATGCCTAATTAATAATCATCATAAGTACATATAATTTGTATCAAAGAAAATAATTAAGTGCATCCAAAATGATTGTGCATATCACATAATGTATTACATATTACCTTCAAAACTTTCTCCTAACATTCTGAGATGCAAAATCACTAATGATAGTATCAATATCAATTTCATCAAGCATATTTTTCTCGATGCATAAAGTTGCCAAGCCATTTAACCTCTCTTGCGACATTGTAGATCTCAAGTAGTTCTTCAACAATTTCAACTTCGAAAAACTTCTTTCAGCTGATGCCATAGTAACAGGCATAGTAAAGAAAATCCGGTATGCGATAGCAATATTTGGATAACAATCTGCTTCCCTCGCAAACTCAAAAATCTCCATAGCAGACATTGTTCTATCGGGCAAAGTTGACTGCATAACAATTAACTCAGAAATCAGATCATTTAAATCAACATCAGATGAACCACCCGAAGAGAAAGCACTTGCAAATTTTGTACAACTGTCTTTAAGTTCAGAACGGTCCAATGACTCCAATGACGTGGGCGCAATGTTTCGAGCGCCCTAAAAACAATTCCCTGTTAATCTGTTCGATCGATCGAGAAATTGGGAATCAGGATTAGAAAGAAAAGAAGAAGGATGAAGATCATGCGAGGGAAGAGGGCGCGCCCAGACATACCTGCTGCAGTCGCAGCCAAGGTCGAAGACGAAGAGATCCTGCTGCTGCAGTCGTCGCGTCGTTCGTTCGTGAGGAGGGGGGGGGGGGGGGGGGGGGGGGGGGGGGGGGGGGGGGGGGGGGGGGGGGGGGGGGGGGGCAGAGCCGAAGAGATTAGACAACAGGAACAGCTAAACAGAAAAAAAAGGCAGGGAACGACCGATCCTATTCCTAAGTTACAGGAAATCAATCCAACGATTCCTTTTCCTCTCCGATCTCTCCTGACCATGTACGTGCAAACATGGGCCAGGCCCAACGTATTGCTTTTACTTTCCTAGGCTAGCACGCGAAGCTGAGCGAGGCGGTGAGAGATTTTTTCCCGTCGAAGACCTGTATGTAGGGCTGGGCGTTCGGTTTATATGGTTAATTCGGTTCGGTTTATTCGGTTTTCTATAAATTTGGTTTTGAGAAAATGAACACCGAAATAGTTACATAAAATTTAGACACCGAACCATATTAACCGAAATATATCGGTTTGGTTTATTCGGTTAACCAAAAAACCGAATTACATGCACCCATCAGTCTAAGTGTCATGACTAATGTGTAGTGTGGGCATTGTACAGAATGCACAAAATAACTAGATCCATGAGACATACATACGCACATTTACTTTTCTTCACCAACTATATTTTTCCGGGGATTCACTAGCTCGTTGACCATCATTTTTTTTACGGGGTTCTCTTTGACCATCGTTGCATCCGAAACAAAGATAAAATATTCCAAATGAATTAAACTAATCATTAGCATGGTGTCAGTATAATTGTGAGATTGGAACTAAGCATTGTATGGTGTTACGTATATTGACATATAAGAACTTTCATTTTAGAATGTTTTAACACATTCGAACTTGACGAAGCCAGGGAAGTATACGTGACCGGCCGGCCGGATGTCGTGGCAACCGTATATTAATTTTCGTTAGGAAAACATATATTAGTTAAATATATGATTGTGGAGCAGCTATTGGATTAGGCTGATCAGCACATTAACTCGGCTGCTGGCTGTTGCGCTTGCATTTATGGTAACTAGCCATACTAGGATACGGACAGATCGGTTTCTTCGGTGAATTCGGTTTCTTAGCGATGGAAACCGAACATGACACCGAACACCGAATAGCGACCATATTTCATACCGAACCATACAACCGAACACCGAATAAACTGACAAATCGGTTAAATCGGTTCGGTTTGGTTTGGTTTTTCGGTCTTCGGTTTTGAAGTGCCCACCCCTACCTGTATGTACCTAACTGGGAGGGGGCCCCTGGCTTTTGCGGGCCCGGGGCGGACCGGCCCTGGGCAACTCCAGCTTCTAAGCGTGAGAAGCCATAGAAGCTGCTATTTGGAGGCGAAACAAACACACCCTTAGCACATCTCATTGAGAGCCGTGAAAGACGAGATCGCTGGCGTGGCACGCACACCAGGCGGCATTCGTGCGTCCTATAGTCAAATCAAATAGTACTACGTAGTACCTTTGGTCTCTACACGACGAAAAATAACTAGATAAAACAAGTAGTGCTATAGGTAGGTGCAAACGATACATCAATTGTAGTCAAGTAGTGCACGGCGGCTAACTGCAATATTTCCTTTTCACATCACGCATGTGGACGGCCTTTTATGTTCAGCATTCATTCAAATAAACGAATTAATAAATATAGCAAGGAATCGAAGTCACAGCAAGTACGCAGGGTGTTCGTCCTCGTCATCGCATGCTATGAGGGCTTTGAAGATGTCGTCCATGGCCGGCCTGCTGCTCCTCTCCCCCATGCACGACAATGAGATCTTCAACATTTCCATGGCTTGTCGAGGGTTGAACTGCCCGTCCAGCCTGCTATCCACCAATGACATGACGTCTCCACTCGCCACCACCTGCTTGAGGGCCTGTATGATTTGGTTCATCTGCAGCAACTCCCCACCGTCCACAGTCCTCTGTTCTGTTATCCGGCTTCCCATCAGCATCTCCAGAAGCACGATCCCATAGCTGTACACGTCGACCTTGGCGTCGATCGGCTGGCCCAACATCCACTCGGGTGCCATGTACCCTGTCGTGCCCCTCATCTGGGAGAGTTGCACGCCATCGCTAACGGCT
Organism: Thinopyrum elongatum; assembly: GCA_011799875.1. Lineage (NCBI taxonomy): Eukaryota > Viridiplantae > Streptophyta > Magnoliopsida > Poales > Poaceae > Thinopyrum > Thinopyrum elongatum. The sequence continues at coordinate 443,672,153 of CM022297.1, read as the reverse complement.
TTCCTCCCGGACAGCTTGGACAGCCCAAAGTCTGAGATCTTTGGGTCGAGGTCTCGAGTGAGCAGGATGTTCTCCGGCTTGACGTCGCAATGGATGACCCACTCCAGACACTCGTGGTGGAGGTAGGCTAGGCCCCTAGCCGCGCCCAGAGCGATCTTGAACCGCTCTCTCCATGCCAGCGTCTTGCTGATGTCCTCGCCAAACAGGTGCCTGTCCAGCGACCCGTTCTCCACGTACTCGTACACCAGCAGCTTGTGCTTTCCCTCGGAGCAGAAACCCCAGATCCTCACCAGGTTGATATGGTTGATCCTCCCGAACACAGTCATCTCTGCCCTGAACTCCTCCTCGCCCTGAACCACGTTTGCCAGCTCCTTCACCGCCACCACGGTGGTCTTGTCAAGCACGCCGCGGTACACCACGCCGGAGCCGCCACGGCCGAGCTCCTCATTGAAGTTCCCGGTCACTTTCTTGAGCTCTCGATACGTGAACCTCCTGAACTGGGTCCCCATGACCAGCCGGTAGCCTGCCTCCAGCGAGCTGGGTATGCTCTCCTGGCCAGACATGAACCACCATGCCGTGGCGACGAAGAGGAGCTCCAGAAATCCCAGCACCGCGGCGAACCAGAAAAGGTAGGACAAGTTCGGGCCGCTGCTTAGTGGCCCATACGTGTCGACGTATGTTGGCGGGTCGATGGCCGCACCGGAGCCATTATGATTGCAGTCGAGGACCATGGACGGCGGCGGTGCCGAGGCGTTGAGGTCGGTAGGCACCTTGAGATATATGTTGCCGGGGGCGGTGGGCGACGTGTAACCGTTGAAGAGGACCCCTTTAGGGTAGCACTGGCCCTGGCCATTCTTCTTGTAGGCGAAGGCGACGCAGGAGCACATGCTCAAGCAGATGCTCTTGCAGTATTCGAACGTGACGGAGCTGTTGTACCCGACGTCGTAGCCGTAGAAGTCAGTGGACGCCAGCTTGACGAACGTGAACCGCTTTTCCGACGTGCTGCAGTTGGTGGTGGGGAGGCTGAAGGTCGGCTGGCAGCCCTTCCTCCAGTCCCGGCGGTCCACCATCTCGTACCCCGGCGCGCAGGAGCACCGGAGGGACGGCCGGTACTCGCAGACGGCGTTCTTGCCGCACAGCCCGTGGACGGAGCACGGCTGCTTCACCGCAGCCCACGTGACCGCCCATCCGCCGGCGGCGTCCAGGCTGTACATCCTCACGCTTCCGTCCTGCTCGATGGTTAGCCGCCTCTTGACGCCGGCGGCGCCCAGATCGAAGGCCTCGACCCGGAGGTTGTCGCTGGAGAGGAACACACCGGTGTCGTCGAGGACGCCGATGCGTGAGCTGTTGTAGTTGGTGCGGCCGCTCCCGAACACGCCTAAATCCCGGTCAGGCCAGTAGATGCTGGCGATCTGCGGACCGTCGTAGAGGAGCCGCAGCACGTTGTCGTTGTCGTAGTAGAGGGAGTAGTAGCCGGCGACGAGCTTCGTGTCCTTGGTCAGCGGCTGCGACGGGAGCAGGGTGTCCGTGGGCCAGTCGAAGCTCTGCCACACGGCACGGCCGGAGGACGGGTCCGCGACGAGGAGATTGCCGGTGTCGAGGAGGGAGACGGTGAAGTGCTTGTGGCCGGCGTTCCTGCTGTCCCACACGGTCGTACCGTTGGCGTCGGCCAGGGACAGCTTGCCGTCGGCGCCGAAGGATACACGGGAAACCCGGCCGTTCACGGGGGCGCCGGGGTTGGCCGTCCAGACGGCGGTCCTGTCCGTGGCGGCGGTGAACCAGACGGAGAAGTAGAAGGCGTTGTCGACGTGGCCGGCTGGGAGGAAGCCGCAGGAGAAGGTGGCGTCCGGCGACACCAGGAAGGGCCGCTCGTGGTCCTCCACGGACAGGGATGACCCGGCGCCCAGCGTGTGTCCTACTCCTGCCGACGCTCCACAGGAGCGCAGCAGCGGAAGGAGGAGAAGAAGAAGACTAACGAATGTGGCCATCACGCATGAAGTGAATGCTGGGATGGATGTGAGATATTTTAGCTGGTCGGCATGGGAAGCAATCACCTGTCAAGCATTCATACTACCTGTAGTTCTACTACTCCTGTTTGTATTTGTTTTTATGTCAGGACACTTGTGCTCATTTAACTAACTATATATACTCTTAGTTTGTCTAATTCACATTTAGATGTTTTTTTAAGGATGTCACATCTAAGCTCGCACAAATAACACAACAGCAAGAAATAAAAAAAAAAGTTCAGACAAAAAAAAAATAGACCACAAACATAGTAAACATCAAGTTACATCTAAATGTGTCCTAGACGAACCCATATACTCTGTATGTATACGCCAGCGAAGCCGAGACTAGACTGCTGCTACGTGCGTTCATACTGTGTAATGGATTTGTGACTCACTCCTGCACCATACCATACCATACCATGGCAACTTGTACGTACCATATTACCATATCATAATCATACCATGGCAACTTGTACGACGGAGCTTGCATTGGCTCCAGTGCAAGTTGAGTCTGACCCGGTGCAAGTTGAGCCTGCATGCCCGGATGAACAGGTCGCAGGCACGTCCACTACTTGTTTTAATTTAATATTAATTTCAGCCACTTGGGCTGGGAATCATCTCACCACCTTCTTACGAGCTTTGCTACACCTAACGTATAGTTTAGGTAATCATTAGGGGCATGACCAGGATTGAAGGGTTGTGATTAAATTTGCAATAAAGCTAAAAATCTGATTTGCATGCCCTCCTGGACACGGCGTACGTGCACGGAGGAAGAAGTTACAAATGCTCTCTTTGAGATGTTCCTCTCAAAAGCCCCGGGGCCGGACGTTTTACCTATCCATTTTTTTCAAAAACATTTGGGTGTGTGTGGTGCCGAAGTGACTGTGGCCGTTCTTAAAATAGTGGAAGGAAAGGGAGGTGCACAAGAAGTTAACCATACTTTTTTGGTTCTCATTCCGAAGGTAAAAGAAATCCGTACTACCACATATTACATCAGCAGAACAATCCGCGTTTGTCCCCGGTCAGCTGATTATCCCTATCCCTACTACTATTAAAAGAGCAAACTTGGATTGCCCTACGGACACACCACAATGTGTACACGGAATGACCAACACCCTTGGATCAAAGACATTAAATGAAATCTAAGAGTGCATATTGGTCCGATGGTCTGCCATCGGATTGAACGGCTCGGATTCAATGTTCTGCCGCCGCGTCTGCAACAGACAATCCTTCCACGCCATCTCCATCCCGCACCGCCTCCCCCTCCTGTACATCACACGCGCGTGCTGCCGCCACCGGGAGGGGCGACACTAGGGTCATGGTACACGATGGCATCAGATCGAGCGAGAAGGGGGGCTAGGCGCCATTGACGCCTCCGGCCTCCGTCCTCCTCTGCTTGGTGGCATCCAGGGCGCTGCCCTAACTATGGTTCGCATCCAGCCGACTGGATCAATCTGCTATGTGCGTGAGCCTGATCCAAGGAGAATGGATCAAGGTTCGATCTGCCTCAGCTGAACAACAACGCCACAATGGGACGCACTGCCCTCGGCCCTCATCCCCGCACGCTGCTCTAGCTCCGGTGCACACGTCGTCCTCGATCTGGTGGGCGCACCGTCTCACGTACACAGGACGCCATCACGTACTACCATCATCATCTATCAAAGATAAAATCTGTGGTGAGTTATTTTTAAAATTCCTGAATATTTTTATTTTATTAGCTAAAACTCTCAGGGTGTCACAAATCATCTGTTTTATTTTGAGCTGTTGTATTTTGATATAATATGCCTACAACTAAAATTCAGAGCTGTTGCATTTTGACATAATAGTTCTTCCAAGTTTTAAATACGCAAGCACCACTGAGCAAGAACACGTTATATAGAGATCCCTGACAAATTCAAAAGCCTGGGGCAGGTGAAATCAAAATAGTAAGGTTTTAGTCCTTCAACTAAGCAACACTTCCGTCAGCCTCAATCTGTTCCTTCAAAATTTCTTCGAGTCACTGTCTTGGGTGAGGATAAGTAGTGCTGCTTCATCTTCTTTTGGCCTAAAGAACTACCACCTCTGCCCCATAATGTACGACGTTTTCTTATATTATGGGACGGAGGGAGCATGTTTCAACATTTTTCTATTACCAGCAAGGAAAAACCAACAGTATGGATAACTAGTTAAATAGAAGGGAAACAAACAAACAACCTGGAAAGCCCCTTGGCCCGCTTCAATGTCATCATTTAGGAACTTGACATTCTTGCCACTGAACTCCTCTGATTTGAAGGAATGAAATGGTCCAGTGGAGAAGTTCCTAAAGAGCATCGCCTGCAACCTTTTGATGTCAGAGAACAGAAGTGACAAATAATCATGAACCAAGAACTAAAATACAATGAAAAAGAATGATGCTCTAATCAGTTTCACCACTAGAAGAATGTATCTTAACCTTTTTTCAGCGAAAAAGCATTGAAAACACCATAGCATGGCATTCTGCATCTCAGACAATCATTACGTTTATGGCTCAGAAGTAAACCTTTCATGTACAGCCACCATGAATAATAACACAGATCAGAAAAGTTAAGGCCTTACCATCACCAAATCCTATATTTATTTAACAACTGCATATGGCATCCTTTCAGCGTGATGACTTAGGGACCTAAAGATTTTTCCCACGCAGGTCAAAGGGCAGATCCTAACTGAAAATGTAGAAGGTTCGGTTTCCTAACTGAAAATCAAGAATAATGGGCGGGGTTATATTGCCACTTATCATAACTGACATTCACTCAATATTTCTGTAGCTGATGAAGATTGTGATTGCCTACAAAAAAATGATGCTTACCAGATGCAAGAAATTAGAGGGCGAGTGAGACCAGTCAACATAACCAGTGCAACACCAGATGGACATACGCCATGGAGAAATATATCGGTATATTTATCAGCTACAGATTGCTCCATACCTTCCATTCATATCTGTGACTTGGTCATTTTGCAAAAAAAAAAAAAAAAAAATGCTACCAGGCAACGACCACTGTGAAGATGCATATGGAATACTGGAGCCCAATGGCAACACAATAAATATTGATGGTACGCATCCCCTTATCTGAAATTTTCTTGTCCCTGACTGCCCATCTGAAATTTTCTTGTCCCTGACTGCTCATCTGAACTTTTATACCCGCATGCTTTTGACGTGGTCTGATTGAGTATTAAATATCAAATCGTTTTTATCTACATACTAATATCGTCTACATAAGCCAATATATAAGTTTAAAAGTTTGACTACATGCACCCCCAACTGATAATATCTCTTGACCGGAGGGAGTACTGAAGGCAGGTAGCAATTAGAAGGTAATACTTAGTGCTTAGGACTAACGAATCAAAAACATGCTGAAACAAAAACTGAAAGCCAATCTTTTTCATCTCACTAAGTGGAAATGTTTTATCTGCCTTGAAGAAATCCACAACTGCTTCAACTCCACCAGTCTGACCTTCCCCAACTACATCCTGGAAACAAACCACATTCGTAAGAATGGTTTGGCAGAAGTTAGCAACAGGTCATCATTACCTCCTCATGTTTATCTGGCATGAACATACATAAACCAGTTTCCTTTCTAGCGTGTATGACTACAACTGAAGTGGGAGAAGAAAAACACAGAGGAAATGCCCACCCCGAACAGCATGTAGACATAAGCTGCAAGACCGCTATCCCTCAGCTCCAACTGAGCTACATCTATTTGTCATTTCTAAATAACCGGAAAGAATGAATCTTCATGTGGAAGACAAATAACATAAATAAATGAACTGGTTGTATTAATCAGAGAGACTAAAGAGAACCACAAAGTTAAAAAAAGTTCACATATATTTAGGAGAAGTGGTTGAGTGTGTCTGATTTCATATTAATCAACTTCAACTAATAATCATGATTTCTAGCAGTGGTCACCGAGAGAATTATGCCTCAATTAAGCTTTACAGATCATCAACAAAATCACACTTGATGCTACTTCCATAGAGGAACTAGAGAAGGCATGCTTGGTTACTAGCAACATCATACATATGAAGTAAATCACGAGACAAGTTAGTGAGATGATTTGCAGCTTGATACTCTTTCCGTCCTGCTCCACAGTCCGTATTTTCTGTCAACAATTTTTAAAGGAGTTGAGTTCAATAGAAGGATCTGTAGCAGCCAAAAACATGCAGAAACTAACTGTACTTACAAAATCAACTCCAATAGTACTGATGTAACTATCCAGGTAGGAGGAAAATAGCATATTAACTCAACTGCATGGCCATGTAAAGCTTCGAAATAATCATTTCGCATGTCACTTTCTAGTACTGCAGCCGCATGAAATGCATTGTGGTCTATATATATTCCTTCCTTTTCATGCCATGAAACCTGTTGTTCAGATAGACAACAATGCATCTTGTTAGAAATAAGAACACAAATTAGTTATAGCATCCAGAATTACATGTAAGAATGTTCAGACCAAGCAAGACTAATCAAATATGCCTTATTGGTATGTTATTAAGTAGAGATATTATGTACCTTCATTGTGAATAAACTACAAACAAGTTCCAGCACAAGACTGAATTGTACCACTGTAAAAAGAGCAGTTTCCACAGCCTATAGAATTGCATGAGCAATTGATTACATAAAAACACTTCTGATTATTAAATCAAGCTTATGCACAGGCCAAGGTCTGGGCTTGTGGCGGCTGTGGCGCGAGGCGTGGGCCTGTGGCTACGACAGCGGCATCGGACAGAGCCGAACCAAGCAGAGGGGGGACGACGAAATACCAGTCGCGAGCGAGGTGGGTGGGGAGGGCGTCGACCATCCACTCTGGAGCATGCCATACTTGGGCCACACGGTGAGGCTCGCGACACGCCCAACCCACCGGAACAGGGCGTCTTCGCCAGCTCTCCTTGGCGCTCGGTCCGATTCTGCGTCTCCTCCCGCGGGAGTAGGAGGTAGCCGCTGCAGATCCCTCCAGCGCTCGCGTGGTGTCCGCGACCGAGGATCTGGTGGAGATGAAGTCTGCGCCTCCGCCGGCGGAGGCGGAGAGCCAAGGGAAGGGCGGTCGTCTCGGCAGCGGTGGGGACTGGGGGAGGCAGGGGAGGGGGAGTTCGTCGCGCAGCGGCGGGGAGGCAGGGGAGGGGCGGTCCTTGCCGGAGCAGCGCGCAGCAATGGAGGGGAAGGGTCCCCGCGCCGGCGGCCGGAGGCAGTGGAGATGGTGGAGGCGCTGCTTGTACTGTGTCAGTGAGAGAGAGAGAAAGAGAGTGAGGAAGATGAGACTGTGTCAGTGGTGTTTGTGTCTGACAGGTATTATACTCCCTCCATTTTTATTTAATCTGCATATTAGAATTGATTGAAGTCAAACTTCATAAATAACAAACATTTACAAAAGCTAATACGCAGACTAAATAAAAACGGAAGGAGTACTTTTATCAAGTCAGCCCGTGCATTATTAAGGTTGTGAATAATATAAAGAACCCATTTGTGTTTAAATTTAAATTTACAATTATTAAGATTTTTGGATAATTTGTATTATTAAATAATATATGTCTGATGAGGATGAAGCTATAGAAAAACATCCTGTCATAGAACTGCGGAAGTGATTTTGGTACACATTTTGAAGTTCACTAAGAATGAAGCAACACACAATATCTATGCCATTGATGCGCATAAGAAGGTGGACCTTTATCAGAGAATAAATATTGTATAATGTTGCTTAATATCTGCTTTTCAATTATTGCTTCAAACTAGGATTGAATTGTAATTTTTGGAAACTAATAGCGCTCCCTTCAATCCATATTAATTTCGCTGTTGCTGAAGTTATTTTCATGCTTTGTTGATTTTAACTATTCTCATATGTGTGTCTATTACAGTTGTGCGTTTTCTTTCATCAAGGGGAAGAAAGAAAGGTGACTCGCCTGCCGTTGTCGTCCTTCGGCGGCTCCCCTCCGCCGGCGATCAGTCTGTGCAAGTAAGGATGGTGTGGCAGCGGTGACATCCCCATGGACATGTGTCCTTGGGCTCCGTCGTTACGACGACGCTTCCTCCAGCGTCAGCGCTGAGCTTGAGAGGCAGTCCAGGAGCGGATGTAGATTGTGGTCTGTATTGACGGCATCTGAAAAATGATGGATCGTGTGCTGGGTTCGTGGTTCGTGCGTGGCAAGTATGATTTCCTTCATCGATGTTTTAATCATGCGGGGTGCCAGTTCGACAGCGTGTCCGGGGTGTTGCCTCGGTCTGATTCGTTCAACGATAATGGTTTCGCCTTTGGTGAGCCTCCTTGGAGATCTGCAAAGCTGCATATCATCGATAGAGCCGCTTCGAGCTCGGGGTGAGGAGGTGATCAGTTATTATTTCCTTTGGTAAGTGTTGTTGGTGTCAAACTCAAAGGATTCTTCAGTCTTGATTATAATTTTTCCTCTGGGCCGATGTTCCTTTGTACAAAGGTAGCGTTTTCTGCTTTTTTCAGTTTTGTCAGGTAACTTGTGCTATAATCTTTATGATATAAATGAGACATATATTACCATGCAAAAAAAGGGTGTCGTAGATTGCACTTTGCATGCTTACACCGTTAGGCCCATCATACCTATTTAAGTGAAGAAAAACTATGATAAAAAATCAACTCGATTAAAAATAAATAGATTTCAAAAGGCATGTATTATATTTGAAAGATGTGTGTTGCACATGCATGCTTACTAGTACATATAAGATTATTGTTTCATACGAAGCGTAACAGAGCATTGACGCTTCCCCAGGGAGATCCTAAACCCCCCCCCCCCCCCCCCCCTCCCCCCACATATTTTTGTTGGCTTCCCTACATATTTTTGTTGGCATATATAAGAGGGTCTTTCGTACCTCGTAAAAAAACTTTAGATCAGTCATCACAGTTTGGTGGGTTACAAGTGGCGTCTTCGGCTCCACGTGTCAATCACCTTTTGTTTGTTAATGATAGTTTGTTGTTTTTCAAAGCTAACGGTGTTGAAAAGTCGTCGTGCTAAGGCCTCATAGGATCAGCACATCAGAACAACAACCGCCGATGAAGAAAATCCTAGATCGGAAGGATCCAACCTGCAGACACATAGACGTAGACGAACGAAGACCGGATCCAAACGGATCCACCGAAGACAAACGCCGACGGGATCCCATGAGATCCGCCGGAGACACACCTCCACATGCCCTCCGACGACGCTAGAAACATCACCGGGACAGGGGGTAGGCTGGGAGGACCTTATTCCATCTTCAAGAAGCTGCTTCCGCCTCGTCTTCCTAAGCATGGCACAAACCCTAACAAAACTCTAAAAAACACCTAAAAACGGAACCCTCCCTCCGGTAAAGCCTGGGATCCAGCGCGCCTCCATGATCCAAGGACCATAGGAGATGATACAGACCGGCGGCGGCGCCGGCGAGAGGCAAGAAAACCCTAGCTGAGTGGTCGCAGGAGGCAGGAGTAGATCACATGTTGTCTTATTGTCCCGTATAACTATGTGTCCTGGAAAGAAAATGTGCGGAAAATAATATGAGTACAACATGTGAGATTTTCTTTTGGGGATGATATAGATCAGGACGTAAAAACAAAGATAACATGAAGGTGCTAGATAACATGAAACATGCTAGACGTGCTTGTCCAGAACCACCGGACTGATTTGTTAATCCAGCAGCAGCAGTAACCATACTAGTACTTGGCCTGATAAGGTTTTCAGGTACGTGCTCAGATCCCGCAAGATCTAAAGAAACTAGAGACTGGAGACACGGGCTAGCTAGTTATGCGCTGTGACTGCAAAAGGCTCAACGCGTGCAAGCCAGAAGTCACCTTGCACACTTGCCCGATCCTGCCATAAGAGCTTTGAAGATGTCATCCATGGTGTTCGTCCTCGTCATCGTCATTGTCGTCATCGCAATTAATATAGCAAGGAATCAAAAGTTACAACAAATATGTAGGGTGTTCGTCCTCGTCATCGCATGACATAAGAGCTTTGAAGATGTCATCCATGGTAGGCCTGTTGCTCCTCTCCTCCATGCACGACAAGGAGATCTTCACCATTTCCATGGCCTGTCGAGGGTTGAACTGCCTGTTCAGCCTGCTATCCACCAATGACATGATGTCTTCACTCGCCACCACCTGTTTCAGGGCTTGCACAATCTGGCTCATCTGCAGCCGCTCCCTGCCGTCTGCGGTCATCTGTTCAGTGATCCTACTCCCCATCAGGATCTCCAGAAGCACGACGCCATAGCTGTACACATCGACCTTGGCGTCGACCGGCAGGCCCAGTACCCACTCGGGTGCCATGTACCCCGTCGTCCCCCTCATGTGGGAGAGCTCCAAGCCGTCGCCGACAGCATTCCTTCGGGACAGCTTGGATAGCCCGAAGTCGGCGATCTTTGGATCGAGGTCCCGCGTGAGCAGGATGTTCTCCGGCTTGACATCGCAGTGGATGACCCACTCGAGGCACTCGTGGTGAAGGTACGCTAGGCCCCTAGCCATGCCTAGAGCGATCTTGAACCGTTGGCTCCATGCCAGTGCCTTGTTGATGTCCTCGCCGAACAGGTGCCTGTCCAGCGACCCGTTCTCTACGTACTCGTACACCAGCAGCTTGTGCTTTCCCTCGGAGCAGAACCCCCAGATCCTCACCAGGTTGATATGGTTGATCCTCCCAAACACTGCCATCTCCGCCCATAACTCCTCCTCGCCCTGCACCACGTTTGTCAGCTCCTTCACCGCCACCACGGTGGTCTTGTCAAGCACGCCGCGGTACACCACGCCGGAGCCGCCGCGACCGAGCTCCTCGTTAAAGTTTCCGGTCGCTTTCTTGAGCTCTCGATACGTGAACCTTCTGAACTGGGTCCCCATGACCAGCCGGTAGCCTGCCGCCAATGAGCTGGGCATGCTCTCCTGGCCTGACAGGAACCACCACGCTGTGGCGATGAAGAGGGCCTCAAGAAATCCTAGCACCGCGGCGAACCAAAAAAGGTAGGACAAATTTGGGCCGCTGCTTGGTGTCCCATACGTGTCCGAGTATGTTGGCGGGACGATGGCGGCATTTTGATCGCAGTCGAGGACCGCAGATGGCGGCGTCGCCGGGGCGTTGAGGTGGCTAGGCAGCTTGAGATATATGGTTCCTTGGGGCGTGGGCGACGTGTAACCGTTGAACAGGATGCCCTTGGGATAGCAACCGCCCTGGCCATCCGTCCTGTACTGGAAGGCGGCGCAGGAGCACATGCTCAAACAGATGCTCTTGCAGTACTGGAACGTGACGGACTGGTTGAACCCGAGGTCGTAGCCGTAGAAGTCGGTGTGCGCCACCTTGACGAACGTGAACTGCTCCGATGAGCTGCAGTTGGTGGCGGGGAGGCTGAAGGTCGGCTTGCAGCCCTTTCTCCAGTCCCGGCGGTCCACCATCTCGTACCCCGGCGCGCAGGAGCATCGGAGGGACGGCTGGTACTCGCAGAGGGCGTTCTTGCCGCACAGCCCGTGGACGGAGCACGGCTGCTTCACCGCAGCCCACGTGACCGTCCATCCTCCGGCCGCGTCCAGGCTGTAAATCCTCACGTTTCCGTCCTGCTCGATGGTTAGCCGCCTCTTGGCGCCGGCGGCGCCCAGGTCGGAGGCATCGACTCGGAGGTTGTCGCTGGAGAGGAACACGCCGGTGTCGTCGAGGATGCCGATCCGTGAGCTGTTGTAGTCCGTCCGGCCGTTGTCGAACACGCTTATGCCCCGGTTAGGCCAGTAGATGCTGGCGATCTCCGGGCCGTCGTAGAGGAGCCGCAGCACGTTGTCGTTGTCGTAGTAGAGGGCGTAGTAGCCGGCGACGAGCTTCGTGTGCTTGGTCAGCGCCTGCGACGGGAGCAGGGTGTCCGTCGGCCAGTCGAAGCTCTGCCACACGGCACGGCCGGAGGACGGGTCCACGACCCGAAGATTGCCGGTGTCGAGGAGGGAGACGGTGAAGTGCTTGTTGCCGGCTGCCTTGCTGTCCCACACAGTCGTCCCGTTGGCGTCGGCGAGGGCTAGCTTGCCATCGGGGCCGAAGGATATGCGGGAGACCCGGCCGTTCACGGGGGCGCCGGGGTTGGCCGTCCATGCGGCGGTCCTGTCCTTGGCCACGGTGAACCAGACGGAGAAGTAGAAGGCGTTGTCGATTTCGCCGGCTGGGAGGAAGCCACATGAGAAGGTGGTGTCCGGCGACACCAGGAAGGGCCGCTCGTGATCTTCCACGGACAGGGATGACCCGGCCCCCAGCGTGTGTCCTACCGATGCTGCAGTACAGGAGCGCAACGGAAGAAGAGAGATGAGTGGAAGGAGGGCTATAAGACTAAAAACGAATCTAGACATGGTGCATGAAATGAATGTTGTGATGGATGTGAGGTACCTGTAGTTCTACTATTTATATTTGTTTTACGTCAGGCCACTTGCATTGTGTTCATTTAACTCTATATATATACGGAGTACGTGAGACTAGACAGCCACGTTCATAATACTGTGGAATGGACTTGTGACTCATTCCTGCACCGTACCATACCAACTTGTTCGACGGATCTTGTATTGGGTCCAGTGCAAGTTTTTCTTTCTTGGGAAAACTTTGGATTATTCATTAAACATCATGGTGATACAAAAAACATAATAAATAATAAAAAATACATCCATATTCATAGATCACCTAATGACGACTACAAACACTCGAGCGAGCCGAAGGCGCGCCGTCGTCATTTGCCTCTTCTTCATTGAAGCTGGTCAAAATTTGTTGTAGTAGACAGACAGAAAGTCGTTGTGCTAAAGCTCCAAAACCAACACACCAGAACCAACAACCATTGTCGATGAAAAGAAGCATAGATCAGAAGGATCCAACCTATAGACACAAGAACGCAGATGAATGAAGACCGGATCCAAGCAGATCCACTGAAGACAAACACCGAGTGAATCCCTTGAGATCCGCCAAAGACACACCTCCACACGCCCTCCGACAGCTCTGGAGGCACCACCGAGACGGGGGCTAAGGTGAGTTGAACCTTATTTCATGTTCAGTAGCCCTTCCATAAACCCATCGGCAAAGGCCGAAATCCACCGCGCCTTTATGGCTCAAAGGCCACAGAAGACGAGGCAGATCAGCGATGGCGTCGATGGAAGACGGAGTAACCCTAGCGTGAGAGGAGCAAGGAGGAAAACGTTTAGAGCATCTACAGCCGGACTTGGCAAATCCGGCCCCTCAAACGCCCACGGACGCGCCCGGGCGCGTCCGCGGACACTGACCGGGCACTCCTCAAATCGCGTCGTCCACATCCATGTATCACATATCCAAACCCCTATATCCATACTACATCATGCAACGTCGATCAAACTATGTAGATCAGCTGACCGGACATAGAATCAGACATATGATAGCACAATAGTTCACCAAAAGATCACTAATGACTGTTCAAAGGTCCACCAATGTTCACGTAAACGACAGACAACTTTATACTACATCTAAAACTTGAAATGAAATTGAACTTCACCACTTCCGGGCCGACCCTTTCCTCTTCTGGTCGCCGGCGTAGCTGTAGCCGTCAGTGGCTTGTGGAGGATCGTCCGATTCATTGGACGAGGAGCCGTCATCGTCGGACGACGAGGAGGAGACGGTGACGAGGCCCTTGAGGCACTGGACGGCCCGGTCCTGCTGGCGCCTGGGCTTGGCCAGCCGAGCCGCCTCCGTCGCCTTCTCCTTCGCCCCTTGCTCGGACTGCTCGATGGCAAGCCGGAGAGCCATCGCGTTCTTCCGGCGGAGCCGCCGAGCGTCTGTCTCCGCCGTCTTAAGCGACTGGCAGTAGACCCACGTGAGGAGCCGCTCGTCCTCGTCGGTCTCCGTCGGTAACCCACGGCGGCGGCGGACAAAGCTCTCCGCAGCGTCCCTCTCCCTTGCCCGCTGCCTCTCGTGGCGGGTGGCGCGCGCCTCCGACTTCGACGTGCGCGTCCGGGCCGGCGGGGTGGGCACAAGCACCCACCGCTGCCCACGAGGGGGAGCAGCAGCCGGCGGGGCCAGGGGACGGCATAGAGGAGGCGCGGATTGTGCAGGCCGCCTGTCAGAGCTGCCCCGGGGCCGGGAGGGGCCAGCGCAGGCCACCTGTCGGAGCTACACCGACGGGGAAGCTGCGGCTGCGGCGAGGCTGCAGATCCGGAGCTGCCCCCAGTCTCCACCTTGGACTGCTCCAAGGCGATGCAGAGGGCAAGCTCATAGTTCGGATCCAGCTCGTCGTCGGAGCGGCCGCCGGAGCTCGACATTGCGTCGTATTCGATTGGAATCGGTGCGGGGAGAGGAGAGGGCGGAGCGAGAGAGGAGAGTGAGTGAACTAGGGTTTCGGAGCGATGAGCCCGATGGGGTTTTTTGTGGGACATCCATGGGGTCGGTGGTGGGCCGGGCTTGTCAGACAGATGTCTCTATATTTGGGCTGGATATGAGCGTGCCAGTAAGCCCGGTCGTTTGAGACCCGTTTGAGGCGTTCGTCTGGGTAAAAAAACGTGACCTGACAGTGGTCGGGCGGCCCGCCCAGATGTTTGAGGAGGGTTTGAGACGCCGGCTGCGGCTGTATATGCTCTTAGTGGCGTGTACAAACGGCTCTAGTGTAAGTTGAGCCTGCCCCGGTGCAAGTTGAGCCTGCATGCCCCGATGTACAGGTCGCCTTCTTCGGCCACTTGGGCTGGGAATCATCTCCTAATCTTCTTAATTGTCTTCGCATGCTTCTTCCACTTGGGCTGGGAGTTTTCTATCGTAGACTACCGGAAAAAAACGCAAGAAACCAAATTACGGACTTCGGAAACCATCGTGTACGTCGTGCGACGCTGCCAGCCTCAACTAACAACAAACGTACACCATGCATATACGAAACTGTAGAATCAAGCAGCATGCACGATCGAGCTAAGCTTGACTTGAGTCCAGTATATGCAGGTCTCCTCCCATCGTCGTACATATACATACATACGTACATACGTGTCGTCCTCACCATCTTAATTGTCTCCGCATTCTAGTTTTCTTCCTCGAGAAAATTCCAAATTGAATAGGCTACAAAAGGCCAAAACTGAAAGGACCATTTCTTCCATTTTGAAGTCCTTTCAGTGTGGTATCTTCCAATCTTCCGTCCACGAATGCCTAATCCTGCCCACTATCACCTGGAAGAACAACATCGTATTAAACGTTCAACCAAGATTTAATTAGTAAACATGGTGGAAATGTCATCGAATGTACTTATTTGATTTGATTTTGATATCTACATTTGACTATTTGATTTACACATTTGCCATAGCCAGCAATCACAGACGACTCTCCCAAGTCCCAACACATTTGACTCGCCTTGAACGCCTAGCCTGCTCGACATGAACTCCATCAAGTAATGCTTCAGAACTCCCTCTATAGCCTTTTCCGGAGGGACTGGATCCTCTTTGATTTCGTATTTTGGCAATGAAGGGGACAATATGTATCAATGAACAATGTTTTCATGGAGAATGGGTTCTTTGAAGAATATGTCGGCACCAACTTCTTACACTCGAATCCATCCTTTTGGTTACAAGGAGTAGCCATTAAAGGCGTTGATGTATTCCCTGAAAGCACCACCAAAAAAGCAGGACGATTGAAGTGGCTACTAGTGTCCAAGACACCGAATCACACAAAATTCATGTGAGATTTCTTGTTTATGATGAAAACTTTTATTGATCTTGTAGCCGCATCAAGAAAATATATAACCACAAACGGAGTATAACCTTCGGCCACTGCATATAATTGACGCACGGTTCAAACACACAAAGTTCAACACATCAGACATCACACAAAGTTGTAATAGTTAATCATAACCATTGGGTCATAAATTGCCACGAGGCGTTTAAAAAGAACAAACAATTTTCAAATAAGGGTCCAGCTCAATTGAACTTCAGATATTGCTTTGTCATCGAAACACAAAAGTAGTAACATATTCAGTGTTAGGCATAGAGACGGAAGAAGAAGAGGGTTAGGCATTCATTGACTTTTTTGTACAAAGAGTTATTCGATACAAATAAGAGGTTTAAGTAGTGTTAGACACAAAAAAGTTGGTGTCTCTATTCAATACAAAATATATGCTCATACAAAAAAACACAAATTAAGGGAGAGGGCCGTTTTGGCTCCCGGGCTCAGAAAAAAATTCGTAAAAAATTCAAAAACAATATAAAAAAATCTGATTTTTTTTGTGGACAAAGATGACTGAGTGTGTGATCTCCGTGCAAAATTTCAAATCATTTGGACATGTGAGGAGCTCTCAGCAAAAAAGACAAAATTCGGATGTCTGAGAAACTTTTGAAAATCACACTGTTCATGCCTGATTTTGTCTTTTTTGCTGAGAGCTCGTCGAATGTCCAAATGATCTGAAATTTTGCACGGAGTTCATGCACACGAGCATCTTGCACCACAAAAAAATTTGAAATTTTTTGAACAGTTTTTGTATTCGAAACCGGCGCACTGTTCACCGGGCTCATCTGAGCCCGGGCGCAGAGAGGGATTACCGAAATTAAGGAAGCTATACACTTAAGATAACAAGTGCTTAAGATCTCGAGAACCACTAGCAATCAGACTACTGATGGCTAGCTTCCATCAGACTAGTCTGCTGCCGTTGGATTACTAATGTGTGGGCCGTTTGATTGCCTACCAGCTCGTGCCGCCCATGTTGTGGGACTTTTCAGTTGGGGTTTGCACTAATTATGCATTGAGTCATAACAACTTCCTTAAATCACGTCGGATCTTTCCGTGCTTCCGTCCTATCCCATAACCTCCTCCTACCTTTACTGCCACATCCAACGTCGAGATCTATAGGGTTGACGGTTCACGGTTGGAAGCGAATTTACAAATTGAAGGAAGCACGTGTGTAGGTGTAAAGGAACATATTATAGTGAACTTAGAAAAACATCACGTATCTTTGAAGCATTGCTGTTGTATTGAACAGATGGAAGCAGTTATATTGGTTTTAGGAAGCGTTGTTCTCTAGAAATTGGAGCATGTATTTTCTGTGTGATGCGGATAGTTTCCGATCAATGGAGAGAACTTCTCTCGTGCTACGGAAGCAGCCAACCGACACGATTGGCTTCCACGACAAATTAAACTTGTTGTAATAGTATATGAATCTGTACATAATTAAGTGATGATTTGTTTTACTTCAAAAGCATTAAAATCATGTTTCCATCAACTAGAAAATTGTTTCTAACACATAAGATACTTCCATAGAACATCGGAAAAAAAAAACACTTCCATAGAAAGAATCATTATCATGAGTATGTAGTTACTTCAAACACATCGGGGATGTGTTTCCAAGAAATACAAATATGCTCAGTATGTTTCCATGGATAAAAGATTTTGCTTCCATGAATTCATGGACAGACAATTCTTCTTCCATGATAAATAATTTTACATCAAATCATTCCTTAGAAATTGGATATTGCTTCTACTACTTTCCCAACAACTTGCTTCTGTATGGGATGCATGTGACAGTGCGGGCCTCAAGTTGGCCTTTGGCGCGGCTCCTCAAGGCAAGCATTATCTTGACGCCGGTGACACACTAGAAGCTGTATATCGGTTTGCTTGCGCTGGCTTGAAGAATAACTCGCCAGTGCGGCTGTGCTTCAAACAGTGCTTCCAACGCTGTTGAAATCACCTGAAGCAAAACATCATTTAAACTGAAGCAATAAAAGGCCTGAATGGAGGCATACAACAAGGTATGTTTGGTGAACTAGTGTGGAAAAACATATGTATCACCGAAGCACAAAATTTAGTATTCGGAAGCAATAATAAGTAAGATGGAAGCACACATATACAATTACATATAGTAGCAAATGGATTGGCAATCGTGTAATCGTAATTTTCATAGGCATGAGTGCATAGGGTTACAAACGGCGATGGAGATGCAGTCGAGGAAATATATGCAATGAAATATAAATATATATGGATTAAGGTTTGAATATATATGCATTATTACTAGAATAAAAAGGCTGATTACACAACCTGAAGTGGCGATGCAAGAAAAGGAAATTATACAAGTGATGAGAAATATAATGAAGCATGTTTGTTTAAGAATAAAATTAAAACCTACACACACTGGAAACACATATACTAAATCAAGAAGCATGATTGCAGTTCTATCTGTACATAAAAAGCTTGGATGCTCTGAACCAATGAACTGTACATATGTGCATCTAGGAAACATGAACACACTGAAGTTCCATTGCATGGGAAAAGTATATGTACATAAGACACCGAAGAAGTATGCACTACTAGGAAAAGGGCTATAGCTGATATGGACATTAATGACGCACCATGTATGTGGTGCGCCACTGCTATATAGTGCGCCATTAGTGTCCTCATTACTAATGGCGCACCAGACACACGGTGCGCCATTACTAGCAAATTTTTTATTTTTATTTTTTCAAAACTATTAATGGCGCACCAGGGCACAGTGCGCCATTACTAGTTTTAACTATTAATGGCGCACCACACACTCCGGGCGCCACTACTAACAATTTTTTTTTTCAAAACTAGTAATGGCGCACCTGTGTGAAGTGCGCCATTACTAGTTCAAACTAGTAATGACGCACCAAAACCACCGTGCGCCACTACTAATAATTATATTTTTTATTTTTTTTTGCAAAACTAGTAATGGCGCACCCCTAACTGGTGCGCCATTAGTAACCAGGGTTACTAATGGCGCATTTTTAGGTGGTGCGCCATTAGTAACCTGAGACCAGCTAGATATTTTGGACAACCACCTACCACACTCACTTTCCCCACTTCATTCTCTCCACCTCCTCCTCCAAGCTTGTCTCGGCTGCCTCCTCCTCCTCACCTCATTTGCACCATAGATTCATCCAAATTAAGTGGTTAAATTACCTTTTTTTGATAGGTAAGTAAGGGGAAAGCTTTCTTTAATTATGTTGTAGATCTACTTTTTTCTCCCTCCAACAACGTGCACATGCACTTTTTATGGCCTAGATCTACGTATGTTTGTGGTGTTGCATATGTTTGTGGTGTTGCATATGTTTGTGTTTGCAGGTACCGGTATTTGAAATGCGATAGTTGCCAATATTTTGCCGGAATGTTGATTCATTTCCGTTTCGGCGAGAATTTGGCACTATGCATTCTTTTTGGTCCTATTTTTAGGCAAAGTCATGCCAATTTTTTTCTTGGTTCTAAAATATCGTTTTGCTCTACCCCGCACGCGACCATGGTCCGCACGATGACCGAAGGCATCGTGAATAGGTTTTTGAGCTCCGCGAAGGTCGAGATGCTTCAAAAGAATGAGACGGAGATAAGATGTCCGTGTCGAAGATGCAAGCTGAAGAGCCTTATTACGGACCCGGATTCCGGACAGGTGCGGGACCACCTGCTCTTGCGTGGTTTCATGGATGGCTATCGGTGGCAAGGTGATGAAGATGACTATGAAGTCGTCCATGGGGCCGGGCAAGAAATGAGGAAGGGCAGCAAGGCAACCGCGGCGGCGAGGGCGGGCGAGAAGACGAAGAATCTCCAGGACATGATCACGACGGTGATGCAGTACACAGTCATCATGTAGAAGATGCCGGACATGATGATGAGGAAGATCAAGACGAAGGGCATAATCATGAAGATGAAGATGCCGGAGCAGACGACGATGGACCATCGATGGGCTGGGTGCAGGACCCTCATATTCAAGAGCTGCTTCTCAAGCAGACGGATAACGCAAGAGCTGCCGCCCAAGAGAAAGCCAAACTGGATCAACTGGAGATAGACGCGGTTACTCCATTGTATGAAGGATGCAGGCCCGAGGATACCCGCCTAAAAGTAATGCTCATGGCTCTGGAGATGAAGGTAAAACACAAAATGACCGACGCATGCTTCGACGAGAACATGTCATTCTGGCACGAACGTCTTCCCAAGGGGAACAAGTGCCCGACCAGTTTCGAGGAGGCGAAGAAAATCGTGTGTCCTCTGGATTTACCGCACGTGAAATACCATGTGTGCATGAACGATTGCATCATTTATCGGGACGAGCACGCGGAGTCTACCATATGTCCGGTGTGCGGCGTCACTCGATACAAGAAGAGGAAGAAAGCTCCTCGAAAAGTGGTGTGGTACTTTCCGATCACTCCTCGTCTGCAGCGGTATTTCGTGGACCCTAAGGCAGCAAAGCTCCTGCGTTGGCACGCGGATAGGGAGGAGAAGAAGCGAGAAGATGACGGAAATGATCCGGAGATAAATAAAAAAGACAAGATGCTGAGTCACCCTAAGGATGCGAGCCAGTGGCAAGCGTTGAACTTCGAATACCCAGATTTTGGGGACGATCCAAGGAACATCGTGCTGGGCGCGAGCACCGATGGAGTCAATCCGTTTGGCAGCCAGAGAAGCACACATAGCACCTGGCCTGTGTTTGTGTGGATGTACAACCTTCCCCCCTGGAAGTGCATGAAGAGGAAGTACATTCATATGAGTATGCTAATTGAAGGGCCGAAACAACCAGGGAACTATATCAATCTGTATCTGGGGCTGCTGAAAGAGGAGCTAGACACGCTGTGGAAAACGCCAGCCAATACGTGGGACGCCGCAGAGAAAGAATATTTCCCTATGAGAGCCGCACTGCTCACGACGGTGCAAGACTATCTCGGTTACGGATATGTCGCGGGGCAGGTGGTCCACGGATTTCGTGCATGCGTCAGGTGCATGGATGACACAACGTATCGCCAGCTAGATAGAGATCCCGGGTCTTCGAAAACCGTGTTCATGGGACATCGAAGGTGGCTTCGCGATGATGACTCATGGAGAAAACGCAAGGATCTGTTCGATGGTGAAACCGAACCCCGAAGACGCCCGCGTACGAGGAGCGGCGAGGAAATAGACGAGCTGTTGAAAAATTGGAAAGAGTGCCCACCGCCGGGAAAGAAGCGAAAGGCGCCAGAGCAGCTGCTGAAGGTATGGAAAACGAGGTCGGTTTTCTGGGACTTGCCGTACTGGAAGATCCTCCGTGTGCCTCACAGCCTTGATGTCATGCATATCACGAAGAACGTGTGCGAGAGTCTGCTTGGTACCCTGCTCAACATGCCAGAGAGGACCAAAGATGGGCCGAAAGCAAGGGCAGACTTGAAATCAATGGGCATCAGGGAGGAGCTTCACGCTAATGATGATGAGGCGACGGACATGGAAAGTCGTCGCAAAGGCAAAAAGGCCAAGAAGATCGGAAATGACTGCCCTCCCGCGTGCTTCACTCTAAGTCAGGAGGAGATCGAGCAGTTTTTCACCTGCCTCGTAGGAGTAAAACTTCCTTACGGTTACGCGGGGAAGATAAGCAGATACCTAGACTCAGCGAAGCAGAAGTTCAGCGGGATGAAGTCTCACGACTGTCACGTGCTGATGACGCAGATACTTCCAGTTGCAATCCGTGGGATCATGGACGCGCACGTCCGTGAAACGCTATTTGGCCTATGCAACTTTTTCGACGTCATCTCTCGGAAGTCGGTTGGCGTGAGGCAACTCAGAAGGCTACAGGAAGAGATCACGGTGATACTATGCGAGCTTGAGATGTACTTCCCGCCCGCATTCTTCGATGTTATGGTGCATCTGCTGGTCCATATCGTGGAGGATATCATCCAACTCGGGCCGACGTTCCTGCACAGCATGATGCCGTTCGAAAGGATGAATGGTGTCATCAAAGGATACATTCACAACATGTCACGTCCAGAGGGAAGCATAGCCAGGGGCTTTCTGATCGAAGAGTGCATCTCCTACTGCACGAATTATCTAGGCATCGAGAACCCCGTTGGTCTGCCCGTCAACAGGCACCTCGGCAGGCTCGCTGGATGGGGTCACCGCGATGGTCGCCGCGAAATGCATGTCGACTTCGAGGGTCGACTCGCCGACTTTGAAAGAGCAAACCTAGTCGCGCTACAACACATAGACGTGGTCGATCCTTGGGTGGTAGAGCACAAAACCTTTATTGAGAAGACGTACAATGACCGAGGCCAACAGAGGACGGACGGAGATATAATCAAAGAGCACAACTCATGTTTCACGCGTTGGTTCAAGGAGAAGCTTTTGTCGTACCCTTTACATGAGGATTCTTCCGTGGAAGAAAAACTCATATTCGCCTTGTCACAGGGCGCCGAGCACAACCTGATGACCTATGAGGCGTACGATATCAACTGCTACACATTCTACACCGAGGACAAGGACATGAAGAGCGATGGTTATCAGAACTCCGGGGTAACGATGGAATCCTACACCGGTAACGACAAGGACAGATACTACGGAAGGATCAAGGAGATCTGGGAGCTGAGCTACGCTGGAGAGAAGGTCCCGATGTTCCGTGTCAGATGGGCCAAGAGCGTCCTAAAATAAGACCGGTATTTCACCACCATGGTTATACCCGAAGCCAAATCCAAGACCGCGGGCGCAAACGTCACCACGAAAAATGAGCCATGGGTACTGGCTTCCCAAGTGGACCAATGCTTCTTCATTACCGACCCGTCAAAGCCCAGTCGTGTTGTCGTGAGGAGAGGCAAAAGGAAGATCATCGGAATGGATGGAGTCGCCAATGAGCAAGACTTCGACAAGTACGGCGACCCGAAGATGGAACATGACGACGACGATGAAGTGCCATACACCACAAGAAGAAGCAGGACCACCCTACCTAAAGGACGTCCGTTAAACAGAAGAACTCCATTTGCGAAAAAGAAGGGCAAGAAGATTGTGAAAAGATGGCTAGCTAAGATCGATTGTATTTAAATCGTAGTCTTCATTTCTCGATTGTATTTCGACATATGGAAATGGGCGGCACTTTTTGAATTCATGAATATTTTGAAATCTGAAGATATTTTTTCATATTCATAAATGTTTTCTAAAAAATTATTAGATGCAACTAAAAATCCAAAAAAAAAAATCAAATAACAAATTTGATGATATTTTTTCATATTCATATTTTTTCATAAATGTTTTGAAATCTGATGATATTTTTCCACATTCATAAATGTTTTCAAATTTGATCGTCATTTTCTAAAAAAATTATTAGATGCAACTAAAAAAAAAACAGTTAGTAATGGCGCACCAGGGGAGGGTGCGCCATTGCTATGAAGGTATTTATGGCGCACCCGAATGAGGTGCGCCATTGATATACAAATTTTTATTTATATTTATTCTTGTATTTTATTTTTCAGTGTTCCTTTTCCTGCTTAAATTTCATGGGCACTTTTTGAATTCATGAATATTTTTTCAAATTTGATGATATTTTTTCATATTCATAATGTTTTACCAATTCACAAATGAATGCAACTAAAAACCCAAAAAAAAAATTACTAATGGCGCACCGCTAGGTGGTGCGCCATTGCTATCCAAAAAAAAAGTTACTTATGGCGCACCGCTAGGTGGTGCGCCATTGCTATCCCTCCCCCCACTAAAATCCCCAATCCCCAATCTCACATCTCTCTCACCCCCCCACTGCGCGCCGCTGCCCCGACCCACTGCGCCCCCCCCTATTTGCGCCCCCCCCGTTGGAGTGGTTTGAGGGGGTCATTAGCGGGGACATGTACGGATGCCCTATTGGGCGCTACCAGACTGGGTGCCCTCCTCTCTGCGCCCCTAACCTCGCCCTTTCTCCCTGGAGATCCTCCCCGCTCCTTCCTCCCCTTGCTATCCTTTCTTCCCTCCTTCTCTGACTCCTTGTGTAGCGGGGATGACTACCGCCATAAAGAGGGGCTCCTCGGCGGTAGCTGGCGTGGCCTCCGGTTCGACCTGCTCACGCCCTCGCTACTGTCCCCTTACTCCCGCCGGGCCCCTCGTCTTTTCTGTCCTTTCTCCACGGCAGTCGAGCACCGAAGCAGGGCCGAGAAGTCCATCCCCCCCAAAAAACCCCCAAAAACCACACCCCTCCCCCGCACGAGCGTCTACGTCGTCTCCGTCGGATACGTCGACGAACCGGACCGGAGCCGAGCCAAGGAGCACCGCGAACCCGCCACCGAGCCCTTCTTCCACCTCGGATTCCGCCGCCTCTCCTTCAAGTCCGGCCGGCCTGCTGCTCCTAATCCACCGCCGGGCCTTCGTGTGCCTCCGTGGTGAGCTCCCCTCACTTGAAGTGTCGTACTTTCAGACAACTGAAAATTCAGTGAAGTGTCACTAGGAGCAGTAGGAACTGTCAAAATTCAGTTACCTGTCACTAGGAGCTTTCAAAATTCTGTTTGATGTACCATGTGCTGAAGGCCTGATTGAACCTTTTGTTGGTCTAGAAAACCGGACACAAGGTAGGGTGCTGACCCATGGACAGACACAATCACTATTCAGACAGACCATGTCCTCATGGAAAACATTTGCCTGAACTTACTGTGATCGTTCGATCTGCAAGGCCACTGAAGACGGTGCATAAGTGCATGATGATCGTGTGCGTATGTTACGTGGCGCTGCCGGTGGTTGGGATCACCCTAGTGGATGAAACACAATTAGATTTTGTCAATGTAGACTCTGTTTGTAGAAAGTTTGTGCTCTGTTAAGCAGAGCAGTGTGTGAGTAGGACACACATCATTCTTTTAGTATGCCTACTAGCTAGCACAATTGTTCAGAGACTACTGTTTTTGCAAGAGATTGCACTAGTCACTTGTCTAAGCCAATAACCCTAGACTTTGCCAAACACAGCTTTATCTTCTTGAGTCACTAGATTGTCGGGTTAGTCTAGTCATTCAGCTAAAATTACACTAACTACGTTAACTGACAAAATAGTCTTAACTGGACAAAATCAGTAGATATCAGTAGAGCAATTATGATCTGAACAATTTTCAGTAGTAGAACAATTATGATCTGAACAATTTTCAGCAGAACAATTTTCAGTAGTAGAACAATTATGATCTGTTGATAATGTACTCCAGAACTGTGAATACTAAATGAAACTTTGAGGAGGTCATCTTTAATCTGAATAATAATCTTTACAGGGAAGCTGTAGTACCATATGAATGCACAAGATGGATGTCATACTCAGCATGGATGTTTTACTGCCATTATCTTTGTTTGCAAATGTTTCCGTAAACATGATACTCCTCAAATTCAGTTAAACTACTGCCCAGAAAATGATTTTGCCTTGTCCACCTGGGATAATGATTTTGCCTTGTCCACCCGAGAGGCCCTTGAGTTTGCCGGAATGTCGATTAACTTCCGTTCCGGCAAATTCGGGTACTCCATATGTCCTATTTTCAGCAAAGGTCATGCTGAAATTTTCCGTGAATTTTAGCATGACTTTGCTAAAAATAGGACATATGGGGTACTTGCGACTAATGCATGGGCCGGGGTATCTTAGTACTTAATTAAGTAGGATCAACTGCCTCTTGTGTTATACATATAGAAGTGTGATATCAACTCATAGTTATTACTAATGTCAGTTGCTCGTCATCGATAAACCCTAATCTGGTGGGATGACCTACTAAAAAAGCCCATACCACATATTCTTTTAGGGTGCCTCGTCATCGATAAACCCTAAATGATGAAAACTTAGGCTTTTAGGGTGCCTCGGTGTCGATAAAAACCTAAATGATGAAAGCTTAGGCTTTTAGGGTGCCTCGGCATCGACAAACCCTAAATGATAAAAGCTTAGCTTTTAGGATGCCTCGGTGTCGACAAACCCTAAATGAGGAGACAAGAAGAAGGGGGTTAGGAAGGGACTTGGACCTTAGGAACAACACACTAACAGGTTCCATCCCAAAACACCTAGGCAATATCACAAACATCTCTCAATTGTTCCTTGACAATAACCAACTTTTTGGCGACATTCCTCGAGAATTAGGTTATTTGGTCAACTTAGAGATCTTGTTCCTTGACAATAACCAACTTTTTGACCAAACTTTTTTCCTATTTAGAGCGAAACATGGCCCACAACGATGAGGCCGGCGGTTCGGGCGGCAAGGCATTCTGGGAGCTGTCCCAGGAGATGGAGGAAGAACCTCAGCGCTATGAGGACGCCGCGGAAGACACCGATCCTGACTACACAACCCCTAGTGGCGTCGGGGATGACACCACTGATGGTGCCGCCGAGGATGCCACCACTGATGATGGCAGCGCACGCACAGATGGCAGCCAACCGAAGAGGCAACGGAAGGACCGGCGCCCGAACGTGCTCGGCACCGTCAAGGAGGAATTTACTGAAGTGTCCTCCGAGGGGCATCCAACGGCGCCCAAAGAATTAGTCAAGGGGTACGCGGGACAGCTCGGGTGCATTCTCCGGAGCACCGTCTCGATCAACACCGAGAACCTAACGCATTGTGACCGAGGGAATTTGCGCAACCTCCTCTTCACGAAGCTGCACGAATGATACAAGTTCCCCGGTGACTTCGCAAACACACGCCTCTCAGGGAATAAAGTGAACAGTGCCGCCCTCACGAAGATGAGCACGGCCCTGGCTACTTGGAGAGGCGCGGTGAAGAGAATGATTGACAAAGGTGATAGTTATGAGAAGATCAAGGAGAAAAATCCTTCGATCAGCGAAGCTGACTACCTGGAGTTCAAGATAAGTGCGAGAGCACCGCATCCGAGGAATCAAGTCGGTGGGGGAAAGATATGCGGGACTTGAACTTAGGACAGCACACACTCGGTCCTGGCGGTTACAGAGTGGCGGAACCTATATGGGACAAGGAGGACGCGGAGCGTGCCGAGCAAGGCCTACCGCCCCGCTTCGATAAATACCATGACAAGCAGACCAGGAACTATGTCAGGGCCCGGTACAAGATTGACCCAGTAACCAAGGAGCTTACCACGGATCCGAAGACCAAGGCGCTTGAGCGTGTTCTGGTAAGGAATACACCCCCCGCGTAATTAGCTCCATATGGTTGCATTCTAATTAATGAAGCCAAATTTCTAAATGGTTCACGTTCCTTCCGCAGGAAACTAAAAGCAGTAGCGCGGGGTCGTCTGAGAGCTCCCCTTTCGACACCCCTTTAAATAGGGCGTTGAACGTAATGAAAAACAAGGATAAGCTCAGTAAGCCGTCGTCAGCTAGTCGTGTGGCCGGCAAAGGCTTGTCCACGAAATGGTCGGAATACTATACCGCTGGGCGAAAGGAGAGAAAGACGGCCAGCTCGGAAAGCCAGGAGCGCGAGGTTCAACAACTCAAGGCACAAGTGGCGCGGATTCCGGAGATGGTCGAAGAGCAAGTGCGAGACCAACTGGGAGCGACGATCACCGCCATTATGCCTACCTTGGTTTCTGGGATGCAGGCGTGGATTGCGGGCGGCCAACAGGGGCCGCCCCCGATTCCCAGCTTCACGGGCAGCAACTCGCGCAACGCGCCAGCGGCGCCATTGGTGTCTCCGGCGGAGGCGGCATTGGTGTCTCCCACGGCGGCGCCGGCATTGCAGCTTAATGCACCCGGGTGTGGGAAGAATACGCCGGTCGGCACCTCGGCACCAAGCGGCCCCTCCGTCAATTGCACGCCCGCCGTTGGCGGTGCCTCGACATTAGCCGAGCTCGACGCCATCACGGTAACTAATTAAGCCTCTCGGCCGATGACTTCATCTCCTTGCCTTTGACTGGGCATCCCTGACGCCCTACATGTTTTCGCAGGGCGCCGCCGACGTTCCATGCACTCTCCTGCACTTCGTGGACGGCGAGTTGATCGATATCGCCAAGGCCAGAATCGTTCAACCGGGCAACCGCCTGTTCCACGGTAATCCGATGCCACCCAACGTGTATAGGGTTCAACTGGTTCGGGTGCTGCGGGGCTGCGACGACTTGTTACCTCCGTTTCGAC
Source organism: Thinopyrum elongatum (assembly GCA_011799875.1). NCBI lineage: Eukaryota > Viridiplantae > Streptophyta > Magnoliopsida > Poales > Poaceae > Thinopyrum > Thinopyrum elongatum. The sequence goes on along the minus strand of CM022297.1, from coordinate 443,644,430 downwards.
CCCCTGGGGCCGACGAAGATGATGTGATGACCCTCAGCGCCTGCTTAAGCTGGCCCCTGCTTTGGCCGAAGAGCCAGATTCGTTTGGGGGCGGGGGACACCACTCCACAGACAACACCGCCAGTCGTGCCGGCGCCAAGCCATGGCAAGACCGCCACAACGCTGCCGGACATGCCGGACATGCATATGGCACAGGATCCGGACATGCATATGGCACAGGATCCGGACGACGACGACGACGACGGTACATTTACCAACGTCGATAAGTACTTCAACGAACATGGGTACGGTGACGAGTTCTTGGGGCCTCCTTCTCAAGAACCCAACCCTGCAAAAGACGATCTAGCTGGTACCGCGGAGAAACCCAATTGCAACAGGCGTCGTCTGGCGTTCAGTTCTCAGGAGACGCCTCCAGCTGCCGCCTTCACCGAGCCTCAGATAGCCAAGGTGCGAAATATTATCAGCCCCAACACACTCAAGAAGGCGGTCTCTGAGCAGAACTCGATCCCATTACAGCAGAAGAAGAAGGGACGGAAAAGAAAGAGTAACAAGGGTGCGAGCCAGCCGGCACTGAGTACGATCCGTGCTCAGGACGGGCCACCTTCACCTAAGGATATCTCGAGGAGGGTGCATGTGGCGGGTAGGCCGATGCTACCGACTAATCTGCTCAATGCTGCAACCGGTGCTATGCGGAGTCTGCATGACAGTGTTCTTTCTTTGGAGAAGCGGCGTCTCCGAGAGAATGATGTGGCATACCCGGTTTTCGTGGCCAAGGTGCCAGAGGGCAAGGGCTTTGTGGATAGCGCCATCGGGGGTATGATCGTCCTGCGGTTTGATGACATCTTCGCTATGTTTAACCTTCATCCGCTGCACTACACCTTCGTTCGGCTATTTTCGCTGAGTATGGAGATGCGGATCATTAGAGACAAGACCCCGGACATCGTGATAGTCGACCCCTTCTACATGCGTGCCAAGATCTTGGGCAGCGCTGGGGACCGGCAAGTCACGAGTTCATACCTCGAAGGCGTCATTCTGGCAAACCCAGATAAGGATAACTTCCTCGCGCCTTACTTTCCCGAGTAAGTCATCCCCTCACCGCCCCGTAACATATGATTTCTTAGATTTCAATCGTTCTTTTTTTTCTAACATTCCGTGTTTTGTGCAGTGACACACATTGCACACTCATCCTCTTAAGCCCGAAATATTCCATGGCCACGTATTTCGACTCGGACCGTCAGTCGAAGAAAGACTACACAAATATCAAGAAAGTTCTTGATGATGTTCTCCCCGGCTACGCCAGATCTGGAGGCACCTTCAGCAGGCCAATTCGTAGGTACGGCAAGCACGTGTTCACCCACAATACGACGTTCCCCTGCGTCAAGCAGCCGCCTGGCGGTCAGAAGGATGCCTACTACGCCCTCCATCACATGCGGGCGATCGTACGGGACCATAATCACCTTCTGCTACCAAATAATCTCAAAGATTGGGCCGCACGCTTGTCGGCAATCCAGGACACGGACATCAGACAAGAATTCTTTCGCATCCAGTCGGAGTTTGCGGAAATCATCCATCAAGATGTCCTTCGTACCTCGGGGCAGTTCTACCTCAGATATCAACCGTCCAACAGTGAGATAGAAACAACGCTACAAATGCAGGCTGACAACGCCCGCGATTTCATGACCATCACGACAGACGGCGGCTTCATCCACGCTCCTGTCCCTGAGTCGAGTCGAAAGTAGTGATGCTATGTAGTTCTGAAATATCAATTAGCTCATGTTGTAATTAAACTTTAATGAACTTGTATGTCTCTTTGGTTTGGACAGTCGTTCAACTTATATGTAATCGATGCTATTTATTAGTAGGACCATGAATCATGCTATTAATGTCTTGCTTTTCTCTTCCGATCCTTTTGTTGCATACTTATATATTGCTTATGTATTGTCTGTGAATTGCTACTAACATTTTGTTTGGCTAGTGCATAGAGATGCCGTCGTATGTCGTGTACAAGGGTAAGGTTCCCGGAGTCTACTACGACTGGGAGGAGTGTCGGAGACAGGTTCACCGTTTCAGCGGTAACAGTTACAAAGGGTACACCACTAGGGCGGAGGCGGAAGCTAGATACGCGCGCTATCTAGCGGGAGAGAGGAGGGAGCGGAGGAGGAACCGGATGTAGACCAGTTTCATCGCGATGATGCTCATCGTGATGACCGCAGCTCTCTTCTATGTGATGGTAGTTTAGATGATCGATATCGACTTGTAATGTGAAGACAAACTCGCTACTCGCGGTCTCAAGACTTGTAATGTTCTAACTTTGTTCGGTCTTTTGAATTCGGAGACTAGCTAATATGATGAATTGTATTCGGAGACTAATCTTCTATTGTATTCGATGAATCTGCTGTTTATATGTTTTGCTGTCTATATTCTATGCAGTAATATATTTTGTAATCTGTGCAAATATCAGAAAAGAAAAAAAATATTCCTAATATTCATACTAGTGGCGCACCATACAGCATATTAGTGGCGCACTGCTATAAAAAATACTAGTGGCGCATTATCTGTTAGTGCGCCATTAGTAACCCAGAGCACAAGGTAAATATGGCCCCCTGGGAGGCATACTAATGGCGCATCGTGTGACTTACTAATGGCGCACTGCCTGGTGCGCCACTATAGTCTGGTATACTAATGGCGCACCAGGGGTGCGCCATTAGTATATGTTACTAGTGGCGTGATGATAGTGGCGCACCTGTAGTGCGCCATTAATGGCCAAAATAGGTGCGCCACTAATAAGCCTTTTCCTAGTAGTGATGGATGCCAATGTTCTGAAGAAATAATATGTACAACGAGGAAACATGGCAATAGATTGAAATTCCAACCATACATATGAAGGATGGTAGATGCAGCAATAACCTGGAAGCATAGACTGAAATTCCGCCTAGGAAGCACGAATGCTTGAAGCAAAAAACAATTGCTATCTCTATATAAATAAGACGTATTGGAAGCACAAAAAATTGAAGATGCAAAATAGCATGCTTGCCACTGATATCCGAGTGCAGAAATTTATAATCTACAACTGGATCTCGTGTACTCTAATTGAAGGTTCTGTATGCTTACATCAACTAAAATTCTGCAAATACATGAAAAGAAAATAGATTCAAAGAGATCCCACCGCTGGTGAATATCACAGCCACTTGCATCCTTGACGAAGGCCTACACAGATGCCTAGATCCTCAACGACGCAGCAGTGAGGTAGGGATGGAGAAGCATAATCTCGGCAAGACGGCTACCTCAGTTGGGGGAGGGGGGAGAAGTCCATCGAAGAACGACGGGGGTGTGGGCTCGTTGGAAACGTGGTTAACGGCGCCATGCGCGGTGGTACGGGGATGCATCGAGAAGAGGGGCGGAGCATGGATCCAGCGGGCTGGCAAAGAGCACAGCGACGGCGCGGTCGATGCCGACCTCGGCAGTGATGGGGTCGAAGGTAGAAGAGAGGAACGGGATTGGAGATTGATTCGGGGGAGAGTTAATGCAGCGAGGATTATGGATAGATGATTGCGTGGATAACGGGAGGTTAGAAGGGGATTTTGCTTAGTCTCTGGACCGTGGGATGAAACATGAATCAATGGTGTGCGAGCGGTCTGACAATTCTCTTTTGTAGGACGTATGATAGGAAGTGTTTCCCATTAAGAATTCCCCGCAAAAAAGGTTCTATTAAGAATTAGGATACCTGCATTTATTTTAAACCTTTTTTAGTGAGCTTGGTTTTCAGCTAGTAATGGTGTGAGTTATGAATTGTGCTTGATTGCCTATCAAGATCGACAAGAGATCTTAGGGAAACACTTCCTATCATACGTCCTACAAAAGAGAATTGCTAGTGGTTCCCTTAATGTATCCCCTGGCAGCACCGCAAAAAGTAGGATGTACAAAGTGGGTACTAGTGTTCAAGACACCTGATCATAAAAAAAATCATGTGAGACTTCTAGCCTACGATGAAATTAACCTTTATAATCATGTAGCTGCATCATGAAGATTTTCGCAAAAAAAAAAGCTGCATCATGAGGATATATAACACCAAAATGATTATAGCGGTTGGCCACCGAATATAAAATACCCACGATCCAAACACATAAACACCATACAAAGTTGTAATAATTATTCATAAGACACCATACAAAGTTGTTTATTATCTGAAATTAAGCGGCTGCCAGCGTCAGAAGGAACTACGGGTGGTGAACTGCTAAGATAAAGTTGTAATAATTATTCAAATATTAACAATTGTTCATTATTCATAAGTTGAACTGTGATGTTAATTTGATTTAATGACATGTGTTTTTCTTGTGTTTGTATTAGGTCGAGATGTTTTAGGCACTATGTGTTTCTTAATTTCAGATAATAAACAAGTGTTAATATTTGTATTAACTTATGTGTGGGCAAAAAAAAAGGGTGTGATTTTTATGTACGAAAATATGAGGTATGTGTAAGACAGATATGGAATTTTCTGGCTACAAAACCTTTAGATGTGCTTTGTGCACTTCTAAAATTATTTGAAAGCACTATCATTTGTGGATCGATAAGTTTTAGAATCAGTCACGAAAGACTTATATAAATAATTGGCCCAACTTCACGGTTCTATTTGGCCTTGTGCCATTGACGCAACGGGTCATCTAGTTACAAGGTTAAGCAAAAACAAATAGCAAGCAAAAGTAACAGCTTTTGGACAGATTTTTTTTCAAAACTACGACTAAATTTATAGCAAATTTGAAAACTAGCGGGCTGAATGCAAAAAAACCAGAAATAGCACCCTGTCGGCCTGGGCTGGGCCGATGGGGGGCCTGCCGGCCTGGTGTAGGCCGATGGGGGGCCTGCTGGCCTGGGGTAGGCTGATGGGGGCCTGTCGGCCAGCGGTAGGCCGATGGGGGGCCTGTCGGCCACCAATAGGCCGATGGGGTGCCTGTCGGCCTACACGAAGCCGACGAGTGGCCCCATACGCCCGAGGGGGCTCCTGTTGGCCCATGGTAAGCTGAAATGTTTTTTTTTTTGTGAAATTTGACTTATTAAATCTATTAATGATGTACAATGATTGCCCGTCTTATAAATATTGTAAAAATATTATTTATGCTTCCGCGGGCCTACCTTTCTCGTCAACCCTTTCCCGCCATTATTTCCCGCCATTTCTCTAAGTGTTTTTTTTACAAACAAATTCATTATAATTGTTGCACAACCATTCCCCCTCATTTCCCTCAATATTTTCCCGCCAACTCTGTGCCGATATATGTTCCCGCCACCCGTTTCCCACGAACCCCTTCCCACCACCCGTTTCCCGCCAACCCCTGCCCGCAACCCGTTTCCCGCCACCCGTTTCCCGCCAACCCTTCCGCCCACCCATTTCCCGCCAACCCTTCCCGCCACCCGTTTCCCGCCAACCCCTTCCCGCCAATGTTCCCGGCACCTTTCCCTCCATACCGCAGTCGTTCTTTCCGCCCTTGTCCCTCTTACCTATAAAACCCCCTTCACACGGAGTTGGATAAGCAGTCCATTTTAGTGTAGTCGAGATGTCCGATTATCCTTTCGATCGTAGTTTTCACCCTGAGATGAGCAAATGTCTTCTTAGGCTAGCCACAAATTTCAGGATGGACAATAGGATAGTTCCATGGGACGAACTCATCTGTAGTGACACCATACAGAATGAGTTGGCTCACGCATTACGTAGGTCTGGGTGGCCTGAAAGGACCTATGATGAGGTACGTAAAGAACTTCTTAGGTTGCATGGAAGGTGGAAGAAGGTAGTGCAGACGAAGAGTGAAAATTTTATAAGGATTGCAGCAGAGCATACATATTTATGGACTGCCGATAGCGAAGACGAAGACGATATCTTCATGCCGAGCACCAAGGCCAAGAGTACCTCATCGTCGAAGGGCAAGAGTACCGTATCGTCGAAGGGCAAGAGTACTGCATCGTCGAAGGGCAAGAGTGCTGCAGCGACGGAGGATGACGATGATGCCTTCATGTAGTATGTAAGCTGTATTTTGTAAGTTCAGTCCTACCGTTTATGTGAGATGTACTTGTATCTTAATTATCGGTTGCAGTCTCTTTGGAAATGTAACTCGAATAACAATGCGGATTAATAGTAATATGTCTCTCGCATACATAAAACAATATATGTATCCTGATCAGATAGAAGCAAGTGCGATAGTAACATATGCGAATAGTCTGAAACTAATATATTTAACGACTCATACATAGATAACGATATCACTGGGAGGGGGGGGGGGGGCTGTGGGACGACGACGAATCTGGGTCTTCCTCGGACGAGGACCGGAAGGTGATAAGCGATCAGCCGGTGGATGACGCTGACGATTACCACGACCATAGATAACCTCGTCTGTCTATGTCTCCTGCGTCAATGGTGGTGGTGGAGTGTGAAGAACTGTCTGCGAGAACTCATAGGTGTTTGCAGCTCGGTCATCATCGTCGTCGTCGCCGGCTAAGAACGAACCAGCACCACTAAGCATCGGTGACTGGACTGAATGCATGAACGGCTGCGACTGGCTGCCGACTGCGGTAAAGTAAAACATGTAAAATTGATTTGCGAACCTACAATGTTTAAAAGAATGTACAAAGTAGTGTTACCTAGGTCCATCTGATGATGCCAGGAAGAGCCCCCTGGTTCTGAAGGAGGTGGCTGCTGGAAGAAAGAGCTCCCTGGTTGTGAAGGAGGTGTCTGCTGCCAGGAAGAGCTCCCTGGTTGTGAACGCTGCACAGAGGGTCGTGGTTCTGAACGCTGCACAGAGGGTCGAGGTTCTAAACGCTGCAGAGAGTGGCGTGGCGGGCGATGTGCTGGACGAGGAATAGCAACATCCGAAGATCGTTTACATGTAACAGCTGCGTAAATCCCCCGTAGCTTCTCATCAAGACGCCTCAACCATGAGACGTTCTCTCGTGGTGGGATATTATCTCCCCTCTCAAAGCATTGCATTAAAGCGGAAACCTCCTCTAGCGCCTCGCTTGTCAAGTCACCCTGTACACGGAGAGTTAACCAATTAGATCATTGTTGTATGGCAGACAACACGAATAGTCAACCAATTGTATATGTTCAGGTTAAGAAAAAACTTAACATGTGAGAACCATAGCACGTACCGCGTGGTGTCTGGTTCCCATAACAGAGGCAGTTGGGTACATATCGCTGGTGAGAGGGGCTTCGATCTGATCAGGAGCTGCTGATGGAACCAAGTACATCCTGGTGCTATGCCGGTAACTCTGCAGATACAACCCGAACTTGTCCCAGTCAAAGGGCCGAACCTCATCCCAGATATTTGTCGGCGCAGTAGTCCATTCGTCCACGTAAGGGCTAATGTCGTGAAGCCAAGAATCGTGGGACTTGTTTCCTCCTGCGCGACTGTACCTGAGATTGACATGCGCGTTACATGATTAGTGATATTCTGAATGCAGACCTGAGAACTAAAATAGTATTACTTACTTGTGCACGTGATCTGGTAAGTGTGGAATAACTGGAATGTCAGGCTCTTGGCATAGGCCGAACTGTCTCATCACCCTATGAAGAGCCATCTCCTCAACCGTCACGTCGAACACCAACTTGGCCTTGGTCATCCAATAGTGCCGATCTCTAGTGCACAATCCAGAAATCCCAACTGGACACCTGGATAATATAGCCTGATGGGAGTATGGCTCCCAGATAACTTGATCCTCGTGCAAACTATCAAACTGCGCCGTGAAGGAGGGGTAGCAGCCCCTCACCTGGCTATGCGCGAACTGTCTCTGTGCATGACAAGAAATAAGCATTAGTAATACTATTGAATGGCAAGAAATAAGCATTAGTAATTCATGTTGTTACTTAATATGAAAATACCTCTCTCCGTGTCCAAACAGATCCCATAGTAGGCAAGTCGCCGATAGCAGGCACGTAAGTCCCAGCCATGTCCTCCAAACCAAAAGGTCTATCAACGTAGACATAGGGTCGACCAATAGGGAATCTCTCATATGACCAGAGCTGCAACAATAGTGGACATCCTGTAATACCTGATTTTCTAGCCTTCAACAAGCAAGCTTTGCACAGGCCTCTGTACGTAGCCGCTAACACAGCAGAACCAAAACTCCTCTGCAGAATGTCCCCAGGGCAACGTGCGTTAGCTATCTCTCGTGCAATACCGATGAGTTGTGCATCGACAGTGGTCACGTGGTTCTCCGTGAACATCGTCTTGCCGAACAACCACAAAATATATGCCTCTAGGGATCGGTCAATCTGTGCCTCTGACAACTAAACATTGGGATATCCTAAGGAGACAATCTACATAGAAACCAAAGATTGTTTGAACTATGCAATGAGGACAACAATGAAAACATCAGTTTTTAAACTTGCCATGAAGGTTACCTGAAACTGGGTCAACCACTTAAAACGAGGCCCGTGAGTATCGTTGTCTAGGACCTTAGCAGTTGGCACCGCAGCCAAAAAACGGCCCTGCATCGATGCTAGCCAACCAGATTCTGCCTCTAAAGGACCTATGGCAGCACCGGCCAGAGGTAATCCCAACAAGTAAGACACATCCTGTAAAGTAGGCGCCATCTCTCCCCAGGGAAAGTGAAACGTATGTGTCTCTGGTCTCCATCTATCTACTAAGCAGGTAATGAGTGACTTGTCGTAAGAGAAACGTTTCACTTGCCTCTTGCGTAACTGCATTGGTTCACCTGCCTCATCCAATTGCGGATGTTCAATCCACTCATCCAATGTACCCTCAACCAGCTGTGCCAAGGGTAGAAGTCCAGCCCAACTTAACCTACAAAATAAAGAGAATGTAGCATACAGTTAGCGGCTATTAAAATGATGTCAAACATAGTAAGTCATTATACCGACACATACCTATTAACCCATGAATGGTGTATCATCCAGTTAGACTTTGGGGTGCGAGTGACCAACACGTCTAAGTTCTTGCCCGCTTCCATAAGTGCGGCCCGGTGCCCTCTATCAATATTACGATTAAGCAACGGATACGAAGCCATATCTGCAATTCAAACAACAAATCTCAGGTGCAAACTAAAACATAGTCCAGACATATTAAAAATTAAAACATAGTCCAGACATATTACAAATTAAAACATAGTCAAATAATATTACAAAATAAAACATAGTCCAGACATATTACAAATTATAACATAGTCAAATAATATTACAAATTAAAACATAGTCCAACACATATTAGAAATTAAAACATAGTCCAACACATTATATAGCTTGCGAGTTATTTCTTCCTCGTCCGCCCCTTTGGCCTCGACTGCCACGACCACATCCGCCTCTTCCTACTGTTGTCGCAGTCGTCGATGTAGAAGCACTCGTCGATGTGGAAGCACCGTCTTTGTTGTCCTGCCACTCAGAAAAATTCACCGGAGGCTCTTTCTCTATCCACTCAGAAAAATTCTTTATTGCCCTGCCCTTCTTTCTCTGAGTATTAGGAGGGTCAATTGCTGGCAAGTCACAAAGATCTACTGGCTCCTCTAGCTCCGCGATGAGTGCTGCTAATTTAACCTGATCTTTTTCCATTTTTTTCCTACAAGTCACAATTTTTTCTTTGTATCAAACATAGCCCCTATCTGGACTTGGTTCAGATTATACTGCCATGGAGTCTCATGGCCATCGTTGACCGTAAGGCCGGTGGATATGTCCTGATCCCATTTAGAAGGAATCGGTACCTCCACTTCATCCTCGGAATTTTCAGAATCCAGATCCTCCGCAAATCCATCCTCGTCCTCTTCCTCCATCACCCTCTGCATTTCATCGCCTTCCTCATCCCCATCAGCAACACCAGAACCAGCTAATATTATCGACTGACTCTGCCCAGTATCATGACCACAAACATTGTGTGGCACGTAGTCTGACTCTTGGCTAGCATCCATATCCTGTGGCTGTGACCCGGATAAATAAATCTCGTTAGCCACTTGACTACCCTGCCCGGGTTCATACCCCACGTGGAGTTGTACGGTATTCTCCTCCTTCGCCACAGGTTGCACTAGGGCATATGGGTGGATTCTTCTGTCTCGGCAACGACTTAACAGGGTCAACCAATGCTGGCTCCTATCTATCGGCATCAACTCCCACTTCACATTTTTACAGGATTTCGTCCACAATGCATGAATACTGACGGAACATACTTCAGGATCCAGCCCAAAACTAGTAGTCAACCAGTACTTCAACTGTCTAATGTCCATTCTGTTTGGGTCTGAAAGTGTCATGACGCCATTTTTAAACTCGCTAAGATCAACCCCCAACTCATTATATCGAACATTACCAGGGCCGTAGTAAACAGTCAAATTTACTGATTCAGACATTTTCACCTGTCAGTCATTGCCACCTTCTCATTAATCGCAACGAACAAAAAATTTACCGGTTACACTAACTAAAAATATTACGGGCTGCACTAAAAAAAACTACCGGCTACACTAACTACAAATATTACCGGCTACACTAAAAAAAATATTACCGGCTACACTAACTACAAATATTACGGCTGCACAACAAAAAAAAATTACCGGCTACACTACCACAATACAAAATTACCGGCTACACTAAAAAATATATTACCGGCTACACTAAACCAAAATATTACCGGCTACACTAACTACAAATATTACCGGCTACACTAATTACAAATATTACCGGCTACACTAAACAAAAAATATTACCGGCTACACCAACAAAAAAAATTACCGGCTACACTAATAAAAATATTACCTGCTACACTAAAAAAATATGAGACATAGTAAATAAAATCGAAAGCACGTGAAATAAAACGTATTTATTAATAATATAACAGTGAAAATTTTCAGATAAGGACATAACGATTAAGGGCACCGCACTTAAAAGGGAAAACTGGCACTCAATACCTCCCAAACCGGTACATGTTGCCGGTCACCTTGCGGACTACTTGCACCACCGGAACTCCTCCTCACCACCACCTCCTCCTCCTCACCACCACTGCGTCCACCCCACCACCTCCTCACCAGCCACACCTCCTCCACCCCACCATGGCTCCTCCTCACGCACAAAAAACTACCCCATAGCAAAAAAAATTACCGTACGCCGGCGGAGAATGCTATGATCTATTGTTTCTGCGGGTTAGATATGAAAATGGGTGGATGAGGGAAGAGATCGGTGCGGGGGACCAGGATACAGAGAGAGAAACGAGAGAGAGAGAGGAGAAGTAGAGAAGGGAGGAAGAAGAAGGAGGCTGTCGGCCTTATCCAGGGGCTCGTCGGCCTCCTGGAGGCCGACAGGCCCCCCTCGGCCGCCACTAGGCCGACAGGCCTCCCCTGGGCCGCCACGAGGCCGACCAGGCCCCCCTCGGCCCACAGCCGGCCGACCAGCCACTCCTCGTCCCACGGGAGGCCGACAGGCCCCCACTCGGCCTACGGGAAGCCGACAGGGTGCTATTTCTGGTTTTTTTGGTTTCAGCCTGCTAGTTTTCAAATTTGCTATAAAATTTGTCATACTTTTGAAAAAAAATCTTTTGGACAACCCTGGCAACTTGCATCATCGCGTCCAGCTTGACACAGGGCATCTGTTGGAGCAGTATTTTTTACCCAAAGTGCCCCAAATGTCAGTTCTTTGGACCATGGTGTTGTTTGGCATCTAGTTATGATACTGTTATGTGCCTAACATCGTTTTAAAACAGAAGCCGACCTAGCTCAGTGGTAGAGCGCGTGGCTTTTAACCACGTGGCCGTGGGTTCGATCCCCACGGTCGGCATACCTGGTTTAACTTTTTTTTTTCTGCAAAACAAAATAGTTAACACTATAACAGCCAGCAGGCAGTATCGGGTTGTTGCTGAACGAGGAGATCCAATCACCAAACAACATCTGTGGTGTGAGGTGGTCTCTTCAAACCGAAAGCACAAGGAATCACTTGCCATAAAACCTGGCTATAAAGCCTAAAGAACACCAAAATTGCAAGTGATTTCAAATGGCAGACGATTCAGTCTCTTTGGCCAGACAAAAGTGGCACTGATCAAAATGTCATTTTCTTGTCCGCAAACCAAGCTTGGAATAATAGATAGGCAGTTTAACCATGATAAAGGTATGTTCTGAAGTCCCCACCATTAAAAGCCTTCACACATCACAAACGAAGGATAATAACAAACGGAACCAGCGAAACGTAGGATTCACGCTCAATCCAAATGTAAATCGTATTGGAAGTTGATTCGGTTTCCAAGGTGAGACTTCGACCGTAGGTTTTTACGAACATGACACTTATAATATAGAAATAGAGATACATTATTATTTTTTTGCGGGTGAGAAATAGAGATACATTATGCAATCATGTTTACTGAAGACTTAAGCCCTGTTCGGAAACTCTCCGCTCCGCCACAGCAGCTCCCGGAGCGGACGGAGCGCCAGCACAATTGCTGGGAGCAGCTCAGACCGCGCTCCTCGCACGGAGCGGAGTTAGCAGACTGGAGAGATTCCGAACATGCACTTACATTTGAAATCTGAGGAGCTATTCTATAACAGCCAAGTATAGAGAGCGAATTGTGAATTTTGTGATGACCTATACATGGTTTTCGAGTCTAAAAGGAAGAAGAAAAAACAGCCAAGTATTATTCTTGAACTTCAATCAATGTACTTTCTAAACATAACTCCCTATCGATGAGCCCCACAGCACTCGATCTTCCTCTCTGTTGAGAGGACCAAAGAGCCCTGGCCTATGCATGGAAAATTCATCCAAGGCAAGAGTGTACTTCAGCCGAGAAGACTGCCAAAGTCATGAGACTTCTGAATAACCCTCGCCTGCTTCTAATCTGACAATGTTTTCGAGTTCGATGACAATGACTAGCATAGAATACAACCTGCTATTCACGACAAGTCGCTTAGAAATCTTCTATGCTAGAACTACTGCAAGCATGTGAGTCCAAGCAATAAAGTTATAAGTACCTTTGATGGAGTTTATCTTTGAAGCCCAGTACTCGATGAGATGGATGGCCAGATTGGAGCCTGAAGGCAGGATTTGCAGCTTGATCTACATCGCGAAGGTTCAAAGCTCCAGTTTCACAAACTCTTATTCCAGGTTCTTTAATATCAGTTCTGGAATGCGAGCATTTTGGCACTACCAAGGGTGGTTTTCAAGTTCTTTAACACCAATATGGGGTTTTCAAGCAACATTCCTTCTTAGGTCACTAGAAAAATTCTAAAGTCCATATTCTTGATTGTTCACTTTACTCTATTCGGTTCTCAAATGCAAAATTTATAGTTTTATACAAGGAAGGATAGTCAAAGATTTATGGTACCTCCTAGGAAAAACAAAACTACCCTGAGTTACGTCTTCAATTAAAACAATTTGATATACTTCAACCATGGAAAATAGAAATAAGGTCATCAATTTTTGAAGATGCTAGTAGTGATACAGTTAGAGAGCTAAAACATTCAAGTTTACAATTTCATATACTGAAAAATGGTTTAGGCATTTGGCAGCAAATTGGCCAGTTTAGCCAACATCAACTGATAATAAAAACTGTACCAACCAATCCAGTAATTTACTCATGACGCCTCTGTGCAGGCGTACAAACACAGGTATGTGATTTTAGAGCTTTAGAACCTATATTAGCATCTCATGTAATATACAACTTTGATCCATGGCATAGTAGCAATCATGTATTCACCGCAAATACATGAAAACCAGCTGAGGGATATACAAATACAAGGATAATACTTCCTCCGTGTACATAAAGTTGTACTAAGCTTGAGACACTTATTTTGGGACGGAGGGAGTAACTAATAAGAAGTTTTATTTTGAGTGCCCTAGGATATTTGTCAGGTATTTGGAAATAATAACAAGGGAAACTGCCACCCAATACAGTTGTTTATTTATCACCTTCATTAAACTTCTGCCGTACCCTTTCCCTGATTTTTCATGTAAGGCCAATATGTTACAAAATTAATGTGGCATCACCGAGCATTCAGAACAACAGCTTTTTCTCCTATATTATTTGCAGAACGGAAAGAACATGATTTTATGTTTAGAAAACTGCAACCATCAAAAACAGAAAGAAGGAACAAGCAAGTGGCAACCGCTATCATAGGCTTTTTCCGACAAAAAAATTCCAGCTTTTAAATGCAGACCATGTCGAATCACAAAACAAATCAAGCCAAGCATGCTTGCTGATAGCCTAAAACATCTTGTGTGTCACTCAACATTGACACCAATGACACAAAGTATAATTGTTAACTTGTTATATTTGTGGACATCATGAAACTTGAGTCTGAATAAAATCTAGACATCCTTGCATCTGCACTTTATTCAGCAAAACTTAGATTGTGCAACCATATCAAGGTAGCATTACTACCGTTATGAACACTTTATTCCACAAGCATGGCAAATCATCCAGCAACATACATATTTGAAAATATGTCACCAGCACCAGTACAGGCACATCACCAGCAACAAACATTGTAGAAGTGAACATGGTAAAAAGGTGGAACGACGAGATAGCACCTTCACATGTCTCCTCAAGATAACTCATCCAAGCGCATCACCATGCCCTCCTCACTTGTCACAGTCGACCACACTGAGCTCTGCATCGATGGCATTGCGTGCGGTCTCGAGGTCTTCATCGAGGAATATGTCCCAGTGCCCATCCCAGCGGATGAAGAACTCTGTGTCCTCCAAGTACTTGACACGGTGCACGTCCCCAGCAGGCGTGAACAGGAAGTCCCCATCGACGAGGCCGTAGCTCTCCTTCTTGGTCAAGTTCCACACCTTCTTCTTGCCCTTGATCACCACCAGGTCGTGGCCAAAGGTGTGGTGGTGGGCCGGCTCCACGCTTCCAGCTTTGAACCGGACGTAGGCCGAAGTGGGGCTCTCGCGCACAATCCGCATCTCTCCGCCGGGCATGATGTCCACCGGCTCGAACTCCATCCCCTTTCTCAGGCAGCAGATGGAGCAGGCGGAGTCCGGCGCAGGAGGGGCTGCCGATCCCTCGGGGATGGAGGCCATCTCACCAGGGGCAGCATCGAAGAACTTCTGAATGTCCTCCGGCCAAGGGGCGTCGCCGGACGCGGGGCAGGGGGCGCGGAAGGGGGTGGCGAGCCAGGCGTCGGCGATGGCGGCGGCGGCCTCGGGCGGGGTGGCCATGCCGGACAGGGCGAGGACGTTGCAGGCGTTGATGGAGCGGGTGTTGACGGCGTCGGCGGCGGAGCTGCAGTGGGTGGCGTACACGCCGGGGTACTTGTTGGCGAAGATGGTGACGCCGGCGCCGGTGCCGCAGACCACAACGCCGCGGGCCTCGAGCGCGGGGTCGGGGGGCGTGGAGGAGACGCTGCGGGCGACGGCGGCGGCGGCGGAGTAGTACTTGTCGACGCCGAGGTCGACGACGTCGGCGACGGAGGAGTGGGCGCGGAGGTGCGCGACGACGGCGTCCTTGAGCGGCTCGCCGAAGCCATCGGCGGCCGCGAAGATCTTGAAGCGGCGGCTGCCGGCAGAGGCGGCCATCGGCGGTTGACT
Source organism: Thinopyrum elongatum (assembly GCA_011799875.1). Taxonomy (NCBI): domain Eukaryota; kingdom Viridiplantae; phylum Streptophyta; class Magnoliopsida; order Poales; family Poaceae; genus Thinopyrum; species Thinopyrum elongatum. Next base: position 443,628,932 of record CM022297.1, on the reverse strand, counting down.
TGCGGGGCTCGATCTGAGATTTGGATGCGGAGCAGAGGTGGAAGAAGTGGCGAGCGGCGACAGTGAGCAAGGCAACCGGGCCGAACTGAGCAAGAAATATTACCGCAGGAGGACGACGACCACAGGTGGACCTTTTCTTTCTTTATTAACGATGGACACGAATGAGAGAGCTCGGTCGGCCCATCACTCTGTGTATCAGACTGTTTGGTAGAGATAACGGCCCATCGCCGACTCGGCAATACGAACAATTTTTTTGTTCATAATAAAGGTAGGGATGCAAATTTGCGGGTCTCTGTATTCTTAAATTTGTTTCTTTGTCAATATCTAGTTGAATAGATGGATGGATAGATGCATGGATTGATGAATAAATGGTACTGGTAATGGAGTATGTTTGATTGTTTGAATTTGTAGCTGCTGCTTGATAATTTCAATTTGGTGCTTGATAATTCGGTACAATTTGCTTGCTAATTCGATACTGCTAATTGATGCTTGGTAATTTTGGTATGTGCTGATGAATAGATGATGTATGTATGTGCTGATGGCTAGATGTTTTCGACGGAGAAAGTCAGTGCAACTAAAGCTAAAGTGTTAACAATTCTCATCAAACCGTTTCTGTTTAACGGCAGTATAGACATTTCGGCACATAACTCAATCCACAATCTCAAACTACAATTTCAGAAAAGAACTCGACCACAGATTCTGCAGGAAGCAGATTCTGTGAGAATTTTTCAGAATTTGATTCTGCAGAATCCTGCATGAAATGAAGTGGGCCCAAGTATCTCGAGGTAGGTGCAAACAAAATGGGTGTGTCTAGAACACATCTAGATGTGACATAACTATGTCACATCTAAGTTTTGTTTGTGGCTCTTATTTGTTTTTTGTCCTTTGATGTTTTTTTTCCTTTGCGCTGGTTTTTTTATGGGACAATCCTTCACGCCTGGTGCCCCGCTGTGTTTTTCTTCGTACAGGATGCCCCCGACTGGCCCAGCCCATTTTGCACTTCGAACAGTAAAACAAAAAGAAGTTACCATATATCGTACTAGGGACCTAACAACTTACCTGCGCTCCCCGCTAACCAGTTGACATGAGTAGATTACATGCCCCAAATGGAACGACAACATTAAGAAACCATCAACAGCGAGAAATTAGAGACCGGTTTTTGAAACTTCAAAATATGACTTTTTTTTCCAGAAAAGTGAGTATTTTTTAAACACGGACCTTTTTTTAATTATAAATACTTTGTAAAAGCTCGGACATTTTATGAAAATGCAAACCTATATTATTATTATTAAATGGGAGCATTTTTTGAAACATGATCAAAATTTCAAAAAATGAACATCAACATTTTTTCGAAGCATGCACATCTTTTAAAACTCCAAACAAAATTTTATAAATGCGAACATTATTTGAATTTGTGTAAAAAAATAGAACCATGAACATGAACATGATTTTTTTTCAAAATTTACGTACATTTTTCGAAACACAAGCATTTTCAAAATTTGAAAAAAGAAACATTTTCTCATGGATGGGCGGCTGTTTGTTTTCAGTCCTCAATGAGAGAGCCATGCTAATCTCAATCATGGTTGCACAAAAAAATCATTATACTTTCGAATAATTTGTATCAATGATTTTCTTGGAGAGAAATAAAAAAGGTTAAACTTAATATGGAGATAAAAGAATTAGTTGTGGGTCGATGGTTGACTTGCAACTGGGCCCCTACAAACATTTGCCACCCTAGTTACGAGTCGATGGTTCACTTGAAACTGGGCCCCTACAAACATACGCCCCTCCCCCTAGTTGCGAGTCGATCGTTGAGTGGCAACTAGGGCAACTACAAAAAAGTACGATGCATCCTAGTTGCAAGTCGATGGTTAACTTGCAACTGAGCCCCTACAAACATACGTCCCTCCCTAGTTGCGAGTCGACAGTTGACATGCAACTAGGGCCACTACAAAAAAGTACGACGCATCCTAGTTGCGAGTCAATGGTTCAATTGCAACTGGGGCAACTAGAAAAAAGTACGACGTGTCCCAATTGCGAGTCGATGATGAACTTGCAACTGGGCCCCTACAAATATACACCCCCCTAATTGTGTGTCGATGGTTGACAGGCAACTGGGGCTACTACAAGAAAGTACGACGCATCCTAGTTGCAAATCGATGATTGACTTGCAACCGGGCCCCTACAAACATACAACCCCCTATAGTTGCGAGTCAATGGTTGGCATGCAGCTGGGGCCACTACAAAAAAGTACGACGCGTCCTAGTTGCGACTCGATGGATGACACGCATCTAAGCCAATATAGACATACGCCCCGTAGTTGCGAGTCGATGTTTGACATGCAACTAGGGCCACTACAAAAAATTACGACACATTCTAGTTGCAAGTCGATGGTTGACTTCCAACTGGGCCCCGACAAACATAACCCCCCCCCTCCCCAGCTGCGATTCGATGGTTGACTTGCAACTGGGCCCCTACAAACGTACGCCCCTCCCCCTAGTTGCGAGTCGATAGTTGACTTGTACCTCAAGCAACTACAAAAAAGTACGACACATCCTAATTGCGAGTCGATGGTTGGCTTGCAACTTGGCCCCAAAAAACATACGCCCCTAGTTGCGAGTCGATGGTTGACATGCAACTGGGGCCATTGAAAGTATGACGCGTCCTAGTTACGAGTTGATGGTTGACTTGCAGCTGGGGCAAGTACAAAAAAGTATGACGCGTCCCAGTTTCGAGTCGATGGTTGACTTGCAACTTGGCCCCTACAAACATACAACCCCTAGGTATGTGTCAATGGTTGACATGCAATTGGGGCCACCACAAAAAAGTATGACGCGTCCTAGTTGCGAGTCGATGGTTACTTGCAACTGGCCCCTATAAACATATTATGCCCCTAGTTACGAGTCGATGGTTGACATGTAATTAGTGCCACTACAAAAAGGATGATGCGTCCTAGTTGCGAGTCGATGGTTGACTTGCAACTGGGCCCCTACAAACATAAGCCCCTAGTTGCGAGTCAATTGTTGACATGCAACCGTGGTCACTACAAAAAAGTACAATGCGTCCCAGTTGCGAGTCGATGGTTAACTTGCAACTGAGCCCCTACAAACATACGTCCCCAAGTTGCGTGCCAATGGTTAACTGGCAAATGGGTCCTACAAACATACGTCCCCCTAGTTGCGAGTCGATGGTTGACTTGCAACTGGGCCCCTATAAACATATTTCCCCCCTAGTTGTGAGTCGATGGTTGCCTTTCAACTAGGGTAACTACAAAAAAGTATGACATGTCCCACTTGCGAGTCAATGGTTGACTTGCAACTGGGCCCCTACAAACATACGCCCCTCCTAGTTGCGAGTCGATGGTTGACATGCAACTAGGGTCATTACAAAAAATCACGATGCGTCCTAGTTGCGAGTCGATGGTTGACTTGCAACTAAGCCCCTACAAACATACGCCCCCTAGTTGCGAGTTGATGGTTGACATGCAACTGGGGCCACTGCAAAAAAATATGACGCGTCCTAGTTGCAACTCGATGGTTGACTTGCAATTGGGCTCCTACAGACATACGTCCGCCCTACTTGCGAGTTGATGGTTGACTTGCAACTAGGGGCCCTACAAACATACGCCCCCTCTAGTTGCGAGTCGATGGTTGACTTACAACTTGGCCCGTACAAACATACGTCCCCTAGTTGCGAGTCAATGGTTGACATGCAACTGGGGCCACTACAAAAAGTATGACGCGTCCTAGTTGCGAGTTGATGGTTGATTTGCAACTGGGGCAAGTACAAAAAAGTATGACGTGAGTCGATGGTTGACTGGCAACTGGGTCCCTACAAACATATGTCCCCCTAGTTGCGAGTCGATGGTTGACTTGCAACTGGGCCCCTACAACCATATGTCCCCCCGATGGTTGACTTGCAACTGGACCCCTACAAACATACGCCCCTCCAAGTTGCGAGTCGATGATTGACATGCAACTAGGGTCACTACAAAAAAGTACGATGCATCCTAGTTGCGAGTCGATGGTTGACTTGCAACTAAGCCCCTACAAACATACGCTCTCTAGTTGCGAGTCAATTGTTGACATGCAACTGGGGCCATTACAAAAAAGTATGACACGTCCTAGTTGCAAGTCGATGGTGAACTTGCAACTGGGCTCCTACAGACATATGTCCGCCCTACTTGCGAGTCGATGGTTGACTTACAACTAGGGGCCCTACAAACATACGCCCCCTCTAGTTGCGAGTCGATGGTTGACTTATAACTGTGCCCGTACAAACATACGCCCCCTAGTTGCGAGTCGATGGTTGACATGTAACTGGGGCCACTACAAAAAAGTACGACGCGTCCTAGTTGCGAGTTGATGGTTGACTTGCAACTGGGGTAAGTACAAAAAATTATGACGCGAGTCGATGGTTGACTCGCAACTGGGTCCCTGCAAACATACGTCTCCCTAGTTGCGAGTCGATGGTTGACTTGCAACTGGGCCACTACAAACATATGTCCCCCTAGTTACGAGTCGATGGTTGACTTTCAACTAGGGTAACTACAAAAAAGTTTGACACGTCCCACTTGCGAGTCGATGGTTGACTTGCAACTGGACCCGTACAATCATACGCCCCTCCTAGTTGCGCGTCGATGGTTGACATGCAACTAGGGTCACTACAAAAAAGTACGATGCATCCTAGTTGCGAGTCAATGGTTGACTTGCAACTTGGCCCCTACAAACATACACCCCCTAGTTGCGAGTCGATGGTCTGGGGCCACTACAAAAAAGTAAGAAGCGTCCTAGTTGCGTGTGGATGGTTGACTTGCAACTAGGCCCCTACAAACATACGCCCCCTAGTTGCGAGTCGAAGGTTGACATGCAATTGCGGAAACTACAAAAAAGTATGACGCGTCCTAGTTGTGAGTCTATGGTTGACTTGCAACTGGGCTCCTCCAGACATACGTCCGCCCTAGTTGTGAGTCGATGGTTGACTTTCAACTAGGGGCCCTACAAACATACGCCCCCTATAGTTGCGAGCCGATGGTTGACTTACAATTGGCCCGGTAAAAACATACGTCCCCGTAGTTCCGAGTCGATGGTTGACTTGCAACTGAGGCAACTACAAAAAAAAATCATTTTTTGAGATGACTACTTGCAAATGAGGTGACTACAAAAACTACAAATAGCTCTATTCTGGAGTCGAGGGGTTAACATACAAACTAAAATCAGGATATTTTTATTTGGGAAAAAACAACTAGGCAAACACTTGCTTACGCAGTATACAAAAAATGACATGGAAAAAAGAGTGCATGAAACAAATAGGGGAAAACAAAAAAACAACGTTCCCTGCCATCTGTGAGCCTCGGACCCGCCAGGTCAGGTCGTCTCCTTCTTCGGATTTGAAACAAAACAATAGAAATGGAAGAACATGAGAGGGGAGTGACGACTCGAGGGAGGCTACCGTATCGATGTAATATTCTCTCGGCTACACTCTTTGTATTCTAAAAGAACACAAACAAAGGCAACGCCGGCCAAACAAAAAAGAAAAATGGCAAAACAGTCCTGGTCCGCTGTAGGCCTCCCGGCCCGACAGACTCTACAACGCGGCCCGGATCGTTCACGACACGGGCGGTCACTTTAGCACGAAAACAAAGACACGCACATTAGATCGGACGACTGGACATCTAGATGTGCGATCACTAAATTTCATCTAGATGTATTTTAGCAATCCCGCTAAAATAAACTAAGAAAAAAGAAACACAAACACGAAAACGACCGGAAAACACATGGACAAGGATGCGCAGATCGCTCGTGCTGGGGCAACAACAACTACATGTGAGCCATGCTAAAAAATATGAATATTGAAAATTGCATATATATATATATATATATATATATAGAGAGAGAGAGAGAGAGAGAGAGAGAGAGAGAGAGAAAAAAAGCAAAAAAATTGAGCATCACAGCCTAAAAAAACAAAAAGGGAAAAAGCCAAGCCTAAAACACACAAGAGAGGGCAAAAAAAAAAAAACACGCCAGCAGCCCACGTAGAGATGCCAAAGAGCAGCATACAGCAGGTCAACAGGGGCAACAATGGAGAAAAATGATGAAGAAAAAAGATATCAAAAGAGCTTACAAATGAAATTTCTGCAACCACTGGACACACCACAAATAATAGACAAGAAAATGAAGCTCGAAAAGGAAAAAATGGTCCAGCTATCTGACACGAACATGCACACCGTGCAGTTTTTTTTTTCAAAGAAACAAAAAAAGTGGCCCGCCCCTTCCCTGGCGTAACGACCATAACGGGCCAACAAACAAGAATGGCCCAAAAAAAAAAAGAACCACGGGATGCAACGAGCGACAGAAGCAAACAAAAAAGATCAAGATTTTTGCATGAGATTACAACAAACAGATCCAATGGCTAGAGACTTAGATGTGACATCCTTAAATTTCATCTAGATGTGAGGTAGCAATTCTGAAAAGAAATATCAATTGTAAATAAATTTGTAACCACAGCTACTGCAATCTTTCATTTAGTTTCACATCACAATCTGGACGACCATATCCAGCATCTCACTAGTACTTTTTCGCTCAGCCTTTAAAAGAACACGTAACTAGCACGTACTCACAACATTGATTGAGAACCCCCAAACAAGTTCAATGTATATAGCTCCTCCCAATCTGGTCCGTCGATGCTACCGCCCGCCAAGCGAGACTAAATGTAGATTGCTGGGTTGGCACACAGAGGCAGCATTTGTTCGTCCTAGCTACCATGGTCTCGGTTTGGCGAAAAGTAATTAAAGAATACTAGTGCTTTAGGTAGGTGCAAAAGACATACAGTATCAAATTGTAAAGGGTATGCCTAGGTCTCAGTCAAGTGATAAGTCTAAGTCAAGTGATATAGTATGTAAGAAGAAAAAAGAAAAACTGAAAATAATTTTTTGCACGATCTTCATGCAAAATCAAAGGAAAATACTATCGACTGAGACATAACGAAGTCTAAGTCGACTTAGACTTAGCAAAACTGAATTGTAAATTTGTAATCGCAGCTGACTGCAATCTTTTCCTTTTCACATCATATAGACGACCATATTTAACGTCTCACTATTTTTTCTTCAGACGACCATATTCGCCGTCTCACTACTTTTTGTTCAGCCTTTAAAAGAAGACCAGTGGCCTGACGACGTAAACTAGCTAGCACGTACTCACAACATTCGTGATGGCTAGATTCGTTAGTCTTCTAGCCCTCCTTCCACTCACCTCTCTTCTTCTGCTGCTGCCCTCCTGTGCATCATCATCGGCAGGAGTAGGACACACGCTGGGCGCCGGGTCATCCCTGTCGGTGGAAGACCACGAGCGGCCCTTCCTGGTGTCACCGGACGGCACCTTCTCCTGCGGCTTCCTCCCAGCCGGGAAGAACGCCTTCTACTTCTCCGTCTGGTTCACCGCGGCCAAGAACCGGACCGCCGTCTGGACGGCCAACCCTGGCGCCCCCGTGAACGGCCGGGCCTCCAGAATATCGTTCAGCCACGACGGCGTGCTGGCCCTCGCCGACGCCAACGGGATGACCGTGTGGGACAGCAAGACCGGCGGCAACAAGCGCCTCGCCGTCTCCCTTCTCGACACCGGCAATCTTCTCATCACCGACCCGTCCACCGGCGTTGCCGCGTGGCAGAGCTTCGACTGGCCGACGGACACCCTGCTCCCGTCGCAGACGCTGTCCAAGGACAAGAAGCTCGTCGCCGGCTACTACACCCTCTACTACGATAACGACAACGTGCTGCGCCTCCTCTACGACGGCCCGGAGATCACGAGCATCTACTGGCCGGACCCGGACCTCGGCGTGTTCGGGAGCGGCCGGACCAACTACAACAGCTCACGGATCGGCGTCCTCGACGACGCCGGGGTGTTCCTCTCCAGCGACAACCTGCGAGCCGAGGCCACCGACCTGGGCGTCGCCGGCGCCAAGAGACGGCTGACGGTCGAGCAGGACGGGAACCTGAGGATGTACAGTTTGGACGGGGCCGGAGGATGGACGGTCACGTGGGCGGCGCTGAACCAGCCGTGCTCCGTCCACGGGCTGTGCGGCAAGAACGCCATCTGCGAGTACGAACCGTCCCTCCGATGCTCCTGCGCACCGGGGTACGAGATGGTGGACCACCGGGACTGGAGAAAGGGCTGCAAGCCGACGTTCACCACCAACTGCAGCGAGGCTGTGCGGCCGGAGCTGTTCAAGTTCGGCAATGTGGCGGATGGGCCGAAGGCAAGAAAAAACTTGCAAGATTTGAAAATCAGAGCAGATCTGTACATGCTGCCCTGTAAAAAGTTAGAGGAGACAGAGACGAAGACGGTGACGCGGAAATGAAGAAGGGCAAAAAAGTGAAGGAAGAGGATTATTGCCCCCCTTCTTGTTTCACCTTCAGTTCGGCTGAGATCGATCAATTCTTTAAGTGCCTTACCGGAATCAAAGTTATTTTCGGTTACCATGGGAAGATAAGTAGATTTCTAGACCCGAAGAAGAAAATGTTCAGCGAGATGAAGTCCCATGACTGTCATGTGATGATGACGCAGATACTACCTGTTGCCCTTAGAGGGATAATGGACAAGCATGTCCGTGACACCTTTATTGGTCTCTGCAACTTTTTCGACGTCATCTCTCGAAAGTCGATCAGTGTGAAGCAGCTCCGAAGGCTACAGGAAGAGATCGTTGTGATACTAAATGAGCTTGAGATTGTTGGGAAACGTTGAATGGAAAATAAAAAATTTCTACGCACACGCAATGATCTATCCATGGAGATGCATAGCAACGAGGGGGGAGAGTGTGTCTACGTACCCTCGTAGACCGTAAGCGGAAGCGTTTAACAACGCGGTTGATGTAGTCGAACTTCTTCGCGCTCCAATCGATCAAGTACCGAACGTACGACACCTCCGCGTTCTGCACACGTTCAGCTCGGTGACGTCCTCCGTCTTCTTGATCCAACAAGACGGCGAGGTAGTAGATGAGTTCCGGCAGCACGACGGCGTGGTAACGGTGATGGTGAAGTGATCTCTGCAGGGCTTTGCCTAAGAACTACGAAAATATGACCAGGGGTGTAAACGGTGGAGGGGGACGCTGCACACGGCTAGGCAATTGTCTGTTGTGTGCTAGGTGCCCCCTCCCACATATATATAGGTGGGAGGGAGGGAGGAGCAGCCAAAGGAGGCGCCCAAGTAGGAGGAATCCTACTTGGGGTCCCTCCCAAGCCGCGCCCCCCTTTCCTTATTTGGAGTGCGGGGAAAGGCAGGGGAGGGTGGCGCCCCCCTTCCTTTCTCCCATGAGAGGGAAAGGCAGAAGGGGCTAGCCCTCCCCCTTTTCCTTCCCTAGGGCTGGCCAAACAAGGGAGGAGGCGCACCAGACCCCTTGTGGGCTGGTCTGTCCCCTCCTTTGGCCCATAAGGCCCATAACTTGCCGGGGGGTGCCCGGAACCCCTTTCGGTGACCTTATTCCTTCCCGGTACGTCCCGAAACACTTCCGGTGTCCAAATACTATCGTCCTATATATCAATCTTTACCTCTCGACCATTTCGAGACTCCTCGTCATGTCCGTGATCTCATCCGGGACTCCGAACAACATTCGGTCACCAAAACATACAACTATATCGTCAACGAACATTAAGCGTGCGGACCCTATGGGTTCGAGAACTATGTAGACATGACCGAGACACCTCTCCGGTCAATAACCAATAGCGGAACCTGGATGCCCATATTGGCTCCTACATATTCTACGAAGATCTTTATCAGTCGAACCGTTATGACAACATACGTAATTCCTTTTGTCCATCAGTATGTTACTTGCCCGAGATTTGATCGTCGGTATCTTCATACCTAGTTCAATCTCGTTACCGGCAAGTCTCTTTACTCGTTCCGTAATACATCACCTTGTGACTAACTCCTTAGTCATTTGCTTGCAAGCTTATGATGTGTATTACCGAGAGGGCCCAGAGATACCTCTCCGATACTCGGAGTGAAAAATCCTAAGCTCGATCTATGCCAACTCAACAAACACCTTCGGAGATACCTATAGAGCATCTTTTATGATCACCCAGTTACATTGTGACGTTTGATAGAACACAAGGTATTCCTCCGGTATCCGGGAGTTGCATAATCTCATAGTCGAAGGAATATGTATTTGACATGAAGAAAGCAATAGCAATAAAACTGAATGATCATTATGCTAAGCTAACGGATGGGTCTTGTCCATCACATCATTCTCCTAATGATATGATCCCGTTATCAAATGACAACATATGTCTATGGTTAGGAATCCTTAACCATCTTTGATCAACGAGCTAGTCTAGTAGAGGCTTACTAGGGACACGGTATTTGTTTATGTATTCACACATGTATTTAAGTTTCCGATCAATACAATTCTAGCATGAATAATAAACCTTTATCATGAATAAGGAAATATAAAATAACAACTTTTTTATTGCCTCTAGGGCATATTTCCTTCAGTCTCCCACTTGCACTAGAGTCAATAATCTAGTTCACATCGCCATGTGATTAACACCCATAGTTCACATCGCCATGTGACTAACACCCAAAGAGTTTACTAGAGTCAATAATCTAGTTCACATCGCCATGTGATTAACACCCAAAGAGTACTAAGGTATGATCATGTTTTGCTTGTGAGAGAGGTTTAGTCAACGGGGCTGCCATATTCAGATCCGTATGTATTTTGTAAGTTTCTAGGTCTACAATGCTCTGCATGGAGCTACTCTAGCTAATTGCTCCCACTTTCAATATGTATCCAGATTGAGACTCGGAGTCATCTGAATCGGTGTTAAAGCTTGCATCGACGTAACCCTTTACGACGAACTCTTTATCACCTCCATAACCGAGAAACAATTCCTTAGTCCTCTTTAGGTACCTAAGGATAATTTTGGCCGCCGTCCAGTGATCTACTCCTGGATCACTATTGTACCCCTTTGCCAAACTTTACAGAACCTATGACTGAGGCATAGGGAATGACTTTCATTCTCTTTCTATATTCTGCCGTGGTCGGGTTTTGAGTCTTACTCAACTTCACACCTTGTTACATAGTCAAGAACCCTTTCTTTGACTGATCCATTTTGAACTTCTTCAAAACTTTGTCAAGGTATGTGCTTTGTGAAAGTCCTATTGAGTGTCTCGATCTATCCCTATAGATCTTGATGCCCAATATATAAGCAGCTTCACCGAGGTCTTTCATTGAAAAATTCTTATTCAAGTATCCTTTTATGATATCCAAAAATTATATATCATTTCCAATCAACAATATGTCATCCACATATAATATCAGAAATGCTACAGAGCTCCCACTCACTTTCTTGTAAATACAGGCTTCACCGTAAGTCTGTATAAAACCATATGCTTTGATCACCTCATCAAAGCGTATATTCCAACTCCGAGATGCTTGCACCAATCCATAGATGGATCACTGAAGCTTGCAAACTTTGTCAGCACCTTTAGGATCGACAAAACCTTCTGGTTGCATCATATACAACTCTTTTTAAGAAATCCATTAAGGAATGCAGTTTTGACGACCATTTGCCAGATTTTATTATTATGAAATGCGGCAATTGCTAACATGATTCGGACTGACTTAAGCATCGCTACGGGTGAGAAGGTCTCATCGTAGTCAACCCCTTGAACTTGTCGAAAACCTTTCGCAACAAGTCGAGCTTTGTAGATGGTGACATTACCATCAACGTCTGTCTTCTTCTTGAAGATTCATTTATTTTCTATGGCTTGCCGATCATCGGGCAAGTCCACCAAAGTCCACACTTTGTTCTCATACATGGATCCTATCTCAGATTTCATGGCCTCAAGCCATCTGTTGGAATCTGGGCTCATCATAGCTTCTTCATAGTTTGTAGGTTCTCCTTGGTCTAGTAACATGACTTCCAGGACAGGATTACCGTACCACTCTGGTGTGGATCGTACTCTGGTCGACCTACGAGGTTCAGTAGTAACTTGATCTGAAGTTTCATGATCATCATCACTAGCTTCCTCTCTAGTTGGTGTAGGCATCACGGAAACAATTTTCTGTGATGTACTACTTTCCAATTCGAGAGAAGGTACAATTACCTCATCAAGTTCTACTTTTCTCCCACTCACTTCTTTCGAGAGAAACTCCTTCTCTAGAAAGGACCCAAACTTAGCAACAAAGATCTTGCCTTCGGATCTATGGTAGAAGGTGTACCCAATAGTTTATTTAGGGTATCCTATTGATGTCTACTATGCAACCTTCTTCTTGTAGACTCGTGTTGAGCCTCCAAGCGCAGAGTTTTGTAGTACAGTAGCAAATTTCCCTCAAGTGGATGACCTAAGGTTTATCAATCCGTGGGAGGCGTAGGATGAAGATGGTCTCTCTCAAACAACCCTGCAACCAAATAACAAAGAGTCTTTTGTGTCCCCAACACACCCAATACAATGATAAATTGTATAGGTGCACTAGTTCGGCGAAGAGATGGTGATACAAGTGCAATATGGATGGTAGATATAGGTTTTTGTAATCTGAAAATATAAAAACAGCAAGGTAGCAAATAACAAAAGTGAGCAAAAACGGTATTGCAATGCTTCGAAACAAGGCATAGGGTTCATACTTTCACCAGTGCAAGTTCTCTCAACAATGATAACATAACTGGATCATATAACAATCACTCAACGTGCAACAAAGAGTCACTCCAAAGTCACTAATAGCGGAGAATAAACGAAGAAATTATTGTAGGGTATGAAACCACCTCAAAGTTATTCTTTCTGATCGATCTATTGGGCTATTCCTATAAGTGTCACAAACAGCCCTAGAGTTCGTACTAAAATAACACCTTAAGACACACATCAACCAAAACCCTAATGTCACCTAGATACTCCAATGTCACCACAAGTATCCGCGGGTTTGATTATACGAAATGCATCACACAATCTCAGATTCATCTATTCAAACCAACACAAAGAACTTCAAAGAGTGCCCCAAAGTTTCTACCGGAGAGTCAAGACGAAAACATGTGCCAACACCTATGCATAAGTTCACAAGGTCACAGAACCCGCAAGTTGATCACCAAAACATACATCAAGTGGATCACGTGAATATCCCATTGTCACCACAGATAAACACATGCAAGACATACATCAAGTGTTCTCAAATCCTTAAATACTCAATCCGATAAGATAACTTCAAAGGGAAAACTCAATTCATTACAAGAAGATAGAGGGGGAGAAACATCATAAGATCCAACTATAATAGCAAAGCTCGCGGTAAATCAAGATCGTGCCAAATCAAGAACACGAGAGAGAGAGAGATCAAACACATAGCTACTGGTACATACCCTCAGCCCCGAGGGTGAACTACTCCCTCCTCGTCATGGAGAGCGCCGGGATGATGAAGATGGCCATCGGTGATGGTTTCCCCCTCCAGCAGGCTACCGGAACGGGCTCCCGATTGGTTTTTCGTGGCTATAGAGGCTTGCGGCGGCGGAACTCCCGATCTAGGTTTATTTCTAGGGGTTTCTATATTTATAGAAATTTTTGCCATCGAGAACAAGTCAGGGGGATCCACGAGGAGCCCACAAGACCAGAGGGCACCCCAGGGGGGTAGGGCGCGCCCTCCACCCTTGTGGAGGCCTCGTGGCTCTTCTGGCCCAACTCTTTTACTTCGGGGGCTTCTTCTGGTCCATAAAAAATCATCGTAAATATTCAGCTCATTTAGACTCAGTTTGATATTCCTTTTCTGCGAAACTCAAAAACAAGGAAAAAACAGAAACTGGCACTGGGCTCTAGGTTAATAGGTTAGTCCCAAAAATCATATAAAATAGCATATAAATGCATATAAAACATCCCAGATGGATAATATAATATTATGGAACAATAAAAAATTATAGATACGTTGGAGACGTATCAAGCATCCCCAAGCTTAATTCCTGCTCGTCCTCGAGTAGGTAAATGATAAAAACAGAATTTTTGATGTGAAATGCTACCTAACATATTTATCAATGTAATCTTCTCTATTGTGGCAAGAATATTCAGATCCATAAGATTCAAAACAAAAAGTTTAATTTTGACATAAAAACAATAATACTTCAAGCATACTAATAAGGCAATCATGTCTTCTCAAAATAACATGGCCAAAGAAAGTTATCCCTACAAAATCATATAGTCTGGCTATGCTCCATCTTCATCACACAAAATATTCAAATCATGCACAACCCCGATGACAAGCCAAGCAATTGTTTCATACTTTTGATGTTCTCAAACCTTTTCAACTTTCACGCAATACATGAGCGTGAGCCATGGACATAGCACTATAGTTGGAATAGAATATGGTGGTGGTGGAGAAGACAAAAAGAAGGAGATAGTCTCACATCAACTAGACGTATCAACGGGCTATGGAGATGCCCATCAATATATATCAATGTGAGTGAGTAGGGATTGCCATGCAACGGATGCACTAGAGCTGTAAATTTATGAAAGCTCAAAAAGAAACTAAGTGGGTGTGCATCCAACTCGCTTGCTCACGAAGACCTAGGGCAATTTGAGGAAGCCCATCATTGGAATATACAAGCCAAGTTCTATAATGAAATATTCCCACTAGTATATGAAAGTGACAACATAGGAGACTCTCTATCATGAAGATCATGGTGCTACTTTGAAGCACAAGTGTGGTAAAAGGATAGTAACATTGCCCCTTCTCTCTTTTTCTCTCATTCATTTTTTTTGGGCTCTCTCTCTTTTTTTTGGCCTCTTTTTTTTTCGTCCGGAGTCTCATCCCGACTTGTGGGGGAATCATAGTCTCCATCATCCTTTCCTCACATGGGACAATGCTCTAATAATGATGATCATCACACTTTTATTTACTTACAACTCAAGAATTACAACTCGATACTTAGAACAAAATATGACTCTATATGAATGCCTCCGGTGGTGTACCGGGATGTGCAATGACTCAAGAGTGACATGTATGAAAGAATTATGAACGGTGGCTTTGCCACAAATACGATGTCAACTACATGATCATGCAAAGCAATATGACAATGATGAAGCATGTCATAATAAACGGAACGGTGGAAAGTTGCATGGCAATATATCTCGGGATGGCTATGGAAATGCCATAATAGGTAGGTATGGTGGCTGTTTTGAGGAAGGTATATGATGGGTATATGGTACCGGCGAAAGTTGCGCGGTACTAGAGAGGCTTGTAATGGTGGAAGGGTGAGAGTGCGTATAATCCATGGACTCAACATTAGTCATAAAGAACTCACATACTTATTGCAAAAATCTTTAGTTATCGAAACGAAGTACTATGCGCATGCTCCTAGGGGGATAGATTGGTAGGAAAAGACCATCGCTTGTCCCCGACCGCCTCTCATAAGGAAGACAATCAATAAATAAATCATGCTCCGACTTCATCACATAATGGTTCACCATTCGTGCATGCTACGGGAATCACAAACTTTAACACAAGTATTTCTCAAATTCACAATTACTCACTAGCAGACTCTAATATTACCATCTCTATATCTCAAAACAATCATAAGGAATCAAACTTCTCATAGTATTCAATGCACTTTATATGAAAGTTTTTATTATATCCCTCTTGGATGCTTATCATATTAGGACTAAATTCATAACCTAAGAAAATTACCATGTTGTTTAAATACTCTCAAAATAATATAAGTGAAGCATGAGAGTTCATCAATTTCTACAAAATAAAACCACCGCCGTGCTCTAAAAAGATATAAGTGAAGATCAATGAGTGGTGAAATAATTATGTTGCTATGTGAAGACTCTCTCTCATATAAGAATTTCAGATCTTAAGTACTTTATTCAAACAGCAAGAAAAACAAAATAAAATGACATTCTAAAAATAGCACACATCGTGTGAAGAAGCAAAAACTTAGGCTCAACCAATACTAACCGATCATTGTTGAAGAAGAAAGGTGGGATGCCAACCGGGGCATCCCCAAGCTTAGATGCTTGAGACTTCTTGAATATTAACTAGGAATGCCTTGGGCATCCCCAAGCTTGAGCTTTTGTGTCTCCTTAATTCGTTTTATATCACGGTTTCCCTAAATCTTAAAAACTTCATCCACACAAAACTCAACAAGAACTCGTGAGATAAGCTAATATAAATCAAATGCAAAACCTTATCATTCTCTACTGTAACAAATCACTAAAATTATTATTTAACATTGCATACTAAATGCCTTTGCATATTTAATACTCCTATCCTCAAATAGAATCATTAAACAAGTAAACATATGCAAACAATGCAAACATAACAGCAATCTGTCTAAACAGGACAGTCTGTAAAGAGTGCAATTGTACTCATACTTACCTAACTCCAAAAATTCTGAAAATTTACCACACTGTAGATAATTTATCATTGCATGTTGTGTCAAAATTTCAAACTTTTATCACATTCTGACTTTTCTAGGGAATTTTTGCAATAGCGATAAACTTTCTGTTTTGAAACAGCAACTCATATACTTGTAAATTGAGCATGGTGAAGGCTATCCTTGACACTTTTATTGAAATAAAAGATACAAAACCTTATTATAAATAACATCAATCAAATATAAACAAAATAAAATGACGCTCCAAGAAAAACACATATCATGTGGTGAATAAAAATATAACCTCAAGTAAATTTACCGATGATGTTGGAGACGAAAGAGGGGATGCCTTCCAGGGCATCCCCAAGCTTAGTTGCTTGGATCTTCCTTTAATATTACCTTGGGGTGCCTTGGGAATCCCCAAGCTTAGGGTCTTGTCACTCCTTATTCTCCTCATATCGATATCTCACCCAAAACTTGAAAACTTCAATCACACAAAACTTAACAAAACCTTCGTGAGATCCGTTAGTATAATAAAACAAATCATTCACTTTGGTACTGTCAAGACAAGATTCATAACTTTTCTCACATGATGCCTAATGTACCCTATAATTTCTACAATTTATATTAAGCAATATAAGCCATAGAAACTAGAAAACAAGCAAACTATGCATCGAAAACAGAATCTGTCAAAAACAGAACAGTCTGTGAAGATCTGAATTTAGCTCATACTTATGTTAATCCAAAAATTCTGAAACATTAAGAAAACGTATAAAATTTGTATATCAATCCTATGTAAAAAATTCAGAGTTTTTCCATATTCCAGTGAATTTTAACAATTCTATTACTGGGCACAAAAGTTTCTGTTTTTGCACAGAATCAAGTCAACTATCAACCACACTATCCCAAAGGCTTTACTTGGCACTTTATTCAAACAAAAGCTATAAAAAATGATTACTACAGTAGCTTAATCATGTGAACACACAAAAACAGTAGGGGTAAATATTGGGTTGTCTCCCAACAAGTGCTTTTCTTTAATGCCTTTTTAGCTAGGCATGATGATTTCCATGATGCTCACATAAAGGATAAGAATTGAAACATAATGGGAGCATCATGAAGCATATAACTAGCACATTTAAGTCTAACCCACTTCCTATGCATAGGGATTTTGTGAGCAAACAACTTATGGGAACAAGAATCAACTAGCATAGGAAGGCAAAACAAGTATAACTTCAAAATTCTCAACACATAGAGAGGAAACTTGATATTATTGCAATTCCTAAAAGTATATATTCCTCCCTCATAATAATTTTCAGTAGCATCATGAATGAATTCAACAATATAACTATCACATAAAGCATTCTTTTCATGATCCACAAGCATAGAAATTTTATTACTCTCCACATAAGCAAATTTATTTTCATGAATAGTAGTGGGAGCAAACTCAACAAAATAATTATCATGTGAGGCATAATCCAATTGAAAATTAAAATCATGATGAAAAGTTTCATGGTTATCATTATTCTTTATAGCATACATGTCATCACAATAATCATCATAGATAGCAGCTTTGTTCTCATAATCAATTGGAACCTCTTCCAAAATAGTGGATTCATCACTAAATAAAGTCATGACCTCTCCAAATCCACTTTTATCAATATTGTGAAAAGATTCAACACCCTCCAAAATAGTGGGATCATTACCTAGAGTTGACACTCTTCCAAACCCACTTTCATCAATATAATCATCATAAATAGGAGGCATGCTATCATCATAATAAATTTGCTCATCAAAACTTGGGGGACAAAAAATATCATCTTCATCAAGCATAGCATCCCCAAGCTTGTGGCTTTGCATATCATTAGCATCATGGATATTCAAGGAATTCATACTAACAACATTGCAATCATGCTCATCATTCAAAAATTTAGTGCCAAACATTTTATAGACTTCTTCTTCTAACACTTGAGCACAATTATCCTTCCCATCATTTTCACAAAAGACATTAAAAAGATGAAGCATATGAGGCAACCTCAATTCCATTTGTTTTGTAGTTTTGTTTTATAAACTAAACTAGTGATAAAACAAGAAACTAAAAGATTCGATTGCAAGATCTAAAGATATACCTTCAAGCACTCACCTCCCCGGCAACGGCGCCAGAAAAGAGCTTCGTTGACGGGATGTGAGTGCCGCTTACCTAGCCTCCTCGGCAACAGCGCCAGAAAAGAGCTTGATGTGTACTACGCAACCTTCTTCTTGTAGACTCGTGTTGGGCCTCCAAGCGCAGAGTTTTGTAGGACAGTAGCAAATTTCCCTCAAGTGGATGACCTAAGGTTTATCAATCCATGGGAGGCGTAGGATGAAGATGGTCTCTCTCAAACAACCCTGCAACCAAATAACAACGAGTCTCTTGTGTCCCCAACACACCCAATACAATGATAAATTGTATAGGTGCACTAGTTCGACGAAGAGATGGTGATACAAGTGCAATATGGATGGTAGATATAGGTTTTTGTAATCTGAAAATATAAAAACAGCAAGGTAGCAAGTAACAAAAGTGAGCAAAAACAATATTGCAATGCTTCGAAACAAGGCCTAGGGTTCATACTTTCACTAGTGCAAATTCTGTCAACAATGATAACATAACTGGATCATATAACAATCCCTCAACGTGCAACAAAGAGTCACTCCAAAGTGCCTAATAGCGGAGAATAAACGAAGAGATTATTGTACGGTACGAAACCACCTCAAAGTTATTCTTTCTGATCGATCTATTGGGCTATTCCTATAAGTGTCACAAACAGCCCTAGAGTTCATACTAAAATAACACCTTAAGACACACATCAACCAAAACCCTAATGTCACCTAGATACTCCAATGTCACCACAAGTATCCACAGGTTTGATTATACAATATGCATCACACAATCTCAGATTCATCTATTCAAACCAACACAAAGAACTTCAAAGAGTGGCCCAAAGTTTCTACCGGAGAGTCAAGACGAAAACGTGTGCCAACCCCTATGCATAAGTTCACAAGGTCACAGAACCCGCAAGTTGATCACCAAAACATACATCAAGTGGATCACGTGAATATCCCATTGTCACCACAGATAAACACATGCAAGACATACATCAAGTGTTCTCAAATCCTTAAAGACTCAATCCGATAAGATAACTTCAAAGGGAAAACTCAATTCATTACAAGAAGGTAGAGGGGGAGAAACATCATAAGATCCAATTATAATAGCAAAGCTTGCGGTACATCAAGATCGTGCCAAATCAAGAACACGAGAGAGAGAGAGAGAGATCAAACACATAGCTACTGGTACATACCCTGAGCCCCGAGGGTGAACTACTCCCTCCTCGTCATGGAGAGCGCCGGGATGATGAAGATGGCCACCGGTGATGGTTTCCCCCTCCGACAGGGTGCCGGAACGGGCTCCCGATTGGTTTTTTGTGGCTATAGAGGCTTGCGGTGGCGGAACTCCCGATCTTGGTTTATTTCTGGGGGTTTCTATATTTATAGGAATTTTTGGCTTCGAGAACAAGTCAGGGGGGTCCACGAGGAGCCCACAAGACCGGAGGGCGCCCCCAGGGGGGTAGGGCGCGCCCTCCACCCTTGTGGAGGCCTCGTGGCTCTTCTGGCCCAACTCTTTTGCTTCGGGGGCTTTTTCTGGTCCATAAAGAATCACCGTAAATTTTCAGCTCATTTGGACTCCGTTTGATATTCCTTTTCTGCGAAACTCAAAAATAAGGAAAAAACAGAAACTGGCACTGGGCTCTAGGTTAATAGGTTAGTCCCAAAAATTATATAAAATAGCATATAAAGGCATATAAAACATCCAAGATGGATAATATAATAGCATGGAACAATAAAAAATTATAGATACGTTCGAGACGTATCACCTATGAAGACGCACTTCTCCGATTTGGGTTCGAGCTTATCTGGCTGAAGCCTTTTTGACATAAGCATCGCATCCCCAAACTTTAAGAAACGACAGCTTAGATTTCTTGCCAAACCATAGTCCATACGGTTTCGTCTCAACGGATTTAGACGGTGCCCTATTTAACGTGAATGCAGCTGTCCCTAATGCATAACCCCAAAACAATAGTGGTAAATCGGTAAGAGACATCATAGATCGCACCATATCTAATAAAGTACGGTTACGACGTTCGGACACACCATTACGTTGTGGTGTTCCAGGTGGCGTGAGTTGTGAAACTATTTCACATTGTTTTAAATGAAGGCGAAACTCGTAACTCAAATATTTGCCTCCACGATCAGATCGTAGAAACTTTATTTTCTTGTTACGATGATTCTCCATTACACTCTGAAATTCTTTGAACTTTTCAAATGTTTCAGACTTGTGTTTCATCAAGTAGATATACCCATATCTACTCAAATCATCAGTGAAGGTGAGAAAATAACGATACCCGCCGCGTGCTTCAACACTCATCGGACCGCATACATCGATATGTATTATATCTAATAAGTCATCAGATCGCTCCATTGTTCTGGAGAACGGAGTTTTAGTCATCTTGCCCATGAGGCATGGTTTGCAAGTATCAAATGATTCATAATCAAGTGATTCCAAAAGTCCATCTACATGGAGTTTCCTCATGCGCTTTACACCAATATGACCAAAACGGCAGTGCCACAAGTATGTTGCACTATCATTATCAACTTTGCTTATTTTGGCATCAATATTATGAATATGTGTATCACTACGATCGATATTCAATAAATCATTTACATTGGGTGTATGACCATAGAATGTTTTATTCATGTAAACAGAACAACAATTATTCTCTTACTTAAATGAATAACCGTATTGCAATAAACATGATCCAATCATATTCATGCTCAACGCAAACACCAAATAACATTTATTTAGGTTCAACTCTAATCCCGAAGGTAGAGGGAGTATGCGATGGTGATCTTATCAACCTTGGAATCACTTCCAGCACACATCGTCACCTCGCCCTTAACTAGTCTCTATTCATTTTGCAACTCCTATTTCGAGTTACTAATCTTAGCAACTGAACCGGTATCAAATACCCAGGGGCTACTATGAACACTAGTAAAGTATACATCAATAACATGTATATCAAATATACCTTTGTTCACTTTGCCATCCTTCTTATCCGCTAAGTATTTGGGGCAGTTCCGCTTCTAGTGACCATTTCCTTTGCAGTAGAAGCACTCAGTTTCAGGCTTAGGTCCAGCTTTGGGCTTTTTCACGAGAGCGGCAACTTGCTTGCCGTTCTTCTTGAAGTTCCCTTTCTTCCCTTTGCCCTTTTTCTTGAAACTAGTGGTCTTGTTAACCATCAACACTTGATGCTCTTTCTTGATTTCTACCTTCGCCGATTTTAGCATCGCGAAGAGCTCGGGAATCATTTTCGTCATCCCTTGCATATTGTAGTTTGGGATGAAGTTCTAGTAGCTTGGTGATAGCGATTAGAGAACTCTGTCAATCACTATCTTATATGGAAGATTAACTCCCACTTGATTCAAGCGATTGTATTACCCAGACATTCTGAGCACATGCTGACTGGTTGAGCTATTCTCCTCCATCTTGCAGGCAAAGTACTTGTCAGAGGTATCATACCTCTTGACATGGGCATGAGTCTGAAATACCAATTTCAGCTCTTGGAACATCTCATATGCTCCATGGCGTTCAAAACATTTTTGAAGTCCCGGTTCTAAGCCATAAAGCATGGCGCACTAAACTATCAAGTAGTCATCATATCGAGCTTGTCAAACGTTCATAACATCTGTATCTGCTCCTGCAATAGGTCTATCACCTAGCGGTGCATCAAGGACATAATTCTTCCGTGCAGCAATGAGGATAATCCTCAGATCACGGACCCAGTCCGCATCATTGCTACTATCATCTTTCAACTTATTTTTCTCTAGGAACATATAAAAAATAGGGGAGCTATATTGCGAGCTATTGATCTACAACATAGATATGCAAAAACTATTAAGACTAAGTTCATGATAAATTTAAGTTTAATTAATCAAATTACTAATGAAATCCCACTTAAATTAACATCCCTCAAGTTATTTAAGTGATACATGATCCAAATCAACTAACCCATGTCCGATCATCACGTGAGATGGGGTAGTCATCAATGGTGAACATCTCTATGTTGATCATATCTACTATATGACTCATGTTCGACCTTTCGGTCTCCATTGTTCCGAGACCATGTCTGTACATGCTAGGCTCGTCAAGTTTAACCTAAGTATTCTGCATGTGTAAAACTGTCTTACACCCGTTGTATGTGAACGTAGAGTCTATCACACCCGATCATCACGTGGTGTCTCGAAATGACGAACTGTAGCAACGGTGCATACTCAGGGAGAACAATTTTATCTTGAAATTAAGTGAAGGGATCATCTTATAATGCTACCATCGTTCTAAGAAAAATAAGATGCATAAAGGATAAACATCACATGCAATCAAAATATGTGACATGATATGGCCATCATCATCTTGTGCTTTTGATCTCCATCTCCAAAGCATCGTCATGATCTCCATCATCACCGGCTCGACACCTTGATCTCCATTGTAGCGTTGTTGCGTCGAGGTTGTCACGCCAACTATTGCTTCTACAACTATCGCTAACGCATAGTGAGAAAGTAAAGCAATTATATGGCGCTTGCACTTCATACAATAAAGAGACAACCCTAAGGCTCCTGCCAGTTGTCGATATTACAAAACATGATCATCTCATACATCAACATATATCACATCATGTCTTGACCATATCACATCACAACATGCCCTGCAAAAACAAGTTAGACGTCCTCTACTTTGTTGTTGCAAGTTTTACGTGGCTGCTACGGGTTTCTAGCAAGAACCGTTCTTACGTACGCAAAAACCACAACGGTGATTCATCAAGTTTGTTGTTTTAACCTTCTTCAAGGACCGACCGCAGTCAAATTTGATTCAACTACAGTAGGAGAAACAGACACCCGCCAGCCACCTTTATGCAAAACTAGTTGCATGTCAGTCGGTGGAACCGGTCTCATGTGCGTGGACATGTAAGGTTGGTCCGGGACGCTTCATCCCACAATACCGCCGACTCAAAATAAGACGTTGGTGGTAAGCAGTATGACTGTCACCGCCCACAACTCTTTGTGTTCTACTCGTGCATATCATCTACGCATAGACCTGGCTCGGATGCCACTGTTGGGAAACGTTGCATGGAAAACAAAAATTTTCTACGCACACACAATTATCTATCCATGGAGATGCATAGCAACGAGGGGGGAGAGTGTGTCTACGTACCCTCGTAGACCATAAGCGGAAGCATTTAACAACGCAGTTGATGTAGTCGAACTTCTTCGCGCTCCAACCGATCAAATACCAAACGTACGGCACCTCCGCGTTCTGCACACGTTCAGCTCGGTGACATCCTCCGCCTTCTTGATCCAGCAAGACGGCGAGGTATTAGATGAGTTCCGGCAGTACGATGGCGTGGTGACGGTGATGGTGAAGTAATCTCCGCAGGGCTTCGCCTAAGCACTACGAAAATATGACCGGGGGTGTAAACGGTGGAGGGGGGCGCCGCACACGGCTAGGCAATTGACTCTTGTGTGCTAGGCGCCCCCCTCCCACATATATATAGGTGGAAGGGAGGGAGGAGCAGCCAAAGGAGACGCCCAAGTAGGAGGAATCCTACTTGGGGTCCCTCCCAAGCCGCGCCCCCTTTCCTTATTTGGAGTGCGGGGAAAGGCAGGGGAGGGTGGCGCCCCCCCTTTCCTTTCTCCCATGAGAGGGAAAGGCAAGAGGGGCTAGCCCTCCCCCTTTTCCTTCCCTAGGGCTGGCCAAACAAGGGAGGAGGCGCACCAAACCCCTTGTGGGCTGGTCTGTCCCCTACTTTGGCCCATAAGGCCCATAACTTGCCGGGGGGTGCCCGGAACCCCTTCCGATGACCCGAGTCCTTCCCGGTACGTCCTGAAACACTTTCGGTGTCCAAATACTATCGTCCTATATATCAATCTTTACCTCTCAACCATTTCGAGACTCCTCATCATGTCCGTGATCTCATCCGGGACTCCGAACAACATTCGGTCACCAAAACATACAACTATATCATCAACGAACGTTAAGCGTGCGGACCCTACGGGTTCGAGAACTATGTAGACATGACCGAGACACCTCTCCGGTCAATAACCAATAATGGAACCTGGATGCCCATATTGGCTCCTACATGTTCTACGAAGATCTTTATCTGTCGAACCGTTATGTCAACATACGTAATTCCCTTTGCCCATCGGTATGTTACTTGCCCGAGATTCGATCGTCGATATCTTCATACCTAGTTCAATCTCGTTACCGGCAAGTCTCTTTACTTGTTTCGTAATACATCACCTTGTGACTAACTCCTTAGTCATTTGCTTGCAAGCTTATGATGTGTATTACCGAGAAGGCCCAGAGATACCTCTCCGATACTCGGAGTGACAAATCCTAAGCTCGATCTATGCCAACTCAACAAACACCTTTGGAGATACCTGTTGTGCATCCTTATGATCACCCAGTTACGTTTTGATGTTTGATAGAACACAAGGTATTCCTACGGTATCCCGGAGTTGCATAATCTCATAGTCGAAGGAATATGTATTTGACATGAAGAAAGCAATAGCAATAAAACTGAACGATCATTATGCTAAGCTAACGGATGGGTCTTGTCCATCACATCATTCTCCTAATGATGTGATCCTGTTATCAAATGACAACACATGTCTATGGTTAGGAAACCTTAACCATCTTTGATCAACGAGCTAGTCTAGTAGAGGCTTACTAGGGACACGGTATTTGTTTATGTATTCACACATGTATTTAAGTTTCCGATCAATACAATTCTAGCATGAATAATAAACCTTTATCATGAATAAGGAAATATAAAATAACAACTTTATTATTGTCTCTAGGGCATATTTTCTTCAGAGATGTACTTCCCACCTGCGTTCTTTGACGTCATGGTTCATCTGTGTGTCCACATTGTGGACAACATAATAGACCTGGGGCTGTCATTCCTGCACAACATGATGCCGTTCGAGAGGATGGATGGTGTCATCAAAGGATTCGTTCATAACATGCCCCGTACGGATGGAAGCATCGTCCAGGGCTATCTGACACAAGAGTGCATCTCTTTCTGCGAGAATTATCTATATGGCGGAGACCGGCCTGGTGTTGGTTTGCCCGTTAAGAAGCACCTTGGGAGGCTCGAAGGAGAAGGTCACTCCAACGGTCATAGGGAACTGCATGTGGCCTACTCGGATCGACGCAACGACTTTGATAGAGCAAACTTAGTAGTGCTACGACACCTAGACGAGGTAGATCCTTTCGTGACACTGCACAAAGAAACCATCGCAAAGAAGTATCGTGACCGGGGGCTATGCAGGACGGACACCGAAGTTACTAGAGAGCACAACTCCACTTTCCTGCATTGGTTCAAAGAGCATATTCTTGCTAATCCCCTGGAAGAGGGCTCTTAGGACGGATTGCTCATATACACCTTAGCACATGGCCCCTCGGCCAACCTCGCGACCTATCAGGCATACGATATCAACGGATACATGTTCTACACGGAGGCCAAAGATATGAACAGTGATTTTCAGAACTCAGGGGTGACGATGGAATGCATGACTGGTGACAACACCGCTTCTGAGAGATTCTACGGAAGGGTCGAGGAGATCTGGGAGCTTGATTACTCTGGACTGCACAGCGCGACGATGTTCCGTGTCAGATGGGCTAAGAATGTCGAAAGAGAAAACCAGTATTTCACTACCATGTCTATACCCATAGCCAAGAGCACTACCGCGAACGCCATCGCAAAAAACGAGCCATGGGTACACGCTAAGCACATGACACAATGCTTCTTCATAACCAACCCAAGCAATCCCAGCCATGTTGTCGTGAGGAGAAACAAAAGGAACATCATTGGAATGGATGGAGTCACCAACGAGGAAGGCTACGACCAGTACGGCAACCCGATGATGGAAGATGACGATGACGATGAAGTGTACGTAAAAAAAGAATCAATACTACATTACCTAAGAAAGATCGTACTCCATGGAAAAGGAAAAGTCATAATGAGGGGCTCAATTATTCGTCAACGAACAAGAAGGGACAGAAGCTCACTCAAAAACGAAAACGTCGACGCTGAGAAACCGTTATCGGTCAAATGATGTAATATATATGTTCCTATTTTGTGTACACACTTAACTGTTATGCATGGGTCAAATGATGTAATATATATGTTCCTATTTTGTATACACACTTAACCGTTATGGGTCAAATGATGCAATATATATCGCCTTAGTTATATACACTGTATCACCTTCCCTTCGTTCCGGCTCTCGGAAAAAAAGGAAAAGAAAAATAAGAAAAGAAAAGGAAAAGAAAATAAAGGAAAAGAAAATAGAAGAAACAAACAGGAAAAGAAAAGAAAAGAAAAATAAAAAACGAAAACAATAGCAGAAGCGCCTGTTGAAGAAAAGCGCTATAGCTACTGGTGATAGCAGTAGCATAGTTAGCAGTAGCGCTTTTCCAGGAAACACGCTATAGCTACCTTAGCTATAGCGCGTGTTTCAGAACCGCGCTACTGCTACGTCGACATAAGCCCCCGCGGGCTTCCCTCCTCTGCTTCCTGCCCCAAATCCCAACCCCTCTCTCTGTGCCCTCGCCGCCGGAGCCCCTACCCTCGCCCCCGCCCCTGCCCTCACCGCTAGATCCCCTGCCCTCGAGCATCGTCGGAGCCCCTCCCCTCGAGCATCGCCGGAGCCCTCGCCACATCGCTACCTCGCCTCTAGTGCGCCAGCCTCGTTGCCGCCGCGCCTCGTTGCCGCCGCACCACCGTCTCCCCCGATAGCCACCACCGTGCCAGCCTCGTGCCGGGGCCGGGACACGAAATCCCAGAAATTTAACCCCTCGTGTCATCATCAGCCCAGGATTTACCGTTACTGGTGGACACGTCCTTGTTACAGATTACCAAGCTATTACAAGAATTGGATACAAGACCATGAAGGTCTACTGATACAACAGTGATTCTGGTGGTGGATGACGGAATTGTCTCGCGGTTCTTCAACGTCGATGGGGCTCCATTCCCCACAGGAACGGCTGACCTGGATAATTCCTAACCCACATGGCTGCCATCCTAGGCTCCGCACGGACATCGCTGTGGTACTCCTTGTAGAAATCCTGACCTGGCCAAGTAAATAGCCAGGGACAACCCTGTGAGTACATTTGAATGTACTCGCAAACATCATGAACAAAAGATATACCGAATGCAACAATTAAATTATAAGATCATGATGAACCAAACTTTATGCGTATGCTCATGCTGGACTATATAAAATGCATGCTGACAGGGATTAATTCATGGCATGATAAAATATTAGCATGTGAAAATATATAAAATTGTTAGTGATAAACAAGGAAAGTCAAAGGAAAACAAAATAAAAGAAATGCCGGTCGGATGTCAAGTGACACCACGGTAGGTCTTGAAGAGAAATGCCAAACGGGTGTCTAAAAGAGAAATCAGACGAAACAGGACCATCCGAGAACTCAGGCGACGCCACGAGAGGTCTTGAAAAGAAATGCCAGTCGGGTGTCAAGTGACGCCACTGTCGGACTTGAAGAGAAATGCCAATCGGGTGTCAACAAGAGTAGTGGCGTGATAAACCGCCTGTTAATTCGAGGGACGCCACGAGAGGTCTTGAAAATAAAATTGAGTGCCCGGGGTAGTCTAGCCAGCCCCTGAGACACTCAGGAAAATTAAAATAAGAGAAACAGGTTAGTTCACAATAATATGCATAACCATAAAATTTTTCACAACAATAGTATTCAAATAACCATGACGGCGTTAGTGATGATAACTATATCCTGCAAAATAGTTCAGGCCCAATTAATTATTTTCCTCCGAAGACTGACACTAAGACCGACACTTGACCAACCCAGACTGTAGCCCTTAACCGCGGACACTGCTATTCGAATAGGTTTAAACTCTGCAGAGGGTGTACTCTTTACCCACAAGTAAAGGATTTCTTTAGTCAGTACCGTGACACTGACTAATTCCCATTACGGTCTTCGGGTTGAAAACACACCTGACCAACACACACCAGATTAACTTTCTGGATGCCCAAAATCACCCAAAGCATCGTTCAAGAAAAACTCTGAGACGGAGAGACCAACGTCCTGCATGGGATCACTATTAATACGCGCGGATTCCAAGGGGTGCCCCCCTCTCAGTCACAACTGGAAACACCCATGCCCCCTGACCCGATGACAGGATTTAGTCCCGGATCCCTGGGAAACCCTCATCGTGGCCCTCTGTATGGTGTGTGCACGGAAAGGGGTTAGCAACTTACTGGACCGCACCCTACCTGTGGTAGGGACAAGTGGTAGCACGAATCAAGTATGGGGGTTACCGGTGACAAGACTAGATCTATGGTCGACTCAGGAGGTTTAAGTTTCCTGCAACGGTTAGCACAACAAAGTATTCCTTCAACAGTAATGCCAACAGGGCCACAACCCTTGCATGCTCCAACATGCATGACAAACAAGGCGTGATCATGCTCCAACGTGATCACCCTTCTGCCGGTAACGGTATTTTTCTGATGCCTGCTCCTGCAGGTTAGTCATGACAAGTACACGTTGCATGGTACGATGAAACATGCCAACACTACATGCATGCAAATTTTTACTCGAATTCAAACCATGCAAGCACTACTAGCAATATGCCAATTTAATTTGAATTCAACATAGTCATGTTCAAATTATTCTAGCAAATAATCTACCATGCATTCACCATATCAAGTGTTCAAGATGCTTGCCTTAAGTATGCAGAAGTGTTGGGTGCACTCCAAAACTTTGAAAATTTTATCTTCCCTCCATTTCCTATTTTCAGAAATATGGCAAGAGTCACATAATTCCAAAACAGTACCAAAAAGTTGTTTGGAAATTTTTGAAATAAATACCAAAATAAACTAGATGAAAAATAAGAAATAACAGAAAAATATTCAATTCATTTGGAGTTAATATGAATTACTTATGGAATTTCTAAGTTGAAATAAATGATTAAAAGTACTATTTAATTGATCCAGTGGAGATACTTTTTAGGAAAAATGTTCACCTAAGCTGGATAAATAGATCATGATTTTAGGAGTCAGCAGAAATTTGAATAATTAAATTTGGATTAGAAAATAGCACAGTAGAGTTTTCTGAAAATACGCTGAAAAAGAAAAAGGCAGAGAAACAGGGATGCGCCCTGAGCGCTGTATAGCCGCGAAGTGCTATTGGGCTGAGCCCAGCCGCTCGGCCGCGCAGTAGGCTGCGACGTCGAAGGCGTATTCCAAGAAATACGTTAACCAGTGGAGAAAGCGTGCTTCCGCGATTACGCCTTCACTTAAAACCCTGCGGGGTGACCTGGGGTCACTGACGGTGGGTCCCGCGGGCCCACCTGTCATGTTTGACCGGTCCACCCCGCCCTTCTCCCTCGCAACAGAACAGGGACGGGGCTCCGGCGAACGACGGCGTCTCCGCGTAAACTGAGCATACGGGGAGGACCGGGAGGTAGAGGCGAATCCGGTGAGGTGCGCCATGGTCGCCAGAGTGGGTGGAGTCGCCGGCGGCGAGCTCACCTGAAGGGCTCCGGCGGAAGCGAATTGGGGCTTTCGCCTACGAGCCATCTCCGGCGAAATTGTCGATGGGGATGGGTCTGTGGGTCTCTATGGAAGCTAGTGGCGAAGGAATTCGGGAGGGAAAGGCTCTGTTGGGGTGGAAATCATCGGCGAGGTGGCGGTGGCAGTAACTGCCGGGAATGGAGAAGACGGCCTCGTTTGGCGATAGAGTGCTCGGGGAGGCCTGTGGGGAGACGAAGGGGGTTGGTCCTGGTCGAGTGGAGCTCTGGGGGCCCTTTTTATAGCGCCGGAGAGGCGGTTCGTCCGGTGGCTTATCCAACCTATGCGACGACGGCCATTACTGCGGTAGGAGAGGTTGTTGAGGATGGCGGCGGTGCGGATGGGCCAAGGTGGTTGGCACTTAAGGCGGGGAGGTGGTGGTGTCTGTGGATTAGGCCAGGTGCCCCTGGTCGGTGTTGACAGCGACGGGTGGCGGCGCTGGACGGTGGCTGGACGGTGGAGGGTGACGCCAGGGGGAGAGCTCCGGTACGGGGGAGGTTGCGGCTGGTGCAGGTGGCTGGTGGAGCGTGTGCGAGCTTGCGGTGGAAGCCACTGTCCAGGGGGGTTGCTGGCAGCTCGAGGACACGACACGCGTCCGGGCAGAGCCATGGCGGAGACAGCGGCGATGAATGGTGGCGGTGGGCGGCACTAGCGGACGAGAGGGAATGTCGGCACGGTTTAGGGTGGACTTGGTGATCCAGTGGAAGATTCGGGCGAGCAGGGGAGGCAGCAGAGTGAGCGGCAGAGCTCGATGCCAGAGGCTGCAGAACGTGCGCTCTGGACGCGCTCAGTGCACGCACACCACGTGCTCGAACAAATGCCCATGGCATCTACAGGGACCCAAACAAGCCAAAACTTAACAGGGTGATGTTTCATGGAATGGGAGGAGTGGTTGACATGCTGGTTTGGCCATATGATCAAGTCCCCAATGTAGTTCAGAGAAGTAGCAAAATTCTGTAATGCACATGGAGTGCTTGATGGAATGCCAGGGCTATCTAGGTAGTTTTGTTGGTTGTGAAATTTGGCAGATTGGTGTCTCATTTGTTTGCAAAGATAATAGTGAAGTTGTTTTGGCAAAAACAAATACTTGCTAGTGCAAGTTTTAGAGAAATTCATTTCTGGACAGAAACTTCAGAGGGATATTTGGTGGACTAAAATGATTCCAATGGAGCTAAAGTTTTGGACTTAAGGGTTTTATTGGAAGGACTATAAGTGGGAAAAATTTCAGAATTTTAGGGGCAAGGAAAATTGGGGTTGTAGTAGAAACTCAAATACTGGACAGAATTGAAAAGAGGTTGTTTCACTCAAATTTTCAAAACACCATGTAGGGTTTTTGCATAAAAGTGATATATAGGCATCACATGACCTCCCATAATTTTTGTGGAATTTTGAAAGAATTATTTAAAGTAGTTGTAGTGCAACAGAAGCATTTAAAGTGTTGTAAATGCTATTAAAAGAATTGTTTTGGGTAATTTTTATTATGAAAATAATTCTTACTGTTATTAAAATGTAATTGAAATGATTTGAGAAAACTACCAAAGCCACAATATTATTCCAAAAATTTCTATATGGAGGGAAGAATTTTGAAAAACAGAAACAGAAAATGGTTCTGAAATTAATAAAAGACCTAGTAAAAATTCAAAATTTTAATTTTGGCCAAATTTTTATTTAGTAAAAACATGATTAAATTTTTGGGGTGTTACACCTCGTCCCTTCCTCCTCTACCTCCCCGCTGCCGTCTCCCCCCACCTTCCTGCTGTAAGCCCTCCTCTTCCCTCCCTTCTTCTCTCTCTCTGCTCTCTGTCATTTGAACCCTAGGTTAGTTAGGCTAGATTATGAACCCTAGGTGCCATTTGAACCCTAGGTTAGTGCCATGTATACCCTATGTTAGTGCTAGATTATGAACCCTAGTTAGGATTAACCCTAGTTAGTATGAACCCTAGGTTTCAAATTAGGACATAAATTTAGCTAGGTTTTGAAATTAGGACAGAAACTTATATAGGTTTTAAATTAGGACAGGAATTTAGGGTTAGGTGTTTTAGGTGTAGTTAAAAGAAAAAACAGAATTGATCATATAGGTTTCTTGCATTTTCTTCAAGTTCTACGGAATGTTCATTCATGTGATATTTGGACATGTGATATTTTGGACATGTGTGATTTGGAAAATGATGGTTATGTGCAGGGTAAATGATCTGAGTGGCCTATGTTTTGCCAGAATGTTGATTCATTTCCGTTCCGGTGAATTTCAGGCGCTCGATATGTCCACTTTTTAGCAAAGGTCATGGCGAAATTTCCCGTGAATTTTGGCATGACTTGTGCTAGAAAGTAGGCATATCGATTGTCGGGATTTGCTGCGACGGGAATGAAACGGCATTCCGGCAAACCGTTGACCTTTTTTTATGTCATTACTCATTTTTATTATAGTTTAAGAATTAAACAAGGAGACTTAATCGTAGGAAACATGTCGAACAACGAAGAAACCGGGCCTTCTGACCACGATGCAGACGAGATGGATTATGAGGGTGAACAAAAGTACCTCGACTATTTGTCTTCTAAGCACAGTCAAGGTTTCCAGGGCAGCCTCGATGATAGTACTGACGCCAACATCGACACCGATGGCACCGGCACCGATGGCGGTGCCGAGACCGGCGAGGAAGGTACCGGCACCGAAGGCGCTAACGAAAAGAAGAAGCAGAAGAAGCAGAGGATATGAAAACCTAACAAACTCGGCATCAGATGACTGGTGATCACAAAGATGGCCCCTGGCAAGTTTGAGCCATTAGAGCCGGTAGAACCTCGCAAGTGCTACGGGAACCAAGTCGGGTGCATCCTATGGGAATGCACGAGCATCAACGACGATGACTTAAGGGGTAAAGAACATTCAAAGCAGTTGCTCCTAACGAAGCTTCACAAGAGATTCTAGTTCCCCGACCGGGATGACTGCATAGAACACCCGTGGGATGATCCAAAGATGAAAAAGATTAACAATCATGCCATGGGCATGTTAAGCAATGATTTGGAATCCTGGAAAGGGAGGGTGAAACGAGCTATTGAGGCTAAGGAACCCCTGTCCAAGATTCTGTAGGAAAATCCGACACTTACGGAAGAGGAGTTCCAAAAGTTCAAGGACACTTGCGCTACTGAGGCAGCCAAGGCTAAGGCTGCGAAATTCAAGAGCCTTCAGCAAAGGAACACGGGGAACCAACGCCTCGGAAGCCGTGGCTACCTTGGCAAAAGGCCCATATGGGATAAGGAGGACGCGGAATGTGAAGCCGCAGGTCTCCCAGACCCCTTCGCGAAGTTCACCTCCCCCTTGGAGCGTGACTTCATCAGGGCCCGCTACAAGTGGGACAAGGAAAAGAAGGTTTTTTACACGGACCCGATCACGAGGAAATTGATTAGAATACTGGTAATTATTCTTTTACCACCTTACATTTAGCTTCTGATCAAGTCAACTACTGTCGGTGCAACAAACCCCAGGTATTTTGCCCAGACTGTACATAGGCTCAAGAATGAGATTGCAGCATCTAGGACAAGGCCAAGCAGAAGAGACCGGCTCTTTGAAGAATCAAAGGGCGGATCAAGAAGACCAAGACCAACCCAAGGAGTAAAATACCACGATGGGAAAAACTCCCCTACCGGGCAGGCGAGCCTGGCGGGGACGAGGTTGCCTCGAAGACAAGTCTCAAGATTGCCCCGACAGGCTTGCCGGGGACGCTGAGGGCGGATTACCCCGCCAAGGCTCCACCGCTCCACCTCACAGCAACGCAAGTCACCGATCGGTGCGGTGTCGAGCCCCCAAGATGCTAAGTGGCCGTTATTTGGCACGTGGCAGCCATCTCCAAAGGAAATCACCTCCAAATGACACTCGTCCAGCGATGTGTCACGCAGGTAGGCGAGAAGGTGGCAAACAGCACGCCAAGGCTTGCCGGGCTAGGGTACGATGTGACACTAAGTGGCGCATTTAATGCACTCTGTCCAGACTGCAGAGTTAGGTATGATGGCACTGTTTGCTATCTAATCAGTACACAATGACTGATTTGCCATTGTGGTGACTCCTTGATCTATAAAAGGAGGGCCATGGCAACCTTAGAAAGGATTCGGACCCCTGTACACTCATATGCGCGTAGCTGCTCTCGCCCCGAGGCGACCTTGCCGGGCTAGAGCACTGCGTCTCCACCACGGTCCTCTCATCAATCCACCAAAGCAGGAGTAGGGTTTTATGCCTCACCGCAGCCCGAACTTGGGTAAAAACTGCCCGTGTGATCGCCGCCGCGCTGCCCTGCGCCCTCTGCTCTTTGTGCAATGCGTCCTTCCCCCTGCCGAACCACAAGGGGCCGATGGCCCCATAGGTGGCCGTGTTTTCCCACGACATCTTTGGCGCGCCAGGTAGGGGGCAGCGCTTGCGCGAACCCGAGAGCGTACGCAACATGTCATCTTCATCATTGTCTTCTTCATCGACGGCTTCATCATCCATGGCGCCTAAGAAGAAAACCGGTGCCGCAGCTCACCCATCCACCTCGAAGGCCCCTCCATACGCGGCTGCCAACGCCGTGGGGGCTACGGGGGCGCACGGGGACGTGGACGCTGCGGGGGACGTGACCGGCACAGGTGGCGTCGACACCACCTCCCTCCTAGCCGAAACAGGAGCAGGAGGCACCGGAGAAGGACAGCGCCAACAACATCCCGACGGCCACGCTCCGCAAGGTGCGGGAGGAGATATCATTCAATCCATGCCTCTCCACCCCGCCGAAGGATGCGGCCACAACAGTGATGCTCGCCCTGGGGCGAACCGCAATCCTTCGACCGCCCCTGCTGCGGATGTGGCCGCAGGGCATGCGTCACCCCCAGGACGGGCCGGCCAAGCTGATGCGCCTAACGGAGCCGCCGATCCCCAAGCACAGCCACCTCGCTTCCACGCCGCCCTGGTGACTGGCTCACGGCAACGGGAGCACGGCACTGCTACTACTGGCACCGTCAGAAGCCAGGTGACGCTACGGTCCACGTCATCATCCATGCCGAGCACTGCTTCGGAGGCCTTGGCGCGGGCCCAACTCCTGTTGAGATTTCTGCCGGCGGCTAATCAGATGGATGAGTGGAGAGCCACCATTCAGAGTTTAATTGGTTTCGCCGAGGCGGGGGGGATCGTATCGAGCAGGCCCGTCACAGCCTCCACAGGCGGCGGCAACTGCCCGAGCTGTTGGCCGTACCAAAGGGGGCACCCCCACGGTGCAACCCACCCCCCCCCCCCCGCAGTAGCCAGCGCAGGGGCCACGGCCAGAGCAACGCAACCAAGAACCCGACGACGTATCGATGGCCTCGTCCGATCCTCAAGCACGACGAGAACAGCGGCGAGTCCCGAAAGACAGGCAGGGGGAAGACGCGCGCGTCACCATCGAACGACGTCGCGAAACCCAACGCCAGTCTGATAGGCGCAATGGCTCCGACGTTAATGAGCCTACGCCTGGTGAGGGTGGGTGCCTACCTTTCGGGGTTGGGTACCCCGCCTTCACTCGTGAGCTGCGGCAAGTCCGTTGGCCATCTGCTCGCATGTTCAAGACAGAAATACCAGTGAAGTACGATGGAAGACTGAACCCGGTAGAGTTCTTGAGCATCTACACCATCATTGTTCAAGCTGCCGGGGGAAGAGATGAGAAGGTGTTCGACAAATACTTCCCCTTGGCACTCAAGCCAAATGTGAGGTCTTGGTTGATGCACTTGCCAGAGAATTCCATTTTGAACTGGGCTGACCTGTGCCATGAGTTTGTTGGCACCTTCACGGGCGGCCACCAAGAACCAGGATGGCCCAGCGACTTACAGCTACTCCCGCAAAAGGAAGGAGAGAGCCTGCGGAAGTACATGCAGAGGTTCATCCGGGTGCACAGGAACATCCCAGACATCCACCCGGCAGCTGTGATAGCTGCGTTCCAGTCCAACATGCGCAACCGCCAGATACGTTCTAAAATGGACGTTCGTTTGCCCAAGGCTGTGAATGAGCTATACACTCTGGTGGATAAGTGTGCCCTAGTAGAAGAGGGGAGGCGACTCCCAGGTGAAGAAGATGGCGTCGACATCGACTCAGAAGACGACGACGACGCCACCAGCCGGAAGAAGAACAGCAAGAAGCGCAATGATAAAGTGGTGATGACCGTTGAAGGATCGAGTGCACCTGGTACTGACCAAAAGTCCAAGACCGAGGTCCTCGGCAAGGAAGCTGCAGTGTGCACTGATTGCCGGGAAGCCGCGGCTGCCGAGAAAGCTGGGAAGAGTGATGGGCCGTACTGCAAGATCCATCGGACCAAGGGCCATGCTACTTCTTGAGCTTGCATTGGTTTTTCCCTTGAAGAGGAAAGGGTGATGCAGCAAACTAGAGATAAGTATTTCCCTCAGTTTGAGAACCAAGGTATCAATCCAGTAGGAGACAACGCACAAATCACGAAATACCTGCACAAACAATCAAACAACTTGCACCCAACGCGATAAAGGGGTTGTCAATCCCTTCACGGTTATTTGCAAAAGTGAGATCTGATAGAGATAGATAAACGATAAAGTAAATATTTTTGGTATTTTTGTTTTATAGATCAGAAAGTAAAAGATTGCAAAATAGTAGATCGGAAACTAATATGATGGAAAATAGAAGATCGGAAACTTATATGATGGAAAATAGACCCGGGGGCCATAGGTTTCACTAGAGGCTTCTCTCAAGATAGAAAATAATACGGTGGGTGAACAAATTACTGCCGAGCAATTGATAGAAAAGCGCAAAGTTATGACGATATCTAAGGCAATGATCATGAATATAGGCATCACGTCAGTGTCAAGTAGATCGAAATGATTCTGCATCTACTACTATTACTCCACACATCGACCGCTATCCAGCATGCATCTAGAGTATTAAGTTCATAAAGAACGGAGCAATGCATTAAGTAAGATGACATGATGTAGAGGAATTAACTCAAGCAATATGATGAAAACCCCATCTTTTTATCCTCGATGGCAACAATACAATGCGTGCCTTGCTGCCCCTACTGTCACTGGGAAAGGACACTGCAAGATTGAACCCAAAGCTAAGCACTTCTCCCATTGCAAGAAAAACCAATCAAGTTGGCCAAACCAAACCGATAGTTCGAAGAGAATTACAAAGATATCAAATCATGCATAAAAGAATTCAAAGAAGATTCAAATAATATTCATAGATAAGCTGATCATAAATCCACTATTCATCGGATCTCGGCAAACACACCGCAAAAAAGTATTACATCGAATAGATCTCCAAGAACATCGTGGAGAACATGGTATTGAGAATCAAAGAGAGAGAAGAAGCCATCTAGCTACTAGCTATGGACCCGTAGGTCTGTGGTAAACTACTCACGCTTCATCGGAAGGGCAATGGTGTTGATGTAGAAGCCCTCCGTGATCGAATCCCCTTCTGGCAGGGTGCCAGAAAAGGTCCCTAGATGGGATCTCATGGGTACATAAGGTTGCGGTGGTGGATAAGTCTTTTCCTGGATGCCTCTGTTGGTTTGGGGATATTTGGGAATATATAGACGAAAGAATTAGGTCAGGAGGTGCACGAGGGGCCCACAAGGGTGGGGGGCGCGCCCTACCCCCCTGGGCGTGCCCTTCGTCCTTGTGGCCGCCTCGTGGCTCCTCTGACTTCATTTCCAAGTCTCTTGGTTTCCTTCTGGTCCAAGAAAAATCATCGCGAAAGTTTTATTCCGTTTGGACTCCGTTTGGTATTCCTTTTCAGCGAAACTCAAAAACAAGGAAAAAACAGAAACTGGCACTGGGCTCTAGGTTAATAGGTTAGTCCCAAAAATAATATAAAATAGCATATAAAACATCCAAAACAGATAATATAATAGCATGGAACAATAAAAAATTATAGATACGTTGGAGACGTATCAAGCATCCCCAAGCTTAATTCTTGCTCGTCCTCGAGTAGGTAAATGATAAAAACAGAATTTTTGATGTGGAATGCTACCTAACATATTTATCCATGTAATTTTATTTATTGTGGCATGAATGTTCAGATCCATAAGATTCAAAACAAAAGTTTAATATTGACATAAAAACAATAATACTTCAAGCATACTAACAAGGCAATTATGTCTTCTCAAAATAACATGGCCAAAGAAAGCTTATCCCTACAAAATCATATAGTCTGGCTATGCTCCATCTTCATCACACAAAATACTCAAATCATGCACAACCCCGATGACAAGCCAAGCAATTGTTTCATACTTTTGACGTTCTCAAACCTTTTCAACTTTCATGCAATACATGAACGTGAGCCATGGACATAGCACTATAGGTGGAATAGAATATGGTGGTTGTGGAGAAGACAAAAAGAGGGAGATAGTCTCACATCAACTAGGCGTATCAACGGGCTATGGAGATGCCCATCAATAGATATCAATGTGAGTGAGTAGGGATTGCCATGCAACGGATGCACTAGAGCTATAAGTGTATGAAAGCTCAAAAAGAAAACTAAGTGGGTGCCCATCCAACTTGCTTGCTCATGAAGACCTAGGGCAATTTAAGGAAGCCCATCGTCGGAATATACAAGCCAAGTTCTGTAATGAAAAATTCCCACTAGTATATGAAAGTGACAACATAGGAGACTCTCTATCATGAAGATCACGGTGCTACTTTGAAGCACAAGTATGGAAAAAGGATAGTAACATTGCCCCTTCTCTCTTTTTCTCTCATTTTTCTTTTTTTTCTTCTTTTTTTTTTCTTTCCTTTTTTTTTCTTTTTTTCTTTTTTTTCTTTCTCTCTTTTTTTTTCTTTTTTTTCTTTGGCCTCTTTCTTTTTTATTTATTTCCTCACATGGGACAATGCTCTAATAATGAAGATCATCATACTTCTATTTACTTACAACTCAAAAAATTACAACTCGATACTAGAACAAAATATGACTCTATATGAATGCCTCCGGCGGTGTACCGGGATGTGCAATGAATCAAGAGTGACATGTATGAAAGAATTATGAACGGTGGCTTTACCACAAATATGATGTCAACTACATGATCATGCAAAGCAATATGACTATGATGGTGCGTGTCATAATAAACGGAACG
This sequence comes from Thinopyrum elongatum, assembly GCA_011799875.1. Lineage (NCBI taxonomy): Eukaryota > Viridiplantae > Streptophyta > Magnoliopsida > Poales > Poaceae > Thinopyrum > Thinopyrum elongatum. Next base: position 443,589,809 of record CM022297.1, on the reverse strand, counting down.
ATGGAAAGTTGCATGGCAATATATCTCGGAATGGCTATGGAAATGCCATAATAGGTAGGTATGGTGGCTGTTTTGAGGAAGGTATATGGTGGGTGTATGGTACCGGCGAAAGTTGCGCGGCACTAGAGAGGCTAGCAATGGTGGAAGGGTGAGAGTGCGTATAATCCATGGACTCAACATTATTCATAAAGAACTCACATACTTTTTGCAAAAATCTATTAGTCATCAAAACAAAGTACTATGCGCATGCTCCTAGGGGGATAGATTGGTAGGAAAAGACCATCGCTCGTCCCCGACCGCCACTCATAAGGAAGACAATCAAAAAATATCTCATGCTCCAGCTTCGTTACATAACGGTTCACCATACGTGCATGCTACGGGGGTCACAAACCTTAACACAAGTATTTCTCAAATTCACAATTACTCACTAGCATGACTCTAATATCACCATCTTTACATCTCAAAACAATCATAAGCAATCAAACATCTCATAGTATTCAATGCATTTTATATGAAAGTTTTTATTATATCCCTCTTGGATGCCTATCATATTAGGACTAAATTTATAACCAAAGCAAATTACCATGCTGTTTAAAGACTCTCAAAATAATATAAGTGAAGCATGAGAGTTCAATAATTTCTACAAAATAAAGCCACCGCCGTTCTCTAAAAAGATATAAGTGAAGCACTAGAGCAAAATTGCCTAGCTCAAAAGATATAAGTGAAGCACATAGAGTATTCTAATAAATCATGATTCATGCGTGTCCCTCTCAAAAGGTGTGTACATAAAGGATGAATGTGGCAAACTAAAAAATCAAAGACTCAAATTATAAAAGACGCTCTAAGCAAAACACATATCATGTGGTGAATAAAAATATAGCCTCAAGTAAAGTTACCGATAGACGAAGACGAAAGAGCCGATGCCTTCCAGGGCATCCCCAAGCTTAGGCTCTTGGTTGTCCTTGAATATTACCTTGGGGTGCCATGGGCATCCCCAAGCTTAGGCTCTTGCCACTCCTTATTCCATAGTCCATCAAATCCTTACCCAAAAACTTGAAAACTTCACAACACAAAACTCAACAAAAAATCTCAGAAGCTCCGTTAGTATAAGAAAATAAATCACCACTTTGATACTGTTGTGAACTCATTATTTACTTATAATGGTGTAATATCTACTGTATTCCAACTTTTCCATGGTTCATACCCCCCGATACTACCCATAGATTCATCAAAATAAGCAAACAACACATAGAAAACAGAATCTGTCAAAAACAGAAGAGTCTGCGAAGATCCGAATTGTTCTAATACTTATGTGACTCCAAAAATACTGAAAAATTAGGAAAACATAGGAAATTTGTAAATAAATCTTGTATAAATTTTTTATGGGTTTTCAATGCTCCAGTGAATTATTAAAACTCTGCTACTGGACGCAAAAGTTTCGGTTTTTCAGCAAGATCGAATCAACTATCACCGTATGCCATCCCAAAGGTCTTACTTGGCACAGTCACTAATTCAAACACAAAACCACATCTAACCAGAGGCTAGATGAATTATTTATTGCAAAACAGAACCAAAAAAGCAAAAAATAAAATAAAATTGGGTTGCCTCCCAACAAGCGCTATTGTTTAACGCCCTTAGCTAGGCATAAAAACACGAATAGATCTAGGTATTGTCATCTTTGGTATGAAATCCATAAGTAGCTCTCATAATAGATTCATATGGCAATTTATTTTTCTTTAAGGAAAGTTCTCCATGCCCTTCCTTAACGGAAATTGAAATCTAATGTTTCCTTCTTTCATATCTATAATTGCACCAATCGTTCTAAGGAAAGGTCTACCAAGAATAATAGGACATGTAGGATTGCAATCTATATCAAGAACAATGAAATCTATGGGCACATAATTCCTATTTGCAACAATAAGAACATCATTAATCCTTCCCATAGGTTTCTTAATAGTGGAATCCGCGAGATGCAAATTTGAAGAACAATCATCAAATTCACGAAAACCTAACACATCACATAAAGTTTTTGGGATCGTGGAAACACTAGCACCCAAATCACACAAAGCATAGCACTCATAATCTTTAATCTTAATATTAATAGTAGGTTCCCACTCATCATAAAGTTTTCTAGGGATAGAAATTTCCAATTCAACCTTTTCTTCAAAATATTGCATCATAGCATCAACGATATGTTTAGTAAAAGCTTTGTTTTGATTGTAAGCATGAGAAGAATTCAACATGGATTGCAACAAGGAAATACAATCTATTAAAGAACAATTATCATAATTAAATTCCTTGAAATCCAAAAGAGTGGGTTCATTGCTACTTAAAGTTTTGACCTCTCCAATCCCACTTTTATCAATTTTTGCATCAAGATCTAAAAACTCCGAATCATTAGGACGCCTTTTAACTAAAGTTGACTCATCTCTAGTCCCATATTTATCAAGATTTATATTGGAAAACAAAGATTCAATAGTAGTCACATCAATCACTTTAAGATCTTCATCATTATTTTCACGAAAACTAGAAGAACATGTTTTTACAAACCAATCTTTTTTAGCACGCATCTTAGCGGTGCTTTCTTTGCACTCATCAATGGAAATTCTCATAGCTTTGAGAGACTCATTGATATCATGCTTGGGTGGAATAGATCTAAGTTTCAAAGAGTCAACATCAAGAGAAATTCTATCCACGTTCCTAGCCAAATCATCAATCTTAAGCAATTTTTCTTCAAACAAAGCATTTAAATTCTTTTGCGAACTCATAAATTCTTTAACACTATTCTCAAAATCAGAGGGCATATTATTATAATTTCCATAAGAATTGTTGTAGGAATTACCATAATTATTAGAGGAATTACTAGGAAACGGCCTAGGATTAAAATTGCCTCTATACGCGTTATTACCAAAATTGTTCCTGCCAACAAAATTCACATCCATAGATTCATTATTATTTTCAATCAAGGTGGACAAAGGCATATCATTAGGATCCAAATAAGCACTCTTGCTAGCAAATAATTTTATAAGTTCATCCATCTTTCCACTCAAAACATTAATCTCTTCAATTGCATGCACTTTTTTATTAGTGGAAGATCTTTCGGTATGCCATTGAGAATAATTAACCATAATATTATCTAGAAGTTTAGTAGCTTATCCTAGAGTAATTTCCATAAAAGTGCCTCCCACGGCCGAATCTAAAAGATTTCTAGAAGCAAAATTCAATCCGGCATAAAAGTTTTGTATAATCATCCACAAATTCAAACCATGAGTAGGGCAATTTCGTATCATCAATTTCATTCTCTCCCAGGATTGTGCAACATGTTCATGATCAAGTTGCTTAAAATTCATAATATCGTTCCTAAGGGAGATGATCTTAGCGGGAGGAAAATACTTGGAAATAAAAGCATCTTTACACTTATTCCATGAATCAATACTATTTTTAGGCAAAGATGAAAACCAAGTTTTAGCACGATCTCGTAGTGAGAACAGAAATAGCTTCAATTTAACAATATCATTATCCACATCTTTTTTATTTTGCATGTCACACAAATCAACGAAATTGTTTAGATGGGATGCGGCATCTTCACTAGGAAGGCCAAAAAATTGATCTTTCATAACAAGATTTGGCAAAGCGGCATTAATTTCACAAGATTCCACACAAGTGGCGGGAGCAATCGGAGTACTAATAAAATCATTGTTATTGGTGTTGGAAAAGTCACACAATTTGGTATTCTCTTGAGCCATCATGATAAAGAAAACAATCCAACACACGAGCACACAAAAAGCAAACGAAGAAGACGAACGGAAGAGGGACAAAGAAGAGGCAAAGAGAGGGGCGAAGAAAAAGGCAAATCTTTTCGAGGATCGTTTCAGAAGTGGGGGAGAGGAAAACGAGAGGCAAATGGCGAATAATGTAATGCAAGAGATGAGAGTTTATGATGGGTACTTGGTATGTCTTGACTTGGCGTAGATCTCCCCGGCAACGGCGCCAGAAATTCTTCCTGCTACTTCTTGAGCTTGCGTTGGTTTTTCCCTTGAAGAGAAAAGGGTGATGCAGCAAAGTAGAGATAAGTATTTCCCTCAGTTTGAGAACCAAGGTATAAATCTAGTAGGAGACAACACACAAATCACCGAATACCTGCACAAACAATCAAACAACTTGCACCCAACGAGATAAAGGGGTTGTCAATCCCTTCATGGTTATTTGCAAAAGTGAGATCTGATAGAGATAGATAAACGATAAAGTAAATATTTTTGGTATTTTTGTTTTATAGATTGGAAAGTAAAAGATTGCAAAATAGTAGATCGGAAACTAATATGATGGAAAATAGAAGATCGGAAACTTATATGATGGAAAATAGACCCGGGGGCCATAGGTTTCACTAGAGGCTTCTCTCAAGATAGAATATAATACGGTGGGTGAACAAATTACTGCCGAGCAATTGATAGAAAAGCGCAAAGTTATGACGATATCTAAGGCAATGATCATGAATATAGGCATCACGTCCGTGTCAAGTAGACCAAAACGATTCTGCATCTACTACTATTACTCCACACATCGACCGCTATCCAGCATGCATCTAGAGTATTAAGTTCATAAAGAACGGAGCAATGCATTAAGTAAGATGACATGATGTAGAGGAATTAACTCAAGCAATATGATGAAAACCCCATCTTTTTATCCTCGATGGCAACAATACAATGTGTGCCTTGCTGCCCCTACTGTCACTGGGAAAGGACACCGCAAGATTGAACCCAAAGCTAAGCACTTCTCCCATTGCAAGAAAAACCAATCTAGTTGGCCAAACCAAACCGATAGTTCGAAGAGAATTACAAAGATATCAAATCATGCATAAAAGAATTCAGAGAAGATTCAAATAATATTCATAGATAAGCTGATCATAAATCCACAATTCATTGGATCTCGGCAAACACACTGCAAAAAAGTATTACATCGAATAGATCTCCAAGAACATCAAGGAGAACATGGTATTGAGAATCAAAGAGAGAGAAGAAGCCATCTAGCTACTAGCTATGGACCCGTAGGTCTGTGGTAAATTACTCATGCTTCATCGGAAGGGCAATGGTGTTGATGTAGAAGCCCTCCGTGATCGAATTCCCCTCCGGCAGGGTGCCGGAAAAGGTCCCTACACTAGTAGAAACAGGGCCTAATGTGAAGCACATTAGCCCCGGTTTGTAACTGAACCGGCACTAATGGTACTGGTCCAACGGCTAGGTGGGCGGCGCTCATTAGTACCGGTTCTTGGTGAACCTTTAGTACCGGTTCGTGCCACGAACCGGTACTAAAGAGGTGGTGGCAGGCTGTTGTCATGCTGGGGCCCCACCAGCACCTTTAGTATCGGTTCATGCCACGAACCGAGACTAGAGATGCACCTTTAGTACCGGTTGGTTAGACGAACCGGTACTAAAGTTCATCCTATATAAACCCCTTCGTCGAGCCCGAGCGCTCTGTTCTTCCCCTTTCCTCTCCTCTATTTTCTTCCTCTTCCTCTCGATCTCACACTCCATTTTTGCCAAAATTTGTGAAGATTTGAAGGCACCCCATCCATCCAAGTGATCACAAAGGTTGGCAACTTTGTCCTTTCATCTCTCATTGCTAGATTAGCTCTTGCAATGCTCTATAAGTATAGTGATTTGTGGGTTTTATTTTGGGAGGAATTATATGTGGTAGTATTTGATTTATATGCAATTTGAGGTCAAAATAACTCTTAGTTTGCATATGTAGGTGTGGTTTACTTAGTGCCTTCCCATCTCCGTCCTAACCACCGTCGATCACCCGCACCGTCCCGTCACCGACACCACCTTGTGGTGAGCCTCTTGTTCTTATCTTTTTTATATAAAAAAAATCATGTTTGTGTGATTTAGATATATAGTTACTTGTATAATTATCTTACCCGTACGTTGTTTGTTATACATAGTGCCATGGTTTTGATATCCATCCCCGTCGGCCCTCGTCCGGGTTATGATTCGGATGTGGTATATTCTCTTTTATAACTATTTGTTGCATTTTGTGTTTATGACAAATTATGCCCATCAAGTTGAAATAGATATTTTTATCTAGGAGGTATGTGAACCGGAAATTCCAACCGACCCTATTGTCGAGAGGTTAAATTTAGTTGAAAGAGAAAACGAGTATTTAAAAGAAAAATTGAAAAGAATTGAGGGGGAGAAGATGGAATTGGAGTTGCATGTTGCAGATGTCGTTGATGATCACAAGATCAAGATGGAGAAAATGCGCTTGAAGATTAGAAAATATGCCATTGATAGTGAGGCTTGGTATCATTATGCTGTTGGATCAATTGTTACCTTAGTTGCGATCTTGATCGCATTTGTTGTTGCATTTAAATGCTTTAGCTAGAGAGTTATTTGTATGTTTGTTTTATGAGAATAAGTGTTGTATGAACTTTATGTATGAACTTGTATTAATTTGGTCTATCTGTGTAATGAAGATGAGCCGGCAATGGATGTACGATGACCGATGCTCTCCCCAGTTCGTTAATGGCGTGCAAACTTTTCTGCTTGCGGCTGAGGCAAACAAGTGGGCGGATGGTTTTATGTATTGTCCATGTGCTGGCTGTAAGAATGATCGGAGTTACTCTAAGTCAAAAACCATTCACGTCCACCTGTTTGAGGCCGGTTTCATGCCCCACTATAATGTTTGGACCAAGCACGGAGAAAGAGGGGTTATGATGGAAGACAATGAAGAAGAAGAGGACGGCGACAGCTATCCTGGCCATGGGTTCCCTGAATACGATGGTACAACAATGGGGGAAGAAGCTGAGCCGACAATGTGGGAAGAAGCTGAAGAAGAGGCATCAGATGAGCCCGCTGATGATCTAGGTCGGGCCATTGCCGATGCAAAGAGAAACTGCGCAAGTGAAAAGGAGAAGAAGAAGTTGCAGCGCATGTTAGAGGATCACAAGAAATTGTTGTACCCGAATTGCGAAGCTGACAAGAAAAAGCTGGGCACCACACTGGAATTGCTGCAATGGAAGGCAAAATGGACAATCTCTTTTGAAGTATCAGGGTTTCGGATGAAAACTCATCTGTTACAAAGGCATTTCATTTTTTTAAACTTATTACAACTCTAGACTTTTTGTGCATTCAGTATGCACCATTGAAAGCCACGTCATCAACTTTCAACCCTTTCTGACTTCATTTGCTATTTTTCATGCATTTACTGATTTTTTTGAGCTAAATGACCCTGAAATTGAAAAGCACTACAAATGAACTCTGAAAAGGTTGAAAGTTGGCATGGTATCATCATTTCACCCACATAGCATGTGCAAAAAAGTTGAGAGGGTTACGGCAAAAACTGGATGCACTTCGTGTACAAAATGGACAATCTCTTTCGAAGTATCAGGGTTTCGGATGAAAACTCATCTGTTACAAAGGCATTTCATTTTTTTAAATTTATTACAACTCCAGACTTTTTGTGGGTTCAGTATGCACCATTGAAAGCCACGTCATCAACTTTCAACCCTTTCTGACTTCATTTGCTATTTTTCATGCATTTACTAATTTTTTTGAGCTAAATGACCCTAAAATTGAAAAGCACTACAAATGAACTCTGAAAAGGTTGAAAGTTGGCATGGTATCATCATTTTACCCACATAGCATGTGCAAAAAAGGTGAGAGGATTACGGCAAAAACTAGATGCACTTCGTGTACAAAATGGACAATCTCTTTCGAAGTATTAGGGTTTCGGACGAAAACTCATCTGTTACAAAGACATTTCATTTTTTAAAAGAACCTAAGTATTACCAAATTGAATATAATGATAAAACACACTAATATTAAACAGCAGAAAAAAGAATTACTGAAAAATCTATTTTTAAAATAAAGTTATTCACAAACTAGTGATTCATAGAAAATTCAAATAATTCAAATTTAAACTATCCAAATTTAAAAAATACTGGCACTAACAGAAAGTTTTATATTTTTTTACCTAAAGCAAAAAAGATTCATAAAGAAACTCTAAATAAAGCAAAAAACAACTCAGAAATAAAAGAAAATAAATAAAGCAGAAAAGAATAAAAAAGAAAAATAAATAAATTAAAAAAAGCCCGGCTACTGGGCCGCCATGGCCTGCATACGACTAGAAACCCAACCTCTAGTTGGGCCAGGATGCAGGCCCATACGGCCCAGTAGGCCCCACAGGGCAGAAGAGTTGCAATAGGCCCACAAAGGCCTGCTTAGAGAGGAGCTCGACACGGTAGCCGCGGCGGGGCTTATAAACCGGTGCGAGCTCCTCTCAACTAGCGAGGTGGGACTAAACTTTGTGCACCGTGGGTGGCTGCGCGCCACCTTTAGTACCGGTTGGAGCCACGACCCGGTACTAAAGGGGTGCGCTTCCAGCCGCTTGGCCTGGCCAAAACAGACCTTTAGTACCGGTTGGTGGCTCCAACCGGTACTAAAGGTCCATCCTATATATACAACACTTCAAAAATTTTCAGTTTCATCTCCCCCTTCCTCTCTGCTTTCAACATCGCCGCCGCCCCCCGTCGCCACCCCCGTCGCGCTCCATCGCCGCCCCCGTCGCACGCCGTCGCCGTGGCCGTCCCCATCGCCGCCCCGGCCCGTCCCCGTCGCCATCCCCGTCGTCGCCGTCTCGCCGTCGCCCCGTCGCTGCCGCACCGTCGCCGCCCCCCCGTCGCCGCCTCGGTCGCCCCGCTGTGAGCCCCCTGCACCATGGCCGCGCCCTCGATCATCCGATCGAGCCCGCCCGCACACACACACACACACACAGTACACACACACACACACATTTGTCTTAATTATTTTTTGTTTTTTGTTTTTTAGTTTTTTATACTTTTAGTTATATAAATTTTAGATTAATGTTAAAGTTTTAGCTACATGAATTAGATTAATGTCAAAGTTTTAGCTAGATGAATTAGATTAATGTCAAATTGTTAGATGATCGAATTAGATTATATTAATGTCAAATGTTAGATGAATTAGATAGAAATGTTAGATTAATGTCAAATGTTAGATGAATAGATGAATTAGCTAGATAGAAATGTTAGATATGAATTAGTTTTTTTTTATACTTTTAGTTATAGATGAATTAGATATATTAATGTTAGATGAATTAGTTTTTTATACTTTTGTCAAATGTTAGATGAATTAGCTAGATATATTAATGTTAGATGAATTAGCTAGCTAGCTAGATATCATATGTCAAAGTTTGAATTTTGACATATGCAACATTTGATCATATATCAAAGTTTGATCATATGTCAAAGTTTGAATTTTGACATATGCAACATTTGATCATATAGAATTTTTTGCACATCCAGAATGGCGCCATTTTGTTAAATCCCTTAAAGGTTAAGAGAATCCGTTATGTTACATTTGCATATAGAATTTGTATATAAGAAATCACAATCCAATCATTTAAAAAATGTTACATTTGCATATAGAATTTGTTCTCGACGTTAACGATGCCCGGCCCGCATCCTCGCCGTCGACCCGTTCGCGACGACGTCCTGCTTCAGAGGAGCCATGTCCGGGATTGGGCTCCGCCGGACTGGCACTGGGAGGTTCTAGCTTCAGGGGCGCGCCGCTTGGTGAGGAACCCGGCCCCGGGTCCCGTCGTCGACCCAGAGCTCCTTTGGTGGTGTTCGTGTGGGCCACTTTCGGTGCGGAGGGAGCCGGCCCCGCCGGAGGTGGTACGTCGCCGTGTCAGGGAGGAGGACGAGCACGTTCGTCGCTACATGGCTGCGTTGGACGTCAGGTTCTCCAATACCTGGCAGGTTCTTCGGGGATCTCACCCGAGCTATGATCCTGTGATGGTTCCTTCTCTTTGGGTGTCCACCGCCCGCGCCTCAGGAACCACGAGTGAACTAGATTATTCGATAGTATTCGATCTATATTAGCTAGCTAGTGATGTATTCAACAATATTCGAGACGATGTATTCGAGATTATATATATTATTCGATAATATTCGAGACGATGTATTCGAGATTATATATATTATTCGATAATATTCGAGACGATGTATTCGAGATTATATATATTATTTGATAATATTCGAGACGATGTATTCAAGATTATATATATTATTCGATAATATTCGAGACGATGTATTTGAGATTATATTCGGTGATGCATATTATGTACTATGATTCAGTTTTTCCTTATTGATTGCATGCATGCATTGTAATTTGAATACTAAATTGTTTTATATTTCTTCTGGATTAGTTAAATAAAAGCTATGGACAATACCGGCAGAGAAGGAGAGGAGGCCCTGTTCAACATCATACGCTCATCCCCTCGCCCAGATGAGTTTGAAGATGACAGCTCACAATATCTGAACCCTACCGGTGAGGGTATGATATTTGATGAAGACAAACGAATAGATGAAGTCCAGAACTATGATTATGATGACGAAGAAAATGTTGATCTTGAAATAACAAAGACCGGCGAGGTATATTTATATAAGCAGGCATCTGGTGATCATCACATGTTTTAAATGATTTGTATATATATTAACGAATCGATCTTTCTTCTTTCAGCCCTCCGGATCGAGCAAATCTTCTACAAGCAGCAGGACAGTGCGAGGCCCAGCCAAAAATTTGAAGGATGGCGTAAAGTACAACATCGATGCCATCAAACCTAATGGCGAACCAAGCGAGCCTAAGAAGAATGCGGGCAAGTTCGTTCGTCAGTGCGGAGTTCTTGTGAAGGACCAAATCCCAATCTCCATTCAAGAATGGAAAAGGCCAGCAAAGGAACGTCCAGATCTTACTTTTGTTGACCAAAGAGCAAAAGATCTGCTTTGGGAATCTCTCATGTCACATTTCACCCTACCAGATCATTTCACAGATGTAGATGTGCAGACAGTCAAGGACGCTGCTCTTAGGAAGATGGCGGTTGCATTCAACAACCACAAGAAAAGTATATGGGCCAAGTACATCGAAGGAGGAAAGAAGACTCCAAAATTCACGGGAACACTGGAGAAGCAAAGAGATCACTGGCCCGCTTTCGTGAAATTCAAGGAATCGGAATTAGCTAAGGAACGATCGAGAATAAACAAGCTCAATGTCGCGAAAAAGGAGCATTACCATAGGCTGGGGCCAGGTGGCTACGTGGTGGCCCGGCATAAGTGGGATAAGGCTGAGCAACAGATGGTGGATGCAGGGGTCATTCCAGTTACATTGAGCCGGCCCCCCAGGTGCAGGACTTGGTTCTATGCGCATGGGGGGACGTTGGACCCAAAGACAGGCAAGGTTTTGGAGAAGGCAAGTCTTAAAGGAGCGGACCTCAAACTACTTGTTACAATAGAAGAGGCTCGAACGGGGGTGTTCACGCCCAACAGAGAGAACGACGAGCTTACGCGCGCCCTGGGAAATCCTGAACACCCGAGAAGAACATGAGGTAAAGGCGTTGTTCCGTGGTATGAGGGGTTTGAGGACTGGAACGCTGACTACAGAAGCCGTACGAGAAAGAAGATGCAGGAGGAGAAGAAGAGGAAGCTGGAGGAGGAGCAGAGGAAGTAGGAAGCAGAACGCCTTTAAGGCCTAGAATCAGCGCACGCAGAGTTGGCACTCCAATTCCAGCGGCAGCAGTAGCAGATCGACTCACTTAGCCAGGAAAGGGGGTCTCAGCAGGGGCAACAGCTAGCGGATCCAGCATTGGATAGCACCGTCCCATCCATGCCGAGAAGCAGCGTGGGTTCCGCCCCGGGCGAGGCACTGCTGGATAGATACCCTGTGGATGACATCATGGAAAACATTAATTGTGAGCTACACTTCAAAATGAAGAACATATCCATGAAGGTGGCGGACGCCGTTGCTTAAACAAATCCCCCTGAAGCAACCTTCCATTGCAACCCGATTCCAGCTGGTTATGCTTGTGTCGTGGTTGATGAAGTGGTGGCACAATATTCAGGGCTAGAGCTTGACATTCCTGGAGGTGACGATGAGCACACACTGGGAGAGGCCATACATCATATCATTCTATGGAGAAAGGATTGCATCATCTTTCCAAGGCCACCGACACCGCATCAGCCGACTCCTCCTCCAAGTCCGCCACCGTGTCAGCAGACTCCCGCTCCTCCAAGTCATCAGCCAACGCCTCAGCAGAGTCCTGCTCCTTCAAGTCCGCCAACGCGTCAGCCCACTCCTCCTCCTCCAAGTCCGGCACCGCGTCAGCCCACTCCTCCTCCTCCAAGTCCGGCACCGCGTCAGCCCACTCCTCCTCCTCCAAGTTCGGCACCGCGTCAGCCCACTCCTCCTCCTCCAAGTCCGGCAACGCGTCAGCCCACTCCTCCTCCTCCAAGTCAGGCACCGCGTCAGCCGTCTCCGCCGCCTCAGCGGGCTACGCCGCCTAAGCAACAGCGGAAGAGAGCCGCTGCAACTATGGTGGCTAGCGGTACAAGTACAGGTACAGGAGGCAAGAGATTCCAATTTGGTCCAAGCCTCACGCCTCTTCCGAAGAGGCCTTACGACCTGACTGAGGAGGAAAATGAAGCAGAAGTGCAAGCCCAAGTGAGGGCCCATTTTGGACCAAAACCGCCACCGCCGCCAAAGGAGAAAGTACCTGAGCATGTCATTGACCACTTTATTCGTATGGCTGAACCACCAGCTCCCAAGCCTATTGACTCAGACTATGAGCGCCAAATCAGGAAGGCATATCAAGCACACAAAAAAAGCAGTCGAGCTCGAGCTCCAGCCAAGCAGCTGCCAAAAAAAGCGGGAAAACTGTTCCCCAGCTGGGAGAACAGGCGGTGCAATCGATCCCCCCGCTCATTGTACCAACACATGCGAGTACCGGCGCCGATCAGCTGGTAATAAACGACGCTCATAGAAGGATGGCTGAAGAGGCCGGTATCACTGTTTATCAACTCCTAGAGATCGAGCCCATGGATATGATTAGAGAGGAGGACATAAAACGGAAATATCCCCGCGGCGAACCTATGCTCAAGCCTGAGGAGGTCAAGAAGCTCTCAACGAGAATGTATGAATTGCATGAATGGTACATGAAAATTGCCAAGACTACCAATCGAGAGTCCCTCATGGTGAAAGTCAAGCCAGAGTATTACTACCATGGGAAAGATCTGTATGTTGAGATTACAGAACTGTTTTCAGTTATTCAATCAAGATGCACTCGACAAATCTATCGTCAGTTGCTATTGTCTGTAAGTGATTTCTTTCTGTAATTTAAGTCTCAAGCTGCTAGCTGTAGTGCTCGTTGATCATTACCTGTAATTATCCTCACTATATTCTTTTATGTGGTATTATGCAGGATGAAGATCTATGAAATGAAAAAAGCTGGATGCTATGGCATTGGGTTCATTGATCCAAATACCATTAATCAAGAGACATGGATGCGTCCATGGGAATGAAAAGACACAGAGAAAAGCTTGCTAGAGTTCTTGAAGCTCCTAAATACCAATCGAGATATACTACTTCCTTACAACTTTGAGTGAGTCTCACACTGTCTTGTACTACAAATTCTGTTTTTGCTTACTAGCTAGATGTTAATAAGTGTATAGGGTTTAGGGTAGTTGATGAGTGTTAGTCACATGCCCGCTTAATTTATACATGCAAACGTGTGCGCATGCAGTTTCCACTGGATCTTGTTAATCATTCAAGCTGAAGATGGAAAAATTGAAGTACTGGACTCACTACTTAAACCAGTTACTGAGTACGAAATCATGAAGGGGATAGTCAACAGGTAATTTCAATCATTATCGAACTATATATGTCGGCCTCTTTAGTTCGTCATTTCCTGATATCAACTAATTAATAACTCCTTTATTCATTTTCTTTACCGACGGGCAGGGCTTGGGAAAAGTTCATCAAACAGGTTCCAGGCACTTGGAAAGAAAAGCTGAAATGGTATCGACCCAAGGTAATTATTTAAGTAGTACTAGCTAGCTACCATCTCTTTAATTCTAGTTTCAATACCATTAATTATCATGCTTGATTAATTATTATCTGATTGAATTCTATTCTCGTAAAGGCCATGAAGCAGGCGCGGGGGACTAATTTATGTGCATACTACGTTTGCGAGAACATTCGCATGATGGCGTCCGAAAGGAGTAGATCTGATAGATAGATATGGGTACGTTTGCCAGAACACTATTCACAATTTTTACATCATTATCGATATCTAATATATATACACACAACTAATACATGCATATTTGATCTCCTTCTTTAAAGTTCAATGAGATGCGGGATAAGCTCCTACCAACGGATCGCGTACGAGCAGTTCAAGAGGAAATAGCGGGATTTTTGCTCGACCAGGTCATAGATCCCAAAGGTGAATTCCATTACCCGCTACCGCAGTAATGCCTCCATGTAGGAGAAATTGTATATACCAAATTGCATATATACATGTGTATGTGAATGGTTGTGCGAGACATTCAATGATATATATATATATATATATATATATATATATATATATATATATATATATATGATCGGTTCTACGAAAAATTCTATTTATATATATGCATAAGGTGTACAATATGTAGTATCGTAAAATACCAGCAAATGAAAAAGAATTAAATGGAAAACACAAAATTAAAGGAAAAATAAATCATAAAACCAAACCCCCCCAAACTTTTAGTACCGGTTGGTGTTACCAACCGGTACTAAAGGTTTCCCAGCCCCCGGCGCTGGCTCATGCCACGTGGTGGCCCTTTAGTGGCGGTTCATGTTGAACCGGTACTAAGGGGGGGGCTTTAGTCCCCACCCAACCGGCACTAAAGGGCCTAATGAACCGGTGCTAAAGCCCGGTTCTGCACTAGTGCTAGATGGGATCTCACGGGTACAGAAGGTTGCGACGGTGGAAAAGTGTTTTCGTGGATGCCTCTTTTGGTTTGTGGATATTTGGGAATATATAGGCGAAAGAATTAGGTCAGGAGGTGCACGAGGGGCCCACAAGGGTGGGGGGCGCGCCCTACCCCCCTGGGCGCGCCCTCCGTCCTTGTGGCCACCTCGTGGCTCCTCCGACTTCATCTCCAAGTCTCCTGGTTTCCTTCTGGTCCAAGAAAAATCATCGCGAAAGTTTTATTCCGTTTGGCATTCCTTTTCTGCGAAACTCAAAAACAAGGAAAAAACAGAAACTGGCACTGGGCTCTAGGTTAATAGGTTAGTCCCAAAAATAATATAAAATAGCATATTAATGCATATAAAACATCCAAAACAGATAATAAAATAGCATGGAACAATAAAAAATTATAGATATGTTGGAGACGTATTAGGCCATGATCTCCGGGAGTGTCATCAGGTTGAGCAGCTCGTCGAGAAGTAGAGGGCTGAGTACGAGAAGCGTGACAAGGAGAGAAACCAAGATGGCGCTGGCGGGAAGGGCCGAGGGGGCAGAATAGGTCGCCCCAGCAAGGCTCCTCAGTATCAAGGGAAACCCGCAAAGGGACATGAGAAGAGGGATTGCGAGGACAGAAGTGATTGAGGAGATGAAGAGGAAACCAGCGAGAAGGAATTCTAGAAAGCCACTGACGCCCTATGCATTGACGGGGGTGCATTTATGCACTCCTCTCACCGCCAACTTAAAAGGTGGGCACGTGAGGTCAATGCCATGGAGCCAGCGGCAGATTCTCGGAAGCCGGTCAAGTGGTCCCGCATGCCCATCGTCTTTGATGAGGAGGATCACCCTGACCGCACTACTGCGATGGGGTGTTTGCCGCTGTTGGTTTCACCAACAGTCCGCAACCTCAAGGTCACAAAGATGTTGGTTGACGGCGGGGCCGGGTTGAATCTGATTTCTCCAAAGGTCATTAGCAAACTCCAGAGAGTAGATGAAGAGCTCAAGGTTACTGGTACGTTCCAAGGGTTCAACCCCGGCAGGAGTCATCCTAAGGGGAAGATCACACTACCGGTAACATTCGGGGGGGGGGGGGGGGGGGAGTTGAACTACCGGACTGAGAAGATCGTGTTTGATGTGGTTGACCTCCCCTTGCCGTACAACGGAATCCTTGGTCGTCCTGCCCTGGCCAAATTCATGGCGGCATCCCACTATGCCTACAACACTTTGAAGATGCCAAGACCAATGGGCATTATTTCTATCCCATCAGAAAAGAAAGACACAATCATATGCGTGGACAAGATGTACCGGGAGGCAGTTGCTGCAGAAGCTGCGGAAGCCGCTGCTCCTGCCAAGGAAAGCAAGAAAAAGAAGAAAGGAAGCAAGGATGCCAGTGAGGAAACCGGGAAGCGTGCCCCTCCGGAGTGCGCTGCGCTTGTTGATGACTTGCCGGAGAGTTCCAATAGCAAGAGATCTAAGGCTACCACACCATCTGTGAAAAAGGTCCCGGAAGGCCTGGCTGGCACTAGTAGTACATTTACCATCAGTGCCACCCTCAATGACAAATAGGAAAGTGCGCTCGTTACCTTCCTGCGGGCGAATGTCGATGTGTTTTCTTGGCAACCATCTGACATCCCAGGTGTTCCTAGGGAGGTAATCGAGCACCACCTAGCTGTCTGCCCACATGCCCGGCCCGTCAAGCAGAAGGTCCGGAAGCAAGCTTTGGATCGGCAACAGTTTTTTGCCGAGGAGATCAAGAAACTTGAGGCAGCTGGATTGGTCAGAGGAGTATTGCATCCAACGTGGTTAGCAAACCCAGTGGTGGTGCACAAGGCAAATGGGAAATGGAGGCTTTGCATAGATTTCACGGATCTTAACAAAGCATGCCCGAAGGACCCATTCCCCTTGCCGCACATCAACCAGATTGTGGATTCCACCTCTGGATGCGACATGCTCTCCTTCTTGGATGCCTACTCTGGATACCATTAGATCTTCATGTCCAAGGAGGAGGAAGAAAAAACCGCGTTCATAACTCCATGTGGCACGTACTGTTTTGTATGGATGCCCTTCGGGTTGAAGAGCACTAGATCCACTTTTGCAAGAGTAGTACAGATTGGCTTTGAGTTCCAGTTGCACAGAAATGTTGAAGCCTACATGGATGATATTGTGGTCAAAACCAAGGACAGAATGACTCTCATTCAGGATTTGGAAGAGACCTTTGCAAATCTACGCAGGCTCAATTTGAAGCTGAACCCGGAGAAGTGTGTGTTTGGCATTCCCTCCGGCAAGCTACTTGGCTTTTTTGTGTCCCACCGGGGGATAGAGGCCAACCCCGACAAGATCAAGGCCATCGAGCAGATTCAAGCACCAAAGACAGTCAAGGATGTGAGACATTTGACTGGATGTGTTGCCACGCTGAGCAGGTTCATTTTTTAGTCCGCTGAACGCGCCTTGCCATTTTTCAAAATCTTGAAAAAGGCAGGGCCCGTGGAGTGGACCCCGGAGGTAGACGCTGTGCTACAAGATTTGAAGACCTACCTTTCCTCTGTTCCCACCTTAGTCGCTCCCAAACCACAATAGCCATTGCTACTATATTTAGTAGCAACCAATCAAGTGGTTAGTGCAGCACTGGTGGCACAGTAGGAGGTAGATGAAGCAGCAACCGCCGCCACCATCCCCTCTGGAGAGGATAGTGAACCAGTCCCGGCAGGATCAGATGCAGTTTAGGACAGAGAAGAGCAAGGCAGCGGAGACAGTGCCAAGATCACGGCAAGGAAGAAGGTGGTGCAGCGCCCAGTGTACTTCGTCAGCTCCCTACTACAGGGGGCTAGGTCGAGGTACTCTGGCGTGCAAAAGTTGATTTTTGGCCTCATCATGGCCTCAAGGAAACTGCGTCACTATTTCCAAGCCCACGAGATCACGGTTGTCACCCGCTTCCCCTTGCAACGCATACTCCAAAACCCTGAGGCTACTGGTAGGATCGTGGAATGGGCTTTGGAGTTATCCAGCTTTGGTTTGAGGTTTGACAGCACGTCGACTGTTCAGAGCAGAGCATTGGCAGAGTTCATTGCAGAGTGGGCCAACCCTTGATGAAGAAGTACTGGAAACAGTTATCCCTGGCAAGGAAGCGCCCCAAGAATGGATCATGTATTTTGATGGTGCCTTCTCCCTACAGGGTGCAGGAGCTGGCGTGCTTCTCGTTGCTCCCACTGGGGAGCACCTTAAGTACGTCGTTCAAATACATTTCCCCCGGGAGGAGGCTACCAACAATACTGCAGAGTATGAAGGGCTCCTTGCCGGGCTCAGGATTGCGACAGAGTTGGGAATCAAGAAGCTGATCATCTATGGAGACTCACAACTTGTGGTGAGACAAATCAATAAGGACTACCAAAGCCCATTGATGGAGGCATACATCAAGGAAGTGAGAAAGTTGGAGGAGCGCTTTGATAGATTGCAAACAGAGCATGTACCACGTGCGAAAAACAGCATTGCTCATCATCTGTCAAAGTGCGCTACGCAGAAACTCCCTGTGGAACCAGGGACTTTTGTTCTCCATCTGACTCAACCCTCCGTATCCCCGGCAACAATGGCCAGCAAGAGGAGGAAATTGAACTCCGGCAAGCCTCTCCCGGCAGAGCTTCTCGAAGCCCTCGGCAGAAGGCTTGGCGGAAACAACTCCCCTTCGATCAGTGAGCTGCACCCTCCTGCCGAATTACCAATCTTTGCAGTCGAGGCGTGCGCTCCTGTCGACGAGGAGGTACCGCTGTTCCTTGTTGCCGAGCCCCAGGCTCCAACTTGGGCACGACACATTGTTCGTTTCCTCCAAACAGGAGAACTTCCGAAGAACATGAAGAAGCTGAAAGAGTAGCCCCGAGGGCCAGTATGTATCACTTCGTTGATGACACGCTATACAGAAGAAGGCCCAACGGTGTGAAATTGAAGTGCATTTGCCGAGAAGGAGGAAAGGGACTGCTGGCAGAAATACACAAGGGTATGTGTGGCTCCCACATCGGATCAAGGGCCTTGGTTGGGAAAGCTTTCTAGCAAGGTTTCTACTGGCCCACTGTCCTCCAAGATGCAATTGAGCTAGTCACCAAGTGTGAAGCCTGCCAGTTCCACTCCAAGAATATCCATCAGCCTCCTCGAGCTCTCCAAACAATCCCTTTGTCATGGCCATTTTCGGTCTGGGGGCTCGACATCCTGGGTCCCTTCCCCTGTGCTACCGGGGGCTTTGAATTCTTGTTCATCGCAATCGACAAGTTTACAAAGTGGCTGGAGGTGGAGCCCGTGAGAAAGGTGACCCCGCAGTCAGCTATCAAGTTCTTGAAAGGATTGGTGTGCCGCTTTGGGGTACCTGCCCGAATCATCACCGACAATGGCACCCAATTCACGAGCCATGCCTTCATGCAATACGTTCATGCCCTCGGAAGCAAGATTTCATTTGCCTCCATGGCCCATCCTAGAAGCAATGGACAAGCTGAGAGGGCGAACGCTGAAGTGCTATGAGGTCTCAAGACAAGAACTTTTGATAGACTGTAGAAGTGCGGCAGGCGATGGATCGACGAGCTGCCGGTGGTTCTTTGGTCCCTCCGTACGACACCAAATCAAGCTACCAGTCAGACTCTCTTCTCCCTAGTCTATGGGGCAGAAGCAGTTATCCCCACGGAACTCATATACGGGTCTCCCCAAGTGCTTGCCTACGATGAAGTACCGTAGGAACAGCACTGGTGTGACGACGCTGTGCTACTTGAGGAGAACCGTCTCATGGCTGCCACGCGTGCTGCATGCTACCAGCAAGCCCTACATCGCTATCATAGCCGTAGGGTTCATGCCCGGAGTTTTGAGGAAGGCGACCTTGTCCTTAGGCGCGTTCAGTCCGCCAAGGGTGCAAACAAGTTGACGCCGAAGTGGGAAGGCCCTTATCGGGTAGTACAAGTCACCAGACCTGGCGCAGTCCGTCTGGAGACCGGAGATGGCATTCAATTGCAAAACTCATGGAATATTGAGCATCTCCGTAAGTTCTACCTGTAAGGCGCGGCTGTCGGGCCCTGCCCGACAGCCACCCTTTTGTACAAGCCTTGCCGAAGTTAAATGTAACCCTTTGTACAAAGCCAGGTGCATACCCTGAGCAACAGAGAAATAAACGAAGCGCTGGGGGCCCCCCGAAACTTGCATGCATCAGCATATCATGAGAATAGCATGATCATGTAGAAAAGGGCGCATGTGGCATCGTTTTCATCTGCATTAAGTTGCAGGGTTCTTGCCGTGGACTTGGTCCCGAAGAAAAGGAATGAAGACGAGCCCACGTGACGATCCCTGATACGTCTCCAATGTATCTATAATTTTTTATTGTTCCATGCTATTATATTATCCATCTTGGATGTTTTATATGCATTTATATGATTTTTGGGACTAACCTATTAACCTAGAGCCCAGTGCCAGTTTCTGTTTTTTCCTTGTTTTTGAGTTTCGCAGAAAAGGAATATCAAATGGAGTCCAATTGGCCTGAAAATTTACGGGGAATATTTTTGGAAAATATGAATAATACTGGAACGAAAAGATATCGGAGAGGAGTCCCGAGGCCACCACAAGGGTGGAGGGCGCCCCCCCTAGGGCACGTCCCTGTCCTTGTCGTCGCCTCGTGGGCACCCTTGACTTGTCCCCGATGCCAACACCTCTTATAAATCCCAAAAACCCTAGAACAAAACCTAGATCGGGAGTTCCGCCACCGAAAGCCTCTGTAGCCACCAAAAACCAATCGAGACCCTGTTCCGGCACCCTGCCGGAGGTTGAAATCATCACTGGTGGCCATCTTCCTCATCCCGGCGATCTCCATGACGAGGAGGGAGTAGTTCACCCTCGGGGCTGACGGTATGTACCAGTAGCTATGTGTTTGATCTCTCTCTCTCGTGTTCTTGATTTGGCACGATCTTGATGTACCGCGAGCTTTGCTATTATACTTGGATCTTATGATGTTTCTCCCCCTCTACCTTCTTGTGATGGATTGAGTTTTCCCTTTGAAGTTATCTTATCGGATTGAGTCTTTAAGGATTTGAGAACACTTGATGTATGTCTTGCATGTGCTTATCTGTGGTGACAATGGGATATTCACGTGATCCACTTGATGTATGTTTTGGTGATGAACTTGCGGGTTCTGTGACCTTGTGAACTTATGCATAGGAGTTGGAACACGTTTTCGTCTTGACTCTTCGGTAGAAACTTTGGGGCACTCTTGGAAGTTCTTTGTGTTGGTTTGAATAGATGAATCTGAGATTGTGTGATGCATATCATATAATCAAACCGATGGATACCTGTGGTGACATTGGAGTATCTAGGTGACATTACGGTTTTGGTTGATGTGTGTCTTAAGGTGTTATTTTAGTACGAACTCTAGGGCTGTTTGTGACACTTATAGGAATAGCCCAATAGATCGATCAGAAAGAATAACTTTGAGGTGGTTTTGTACCCTACAATAATCTCTTCGTTTATTCTCCGCTATTAGTGACTTTGGAGTGACTCTTTGTTGCACGTTGAGGGATTGTTATATGATCTAATTATGTTATCATTGTTGAGAGAACTTGCACTAGTGAAAGTATGAACCCTAGGCCTTGTTTCGAAGCATTGCAATACCATTTTTGCTCACTTTTGTTACTAGTTACCTTGCTGTTTTTATATTTTCAGATTACAAAAACCTATATCTACCATCCATATTGCACTTGTATCACCATCTCTTCGCCGAACTAGTGCACCTATACAATTTATCATTGTATTGGGTGTGTTGGGGACAAAAGAGACTCTTTGTTATTTGGTTGCAGGGTTGTTTCAGAGAGACCATCTTCATCCTATGCCTCCCACGGAATGATAAATCTTAGGTCATCCACTTGAGGGAAATTTGCTACTGTCCTAGAAAACTCTGCGCTTGGAGGCCCAACACGAGTCTACAAGAAGAAGGTTGCGTAGTAGACATCAAGCTCTTTTCTGGCACCGTTGCCGGGGAGGTTAGTGCTTGAAGGTATATCTTTAGATCTTGCAATCGAATCTTTTAGTTTCTTGTTTTATCACTAGTTTAGTCTATAAAAGAAAACTACAAAAAAATGGAATTTAGGTTGCCTCATATGCTTCATCTTTTTAATGTTTTTCGTGAAAATAAGGATTCCGATAATTGTGCCAAATTGTTAGAAGAAGAATGCAATAAAATGTTTGGCACTAAATCTTTGAATGATGAGCATGATTGCAATGTTGTTAGTATGAATTCTTTGAATAGCCATAGTACTAATGATGATTGCCCTAGTCATGATAAAAATGTTTCTTATAAGCATGTCAATTTTTGTGGAGTGCATAGAGTTTGCAATTACACACCAAAAAGGGAAGTTAGATTTTGCAAGAGGCATAAGTATTTAGAAACTAAATGGTTGCAAGAGAGGCTAGATGTTTGTGCTGAAATATTTAATTTTTCTCGCCATCCTTGTGAACTTTGCAATGAACGTGGTCATTTTAATTTCCAATGTGAATTATTTCATGATCGAATTGTGTCCAAAAATTGTGATAACCTCATTACCCTTGAGCATCATAATGAACTTAGTCTATTTTGGGGGTATGAAGAAATGAAACATAAAACTAACGATGTTCCAGATTGGGTTCTCATGAAAATAATTGATTTTGATCTAAATGAAATTTATATGTATTGTGCGGTGAATTGCATTGAGAATCCTTATATTGCCAATTACTTGAAGACAAGAAAACAAATAGAAGATGAAGAGAATACTAATGAAGGGGAAGAGGTTTCCCAATATCCTCCTATTTTTTCTTGTGGTGAATCAGGTAATGAGGAGGAGCTTGTTATTCAACCAATCTCATCAATAAAGAGCTCCAAAAAGGTGATTAAACCCACACATGATGTGGAGAAGAAAAAGAAAAGATGAAGAAGCAAAGGTAAAAAGGTATCTGTAACACCCCAAAAATATTCTTCTGGATTTTTTAAAATCTTTCCTTTAAAAATAAATTCTTTGAAAACCATATTTTGATCATATCACTTTTCTTCCGTTTGAAAACCCTTTCAAATTTTAATTGGGTTTCAAATTTTCTTTAATGATTCTGTTTGAATGGTTTAAAATTATTTGGATAATTAATTTGGAGGTTTTCAAACAATTTTCATTCAGAAAAGTTTTCGGAATAATTAAATTTTCAAAGGAAATGACCTTTTCACTTCCTTTTAGCCCTTCTAAAGTCTTCCAATAATTTTTCTTCCACTCCAAATTTATCCCACAAGTCAAGCACATCTTATAGGACAGTATCCAACTCCTTTCCACCTCACAAAAATATTCTTTCAATATTTTATAAATTCCAAAGTTGGAATTTATATTATTCATTATCCCTTTGGTTTACAAGGGAACCACAATTTCTACAAGGATTCTACGTCCACCAAAATTATCTCAGAAAATATATGGTACCCACAACCCATTTCTCCAAAAACATGGGGTGCCACAGTTCAAAAATTTCAAATTCTCGTCTGTTCAAATTTGGACCAGATTCAATCTTTCTGATACAAGTCTATTTTAATAGCTCCAAAAATTCCAAAACTTTGCCAGGCCCTCTCATATGCATCAACACATCACCACAAAAATTCCTCAAAAATCCTAAAATCCCTAGCACTCACTGCCATATGATCATATGAGTGATCGGGCACTGTTCATCACTGAATAAGATTCAGTTAACTGAATCTTCAGAGAACAGGGGCAATCGAGCCGTGCACTGCACTCCATCCATCCTCTTCTCCTCCACGCCTCCCCTCGCCTTAAATGTGCTGCCGCGGGGCCTCCTCGTCAGTCCCTCGCCGTCAACGGGCCGGAGGCTGGCCGGTGCAACAGCCACCACGCTCGGCCACGGCAGGCCGAGCGGATCAGCTCGCGCCACCGGCCTCATTCACTGCGCTACACCCTGCTGACCTACTTCCCCCTCCACACGTCGCTTCCCTCCGCAGCTCCGCGCACTGACCAAGCTCCTGGACCCCATCCGGCAGTCGCCGGAGATGGGCACGTC
Source organism: Thinopyrum elongatum (assembly GCA_011799875.1). NCBI lineage: Eukaryota > Viridiplantae > Streptophyta > Magnoliopsida > Poales > Poaceae > Thinopyrum > Thinopyrum elongatum. Next base: position 443,565,965 of record CM022297.1, on the reverse strand, counting down.
CGCCACGCCCGTACACCGACCTCGCCGTGGATAAGGCACCCGAGCTCGAGCTTGTCCGCGCTGGTGCTTCGGGCAGCTTCCACCACTCTCACAAACACCCACCGCCCTTGACCATCGCCCCTAACCACCTCCGGCGGCCGGAGTAACTCCGGTGTCGCTCGCAAGCTTCTGACCACCTCGGGATCGCCTATAGAAAGGCCCCCGAGCTCCACTCGTTCCACCCATCGCCTCCACCACCTCCTAATCGCCCCCTCGCCACCTCCCTGACCTCGAGGAGGTCTCCTCCCTCCTCTCCGGTCACTGCTCCGCCGCCTCTGTCCCTGATCGGCTTGACGCCGTTAGGCCACCACCTTTACCAAAATCTTGCCAGTAGCTCTATCTCACACCAAATCGTCGATTCCGCACCCCAATTCCACCACCCGAGCCCACTCCGGCGAGATCCCAACTCCACCGAACCACCGTCCACCGCCGCAGACCTCGCCGGCGTTCCGTTGCTCTCCAGCGACCTCCACCGCCTCCCACCGACGCGGTAGTCTATCCCGAGCACACTTCGATCATCGCCACCTCCCAAAACCCCGGCGACCACCGCCGGCGATCACCGTCTCCCCTCTGTCTTCGCGCGCGCGTTCAAACTTTTGAACCTGACGGGTGGACCCCACCCCGCGCGCTCTTTTTCTTTTTTTCTCTGTTTTAATCGAAGGCGTATTCCCTGTTTTGCGCCTTCCACGCTGAAAAGCGTATTCTTGCCCGAAGCGTTTTCTTTATAAACACACAGGGACTGGAGTTTTACAGAAACACCCCTGGTTTTGAAAGTTTAATAACTTTTAAACCACAACTCTGATTGTGTTGAACTTTTTTTTTGAAATTCTTATTTTTCTCTCGAGTTTTTTTAGTAATTATTTAAAAAAAATTGACACAACTTTTTGTATTGTTGCTAAATTTTTTAATTTGAGTTGAATTTGAATATTTTCAAAAAAGAAGAGGGAAACCTTGCCGAGAATTTCGAAGGGTTTTCACCTGACTACTTTGGACAAGGCAAGCCTTATTGAACTTGGGATATGGTGATTGCATTTTGCATGTTTGCAACGGTTGGAATTGCACCACATATATCACAAGTGCATGCATGTTTGGTCATATCACTTCTTATGCTTGTCTTGCACTTCACTCAAACAAGAAAACTTACTGACTTAGTATGGCTGTGAGATATTCAGGAGAGTGTCTCCTGCCTTGGACGTGCCGGTGGGCATGGGCCATTATTTTTGACACGGTGGTGTCACGTGACGTATGTGGAATATACCAGTGAAGATAATTAACACCTCCTGAGTCGGCCTAGATCGAGTCTTGTTCCGTTACACCTAGCTGGATATCGTGCTACCACGAGTCCTTCCACAAGAAAGGTACGGCTGAGTAAGTTGTTAACCCCTGTCCAGGTACACACCGTACAGAGGGCCACGATGAAGGTTTCCAGGGCCTTGGACTAAATCCTGTCATCAGGTCAGGGGGCATGGGTGTTTCCGGTTGTAAACAAGAGGGGGGCACCCCTTGGAATCCGCGTGTATTAATAGTGATCCCATGCTACTCGAGACTGTTCTCTCCCCGACTTAGAGTTTTTCTGAAATGATGCTTGGGTTGATTCCTGGCATCCGGACGGTTAATCTGGTGTGTGCTGGTCAGGTTTGTTTTCAACCCAAAGACCGTAGTGGGAATTAGCCATTGCCACGGTGCTAACTAAAGGAATCCCATGCACGTGGGTAAAGAGTACACCCTCTGCAGAGTTTAAACCTATTTGAATAGCCATTGTCCACGGTCAAGGGCGTTAGCTGGGTGGGTCAAGTGTCGGTCCCGGTGTAGGTCTCCGGAGGAAATAATTTTAATATACCTGAAATATTTTGCAGGATAATTATTGACACCCTGATGCTACCATGAATATTTTATGGATGTTAATATTATTATGGTTATGCATATTATTGAGGACTAACCCGTTTCTCTTATTTTGTATTTCCTGAGTGTCTCAGGGGCTGGCTAGACTACCCCGGGCAATCAATTTTATTTTCAAGACCTCTCGTGGCGTCCCTCGAGTTTACAGGCGGTCCCTCCACTACTCTTGTGGACACCCGATTGGCATTTCTCTTCAAGTCCGACCGTGGCGTCACTTGACACCTAACTGGCATTTCTTTTCAAGACCTCTTCGTGGCGTCCCTCGAGTTTACAGGCGGTCCCGCCACTACTCTTGTGGACACCCGATTGGCATTTCTTTTATTTTGCTGAGTGTCACTTGGGCTGGCTAGACTACCCGTGGCATTCATTTGCTTTATTTCTAATAAGTTTGATCATGGCTAACATGCTATATTCACGTTCATATCATTTTATTGTCATGATTTAAATTTCAGTCAGCATGAGCATATGCATCCATTATATCTTTTGTTCATAATGTTTGCGAGTACATTCCAACATACTCACTAGCTTGTCCCTGGCTATTTACTTGGCCAGACTTGGAGGAGGACGAGCTTGTGGAGGAAGATTGCGCTAGCGAGCCCGACGCTTAGAGGAGTCCCAGTCAGTCAACCAGTGAGATAGGAGTCTACCACATGTATCATCCGCTGAGCTTCCGCTACACAAATAAAATAGTCAAGCCTCACACTAACGCTTGGCTCTATTTTATAGTACCAGTGTTGTATCACCACCACACCACTGTCATATTCCGCCACTGCCATATATTGGCGAGTTTGTAATAAACTTTGTTGAGCTCTCAGACTCAACCCTGTGTAATATTATCTTTTACTGGTTATCTGTATCAAGGAAGTCCACCAGTTGTGTTGATCTTGGGGCTGGTGTGACTTAGGGCTATTCTGGGATTTATTCTCAAAAATGGGCCCGACAGTATCCCTCCCAAATGATGTTGCTCCTATTATTGTTGTGCCCATTACTCATTGTGATGATAATAATTGCTATACTATTGGTGCTATTTGTACTATTAATGATGAAAGTGATTATGCTTATGATATGCAAAGGCACAAGCTTGGGGATGCTATGTTTGATGAGAATGACATGCTTGAGAATTTATTTGTTGCAATTAATGTTTGTCCCAAACTTGGGGATGCTATGTTTAGTGAAGATCATATTTTTAGTCCCCCAAGTTTTGATGTGCAAATTTATCATGATGATAGCATGCCTCCTATTTACAATGAGTATATGGATAAAAGTGGATTTGGAGAGGTCATGACTTTATTTAGTAATGATTCCACTATTTCGGAAGAGGTTTCAATTGACTATGATGAGAACAAAGTTGCTGCTTATGATGATTATTGTGAGGATACTTATGTTATAAAAAGTAGTGATAATTATTGTCATAATTTTGAATATCCTTTTACTGAACATTACTCTTTTAATGTGGAAACAATTTATACTATTCAAGTTTCATATGATGCTCCCACTACTATTCATGAGAAGAAATTTGCTTATGTGGAGAGTAATAAAATTTCTATGCTTATGGCTCATGAAAAGAATGTTTTATGTGATAGTTATATTGTTGAATTCATTTATGATGCTACTAAAACTTATTTTGAGGGAGGAATATATGCTTGTGGGAATTGCAATAATATCAAGTTTCCTCTCTATGTGCCTAAAATCTTGAAGTTTTGCTTGTTTTACCTTCTGTGCTAGTTGATTCTTGTTCCCATAAGTTGTTTGCTCACAAAATCCCTAGGCAGAGGAAGTGGGCTAGACTTAAATGTGCTAGTCATATTCTTCATGATGCTCTCTTTGTGTTTCAATTCTTATCTTTTATGTGAGCATCATTTAAATCATCATGCCTAGCTAAAAAGGCATTAAAGAAAAGCGCTTGTTGGGAGATAACCCAACATTTAACCATACTGTTTTTGTGTGTTCATATGATTAAGATACTGTATTAATCTTGTTTTATAGCTTTTTTTTTCAATAAAGTGCCAAGTAAAGCCTTTGGGATAGTGTGGATGATAGTTGACTTGATTCTGTGCAAAAACAGAAACTTTTGCGCCTAGTCCAGGAATTTATAAAATTCACTGAGACGTGATTTTGATCTGAATTTTTTACAAAATATTGATATACAAATTATATACATTGTCCTAATTTTTCAGAATTTTTGGAGTTACAGAGGTATGGAAAGTTTCCAGATTACTACAGACTGTTCTGTTTTTGACAGATTCTGTTTTCATTGTGTTGTTTGCTTATTTTGATGAATCTATGGGTAGTATCGGTGGGTATGAACCATGGAGAAATTGGAATACAGTAGATATAACACCAACATGAATTTATAATGAGTTCACAACAGTACCAAAGTGGTGATTTATTTTCTTATACTAACGGAGCTCATAAGATTTTCTGTTGAGTTTTGTGTTGTAAAGTTTTCAAGTTTTGGGTGAAGTTTCGATGGACTACGGAATAAGGAGTGGCAAGAGACTAAGCTTGGGGATGCCCAAAGCACCCCAAGATAATATTCAAGGAATACCCAAGAAACTAAGCTTGGGGATGCCCTGGATGGCATCCCCTCTTTCGTCTTCTTTCATCGGTAACCTTACTTGGAGCTATATTTTTATTCACCACATGATATGTGTTTTGCTTGGAGCGTCATTTCCTTTTGTTTATATTTTCTTGCTGTTTTAATAATATCCCATGATCTGAAATTCTTAAATGTTAGATAGTCTTCACATAGTTACATAATTATTCGACTACTCATTGATCTTCACTTATATCTTTTGGAGTAGTTTGTCAGTTGCTCTAGTGCTTCACTTATATCTTTTTAGAGCACGACGGTGGTTTTATTTTGAAGAAATTGATGAACTCTCATGCTTCACTTATATCATTTGAAGAGTCTCTAAACAGCATGGTAATTTTCTTAGGTTATGAATTTAGTCCTAATATGATGGCATCCATGAGGGATATAATAAAAACTTTCATATGAGAGCGTTGAATACTATGTGAAGTTTGATTCATTATGATTGTTATGAGATATAAAGATGGTGATATTAGAGCCATGCTAGTGAGTAAGTGTGGATTGTAGAAATACTTGTGTTAAAGTTTGTGATTCCCGTAGCATGCACATATGGTGAACCGTTATGTGATTGTCGGAGTAAATGACCACGGGTAGCCTCATAAGCTCCCCTTGGTATTTCAAGACATCAGGGCAGACTGCGCCCCTCAAACATCAACAACAAAGGACCGCCTTCTTGGGGCCGGCTGGTCCAAGCAGCCGGTTGTCAGGAGGCGGTGGAGTCCAGAAGACGGCCGTGAAGCGGGCCGACTCCTAGCAGGCGGCCTCCAGGGAAGCCGGGTCCTGGCGGGCGGCCCCTCGCGCCCTCAAAGTTAGCACCCACATAAACACGATGAGACAGGGCGTGGCTACAGTACAAGCCTGCCACCCCCGAATCCAGGGCAGAACGTGGCCACAGTGCAGCGTACCAAGCGGACATCCCACGCCCGACGCGGCACTGTTGCCATGCTGCTCATGACGTCACCCATGGCAGGGGAAGCCATGCTCCCATGACGGGCTGTCGGTACGGCCCGCAGGCAACGGGCCCTACCAGTCCATGAGAGGCCAGAAGGCGGCGATCCCTGACCAGTCAGCTCAGGGGGAGGCCGGCTCCTAGTAGGCGGCCCTCCCCCTTCCTTGAAGTTTGTGCGCCATTAACCAGAAGAGACGGGGAGTGGCTACAGTGAAACACCCGCCAAGCGGCGGGACTGTAGCCATGCTCTTCCCGACCAAGCATGCATCATCAGTGGCACGACTACAGTGCTACGCAGCCGACAGGACCCGCAGGCCCGGCTTGTCGGCCGAGTACGAGACAGCCGGGGGGACCCACCAGGCGGCGGGCCCCCGCAGTCGGCGGAGAAGCCTGCGATCAGAGACACTGACAGCCGGGTCCTACGCCCGGCCGGATTACCATTGTATCCCTGGGGGGTAGGCCTCTATAAACCCCCCAGGTCACCCCATGCAAGGGATTGGGACCTTGGTGGAGAGGAGAAAGCCTTCTGTGTTCAGCACTCACACACACACATAGGGAGAGGAGTAGAGCTAGCCTTGCCCTCTTTCCTCCTCTAGCAATACAGCTCAAGGAGCGAGTTTGTAGTTACTTGTTGAGGTAGTGATCATGCGGAGACCCCGCAGAGCAGGACTAGGGGTGTTATCTCCTCGGAGAGCCCCGAACATGGGTAAGATCCGCAGGCCTATGCGGTCTCGCTCATTCCCGCTTCCAGAGCCCGGCGACGTACTTTTGTCCCCATCCATGATAAGCCACCCTTTGGCATATGTCGCACGATACCCCCGACATTTGGCGCCCACCGTGGGGCTAACTGCACTGTCGTTCCGGAAACACGTTCTCGACGGGAACCCTCTTCCTTCCTGGCGAGCGCAACCAGCCCGGCACGCCTGACGATGTTTGTGCTGACACGCTGCGCGGCACGGAAGTTGCTTGCGCCGCAATCAGCTTCGCTGACCTCATCGGCGGGATCCGCCTCTCCGACGAGCCCGCACTCGTCGCGAGCGCGGCCGGCCCCGAAAACTGCCTCATCGACTCCCTCGGCAAGCTTCACATCGCCAACGAGCCGGTCTCCGACCTGGAGTCCGTTGGCTCCACCGACCAGTCCGACGACATGGTCATCGACGCCGACGTCGCGCTTTCTGATGCCTTCCCCGGTGACGTGGTGATCTTCAACGACCCACTCCTTGCTGCAGACAGCAGCGCCAGCACCAGCACCGTCACCGGGGTGCTGGTCGTCAGCCACGACGGAGCCTCCGACCAGGCCGGCCGGGACCCGTTGCAGGCGGCAATGCGGGACCTGTCCGCGCCCATAGCGCCTGGTGCGAACGGCGAAATGCTGGAGGCGTGCCGTATCGCACTCCTCAACAGCGCCAACAAGTTGTCGGCCATGAGACGCCTCACCGAGGCCTACCACCGCGAGATCGACCGTGCCCTCTGCGGCACGCTGGCTGCTGGCGAACCCAGCCGTGCGGGCACGGTCCGGCAGCGCGGCGCAGCCATCGCCAGCATGTTGGGGGCCAACCGCCCAGTCTACGCTACGCCGATGGAGAACTTACGCGCTGCCCAGGCGGCGGCAGACGAGCTGGACCACCTAGAGGGCAACGAGCGTCGCTGCATGACGGGCCGCGTCCAGCAGCTCATCGACGCGGCCGCCGCGCAGCAAGAAGCTGGCCGCCGCGTGGTGGAACCCGGCTTGCAGGCCAGGAACCTTCCCTCTCGCCGAGAGCATGGCGCGACCTCCTGGATGCCGACAGGGGGCGCCCACGACCAAGAACCGGTTGCTAGCCGTAGCCACACCCGCATCTCCATCGAGCGCGACCAAGACGGCCGCCCACGAGCAGTGGAACGGCGGGACGGTCGTCCGCGTCTCCCGCGCAGGGAGAGGCGCGCCTCCCCGCCGCCTGTTGAGCATCCGACTCTCGGAGGCCGGCTGGGCCCCCGTGAAGGAGTCAGAGAGAATGACGCCCGCCACCGGATCGACCGCTTGGCTCGATCCCTGGCGTTAGAAGAAGAAGATGCGATCGGCCCGCCTTGTTTCGGCCCCCGCATTCGCGACGAGCCCTTCCCCAAAGGGTTCTCGCTCCCTCGGGACACCCCCAAGTACAACGGCTCTGTGAAGCCGTAGGACTGGCTGGTGGACTACTCCACGGCCATCAGCATAGCGAACGGCAACAAGCACGTTGCCGTAAAGTACGTTCCGCTCATGCTCCAGGGCATGGCTGAACAGCCGCAAGCCCTACAGCGTCAACAACTGGCTAGACTTCACCGAAGTTTTCATCCGCAACTTCACCAGCACCTACAAGCGACCGCCCAAACCTCGCCAGCTCTCTCTATGCATCCAAGGCCCGACTGAGTCTACCCGCGACTACTTGACGCGGTGGGCTGAACTGCGCAACTCCTGCGAAGGGGTGCATGAGGTGCAAGCCATAGATTACTTCACTGCTGGGTGCCGGAAGGGCACCCTACTCAAGCACCGACTCCTCTGTGATGAGCCGGCCACCCTCGACGAGCTGCAAATCATAGCGGACAAGTACGCCACTGCTGACTCCTCCATGAAGTCGGAGCTCCGAGTGGACGCATCAGGAAAGATGCTCCCTCCGGCCCTTCAGACGCCGGCTGGTGATTCCAGTCGGCGCCAACAGTCAAACGACAACAAGCGCAAGGCCCAGCAGCCGGCTACCACCAGCCGGCAGGTGGCGACGGTCGAAGACCAGCAGCCAGAAGAGCAACCCGGCCCCAAGTGCCAGAAGGGCGGCAAGCCTGCCTGGCTGCCCGCCTTCTCGTTCGAGCAAACCCTTGACGTTCCCTGCAAGTTCCACAGCGGCACGAGGCCATCCAACCACACCACCCGGAAGTGCCATTGGCTCGCACGCATCGCCAAGGGCGAAGGACTGCCTCCCCCACCTGCTGGCCCGCCGCCTACGCCTCCCCAGCAGCCGGCGGTCCGGCCGGTCGGCGCAATCCAAGATGAGTTTCCCGAAGAGCATGGAGCTTACGTCGTCTTCACCAGCGTGGCTGACGACAGGCATAGTCGGCGTCAGCAGCGCCGAGAGGTGAATGCTATCTCCTCTGAATCCCCAGAGTTCATGCATTGGTCCGAAAAGCCGATCAGTTGGAGCCGAGCTGACCACCCGCAGGTGATGCCTTCTCCGGGTTCCTATGCTCTGGTGTTGGATGCCACCTTTGCAACAGAGAGGCGAGCCGCTCGTTTCTCCTGGATTCTGATAGACGGCGGTAGCAGCATCAACATCCTCTACCGCGAAACCATGGAGAAGTTGTGCATCAAAGAGAAACAGCTCCAGCCCAGCCGGACTATATTCCATGGCATTGTGCCTGGCCTTTCCTGCTCACCAATCGGCAAGATCAAGATAGACGTCCTCTTCGGAGACAAGGATCACTTTCGTCGAGAGCCAATCTGGTTCGAGGTGGTTGACCTTGAGAGCCCCTACCACGCGTTGCTTGGCCGGCCTGCCCTGGCCAAGTTCATGGCGGTTCCCCACTACGCCTACCTTAAGATGAAGATGCCGGGTACCAAGGGCATTATCATTGCGGCCGGCGACTACCAGAAGTCTGCCGAATGTGCCGCAGCCAGCAGTCGGCTGGCCGAGTCCCTTGTGATTGCTGCCGAGAAGAGGCTCCTTGACCGAGTTGTGGCCATGGCCGGCAAGCAGCCGGACCTGTCGCCAGATCCCAAGGAGTCAGAAGCTCAGGGCTCTTTCCAGCCAGCCAAAGAAACCAAGAAGATACCCTTGGACCCGGAGCACCCGAAGAAGTTCGCTGTCATAGGAGCCTACCTTGACAGCAAATAGGAAAGCGAGCTCGTCGATTTCCTTCGTGAGAATCGGGACATCTTTGCATGGTCTCCAAAGGACATGCCGGGTGTTCCGACGGATTTCGCCGAGCCCAAGCTACATGTCAGAGCAGATGCAAAACTAGTCAAACAACCCCTCCGCCGCCTGTCGGAGGAGAAGAGAAGAATTGTTGGTGAAGAGATAGCCCGGCTTCTAGCAGCCGGCTTCATTATGGAAGTGTTCTTTCCAGAGTGGCTTGCCAACCTAGTTCTTGCACTGAAGAAGAACAACAAATGGCGCATGTGTATTGACAACACCAGCCTCAACAAAGCTTGCCCCAAAGATCCGTTTGCCTTGCCTCGGATTGACCAAGTGATAGACTCCACAGCCGGATGCGAGCTGCTGAGTTTCTTGGATACCTACTCAGGGTACCACCAGATCAAGTTGAGCCCGGCCGACCGCCTGAAGACCGCCTTCATCACACCATTCGGAGCCTTCTGCTACCTGACCATGACATTCGACTTGAGAAATGCCGGTGCCACGTTCCAGCATTGCATGCAGAAGTGCCTCCTCAAGCAACTCGGCAGAAATGCCCACGTCTATGTAGACGATATTGTGGTAAAGACGGAGAAGCGCGGTACCGTCCTGGAAGATCTCAAGGAAACTTTTGATAATCTGTGCCGTTTTCAAATCAGGCTCAACCCAGAGAAGTGTGTCTTTGGAGTACCAGCCGACCAGCTCCTTGGTTTCCTTGTCTTAGAGCGTGGCATAGAGTGCAACCCTGTCAAGATCAAGGCCATCGAGAGGATGGAGAGGCCCACCCGACTGCGAGACATTCAGAGGTTCACCGGTTGCTTGGCATCCGTCAGCCGCTTCATCAGTCGGCTGGGCGAGAAGGCTCTTCCCCTGTACCAGTTGATGAAGAAAACCACTCATTTCGAGTGGAACGACAAGGCGGACGAGGCTTTCCTCCAGCTCAAGAAGATGTTGACCACGCCGCCCGTTCTGGCCGCTCCGGCTGCAAAGGAGCCCATGCTTCTTTACATCGCCGCCACCAGCCGGGTGGTCAGCACAGTCATGGTGATAGAGCGCCAAGAGGACGGCAAGGCACAACCGGTCCGGAGGCCTGTGTACTACTTGAGTGAGGTGCTGTCAGCCTCCAAGCAGAACTACCCCCACTACCAAAAGATGTGCTATGGCGTGCACTTTGCCGCCAAGAAGCTCAGGCCATACTTTCAAGAGCACCCCATCACGGTTGTCTGCACTGCCCCGCTTGCGGAGATCATAGGCAACAGAGACGCGTCGGGCCGGGTGGCCAAGTGGGCCATCAAGCTGGCCCCCTACAACATCTTCTACCAGCCTCGCACCGCCATCAAGACCCAAGCGCTGGCCGACTTCCTCGTCGACTGGGCCGAGACCCAGTACCTGCCGCCAGCTTCGGACTCCACACATTGGCGGATGCACTTTGATGGCTTAAAGATGCGCACCGGTTTGGGAGCCGGCATTGTCCTCACCTCTCCCAAAGGCGACAAGCTCAGATACACGTTGCAAATCCATTTTGCCGCCTCCAACAACGTGGCCGAGTACGAGGCACTAGTACACGGACTCCGGCTGGCCAAGGAGATTGCCATCCGCCGGATTCTGTTCTACGGCGACTCGGACTTGGTGGTCCAACAGTCGTCTGGCGACTGGGATGCTAAGGATGCAAACATGGCGAGCTACCACTCCCTCGTCCAGCAGATCAGCGGATATTTTGACGGGTGCGAGTTCCTTCACGTGCCACGGGCCGACAACGAGCAAGCAGATGCCCTGGCGCGGGTCGGCTCCACCCGGCAAGCCATACCGGCCGACCTGTCCCTTCAGTGCCTCCTCAGGCCGTCTATCAAGCCTTCCCCGGAATCAGAATCCATCTTCGTGCCGGCTGCCCTCGAAGCAGTCGGATCCGACTCGGGGGCTGCAGCAGCCAGCCCGGGGATTTTGGCAGGTGGCACGGGGACTGCGACAGTCGCACCCGGCCCGGGGACTTTGCAACCCGGCCTGGGTGCTGCGGCGGCCGTCCCGGGGACTTCGCCAAGCGGCTCGGGGACTGCAGCAGTCGCACCCGGCCCGGGGACTCCACAACCCGGCCCGGGGGCTGCGGCAGTCGGCCCGGAGGCTTCAACAATGCAGCAAGACGCGGCCGACTTCACCCCGCCTCCCAACCCAACCGCCCTAGTTTCAGTGGCCATAATGACAGTGGATGAAGTCAAAGCACCACCATGGGCACAGCTCATCCTCAACTTTCTGGTTAGCGGAGAGCTGCCAGATGATGAGATCTCGGCCCGGCAGGTGCAACGCCGGGCAGGAGCTTACACGATAGTAAACAGAGAGCTTGTCAGGCACAGTGTGACCGATGTTTTCCAACGCTGCGTCGAACCAGAGAAAGGCAAAGCAATCCTCAGAGACATACACCAAGGCGAGTGCGGCCACCACGCGGCCTCCAGATCCCTTGTCGCCAAAGCTTTCCTCCATGGTTTCTTCTGGCCGACTGCTTTGGAGGACGCCAAGGACCTGGTCAAGAAATGCAAGGGGTGCCAGAAATTCAGCTCCAAGCAACATCTGCCGACTTCTGCACTCAAAACCATTCCCCTTACCTGGCCTTTTGCCGTTTGGGGGCTGGACATGGTGGGCCCATTCAAGACAGCACGCGGCGGCATGACCCATCTGCTCGTCGCCATCGACAAATTCACCAAGTGGATTGAAGCAAAGCCAATCAAGAAACTGAATGGTCCGACTGCTGTGACCTTCATCGCAGATATCACCGTCCGGTACGGTGTACCACACAACATCATCACCGACAATGGCACTAACTTTGCCAAAGGCGCCTTGGCCCGTTTCTGCGTGACGCGGGGCATCCGACTGGACTTAGCGTCCATTGCCCATCTGCAATCAAACGGCTAGGTCGAGCGAGCAAACAGCCTCATCTTTTCTAGCATTAAGCCCCGACTGGTCGAGCCACTGGAGCGCTCGGCCGGCTGCTGGATCGACGAGCTGCCGGCCGTCCTCTGGAGCCTCCTCACCACCCCGAACAAATCAACCGGCTTCACTCCCTTCTTCCTCGTGTACGGGGCCGAGGCCGTCATCCCAACTGACATCGAGTTCGACTCACCTCGCGTCACCATGTACACGGAGGCGGAGGCGAAGGAAGCACGAGAGGACGGCGTCGATCTGCTGGAAGAGGGCCGGCTGTTAGCACTCAGCCGGTCCGCCATCTACCAGCAGAGCCTGTGCCGCTACCACAGTCGAAAGGTCAAGCCACGATCCTTCCAAGAGGGAGACCTTGTGCTCCGGCTGATCCAACGAACAGCCGGCCAGCACAAGCTCTCGGCCCCTTGGGAAGGCCCCTTCATCATCAGCAAAGCCTTGGGCAACGACTCCTATTACCTGATCGACGCGCAGAAGCCCAGGGCGCGCAAGAGGGACGATTCCGGCAAGGAAACAGAGCGCCCATGGAACGCAAATCTCCTCCGAAGATTTTACAGTTAATACAGTATGTACCATGCTACCTTTTGTATTAAGCACAAAAACACCAGGTCCCTCGAAGAGCACTCGGGGGCTACCTCTCTCATCTATATGATAAGTTTCATGCCTGTGAATGAGTTTTTTCATTCCTCCGCCCGGCACCGGGTCCGACCAGTTGGCCCGGGGGCTTGCCGCCTTGTACTATGTCAGTGCTACCTGCGGTCGGGCAAGTAGTGTGCCGGCAGCTAAGCCCTCTCTTGCCATAGGCCGCAGCTTGCAGAGCGACTGTCTGGTTGGTAAGAGTCAAAGGCAGGAAATGGTGCCCACATGAAAAATGGCTAAGGACAAAAGCACTCACATAGGCCAAGCCAGCTCCTCGCCTAGCCGTCCGGCTGCTGAGCAGCCGGCCGGCCGGCTTCTCACTTAACTTGCTACATTCTAAGCGGCCAAAGTACTTGCCTTCCCAAAATGGCAAAGTACCTGACTCAGCCAACAGATCGAAGAATGGTTGTCTGGCTGGCAAGGTGGCAGCCAAGGGAAGGCGGCAAAGGAAAAAGCCAAAAGAACAGAAAGCAAGACAAGTCGGAGCTCGGCAAAGCACAACTTGGGCAAAAATTAAATTACATACCAAGAGGCCCTCAGTGGGTGGAATTGCGCGAATTTAACAAGTTCGTTCTAGAGACCACAAAAGCAGGAAAAGATAAGATGAAGCTGGCAGCCTAGGCTAGAGGAGCGGCAGGCGGGTCCGTCAGGTTGGTGGAGTCGGCGGCGCCGGCTGGTGGAGTGGCCGTCTGGCGAGTCTCGGCTTGGTCGCCATCAGCAGCAGTCGGTGCACTCGCACGCGGCTCGTTGCTCGAAGCCCGATCGAGCTAAGGCTGGTCGTCCGCTCCGCCCTCCGGTGCGTCGTCTTCACCATCCTCATCTTCATCGTCCTCGCCTTCGTCACTGGAGGCTATTTCTTCCGCCGAGTCCTCGCCATCATCCGGGTTCAGCCCGAACCAGTCCGGCGGCACCTCGGCACCCTCCTCATCCAGCTCGGGGAGGAAGACACCGGTCTCGGTGTACTCGGCGATCGCCGCCGCACGTCGAGTGAGCGCAGGCCCCACTGCCACCAACTCTTCCCTGGCCTCCTGCCGGAACGTGGCCAACTGGGCTAGGTTCAGCCCAGGATACCACACCCTGACGAACTCCAGGGCCCTTCGGGCGCCTGCCCGAGCGGAGGAGCCCTTCCAAGCCTCGAAGCGGCCGATCGCCACCTCCAACCAGTCGGCGGTCTGACTGGGGGTGCGTGGAGCTTGGACGCCTGGCCAGAGGGCGGAAACCAGCTGGGACCCGGCGCGCTGAAGGCGGCGGAGCAGATGGTGAATCGGCTGCAGGCGCGTCCTGACGGCCAGGAGCTGCTCGTTCATGTTTCGAGGCGCGTCGAGCGGGATCTCCACTCCTTCCCTCCTACGCTGGTCATGCCGCGCCTCGATGGCCTGGCTGACGGCGACGACGTGTCCAGGAAAGAAGTCTATGCGAAGAAAAAACAAAGATCAGAAGTCGGAAGCCGACTCTCGATGCAGTCGGCAGCTATTCCAAAGAAAGAAGATTACCATCGATCATATCCTCAATCTCGCCGTAGCCAGCGGCGAGGATCGCCTCCTTCTCAACCCACTTCGAGCGCTCGGTCTCAAACTTGGCCTGGAGGGCGCCTTCTGCCTCCTTGAGTTTCTGGAGCTCCGCCTTGTACTGGTCCGCCTGGTCCGCCAACTTCTTGGCCAGACGGTCGCGCTCCTGGGCCGCCTTGATGCGCTCCTCCTCCTTGGCGTGCAGCTCGGTCTGGACCTTGCCCAGGCACTGCTGCAGTGTGGCGTTGGCTCCTGCAAAATTGAGAAAGAGAAGACAATCAACAAAGTTGACCAAAAAGAAAAGTGGTTGCCGGAATATCCGGCTCGACTGCTCAGCAGTCGGCCCGAATCTCGGGGGCTACACCCAGCGGGTGCGCTGACGCGCCCCCGCGGGAAAGAAGACAGAATGCTTACTCTGGCTTTCGTTTAGGTCGCCGGTCTGCTTAGCCAGCTCCTGGACCTGGGAGTTGAAGGCGGCCGCGCGGATGTTGTGGTAGTCCTGCAACGAAGACAAAAGGAGAGAAAACAAGTTAGCACTCGGAACTTACCTTAAAGTTCCGAGCCGCCTGCTCAGCAGCCGGCCCGGAACTCGGGGGCTACACCCAGTGGGTGTGCTGGCGAGCCCCCACGGAAGATCGCAAGAGAAAAACAAAACAAAGCAAAGAAATGTACCCGGATGGCCATTCGCGTCGCCAAGAATGTCTTCGTATACTGCTGGAGGGCGGTGCCTTGGGCCTGGAGCTCGGCCTGAACGTCCTGCGCGGCCTTGTTCAGCACGCCCGTCCCGCCCCCAGGCGTCCACTCTGGCGGGGCGGCACTGGTGGCCTCTGCATCTGGGGCCGACGAGCTTGCGGCCCTGATCTCCTACACTCATGGCGCCGAGGCCGCTTTCGCCGCACGCCGGCGCCCCGGAGAACGGACCACAGGGGTCGCCCCCACCTCCAGCTCGCCTCTGACTGGCGGCGCTGGTGGCACGCTAGACCGATTGCCTCGGGCCTCGGTAGTCGGTGCTTGCGGGGGCACCTCTGCCCTCGGGACGATGGCGTCGCCTCCTCTCCTCTCCACAACTGGCTGATCATGGCCGGCTCCTCCAGTTGGCGCCGGGATCTCTGGCGCTGGTGGCGCTGCGCGCTGCGGGATGACAAGTTGCGGAGTTCGGCCGCGTGCGGCCTCTTTCGCTTGCACCTTGGCGGCCGCGTCCGCCTGGGCCTTGACTGCGGCCTCCGCCTGGACCTTGGCCGCAGTGTCGGCTTGGGCCTTGGCCGCCGCATCCGCGTCCACCTGCGCCGCCTTGGCCGCCTCCGCCTTCTGCCGTTCCACCTCCTCCCGCTCCTCGCACGCCTCCCGCGCGTTCCTCTCCGTCGCCTCCCGGAGGTCGGCGAGCGGGTCCACGCGGCGGGTGTTGGCAGATCCCTCCGCCGCCTCGATCACTGAAGCAGCGGTGGACCGCTCAAGAGAGAGCGGGGCCCTGTCCAAACAAGATAGGAGGAAACTCAGAAAGAGTTGCAAGAAAGAAGAAAAGAAAACACAAGAGAAACCAAGCACTTACGCGAACACCATCGGGGGCTGCTTCGGGGCCTTCTGGAACTGGGCCGCCTTCGCGGCGGCCTCCCGCCGCTTGGTCGCGGCGGCCGTGTTCTTGGACTTCTTCGGCTGGCTGCCGAACAGCAACGAGCCGGCTCGGCGCTTTGGTGCGCCGCCTGGTGCAGTCGGCACGGCTGAAGAGCTCGCGCCTGCTTTGTCAGTGCCGTGCGTGCGGCGCGGCTCGTTCTCCTCCTTGTCGTCATCCGGCCAGGACTCGAGGCCGCCTCCTCCTCCGGAGCCGCCTGCTCCACCGCCGCCACCTGTGGCGTCGTCCTCCTCCATGGCGGCCGCCCCCAAGTCAGGGTCGTCCACGTCGCTCCTCGTTCGGTCTGGCATGTACTGCTGACCTGGATCCAGAGCACCGGCAGCCGACTGGGCCGGGAGGACCTGCACCATGGCCGACTGGTCAGACGGCAAAACAAGAACTCGGACCAACAAAAGAGAAAAAGAATTGCAAGACACACCGCAGGCGGCGGATGTGCGCGGTCGTACGGCCGCTTGCCGAACCACCAGTCCGTCTCCGATAGCTTGTAGTCGGAGAAGTAATTGACCAGCCAGGCCACCTCCACGTCCGGCAGCTCCCGTGTGCACATCCGGCATGGGTCCCGGTGCCCGCTCATGCAACTGATGATGTGAGGCCGGGCTTGGAGGGGAAGAACTCGGCGCGTCACGAAAGCGGTCAGCAGATCCGAGCCCTTCAGGCCCTCCGACTCCGTCATCACCTGAAGTCGGGCGAGGGCGGCGGAGGAGGCGGCCGATAGGGAGCTCGGCCTGTACTGCCAATTGGCGCGCGGCTCGGCTGGCGGGCCGGCTACGTAAGCCGGCAAGTTGACGTAGTCGCTCGTCGGGTGGATGTTCTTGACGTAGAAATAAGATTTCTGCCACAGCTTGGCCGACTGCAGCAGGGAGATGGGTGCGAAGCGGTTCCCGGTCCCCGGATGCCGCACCGCCATGTAGGCTCTGCATTGAGCCGCCTGGCCCTTGGTGGCGGTGCCGATTTTGAGATAAAAGCACTCCCCCCAGAGCTCGAGGGTGGGGAGAGTGCCGAGGTACCCTTCGCACATAGTGACGAAGGCGGCCAGCAGCACCACCGTATTCGGCGTGAGGTGGTGCGGCTGGACTCGGTAGAAGTCAAGAAAGGAGCGGAGGAAGCCGCTTGCGGGAAGGCCGAAGCCATGAAGAAAATGGGACCGGAAGACGACGTGCTTATCGCCTTCCGGCACCGGCGTGATTTCTGCCCCGGGGGGGGGGGGGGGGACACGTACCCGCACGTTTGTCTCCCGAGGCAGCCGCCGTGTTTGACGAAGGAAGGAGAGGTGATCCTCATGGACGTTGGAACCGTCCTAGTCGCCGGCTCGTGAGCGCGCCATGGGCGAAGGAACTCGTCGTAGGCGCGGCGCAGTGGCGAGCGGGAGAAGCCGCGGCGGAGCGAGGAAGCCGCGGTGAGAAGAAGCTCGGCAACGATGGGGCTTCGGCAACTCTTCGGCAAGAGGGAGAGGCGCTGCGGTGGCAGCAAGAAAGAAGAATGGCGAAGGGAGAAGAGGGCGCGTGTGCGTCTGCCACCCCCCTCTTCCCCCTACCTATAGCCCCAGGCGGCGGAGCCGAGGAGGCGTGAGAGTGGGGGATCGTGGGATTAACTGCGCCCACTCCCCACGATCCCACTATTGCGGCGCCAGTAAAGGTGCATATTAAATGCCGCAGAAGCCCAACCGTCTACCTCGGCCGCAGCGGATCCGCGCGCGTGCCGAGGCACTGTAGTGGCAGGCCCCGGCCTGCGGCGACGTCCCGTCGCGCGCGTGGGCAGGCAGGCTGGCTTGGCCTGCAGACGCTGCGTGGCCGGCATGCATGGGCGGCGAGCCTGGCGTCCGGCTGCCATGCCGCCTGTTCCCCACCACGGCGCTACGAAATCGCCAGGCGCCCAGCCTGGTCACGGCCGACACCTAACAGTCGGCACTTCGGAAGACGGACGAAGCAGGACACCAGACAACCCGGAGTAAGAAGCTGCTGGGGCTTCTCGCCCTTTCGGCCGCAGCGCCCCACCAGCTTCGGGGACTACTGTCGGAGTAAATGACCACGGGTAGCCTCATCAGCTCCCCTTGGTATTTCAAGACATCAGGGCAGACTGCGGCCCTCAAACATCAACAACAAAGGACCGCCTTCTTGGGGCCGACTGGTCCAAGCAGCCGGTTGTCAGGAGGCGGCGGAGTCCAGGAGACGGCCGTGAAGCGGGCCGACTCCTAGCAGGCGGCCTCCAGGGAAGCCGGGTCCTGGCAGGAGGCCCCTCGCGCCCTCAAAGTTAGCACCCACATAAACACGACGAGACAGGGTGTGGCTACAGTACAAGCCTGCCACCCCCGAATCCAGGGCAGAACGTGGCCACAGTGCAGCGTACCAAGCGGACATCCCACGCCCGACGCGGCACTGTTGCCATGCTGCTTATGACATCACCCATGGCAGGGGAAGCCATGCTCCCACGACGGGCTGTCGGTACGGCCCGCAGGCAGCGGGCCCTACCGGTCCATGAGAGGCCAGAAGGCGGCGAGCCCTGACCAGTCGGCTCAGGGGGAGGCCGGCTCCTAGCAGGTGGCCCTCCCCCTTCCTTGAAGTTTGTGCACCATTAACCAGAAGAGATGGGGAGTGGATACAGTGAAACGCCCGCCAAGTGGCGGGACTGTAGCCATGCTCTCCCCGACCAAGCATGCATCATCAGTGGCACGGCTACAGTGCTACGCAGCCGACAGGACCCGCAAGCGGCGGGCCAGGCTTGTCGGCCGAGTACGAGACAGTCGGGGGGACCCACCAGGCGGCGGGCCCCCGCAGTCGGCGGAGAAGCCGGCGATCAGAGACACTGATGGCCCGGTCCTACGCCCGGCCGGATTACCATTGTATCCCTGGGGGGTAGGCCTATATAAACCCCCCAGGTCACCCCATGCAAGGGGTTGGGACTTTGGTGGAGAGGAGAAAGCCTTCTGAGTTCAGCACTCACACACACACATAGGGAGAGGAGTAGAGCTAGCCTTGCCCTCCTTCCTCCTCTAGCAAAGTAGCTCAAGGAGCGAGTTTGTAGCTACTTGTTGAGGTAGTGATCATGCGGAGACCCTGCAGAGCAGGACTAGGGGTGTTATCTCCTCGGACAGCCCCGAACCTGGGTAAGATCCGCAGGCCTATGCGGTCTCGCTCATTCCCACTTCCAGAGCCCGGCTACATACTTTTGTCCCCATCCATGATAAGCCACCCTTTGGCATATGTCGCACGATACCCCCGACAGTGATGAAGTCGGAGCATGATTTATTTATTGATTTTCTTCCTTATGAGTGGCGGTCGGGGACGAGCGATGGTCTTTTCCTACCAATCTATCCCCCTAGGAGCATGCGTGTAGTACTTTGTTTCGATAGCTAATAGACTTTTGCAATAAGTATGTGAGTTCTTTATGACTAATGTTGAGTCCATGGATTATACGCACTCTTACCCTTCCACCATTGCTATCCTCTCTAGTACCGCGCAACTTTCGCCGGTGCCTTACACCCACCTTTTACCTTCCTCAAAACAGCCACCATACCTACCTATTATGGCATTTCCATAGCCATTCCGAGATATATTGCCATGCAACATCCACCATTCCATTTATTATGAGACGCTTCATCATTGTCATATTGCTTTGCATGATCATGTAGTTGACATCATATTTGTGGCAAGGCCACCGTTCATAATTCTTTCATACATGTCACTCTTGATTCATTGCACATCCCGGTACACCGCCAGAGGCATTCATATAGAGTCATATTTTGTTCTAAGAATCGAGTTGTAATTCTTGAGTTGTAAGTAAATAAAAGTGTGATGATCTTCATTATTAGAGCATTGTCCCATGTGAGGAAAGGATGATGGAGACTATTATTCCCCCACAAGTCGGGATGAGACTCCGGACGAAAAAAAAGAGGCAAAAAAAAAAAGAGAGAAGGCCCAAAAAAATGAGAGAAAAGAGAGAAGGGGCAATGTTACTATCCTTTTACCACACTTGTGCTTCAAAGTAGCACCGTAATCTTCATGATAGAGAGTCTCATATGTTGTCACTTTCATATACTAGTGGGAATTTTTCATTATAGAACTTGGCTTGTATATTCCAATGATGGGCTTCCTCAAATTGCCCTAGGTCTTTGTGAGCAAGCGAGTTGGATGCACACCCACTTAGTTTCTTTTTGAGCTTCCATAAACTTATAGCTCTAGTGCATCCGTTGCATGGCAATCCCTACTCACTCACATTGATATCTATTGATGGGCATCTCCATAGCCCGTTGATACGCCTAGTTGATGTGAGACTATCTCCCTCTTTTTGTCTTCTCCACAACCACCATATTCTATTCCACCTATAGTGCTATATCCATGGCTCACGCTCATGTATTGCGTGAAAGTTGAAAAGGTTTGAGAACACCAAAAGTATGAAACACTTGCTTGGCTTGTCATCGGGGTTGTGCATGATTTGAATATTTTGTGTGATGAAGATGGAGCATAGCCAGACTATATGATTTTGTAGGGATAGCTTTTTTTGGCCATGTTATTTTGAGAAGACATAATTTCCTTGTTAGTATGCTTGAAGTATTATTGTTTTTATGTCAATATTTAACTTTTGTTTTGAATCTTATGGATCTGAACATTCATGCCACAATAAAGAAAATTACATGGATAAATATGTTAGGTAGCATTCCACATCAAAAATTCTGTTTTTATCATTTACCTACTCGAGGACGAGCAGGAATTATGCTTGGGGATGCTTGATACGTCTCCAACGTATCTATAATTTTGGATTTTTCCATGCTATTATATTATCCATCTTGGATGTTTTATATGCTACTTTATATGATTTTTGGGACTAACCTATTAACCTAGAGCCCAGTGCCAGTGCCAGTTTCTGTTTTTTCCTTGTTTTTGAGTTTCGCAGAAAAGGAATATCAAACGGAGTCCAATTGACCTGAAAATTTACGGGGAATATTTTTGGAAAATATGAATAATACTGGAACGAAAAGATATCGGAGAGGAGTCCCGAGGCCACCACAAGGGTGGAGGGCGCCCCCCCGTCCTTGTCGTCGCCTAGTGGGCCCCCTTGACTTGTCCCTGACGCCAACACCTCTTATAAATCCCAAAAACCCCAGAACAAAACCTAGATCGGGAGTTCCGCCGCCGCAAGCCTCTGTAGCCACCAAAAACCAATCGGGACCCTGTTCCGGCACCCTGCCGGAGGGGGAAATCATCACCGGTGGCCATCTTCATCATCCTGGCGTTCTCCATGATGATGAGGGAGTAGTTCACCCTCGGGGCTGAGGGTATGTGTCATCGACTTAACACGGCAGATGCCCTAGCAAAAGGACTTAGGTGTGGAGCCATCGCAACTAGGTTAGCTTGAAGGGGTTAAATGGGACAAAGGACAAAGAGTTTACCCAAGTTCGGCCCCTCTCCACGAGGTAAAAACCTACTCCTTCTTTAGGTTGTATTGCTTGGGTTTCGATCACCAGGGAGTGAATACGCTTGACCTAGTTCTCGATGAGTTGTTTCTTGAGTTAACCCGCCGCTGGGTCACCCCTTTATATACAGGTTAATGCCCGGCGGCTTACAGAGTCCCGGCCAGCTCACACAAACGTGACCGGCTTGGTTTCTAACTAAGCTTGCCTTACAGGACAAGTTTAAACATATAGCGGCTCACACCCGTGGGCCTCAAGTCGTCTCCGGGTCTTGGGCTTTCAATTGGCTTGCTCTATGAACCGCCATCTTCATATCTTCTTGGACCTTATCGGGCCTCTTCATCTTTAGGCCGCCAGTGGCATGACCCGGTCCCTCCTGGGCGGGTCATACCCAGTAGTTACATCCCCAACATTAGGCCCCAGGTTGATTTGAACTGGTTCACATCAATCTTCGCCACTTGACTTAGCAGAATCTTCCTTTATCAATTCTTTTCCAATTCATTGTAACCCGCCATGACGTCACATCTCAGAATCGTGTTAACCCGCCATGACATCATTGCACACTAACTTCGCACAAAGCTAGGACATCTCAACAGATCTTTATCTTAATGGACCTCCCGAAAATCGAGGCGTCCACATAGCCACATAACCATTTTTTGGCCTCCTCGATTCCCGCACATGCCATCTATCCACTTCCTTATAAATAGGGACAGGGGTCCTTCTTTTACTTTTTACCCTTGCCCCCTCGTCTCCGTCTTCCTCCTTGCGATGCCTCTGCAAACCCAAGCTCTGCCGCCACCGTCTTCCTCCAGCGTCACCAACTCCGGCCGCTGCATCAACCTAAATGGACCAGAGAGACGCGGTGCACTTCCGCTGTTCATCAGCATCAACATGTACCCATTTTGCTTCGCATCAGATCTGCACTAGGGTTTGCTCAGTTCATCGGAGCTCTTTGCCGTTCTTCATTTTCCTCTTTAGATCGCGTAGTTGGATCTGAACACAATACTGAAGATATGTGGTAATAGCTTTAGCATCCGTTTCCAATCGCAGAAGATACCTTTTCTGCATAAGATCCCATCTGAGCACATGAGTTCTTCTATTGCCACGACCTTAGGTTTAAAATTTATTTTTATTTCTGAACTGCTGTAGATCCAAAATAATAGAACTGATTTGTGAAACCTGTTTGTTTAGCACTTAGCAAAATTTCACTCATAGGCCTACAGATACTGGTGAACTACATCCGTGCGGGCGGCTTATGAGATAGGCCGTAACCCGCCGGACACCATTAGCCCCTCTGTAAGCCGTCAGTATATGTTCAGAACCTGTATGACTCGGCATCATCTTCCGGTTTAACCATACCAATGTTTATAGCACATACCCTTTGCATACGAATTGGCCTTGCATAACGCACTTACTTGTTGATCACTGGACGGCTTAAGAGCATAACCTTAATCCAGCAATATTCTCTTTTCTAGGCTTTCATCAATAGAATGACCAAAACTGTTACTTCATGCAACTGGGTCGCCTCCCGGGTTACCAAGCAAACGTTGAACAAGCATGTTCAGGTGGGCGTCTTAGCCGCAAAGAACGTTATCCACTAGAGAGTCCCAGGAACCGAGACCACTCCTAACCCAAAAGAAGGCGAAGTTTTAGTTTTTACTGATCACATGCTCCGGGGGTTCACTCCACCCGGCTCAAAATTCTTTTGTGATGTGCTGCACTTCTGTCAACTCCATCCGCAAGATATTGGGCCCAACTCTGTTTCAAACATCTGCAACTTCCAAGTTTTTTGCGAAGTGTATCTTCAACAGGAGCCCACTGTAGAACTGTTCAGGGAATTCTATTACTTGAACCGCTAGATCGAGTTCACGGACGGGCCCAGCTTAGAACTAGGGGCATTTCAATTCAGAGATGGAAAGAAGGCACGTTTCCTGCTGCCGCACCTCCCAGCCATCCTAAGGACTGGAACTAGACTTGGTTCTATTGAAAAGACACCTCTCCAGAAGACGAAAATCCTCTACCGGGTTATCGTGAAAGCCGGCTTAGCAACAGACATCCTCTCCCAGAACGGATCAGTACAGAAGAACGGGCCAAATATATGCCGATATTTTCAAAGATCAGAGCCTTGATGGCCAATGGTTTGGCTGGAGTCGATCTGGTTCGTTGTTGGGTCGCATGGAGAATCTTGCCCTTAAGCCGCCGATCCGACTTAATGTGTGAGTATACCGGCGATGTTAAAGATCCGCTACGTTACTCTCCAATCCATCTAGATGATAAACAAATCAATGATATAACAAAGACTCTGCTCAATGAGAGTCTAGAGACTTGCAGCAAAGTGGGGCTGAACCCCTTCTGCACCCTCAACAAGCCGCCAGCTGTAAGTATTTTTGAGCAACTTTCATTAACTCATTATCTATCAATCTGCCTTCTCATTCTTACTTGAACTTCTGCAGGCTGACTCCCCCTTTTGGAACAAGAAACTCCAAGATAAACCGGCCAAGAAGGTCAGAAACAAGACCAAGGTGATCAAGAAGCCTGCCAAAAAGAAGGCAGATGCAACTGATCTTTTTACTCTAGATGATGAGTCGGAGGTAGAAATTGACTCCCTTGGCTCTTTCTTTGTTCATCTTATTGACATTGATTACTATCAGGATGACGCGGAGGCCAGCAATGCAGATGGTGAAGAGGTAACTATCCTTTCCTCCGACTCAGAACCTTTGCCAAGAAAGAAAGTTCGTCAAGCGAGCCGAAAACTAAGGTTTTCTCACCCTTTAGCTTACTTGGATCCCAACTTTATTTTGAAGAAACATCAGCATGAAGTTAGCCGCACAAACCGGAACAGTGGTGGTGGGATTCTCTCCTCGGTTTACCCAACACATCGGCTCCTCGCAAGCGCCGAGCAGAGGTTTCACAGATTTCTGACTTAGCTTTTCCAAAGGCGGGTCTTATTCGACAACCTCTTAACCTTTCTAATTCAAACTATCAGGGAACTTCTAACTCCTCATCTGGTGACTCCACTGGGACTCAGATCCCGCTCTTCAAAGTCTCCCCTGGGTGAGGATATTGAATTTCTTTGCTTTTAAACCCTTTGTAAATTATCATGCTCACATCTTTATGTCTCATTGTCAGCGGTCAAGCCAAGCCAAGCAAGAAGGCGAAGACAAGTAAGCCGGGCGAAAACACCAATACCACTGAAGATCCCAGAGCTACTGACTCGGAGAAACAGACACTGTTTGAATCTTTGCATCAAACTTCTGAAGAAGCTATGGATGATCCACCGCCAGAAGAGCACCATGTCACACTAGACTTCATGGATGTTAACCCGGCCACAGCTAAGCCGCCAAGTCCCATCAAGCCTGCTGAAAAAGAGGCTGAAGATGTTATCGTCACCGGGACTGGTTATGCAGAACCGGCCAAGCCCACAGTCTTAGCAAAACATAGCGCCAAGGAGGAATTTTCAGCTGCTGAAAAAGGCAAATGGAAGCTGGATTTGGAGAGTTATGCTCAGCTGAATGCTCAGGAGATTCACGTGGGTTACTTAAACCACCTTCATACCAGCCGTGACTTTGAAGCCGGCTTAGTCAATCTGATGAAGGAGCGTTTTGAGGTAAACACTGAAAACTCTTCTCGTATACATAACTATCAGCCGCCAAGTCTATTGAATATGAAAGGAGTGAATATGTTGTAGACTTAAATAGCATTTTTGACATTGTAGCTATTCCATAGCAATTGTTAACTCTGTTGAATCAAAACGAGCAGCCCTCAAGGGCCGGCTTAAACTGGAAGCTTTAAGCCGGGACTTCAAATTGTAGCGCTAAAATCTGCATATGTAGCCCCCAAGGGCCGGCTTAAGCTGCATAGCTAAGCCAGGAGTATCATCATGCCTTGTGAACAAATCCACATATGTAGCCCCCATGATCCTGCTGTCGTTGAGAAAGCTAGCCTGGTCAGTAAAGATTTGTCTTAAAACGAAGCAACGTGCATTAGCCCCCAAGTGCCAAGTAAAATACTTGTATTATGCTTGGGACTTCAAATAAGATGATTATCATAACCACATACTGCCTGTCTTTGTATATGGCAGGCTGAATTGAATATGAAGGAATCTCAAGTCACTGATCTGCGGCAAAACATCCAGTCCCAGCAATCAGAGACTTCAAAGGCCAAATCAGAGCTGAAAGCCACCTTAGAAGAGATTGAAAAGTTAACAAGGGATTTCAGTGCTGAAAGAACCGGCTGGGACACCGAGAAGGTGGCTCTGTTAAAAAGAGCGGAAGATGCTGAAGCTGCTCTAAAGCCGGTGACTGACGAGTTATCCGGCTTGAAACATCAAATCAATAGCATGATAGCTGCCATCTTTGGTAAGTAATATAGTACTTCAATCTTTCACCATCAATGTATAACAATCATTAGCCGGTTTATCAATATCTTTGCTAATGCAGGCTCCAGAATTTCCAACCTTGGCCCAGACATGCGCGTGAAGCTTAAAGCCGCATACACCCTTGTGGAGCAGTTATACGCCGGTGCTCAACGAGCTATAGCTGCCATCTCTCATACTAAACAGCCACCTTCACTCATCAGAGAAACACTGGACAAACTGTCCATCGTACCCCAAAGGGTGGAGGAGATAAAGCGGTCAGCCGCCAGAGCTGGTGCCATCACCGCCCTGAGCCAAGCCAAGGCATGGCAGGCAGAGCTTGACCCGGAGGAATTGGCCACTGGCTGTCCCAGCTTAAAAGTAGATGGGTCTCCCTTCAGTGCAGACGACTTCACCAAAATTGTAAAGGAAATGCGTCCTTTGGCAAGCAAGTTGGCTGAGGAGACCGATCTCTCCAAGTATCAGGCGGCTTATACTGTTGAAAACGCAAAATTGAAAACGCCGGTTTATCCAGTTATGGATCTTATTCCACCAACACGTAAGCACACCTTTGCTCCCGATATTGATCCATCCACGCTCATAGATGATGAGGCTGTATTCAAAGCCGTAACTGGCATCAATTGGACATCACCTGATTTCCAGCCAGTGGAGGAAGAAGAAGAACCGGCGCTGGATGACCCGGAAGCTTCAACTCACCAAGACCAGGGCAACTAAATCACAAGGCGGTTCTCAGACTGCAACCCGGCGTATTTTGCTCTGAAAAACTTTCAATCAATTGGGCCGCAGAAAGCCTTGTAATAGGCTTGTGTAAAACAGTGATCTTGTCATGCCATCGTGCATGCTTATCTGCATAATGTTTTAAACCGTCGATCTAATGTTTGAAGATCTGCTGCTTATGCTCATAATGTTATCAATCATGTAGGTCATATTATCATATTCCCTGTACACAAGCAAATAACATGTACCCTAGCGGTTTAAGCCCTGGCGGGCCATGATGTCCCATATAAAATTTACTGGTGACTGTATAGTCCATAACCAGGGCGGGTTATCAAACCTCACATATTCATATAACAAGTAAAAACATACCTATGAGATTGGTTCATACTGTCAGCTTACAACGCCATATGCAGTAAGGGTAACAGCCCAAAAAACTTAGAGCGCAATAACTCCAAGTGCACAATCAAAATATACTCGTGACTTATCGTCCAAAGCCAGACCGGGTTATCAAAACCCCAGATATGCTCAAATACGAGCCATAAGAATTAAGGCTACATGGCTTGAATCGTTTTAATCCATATGTCAATATGGTGCAATGATATGAACCCAAACAGTGTTCAGAAAAAATAACAAATCAGAAAAAACAAGGCTTTCATAGGCTGCCAAGACTCAATATCAAGTGCTGTTCATGGGCTGCATAGCCACTTAGTTAATCCTTCATTCAAACCTGTAAGCCGGGCCTCACATGACCAACCGCCGTTTTAACTTTGACAAGTTCAGTGTCTTTATAAGATTGACTGTCAAGAGTACGACTGGTCATTCCAGGATTACCTGGGCGGAGTGGCAGACATACCAGGCAGGATAAACCGTAATTTGGTGTTTTACACCTGGCGTACAAGCCGATCAAAAAGGGTAAATAAAGCTATGTTCATTGAACAGGAAGCCCCCAAGTGATATATAATGAGCCCTCAAGGCAGGATACCTATGTTTGAACTGTGCACTGCAGCAAGTTCTCTTTGGTAACCTTTTACTTGGGTAATAAGCCCCCAAGTGATTTGCAACAAGGCGTATAAGCCGGATCAATAGGGTAGTCATAGTTATGCTCAATGAGCAGGAAGCCCCCAAGTGATCTTATGAACTGACAATAAAGACTCAGATACCCAGAAATGAAACGACAGAGGCCCTGAATTATCAGGGATGCCGGCTTTATTATACTTGATCATAATATATACATGGATGAAAATATGTACAACACAAGAGCCAGTGGCTCAAGTGTAATAAGGCCGAAGATGAGCAATGTTCCAAGGCCGGCTAGTCTCCTCCTCCGATGTACGTGAGTCCTTGTGGTCTCGAATATCAATGAGGTAGTATGACCCGTTGTTCAGGTTTTTGCTGACCACAAAAGGCCCTTCCCAAGGTGGGGATAATTTGTGCATATATGTTTGATCCTCAATAAGCCGGAGCACCAAGTCACCTTCTTGAAAGGTTCGGGTTTTAACCCGACGGCTATGATAATGACGCAGATCTTGCTGGTAAATCACCGAATGAGCCGCCGCCAGGTCACGCTCCTCATCCAGGAGGTCGAGATCATCCTGACATGCTTTTTAATTATCAGCTTCAACGTAAGGCGCCACACAGGGCGAATCATGACGGATGTCACTGGGAAGAACCGCCTCTGCTCCGTACACCATGAAGAAAGGCGTATAACCCGTGGATCTGTTGGGGGTAGTATTGATACTCCAAAGAACTGAGGGTAATTTCTCAACCCAACAACCTGGCGTCCTCTGCAAAGGGACCATAAGCCGGGGCTTGATACCTCCCAAGATCTCTTGATTGGCCCTTTCAGCTTGACCATTGGACTGGGGGTGAGCCACTAATGAGACATCAAGACGAATATGCTCTCGTTGACAAAACTCTTTCATAGCACCCTTAGACAGATTAGTACCATTATCAGTTATAATGCTATGAGGGTAGCCAAAGCGGAAAATCACCTTTTTAATGAATTGAACCGCCGTTGCCGCATCACATTTACTGACCGGCTCTGCCTCAACCCACTTTGTAAATTTGCCAACCGCCACCAAAAGGTGGGTCTTTTTGTCCTTGGATCTCTTGAAAGGTCCAACCATATCCAGCCCCCAGACTGCAAACGGCCAAGTGATTGGAATCATCCGCAATTCCTCAGCCGGCACATGAGCTTGTCTGGAAAACTTCTGACAACCGTCGCACTTGCTAACCAGATCCTCTGCATCAGCATGAGCCGTCAGCCAATAAAACCCATGACGAAAAGCCTTAGCCACGAGAGATTTAGAGCCGGCATGATGACCACAATCTCCTTCATGAATCTCCCTTAGAATTTCACGGCCCTCTTCAGGAGAGATACATCGCTGAAACACCCCTGTAACGCTGCATCTAGTGATGGCAATTTTATCCATGGATCTGGATACACATGGATACCCGACCCGGTTGGGCAAGGGTACGGAGCACATTTCTGCCCATGGGTCCGTGGATATGGATACCCACGAATAGCCGGGTTGGGCATGGTTATAGTTTGTGCTCCATGGATATCCAAATGGATACCCGTATGACATGTCGGACCATATGCCAGTGATAGTAGAAAGAGCGAATCAATGGGAAATGGCAGGAAATATGCAACTTGTGCCATGAGCTATATGCTGCAGAATCAACCTCTGGTATGTCACACTTAAGGACTCATCGTATTACTTGTTGCCTACTTATGCATGTAGCTTATGTTGTCATTTGTGAGTGAATGATGATGAGTTAATTTGATCTTTGGGAAGGCTTCATGCTGACTTTTCTATGCCCATGGAGCTCCATGGGTATGTGGGTATCCAGCGGGTTTGGGCATGGGCACAAGTTGTGCCCATGGATAATTTGGTGGATGGGCAGAGGGTAGGAAGATGGGTCATGGGTTGGATTTGGACCAGCTCCACCCGCCCCAAACCCGACCCATTGCCATCCCTAGCTGCATCGGTGTAACTCACCATTGACAATCGGCATT
Source organism: Thinopyrum elongatum (assembly GCA_011799875.1). NCBI lineage: Eukaryota > Viridiplantae > Streptophyta > Magnoliopsida > Poales > Poaceae > Thinopyrum > Thinopyrum elongatum. The sequence continues at coordinate 443,536,399 of CM022297.1, read as the reverse complement.
GACTTAGACCGCCGGGTTATTTGCCTGGCCAAAGTTTCGTCCTCAGGTAACTCACCCTGGGTCATATAAGCCAAATATGGAACTGTCCAATCAGGAATAGCATGAAGAGCCGCCACCAACTGTGCCTCCGGGTCAGGGACAGCAAGATCCTCTTCCGTAGGCAACTTATCCGAAGGATTACTCAGAATATCAAGAAAATCATTAGGTGGTACCGGCTTACGCTTGATAACCTTTGAAATGGCCAGCAATAGCATCAACCGCCCGGTGATAAGCTGCCATGAGTGGGTCTTTGGAATCCCAAGTTCCTGAAACTTGCTGAGCCATTAGATCTGAATTGCCAAAACACCTGACCCGGCTTAGGTTCATCTCTTTAGCCATCTGAAGACCATGGAGTAAGGCCTCATACTCAGCTGCATTGTTAGTACAAGGAAACATCAACCATAAGACATAGCAAAAATTATCACCTCGTGGGGAAGTCAAAATAACTCCAGCCCCCGAGCCTTCCAACTGCCTGGATCCATCAAAATGTATAGTTCAATACGTATTATCAGGCTTCTCCTCAGGCATCTGCAATTCTGTCCAGTCATTGATGAAATCAACAAGTGCTTGAGACATGATGGCTGTCCGGGGCATATATTTCAAACCATGGGGTCCAAGCTCAATGGCCCACTTGGCCACCCGGCCTGTAGCTTCTCTGTTTTGAATAATATCCCCTAGAGGAGCAGAACTGACCACAGTGATGGGATGACCAAGGAAATATTGTTTCAACTTACGACTAGCCATGAACACTCCGTAAACCAGCTTCTGCCAATGTGGGTACCTCTGCTTAGATTCAATTAGTACCTCACTGACATAGTAAACCGGCCTCTGAACCGGATATTCCTTGCCTGATTCCTTCCTTTCCACAACAACCGCCACGCTGATGGCTCTGCTATCAGCAGCCACATATAAAAGCAAGGGCTCCTTGTCAATAGGAGCTGCAAGAACCGGCGGCTCAGCCAACTATTTTTTAAGCGCCTCGAACGCCTGATTAGCAGCATCACTCCAAACAAAGCGATCTGTTTTCTTCATCATCTGGTAGAGGGGAATAGCCTTTTCTCCCAGGCGGCTTATAAACTGGCTTAAAGCCGCGATACGACCCACCAAACGCTGGACGTTGTTTATACATGCCGGCTTAGCCAAAGAAGTGATAGCCTTGATTTTCTCCGGGTTAGCTTCAATACCTCTCTCAGAGACCAAAAAACCCAAGAGCTTGCCTGCGGGCACGCCAAAGACACACTTGGCCGGGTTAAGCATCATCTTGTAGACCCGGAGGTTGTCAAAGGTCTCCTTCAAATCATCTAACAATGTCTCCTTCTTCCTGGACTTCACAACAATATCATCCACATAAGCATGAACATTGCGTCCAATTTGGTTGTGGAGGCAATTCTGAACACAACGCTGATAAGTCGCCTGGGCACTCTTGAGCCCAAAAGGCACAGACACATAACAGAAGGCTCGAAAGGGAGTGATGAAAGATGTTTTCTCCTGGTCCTTAACTGCCATCTTGATCTAATGATAACCAGAATAAGCATCCAAAAAACTCAAACGCTCACAACCCGCCATAGCATCAATGATCTGATCAATACGAGGGAGAGCAAAAGGATCAGCCGGACATGCCTTGTTAAGGTCTGTGTAATCCACACACATACGCCAAGTGCCATTTTCTTAAGTACCAGCACCGGGTTAGCCAACCATTCAGGATGAAAAACTTCAACGATAAACTCGGCCGCCAAGAGCCGGGCCACCTCTTCACCAATGGCCTTGCGCCTCTCTTCATTAAAACGATGAAGAAATTGCTTGACCGGTTTAAACTTCGGATCAATATTGAGAGTGTGCTCAGCGAGTTCCCTCGGTACACTTGGCATGTCTGAAGGCTTCCATGCAAAGATGTCCCGGTTCTCACAGATGAACTCGATGAGCGCGCTTTCCTATTTCGGATCTAGGTTGGCACTGATAATGAACTGTTGGGATGAATCGCCAGGGACAAAATCGACCTGCTTGGTGTCATCTGCCGACTTAAACTTCAACAAGGGGTCATGCTCTATGGTTGGCTTCTTCAAAGGGGTCATATTCGCCAGGTCAACATTATCTTTGTAGAACTTCAACTCTTCTATCGCACAAACAGACTCAGCGTAGGCAGCATCGCCCTCTTCACATTCCAAAGCTATCTTCCTGTCACCATGCACCGTGATGGTACCCTTACGACCAGGCATTTTCAGCTGCAGATAAACATAACAAGGCCATGCCATAAACTTGGCATAAGCCGGCCGTCCAAACAGGGCGTGATAAGGGCTCTTGATCTTGACCACCTCAAAAGTCAATGTTTCAGACCTGTAATCATGCTCATTGCCAAAAGCCACTTCCAAGGCTATCTTGCCCACCGGATATGCCGACTTACCGGGCACCACCCCATGAAAAACAGTAGAAGACGGCTTAAGATCATTATCAGTCAAACTCATACGGTGAAAAGTATCATAGTAGAGGATATTGATACTGCTGCCTCCGTCCATAAGTACTTTTGTGAACTTGTATCCTCCAACCTGAGGAGCCACCACCAAAGCCAGCTGACCCGTGTTGTCAACCCGGAGCGGGTGATCCTCACGGCTCCATACAATGGGTTGTTCTGACCATCGCAAGTATCGAGGGACTGTCGGCTCGACCGTGCTCACCGCGCGTTTATGAACCTTCTGATCTCGCTTGCACAAATTTGTGATAAAACATGATATTGGCCACTGTTCAGCTGCTTTGGATTACTCTGATAACCAGACTACTGCTGCTGATTACCCTGACCGGGCTGCTGATTAACACCGCCTTGATTGCCTTGGCCTTGAAAACCAAAGTTTGAACCGCCACCTCCAAAGCCGGGCCCTTGAGAGCCGGATCCTGACCCGCCATTCGGGCCGTGATGGTTCTGATAAAAACTGGAATTTCTATACTCCCTCATGATGAAGCAATCTTTCCACAAATGAGTGACCGGCTTATCCTGAGAACCGTGCTTCGGACAAGGTTGATTCATTATCGCCTCCAAGTTAAACTTTGGCCCGCCAAACCGGGGCACTGATGATTTCCCCTTACGGCGCTGATTGCTATTCTGCGTGCTGGTGTTAGCCACAAAGTCTGAACCACCATCGGTTTGCTTGCGCTTACCGTTGTTACCTTGACCCGCTGTATTGTGCTGCTGTCCCTTTCCATTGCCGCCCTTCTTCCCCTTGCCAGCCTTCTCTTCATTAGACGCTGCGTCTTTAGTACTATCTGAGTCGGCATATTTGGTGAGAGCCGCCATGAGCTCTCCCATATCATTGCAGTGGCGCTTAAGCCGCCCTAGCTTCTGTTTGAGGGGAAGGAAACAGAAATTTTTCTCCAAAATCAGGACGGCTGAACCGGCGTTGATGCTATCTGATAAGTGAATAACAGCCGAGACCAGGCAGACCCAGTGATTGGTTGACTCATCCTCAAGCTGGACACAGGCGTCAAGGTCGATGATCGACATGGGTTGCTTACATGTATCTCTGAAATTCTGAATAAAGCGTGCTTTCAACTGTGCCCATGAACTGATGGAGTTGGTAGGTAACCCTTTCAGCCAGGTACGAGCCGGCCCATCCAACATCATGGTGAAATACTTAGCGCACACAGCGTCGTTGACATCTAACATCTCCATGGCCATTTCATAGCTCTCAATCCATGCCTCCGGAGGTTGATCAGCTGTGTAATTGGGCACCTTGCGAGGGCCCTTAAAATCCTTGGGCAGACGCTCATTACGCAAAGCCGGCACTAGACACGGCACACCCACATTCCTAGAAGTCATCCCAGCTTCTATAGACACCGACAGGTTATGCTGAGGTTGCTAATTAGCCGCTAACTGAACCGCCAGCTCCGCCTCCCGACGTGCCCTGGCCTGATCCACCAAGGCCTGAGCATTGTTCTCAGCGCGTGGCGGGTCACACCCACGGGGCTGGTTATTGTGCCGCTCACTGCTCGAAACTGCTGGCGACTCAATGCGCCGGCTGTAACTCCAGTTTTGGCGTGGGGTTGAATGAATCCGCTCACGGCTATATGAATACGCCGCTTGTTGAACTACCGTGATTTGAAGTAGTTCCACAGCCTTCCGTGCCTAAACCGCCGCGGGAGACTCGCCTTGCACGGGGAGAGCCACCAACCGTGACGCCACAGCAATCATGTTATCCAGAGGGTTAGAATAATGACCCGGTGGTGTCGGCACCTGCTGAGGTGGGGTCAAAATCAAACGAGGTGGGTCTGCAACACGTGGTTGAACCGTCCCCCCAGTTACGGGTGCCTCAACAGCCCGGGTTACCTCAGGCGGATTACTTGGTCCGGCCCCAGGTGTGTTGAAAAGGTTCCTCGCATCGTACTTCGGAGGAAGACGACTCTGGTGCCTCCTTCGTAGAACGGCGTTGGATGCATTCTGGTCCAAGGTTAACCGGAAATTTTCTGCTTGAATCCGCTGCGACTCAGCGTCCAGGGCGGCTCGTTCTATCGCCATCCTAGCATTCTCAGCGGTAAGCTCAATTTTGGCTTGAGCTATCTCGTCTCGCAGTTTTGCCACATCCACCTTATGATGTGCTTGATTCGCCGGAGTCACCTCTGCGTCTAACAAAGTTGCTAAGGCGTCCAAGAGCTCGGACAAAACTTGAGCCGATGGGCGCACAGAACCGCTCGCGCCGGCCGTCGCCTCAGCCGTTGAACCAAAAGTCATAGCTGCCGCAGTTGATGAATTCAGCACCGGTTGCGTGCCGGCCATGAAGATCACGACTATGTTCGGTGGCTCAGAGGGGTCCGGAATACTGTCGCCATCGAAACAGCCCCCAAGCCCGCCGTATTGCAGTTGATACATTGAGTTGGTCTCACCGGTTGAGGACTCATCATCAGAGTAGATGACCAAACCCAACAAAAGTGTGCTTCACAGTGGCTTGAATCTTGGCGGGTCGCGTGCACCGAGCCGTCTCGATGATATCGGTGCAGGTGTCCGGCTCAGGCTCCGACTCGCCGATCTTAGCGATGAAGACGTGGATTCCGCCAAAGGGGAGCCGGTACCCATATTTGATTGAATCGGCCTCGGGACCCCAGCCTACGTCGTCGATGTAGATCTTGCCGCGATGACTCTTGGTCATCCGGCCCACAGCATATCCCTTGATCCCTGAGAAGCTGCCCTTCAATAACTCGAAACCATCGCGCGCTGGCCCCACTGTGGGCGCCAACTGTCGTCGACTTAACATGGCAGATGCCCTAGCAAAAGTATTTAGGTGTGGAGCCATCGCAACTAGGTTAGCTTGTAGGGGTTAAATGGGACAAAGGACACAAAGAGTTTACCCAGGTTCGGCCCCTCTCCACGAGGTAAAAACCTACACCTGCTTTAGGTTGTATTGCTTGGGTTTCGATCACCAGGGAGCGAATACGCTTGACCTAGTTCTCAATGAGTTGTTTCTTGAGTTAACCCGCCGCCGGGTCACCCCTTTATATATAGGTTAATGCCTGGCGGCTTACCGAGTCCCGGCCGGCTCACACAAACGTGACCGGCTCGGTTTCTAACTAATCTTGCCTTACAGGACAAGTTTAAACATATGGCGGCTCACACCCGTGGGCCTCAAGTCGTCTCCGAGCCATGGGCCTTCAATTGGCTTGCTCTATGAACCGCCATCTTCATATCTTCTTGGACCTTATCGGGCCTCTTCATCTTTATGCCACCAGTGGCATGACCCAGCCCCTCCTGGGCGGGTCATACCCAGTAGTTACATCCCCAACAGTATGTACCATTAGCTATGTGTTTGATCTCTCTCTCTCTCTCTCTCTCGTGTTCTTGATTTGGCACGATCTTGATGTACCGCGAGCTTTGCTATTATATTTGGATCTTATGATGTTTCTCCCCCTCTACCTTCTTGTAATGGATTGAGTTTTCCCTCTGAAGTTATCTTATCGGATTGAGTCTTTAAGGATTTGAGAACACTTAATGTATGTCTTGCATGTGCTTATCTGTGGTGACAATGGGATATTCACGTGATCCACTTGATGTATGTTTTGGTGATCAACTTGCGGGTTCTGTGACCTTGTGAACTTATGCAAAGGGGTTGGCACACGTTTTCATCTTGACTCTCCGGTAGAAACTTTGGGGCACTCTTTGAAGTTCTTTGTGTTGGTTTGAATAGATGAATCTGAGATTGTGTGATGCATATCGTATAATCAAACCCGCGGATACTTGTGGTGACATTGGAGTATCTAGGTGACATTAGGGTTTTGGTTGATGTGTGTCTTAAGGTGTTGTTTTAGTACGAACTCTAGGGCTATTTGTGACACTTATAGGATTAGCCCAATAGATCGATCAGAAAGAATAACTTTGAGGTGGTTTCGTACCCTACAATAATCTCTTCGTTTATTCTCCCCTATTAGTGACTTTGGAGTGACTCTTTGTTGCACGTTGAGGGATTCTTATATGATCTAATTATGTTATCATTGTTGAGAGAACTTGCACTAGTGAAAGTATGACCCCTAGGCCTTGTTTCGAAGCATTGCAATACCGTTTTCGCTCAGTTTTGTTACTAGTTACCTTGCTGTTTTTATATTTTCAGATTACAAAAACCTATATCTACCATCCATATTGCACTTTTATCACCATCTCTTCGCCGAACTAGTGCACCTATACAATTTATCATTGTATTGGGTGTGTTGGGGACACAAGAGACTCTTTGTTATTTGGTTGCAGGGTTGTTAGAGAGAGACCATCTTCATCCTACGCCTCACATGGATTGATAAACCTTAGGTCATCCACTTGAGGGAAATTTGCTACTGTCCTACAAAACTCTGCGGTTGGAGGCCCAACAAGAGTCTACAAGAAGATGATTGTGTAGTAGACATCAAGCTCTTTTCTGGCGCCGTTACCGGGGAGGTTAGTGCTTGAAGGTATATCTTTAGATCTTGCAATCGAATCTTTTAGTTTCTTGTTTTATCACTAGTTTAGTCTATAAAAGAAAACTACAAAAAATGGAATTTAGGTTGCCACATATGCTTCATCTTTTTAATGTTTTTTTGTGAAAATAAGGATTCCGATAATTGTTCCAAAGTGTTAGAAGAAGAATGCAATAAAATGTTTGACACTAAATCTTTGAATGATGAGCATGATTGCAATGTTGTTAGTATGAATTCTTTTAATATCCATAGTATTGTGCGGTGAATTGCATTGAGAATCCTTATATTGCCAATTACTTGAAGACAAGAAAACAAATAGAAGATGAAGAGAATACTAATGAAGGGGAAGAGGTTTCCCAATATCCTCCTATTTTTTCTTATGATGAATCAGGTAACGAGGTGGAGTTTGTTATTCAACCAATCTCATCAATAAAGAGATTCAAAAAGGTGATTAAACCCACACATGATGTGGAGAAGAAAAAGAAAAGACGGAGAAGCAAAGGTAAAAAGGTATCCCTCCCAAATGATGTTGCTCCTGTTATTGTTATGCCCATTACTCATTGTGATGATAATAATTGCTATACTATTGGTGCTATTCATACTATTAATGATGAAAGTGATTATGCTTATGATATGCAAAGGCACAAGCTTGGGGATGCTATGTTTGATGAGAATGACATGCTTGAGAATTTATTTGCTGCAATTAATGTTTGTCCCAAGCTTGGGGATGCTATGTTTAGTGAAGATGATATTTTTAGTCCCCCAAGTTTTGATGTGAAAAATTATCATGATGATAGCATGCCTCCTATTTACGATGATTATATGGATAAAAGTGGATTTGGAGAGGTCATGACTTTATTTAGTATTGATTCCACTATTTCGGAAGAGGTTTCAATTGACTATGATGAGAACAAAGTTGCTGCTTATGATGATTATTGCGAGGATACTTATGTTATAAAAAGTAGTGATAATTATTGTCATAATTTTGAATATCATTTTACTGAACATTACTCTTTTAATGTGGAAACAATTTATAGTATTCAAGTTTCATATGATGCTCCCACTACTATTCATGAGAAGAAATTTGCTTATGTGGAGAGTAATAAAATTTCTATGCTTATGGCTCATGAAAAGAATGCTTTATATGATAGTTATATTGTTTAATTCATTCATGATGCTACTGAAAATTATTATGAGGGAGGAATATATGCTTGTGGGAATTGCAATAATATCAAGTTTCCTCTCTATGTGCTTAAAATCTTGAAGTTTTGCTTGTTTTACCTTCCTATGCTAGTTGATTCTTGTTCCCATAAGTTGTTTGCTCACAAAATCCCTAGGCATATGAAGTGGGTTATACTTAAATGTGCTAGTCATATTCTTCATGATGCTCTCTTTGTGTTTCAATTCTTATCTTTTATGTGAGCATCATTGAAATCATCATGCCTAGCTAAAAAGGCATTAAAGAAAAGCGCTTGTTGGGGGAAAACCCAACATTTACCCCTACTGTTTTTGTGTGTTCACATGATTAAGCTACTGTAGTAAACTTGTTTTATAGCTTTTTTTTCAATAAAGTGCCAAGTAAAGCCATTGGGATAGTGTGGATGATAGTTGACTTGATTCTGTGCAAAAACAGAAACTTTAGCGCACAGTACAGGAATTTCTAAAATTCACTAGAACGTGCTTTTGATCTGAATTTTTTAAACAAGATTGATATACAAATTATATACGTTGTCCTAATTTTTCAGAACATTTTGAGTTACAGAGGTATGGAAAGTTTCCAGATGACTACAGACTATTCTGTTTTTGACAGATTCTGTTTTCATTGTGTTGTTTGCTTATTTTGATGAATCTATGGGTAGTATCGGAGGGTATGAACCATGGATAAATTGGAATACAGTAGATATGACACCAATATGAATTTAGAATGAGTTCACAACAGTACCTAAGTTGTGATTTATTTTCTTATACTAACGGAGCTCATAAGATTTTCTGTTGAGTTTTGTATTGTGAAGTTTTCAAGTTTTGGGTGAAGTTTCGATGGACTACGGAATAAGGAGTGGCAAGAGCCTAAGCTTGGGGATGCCCAAGGCACCCCAAGGTAATATTCAAGGAATACCCAAGCAAATAAGCTTGGGGATGCCCCGGATGGCATCCCATCTTTCGTCTTTGTTCATCGGTAACCTTACTTGGAGCTATATTTTTATTCACCACATGATATGTGTTTTGCTTGGAGCGTCATTTTATTTTGTTTATATTTTCTTGCTGTTTTAATAATATCCCATGATCTGAAATTCTTAAATGTTAGAGAGTCTTCACATAGTTACATAAGTATTCGACTACTCATTGATCTTCACTTATATCTTTTGGAGTAGTTTGTCAGTTGCTCTAGTGATTCACTTATATCTTTTTAGAGCACGACGGTGGTTTTATTTTGAAGAAATTGATGAACTCTCATGCTTCACTTATATCATTTTGAGAGTCTATAAACAGCATGGTAATTTGCTTAGGTTATGAATCTAGTCCTAATATGATGGGCATCCAAGAGGGATATAATAAAAACTTTCATATGAGAGCGTTGAATACTATGTGAAGTTTGATTCATTATGATTGTTTTGAGATATAAAGATGGTGATCTTAGAGTCATGCTAGTGAGTAAATGTGGATTGTAGATATACTTGTGTTAAAGTTTGTGATTCCCGTAGCATGCACGTATGGTGAACCGTTATGTGATGAAGTCGGAGCATGATTTATTTATTGATTGTCTTCCTTATGAGTGGCGGTCGGTTACGAGCGATGGTCTTTTCCTACCAATCTATCCCCCTAGGAGCATGCGTGTAGTACTTTGTTTCGATAGCTAATAGACTTTTGCAATAAGTATGTGAGTTCTTTATGACTAACGTTGAGTCCATGGATTATACGCACTCTTACCCTTCCACCATTGCTAACCTCTCTAGTACCGCGCAACTTTCACCGGTGCCTTACACCCGCCTTTTACCTTCCTCAAAACAGCCACCATACCTACCTATTATGGCATTTCCATAGCCATTCCGAGATATATTGCCATGCAACTTCCATCGTTCCGTTTATTATGACAAGCTTCATCATTGTCATATTGCTTTGGATGATCATGTAGTTGACATCGTATTTGTGGCAAAGCCACCGTTCATAATTCTTTCATACATGTCACTCTTGAATCATTGCACATCCCGGTACACCGCCGGAGGCATTCATATAGAGTCATATTTTGTTCTAAGAATCGAGTTGTAATTCTTGAGTTGTAAGTAAATAAAAGTGTGATGATCTTCATTATTAGAGCATTGTCCCATGTGAGGAAAGGATGATGGAGACTATTATTCCCCCACAAGTTGGGATGAGACTCCGGACGAAAAAAAAGAGGCCAAAAAAAATGAGAGAAGGCCCAAAAAATGAGAGAAAAGAGAGAAGGGGCAATGTTAGTATCCTTTTACCACACTTGTGCTTCAAAGCAGCACCGTGATCTTCATGATAAAGAGTCTCCTATGTTGTCACTTTCATATACTAGTGGGAATTTTTCATTATAGAACTTGGCTTGTATATTCCAATGATGGGCTTCCTCAGATTGCCCTAGGTCTTCGTGAGCAAGCGAGTTGGATGCACACCCACTTAGTTTCTTTTTGAGCTTCCATAAACTTATAGCTCTAGTGCATCCGTTGCATGGCAATCCCTACTCACTCACATTGATATCTATTGATGGGCATCTCCATAGCCCGTTGATACGCCTAGTTGATGTGAGACTATCTCCCTCTTTTTGTCTTCTCCACAACCACCATATTCTATTCCACCTATAGTGCTATATCCATGGCTCACGCTCATGTATTGCGTGAAAGTTGAAAAGGTTTGAGAACACCAAAAGTATGAAACAATTGCTTGGCTTGTCATCAGGGTTGTGCATGATTTGAATATTTTGTGTGATGAAGATGGAGCCTAGCCAGACTATATGATTTTGGTGGGATAGCTTTCTTTGGCCATGTTATTTTGAGAAGACATAATTTACTTGTTAGTATGCTTGAAGTATTATTGTTTTTATGTCAATATTAAACTTTTGTTTTGAATCTTATGGATCTGAACATTCATGCCACAATAAAAAAATTACATGGATAAATATGTTAGGTAGCATTCCACATCAAAAATTCTATTTTTATCATTTACCTACTCGAGGACGAGCAGGAATTAAGCTTGGGGATACTTGATATGTCTCCAACGTTTCTATAATTTTTGCTTGTTCCATGCTATTATATTATCCATCTTGGATGTTTTATATGCATTTATATGCTATTTTATATGATTTTTGGGACTAACTTATTAACCTAGAGCCCAGTGCCAATTTCTGTTTTTCCTTGTTTTTGAGTTTCGCAGAAAAGGAATATCAAACGGAGTCCAATTGGCCTGAAAATTTACGGGGAATATTTTTGGAAAATATGAATAATACTGGAACGAAAAGATATCGGAGAGGATTCCCGAGGCCACCACAAGGGTGGAGGGAGCGCCCCCCCTAGGGCGCGCCCCCCGTCCTTGTCGTCGCCTCATGGGCCCCCTTGACTTGTCCCTGACGCCAACACCTCTTATAAATCCCAAAACCCCAGAACAAAACCTAGATCGGGAGTTCTGCCGCCGCAAGCTTCTGTAGCCACCAAAAACCAATCGGGACCCTGTTCCGGCACCCTACCGGAGGGGGAAATCATCACCGATGGCCATCTTCATCATCCCGGCGGTCTCCATGACGATGAGGGAGTAGTTCACCCTCGGGGCTGAGGGTATGTACCAGTAGCAATGTGTTTGATCTCTCTCTCTCTCTCTCTCTCTCGTGTTCTTGATTTGGCATGATCTTGATGTACCGCGAGCTTTGCTATTATAGTTGGATCTTATGATGTTTCTCCCCCTCTACCTTCTTGTAATGGATTGAGTTTTCCCTCTGAAGTTATCTTATCGGATTGAGTCTTTAAGGATTTGAGAACACTTAATGTATGTCTTGCATGTGCTTATCTGTGGTGACAATGGGATATTCACGTGATCCACTTGATGTATGTTTTGGTGATCAACTTGCGGGTTCTGTGACCTTGTGAACTTATGCATAGGGGTTGGCACACGTTTTCGTCTTGACTCTCCGGTAGAAACTTTGGGGCACTCTTTGAAGTTCTTTGTGTTGGTTTGAATAGATGAATCTGAGATTGTGTGATGCATATCGTATAATCAAACCCGCGGATACTTGTGGTGACATTGGAGTATCTAGGTGACATTAGGGTTTTGGTTGATGTGTGTCTTAAGGTGTTATTTTAGTACGAACTCTAGGGCTATTTGTGACACTTATAGGATTAGCTCAATAGATCGATCAGAAAGAATAACTTTGAGGTGGTTTCGTACCCTACAATAATCTCTTCGTTTATTCTCCCCTATTAGTGACTTTGGAGTGACTCTTTGTTGCACGTTGAGGGATTCTTATATGATCTAATTATGTTATCATTGTTGAGAGAACTTGCACTAGTGAAAGTATGAACCCTAGGCCTTGTTTCGAAGCATTGCAATACCGTTTTTGCTCACTTTTGTTACTAGTTACCTTGCTGTTTTTATATTTTCAGATTACAAAAACCTATATCTACCATCCATATTGCACTTGTATCACCATCTCTTCGCCGAACTAGTGCACCTATACAATTTATCATTGTATTGGGTGTGTTGGGGACACAAGAGACTCTTTGTTATTTGGTTGCAGGGTTGTTTGAGAGAGACCATCTTCATCCTACGCCTCCCACGCATTGATAAACCTTAGGTCATCCACTTGAGGGAAATTTGCTACTGTCCTACAAAACTCTGCGCTTGGAGGCCCAACACGAGTCTACAAGAAGAAGGTTGCGTAGTAGACATCAATCCCCGGCAAGCCAAACAGATAAGTTCCTTCTTATCCATATTTGTTTTGTAATTTGCAAACTTGTGCATATGAAAACCCCGCCACCTTCAAAACATAGGTGCTCCTACCCATAGACTTGAACGCTGCTTCGGTCAGGGTGGTCGCAGTGGCCTTTGATGGAAAGAGCTCGGCGGGGGGCTGGTCCCTTTTTTATGGTTGTGCCCGGTAGGTCTAGCCCCGTGGCAACAAACTAAGGGTACCGGCAGGATAGCTTGCCAGAGAAACTTGTTTACTTAAATGTATAGAGGCATTTCACCTCTGCATGGAGATGGTACATGCACAAGTACCCGGCAAAGTTTGTCTTTTTCATTAATATGCTGATAATCAAGTACAGATCTTACAGAACACAAACATGGATAAGGAAGTTTACATTATTTAGACTAAAGTTTGGCCCGGACCTACATATTTTAAACTAAAAAAAGATAAGTGCCCTATAATCCCTTTCTTGTCCTTCTCCTCCTAGGCACTACGGCAGGAGGCGAAGAGGGCAAAAGGGGTGCCTGGGCAGAAGCCCAGCCCGACCCCGTCGGGCCCCATTATAGGGAGCTCAACAAGGTCAGGAAGGCACACACGAAGGTGATGGTGAAGAGTGCTGCGGAAGGGTGCCCCTGACCACCGCCACGAGGGCCAGCAGGACACGGCAGGGCGAACAAACCTGCAGCCCGGGAGGAAGCCTGCCGGGGTCCAGCTGGGAGACTGTTGGAGGAGCCCGGGGCATCATCCCCACCTCTGCATCCAACTCCCCGGCAAATCGCCTTGCCAGGAATGAGATGCAGGTGCAGATGATGGTGCCGACACCTGACCGTGATGGTACGGCTGGCATTCAACCGGAGCCGGAGCTGTCACCCTCCCCGTCGACGCCGTCGTCATCACCGTCACTGTCCTCCTCATCACTATTGCTCGAGGAGGAGCTTTCGTCGTCGGTCGAGCTCTTCGCGCAGCATCCTAAGCGAGCTCCCGAGCATCCAAGACCTTGACGGAGAGCAGCTCGGCATCCATTAATTTAAAATAGAGGATGTGCCCTCCGACAAGCTGTGGGCGTAGGCAAAGGTCTTCCAGCCGCGTCAGAAGAGCATGACATGAGGGGCGGGGTTATCCACATCCACCTGTATACTGCCATTACAGCAACCCCTCATGTGCAGCTTTAGCGCGCGCGGTTGTTCAAGCTCCATCACCCACGCAAAAGGAGTAGGGAGGCGGAGGCGGCCGCGCGGGGGCTTATACAGCCTGATGATGAACTCCAGCGGTTGATCTCCGACGTGGCCTTCCATTGGGTGATGAGCGGCTGGCAGAGGTGCGATCTGAGCACCACCCTGTCCTCCTCGACCCCGGGCACCAAGGCGGCCGCGACCTCGGCCCCTCCCACCTCCTCTCACCGCGGGCTCCGCCCCCGCGATCCCAATAGGAGGGGGGAGGCGCTGTCGAGAAGAAGCCCTCGTCGGCACCACCCCTGCCCCTCACGATGGTGGTCTGAAACTACTAAAGGGAAAGGAAGGAGTGAGATGTGTGGAGAAGCACTGTGCCCTGCATCCCTTTTTATAGGCGAACAGGGCAGGGGGCTGGCTCCTCCCCCTCGAAGGCATCCGCCCTACTCCTCCAATCCGGCTCCCCCGCGCCACCAACGGCTCGTGGAATCAAGGCCGGCCCCCAGCACCACTCCATGGCGTCTGGGTATCTGCCATAGCATGCATTTCCATGCCCTTTGCATCCGCCAAACAACCCTGCACGACGCATGCGGTGGACGTGGCGGAAACGCTGCAAATGGGAAAGTTAATGGAATGGCAGTTACCACCCCATGAGCATGGGACGTGGGTAGCCCAGGGATCATGGATCATAATCTCCCCACGACGTCTTGCACGACGCGCGGGCAAACCGGAAACTGATTCAAGCTCAGATTAAAGAAGAAGCAAAGAAGATCTAAAGGGGTGAGCTACTACAGCCTCCCCGCCTGTGTACTGGATAGGGCCTACCCCGACGACACTCAGCAGCGCGTTCAGGCCAGGCCCGGGGGCTCCTGTCAGTGCAACAAACCCCAGGTATATTTCCCAGACTGTACACAGGCTCAAGAATGAGATTGCAGCATCTAGGACAAGGCCAAGCAGAAGAGACCGGCTCTTTGAAGAATCAAAGTGCGGATCAAGAAGACCAAGACCAACCCAAGGAGTAAAATACCATGATGGGAAAACCTCCCCTACCGGGCAGGCGAGCCTGGCGAGGACGAGGTTGCCCCGAAGACAGGTCTCAAGATTGCCCCGGCAGGCTTGCCGGGGACGCTGAGGGCAGATTACCCCGCCAAGGCTCCACCACTCCACCTCACAGCAATGCAAGTCACCGATCGGTGCGGTGTCGATCCCCCAAGATGCTAAGTGGCCGTTATTTGGCACGTGGCAACCATCTCCAGAGGAAATCACCTCCAAATGACAGTCGTCCAACGATGTGTCACGCAGGCATGCGAGAAGGTGGCAAAACAGCACGGCAAGGCTTGCCGGGCTAGGCTACGATGTGACACTAAGCGGCGCATTTAATGCACTCTATCCAGACTGCAGAGTTAGGTATGATTGTACTATTTGCTATCTAATCAGTATACAATGACTGATTTGCCATTGTGGTGACCCCTTGATCTATAAAAGGAGGGCCATGGCAACCTTAGAAAGGATTCGGACCCGTGTACACTCATACGCGCGTAGCTGCTCTCGCCCCGAGGCGACCTTGCCGGGCTAGAGCACTGCGTCTCCACCACGGTCCTCTCATCAATCCACCAAAGCAGGAGTAGGGTTTTACGCCTCACGACGGTCCGAACCTGGGTAAAAACTGCCCGTGTGATCACCGCCGCGCTGCCCTGCGCCCTCCACTCTTTGTGCAATGCGTCCTTCCCCCCTGCCGAACCACAAGGGGCTGATGGCCCCATAGGTGGCTGTGTTTTCCCATGACAACTACACATTCGTAAATGGTTCACGTTCCTTCTGCAGGAGAAGCAACACAAGCTTGCGCCGAAAGCGAGTCTTCGTCGATGAGGCCCAAGTGGGACACCCCTCTCAACCGGGCCTTGAACGAACTTAAGGGACTCCCTTTGGACCAGCGGCTGCAATACGGACATGTGCACGGCGCCGGAGACGGCGCCACGTGGAAGGTCTTTTACAATAGGGCCTGGAGGCCAAGAAGCAGAAAAAGAAGTTCAGTCAGGTGCACATCGACGAGAAGGTGAAGCTTGCATTAGAGAAAAAAGCAGCTGAGGACATGAAAAAAGCAGCTCAGGAGAAAATGAGTTGGTCCAGCAGGCAGTCGCTGCAGTTGTAGATGCCTACAGAAATGATTTCGCTACTAACTTGATCCCGGCTATCATCAACTAGACAAAGGAATATCTAGACAAGATGGTAGATGATTTCCCCATGCCCATCTTCATCGGGAGCAACTCGGTGAACATCACAACCGCACCATCACCTGCTCACGCAATCGCGCCCGCACCCGCACCCACTCATAGCAGCCCGTCCTCAGTCTCTGGCGCGCTAGGCGGGCCTTCGTCTTTGGTTGAGCTCGACGCCCTCATGGTAATTACACGTCGCACCAACATATATCTAGAATATTCCGTTTTTGTTGCCTTTCGGAAGATTTATGCCGCAGACATGTCTTTGCAGGCCGACGAAACCCCGTGCACCATACTCTTCTTGATCAAAGGCCAGAAAGTGGACGTGGGAAAGGCAGTGAGAACAAAGCCCTTGGAACTCATGTCCCACGGCCAGCCGATCCCCGGTGGCCACTTTAGGGTTACCTTGTCGAGTGTGAAATCGGGGCACGAGGATTTGCCTCCTTCAGTACGGCTCGGGGGAGAGGACGACGAGACCCCGCCGCGGCTTGGAAACTGCAAGGGTTGGATGCTGCTATGGCTGAAGAATCTTCTTCGTCTGGAGGCGGCCGAGAGCACAGCAATAACCACACATCAGCAAGAAGGTATGAACACCACCACCCCGCCTACGCAATTACCAGCGCCTGTAGTGCTAGGTGAGAGCGGCGGACGACACGAGGAAGGGGGTCCAATAGTGGCTGGTGTAATCGCCCCCGTACAACAAAGAATGGATGATGAGATGGACGAGGATGACCCTCTTCGGTTCCTCAATACAGGCGCCTATGACGACGACTTAGATATGATGAGTCAGCCATATGACGACTCAGGCTATCAACATGCTGATGAGGAGATGGATGATGTGCCCGGGCAGGAACGTCCTAGTAGGGTTGATTGAAAGAAGTCTCTCTTCATGCAATCCTCATAGGACACGCGTGAAGATGCCGCCTCAACGAAGGCTCAACTAGCCTAGGGTCGTACAGTGCTTAGCCCGACAACACTGGGGCAGGGGTTAAGGAAGGGTCTGGAAGGTCAGCCCAAGAAAAAGGAGAGGAAGAGACCGGCGAAGAAAGGCTCTGCTGCCTATAAACAAGCTAGAGCACATAGCAGCCAGACGCGGATTTTAAAGAGCGTGTACCCATCAAAGGTGCGGCCATGTTCCATGTCATGAGCGAGCCGATGCTACCACCGAAACCGCTAGAGGCCATATTAGGGGATCTTAGAAAACTGCACGACCATGTGCTGTCGACTGAGGTAAGCCTACTAGCCACGAAGGATCCAGGATATCCGACATACGCGGCTCGTGTGCCTGAGGGGAAGTGCTACATCGACACTAGGCCCGTGGAGGTGTTCTTTCTGCAGTTTGAGCATATCTTTGAGATGTTTCTGACAAGGCGGCTCGATTTTACAATCGTCCGCTGATACGTCTCCAATGTATCTATAATTTTTTATTGTTCCATGCTATTATATTATCTGTTTTGGATGTTTATATGGATCAATATACTATTTTATATTACTTTTGGGACTAACCTATTAACCTAGACCCCAGTGCCAGTTTCTGTTTTTTTTCTTATTTTTGAGTTTCACAGAAAAGGAATACCAAACGGAGTCCAAACGGAATAAAACTTTCGCGATGATTTTTCTTGGACCAGAAGGAAACCAGGAGACTTGGAGATGAAGTCGGAGGAGCCATGAGGCGGCCACAAGGACGGAGGGCGCGCCCAGGGGGGTAGGGCACGCCCCCACCCTTGTGGGCCCCTCGTGCACCTACTGACCTATTTCTTTCGCCTATATATACTCATATATCCCCAAACCAACAGAGGCATCCACGAAAATACTTTTCCACTGCCGCAACCTTTTGTACCCGTGAGATCCCATCTAGGGACCTTTTCCGGCACCCTGCCGGAGGGGGATTCGATCACGGAGGGCTTCTACATCAACACCATTGCCCTTCCGATGAAGCGTGAGTAGTTTACCACAGACCACGGGTCCATAGCTAGTAGCTAGATGGCTTCTTCTCTCTCTTTGATTCTCAATACCATGTTCTCCTCGATGTTCTTGGAGATCTATTCAATGTAATACTTTTTTGCGGTGTGTTTGCCGAGATCCGATGAATTGTGGATTTATGATCAGCTTATCTATGAATATTATTTGAATCTTCTCTGAATTCTTTTATGCATGATTTGATATCTTTGTAATTCTCTTCGAACTATCGGTTTGGTTTGGCCAACTAGATTGGTTTTTCTTGCAATGGGAGAAGTGCTTAGCTTTGGGTCCAATCTTGTGGTGTCCTTTCCCAGTGACAGTAGGGGCAGCAAGGCACATATTGTATTGTTGCCATCGAGGATAAAAAGATGGGTTTTTCATCATATTGCTTGAGTTAATTCCTCTACATCATGTCATATTACTTAATGCATTACTCCGTTCTTTATGAACTTAATACTCTAGATGCATGCTGGATAGCGGTCGATGTGTGGAGTAATAGTAGTAGATGCAGAATCGTTTTGGTCTACTTGACATGGACGTGATGCCTATATTCATGATCATTGCCTTAGATATCGTCATAACTTTGCGCTTTTCTATCAATTGCTCGGCAATAATTTGTTCACCCACCGTATTATTTTCTATCTTGAGAGAAGCCTCAAGTGAAACCTATGGCCCCTGGGTCTATTTTCCATCATATAATCTTCTACTTTTCATCATACAAGTTTTCGATCTACTATTTTGAATCTTTTACTTTCCGATCTATAAAACAAAAATACCAAAAATATTTATTTATCGTTTATCTATCTCTATCAGATCTCACTTTTGCAAATAACCGTCAAGGGATTGACAACCCCTTTATCCCGTTGGGTGCAAGTTGTTTGATTGTTTGTGTAGGTATTCGGTGATTTGTGCCTTGTCTCCTACTGGATTGATACCTTGGTTCTCAAACTAGGCGAAATACTTATCTCTACTTTGCTGCATTACCCTTTCCTCTTAAAGGGAAAAACCAACGCAAGCTCAAGAAGTAGCAGGAAGAATTTCTGGCGCCGTTGCCGGGGAGATCTACGCCAAGTGATGACATACCAAGTACCCATCATAAACTCTCATCTCTTGCATTACATTATTCACCATTTGCCTCTCATTTTCCTCTCCCCCACTTCTAAAACGATTTTCGAAAAGATTTTCCTTTTTCTTTGCCCCTCTCTTTGCCTTTTCTTCGTCCCTCTTCCATTCGTCTTCTTCGTTTGCTTTTTGTGTGCTCGTGTGTTGGATTGCTTGCTTTGTCACGATGGCTCAAGAGAATACCAAATTGTGTGACTTTTCCAACACCAACAACAATGATTTTATTAGTACTCCGATTGCTCCCGCCACTAGTGCGGAATCTTGTGAAATTAATGCCGCTTTGTTGAATCTTGTTATGAAAGATCAATTTTTTGGCCTTCCTAGTGAAGATGCCGCATCCCATCTAAACAATTTCATTGATTTGTGTGATATGCAAAAGAAAAAAGATGTGGATAATGATATTGTTAAATTGAAGCTATTTCCGTTCTCACTGTGAGATCATGCTAAAACTTGGTTTTCATCTTTGCCTAAAAATAGTATTAATTCATGGAATAAGTGTAAAGATGCTTTTATTTCCAAGTATTTTCCTCCCGCTAAGATCATCTCCCTTAGGAACGATATTATGAATTTTAAGCAACTTGATCATGAACATGTTGCACAATCTTGGGAGATAATGAAATTGATGATACGAAATTGCCCTACTCATGGTTTGAATTTGTGGATGATTATACAAAAAATTTATGCCGGATTGAATTTTGCTTCTAGAATCTTTTAGATTCGTCTGCGGGAGGCAATTTTATGGAAATTACTCTAGGAGAAGCTACCAAACTTCTAGATAATATTATGGTTAATTATTCTCAATGGCATACCGAAAGATCTTCCACTAGTAAAAAAGTGCTTGCGATTGAAGAGATTAATGTTTTGAGTGGAAAGATGGATGAACTTAAGAAATTATTTGCTATCAAGAGTGCTTCTTTGGATCCTAATGATATGCCTTTGTCCACTTTGATTGAAAATAATAATGAATCTATGGATGTGAATTTTGTTGGTAGGAACAATTTTGGTAATAACGCGTATAGAGGTAATTTTAATCCTAGGCCATTTCTTAGTAATTCCTCTAATAATTATGGTAATTCCTACAATAATTCTTATGGAAATTATAATAAGATGCCCTCTGATTTTTAAAATAGTGTAAAAGAATTTATGAGTTCGCAAAAGAATTTCAATGCTTTGATTGAAGAAAATTTGCTTAAGATTGATGATTTGGCTAGGAACGTGGATAGAATTTCTCTTGATGTTGACTCTTTGAAACTTAGATCTATTCCACCCAAGCATGATATCAATGAGTCTCTCAAAGCTATGAGAATTTCCATTGATGAGTGCAAAGAAAGAACCGCTAAGATGCGTGCAAAAAAGGATTGGTTTGTAAAACCATGTTCTCCTAGTTTCCGTGAAAATAATGATGAAGATCTTAAAGTGATTGATGTGACTCCTATTGAATCTTTGTTTTCCAATATAAATCTTGATAAACATGGGACTGAAGATGAGTCAACTTTAGTTAAAAGGCGTCCCAATGATTCGGAGTTTTTAGATCTTGATGCAAAAATTGATAAAAGTGGGATTGGAGAGGTCAAAACTTTAAGTAGCAATGAACCCACTCTTTTGGATTTCAAGGAATTTAATTATGATAATTGTTATTTAATAGATTGTATTTCCTTGTTGGAATCCATGTTGAATTCTCCTCATGCTTATAATCAAAACAAAGCTTTTACTAAACATATCGTTGATGCTATGATGCAATCTTTTGAAGAAAAGCTTGAATTGGAAGTTTCTATCTCTAGAAAACTATATGATGAGTGGGAACCTACTATTAAGATTAATATTAAAGATTATGAGTGCTATGCTTTGTGTTATTTGGGTGCTAGTGTTTCCACGATTCCAAAAACTTTATGTGATATGTTAGGTTTTCGTGAATTTGATGATTGTTCTTTAAATTTGCATCTCGCGGATTCCACTATTAAGAAACCTATGGGAAAGATTAATGATGTTCTTATTGTTGCAAATAGGAATTATGTGCCCGTAGATTTCATTGTTCTTGATATATATTGGAATCCGACATGTCCAATTATTCTTGGTAGACCTTTCCTTAGAACGATTGGTGCAATTATTGATATGAAAGAAGGAAACATTAGATTTCAATTTACATTAAGGAAGCGCATGGCGCACTTTCCTAGAAAGAAAATTAAATTTCCATATGAATCTATTATGAGAGCTACTTATGGATTGCATACCATAGATGATAATACCTAGATCTATTCGTGTTTTTATGCCTAGCTAAGGGCGTTAAACAATAGCGCTTGTTGGGAGGCAACCCAATTTTATTTTTGTTTTTGCTTTTTTTGGTTCTGTTTTGCAATAAATAATTCATATATCCTCTGGTTAGGTGTGGTTTTATGTTTAAATTAGTGTTTGTGCCAAGTAAGACCTTTGGGATGGCTTACGGTGATAATTGATTTGATCTTGCTGAAAAAAAAGAAACTTTTGCGTCCAGTCTCAGAATTTTAATAATTCACTGGAGTGTTGAAAAACACTGAATTTTTATACATATTTATATACAAATTTCCTCTGTTGTCCTAATTTTTCAGAATTTTTGGAGTTACATAAGTATTAGAAAAATTCGGATCTTCGCAGACTGTTCTGTTTTTGACAGATTCTGTTTTCTTTGTGTTGTTTGCTTATTTTGATGAATCTATGGGTAGTATCGGGGGGTATGAACCATGGAAAAGTTGGAATACAGTAGATATTACACCAATATAAATAAATAATGATTTCACAACAGTACCAAAGTGGTGATTTATTTTCTTATACTAACGGAGCTTATGAGATTTTCTGTTGAGTTTTGTGTTGTGAAGTTTTCAAGTTTTGGGTAAGGATTTGATGGACTATGGAATAAGGAGTGGCAAGAGCCTAAGCTTGGGGATGCCCAAGGCACCCCAAGGTAATATTCAGGGACAACCAAGAGCCTATGCTTGGGATGCCCCGGAAGGCATCCCCTCTTTCGTCTTCGTCTATCGATAACTTTACTTGAGGCTATATTTTTATTCAGCACATGATATGTGTTTTGCTTGGAGCGTCTTGTATAATTTGAGTCTTTGCTTTTTAGTTTTCCTCAATCATCCTTTCTTTACACACCTTTTGAGAGGGACACGCATGAATCGTGATTTATTAGAATACTCTTTGTGCTTCACTTATATCTTTTGAGCTAGGCAATTTTGCTCTAGTGCTTCACTTATATCTTTTTAGAGCACGGCGGTGGCTTTATTTTGTAGAAATTATTGAACTCTCATGCTTCACTTATATTATTTTGAGAGTCTTTAAACAGCATGGTAATTTTCTTTGGTTACAAATTTAGTCCTAATATGATAGGCATCCAAAAGGGATATAATAGAAACTTTCATATAAAGTGCATTGAATACTATGAGAAGTTTGATTCCTTATGATTGTTTTGAGATATAAGGATGGTGATATTAGAGTCATGCTAGTGAGTAATTGTGAATTTGAGAAATACTTGTGTTAAGGTTTGTGAGTCCCGTAGCATGCACGTATGGTGAACCGTTATGTAACGAAGTTGGAGCATGAGATATTTTTTGATTGTCTTCCTTATGAGTGGCGGTCGGGGACGAGCGATGGTATTTTCCTACAAATCTATCCCCCTAGGAGCATGCGCGTAGTACTTTGTTTCGATGACTAATAGATTTTTGCAATAAGTATGTGAGTTCTTTATGACTAATGTTGAGTCCATGGATTATACGCACTCTCACCCTTCAACCATTGCTAGCCTCTCTTGTTCCGCGCAACTTTCGCCGGTACAATACACCCACCATATACCTTCCTCAAAACAGCCACCATACCTACCTATTATGGCATTTTCATAGCCATTCCGAGATATATTGCCATGCAACTTTCCACCGTTCCGTTTGCTATGACACGCATCATCAGTGTCATATTGCTTTGCATGATCATGTAGTTGACATCGTATTTGTGGCAAAGCCACCGTTCATAATTCTTTCATACATGTCACTCTTGATTCATTGCACATCCTGGTACACCGCCGGAGGCATTCATATAGAGTCATATTTTGTTCTAGTATCGAGTTGTAATTTTTTGAGTTGTAAGTAAATAGAAGTATGATGATCTTCATTATTAGAGCATTGTCCCATGTGAGGAAAAAAAGAAAGAGGCCAAAGAAGCCAAAGAAAAAAAAGAGAAAGAAAAAAAATGAAGGAGAAAAAAATGAGAGAAAAAGAGAGAAGGGGCAATGTTACTATCCTTTTTCCATACTTGTGCTTCAAAGTAGCACCATGATCTTCATGATAGAGAGTCTCCTATGTTGTCACTTTCATATACTAGTGGGAATTTTTCATTATAGAACTTGGCTTGTATATTCCAACGATGGGCTTCCTCAAATTGCCCTAGGTCTTCATGAGCAAGCAAGTTGGATGCACACCCACTTAGTTTTCTTTTTGAGCTTTCATACACTTTTAGCTCTAGTGCATCCGTTGCATGGCAATCCCTACTCACTCACATTGATATCTATTGATGGGCATCTCCATAGCCCGTTGATACGCCTAGTTGATGTGAGACTATCTCCCTCTTTTTGTCTTCTCCACAACCACCATATTCTATTCCACCTATAGTGCTATGTTCATGACTCACGCTCATGTATTGCGTGAAAGTTGAAAAGGTTTGAGAACGTCAAAAGTATGAAACAATTGCTTGGCTTGTCATCGGGGTTGTGCATGATTTGAGTATTTTGTGTGATGAAGAGAGCATAGCCAGACTATATGATTTTGTAGGGATAAGCTTTCTTTGGCCATGTTATTTTGAGAAGACATAATTGCCTTGTTAGTATGCTTGAAGTATTATTGTTTTTATGTCAATATTAAAATTTTGTTTTGAATCTTACGGATCTGAACATTCATGCCACAATAAAGAAAATTACATGGATAAATATGTTAGGTAGCATTCCACATCAAAAATTCTGTTTTTATCATTTACCTACTCGACGACGAGCAGGAATTAAGCTTGGGGATGCTTGATACGTCTCCAACGTATCTATAATTTTTTATTGTTCCATGCTATTATATTATCTATTTTGGATGTTTTATATGCATTAAAATGCTATTTTATACTATTTTTGGGGCTAACCTACTAACCTAGAGCCCAGTGCCAGTTTCTGTTTTTTCCTTGTTTTTGAGTTTCGCAGAAAAGGAATACCAAACGGAGTCCAAACGGAATAAAACTTTCACGATGATTTTTCTTGGACCAGAAGCAAACCACGAGACTTGGAGATGAAGTCGAAGGAGCCACGAGGCGGCCACAAGGACGGAGGGTGCGCCCAGGGGATAGGGCGCGCCCCCCACCCTTGTGGGCCCCTCGTGCACCTCCTGACCTAATTCTTTCGCCTATATATACTCATATATCCCCAAACCAACAGAGGCATCCACGAAAAGACTTTTCCACCGCCGCAACCTTCTGTACCCGTGAGATCCCATTAGGGACCTTTTCTGGCACCCTGCCGGAGGGGGATTCGATCACGGAGGGCTTCTACATCAACACCATTGCCCTTCCGATGAAGCGTGAGTAGTTTACCACAGACCTACGGGTCCATAGCTAGTAGCTAGATGGCTTCTTCTTCTCTCTTTGATTCTCAATACCATGTTCTCCTCGATGTTCTTGGAGATCTATTCGACGTAATACTTTTTTGCGGTGTGTTTGCCGAGATCCGATGAATTGTGGATTTATGATCAGCTTATCTATGAATATTATTTGAATCGTCTCTGAATTCTTTTATGAATGATTTGATATCTTTGTAATTCTCTTCGAACTATCGGTTTGGTTTGGCCAACTAGATTGGTTTTTCTTGCAATGGGAGAAGTGCTTAGCTTTGGGTTCAATCTTGCGGTGTCCTTTCCCAGTGACAGTAGGGGCAGCAAGGCACGTATTGTATTGTTGCCATCGAGGATAAAAAGATGGGGTTTTCATCATATTGCTTGAGTTAATTCCTCTACATCATGTCATCTTACTTAATGCATTACTCCGTTCTTTATGAACTTAATACTCTAGATGCATGCTGGATAGCGGTCGATGTGTGGAGTAATAGTAATAGATGCAGAATCATTTCGGTCTACTTGACACGGACGTGATGCCTATATTCATGATCATTGCCTTAGATATCGTCATAACTTTGCGCTATTCTATCAATTGCTCGGCAGTAATTTGTTCACCCACCGTATTATTTTCTATCTTGAGAGAAGCCTCTAGTGAAACCTATGTCCCCCGGGTCTATTTTCCATCATATAATCTTCTACTTTTCATCCTACAAGTTTCCGATCTACTATTTTGCAATCTTTTACTTTCCAATCTATAAAACAAAAATACCAAAAATATTTACTTTATCGTTTATCTATCTCTATCAGATCTCACTTTTGCAAATAACCGTGAAGGGATTGACAACCCCTTTATCGCGTTGGGTACAAGTTGTTTGATTGTTTGTGCAGGTATTCGGTGATTTGTGCGTTGTCTCCTACTGGATTGATACCTTGGTTCTCAAACTGAGGGAAATACTTATCTCTACTTTGCTGCGTTACTCAAAGTTTTTTTCAAGAAAACCCTAAGGCAGGAGATATCAACTATGGAATGATAGCTCATGGCAATGACAAGGCCAGAAACACTGCTATCCATGATGTTATCGCCCGCTTATGCTATTATCGCCGTGCTGAGTTAAGCATGCATTTCGTCGGAAGGATTGAATGACAAAAGGGCTAATGGAGCACCTATCAGCAAAAGATGAAGTTTTAACCTTAGCTGGTGTATCGCCAGGATCTGGAGTATTACATCAAAATATATATTTTAAGATGGACCTTCAGGAAGCCGTATTTGACAAGGAAGCATTTCGTGAAGAACTCAGGACCCAGAAGCTGAAAGTAGCCAAGCTGGAGGAGCAAAACCTCGAGATACCAGAGATTCGTCAGGAACTGAAGGACAGTAGGACCATGGTTCATGCCAAGGATGTTGAAACCCAGAAGTTTGGAACGCAACTCCAGAATATTAAAGGACACCACGAGAGACTTCGCGTCAACAAAGATGATCTGGCAAAAGAACTTGAGAAGGTCAAGCACGATCGGAAGAAGCCCATCGGAGACATGAACAGGACTTGAAGAGTTTGGTGACTTTGAAGATTTATTGACCTTTAGAAGACCAAACCCCTGTTATATACTTACGTTAGATACGACGATTGTGAGCTGTCATTTGTTTGATGTTTTTCCGACAGCCACAAAATAAAATCTGTCTCTTCAAAACTATTGTTTGTATTGTGTGTATCCCCCTCTATCTCTCTTTCTCACCCCAAAACCATTGACCCAATAGAGGATGAATGGAGATGAACTCATATTTTCTGGACCAATAACTCAATTGGAGATGGACCGATGGATTCAGAACATGGAAGATCACCTGAAGATTAACACTATAGCTGGAAAGGATATGACCCAGCATGCTCTTCAGTGCTTTGAAAGAGGTGCTGCTACTTGGTGGAGGATGTACCAAACCATCAATGGATGGCAAAGAGTAACCACTTGGAAAGAATTTTAGTTGACTCTGCTAAAGTCTCGGCTTGTGTCCCAGAAGTTGAAGCCTTATGGAAATGATATGAAGAAACCTTGTGCATGCAAGCTCTGTGGAGAAATAGGACACAACCATAAAGAACACAAGGATGAATGCCCTTATTGTGAAGAAATTCACCCAGCTGAAGAATGCCCAACTAGGCAGATTACTTATTTCTTGTGTGAAGGGACTACCCACTACCCTGCTCAGTGTCACATTTACCCCATAGTACAATGAACCATCCAACAGAAGAAAGAAGCAATGAAAGGAGCCCTCATGGAAATTTTAGAAGAACCTGTGATGAAGGAAGAGGTGGAGGACACACCCGAAGAAGACCCAATTTAACTCTGCACCAAGTCATGCTATTCATGTGGAGAAGAAGGACACATATCCCAGAATTGTCCGAAGGAGGATCTAGTAGAATTCCCGACAGTGGAAGTAGAGTATGACCCACAAGAGATAGAAGCCCTGATTGGCACGAAAAAGTCCAGGAAGAGAAATAGATTGGACTCCAAGAACAACCAAATTTCTACAAAGAAGGACCTGAGTCATATCACATGTTTTAGGTGCAAAGATTTAGGACACTACTTCAGCGATTGCCCAAAAAGGAAGCCGAGGACCCAAGGAGGCTATGTAATCACTAGGAAACCACGAGACTTGTCAGAAGTAATATGTTTCTGCTGTAATGAAGCAGGGCACCTTGCCAGAGATTGTCCCAATGAGAAGGAGGCTTGTACTAAATAGTGGTGTCAAAAAAGAAATATAGTAGTAGTAGTGGGAACAATTCTTTTTTTTAGACTCAGGTGTTGAGTTGAGGAATGTAATGGAAATGCAAGAAGATTGTAGTAAATTCATGAAATCAATAAAGTTCATGTGTCATGATTTCATAAGTTGAATTTTATTGAGTTGTTACTCTATGAAGAAAGATTTTGACCATTTTCGAGGATATGAGAAATATGGTCTATGGAAGACTTTGTGCATTCAAGGGTGGTAGTACCCTGTGAGGACCCTTGACCCCTGGAAAAGATAATGATATTCCACGAAGTGGACTTCGGACAAAGTACGAGTTTTATCTCGATATGTGGGATACCCCAAGAATATGAAGGGATGAAGTACTATTGGTTATAAAGGAAGTATAATGTTGGTAATAAGGAGCAATTATAACCCCAGTATGAGTTGAAGCTATAAACGTGAGGAGGTGAGCCCATGACCCACACGCTCCAGGACCTGCCAAGAAGCAAGCACACTCTTGCTGAAGGAAAAACCCTGGAAGAAGATACGACTTTTTCAACAGACGATCTTATAGGAGTTACGCAAAACCTGAGAGTTGTGAAGAAACGATAGAGGTTGTTTGGCTTGCAGAATCCATGGATTTATCCGAACTCGGTTCGTCGACAAGAGAAATTCTGCAATGCTTGTGAGGATGACCGAGTGTTAGAATGCGAGATTCGCTAAACCATGTACAAGGTAATGATTTGGGTGCGGGATGGATTGATCACCATACCGACTTACTCTTATTATTCGCCTTGCTATATGGGATGGTAAATCTGAGTGACTTACCCATAGTAGAGCGACGACGATCAAAACCTTGTTTAAACCTTAGAATGGTATGACAATTTTCCCTTGTACAAGGCAGCTGTTGCCAATCGTAGGTCATACGGTGAGAATGAAGCCCAGACCCATTTTCTGTAGGGACCCAGTCAAATTGTTTGATCACCACCATGAGATATCGATAGTTGTTTAGTATTGGCGCCAGACCTGTCAGCTAAAGAAGACCCAGTCGCCGAAGAACCTTAATTACCATGATGCAAGGACACAAGGATTGAGGAAAAGGTTATGCCACTACCGGAAGAGCCCAGAGAAGGAAATGACCCTGAAGATCTGAGAAGATCGACACTGTCAACAATAAGGATGGAGTACATGAGTTTTGATGGAACCGTAACCATGCTTCTAAGGGTGGTAGCATCCCAGATCTTCGCGACAATCAACGGATTTTGAGGAGACCCTGAACCTAACCTATTTCTTGCTAGCCTCTCCGAATCTCGAGGGCGAGATTCATTTTAAGGGTGGTAGGTTTGTAACATCGCAAAATTCTAAATTTTGGAATGTTATATTAAATAAATAGTTTTGATTGATTGTTTGATTAGGGTGTGGTTGTTTGTGTGAAATTGAGTGAAATTTGAAACTTTTTTTGAGAGGGAATAAAATGACTTTCCCAAAACTTTCACCTTGCATTTATGATCTCCTTGAATTCAAATCTATTTCATTACAAACCCTAGAGTGAAGATAACATGACTTCTTCTAATTTAAAAGGGGTTTCGAAAAGATCTGAATTTCATTTGAAAATATTTCAACTTCAGAAACTTTATGCAACTCAATAATTTTCATGAGAGAAGATAAAATGACTTCTTCAAATCTTATGAAATATGAGTTGGAAGTTTCAAAGAATCAAAATTTAAAGTCCCTTTGAAAATTATTTTCAATTTGGAGTTATTTGGTTTTTATTCAAATTATTTTTCTCCAAAAATAAAATATATGGAAATTAGGGTAAAATGATTCCCTTCAATAGAAAATTGGAGAGAAATAAATTTGAAATCATTTTGGTATTTTTAAAATGATTTTTTTTGGGTTTTATTGCAGCAGTAGCACTGTTTGCTTTATTTAAATTTTTGTGTATTTTATTTGATGCTAGAAAAATGTTCACATTGTAGATTATCTTTTTCTGAAAATTTTGATATATAATATGCCTATATATCATTTTTATTATTTATTGTTTTCTTTTTATTTTCTGTAAAATTCTTTAAAAAAAACTTTCGGACCGAACTGGGCCGAAGGCCCAGCCGGCCCAACGCGCCGTCGCCTTCCCCGCCGTGCCCAAGCCGGACTCCGCCGGAGTCCGAGCCGCCACCGCCTTGCCCTGCCCCCTCCTCCACGCAACACGCCGCCCCTCCCATCCTTAAGTAGCGCCGCCCCGGACCCCTCGCTCCCCCTCCCGAGCCGCGCCGCCGCCCTCGCAAGTCGCCGCCGCCGCTTCGCGTCGCCGCCCCGCGCCGTCCCGCCTCGCCACTGCTTCTCGCCGCCGCCTCCGCCCATCGTCGCCGACCCCTGAGCCGCCGCCCGATCCAAGTCGCCGCCACCGCCGTCTCGCCGGAAACCGCCGCCGCCGTCGAACCGCCGGTTCTTCCGGACCGGTAATAAACCGTCCCCGGTCCGATCCGGTTTTCTCTTTAGGGTTCGGTTTTAGTTTTAAACCCGCTTATTATTTATTTTTGTTATTTAGCGAACGCTCACTAGGTTAGCCTCTGTAGCGGACGAATTCATCGCTTAAGTCTCTGTAGCAAACGTTCGTTCGTTAGTGTTTCTGTTTTGTAGCCAGGGACCCAGTTACAAATAAGTTTCTTACAGATTAGTCCCTGATTTTCAAACCCTCACAACTTTTAAACTGTTTATCCAAATCCAACGAAACCAATGCCAACTTCTTCGTTTTGATCCCCTCTGTCCAGATAACCAACTTAAACATATTTTTGAAAGTTTAAAATTTGGTTTCAAATAGATTTGAATTTGAACTTCTTTTGTTCATAACTTGAGTTTCGTAACTCCGATTTAATTGATTCTTTTTGCTAATTGAAGCTCTTGATCTAAACTTTCTGATAAGACCAAATCCACCCAATTTTGGTACTGTTAGAAATTGTTTTCTGTTACAAGAGTTAATTGTTTGTTTTCGAAGTTTTCCGAGATCTTTTCTTCGATTCTTTTGCATGAGTGCTTATGTATGCAATTGTTTGCTTACGATAGACTGAACGGAGTGTGACGAGTAGAACTATCAGGAATTATGAGTGCGAAGGATCTTCATCAACAGTACAAGGCAAGTAACACATTTATCATACTTCCTTATTACCCAGTTTTTATGCATTAGTTACAATCCTCAAACACTGCATGATTAGGATGTGATTAACTTGTGGGTACTGGGAAGTAGTTGATGAGGTAGAACCTATTGTCTTATATTCAAACCTTGGGAGTTATTACGTTATGCTTACTTTGCTATGCTAAGCTCGTAGACGTGGTTTGGTTTGAGAGAATTCATGAAAGATGTGAGAGTTATTGTTAACTAAGGTTTAACTTAAGGTGGCTACTTTAATACACATCTGGGTGGAATGGTTTGGGGCACCCTGGGGATACCAGTGGCTTGCCCGGACACCTGGGAATCCAGTGTTGTCCTAGGAGATCCCGGGGTTACCGTGTGATCATCCGATGGTTTGCCACCCAGGCTCAAAGGGATCATAAGATTATTCAAGCTAGAAACTTCCGTGTGCAGCCACAAGCCATTATGGAATCTGGCATAGTTGAGTATGTTGTGTGACCTCTTTCAGTGGTAAACTAGCAGATGTAGGGGATGTAGGTGGTACGGTTTACCCGTCGAAAGAATTAATGCTTCTGAAAGACTGTGTCTCGGTCATCCGTTTCTCAAACACCATGTAGTGCGAGAAATCCAACGGAGGAGATCGAGTCTTGTGGGGAAAAGTGCGCAAACCTCTGCAGAGTGTACAAACTAATCATGATTAGCCGTGTCCCCGGTTCTGGACATCTTGAGTATCTGGTACTTGAATTATTGATTTGATCTCATCACATTACTTAATTAATTTGATTGGGTTGTTAACTTTTAATTGGGATTGAGTTGGGGTTACCTTCTCAATGTTTTCAACAAACTTAGTAGTAAATAAAATATATTCCTTTGTTGTAGGGAAAAATTGGCTTTGTGCAAAATTAAACTTAGAGCCTCCACCAGCCAAATATGCATGTAGTGATAGATATTGTTCATCATTATCCTATGGTGTGAATTTGCCAGTACATTCAATGTACTGACCTACATGGCTGCAACGTCTCATGTTGCAGGAATTCTTCCGACGAGTAAGTGATACGTTAGGGTTACGATGTCTACACTCAACTTTGCCGTTGGTGTTGTTGGGAACTCCACAACCTTGTTGTTACTTCCGCTATATGGATTGAGGTAATAGTATTTACGTTACTTTATACATGTGATTTACCTCTGTTATAAATCCTCGAGTACTGTGTGTGTCAGCATACCGATCCAGGGATGACACTTAAGCACAGAGACTTGATCCATTTGGGTCGGGTCGCTACAGAAGGGATCACCAAAAGATTTGCATGACAACCAGAAGCGATGATCATATCCGCAAGTGGGTAGAATCTCAAGGAGAAGCGGATTATAAACTTAGAGATGACTTCTTTCGCATCCAGAGGGACATTGCGACGATCATCATGAAAGAAGTCGTCGAAGAAAAGGGGATGTTCCACCACGACCCTATATCGCGAGCTGATGTCCGAACTCGCATAGGCATGCAACATCAGGACCTCACGCCACTCAAGAAGCTAGGGTGCATCCTCGATGATACGGAAGGATGGAACTTCTAGTGATTTACGATGCCGATGACGATGATATGTGTCGGTTGAACTTGTATACTTTCTGTAGTGATGAAACTTTGTGATGTCCACGGTCCGTGCTGAACTTGCGTAATGCTACTTTGTTAGTTTGGGTACGATGACCTGCGTACCTCTAGTTAATTAGTTTGTGTACGATGAAACTGCATTGATTATTTATGTTTACTATATGTTGCATCTATTTGCTAACCCTTTCTTTTTCGTGTTGCTCAAGTATATTTTGTTTCATATGATTGTACATTCTCTTGATGAAGATGCATCTCTAACAGGTACCTAGATCCTTGATGGCAAAGAAGCAGTGCTATGCCGTGTACACTGGGAAGGTTCCGGGAGTGTCCGACGAGTGGCCCGAGTGTCAGGCGCAAGTGGACCGGTTCTCAGGCGCCACCCATAAAGGGTTCAAAAGCAGACAAGAAGCAGAAGCTAGTTACTTGAGGTTTATGCTAGCGCGAGAGAGGACTCATAACCACCGCCTCATGTACTGCATAGTTCCGCTCTCACTCATAGTGATAGCTCTTCTCGTGTATATCATTGTTTAGATGGATGACGATGTAGTTGCAAGTATTCGAGACTTGTATCGCTATTTCGAGATGATGATGAGAGACCACTTTGTGTTGGATGATGATTATGATGATGACATGATTTGATGAGACTATTTGTATGTGTATGCTATGATTACATTTGTATGTGTATGATATGCTAGAGATTATTGTATAAAGCCTATACAAAAACAAAAGAAATATGCAGAAAAAAAATCAAAAACTAATAAAACTAGCAGTAGCGAGGGGAATGAAGTTAGCAGCAGCGTGCACTTAGCAGTAGCGCTGCTTATGGTAAAGCGCTACAGCTATTAGCAGCATCGCGTTTCAGTGAAGCCCGCTACTGCTACCCATGTAAAGCAGTAGCGCGGTTCAACCCGCGCTACTGTTACAAGTTAGCTGTAGAGCCGTATCAGTAGCACGGGACCCCGCGCTACTGCTAGGCTTTTCCCTAGTAGTGAGATATTGAACAAAATCACAATGAATATGAGAATGCGCACATCAGAAGAGTATCCCGGAACAGTGCAATGACTAACAAACGTGGCATCAAGGCATTGAGTTCCATTCTGGATGGAATGAAGCCCACACGCTCCACACCTACAGATTCGTGTTCAGAATATGATCTTAACGACTATTCCGAGCTCAAGGAGTCAAAGGCAGATGGCCTATCCTGTTCACCCTACAAGATCCATGTTCTAATTTGGCAAGGTTTTATTGGTTGCACGTAACTTGCGTAAGCTGTCTTGCGTTTCTTCTGCTTCTTTGCACCGCCATCTGCTTAGTTTATTCATCATATATGTGAAGATGCCATGCCCACCCATTATCAATACACATTTCATTTGTCATCAAACCATGTTTTTCCATTCAAATGTTGTTCTTGTGTATCAGACATCTAAAAGGAAGAGGGTGATTGCAGAACCTGAAGGAGTAGTAGCAAAGTCCTTGAAAAAGGTGGTGGTACCGCAGAAATCAGATAGCACCACACTTATATTGGCGATAGAACCAGTGCCACAAAACCTAGGATATCGCAACTATGTTGCTCGCTGCTTTGCTCTTGTTAGTACATGTTGTCTTGTATCGCTGTACTTACATTCATACCTGGTTGATTATGTGATATCAGTGTGCATGATAACCTGCATATCCACTGTTCGCTCCTAATTATCAGATCTATATTAATGCTTACATTAATGTAGAATAAACCCAATGCTTAAGAAGAAGTTTAGCTCTACATTGTTCTTGTAAGTATCTGTTGTCCTTTATCACTGTACTTATATTGTCAGCTAGTTGTTCATGTACCATCACTTTGCAGCTTATTTTCCCTTGGCATCCATTCTACACATCAGATATATGTTTACTCTTACCACAATGTTGAATAAAACCAATGCTATTGTAGATGTTTAGCTCTGCATTACTCTTGTCAGTACCTTTTGGTTGTATGATGTACCTACATTTATAGCTAGTTGATTATGTAGCATCACTCTACATCTTATCTTAAATAATCTCCATTTGTTCCTATATTATCACTTCTATATTTACTCTTACCAAAATGTAGAATAAAGGCAATGCTTATGAAGAAGACTCTGTGGTAAACTTCTTGAATTGCCCCCCATCAACATGGAAAAGGGCTTTATAGAGTCGGTCTTCATTACTAACGTAAGTTTGTCCTTCTCGAGCCTTCAAACTTTGTTGTGTATATTTGGATAGCAATGACTGCCAGTGCTGTTTATTTTTGTCATTTGCATCAAATTGCATGTTTAAAGTTTATTATGAAGAAGTTCATAAACATAAGTTTCTCCTTCTCAATTTAAGTTTTTAGTTGTACAACCTAATTTCTTATTCATACCATGTAAATTAAACTAAACATAGCAAGTGATCTTCCTTAGCACTGCATGTATGCTTGTGTTGTTGATCTATAATCTAGTGGTGTGGTCAAACTACCAACTCCAGGATAGTGTCATATCCTGCTATGTCTTAACTATGAACAATGCATATTATGTTCATGTTATTTAAATCGTGTCTCTATATTTACCAATCTGAAATGGGATAAATTGATAGTGTTAGGACCGAGAGTATATCGACCAGAGGGGGGGTGAATGGGAGAATCAAAATTTCTTTCAAAGATTTTGAAGCTTATCCCAATCACAGCAGCGGAATAGAGTATCGAAGGAAATAAACTAAATCAATCTTCTTCGTTAGAAGCACAATCCTCGATGAAGGATGTAATGATAGTACGTGCACAAGAAATGACTGGTTTAACTACGATAAGTGTAATGCAGCAAGCAAACAAATGTAGTAGAACAAGACACAACATGATGCATACAATGATCACGAGAGAATACAAGGGATATGATGGTGACGAATAAAACAGGTGATGAGAATGAAACAGAGTGAGCACAGATACACGTGATGACAACAATAGAATGAAATGATCTGATAAACTATCGGCACAGAGCATGAATATAAACTGCTGAAGGAAATGCAGTTAGAGTAGATTGAACCAGTGGTGCTCGATGGCGACAGAGATATTTGGTAGACCAGTTCACCCTTCTGCCAAAGGGCTACGTCTGGTTGGAGGGGTTGTGACTTAACACGGAAGATAAACTCTCTTCACCCTATTCTCCTTCAACGCAGAGCTGATCAGACTCAGGTTGATTTCACTCGTGGTAGATCCTTGTCGGTGATCTCCAAACCCTCGATCGACCTTCGCGAACCACAATCACTCTTGGTTGCCGAAGATCTGGCTCGGTGGACAACAACTCTTCAACACTCGAAGCCGAAACCTATCCGTCTAGAGAGTGCGCAACTCTCAAGAGTAATAGGTACAAGAACTCTCACTCAGAACTACTATGATGCTAAACCACTGTCTAAGCTTGGGCTCTTGGTTTTTCTCTCAGTGGATCCTAAACTCAAATCACTTGGAGAGGGGTTGCTCAAATCAATCTTCTCAGAAATCTTAAGCGGAGCAGCCAACGGACAATGTTGGAGCGGTGTGGCTATTTATAGCCGCAGCCTTCCCTGATGGGAAAAGACCAAAGTAGACATCGAGGTCAGCTAATGGCCGAACGACACGAGTCCAACGGTCGGATTTGAACACAACGGTAACAATGCTTGCGGAGCAAGTAATGCTAACTCCTCGGTCCAAGACAAATCTCTCGCAGGGAAGAAGATCATAGTCTTTTGCTGGCAAGAATTTGCTCGGAGCATAAAGAGATTTCTCTCACAACTTTCATAGGTTTTGGCTAAGCATCACAGCGGATCTAAGCATCGATAACCTATACTCCTCTTAATAGTACGGAGGTCCTATGACTCGAAAGAATGAAAGAAGAACACCGAAATGAATACTACATCTTCACTTTGTCTTCGACTTCCATCGCTGCAGTCAATTTCTTCGGACGATAGTACTGAATCAAAAGCTTTGCTTCAGCAGAAAACTTTCGAGGGGTCGATTTCTTCACATCAATCTTCTCGACTATATGACTTCAACAAATATAGCTCGTTCCTCTCTGCAATGCAGATATACTTCAGTTGTGTATGGACTTATTCTCTCTGTATGCACTAGCAAACAAATCAGTCCATACTTGTTTCTGTCAACAATCTCCAAAACACAAGGTAGGCAGATGTTGCACCAACAATCTCCCCCTTTTTGGACGATTGTTGACAAAACAAATCTCATCGAGGGATAAATAAAGAATGGAATGTAATGCGAAGAATACTGAAAGACGAGAGATAATTACGAAGATAAAATATCCTCCCCCTTAAGATATGCTTCAGATTATGAAGAACCGGAGGGTAACGATATCATTCTTCGTATAAGTGTCATTGACAAAAGATCTTATACTTGAGTTCTTTCAATGCACTCAACGATGTATGAGGTGATTCCTCTCACAAAATCTTCAAAGAAAATTAGATGTAAGGTAAGTTTTGAGAGATTTGTGACAAAGGATATATCATGAAGGTTTTCCCAGAACACAATTTGAATCCACACGAGATGTATTTTTTCGGCATGTTAGATATTCGATAAAATTAGAGCATGAGAAAATAAGAAGAATATTGCTCGGAATGGATGTGCTTCAGATGTGGTTTCCCTGCAATACAGAGTATAATGCGAAAAATAATTGTGAGGGAAAAACACTTTGTCAGTGAAATAATGACCTTCACAATGTAAGGCATGAAAATTTAGACTAACATATTCTTCCTGCAAGGTTAGATAATAAAGGATAACACTCAGAGCATAACCAAACACAACAGTTAAGTCATTAGTACTCGAAGTACTTCTCCAATGTAGTGTCATCACATGATGTTTTTTTGTTCTTCTTCGAGGAGCAAATACGTTTCCCTGTAAAATGGATAATCATCGATGATAATTATTCATGGGAAAAACACATTCGATGGTACCTGCAGACAGATAGTATGAAGCAAATAATATTGCAGGTGGGGGTTATTAATGTTACATGGCATCCGAGTATTTCAACACCACAAGCGGTGCGATAAGTTCATGAAGCAAATTGTTCGAGGGAAAACCAAAACATGAATGAAAACACCCTGCAAACCCTGATAAACTATCACTCGATGTAATTCTCCCCCTTTTTGTCAACAAGTGTCAAAAAGGAATGAGAAAACATACGAGGAACTACTCCGAGGGAGAATCCTCAAAATCAGAATGAAAACCACTTGAAGAATCAGAGTCTGAAGAATGAGGAATGGTCGAGGTACAAGTAGGAGTGGCAGCCTGGGCATTGGAAGACTTGAAGCGATGAACATCTGGCTTGAAGATAAGAGTACCGGCTGTATCTGCAGTATCATCATCATGGCCGACAAACAACAGATCCGTTGAAGCAGAACACTGTGGGAGCACTGGAGTTTGTCTTCGGATGCGAGGAACATCAAGTAAGTCCAGATAGTTATAATCTTTCATGATGCCCTTTTTGGCTAAATCCTTCCAAGCGTAATGCTTCCTTAGCAGAGTCCATGAACGTTTCTTTGCTTCCATCTCATGAAGAAGAATTTGGCGAGTGTGATTATGAAGCAGATTCAGCTCAGTCATTAACTCTAGCTTCTCCTTTCTGTCCAACTTGATGTGGCTTTCCAAGGTCTGCTGAGTGCGAACGCAGATCTCATAAAGAGATGGATTTTCTTTGCGAGGGATTACAACCCTTGCCTTCTTGATCTTCGGTGCATTTTCAGGTGCAGATGCATTTGTTGTAGTATCAACTGGTTCCTTGCCTTTTCCAATATCCTTCACAATGCGCAGAGTGTCATGAACAGGTGGCAAGAATACCTTCCGAGTGTAAGCCCAGAAGAATTTCTCATTGATGAGTTGCTTGATCACAAACATGATCCATGGAGCATAGGGCTTCAAAGACTGAGGGTTGTTAGCTGCACATGCAAGGTTTCGAATGAAAAGGTAAGGAATATCAAACTTGATTCCTTGAGACATGGCCAGAAGTGCATTTCCCACAATGCCTTTGATGGAATTCGGTCTGTTAGTTGGCGTGAGAGTATTGCACAGAATGTGAAATAACACCTTGTTGTCATAAGCCAACTTCTTTGGATCAACATCAATGCATTCATCACCAACCATGGTGGGATCCATCAGTATGTGGAGCTGTGCTTCGGACACTTCCCAAAAATGCAACCTGTGCTCTCTATCCTTCTCAAACTCACATCGAGGAATATTTATCAATGCCAAGAACTGATCTACCAAATATTTAATTCTTTCTTTGCCGGTCATCCACTCAAGAGTCCATGATGAGGTGTTGCCAAGATCTCCTGAGATATATAGCGTAGCATAGAACTGAAGGATAATCTCTTTGTTCCAGCCATGATTGAAGCGCATCAATCCCTTCAAGAGAGCATGTTCAATATGCTCAATTGCATGATGGAAGCAAGGCATTCCTTCGAGTTCAACGAAGCTTAATATTTTATGATTGAAAATCCTATCCTTGCCGAACAGAATCCGAGCATAATAAACGGCTTGTTCCTCAGTCCAAAACCTTGGTGACAGTGAAGTTCTTTCTCCTTCATAAGGGCTTAACCCAAAGAATGCAAGCTTCAAGAGATGAAGCTTTTCATTGAATGCAGGGCCATTAGGGCCGTACTCAGCTGGAAATAGTGGAAATGACTCCTGGGGATTTTTCTGAATTTCTTCATCACTGATTTCCATCGGCTGAACATCATCAAAAGCTGGTGCATGCTCATCAATAGACTTTAATGGAGCAAGTGGCCTTTTCACTTTCTCTGGAGCTGATGGCATGGGAGCACTGGACTGTCCTTCACTTTCCTTCACTAGAACTCCTTCAGCGGCATTCTTGTTCTCACGCATTAGGGCCTTTTCTTTCGGTGAGCTCTCGATAGTGGGTGGCACGACAACTTCTTCAGTCACTTGATTCACAACTTGTTCTCTTTCGATCTGCTGTGGCAACACTGGTGGTACATCTTGGTGGGGGAAAACTGGTGGTACAACTGCTTGAGCTTCTTCTTCCTGAGCCATGGGCTCTTCCAATTTCTTATCTTTCTATTCTGGCTGTGAAGCCAAAGAACCAGGAGTAGGGTCAACCTCCATCTGGGTAGGGGCACCAGATGAGGAGGCTGGGGTGGTGTTTCCTCGGGAAGCAACTTGCTCCCCCTCAACTTTATCACCCTCCTTGATGGATCCGGAGGGCTCAACATGACTATCCTTCAAAGGCGATGAAACTGCCTTTTCCATTTCAATTTCTTCGTCAACTTTTTCTTCAGGGGCTTGCTGCTCGGGCACGACATTCTCTTCATCAGGATTGACCATAAACATGTCCACCACATCAGATTCTTGCGCAGCTGAGGTAGGAATGATAACTACCGCAGGCAGAGCATGTTGGTCGGTTTCTTCCTCGGAACAAGGGGATGGTGGTATCTATTGCAGTGGGACACTCGAGTCAACAGGTGCATCTGTTGCTACAGATTGGATGCGACGATACTTGATAGCCTTCGGCTTGCTAGCGCTTGCCCGAGCTCTCTGACGCTTCTCTTCTTTTTCTCTTCGTCGAGCAAGTTCTGCTTGACACTTGTTCTCATCATTTCTATGATCACAAAGCTGAGAAACATCCATCTTCAGCTTAGAATGCCACTCAATCTTGTTGTTTCTCATAACAGTGAGGGCTTTGGTGATTTCAAGAATTCCCTTGTTCACGTCTTTTCTTTCAGACTAAGGTTTTGCATCCTTCCTCATTTGCTCAAGGAGTTTCTTGTCCTCGACAGCTTGGTTCAGTTCCTTGGTGATTTCTTTCAGTTCGGAGAAGTGCTTTGCTACCATCTTGGTAACATCTTCAGGCAGACCCAGGCTGCTCAACTCAGATGGATTTGCATCATAGGAAGCGCCTTCAATGATGTCAAAAATAAGATCAAAGTCATATTCCTCTGTGGAAGTAGGAACAATTGTCTTGGCCTTCTAACATCAACAACATCTTTTTCATCGGTCACTAACTTTCTCTTCACTGCTGGGGTAGCAGAACCCGAAGGTTTATCTAATGGTACAGTGACGAGTCTTGGTGAAGATCTCACTGGAGGCGAAACTTTTGCTCGAGAGGGTGTTTGGTATGGCTTGTCAAGAAGAGCTCTTTGATCGTACATGGGAATTTCATCGCCCATTTCTTCATCGGAGGACTCAGAAGAGGCAGTTGTTGCCTTCTTTGATTTCCTGGCAACAGACTTGTTCTTCGAGGCACGAGGGGAAACAGATTTCCTCTTCTTTCTTTCTTTTCAGGCAGAAGCCCTTTCCTTCTTTTCTTGCACATCTTGTTGTGTTAGCTTGACATTCTTTTCTTCCACTTGATTCTTTTTTGTGGCCCTGGCTTCACGTTTGGCCTTGGCTTTTTCCCTCTTAACAACTTCTTCGGGGAAATCAGCAATTGTCTTCAAAGAATCAGCATGGGCATTTGGAGGAGGAGTTGGCCTTACATTTTCATCGTCCTGGCCTAGACAGCCCCTTGCAATGTAGTTATTCCATGGTGGAGTGAATGCGAACAGGATCTGATATTTTCTTCGGACATTTTCATAGTTGAACCACTTCTTCGCCCAATGACAGCGAATCTTCTGTAGCCTGTTATTCCTTTTAGTGGTAGTTTCAACTCCAGGCGGAGTTCTATAAGTTTCTGGATCAGACATTTCAGCCGCGGTGTTCCTCTCTCTACCGCGACCACCCTTCTTGGGATTTCCATCAGAGAACAAGGTCTTGGAATCAGTGATTTGCTCATACTCTGGCTGACTGTGAGCTGAGGGAACTTCATCTTCTTCTTCAGCAGATTCTGACTCAGATTTCTTTCTCGGCACTTTCGGTGGCTTAGCTGATTTTCTTTCAGCCACCTTTGCTTTATCAGCCATACGTGACTGTTGTGGAATTTCTTCCTCGAACCCAGAATGCTCTTCCGAACTGTTTACCATGACCACTCCTGAGAGAAAAACAAAAGATCGAGAGAAAACATGGAAGAGGTCACAAACATGCACAGAAGCATTTTGACTCAAAACAGATAATTTTCAGAAACAGCAAGGAATCCATGGCATACGCTTTGGAAGATATCGTCAAGAGAATTGCAATATGCCTTAAGACAGAATATCAACTCCTCTATTCTTTCGATGTATACCTAATGAACCCTAGATCCAAATAGACTAGTACGAGGAACTACTACAAACTGTACAAGTCATGACTTAGTGAAGCCTAAAGATCTACCGCAAGAAAATAAAACAAGATAAATGGCGTCGGGATGAGCAGCCCTAGAATAGAAGAGGGATAGGGCTAGTTCCAGATCTGCATGCCCTAATTTGGCAATACAGATGAACTACGGCAGTGCGGGAGAGAAA
Source organism: Thinopyrum elongatum (assembly GCA_011799875.1). Taxonomy (NCBI): domain Eukaryota; kingdom Viridiplantae; phylum Streptophyta; class Magnoliopsida; order Poales; family Poaceae; genus Thinopyrum; species Thinopyrum elongatum. Next base: position 443,494,614 of record CM022297.1, on the reverse strand, counting down.
AAGTACCGCACTGGCATGACCAACGGTGACGGGGCTTCGCCGGAGTTGCACAGCAAGGCTCGTCGTCGACACTGCTTCAAGCTCGGGCTCGGACGGAGAGCGAGAGGAGAGGTTTGAGGCCGAACAGTGAGAGAAAAGAGGAGGAAGAGGCCTGGACGAGGGTTTATATAGCCCTAGGGCGAAACCGCTCCCTTCGAAATCTACGGCCGAAAAACCTGGGACGCTCCACATTCAACGAACGAGATCACGAACATGAGATCGTGGGCACGTGTCAGTCGTTTCCTGCGAAAATCTTGGTAACTAAACAGAATGCCGAAGGGTTGGAGGAAGCACAAGCACCAAAACAGAGTAAATTTTGAAGTGGATTTCATTCGCGACCAAGGACGTCGGAGTGAGATCACCTTCAGATCAAGTTGCATGTTTATGACAAGAAAGAACCGAGTAAAACAAATACTGACTCAAAACATAAAGCCAAATGAAGGAAAACACCAAACACAAACACTACGAACGAAAACACAAAGAGTTAAGCACCAACAATAATCAATCTCAGGGCTTAAGATAAACATGAGATATCCCTGAGAGAATTCCCTGCACAAGAGGATTAGTTCTTCTTCACAACCTACACTTGTGTGGGAGGTGAGGATCTCATTTGTTTGGGCTGAACAGGGGCATTCCTTCGGTGAGGCCTGCGAGACACCTGTGCACTTTGATAATAATCATATGAATAGGCATTGAAAATATTTCCAGATACTTGAATGTAATGATTTGAAGATGTACACATGTACTTCTTCTGACGTAGGTTAGGATGATTATCATTCAAAGATAATAATCAAGTAGACTATGAATGATAACAATTTCCTCGTCGAGAGTTATCCTGCATAGTCAGGTTAGCAGTGACAGACAGATTTTCAACAGTGCACTTCTTTACCTAGATTTTCTTCTTGGGTGAACCTGTCCTGTAGTTAGTTCCAACATATCGAGTGAAAACCTTACCATTCTGTTGTTTGAAGATTTTGTAATTTGAGTCATTAGATTTGTCAGTATCAACAGGAATGGGCGAAAGATAACCAGTCAAAGTTTCAGGTTCGAGGGTTTTACTCTTTGCATGAACCCAAGTCGTTCGAGGATTCTGCTCAGGAGTCCAATAGGATCCATCCACGTTGAGTTTCTTTTTGAAACCTAATCCTTCCTTCTGAGGATTTTTGTGAAGTATGGACTTCTTGAGCACATCACATAGGGTTTGATGCCCTTTTAGGCTCCTTAGCATTCCAGTCTCAAGTAAGCCCTTTAACCTGCAATTTTCTTCAGTAATAGCAGCAAAATCCTCGGAAGAGGGTTAGTAGTACCAACTTCAGTAGTAGCAATATTCTCTATGATAGCATTAGAGGTTTCAGCATGAGAATTAGCATTGCTACGTTCTAAGCATTTCAAGCATGGAGGTACAAAATCATTAGGAAGTCGAACAGATTGCTCGGCGAAGAGAGAAGGTTTCTCTAACACCATCTCGTTATGAGATTCTTTCAGTGACACGAGTTCTTGATTACTATTAAGGAGTTCATTTGATAAACACTCGTAGTCAACTGTAAGTGAGTCATATCGATTGGTAAGATTATCAAGAGTTGATGAAAAAGCATCTTACTCTTCGATCAACTTTTGATTCTTCTCCATCTCTTCGACCAGTAATCCTTTAGTTTTTCTAAGACTTTTCTCAAGCATTTCAAGTTCATCATGTTGGGATTTAGCGATCTTGACCAGCTTGGCGATCTTTGGTGTTTAACAGATACCTGATCCTTTGACGATTTTCCATGAGACAGAAAGTGATTGGTTCATCATTGCTTGAATCATCATCATCAGTGCTTGATTCATAGGATTCCTTCGATGATTCAATGGCAACGTATGCATTGCTTCTCCTAATCCTTTTGTAGAATTCTTCATCATCTGATTCAGTGTCAGTAGCTTCCTCTTCGGAGTCCAAAGTCAGATCATCACATGCTCTATTTGGCCGTGACATCCTCTTCATATTTGATTCAATCGTAGCTCTGGCTTTCACGTTAGTGACTGGTCTCATCGAAGAGGATGATGGAGATGCAATTTTCTTCGAGAGCTTAGTATGATGATCCATTCACGTAAAACCACTGTAGTGAAGATATTTCCATCTGTTGCTAGGTTTTCCCTCCCAGCTAGGGCAATCAGTGATGAGATGACCGTATAGTTTGCACTTGAAGCACTTCATATCTTTCAGAGGCAATCTTCTTCTTGACGATTCTGGCGCGTCAAGCGCGTCATCATTTGTGAGGCAGAGATTTTGCCTTTTGAGATCACTTAGCATTTGTGTGAGCATTTCAAGTTCTCTGGTGATAGTTTGTTGATTCTCAACACCTTCTTCTTCTTCAGAACTACCATAATGTGAGAGAATTTCTCCTTCACTTTCCGAAGAAGATTCTTGATTGGCATTTTCCAGTTCCATCTTTTCTTCATGAATTGACATAAGTGTCATGATCTCAACATAGTGAAGCTCTTCATAGTCTGATCTTTGTTTGATTTCAGCTACAATAGGATCGAAGGATTCATCAAGTGCGCTCAGAAGCTTTTTGACTACATCTCTATCGGTGATATCAGTTACTCCTCGCTGATGTAGTCTTTCGACAATGTTTGTTAATCGATCAGTGAGTTCCATGGCACTTTCTTTACGAAGGCTTCTGAATCCCTAAACATAGCACGAAGCATTTGAATGTGAGGATCTGATCTGGCAACAAGTTCTTCATGAGCATAGTTGATAGCATCCCAAATTTGCATTGTAGTATTGAGCCTTTGGAATGAAAAGAAAATGTCTTTAGATAGACTGCTAAAGATGATATGTTTTGCTTGAGCATCTAACTGTAGATTAGCTTTATCATCGGAAGTCAGATCATTTTGTTGCTGAATGGTGTAGCCATCTTCAACAATCTGCCATAGATCATAGTTGATAGCATGGATTCTGATTCTCATTCGTTCCTTCCAGTAGAGATAGTCATTTCCATCGAAGATCGGAAATCCTTTAGAGTGCGAGGATCTACCTGCATATGACATACTCAAAACTCCAAAGACGTTAGACCTTTAATAAACAGAGACAGGGAGAACCCACACTCTAATACCAATTGTTAGGACTAAGAGTATGTCGACCAGAGGGGGGTGAATGGGAGAGATTCAAAATTTCTTTCGAAGATTTTAAAGCTTATCCCAATCGCAGCAGCGGAATAGAGTATCGAAGGAAATAAACTAAATCAATCTTCTTTGTTAGAAGCACAATCCTCGATGAAGGATGTAATGACAGTACGTGCACAAGAAATGATAGGTTTAACTACGATAAGGGTAATGCAGCATGCAATCAAATGTAGTAGAACAAGACACAACATGGTGCATACAATGATCATGAGAGAATACAAGGGATATGATGGTGACGAATAAAACAGGTGATGAGAATGAAACAGAGTGAGCATAGATACACGTGATGACAACAACAGGACAAAATGATCTGATAAACTATCGGCACAGAGCACGAATATAAACTGCTGAAGGAAATGCGGTTAGAGTAGATTGAACCAGTGATGCTCGATGGCGACAGAGATATTTGGTAGACCAGTTCACCCTTCTGCCAAAGGGCTACGTCTGGTTGGAGGGGCTATGACTTAACACGGAAGATAAACTCTCTTCACCCTATTCCCCTTCAACATAGAGCTGATCAGACTTAGGTTGATTTCACTCATGGTAGATCCTTGTCGGCGATCTCCAAACCTTCGGTCGACCTTCGCGAACCACAATCACTCTTGGTTGCTGAAGATCTGGCTCGGTGAAGACAACAACTCTTCAACACTCGAAGCCGAAACCTATCCGTCTAGAGAGTGCGCAGCTCTCAAGAGTAATAGGTACAAGAACTCTCACTCAGAACTACTATGATGCTAAACCACTGTCTAAGCTTGGGCTCTTGGTTTTTCTCTCTGTGGATCTTAAACTCAAATCACTCGGAGAGGGGTTGCTCAAATCAATCTTGTCAGAAATCTTAAGCAAAGCAGCTAACGGACAATGTTGGAGCGGGGTGGCTATTTACAGCCACAGCCTTCCCTGATGGGAAAAGACCAAAGTAGACATCGAGTTCAGCCAATGGCCTAACGACATGAGTCCAACGGTCGGATTTGAGCACAACGGTAACATTGCTTGCGGAGCAAGTAATGTTAACTCCTCGGTCCGAGACAAATCTCTCACAGCGAAGAAGATGATAGTCTCTTGCTGGCAAGTATTGCTCGGAGCACAAAGAGATTTCTCTCGCAACTTTCATAGGTTTTGGCTAAGCATCACAGCGGATCTAAGCATCGAGAACGTATACCCCTATTAATAGTACGGAGGTCCTATGACTCGAAAGAATGAAAGAAGAACACCAAAATGAATACTATGTCTTCACTTTGTCTTCGACTTCCATCGCTGCAGTCAATTTCTTCAGACGACAGTACCGAATCAAAAGCTTTGCTTCAGCAGAAAACTTTCGAGGGGTCGATTTCTTCACATCAATCTTCTCAACTATATGACTTCAACAAATATAGCTCGTTCTTCTCTACAACGCAGATATACTTTGGTGAAGTTCCACGAACTCAGCACCGGAGATAGCATTCTCTTCGGTTGTGTATGGACTTATTCTCTCTGTATGCACTAGCAAACAAATCAGTCCACACTTCTTTCTATCAACAATCTCCAAAACACAAGGTAGGCAGATATTGCACTAACAGACAGTACACTCACCATTGATACTTATACATTCTTTAGCACTTCATGTATGCTTGTGTTCTTGATTTGTAATCCAGTGGTGTGGTGAAGCTGGCCACTCCTGCACAATGCCATTTTCTGCCATGTCTTAACTGTGAACAATTTTAATTCTATTTTAATCCAGGTCTCTTTATTTGCAACTAAGAAATAGGATGAATCAGCAACACTGTTGCTTATATGTGCAAAGCATGTTATCTATCTGCTTTTTTCTATTTTAGGGTGATATCACTGACACCAAGAACTGCCATTGATGCTATGCAGCTAGAGTTGGATATAAGCGTCAAACAAGTGCAGTCTCATCAGCTTGCTCAGCTGCTTGTGCTGCAGCTCCCAGGCAGGGCTAACCTTTCTTGAACTATGTTGAAGTGTTGTCGGTTCTGTATATTATTTTAGGTGACGTGTTTATTTGCACTAGTGGCGACCTTTGATGCCTAGTGTATGTAATTTGCTGTCTGGTTGCGCTTTATTATCGCTGGCGGCGAACTTTTATGCCCATTGCATGTAATATGCAGTAATTTCTTTGTTGTATAGCCTAGGTTTATTCTTCATCATGATGTTGTAATTTAATTTCTATATATGCTGTCGTCGCTCCCTGAAAAGGCCGTAAGCTTTGACGACGCGCAATGGGCCTGAACATTTGGTTTATTATATAGAAAAATTATGGTACTAAAATGGGCCGCCCCGCCATTCGCGATAAATGGGCCGAAACATGGGCCTACAATCATGTTGCCTAAGTTTCGGGCCTAGACGTAAACTTACCAACTATTAGTTTCTGGCCTTTAATAGGCCGAGTAAACCAGTTGCCTAAGTTGGGCTAGAAAATAGAATGGGCTTTTAATAGTCTGAAAAGTAGATAGGGCCTGAACAGTGATGGAGGCCCATGATTGTCCCAACAACAAGACGGGCCATTAACAGGCCAAAATATGTGTCGGGCCATAGTTGGCCAAATAACATGATGGGTCGTAAGCAGGCTGGATGCAAAGCGGGCCATCATTAGGCCCAGTTATCTCACGGGCCTTTAACGGGCCAATAGTCAGGTTGGGCTAAAATGTATCGATGAAGACTACGGGCCTTTAGGAGGCCGAAAGTCACTTCAGACCAGAAATAGGCCCACATGCAGCACATGCCGTTAAATGGCCGGAAGTGAAACCGGGCCGACAACGGCGCATATATACCAATGGCCATTAACAGGCCGAAAGTAATATCGGGCTGAACTATTACATGGGCCTTTAAGAGATCATAGTTCAAATGGGGGCCGAAAGCACAGTGCCTGTTAATCATATATGGGCCGTAATTTGGCCCAAAATATGGCAGGCAGTTAACGGGCCGGATCCGATATGGGCTGCCATTTGGCCCAAAACATGACAGACTGTTAACTGGTCGGGTCTGATGTGGGCCGTCATTTGGCCCAAAATGTGACAGGCATCTAATGGGCCGGATCTTATGTGGGCCATAATTTGGCCCAAATTGTGGCAGGCTATTAACGGGTCGGCCCAGTAGAGTATGACAAAATCTTGTGGGCCTTTGGCTGGGCCGGCCTTTTTATCTTAAATGTGCTACTGTTGGGTCGTGCCATGTGTCGAGGTATCTTAGGCGCGTTCCATCCATTGTACGGATGACATCTGTCCCAACTCTGAGCTGACACGTGGATCCTCCGGCGAATGAGAAATTTACACGTGGAAAATTGCCATTGGTCCGGGTTGTTAGCGGGTTATCGGATCCAAAACCAGACCTGATAGCTTAACGATGACCCGTTATGGTGGATGCCACGTGTCGGTTACCCTTGACGAAAACACTTCCATGACGCAGCATTTGTCGTCATGGAAGTGGACACTTCCGTGATGATAATTTCAGTATTGTCATGGAACATTTCTATGATATCACAGGTATGACTATCTTGATTCTGCCATAAAATTGTCTTAGATGTACATGCATGACAGAAAACATGACCTACTGTGACAAACACGTATCATCAAGAAAGTGTTTTTATTTGTAGTGCAACAAGACCAATGAGATAGATAAATGTATCGAGAATGATATAAACATTATGAATAATGTCAAAAGGTTTCCTAGAAGTCTCACCAGCAAGTTTAACGATCATCTCAGTGGTTCAATTTCCGAAGGACAAATATCATTATCGACTTTTTTGCATAAAGAGTGCAAGTTATAGCATTAATTGAAGAGCCAAGGTCACACAAACCATAATAAGATGTGCTTCCAAATGAACAAAACAATATATTTTTCCCTGTATCATTAGTTTTCATGCATCCTTTGACAAGAAAGGTTTCTTCTTCCATTTGAATAATGTTGTCACTTACTAGTTTAGGTGCAACAAGTCTTTAATAATCTCTGCTTAGGGTTTGCTATGTGAGATGTCAGCGCATTGTTCTACCTCCCGCTTTTGTTGTAGCTTCTTGTCAAACATCCTTTGCCAAAGAGATGTTGTTTCTTCCTCCATTTGAATAATGTTATCACTTATTGGTTTAGGTGCAACAAGTCTTTAATAATCTCTGCTTAGGGTTTGCTATGTGAGATATTAGTCCATTTTTCTACCCCCTACTTTTTTCTGTAGCTTCTTATCAAAACTCTATTTTTTTGAGTTATGCTGCCCTTTTGGCAAAAGGTAGTTCCATGATGCACTCATGTTTACTTTCTATGACACTTTGCTAGATCCATTAATAGATGACATATCGTTTCTTATTCAAATTCTTCGATGTAATGTTTCCATTTTTGCTTAGGTACCTGCAAATGCTCAGTATAATCTTGTATAAACCGCAAAACAACGTCAGAGTCAAGATGAAAAGTTCAACTTAGCTTATCTATTCTTCTGGCATTGGAGTAGGAATTAATACAACCATAATCTAGCTCTAATCCTCCATTGCTCGCTTTATCTAATTCCCAAGCCTCTATGATTAGCCCGGATCTCATCCAATAAACCCCAATCTTGAGCAATATTATAATGCTTGTAAGCTCCCCCTGAAGCAAACTACACTTATGTTTTACAATGATTATCTAGTCTCCCATAAAAGAAATGCAAAACCATCAAATGCGAATAATTATGGTGAGGACAATTATCAAGTAGAGTATGGTTCCTTAGATAAGCCTTAACATGACTTTCGCCTTGCTTGATAGGACTTTTTCTCGGGATAAAAGTGAGCCAAGAATGCGCCAGATATATTTTCTCAAGTGTGAAAAGTACCACCGAGATGAGTGTAAAGCCATGCTTTCACTTTGATAGTGGGTGGCTAGCCAAAAAGGTTTACTTTCATTTCATCATATGTGAAACAATTTAAGTTGAATGTCCTGAAAATCTCATCAAATAGCTGAACATGTTGATACGGATCCTCCGAACGTAAATTCCATACTTCGCAGCATTCCGAGCAAACTTAGATTATTTTTGTAAGTTTTAGCATTAGTTCTTGGGTGTATAATGTGAAAATTTCTTTAATGGATGGTCCCAAGAGATTTATTGCCACGAGTTGATATAAATGTTCAAACTCATCCATGTTGATTAGAACCTGCAAAACAACTTAGTACACAAAATAAACCAAAACATAAAACAAATACCAAAGGTGCTTAGCACCTCAGCAATGGCGCCAGAAAAGCGTTGATGTCCTACAAGTGTGGTTGAGTTGTAGTAAGAGTAACGATCCAACAGAGAGCTTAGAAAATGGTGTTTGCCTCTTATAGAGGTTTATCGGAATGTGCCTACAAGTTAATAGCGGTCCAAAGAAAAGGCAAGGCGGAACTAAAAAATATTGTAAGAGTGTTGTGACAAGAATTAAAGTATGCTAGAATTGAAGTAAATAAAAAGAGAGTAAATGAAAGTGATGGAAACTTTAATAGGGATAATGCATTCTGAGGAGTCTGAATTCACTACTATTGTGTTTGTCACTTAATTGTGCAAATGCGCAATTCTGAGTTCAAATAACCAATCCACTTTATATGTTTTCATGTGTGGGCGGAGCCAAAATAAAGATACATGCATGCTACTGCAGCTCCGTATCTACGCACACCATCACCATCACTTCCCCTACCGGGTGAGGGTGACAATGATTAATGGTCTACCAGCGGATGCGTCTTAACGCTTCTAGCATCTGTTTATTCCCCTTGTCAAACATTCTGCAAAGGAGGGAGATAGCTTTTGTCATCGCAATACCTCCTCATCCCACATCACGGTGATAGTAACATCCTTTAAGTCCTTACATGCAAATGTTGTGAGTTCGGCTTCATAAAACATCAAGAAGAATAGTTAAGACAAACATATAAAGAAAATCATGCATGTATCTTATCAGTGTTCAGACCATACACATACTAGGGTTCTTCCATATCCCTGAGAACTATGGGGTTTACTCAAACATAGATACAATAAGCATCATCATAATGTTCATGGCAATAATGGATGAATGATTAATGTAACACACATATGAATCCACACTAGGATTTGCTATTACAAAGAGAGGAATGGAGTAGTTACATACGAATCCACACTAGGGTTTGGTATTACAAGCAGATGAAAGGAGTAGTTGATGTCAGGACGTGGATGATGATGATGAAGATCGATGTTGAAGTCTCCATTATTGAGGTGTTGGCATGGTGGTGCTCTTCTTCTGATTCCTCATTCGGATCCCTTTTGGGGGTGTGGTTTTCTCCTTTTGGTTCATGGTTCTGGCCTCTTTGTTCCTCTTTTGTGAGATCTGATTGTCGGGGGTGAAATAGTTGACCAGGTGGCGGCACCGTACAATACGAGCACATGTACGAGCGGGTTGTGCTTGTACCGCATGTCTTCCTCTCCTCTAGAACGCCCTATGGGGATGGTTTTCTTCCCATGTGATCTTATCTTCCCGTGGTAGGTTATTAGAAACGCCAATTAGCATGATTTTCACCCAAAACAAGTGTTTACAATCAGTGCTCAAAATGTCCTTCGCCTTTAAGGACATGGCAATATGAGGCAAAAAGGATGCGCAAGTGTAGTAAAATTCTGAAAATCCTACTACTAATATGAAAAAAAAAGGTAAGAAGTGATGCAAAATGGGCTCATCTGTGACACCCATGTAATTAAGCTACAGTGATCTCTGACTAATGATGCCATGTCACCTCCTTTTGGTAAGCTTAATTGTCACGTAGTGAAAACCAATTCGAATGCAAGTAAAATAATTAAAATTTCAAAAAGTAAAATAAAAATGTAGGTTGGGTTGCAAATATTCACTAACTAATTTTCAAGTAAGAATCAACATTTTTTTCAAATATTTAAGTGCCCCTAAACTATTTAAAACGGATCCAGCATCATTTTATTGAACAAATTTAATATAAACAAATATTCAAACTATTCAAAAATATTTGAAACTTGTTGGACTAACTCAAAACCTTGCCTAGTATTTATGTGCTAAGTTGCACATTTAACTAAATTCATTTGGTGTGAAAATAATAGGCAAAACAGTAGAGAGATAAAGAAACAGGAAATGAATAAAGAAAAAGAGTAAAGGCGAAGGGAAACGGCACTATGCACATGGCCCAGCCGTGCCAAAAGTGTGGCCCAGCCCACCAGTGGCGCCATCCCCTTCCTCCTGTTCACGGGAGGAGGTCGTTGCACGCATCCGCCAGCCATGGCCGCGTCAGGCCGACTTGTCCGCCATCCGACGACCCCTGGCGCCCTACTAGGTCGCCCCTAGCCCCGGCAAAACCCTAACCCCCCATTCACCCCCTCGCACGCCCTCTCCCTCTCTGGTCTTGCTTCCCCGAGCGCCACCGTCGCCATGCCGCAGCCATAGGCGTGGCCACCAGCCTCCCCGCGCCAAGCCGGCATGTCCACGAGCTCCGGCACGTTCTTCTCCTTCGGCTGCTCCACTGGATCGAAGCTGGGAAGTCGCCCCAACGTCGCCCGCTTCCTCTTCCCCAACCTTGGCCACCACACGCTATCACTCGATCCATCGTCGATGCTAAGCCTTCGTCCTCGTTGAGCACTCCACGAGCTTCGTTGTGAGCCCCCGCTCCTCCTCGACCTCCCCCTGTTCCTTCCCATGCCCCGTAGGCTAGTACCTGTAGAGCATCGCCATCGGACGTCATCGCCCCGGTCACTTCCGCCCGTCCTAGATCGCGCCTATGCCACCTATAGACGCGGCACGGTGCCCTCATTCGAATGACTCAATCCGTTGCTTGACTTGGTCCTTGTAAATGCCTTTCCGTGCGTCGCCACCGCCCCTGAAGCTTGTCATCGACGCGTTCGTGTGCGTTTAGACGTCGGCCGCCCTACGGGTGCCTTCCTGTCGCAGGCCCCGCGCCCATCCAGCGCTCCCACGCGCGCATGGGCTATGCCCCGCTGCTATCGCTCTATGTTGTTGGTGCCTGCTAGCTGCTCTACTACTGCCTGCTGCTCCTCATCATGCCGCGCACGCTGCTCTGCTCGCCGCGGCCCATGTAGCTCAGCTCGCACCCGCTATGCTCCGCCCCTGCCATGCCATGCAGCGGCCCGCTACTGTCTGTGCATGTGCGCCACCACACCCTCGCTCCCCTGCTGCTGCTCGCCCCCACGCTGGCTGCATCTGCCCTGCCGCTCGCCGCTGCGCCCCTGGCCAGCATCGTGGCTGTCGGCGCTCTCGTGTGTGTGCTCGTGCATGAGCACATCCACATAGAGGGCTGGTTGGGCCACTGCCTAGTGGGGCTGGCCCAACTTAATTAGGGTGCTAATCACCCCTAACCCCACTGACACTTGGGCCCCACACGGCTAATTAAAATAAATAACCCATCAGTTTAGTTACTGTGTATGACATGTGGGTCCCCTATTAATTAAACTATTTTAAATAAAATCTCTTAACTAGTGACAGGTGGGCCCCGCCGGTCAGTTTGACCAGTCAACTGGTCCACAGTTGACTGCAGACTAAGCAGTCAACTGGGCCCATTGTCACCCATAGATAACACATTTGGGTACACTTTCTGTGTACCCATAGCATTTATATTTAATATACATTCATATTAAATTAAATCCAGTAAATTCAAAAAAAATTAAAGTTTGAAAAATCATATAAAATAAACTGTAACTCGGATTAAAATAATGTATATATGAAAGTTGATCAGAAAAATATAACGAATCTGATTATGCCATTCACATACCTGCCACACCCCTCTAACAGAATGAACTTCAACATTTTTCCCCTGGTTCAATATACCAAAAAATACCTAGAGCTGGGAAATTATTACCAGATAATTTCCCTCTTCTTTTAAAATGTTTAGGATTGCATTAGAGCATATCATCATCACATTTTGACATGACATGCATTGTGATGTATTTGTTTGCTCCGTTATTTATCTGTTTCCCCCTCTCCCCTATTCTTTCGGTAGACCTCGAGACTGTCGCTGCCTCGGAGTACAACTACATCGACGACGACCCCTCCTTCTCAGTAGAGCTTCCAATCAAGCAAAAACCCCTTGATCATCCAGATATCGCCCATTCTTTCTCTCTTATTCTTGCATCAGATTTTGCTACTATTGTTGTTCTGGTTGCTCCTATTCTGATGCATAGCATGTTTTTGATAACATATTGTTGATACTTTACCTGTTGTCCTACATGCTTAGTATAGGTAGTCTAGTATTCCATTAGTGGGCCTACATCCTTGTCCGTGTTGCCATACTATACCATATGGGTGATCCGAGATGACTGACCGTTGAACCGAGACTCGAACACCCCTAAAGGCCCTTATTATTGTATGGCTCTGCACAGCCGCACCAAGTGTAATCTACCAAGGGTGATTCCTTGTATTTCACTCTCGACGCTGACTCTGTAGTCTAGCACATCTAGTGTGATCTACTGAGGGTGATTCCTCGTACTTCACTCTAGGTGATGTCTCTGCCGTACGGTATGTCAAGGTAAACCTAACAAGGGTTATTCCTCCGGTTTCACCTTAATGGTATGGACCTGAACCTCAATTGTTCATAAAGATGGGTCGGCCCCAAGGGTACCCGTGAGAGATAATGTGGTGGAACGAGAGGGCAGGTGGAGACCACCGAGGAGAGAGGTGGGCCTGGCTCCTGGTCATGGTCTGCGAGTTACCTAGTTGAAGCGACGGCCCTGGTCGTCTCCGCCAGATGCTAATAATACACTAATGGATTTGGGTATTTGATCTAAGTTGGCCGCTGGCCTTTACGCACTAACCACCACGCGGGATAATGGTATATGGGACCCTCGGCATCGTACGTTCCTTCCGAAAGCGATCCAGATGTCGCAGCTCAGAGTTGTGGGCTAATGGTTGGCGTGGATGGTAACCTCCTGCGCTTGTATAAGGAGGTGGGTCTGGTCCCTGGCCAGTCACGCGACGTGTAGGAGTGCATAGGGTGATGGGCCCATGACCCCTTCGCACTTAGGATTTAGACCGGCATGTTGATCTCCCTGGAAAGTCTAGGTTGGTCTATGGCGTGTTGATCATCCGAGGTTGGGCATTACCCAGAAAAGTGTGTCCGGCCAGAGGTAATCGGGTGTGTTGGGTAATGTGGTACACACCTGCAGCGAAGTAATCTATTCGAATAGCCGTATCCACGGTAATAGGACACTTGGAGTTGTATCCTGATCTACTACAACTAAATGGTTACTATATTGAAACTTAGTGATGTTCTGCTCCGGTACCGCTTTCTCGCAGGGTAGTTGAGGAAGGACCTCAGAGCATTGTTGATATAAACATGTTGCTAAATATTATATATATGCTACCCTCTTCTACTACTGCAAGATGATTGCCGTAGAAGATGTAGTCTTTGATAGGATAAGCTTCTCCCCCTTATTCTGGCATTTCTGCAGTATAGTCCATAGATATACCCCATTCCTTTGATACCGATGCATATGTAGTATATATCTGATGCAAGTCTTGCGAGTACTTTGGATGAGTGCTCACAGTTGCTTTGCTACTTTTTCCCTCTCTACTCGGGGACTGCGATCAGATGACGGAGCCCTGGAGCCAGCTGATCCCGCCGATGGCTACTACTACCCCGATGGATCTTACTACTACTAGGAGGCTGATGACTAGGAGTAGTTAGGAGGTCCCAGGCAGGAGGCCTACGCCTTTTTGATCTAGAGTCCTTGTTTGTTTTCGCCTTCTTAAGGCACCTTTGTAATTGTCTATACTTAGACCTGACTCTTGACGTAATTTCGGGTCTTACGACCCTGTCTTGTAATATTTTGTTTCTTTGTTTAAATTTGAGTCGTAGAGTTGTGTTGTGATATTATACCGTGAGTCTCTGATCTTGATCATGCATGTTGTGTGGATGTTTAATGCACGATTAATTTTGGGGGCATCACAAGTTGGTATCAGAGCCAACTGCCTGTAGGAACCCCTTCCAAACTACTTGGTCGATGTTGAGTCTAGAATTGAAAAAAAAACTATTTTACTAACTTTGTTGTGTGGCTTACGGGCACACATCACTTACGGATGGGATTAGGATATTTTATTTCGCTCCTTTACTCTGTTATTCTGATCACTCTTCTATTCAGGTTAAAGATTTTACTAACTCTAACTCTAGGTTCTCGTAGCTACTTCCTCCTGGAGAGCCCCTCATTCTAGATGATCGCTTGATTCACCAGAAGATTCTAAAGATACTCTTCGATGTTTTCTCGAGACCCTTGTGCCCACCGCCTTTGCAATTCCCCACCAGCAATATATCCTTATGGATAACTACATGCACTTGTCGTTCATACATTCATTCCCAGTTGCTCTTGTTATTACAAGATACATCGAAACATTCTCTGAATTTTTGAGAATCCCTTGTGCCACTGCCTTGCAGTTCTTTGCCACATTAATACACCTACGAATAATTCATCACACTTACCGGGGATTAGTTCATCCCTAGTTGTTCATGTGTTTCACAAAATTCTTTGAAACGCTATTTGATCTTCCAAGAATCCTCTGCAACCTATTGCTTTGGAAAGTCTTGCCTGCTTGCATTATGGTTACTTCCATATGTCTAGAAATATTCATTAGCATCCCTTGTCATCATCATTTTGAGCCTTTGATTCAATATATTTGTGAATGCTTACAATCATCAGTCGAAACTAGAATTCGTCCCTTCGGCTCAGACGTCACTCCAGACATGAGCTGGTTCTCAGCAAATCAAACCTTGATTGATTATCGATCTAATTCTATTCAACTGACATATCTTTTGATCAGCGCATCTGCTTCTGATCCCCCGATTTGAAAATCATAATTCCTTTGAAATTAAGCTTTGAAATTATTCAGATGTTTCTATAATCCAATGCCTTTGCATTTTCTTCTTCTTCTGGTTCAACATCGATACTCACATCAGACTCTTTACGGTCCGCCAGATCATTTGTTGGATTATTATCAAACCATTCCTTCATATTCTAAAACCTTGAGTCTTCCCTTGATACAAATTGCCTTGTTGAGTTGTATTGTCTACTTGGACTTTGGTACTTTGCTTTTGCACTTGTATCCCTTGCTTCCGTTGTTTGTTGTATAAGATTCCTAAAAATGTCCTAATGGGTTGTACCTAAGCTTTTCCCATCTGTGTGAACCCGGAAGTTTTCACGGATCATACTCTTCTGGCATTTCACCAGATCAATTTTCACAGTCAAAACGTTTTTAACAGAACAGTGAATGAGAAGTTGTGCATTGAAGAAGTGGGAGTCGACCTTGAACTTTGTGTTCATGCCCATGGACACGATGTAGACCTTTCATGGAAGCTTCTCGTACAAATAATTATCACCTTGGTATAAATTCATCTTGAATAAGTGATTTGGAACTTTGCAACCATGGTTCTGACCGTGTTGATCTTCTTTGATTCCATTTCTCCGGACAAGTTAAAGCACTTGTCTTCTGCAGATCAATACGCCTGTCCAACTTCTATTCCGATCTACCTTCGAGTATTACCCTTTGGTATCTTGATAATATCACGGAACTACATTTCTTCTTATGAGTTCTTCATCAAGTATTAATTATCACCAATTTCAATTTCCCCCCAAATTCTGCGTTGGTTGTCACTCAAGGACACCGATAAGCGAATCAAGTCCGCATTGCGATTCAATAACTCTCAATGATTTTCACTGCTTACGAGTTTGCACTCAATCATGTCATTCTTAGCCGATTCGCTACATCATCATCGGCATGCTAAGGCTTGACCTTGCTACCTGGTCCATCCCCAAAACACAATTCCGACAGTGAACTAAGCTTACGTTGAACTTTCAATATCATACTATTTGTCTTGAATGGCAACTCTGATTGTGAGCCTGCTTCTTATCCATGGTTCCAATAAACTTTCGCTTCACCATTCCTTTTTATCGATGTCATCATTGATCGATTACATCTTCATCAAGAAACCTCTTGAAAAAATGTGTCATGATCATCGTCAACATTTGACTTTGAATCGAATTCATGATTAGAAATACCATCCTTGCCCCTTGATAATTTGTGTTGTCAACATCCTTGCTTTCCTTCCAACACAGACTTGGTCATGTTTTGGTTATACCTTAGGTACCTTGCTATTCTTGAAATTGCTCCATTGTATCTCTTGAGAATTTCAAACCCAATCTTCACTTTAACCCCATATCATTGCTACCTCAAAGCATGATTGTGGTACTCCTAACATCAACAAGAACATTGGAAGCACACTGCTAAAATGTTTCTTGATCTACTATCCAAACCCCGTTTTATGGGTAAACATCATGGTATTCCTTGCCCCATTATCCAAATGGATATGTACTTGTTGTTCACTCATGGATATCATGCTCTGCTTATCCTTGGGAAGGATACACTCCTAATACTTGTGGATAATCACATTTACTTTCTATTGGTCTGTTAACCTTTCATGTGATCTAGATGATCTAAGCAGTAATAATTCCCTATTTATGTAAACACCTTGGTGTACAACTCTGTCAGTAACACCCCGTTACTATTGTTGTTAACATTCTGGTAACCACCGATGGACGAGAACTTTGCCTATTGATCCGCCTCGTTTCAACGAGCAGGAAAATGGTTCTCTTCGTCCCCGCCCTTGGTACCTACATTGTTGTGAACATAGCTGGCAAACTGTTCTCTGACAACCCTTGTATCATGATCACACACAATGCCACCACGCTTCTTATTCATCATTGTGGTATGTACGTTGATCACTTTGATTTTGATCATCATAATGATTCAGAAATGCTCGAGACCTCAATTACATACTGGTGCAGTGTGCTTTATCTTTCTGTAGCACTTGCAACTGAATCTTCCAGTTAACCATGGAATCGATTATCATTCTACCTTGTGCATGTCATTCTTTAGAATTCCTTATGGGAACTCTCTCATTAATTATGAAGTTTATGTAAATGACCATGTGATCCTTGTATCCAAATTTACCCTTGCACTTGGCTTCGTATGCATTTCCTCAAGCCACCTTCCTTGAGATGTTCCATTTCGGTATCAGACACGTCGTTTATTCTTCACTACCCTAGAACCTTTTCACACTCTGTTCTAGGCAACTAATGTATGCCTTCCCCATTAAAACTTTTGTGCCTTCTTATACATCTCTTGATAATTTTCTGAGTTTCAACTCGAGTGATACTTATGCCTCATCCCCTAAGTTAAATTGTCCGATACTCGACTTGGTTAAATCCATTCTTACAGAATTTTCCCTCATACCCTATTCATAAGCACGATGAAGATCCTGAAGGAAGAAGGACAACTTCGTCGCGACACACTGATGCAGAGAAAATGAAGACATCAATGTCATAGAACAACCTCTTCGGGAAGAGCAATCACGACCGAGAAGACTCGTTAGAATTTCGTAACCAATTCCTTCCCCATTACTCTACCTCTTAAATCTCGGGACGAGATTTCTTTTAGTGGAGGAGATTTCCGACACCCCTATAATTAAGCTACAATGATCTCTGACTAATGATGCCATGTCACCTCCTTTTCCTCAGCTTAATTGTCACGTAGCGAAAACCAATTTAAATTCAAATTCAAATGCAAGTCAAATAATTAAAATTTCAAAAAGTAAAATAAAAATGTAGGTTCGGTTGCAAGTATTCACTAACTAATTTTCATGTAAGAATCAACATTTTTCAAAATATTTAAGTGCCTCTCAACTATTTAAAACTGATCCATCAACATTTTATTGAACAAATTTAATATAGACAAATATTCAAACTATTCAAAAATATTTGAAACTTGTTGGACTAACTTAAAACCTTGCCTAGTATTTATGTGCTAAGTTGCACATTTAAATAAATTCATTTGGTGTGAAAATAACAAGCAAAATAGTAGAGAGATAAAGAAACGAGAAATGAATAAAGAAAAAGAGTAAAGGTGAAGGGAAATGGCACTGTGCACACGGACCAGCCGTGGCAATGGTGTGGCCCAGCCAGTGGCGCCATCCCCTTCCTCCTGTTCACGGGAGGGGGTCGCGGCACTCATCCGCCGGCCATGGCCGCGCCAAGCCGACGTGCCGGCTATCCGACGACCCCCAGCGCCCTACTAGGTCGCCCCCGAGCCCTGGCGAAACCCTAAACCCCCATTCACCCCCTCGTACACCCTCTCCCTCTCTGATCTCGCTTCCCCGAGCGTCACAGTCGCCATGCCGCCGCCGTAGGCGTGGCCACCACCCTCCCCGCGCCAAGTCGGCATGTCCATGAGCTCGGACACGTTCTTCTCCCTCGACTGCTCCACTAGATCAGAGCTGGGAGGCCGCCCCCAGGTCGCCCGCTTCCTCTTCCCCAACCTCGGCCGCCACACGCAATCACTCGATCCGCCGCTGATGTTGCGCCTTCGTCCTCGTCGAGCACTCCACGAGCTTCATTGTGAGCCCCCTGCTCCTCCTCGATCCCTCCTGCTCCTTCAGGTGCCCCGTAGGCTAGTCCTAGTCCCCGCAGAGCACCGCTGTCATTGCCGTCGGACGTTCTCGCCCCGGTCACTTCTGCCTACCCTAGCTCGCGCCCGTGCCACCTACAGACGCGGCACGGTGCCCTCGTTCGAATGGCTCAATCTGTTGCTCGACTTGGTCCCCGTAAGTGCCTTTTCGTGCGTTGCCGCCGCTCCTGAAGCTTGTCACCGGCGCATGCTTGTGCGTTTAAACGCCGGCCGCCCTCCGCGTGCCTCCCTGCCGCACGCCCCGCGCCCATCTCGCGCTCCCACACGCGCCTGGGCTGCGCCCCGCTGCTGCCACCAGTAGTTGTGTGCTGCGCTGCGGTCTGCTGCTGCCGCTTGCTGCCGCTGCTGCTGCTGTTCGCTTCTGCTGCCTGCTAGTTACTCTGCTGCTGCCTGCTGTTCCTCATCCTGTCGCGCGCACTGCTCCGCTCGCTGTGGCCCCTGAGCTCGCCTCGCGCCCGCTATGCTCCACCCCTGACGCGCCCTGCAGCGGCCCGTGCCTATGTGCGCATGCGCGCCCCCGCTCCCCTAGTGCTGCTCGCCCACGCGCTGGCTGCGTCCGCCCTGCCGCTCACCGTTGCCCCCCTCGCCAGCGTCCAGGGGCGGAGCCAGGATTTTAACATAGGGGGGAGGGGGGCGAAGAGGAAAATGGACGTGCAACAAATGCAGCACCAACGTATATCAATTCTTAAATATAGCGTCGTATCATACAAACAATGAAAATATTTGTTTTGTAATTACTTTAAAATAGCTATAGTTTTTTTATTAGCTTAGATGTATATTTACGCACAACAGGCCCATCAAACCATCAGACCTAAGCACTGTAGTGATTTCACTCCTAAATTTCATAGTTTTAAATAGTGGGCTACGCGTCTTAGACAAATGGACTCAATTGTTTATTATTGGTGGTCTCTTCTTCTTGTCGCTTTCTAGTTACTAAAAAAAATATTTACCATTTGTAATTGATTCTAACTAGTACTCTCTCCGACCATAATGTACGATCGTCTTGCAAGTTGTTTTAGTTTGCAAAACGACCGAGGAAGTAGTTTGTATAATCTAAATGTAAAATTAATATATTATACTATGTAGCATACCTTAGGTTGAGATTAGACAGATCCACAAGTTTTGATGTGAGAGCCGAGAGGAGGAGATGTTTGCCAACTAGTAGATCAGCTTGTGGAGTTCTGGTAGACTCGTATCAGACATGCGGGATCTGCACCTTCGTCAGTCAGGTCGTCAATGGTGCTCGTGCAACAGGTCTGCCGATCGATTAAGCCCTAGCTGCGTGGCGGCGGCGGGAATGGAGTCGAGCAAACGGATGACAAAGCGGTGTATTGTGTCTGTATTGGTCCAACCGATCGATAAGTAATATGCAGACCAGCAGATCACGTGGCCTGTGGGCTGTAAATTTTGGGCTTGGGCTATTTGAAACTACTAGATACGTAGAGGTCAGGCCTACGTGTTTGCTAATGGCCGGATACTAATTAGTAATAGTCGTGAGACTAGGTCCAGTGTATCCATCGCCCAAAAAGATTAAAATCCAACGTAGCCTCCTGTGAATCCAACGCTAGTCCCCGCTGAGCATCGTTGAGGGGGGGCGATCGATAGGGGGTCTAGCCCCCGCTCGCCCCCCCCCCCCCTGTGGCTCTGCCACTGCCAGCGTCATGGCCGCCGGCGCTCTCGTGTGTGTGCTCGTGCGTGAGCACAGCCACACAGAGGGCTGGTTGGGCCACTGCCTAGTGGGGCCGGCCCAACTTAAATAGGGTGCTAATCACCT
The DNA here is from genome assembly GCA_011799875.1 of Thinopyrum elongatum. Classification (NCBI taxonomy): domain Eukaryota; kingdom Viridiplantae; phylum Streptophyta; class Magnoliopsida; order Poales; family Poaceae; genus Thinopyrum; species Thinopyrum elongatum. The sequence goes on along the minus strand of CM022297.1, from coordinate 443,474,196 downwards.
CCCTAACCCCACTGACACTTAGGCCCCACGCGGCTAATTAAAATAAATAACCCATCAGTTTAGTTACTGTGTATGACATGTGGGTCCCCTGTTAATTAAACTAATTTAATTAAAATATCTTAACTAGTAGTCAATGACAGGTGGGCCCCCTGGTCAGTTTGACCAGTCATCTGGTCCACTGTTGACGGTAGACTAAGCAGTCAACTAGGCCCACTGTCCGCCACAGATGCACACATCTGGGTACACTTTCTGCGTACCCATTGCATTTATATCTAATATAACTTTGTATTAAATTAAATTCATAAAAATCATTTAAATTTTGAAAAATCATATAAAATAAACCGTAACTCGGATTAAAATAATTTATATATGAAAGTTGATCAGAAAAATATAACGAATCCGATTATGCCATTCACATACCTGCCACACCCCTCTAACATAGTGAACATCGACATTTTTCCCATGGTTCAATATACCAAAAAAATACCTAGAGATGGGAAATTATTACCAGATAATTTCCCACTTCTTTTAAAATGTTTAGGAATGCATTAGAGCATATCATCATCACATTTTGACATGACATGCATTGTGTTGTATTTTTTTTTGCACCGTCATTTATCTGTTTCCCCCTCTCCCCTATTCTTTCGGGAGACGCCGAGACTGTCACTGCCCCGGAGTACGACTACGTCGACGACAACCCTTCCTTCTCAGCAGAGCTTCCAGGCAAGCAAAACCCCCTTAATCATCTAGATATTGCCCATTCTTTCTTTCTTATTCTTGCATTAGATTTTGCTATTGTTGTTGTTCCGGTTGCTCCTATTCTGATGCATAGCCTGTTTTTGATAACCTACTGTTGATACTTTACCTGTTGTCCTACATGCTTAGTATATGTAGTCTAGTATTCCATCAGTGGGCCTACATCCTTGTCCGTGTTACCATGCTATAGCATATGGGTGATCCGAGATGACTGACCGATGAACCGAGACCCGAACACCCCTGAAGGCCCTTACAATTGTATGGCTCTGCAGAGCCGCACCAAGTGTGATCTACCAAGGTTCATTCCTTGTATTTCACTCTCGATGCCGACTCTGTAGTGTAGCACATCTAGTGTGATCTACTAAGGGTGATTCCTCGTACTTCACTCTAGGTGATGTCTTTGCAATACAATATATCAAGGTAAACCTATGAAGGGTTATTCCTCCGGTTTCACCTTAAGGGTATAACCTAAACCCCAACTGTTACAATGATAAAGATGGGTCGGCCGCAAGGGTACCCGCGAGAGATAATATGGTGGAACGACAGGGCAGGTGGAGACCACCGAGGAGAGAGGTGGGCCTGGTCCCTGGTCGTGGTCTACGAGTTACCTAGTCGGAGCGACGACCCTGGTCGTCTCCGCGAGATGCTAACAATACACTAACGGATTTGGGTATTTGATCTGAGTTGGCCGCTAGCCTTTACGCATTAACCACCGTGCGGGATAATGGTATATGGGACCCTCGGTGTCGTATGTTCCTTTCGAAAGAGATCCAGATGTCACAGTTCAGAGCTGTGGGCTGATTGTCGGGGTGGACGGTAACTGCATGCGCTTGTATAAGGAGGTGGGTCTGGTCCCCGGCTAGTCATGCAACGTGCAAGAGTGCTTAGGGTGATGGGCCCATGAACCCTTTGCACTTAGGATTTAGACCGGCGTGTTGACCTCTCTGGAGAGTCTAGGTTGGTCTATGGCGTGTTGATCATCCGAGGCCGGGCATTACCCAAAGAAGTGTGTCTGGCCAGAGGTAATCGAGCGTGTTGGGTAATGTGGTGCACCCCTACAGGGAAGTAATCTATTCGAATAGCCATGTCCATGGTAACAGGACGCTTGGAGTTGTATCCTGATCTACTACAACAAACTGGTTACTATATTGAAACTTAATGATTGATGACCCACAAGTATAGGGGTTCAATTGTAGCTCTTTTCGATAAGTAAGAGTGTCGAACCCAACGAGGAGCAGAAGGAAATATCAAGTGGTTTTCAGCAAGGTAATGTCTGGAAGTGCTGAAATTGTAAGTAACAGGGTAGTTTGATAGCAAGATAATTTGTAACGAGCAAGTAACGATAGTAGTAACAAAAGTGCAGCAAGGTAGCCCAATCCTTTTGAGGCAAAGGACAGGCCAAAACGGTCTCTTATAATAAGCAAAGCGTTCTTGAGGGTACACGGGAATTTCGTCTAGTCACTTTCACCATGTTGATTCGATTTGTGTTCGCTACTTTGATAATTTGATATGTGGGTGGACCGGTGCTTAGGTGCTGTTCTTACTTGAACAAGCCTCCTACTTATGATTAACCCTCTCGCAAGCATCCGCAACTACGAGAAAAGTATTAAGAATAAATTCTAACCATAGCATTAAACTTTTGGATCCAATCGGTCCCTTACGGAATAGCGCATAAACTGGGGTTTAAGCATCTGTCACTCTCGCAACCCATCATCTACTTACTACTCCACAATGCATTCCCTTAGGCCCAAATATGGTGAAGTGTCATGTAGTCGATGTTCACATGACACCACTAAGGGAATCACAACATACATACTATCAAAATATCGAACACATATCAAGTTCACATGATTACTTGCAACATGATTTCTCCCGTGACCTCAAGAACAAAAGTAACTACTCACAAATGATAATCATGCTCAAGATCAGAGGGGTATTAAATAGCATATTGGATCTGAACATATAATCTTCCACCAAATAAACCATATAGTAATCAACTACAAGATGTAATCAACACTACTAGTCACCCACAAGCACCAATATTCTATAGTTTCGGTAGCAAGATTGAACACAAGAGATGAACTAGGGTTTGAGATGAGATGGTGTTGTTGAAGATGTTGATGGAGATTGCCCTCCCCAAGATGGGAGAGTTGTTGGTGATGATGATGACGATGATTTCCCCCTCCGGGAGGGAAGTTCCCCCGGCGGAATCGCTCCGCCGGAGGGCAAAAGTGCTCCTGCCCAAGTTCCGCCTCGAGACGGCGGCGCTCAGTCCCAAAAGTCCTCTCCTTATTTTTTTCTAGGTTAAAATGACTTATATACCAGAAGATGGGCACCGGATGTGGGCCTGGGTGAGCACAACCCACCAGGGCGCGCCTGGGCTCCCTGGCGTGCCCAGGTGGGTTGTGCCCACCTGGTGGGGCCCCTATGGTACTTATTTGCTCCAATATTCTTCAAATATTCCATAAAAACTCTTCGTAAAGTTTTAGCTTGTTTGGAGTTGTGCAGAATAGGTGGCCTGACGTAGCTTTTCCATGTCCAGATTTCCAGCTGCCGAAATTCTCCCTCTTTGTGTGTACCTTGCATATTATGACAGAAAAGGCATTAGAATTACTCCAAAAAGCATTATTATGCATAAAAACATCATAAATAATAGTAGGAAAACATGATGCAAAATGGACGTATCAACTCCCCCAAGCTTAGACCTCGCTTGTCCTCAAGCGAAAACCGAAATCGAAAAACATGTCCACATGCTTAGAGAGAGAGGTGTCGATAAAAACAAAATACAGACATAGAAGCATCATGTAGATTATTATAACAGCAACAAATTTAAACATAAGACTTTTACCATAGAACTTTTACATAGACTTCTCATGAATAAGTGGCAGTTCATCACAATTGAAGTATAAAGCATAAACTCTATTAGAAACCAACAAACTATGTTCTCAGTCAACTTTGCAACTACAATTCATCATCTTTTCAGGAAGGGTCACCTATCGGAGCCTTTAGGCAAGTCCACATACTTAACCATCATATAGTTTTGTATGATTGCTAACACTCACCGCATACACATGAACAAAATGTTTCAGCCAGACACATAGAAAGATAGGGGCTTATAGTTTCGCCTCCCAACATATTCACCTCAAGGGCGATGTCAACAATAATAACTTATGCCACCCATATTCAACTGGACATATGTGCCAAGATCTTTCCTCATCGCATGATGCTTGCCAAAGGATAAAAATAAAAGGAAAAGAGGGAAGAACTTTGACTTTTTTGCATAAAAGTAAAAGATAGGCCCTTCGTAGAGGGAAGCAGAGGTTGCCATGTGCTTATTTGTTTGTATGCTCAACCCCTTAGTGAAAAAGAACATCATGTTGTATTGCCCCTTGTGATGGCAACCTTTATTATGTAGTCTGTCGCTTTTATTCTTCACCATCACAAGTTCGTACAACGGTCAATTTTCCTTTACACTAAATGATCTCACACTTTTAGAAGCAATTTTTATTGCCTTATTGCACCGATGACAACTTACTTGAGGGATCTTGCTCAATCCCTAGGTAGGTATGGTGGACACTTGAAAATAAGATTTGGGTTTAAGGGTTTTTGGATGCACAAGTAGTATCTCTACTTAGTGCAGAATTTTTGGCTAGCAAAGATAGGGGGCAAACACCACATGTTGAAGGATCTATGACAATATAACTTCTATGTGAATATGAACAAGCATAAATCATTACATTGTCTTCCTTGTCCAACATCAACAATTTTGGCAAATAATAATTTGATGGGGGCTCACAATCACAAAAGATTTCTAGGATAGTATATTTATATGTGAATCTTCTCTTCCCTTATTAATTCTTTCATGAGTCGCATCATTGACCAATGCTATGTTTGTCAATCTCTAATAAAATTTTCTACTCATACTTTTCCTTATGTGGTGCCATCACCTACCATAAGATTATCATATGATCTTTTTCTTTTATTTCCTTTCTTTTTATTGCAACATGAAAGTAAAGAAAGCAAAAACTCAAACTAAACTTTATTATATATCTCACACACGATTACAAGGATAGATCACTAAGCAAACTCTCGAAAAGAAAGGATCGAACTAAACTTTTATTCATCTAAAGCAAAAGATCGAACTAAAATAAGTAAAGGCAAAAAGATAGTGGGGATGGTACGATACCGGGGCACCTCCCCCAAGCTTGGCGGAAGCCAAGGGGAGTGCCCATACCCGAAACTTAATTTTCCTTTGGTGATGAAGAAGAAGGTGGTGGTGATGAAGTAGATGTGATCTTGTCCTCGGGTTTCCATGGAAGAGGTCCACCATCGTAAGAGGAAGAATGAGTCTCATGGGTCCTGCAACTGGCAGCCAAACTCATACCTTTAAACCTCGCCTCATATTCGAAGACTTGGTTTTGAAGATCATAGATCTGGCTTTGGAGGAAGTTGATTTGCTCGTTGAGGGTGAAGATGATGTCCTTCATGGGCTTGCCATCCACCTTGAGATCACGAGTAAGGTCCGTAATCATGAGGTGATTGGCATTGAGTCCACGCTCCACCATCCCCTTGCACCGGAAGACTTCCTGTTCCATAGCTTCAAGCCTGGCCTCCATGGTTCCCGTCCCCTTGGGTCCTTGCACATCGCGGATGTGCAGCACCCCCTCATGCATCTGGATGGCCTGAGGGTGCTGCACCACCTCCCGCAAATATGGGTTGATGACATTCTTGAAGAACTTGTCCTTGGAGGAGCTTGAAGCGGCCATGGTAGATGACATCTGACAGAAAATAGCAAGGAAAAGAAAACAGAAGATTTCTCTGCGATACGGTGGTCACCAGGTTCGGGGGGTATATAAAGATTTTTTATCTTGGGAAACAAGCAAACGAAAGAAAAACGAAGTACGGAAGGTGTCCCAGGTGGGCACAACCCACCTGGGCGTGCCTGGCAAGCCTGGCGCACCCTGGTGTCTTGTGCCCACCAGGGTACGCTTCCTGGAAGTTTCTTATTTTCCTAATTTTCTAAATATTCCAAAATTGACAAAAAATATTTTTGCGGATTTTTCGGAGTTCGTTTACTTACTGTATCATGTACCTCCATATTTTCACGATTCTGGAGTGTTCCGGAAGGACTCTTTTTTGTGTTCTTCCGGTGTCAAAGTTTGGATAATATTACTTTCAACATTAATGGGCGTACCTGAGATATAATGTTTTATTCGTTGCCCATTAACAACCTTAGGGTTAGTACCTTTGGCATTATTTATTTTGATAGCTCCAGACCGATAAATCTCCTCGATAACATAGGGTCCTTCCCATTTGGAGAGGAGTTTTCCTGCAAAGAACCTGAAATGAGAGTTGTACAAAAGAACATATTCTCCAACTTTGAACTCACGCTTTTGGATTCTTTTATCATGCCATCTTTTAACTTTTTCTTTAAATAATTTGGCATTTTCATAAGCTTGGGTTCTCCATTCATCTAGTGAGCTAATATCAAATAACCTCTTTTCACCGGCAAGTTTGAAATCATAGTTGAGTTCTTTGACTGCCCAATATGCTTTATGTTCTAACTCAAGAGGCAAATGACAAGCTTTTCCATAAACCATTTTATAAGGAGACATACCCATAGGATTTTTATATGCTGTTCTATAAGCCCAAAGTGCATCATCTAATTTCTTAGACCAATTCTTCCGGGACCTATTGACAGTCTTTTGCAAAATTAACTTTATTTCTCTATTGCTAAGTTCAACTTGACCACTAGACTGAGGATGATAGGGTGATGCAATTCTATGGTTAACATCATACTTGGCAAGCATTTTACGGAAAGCAACATGAATAAAGTGTGAACCACCATCAGTCATTAAATATCTAGGGACTCCAAACCTTGGGAAAATAACTTCCTTAAGCATTTTAATAGAGGTGTTGTGATCAGCACTACTGGTTGGAATAGCTTCTACCCATTTAGTAACATAATCAACAGCAACCAAAATATGTGTATACCCATTAGAGGAAGGAAAAGGTCCCATGTAATCAAATCCCCAAACATCAAATGGTTCAACAGCAAGTGAATAATTCATAGGCATTTCTTGACGCTTACCGATATTACCTATTCTTTGACATTCATCACAAGATAAGACAAACTTACGGGCATCCTTGAAGAGAGTAGGCCAATAAAATTCAGATTGCAATACCTTGTGAGCAGTTCTGTCTCCAGCATGATGCCCTCCATAAGCTTCGGAGTGACATTTCCGTAGGATTTGTCCCTGTTCATGCTCAAGTACACAATGTCTAATAATACCATCTACTCCTTCTTTATAAAGATGTGGGTCATCCCAAAAGTAATGTCTTAAGTCATAGAAGAATTTTATCTTTTGTTGGTGTGTAAAGCTAGGTGGTAAATATTTCGCAACAATGTCACTAGCATAGTCAGCATACCAAGGAGTGTTATTAGAAACATTTATTGCAGCTAACTGCTCATCAGGAAAACTATCATCAATAGGTAGTGGGTCATCAAGCACATTTTCAAGCCTAGACAAGTTATCAGCTACGGGGTTCTCAGCTCCTTTCCTATCAGTGACATGTAAATCAAATTCTTGTAGCAAGAGAACCCATCGAATAAGTCTAGGTTTAGCATCTTTCTTTTCCATAAGATATTTAATAGTAGCATGATCGGTGTGAATAATTACTTTTGAATCAACAATATAAGATCTAAATTTATCACAAGCAAACACCACTGCTAGAAATTCCTTTTCAGTAGTAGCATAATTCCGTTGTGCACTGTCTAGAGTTTTACTAGCATAATGAATAACATTCAATTTCTTATCAACTCTTTGTCCTAGAACAGCACCAACAGCATAATCACTAGCATCACACATAATTTCAAAAGGCAAGTTCCAATCAGGTGGTTGAACAATAGGTGCAGAAATTAAGGCTTTCTTGAGTGTTTCGATGGCTTCTAAACAATCATCATCAAAAACAAAAGGAGTATCCTTTTGCAAAAGATTTGTAAGAGGCCTAAAATTTTTAGAAAAGTCTTTGATAAATCTCCTATAGAAACCAGCATGACCTAGGAAACTACGAATACCTTTGATATCTTTAGGACATGGCATTTTCTCAATTGCAACAGCCTTAGCTTTGTCCACTTCAATACCTCTTTCAGAAATTTTATGGCCCAAAACAATACCTTCATTAACCATAAAGTGGCACTTCTCCCAATTTAAGACAAGATTTGTTTGCTCGCATCTCTGCAAAACTCGATCAAGATTGCTTAAACAATCATCAAAAGACTTCCCATAAATAGAGAAGTCATGCATCCATGAAAACCTCAACAATCTTTTCACAAAAGTCAGAGAATATAGCAGGCATACATCTTTGAAAGGTAGCAGGTGCATTGCATAAACCAAAAGGCATACGTCTATAAGCATAAGTTCCAAAGGGACAAGTGAAAGTGGTATTTTCTTGATCAGGTTGAGAAACAGGTATTTGTGAAAAACCAGAATATCCATCAAGGAAGCAAAAGTGTGTGTGCTTAGATAATCTTTCTAGCATTTGATCAATAAAAGGCAGAGGGTAATGATCTTTTCTAGTTGCTTTATTTAATTTTCTGAAATCAATTATCATTCTATAGCCTGTAACAATTCTTTGTGGCATAAGTTCATTATTATCATTAGGAATAACAGTAATACCTCCTTTCTTAGGAACACAATCAACAGGACTTACCCATCTACTATCAGCTATAGGATAGATTATACCTGCTTCCAGAAGTTTTAAGATTTCCGTTCTTACCACTTCCTTCATTTTCAGATTTAACCGACGTTGGTGATCGACAACGGGTTTAGCATCAGGTTCCATATTAATCTTGTGCTGACATAGAGTGGGACTAATGCCCTTTAAATCATCAAGAGTATACCCAATAGCAGCTCGGTGCTTCCTTAGAACTTTCAATAATCTTTCTTCTTCATGTTCTGAAAGGTTAGCACTAATAATAACAGGATATATCTTCTTTTCATCAAGATAAGCATATTTCAAAGTGTCTGGCAATTGTTTTAATTCAAACACAGGATCACCTTTAGGTGGAGGAGGACCTCCTAGAGTTTCAATAGGCAAATTCTGTTTAAGCAGAGAACGTTGTTCAAAGAAAATCTTATCTATTTCATTTCTCTCATGCATATGTAAATCATTTTCATGGTCTAGCAAATATTGTTCTAAAGAATCAGTAGGAGGCACAGCAATAGAAGCAAGACCAATTATTTCATCCTTACTAGGCAATTCTTTTTCATGAAGCTTTCTACTAAACTTGGAAAAATTAAACTCATGAGACTCATCGCCAAAGCTAACACCGATAGTTTGCTTTTCACAATCTATTTTAGCATTAACGGTGTTCAAGAAAGGTCTACCAAAGATAGTGGGACAAAAGTCATCTTGTGGGGAACCAAGAACAAGGAAATCAGTAGGGTATTTTATTTTCCCACACAAGACTTAAACATCTCTAACAATCCCAATTGGTGATATAGTGTCTCTATTAGCAAGTTTAATAGTAACATCTATGTCTTCTATTTCTGCGGGTGCTATGTCATTCATAATTTCTTGATATAAGGAATGAGGAATAGCACTCACACTAGCACCTATGTCACATAGACCATGATAACAGCGATCTCCTATTTTAACTGAGACAACAGGCATGCCAACAACAGGTCTATGATTATCCTTTTTATCAGGTTTGGCAATTCTAGCAGCTTCTTCACAGAAGTAAATAACATGCCCATCTACGTTTTCTTCCAAGAGATCCTTAATCATAGCAACACTAGGTTCTACTTTAATTTGTTCATCAGGTTTAGGTGTTCTAATATAACTTTGTTAACCACAGTTGAAACTTTAGCATGTTCCTTTATCTTAACAGGGAAAGGTGGTTTCTCAATATAAGCAGTAGGAACAACTGGATCAACATTATAAATTATGGTTTCCTCTTTAATTGGTTCCGGTTCTTTAACTTCTTCTTTAATAGGTGGGTGATATTTGAACCACTTCTCCTTAGGGAGATCAACATGAGTAGCAAATGATTCACAAAAGGAGGCTACTATCTCAGAGTCAAGTCCATATTTAGTGCTAAACTTTTGAAAAGCATCGGTATTCATAAAAGATTTAACACAATCATACTTAAGCTTAATACCTGAATCTTTACCTTCGTCGAGTTCCCAATCTTCAGAGTTGCATTTAATTCTTTCCAAAAGATCCCACCGGAATTCAATAGCCTTCTTCATAAAAGAACCAGTACAAGAAGTATCAAGCATGGATTGATCATCACGAGAAAGCCGAGCATAAAAGTTCTGGATAATAATTTCTCTTGAGAGCTCATGGTTGGGGCATGAATATAACATTGACTTAAGCCTCCCCCAAGCTAGAGCGATACTTTCTCCTTCACGAGGCCAAAAATTATATATATAATTCCGATCACGATGAACGAGATGCATAGGATAAATTTTTTGGTGGAACTCCAATTTCAATCGATTCCAATTCCAAGATCCAATATCATCGCATAGCCTATACCATGCCAATGCTTTTCCCTTCAAAGATAAAGGGAAAACTTTTTCATAACTTCATCTCCGGGTAAACCTGCAAGCTTAAACAATCCACAAATTTGTTCCACATATATCAAGTGCATATCGGGATGTTCGGTTCCATCTCCTGCATAAGGATTAGCTAGCAGTTGTTCTATCATACCCGAAGGAATTTCATATTCAATATTTTCAGTGTGTGCAGTAGGTTGAGGGGTAGCTAATTGTGGTTCCGGTCGAGGTGAAGATACCCCGAACAAACCCCTCAAAGGATTGTTTTCCATAGTAACAAGTGACAATAAATTTCAGCACACTATATAAATGTTTCCTTACCAAATTCCATTTACCAAAGGCGCTTCACTCCCCGGCAACGGCGCCAGAAAATAGCCTTTATGACCCACAAGTATAGGGGATCAATTGTAGCTCTTTTCGATAAGTAAGAGTGTTGAACCCAACGAGGAGCAGAAGGAAATGACAAGTGGTTTTCAGCAAGGTAATGTCTGCAAGTGCTAAAATTGTAAGTAACAGGGTAGTTTGATAGCAAGATAATTTGTAACGAGCAAGTAACGATAGTAGTAACAAAAGTGCAGCAAGGTAGCCCAATCCTTTTGAGGCAAAGGACAGGCCAAAACGGTCTCTTATAATAAGCAAAGCGTTCTTGAGGGTACACGGGAATTTCATCTAGTCACTTTCACCATGTTGATTCGATTTGTGTTCGCTACTTTGATAATTTGATATGTGGGTGGACCGGTGCTTAGGTGCTGTTCTTACTTGAACAAGCCTCCTACTTATGATTAACCCTCTCGCAAGCATCCACAACTACGAGAAAAGTATTAAGAATAAATTCTAACCATAGCATTAAACTTTTGGATCCAATCGGTCCCTTACGGAATAGCACATAAACTGGGGTTTAAGCTTCTGTCACTCTCGCAACCCATCATCTACTTACTACTCCACAATGTATTCCCTTAGGCCCAAATATGGTGAAGTGTCATGTAGTCGACGTTCACATGACACCACTAAGGGAATCACAACATACATACTATCAAAATATCGAACACATATCAAGTTCACATGATTACTTGCAACATGATTTCTCCCGTGACCTCAAGAACAAAAGTAACTACTCACAAATGATAATCATGCTCAAGATCAGAGGGGTATTAAATAGCATATTGGATCTGAACATATAATATTCCACCAAATAAACCATATAGTAATCAACTACAAGATGTAATCAACACTGCTAGTCACCCACAAGCACCAATCTATAGTTCCGGTAGCAAGATTGAACACAAGAGATGAACTTGGGTTTGAGATGAGATGGTGCTGTTGAAGATGTTGATGGAGATTGCCCTCCCCAAGATGGGAGAGTTGTTGGTGATGATGATGACGATGATTTCCCCCTCCGGGAGGGAAGTTCCCACGGCGAAATCGCTCCGTCGGAGGGCAAAAGTGCTCCTGCCCAAGTTCCGCCTCGAGACGGCGGCGCTCCATCCCGAAAGTCCTCTCCTTATTTTTTTTCTATGTCAAAATGACTTATATACCAGAAGATGGGCACCGGAGGTGGGCCTGGGTGAGCACAACCCACCAGGGCGCGTCTGGGCTCCCTGGCGCGCCCAGGTGGGTTGTGCCCACCTGGTGGGCCCCCTCTAGTACTTATTTGCTCCAATATTCTTCAAATATTCCATAAAAAATCTCCGTAAAGTTTCAGCTTGTTTGGAGTTGTGCAGAATAGGTGGCCTGACGTAGCTTTTCCAGGTCCAGATTTCCAGCTGCCGGAATTCTCCCTTTTTGTGTGTACCTTGCATATTATGAGAGAAAAGGCATTAGAATTACTCCAAAAAGCATTATTATGCATAAAAACATCATAAATAACAGTAGGAAAACATGATGCAAAATGGACGTATCAATGATGTTTTGCTCTGGGATCGCTTTCTCGCAGGGTAGTCGAGGAAGGATCTCAGAGCATTGTTGATATAAAAATGTTGCTAAATATTATATATATGCTACCCTCTTCTACTGCTGCAAGATGATGGTCGTAGAAGATGTAGTCTTCGATAGGATAAGCTTCTCCCCCTTATTCTGGCAGTTCTGCCGTATAGTCCACAGATATACCCCATTCCTTTGATACCGATGCATATGTAGTATAGATCTGATGTAAGTCTTGCGAGTACTTTAGATGAGTACTCACTGTTGCTTTGCTACTTTTCCCCCCTCTACTCGGTTGCTACGATCAGATGATACAGCCCTCAAGCCAGCTGACCACGCTGATGGCTACTACTACCCTGATGGAGCTTACTACTACTAGGAGACCAATGACCAGAAGTAGTTAGGAGGCCCCAGGCAGGAGGCCTATGCCATTTCGATCTAGAGTCGTTGTTTGTTTTCACCTTCTTAAGGCACCTTTGTAATTGCCTGTACTCAGACCTAACTCTTGATGTAATTTTGGGTCTTACTACCATGGCTTGTAATATTTTGTTTCTTTGTTTAAATTTGAGTCATAGAGTTGTGTTGTGATATTATTATGTGAGTCTGTGATCTTGATCGTGCATGTTGCGTGGATGTTTAATGCACGATTAATTTCTAGGGCGTCACATCATCTGACCTCCGGTCTATGACATGACATTTACATTGTTCCCGAGACTAACAGATGACATAAACTAATTGCGTCGCATAGTGGGTCTATCTAACTCAACAATTCATGCGAGTGAATCACTTTGATCACATCAGAGTGAGTCACTCGGATCCTATATGATTCCATACTATCGGTTTAACAAATCGATGCTAGTCATCAACCGAGTCTCTCTCTCACCATCTGTGTGTGTGTGTGTGTTTGCCAATTTAACCGGTAAATTCTTATTACCATTCTTAAAAGAGAGTGGCCACATGTGGATCACATTTATTATTAGGTCTAAGTGAACAACTTGAAAGAGCATCCAGATCACTTCAACACGACCACAAGCCCAACCCTTCAAGAACGCACTACCGGAGGCCTGAGAAGCAATACCATCACCCAGCGTCTGACTAGATTTGAGCATCCATGAATGAAACTAGACCAAATGGGGATTCCTCGCCACTTCTGTCCATGGTGGTCGTGTGGGCTTTCTCACTGACAACCTCAAACATCATCGTGGGAGTGTAATGTTGGTTGGAAAGCCTGAGGTGTATATGGTTGTGTAACCGCCTCAGTAGCACCAGGGGGAGCAATATGGGGGTTGGGGAAAGGGATTGTACTTTTTTGTGTCCTCGAAATACCAAACATTGGGCCGATACAAAACTGGAAGAGATAAATGTTGGACTGGGAAAATATGAATTTTTGGATGAGAGTACTCCTATCAAATGGTAAGCAACACATGTATACGAAAAAGGGTATAATAACTCATTCAACTCATAAGGTCGGTCACCTATATATATGTGTATGTGTGTGTGTGTGTGTGTGTGTGTTTGTGTGTGTGTGTGAAGGGGGGGGGGCAAATGTTTCCTACCACCGGTGATAGTTACACTCACTTAAGTTTTGTGTGTTCTATGTAGTAGCTGTCAAAACGGAGAGTGTGTACATGTAGTATGTAGTATAAAAGAATATTTGGGTAGTATATATACTACTTTTTAGATAGTATGTACTATTTTTTAGTATGTTGTTTTACAGGTACAACTATGAAGGTATTTGCAAAATATACAAAAAACTATGGACAACCATGCAATTTTTTCATATAACTTGCTTTGAAATATCTTAGATATAGTATATGAACATATTTAGAATGATAAAGTACTATATATACTACCACATGGTAGTACATGAGACATGTGGGGTAATTACCCCTGGGTGGTAGGATGTATATTTCCTATATATATGTAATTTATAAATTTAATAGGTAAAGTCGCGTTATTATTCTCAAAAGAGGGTGGTCTCGTGTGGGGAACACTTTTTTTTATGTCTAATAGACACAACAAAGTCTAGAGCAAAGATGGGGATGTTTCCACGCAAAGAGGAAGGTTTATTCTACATCGGCGGTGCGTAGGAGTGCGAGGGTTAGACAAAAGAAAAAATTCCATGATGAAACATGAAAGGGATATTCTGGAATAACAGAGGTCTAGCGGACTTGGCTAAAAGAAGATTCCTTAGTGATACATCGATATAGCAAAAATTAGATTTCATGGCGTTGCTAGAGACGGGTAGAGATAATTTCACTCCACAGTTCTTAAATACTATTTCAGGTGGGATTGATTTTGATTGGCACTATCTACCGCCAAGAGGTAGATCTGGAGGGATCTTACTTGGGGTGAAGTGCGAAACTTTAGAGGTACTAAATGTGGTCCACGGTGATTTTGCTGTCAAATTTCGTGTAAGATCAAAAATTGATGGCTTCAGATGGGCTTTGGTGGCCGTATATGGTGCGGCTTAGCCAAAACTTAAGTCTGAATTCCTCGCAGATCTGGTGAGAATTTGCGGGGATGAAAGGCTGCCCATTCTAGTTGGGGGAGATTTTAATATCATTAGAAGGCAAGACAAAAAAATAATGACAACATCGATGGGAGGTGGTCTTTCATGTTTAATATGATCATTGAGAATCTTGACTTGAGGGAGATTGACCTCACTGGTAGGCAATTTATGTGGGCTAATTCCCTACCTATTCCTACGTATGAGAAACTGGACAGGGTTCTCACTAGTGTTGAGTGGGAAAAGAAGTTTCCTTTGGTAACGGTTCATGCTTTGCAGAGGGCCAATTCTGATCGAACCCCATTGTTGGTGGATTCTGGTGAAGCGACCCATGTGGGAAACAGAAATGTCTTATCTTTCAAATTAGGGTGGTTCGAGAGGGAAGGCTTCCTAGATCTCATTGCGATAGAATGGGCCAGGAAGCGTGGTGGGTCATCGGTGGTTGACAGATGGCAAAACAAAATTAGACATCTGTGTCAGTTCTTGAGAGGCTGGGCCAAAAATCAAAGTGGCATTTATAAAGTTGAAAAGGAAAGACTAAAACTATTAATGCGCTTGATGTGAAAGCGGAGTCCACACTTCTTAATATGTCTGAGCGAAATATTAAGAATGAGGCTTAGAAGAAATTAGAATCCCTCATGAGAGAGGAGGAAATGAAATGGGCGCTTAGAGCAAAGGTTTCTAAGATCGTCCAAGGGGAAGATAATACTCAATTCTTTCACATGATAGCTAATGGGAAACATAGAAAGAAAAAGATAATTTAGCTTGAACAAGATGAGGGTACAATTGTAGGACATGAGAACCTAAAATTGTATATCTTTAATTATTATAAGAAGCTTTTCGGAGCCCCTGAAGAAAGCTACGTATCTCTAGATGAGAGTGCGATCGAGGACATACCTCAACTCAAAGTTGAGGAGAATGAGGTATTGTCTGCTCCTTTCACTGAGAAAGAGGTGTTTGATGCAATTACCCAAATGAAACATAATAAAGCCCCCGGGCCGGATGGGTTTCCGGCGGAATTTTATAAGAAATGTTGGCATATCATTAAGGGCGATCTTATGCCTATGTTCCATGATTTGTTCGCATGCCACTTGCAGCTTTTCAATGTTAGCTTCAAGATTTTTACTAAGGTTGCCACGAATTGGTTGACGCAGATAGCCCATTCGGTTGTGCAACCAACTCAGTCTGCTTTCATGCCAGGACGGCACATCCTAGAAGGGGTGGTTGTTCTGCATGAAACGCTTCATGAAATCCATACGAAGAAACTAGATGGTGTTATCTTCAAAGTGGATTTTGAAAAGGCGTATGATAAGGTCAAATGGTCCTTCCTACAGCAAGCCTTACGTATGAAGGGGTTCAATGAATCTTGGAGGTCCCAGGTGGATTCATTCATATAGAAAGGCAGTGTTGGGATAAAGGTCAATGATGACATTGGACATTTCTTCCAAACACATAAGGGGTTACGACAGGGGGACTCCATGTCTCCTGTGTTGTTCAACATTGTAGCGGATATGTTGGCACTCCTTATTGGACGGGCAAAAGATAGTCGCCAAGTAGGAGGACTCATTCCTCACCTTGTAGAGGGGGGCATCTCCGTCCTACAATATGCGGATGACATAATAATTTTCATGGAACACGATCTAGCAAAAGCTAGGAATATGAAGCTTGTGTTATGCCTATTCGAGAAATTGTCTGGACTCAAAATCAATTTCAACAAAAGCGAATTGTCCTGCTTTGGGAGAGCGAAAGAGGAACAAGACGAATACAGACAATTGTTCGGATGTGAAATGGGATCTCTACCATTTAGTTATCTAGGAATCCCAATTCATCATAGACGTTTAATGAATAAGGAATGGAAATGTATAGAAGATAGGTTTGAAAAAAGATTAAGCTGCTGGAAGGGCAAGCTAATGTCGTACGGAGGCCGGTTGGTCTTGATCAATTCGGTTTTGACAAGTCTGCCGATGTTCCTTTTATCCTTCTTTGAAGTGCCGGTAGGGGTACGGAAAAGACTAGACTTCTATCGATCCCGGTTCTTTTGGCAAAGTGATGAGGCCAAGAAGAAATACAGGTTGGCTAGATGGGATATTATTTGCAGACCAAAGGAACAGGGTGGGTTAGGGATCAAAAATTTAGAAGTGAGAATAGATGTCTGCTTAGCAAATGGCTATACAGGCTATCTGTTGAGACCGAGGGTATGTGGGTACAAATATTGCGGAATAAGTACCTTCACTCTAAGACTTTGGCCCAAGTAACCGCTAGGCCAACGGAATCATCCTTTTGGAAGGGGTTAATGAAGACAAAGGTAAGTTTCTTCCAACGGGTGAAGTTTCTAGTTGGCAATGGAAACAGTACTAGGTTCTGGGAGGATACATGGCTAGGGGATATGCCTCTAGCTATGCAATACCCTTCCTTATATAATATTGTGCAACATAAGGACGATTATGTTGCCACAGTATTAAACTCGATACCGCTTAATATCCATTTTAGGAGATCCCTGGTAGGAGAACGCTGGGGTGCTTGGTTGCATCTGGTCCGGAGGTTGATGGACGTTCAACTATCAGATCAGGCTGATACAATTTGCTGGAAGTTAATTGCGACGGGAATCTTCTCAGTGAAATCTATGTATCTGGATTTAATTGACACCGGTCCATTGTCGAGGTCATTGCACTTTTGGAAGATTAAAGTTCCACTTCGGATTAAAATCTTTATGTGGTTAGTGCACAAAGGAGTTATTCCCACCAAAGATAATCTGACAAAGAGGAACTAGGTTGGTAATACTAGATGCTGCTTTTGTGATCAAAATGAATCGATTAAACACCTCTTTCTTGAGTGTCCTCTTGCGAAATTATTATGGCGATCAATACATATTGCTTTTAACATACACCCTCCTACGAGCATAAACACGTTATTTGGGATGTGGCTCAATGGAGTGCACAGTCACATAGCCAAACATATTCGGATAGGGATATGTGCCTTATTTTGGGCTATCTTGAATACTAGAAATGATTTGATATTTAATGGAACATAATTCACTAATTTTTTGCAGGTTATCTACAAAGCTACAACCTGGATCCGTATGTGGTCGTTACTAACTCATGCGGACTTCAGGGAGTTTTTGGCTATTGGGTGCAACCGTTGGGAGATGGTAGCACGGGCTATCTTCAGCCGATTTAGATGGCGAGCTAATAATAGGCTAGGTGTGTAGGCATCGTAGTCTATTTTTTATCGTTGAATGTGGCACTTTTCCTTTTGTGTTTCGTTTTAAGCTCGGACTATGAGCTTTTCTGGACCTTGAGACTTTGTTACGTTTTTATTTAATAATATGGCTGCATGCATCGATTGATGCAGAGGCCGGGGGTTATCCTCCTTTTAAAAAAAACGGTTGTCAGTCTAGCTGTAGTGTATATTAAAAGTTAAGTGTTTCCTATACCTTTTATAAATAATCTTTATCTTTTTTTTTGCGGGGGTAAAAGGGATTTGTATTACTCAAGAGCCAAGAAGGTCCTCCCTACACAAGCTAGGGATATCGTCTGGGCCGGAGCGAAGCCAGGCCACAGTACGGTCTTCCGTCCTCCCAAAGTTCGCCAACATATGGCTTACATTATTCTGCTCTCGAGAAATATGAACAACACGACACTCCCTTTCAATCATAAGACGCTTCACCTCCGAGACCACCATGGCGTCCTGCGAGCGGTCTTGACCTGAGGCATTGATCAGTTGCACTGCCTGCAAACTATCGCACTCGACGATAAACGGCAGCTCCGTCCATTGGAGGGCCAATGCTATGCCCTCCATCCACCCAGCCAGCTCGGCATGCAGAGGGTCCGGGCAAGACCATAGCGAGCGACACGCGGAGAAAATGATGGCCCCTTCCTCGTCGTGGAGCATCATTCCCGTCCCGGCCCTCCCGTCATCATGGGAAAAGGAACCATCGACATTCAGCTTCGTCCAGTTGGCGGGTGGGGGACTCTATTTGTGGGATGTTCGTGGCACACCTCTCACATGCGATATAGGTTGTTCTGCACCTTCTTGCTGGATGGTCATCTTCCCTTTGTCCCAATCTCCCTGCGGATACTGCTGGATCCCGAGCAGCGAGGTCACGTACCTCTGCAAAAAGCGACGAGATACCTCCACGGGCGGCGCCGGTTTGTCATGAGTGATCTCGTTGCGCACATACCAACATCTCCACATTAGCATAATCACGCACAGCCGGTCCCCTTCATTGCATTATGTAATAAGGTTCAGGAGCCACTCCGGGCCGGTGTTACGGACTGACTTGATGTCCAGTATACTCCACACCTCCGCCATAGTCCACCACAAATGCACAGCCCGAGGGCACCTGCAAAACACATGAAAAGTGTCCTCGCGCTCAAGACCGCATAATGGGCATATATTAGTAACCTCCATGTGTCGATTGAATTTATTAGACCATGTGGCAAAGGAATTAGTAGCCAAACGCCATGCAAACACACGCACCTTAGGAGGAGAGAGGCACCTCCATAATAATGCCCAGACGGCACGTCGCCCCTCCGGTGCCCTGCTCGCTGCGACTGAAGATGGATGAAGCTTGTCCTCAAGCGCCAGCCGGTATGCGCTACGTACGGTGAAGATACCAGTACGTTCTGCACCCCATGCAAGGAAATCTGCCCCCAACCGAGGGGACGCTTTAATCTTCAGTATCTCCTGAACATCAACGGGCATAAAATACTGTTGAAGTAGGGTTCCGCGCCATGCACCATGCTCGTCTAGGAGCTCTGAGACTCGGCGGAGATGGCACCTCCCCTGTTGCGTAATTGGTGGCCGACCAACAGGGTGTGGTATCCATGAGTCCCGCCAAACTCTGACTGACTGCCCGTTCCCGATGCGCCAGACTAAGCCTTTCTTCAGCAATTCCAACCCATGCACAATGGACTGCCAAGTTTGCAACGCGTTGCTAGTGAAAATAGTATCTTCTAATCGTCCATTAGGGAAATAACTTGCCTTCAAGACGCGCGCACAAAGACATTCCGGGTTGACCAAAATACGCCATGCTTGCCGAGCTAACATTGCTTGGTTGAATAATCTAAAGTCCTTGAATCCCATACCCCCAGCCGATTTGGGCCTCAGCAACGAGTCCCAAGATTTCGAGTGTGTTTTCCTCTTGCCTCTGTATGCGCCCCACCAGTAGCTACGAATCATCCACCCCAGATCATCACAGGTGCTTCTAGGGAATTTAAACAAGCTCATTAGGCAGGTGGGTAGGGCACTAGGGCCTGCGCAACCGCCTTAATAAGAACCTCACGTCCTGCTTGGGACATCAATTCCCCCCACTGTATAATTCTCTTTGTCAGTTGCTGCTGAAGATTGTGTAGTTTCCCTTTGGAAAAGCGGCCACTTGGCGTTGGAAAGCCAAGATATTTTTCCTCAAAGCTCATATTCACCACGTCCAAGTTGTGCATGACCTCCTGTTTGTTAGCTTGTGAGCATTTGGGGCTGAACATTATGGAGCACTTGGCTGGATTTATGAGCTCGCCCGTAGCTCTAGCATATGTACTGAGAGCTTCTTTAACTTGAGCAGCCTCCTCTCCATTAGCACGAAAGAACAGCAAGGTGTTGTCCGAGAACAGGAGGTGTGAGATGCCTGGAGCTTGGGCGCACACCTGGAGTGGAGTGAGGCGGTTGGCTGCAATCTCCTGTATTAGAATAGCATCAAGACCGTCAGCAACAAAAAGGTATAAGAAAGGTGAGAGGGGGTCTCCTTCCGTAGTCCACGAGACGGTGCGAATGAATCCGAGAGGGCTCCATTGACTTTCACACAATACCTCACCGAGGTGACACACCTCATTATCCAATCCACCCATCGGTGAGAGAAACCCATCTGTTGCATCACTCGCTCCAAGAAAACCCAATCTACCCAATCATAAGCCTTGGACAGGTCCAGTTTATAGGCACAAAAGTTCTGCTCCGGGTCCTTCTCCTGTTTGATCGCATGAAAACACTCAAAAGCGATTAAAGCATTATCTATAATTAATCTGCCGGTACAAAGGCGCTCTGCTCTGGAGACACCAACTCATCTAAAATAGGCCTCAGCCTACTGACCAGGCATTTGGCTATCACCTTATATATGACATTACAGAGACTGATAGGCTGAAAATCAGTGAGTCGGGACGGCGAGTCAGTCTTGGGGATCAAAACAATGACCGTACTGTTAATCCCATCCGGCATGACTCCAGAGGCAAAAAATAATTTAACCGCATTAATTATGTCATCCTTCATCACCGCCCAATGCCGCTGGAAGAATCTCGCGGGGAACCCATCCGGCCCCGGCGCCTTCAGAGGCCCTATCTGGAACAATGCATTAGAAATCTCCTCATCGGTAATTCCTTACATAGATTATTGTTCATCTCCATGGACACCTTGGGCTGTATAAGCTGTAACACATCATGTGGATCCAACATTGGGTCAGCTGTGAATAAATTATGAAAATAACTGTTTACCATCTGTAACATGGGGGCCTGATCGGTGTACATAACACCCGCCTCATCCGCCAGCCCTCGGATTTTATTCTTTCTCGCTCACCAAACTGCCTTCCTGTGAAACATCTTGGTGTTACGGTACCGTTCCTTTAACCAATCAATCCGCGATCTCTAAAGCCACAACATTTCCTCCCTGTATAACAACTCATTCATCTTATCCATCTCCATTCTTATTTCTGATCGGTCTACATTCATATTGGTTAGTTCCTCTAACCTAGTGTGTGACTTCTCTAGTTCCCATGTTACATTGCCAAAAGTTTTATTACTCCAAGTGTGTAGATCAGCCATAACAGTAGCAAGGGCCTCCCTTACATATCCAAGGTTCCTCTTCGTACCTTTGCTTGACCAAGAGTTGGCGATAATGGCCTCTAGCGCCGGCGATCTCTCCCACATCAACTCGTACCGGCGGCTGCTGGGAGGCCGCCTGTCCTGTTCCAGCGAGAACTTGAGGAACAGCGGGCTATGGTCCGACGCCGGCGACACAAGGTGTGCCACTGAAGCTTGCATAAACATGTCTCTCCAGTCGTTGCACGCCACTGCTTTGTCCAGCCGAACTTGGACGTTCGCCCGGCCGCTCCGCCTATTATCATATGTGAAGGGGTGACCTGAAAAACCAAGATCGGTCAGACCACAAGCTTCAAATGCATCCCGAAAATTAATCATTTGGCCAGGAGGTCTCGGAGTTTCCGATTGATGCTCAAAATCCCACATAGCCTCATTGAAGTCACCGATAATCACCCATGGCAGGGTACTTTGAGCATGCAGTCCTTTGAGCTTATCCCACATCATGTGTCTATTCTCTACTCTTGGTTCGCCATAAACAAGTGTAGCTCTCCATAGTGGCTTGTCCGGGGACATATGCAAATACACATCAATCAATCTTTCAATTTCTTCTTGCACATCGACATACATAGACTCATGCCAAAACAGTGCTAGGCCACCACTACAACCATTACTATTGACTCCTTCAAAACCAGAAAGCCCTAACCTATTACGCAAATGATACATCTTATTTTTATTTTGCCTAGTCTCGCACAAGAAAACAAGACTTGGGGAATGCGTCCTAACAAGAGACGCGAGATCATGAACTATCGAGGGATTCCCCGCCCACCGGTAGTTCCAACTTAGCCAATTCATTGCTCCTGACGGGGCGGCGCACCCGACCCCGTAAGTTTACCGGCGGCCCCAAGGCCGGTTGCCTCCACTCCATCCATGCTGTCCGAGTCCATCTTCTCCTCCTATTGGTTCTTGCCTTTGCCACTCCGTTGAGTCTTCCCTCGTTTCTGCTTGTTGCCAACGCCCCTCTTTGCATGCACCACCATAACTCCCTATGTGGGATTCAGGTCGTCGAACGCTTCCCCACGGGATAATCTCTTCCCCAGAGCAGAATCAGCCTCCTGCATGTGTTGATCGGACTCAGGATATGAGAAATCCGAGGTGGCGTCAAGGTTACGCATGGCCGGGATCATATTCATGCTCCCAAGGTTGCTGCTTTGGCTCGCCTCACTCCCAGGTGGCCGTACTGAAAGTGGCAGGGGCGCAGGTATTCAGCCTCCAAGGAAGACGAATTCTGGAGGTTCAGATGATGCCCACACCATACGGGCTCTGGTGGCCTCGGCTCTCAGCCCAGCCAAATGCAAACGCATAGCTAAAACACGATCAGAAAGGTATGTGTCCATGTTCTGTCCCTCAGAGCCGTTGTGTTCACCAAAGCCGTCACGAGCATCAACCCATACTGGTAACTCTCGTGTTTGATGCTGCTGTTGGTTTCCCTTCCCTCTACGCCTCTCTCTTGGCTGTCCAAGAACCTCAGAGGGAGCATTACTAGCAAAGTTCAGCCCCCGTCTTGCTGCAGGCTGGGTTCCGGGCGCCACAAACGTTGATCTATTCTCAAACTTTCTGTACGGAGAGCACCGCAACCCTTCATCATATGCTCGGGTCGGAACACCCGATCTTTTCTTCTCGCATTGGTTGTCATCGTGGCCTATGAATCCACACCAGAAGTAGTAGTGGGGCACCCTCTCATACTGGAGTGGGTAGATAACTCGTTTCACCGGGTCCTTGCCGATGGTGATTTTAGTATGGAGCCGGCGGCCAAGCGGCAGGTCCACGCGGATACGCAAGAACTCGTGAACCCTGCTCCCATCAGCCTCAGCATCCACCTCCATGATGGTACCCAACAAGCCTCCAAGAAATTCGCCATAGGCAATAGTCTGCTTTCCCCACGGAACATTGTATACACGGACCCAAATCGGAACCGAATTCAGTTCAGCCTTAGAAGGCTACTCTCCATCCTTGAACGGGCTAACAATGAGTGCATTTCCCTTGAAGATCCAAGGTCCTCCTCATGCCACAAAGTTGTAATCTCCCTGGGAGAAGAAGGTCACCGCATACCAATTGTTCTTTATCCTTGCAATATTGAGGTATGTTCACACCTTCCAGACCTCGCTGAAGTGTTCCGTCATGTCGTCGATGTTTGGCCGCCCGATGCTGACATAACGGCCAAGCAGTCTCCACCGCGGCGGCACCGCCACCGGCTCCACCACAGGTTCCTCTTCCACAACAACATCATCATCTAGGTGCACCTCGCCGCCGATACTGACCTCCGGACCATCCAGCCCCACACTTTCCCTCTCATCCCAGTTGCTGGTGTGATCAAACTCCTCCGCTGGCTCGATCTGACCTCTGGTAACCTGCGCGGACACCATCGCATCACCACCGAGCGACTTCGGGTGGGTAGGGGCCTCACCGGCCCCCCTTTTAACCCCATCGCTAGCGGACGACATCGATGGAGGGCGCGCGCTTGCTGCAGACGAAGCTTCAGGATCGAAGAGCGGGTTGTTGAAGGACGTGATCTTGCCAGGAAGATTGCGGCGGACTGGATGACTTATAAGAGTCCCGCCCACCACAGTTTCCTTGCTGGTCACGGCCACAGACGGGTCCTCCTTCCTTCCGAGACGAATCATAGACGGCTTAGACTCCCTCCGTAATTCGGAGGACGAACTACCACGTAGACTCATGGTGGGAATCGGCTTAGACTAGGATGGGAGCAAGGGAGCGCCCATGGTGGGAATCTTTATCTTTACCTAATAATAAAGGATGGAGGCTTTCATAGTTCTTCATAAGTCATCCTTTTATATCCGTTGATTTTGTGTTAATCATAAAAATTGACGGTTGAGATTTAAAAATTAATCTATGTAAATTGGCTTCCTATATTGTCCATCGTCTGGCTGGATTTGTTTCTGTTTGTTGCCACCCGCCGGTTCTAACTCATCAATTAGGAAAAATTGGATACAAAATCCAATAGAGTCCAAATCCTAACCTACACGTAGCGCACGTCTCTTGTCCAACTTCCGAGGTCAACCCGCTATCCAACAATTGCGAGTGTCCAGAGGGATCGAGTACATATACACTTCCCCCTCCGAGTCACATGCCACAGTTCTCCTGTTGACTGCCTAGCTAGCTCATCCATCATCTCCTCCACCATCTTAATGTTTCTGAAAGGTTATGTTCCTTTGCGCCATGGGCAACTGCCTCTCCCCGTGCATGAGCATGTCGGGAGCGGCCGAGTCAGGCTGGTGTATTGGGGCGGGCGGACGAGGGTGCTGCCGGTCACCGACAACAACGACGACACTGACGAGGGCAGCGACGACGTCTTCACGTCACGGATGCCGGCCGGGTTGCTCCGGGCGGACCACGTGGTCTGCCCGGCCGACTCCTTCTTCGCCGACCTCCCGGTCCTGTCGCGCCGCCGGGGGAGCGGTTGCTGCCGAGCCGGACCTACTTCGTGCTCCCCCGGCGCCTCCTCTCCAACCCCTCCCCGGGCGGCAACAACAGCGGCAAGGCGGCCACGCTCGCGTCGCTGTCGGCCGCGCCGGGGGCAGTAAGACGGTGCAGCTTGCAGGCCACGGACAGTGCCCGTTCGACTACGTCAAGGGCGGCGAGGACGGCTCCGCGACGCTCATCCGGGTCCTGCCGCAGTTCATTGAGAAGGTCATCACCTGCGATGGCGGCAACGGCTGCCGGCCAGCGCGCGTCAGGAAGGATGAATACGTCAACGGCGGAGCTGTGCAGCACGCCGGAGCTGAAGCAGCACTAGGAGCAGCTCGTCGGGGCGAAGGGCTGCCCATCGTCGCCGAGGCTGGAGAGGATCTCCGAGCGCAGCACGAGGAGGATCTCCCTGTCGCCGGCCGGACTGCTGCTGTCTTCGAAATAATAGTTAGCTAATGAGCTTAGATCATGTTGGATTTAGAGATTAATCGAGATTAATTAGGTGGGGAACCGAGTGTTCGATTTTACTTGTAAAATAGATGGAACTGAAATAAAAAATATACAGATATCTCGATTTTGTTTACAGATGTATAGAGAATGTTTGGAACAGAACTGACTGAGAGTATATCAAACCCATTAAGCTACGCGGAAGGGGCAAGCAATGAGCGATGCCATGTGTCTAGAAACAGTACGAGGAGAAAAAAAGGCAGAAGGAAAAGCGCAGCGATTAAGGCAGAAAGAAAGGGCGCCCTCTCGTTGCGGATACACCTCCCCAGATGGACTCCTTCTTTCGTTGCTTTTCGCACGAAGTCACGCAACCCTCTTTCTCCGCCAAATCCACATCGCCGCCGTGGCCGTTGCCGGAACGAGACAGGAGGGTGGAGGCGAGGGAGAGAGAGGAGGCCGAACGAGGTGGCGTTCCGTGGCCGCGGTGGCCGGAGGGTGAGAGGGCGAGGGGGAGAGGGGAGGCCGGACGAGGGCGGCGTGGCGTTCCATGGCTGTGGTGGCCGGAGGGGTGGCTCCCCTGCTCTCGTGCAGCCACTTCTCTGACCGCATCGCAGCGGTGCTACATTGACCTGGGCCTTCTTCACAGTCGCGTGCCATGAGAGGATCCAGGCTGCTCCGCGAGGTTCTTCTCGAGCGACGACGCGAGTTTGGTTATCGACAAGGTACTCTCACGCCCCTCTTCTTCTCCCCTTGGTTCGGTTCGATTCGATTTGGATGCTGCGTTGCTATTACTCACACTGGTCCGATTTGTGTTCTCACGCAGGTCGTCATCTTCGTCAAGGCCTGGAGCTGGCTGCGACCAAGCACGAATCGGCTACCCCTAGATCGTCCTCCACCACGCTTGCGCGGCTGATGGGCACGGGCTGCTCCACGCACGAATGGCAAGCACGACGGCCATGACCAAGGTGCTCTTGCCCCTCTTCTCCTCCCCATGCCTCTCTCCCTCTCCCCCTATTTGATTCGGCAGATTTTGTTGCTCGGTTTGTGACGAAGCTCCTTCTCTGCTCCAGCCTGCAGGAGAACTTGAGATGTAACATCTATGTGGTGGTCATAGATTAGAAAGGCAAGTTCTTCAGAGGAAGGTACCATGCTAATGCCTTGATTCCCATTGGGTTGCATGTCTACTGTCCTCTTCAGCAGCGGCGAGATCTCGTAGGAGCTCGAGTGAGTTGGAGGCAAGGTGCTGTCACGAGGTGTTCCTCTTCTGCATACCATTTGTTCGACGGTATGCCTATATACTGATTGTTTGCTTCTCTTTTCCTCTGTAGGTGGACGAGTGCTACGAGCCAGCAGTTCCTGAAGTTTTTTCTTGCAGCCGGTTGAGGTTTGTCTCCGAGCATTCCTCTGTGATTTCATTTTAATACAATGTTCATTTGTTTGTGAAAATAGAGAGGTGGGAAAGGAAGTGTTGGACTAGCTGTTGCTATGGGGATGAATCCAAAAGATTAGAGGAGAGAAGTCAAGAAAAATTTAGGTTATGTTCGTGTTGCTAATGTTTATGCGGCTGAAAGGTGAGAGAGTAGAAGAGAAATTTTTGTTAGCTATGTGAGCCCAAGATGTCTGATGCTGCTAATGCATATACAAAGAGAGAGGTGTGATGTTGCTAATTTTGTTCCCTGTTAGAATTGGGCACCCTTTGGGATTCTTAGCGCATTTTGTTTATCTGGGATGACTGTGTGTCCCTGTGACTGATGCATGTCGTGTATTGGTTCTGCTGGGATTCCACCATTAGCAGAAAGATCAAGGCAGCGGGCGGTTGCGTCATTGCTCCCCCGTCAATCTCGGGTGTCCCCATCACGGTGAGGACTGAGCAGTGGAGGCTGTTGCTGTCATGTCATCCAGAGTCGGTATGTGCAGCCATGGCCGACTCCTCCTACCCACATGGTCTCTCGGCAGGGGTATTTGGGTATGCTGATGAATCATAAGGTAACTGATTTACAATCTAAATATTCAGAGGTTTACAACCGATTTATGTTAAGGGGAACACTGCTCTCATATTCTCATTAATGTTACAAATGTAAAGTTATCATAAGGTTACTGAAAAAATGTAGGGAGGGAGTACTATATTTATTAAAAAAATTACCAAGAAGTAGCAGAGCCCTCTACAGTCCTACTACACTATAAATTGGTAATAGAGTCTGGCCAAATGATTGTTGAATATATTATTTATAATGATCAATTATGATAATTCAACATAATCCTGTCAGACGAGTAAGAGCCATATAAAACAGCCCACAGTCAAACAGGAATACAATCTGGGTCTACTGATAAGATAGGTGCTTACACTAAATAGACTTGTTGTATGGGCATCAACAACACTGAAAGGGTCATTTTTTTTGCGGGAACACTGAAAGGGTCATCAAGAAGATAGATGTCAGCATTTTGGTATAGTACACAAGCAAGCTGGCCACCACTTATATTTACTCCTCTTTCCCCAAGTTGCATACAGTCGCTGAATGGCAGCATTTCAAGGTCCTTCCAATGAGGACCTCTCGATTGTTTCTTGGTATATTTGTCTGTCCATCAAAGATCCAACGACGACATTATCTTGTATGCTTCCTGTTTGGATCCATGCTGTCTGAGAAACATATGCTATTTTCCCACAGACTTCAGTCTGAAATATGAACAAAAAGATTAAACTTCTTATGAAAAAAGAATTAACCTCTGTTCGCTCAATCTCTATGAGATCATATTTTTTGGAGGTTTCAGAGAGAAATAGTGATTTTGGATTGTAACCTTTATCAAGACTTTGCTTGCCATGTGTACAAAAGAAAATACATGCCTCCAAACTGTCATTTGGAGTTGAACAGAATGCCTTCTTATGAATTATTTAATGTTTGTTTGTGGCTGTAATAGTCTGGATTTCTCTGTTAGCTGTATGTGCTGCCAGGTTTTCGCCCCACAGCATTCGTTTCGATGGCGAGCGAATTGCAGTGGGTTTCCTGGTAGTGCTTGAACTCGCTCTACCTCTTTCCCTCCTCCTGATATTGCTCTCTGAACTCGGTTGTATTTCCGTTCTTTTGCAATGGAAAGAGGTAAAGCCCGGTTAAAAAAAAAACATTTGTTTGTAACAAACATCCAACATGTTTCCGTTGCTGTTGTATGCTCAGTAGTATTTGATCAGCATTACAATCTGTTTTGTCGCTGCTGCATACTCTTATTCTTTTTTGAACCGTGTATTTCAAATGTCAAGGTTGTTGCATTTGCTTTACTGTACTTTAACTGATGATCTAACTTTCTATTGTAGGGATGCCAAGTTCGAAATCATTATTGTGGATGATGGGAGTCCTGATGGAACTCAAGGCATTATAAAGCAAGTGCAGCAAGCATATGGCGAAGATCGTGTTGTAAGTAACTTAACAAACATGCCAATGTATTATGTGGTCCAGATTTTGGTTTGGTCTTCCTCCTCACCAAGACCTGCGTCGAGCTCAGCAAGATAGCCGAGGTGTGCGCACAGATAGAGGCGCTTCTGTAGGAGATGAGGGAGCAGCTGGTGGTCAGGACGATGAAGACAGCACAACGATGGTTGTTTCGCCGTGCCAGTGCCACACTTCGGCTGGTACACGCACATACGGCCATGGTGTCAGCGCCATACTTTGGCTGGTACACGTACGGATGAGCATGGCGCCGTCACAATTTGGTTGGTACACGCAAGGACGGCCATGTCGCTGGAGCCACTTCTCCATCTTCCCCTGAACCGGCTCGTGCCCGCCATTTTTGCCGGGATAAACGAGTTGGAGAAAGACGGAGAGATGAGCTGTTCTACTCACTGACAAGAAATCACTTGGACAGAACTGCCTTTTCACAAGGGCGACGCTAGGCGCCCGCGCGCCGGCCCAAACGGTTCGGCCGGTCGAGCCCCAACCGTACGATCCAGCGAGCAGCCGTTCCGATCTGCGCATTGGCTTCCCCTTCCCTTCTTCCTCTCCACACGCAGTGCGGGCGCTGCTCCCTGTCGCCTGCACGTCCTCCTGGCCCGCTAGCAACCACCCCCTCACCTGCACCCCCTCTCTCTGCCGGTCCCGCGCTGCTGGATGCTGCACTCGCCGCCGGTCGCCGCCGTCTTCTCTCATGTATCTCGCCGGATCCACGCATGCAGCAAAAACTTCACCGGTGGGTTGCAACCCCCCCTCGCTGGTGATGGTCGCGGCTCCATTAACACCAGTCGCCGGTTGCAGCTCCGCTGGATGCAGCTCTTGTTGCCGTCGATTGCAGCCCGACTTCAGCCATCGCCGCTGGCATGCAGCTCCCATGGCCACCCGTTGCCGCTTTCTAATGCACGGTCGTAGCAAACGGAGACAACGGTTGCAGCAAAAAAAGTCAGTCACCGTCGTCGCCGGGTGTAGCTCGTCGTTGCAGGTAGCAGCCACTAGGTCTAGAAAAGAATGGATGTACCAAAAGTCGTTGCCGGATGTAGCAAAAACCTACCACACTTGCAGCAAAAAGTCGTCGTTCACCGTCGCGGCTTGCAGCTCGGTCGTGATGGATGTAGCAAAACGTGATGCCGGTTGTAGCAAAAAGCGACGCTAGTTGTAGCAAAACCGCGACGCTGGCTGTGTGTTGTAGCAAAACGTGACGCTGGTTGTAGCAAAATGTTATGCCGGTTGAAGCATGTAGCAAAAAACCGCGACGTTAGATTTGCTAGGACCAGCGCCACCCCGTCCTCGCCGTCCAGCGTGTGCCCGTGGTTGCAGGCTTGCAGCTCTGGTTGCTGCGCCCTGATAGTTCCCGTAGCTTCGCTAGCGGCGACTCGGAGCCGTAGTTGGGCGGAGGCCATGGCTGAGATCCGAGGGTTGCAGACGGCCATGGCCGTGGGGAGCTAGCGGGGATACGAATTGGGGAGGAGGATGGGAGAGGGGATCGCCGGCTATGAAGGAGAGGCGGCGTTGGGCGCCGTCGCACGCGAGCACTCGCCGCCGGTGTGAGAGCTTCTGGAGGGTGCGAGCAGCGTGGGGGAGGTGTGGAGAAGCAGAGTCATAATGGGCTGGAGGTAGAAGAAAAGGAGGAAAAGTCGCGCGGGGCCCACCATATACACGCGTCTCGCGCGGGGTGGTTGTTTCCGTGTCGCGTGAGCTAGCGTGGCGCGCGAGCCGGCGGAAAGTTCGACCGGCGCACCGGCTCGAAACGTTTACCTTTTCACAATGAGAGGAAAATGCTCCCATGAGGCTGATTGATTTGAGGTTCTCCGTTTCATAGACCCAAGTATAGTAAATTGATTCTCATCTTTATATGCACTAACATGTGGTGCAAGCATATTATTTATTATTGGTCTGTTATTGCCAAGGGATCATCAGCTTGATCAAGCAAATCTCGTTTCCTTTTCTATTTGTTTCCTGTTCCTGTTCATTGGACATCTTTCTTTCCAGCTTAATTACTTATTGTAAAAAGAAAGAGCACATGAATCTGCTTCCAGCAAAGAAATACCGGTGCGGTTTGTTGTGCTACTTTGGCCAGTTTGCTTGAAAGATTCGACAAGTCTAATCCTCTGTCATATTTCTGTGAATTGTCTGTCATGGGCTCATCAAGTTCACATCACTTGTATGTACATGACGGAGCTCATCTCGATTTTGTTTACAGATGTATAGAGAATGTTTGGAACGGAACTGACTGAGAGTATATATGATACAAGTCATGGCACATAACACGCCACCCTGATTGGCGCCTCCGATCTAGGAGCTCCGCTCCGTCATGTCGAGGCCGGGTCGCTGGAGTAGTCGTAGAGGGCCTCACGGTTGATACGAGGGGGCAGATGTGGAGATACTTACGATTCCCCAGCCACGCTAAAAAAAAAACCAGTGTAAAGGAATGGATGAAGAGGGATTCCGAGGAGTCAGGAAGAGGGGACGGCGCAGGGCGCCGCGAGTGGCTGAGTCAGGCGGTGGTGGCAGCACTCACCACAGTGTCGATCCAGCACCTCCAGCCTTCGAGTCGCAGAAAGCAGACAAGTGCAAATGCCCCAATTTTCAGAACTACTATGGTTCTTAATTGACTTGTTATATACAGCCATGGACATAGATGCACAGGCTTTATGCTATTCTCTGTATGTCACCTACTATTAAACAATCAAGTCGACTGTAGAAGCGGATGTGGATCTTCGTCGTGATGGGACACTTCTGGTGCAAGGTGTATGCCTATCAATTCCATAGTAAACAGAGATGTGCAAGAGAAAAAGAGTGCAGATGGTTTCATGCAAATATTATAGCAAAAGTAGTATGAGCACTGTCAGGCCAGGTACTATTAGTGAGCTAAATCGACAAAATTCATTGGTAGCCAACGTTGTAGTTTAAGCACTCAGTCGTATGATATTATAGCAAAGCATGACGCATGCTTGATTTATTCGTGCCTTTCCTGGCCTCTATTAATGCGAGACTTACCCTCTTCTTCTTGTTTTTGCTGGAGGCTTCCTTTCATACAACTGTACTCAAGATTATAGTTTAAGTTCAGAGGTGGATAATTATGTTTTCTCCCCGTTGATGGATGCATCTCCTTCAGAAATACAGGTTACCTATTACTTTTAGCAAGAATTTTAATTCAATGTTACTACTAAAGCATAGTCCCTCCGTTTTCTAAATATAAGTCTTTTTAGAGATTTCAATATGGACTACATACGGTTTCTATTTTACTAGATACTTCTCAATTTGTTCATTCCATTGAAATTTCAAGATAGATCTTAATTTCCCTATGAGAAAAATAAGATGCTCTATAGATTTTCTGATAAGATAGAGAGGCAACTTTCTTCTGGCAACGCCACAAAAATGAGGTTTTGAATTCTATTTCAATATCTTTTGCCGCAGATGTTTATAGTCCCTTTTTATAATATATCAACGTTATGTGTGTTTGTTGAACAACATTTGTCATGGTGATTTAGTTGATACCATATGTTCGGCTCCTCTATTCCTATTGAATCAACACATACGTGCACTTTTGTACTCCCATTTTTCCATAAAACACAAGCAGGAGATGTGGGTGGGGGCGTGCGTGCGTGGAGTGACGGGACGATGTTCTATAACCATATGATTCCAAGTAGAATGATAATGAATGTCTAGGGAACATCATAGCATTGTTGCAATAAACATATTATTATATGAAGAGTGATCTAACTGTAAAAAGAGAGTTGACAATATTGTTTGATGTGCATGTACATCATAAACATGAACAGGATCACAGGAAATATAGAGTAGCACTATTCTGATCACAGGATCAGAATAGTTATTCTGATAACCGCCGACCTATATAGACGCGCGCGAAGTCCTCCTGAACTCGACCGAACAAAAAAAACCGACTACTCTGTCCCGCACCTCCAGCACCTCGATCCCCAACCACCGCCCACCCACCGGCGACCCTCCTCCCTCACCCGCCGCCGGGAAACACCCAAGCACCGCCGCCGCAGCCTGTAACCACCGCCCACCCACCGGCGACCCTCCTCCCTCACCCGTCGCCGGGAACCACCCAAGCACTGCCGCCGCAGCCTGTAACCCGCGCGTCGGGATCTAGCCGCCGATGCGTGGTTCCCCACTCGCCGCCGCCGTGAGCCACTGTTGCTTCACCACCGGCCGGCTGCGCCTCCACCCACCGCCGCCATGGATCCACAACGCCACCACCCGAGCAACCACCGCGGCCCTGCATCCCGCGCGCCACCGCGAGCCATGGATCCCGTGTGCTACCTCCTGAGTCTGGATCCCGCTCAGTTCAATTACGGCTACAGGCTCGTCGTCGTCGCCCTTGGCTACCTACTGCGTCGAGGACATTCGGAGGCCACGAATCCAGCGGATGCTAGCGTGTGGGAGGTGCTGCTGCTCCGATGAGCTACTCCATCACCGAGCACAGCACGTCACGGGCGGCCTCCTCCCTCTCGTTCTGTCCTTCACACACGGTCCACCTTGACCTTCCCGAGGAAGGTCCATCCCTGGAGCGGCAACACCCGCCCCTCCACTCCTCTGCCCCGACCCATCACCAGCTACGGCCACTCCCGAAGCCTAGTGCCGCCGCACGATGCGTTGTCATCCAAAGTGCCTTCACACACCGATCCGCCCCAAGGACGAGGCCTCCGACGATTCGCCTACGCTCCAGGCTGCAGTCCAGCTTCTCCGCCATTGGCATGACATGAAACACCACACCGCTCTGCTGAATTAACCAGTGGGTTCTTTATTGCTTGTGCGAGCAACCGACTAGGGAGCTGATGTGTGCGTCGCTGGGAGAATGTGGAGCGTGGAGGCGACCAGGACAGGACCTGTTGCAGACTGCCGGAGCGGTCGGAGCCACGCCCACGATGCTATGGCCTGCTGCCACTGGCTGCTCCATAGCGATATGGCCTGCTGCGGCTCACTGCGTTCGTGAGCTAGCTTTGTGTTGGGTCCTGGATGGTGCGGGTTCTGTTTTTTAACTGTTTTTTTAAAACCCACAAATTTGCCCACCAATGCGCACAAAGATGTGCACACACACACAAAAAAAAAATTGTGGATGAGAAGTTCAAAATGTTCGCATTAGGAAAAACACACACCTTGGTTGTCGAAATATAAAGAGGCGAACACAAAAAAAAACTGTGACAACCCGAGCAAGTACAAAATGTTCCATTCTAGAAAATCATGTAATTAAGTTAAAAGTGATAGTATGAGAAAGTGAAAATTGTACACTCACTCAAAAATTAAAGAGAAAATGGATTTCCCTGTTTCTACGGGAAAAAAACCTAGAGGTTCAAATTTAAATAATAGCGAAGTTCAATGTTTATTACAATACCAAGAAGGTCAAATTAAAAAAAACCAAGCAATTCAAAAAGTTTATAAAAGCAGATTTTCCCTCTTAAAAAAAACCTAGAAGTTCAACTTTAAATAATTAAGCAATTCGATATTTATTAACTAACTAGGACGTTCTCCATTACTAATGAATAACACCAAGAAGTCCTAATTAAAAATGTGAAGTTGTTTGATGTTTATAAAAACTCAGTTTTTCCCCAGTACTAAAGATCAAAATCAAGAAGTTCAATTTTAAAAAACGGAGTAGTTCAATGTATGTAAAAAACTAAGGTTTTCTCATTACTATAGAATAAAATCAAGAAGTTCAACTGAAAAAAGCGGAGCAGTTTGATATTTATTTGAATAATCGAATTTTTCTTGTTACTAAAGAATAAAACCAATAAGTTCAATTTGAAATAGCGAAGAAGTTCAATGTTTCTAAGAAAACTCCAATTTTCACATTTATAAAAAACACACAAAAAAGTTGAAATAAAAAAGTTAGAGCGGTTCGATGTCTATAAAAAACTCAGATTTTTTCCGTTACTAAAGTGAAAACAGATAGAAGTTCAAAGTGATAACCGCAAGAAGTTCACGTACTGCATGGTGTGTGTTTCATACAAGAAAAAATAGTAAAAGGCAAAGTCTAAAATTTTTGTTGCTAGAAGTTCAAGTTCTCTTCTCTCAGAAGTTCAAAAATTCTTGTTGGAGAGGTTCAGTATGTGTTTACATGTTCAGAAAACACAAAAAAGATGTTGTGTCTCAAGTTTTAAAATAATTCTCTCAATCCATTACAAAATTAGGAACAAAAATACTGTACATGAAAAAAGTTCTTTTCTATTCAACAACTTTTCAATGGGTATATTGTATGCTCTATTCGAAAAATAAATGGTTTAAATAAATTGATGTATGTTGTTCGAAAAGAAAAGTTTAACCGTATTAAAAAAAATGCGTATTTTCAATAAATTTTTAATGATTTATCATTTGTGGAACTCCGAGGAACGGGTGAAGAATTACAAACAAAAAATATTTGGCCGAAGTTCAATATGAAAACAGCGAGCAGTTCAACTACTATACGAAATGCGTTTGAGACGAGAATAAAAAATACAAAACTAAAAGCCTAAAAGGTTTGTTGCAAGAAGTTCACGTCCTCCTCTTAGCATAGTTGAAAAATCTTGTGCGAGACGTCCGTCGTTCATTTACAAGTTGAAAAAAAAGCCAAAAACAACGTTGTTTTTGTCATTTTAAAAACTGCTCTCAAACAGCAATGAATTTGTAACACCTGTCTACATGAAAAACTTGCTGCTATTCATAAGCTTTCCAACGGTATATTATGCGCTACATTTCGATGAACGATTTAAAATTTTCATGTATACGGTTTAAAACACGTTTTTATGCATTCAAAAAATTATTTTGAATCATTGCAAGTATGAAAAACTGATCAACACGGGAAAGTTGCGTGTTTTCAACAGCTTTTCATCGGTATATCATTTGCTCAATTCCGGTAAGTGGTTTGGGAGTTACGGGCAAAAAACAGCACGTACAAAATAGAGTGAAGTTCGAACAGAATTGCCACAGAAGTTCAAGTACTTCACGCAGTGCGTTTCCATTCGCGATGAAGGCAGAAATCCTGATCTTGCCATTTTTTAAATTACTTGAAAACGGCTTGGAATTAGAGAAAACTTTACATACAAAAAAGTTTTGCATTTTTGATACCTATCCAATGGTATATTACTTGCCACATTCCGACAAAGTTTGCAAGAACTACAGCCAAAAAACGTTTTTTACTGTTTTCAAAATTGACTTAAAACTGTAAGGAATTGGAAAAAAAAATTATATACCAAACAGTTTGGCATTTCTTCAAGCTTTCCAATGCCATATCATTTGCTGCATTCCGACATACGGTTAAAAAATTAACTCAAAAATACGAACTCGTTGAAACTTGGACCGTTTTCTAAATTACTCTTAAACCGTTCAAAATTAGAAAAAACTTTGTACATGAAAAAGAAGTTCATTTTCATAAGCTTTTCAACGCCATATCGTTTGCCTCAATTGGATTAGCCGTTTAGAAATGACATTGAAAATACGAACTCGGCTGTTCGGTTTACGAAATTCTACGATTTTTCAAATTACTCTTTAACCATAGGGAATTAGAGAAAACGTTCTACATATGGAAGGAGCGTATTTGCAGCAGCTTTCCAACGTCATATTATTTGTCTCATTCCGATAAACAGTTTAGAAATGCGATTCACGTTTTTTGTATGAAGAAAAAAACGTTTTCAAAACTGCTCTTAAACCGCTTACATTTTGCCAAAAATTTAACTTGGGTCATGATACTCGTGTCCACAGCTTTTCAACGGTATATCGCAAGCCCCATTTGGATAATATTCGTGGAAGTTCAACCTAGCACTTGAGAAAGTTCAACTAGTACCGCTGGGACAGGTCAGGTAGTTTTCAGAATATTATTCTGATCCCGTGATCAAAATAGTTTACATATATATATATATATATATTTGACATGGTTGTTGTTGAACTATTATAAATTTTATGACCCGTTGCAACGCACGGGATTTTTTGCTAGTAATAATTTAAAGTTAGAAATAATCATGTTAAATCACATGGAAACGTAGGGATCGCAACGAGTCAAAATAAACATGTCGCATTAGTGACACGTATTTACACTTTCTGTTAACACTTTTTGTTGTTTTCATAAAGGATATTTGTCTGCATTAGCGTTGTCATACTAAACGAGCATATATATTACAACATTATGTGTTCGTTTTGGTTTCGAGAGACAAGACATTAAACACCTGAATGAAGACAAAAAGGTTAACTGTAGATGCTCATGGAAGACGACAAGCAACATTACATAGTATGTGGTTCCGTGGATCACACTTCTCTATGTACTCTCAAGAACGAAAACACTTGACTAGACGATGATAAACCATCAAAATAGGTGAACATCTTTTGAACAACGGAAAATATGACTAACGTGGCGCCGCGACAGAAACTGCATTATAGTTCAGCTGAATATATATGTTTGCACCTCACTTCAATATCTCTTACTTTTAGAAAACGGTATTTTCCTTTAACAGAGGTTTATAACCGTCAGAAGCAAAGGCAAGGTGAAACTGAAAATATTGTAAGTGTTGTGACAAGAATTAAAGTATGCTAGAATTGAAGTAAAAAAACAAGAGAGTAAATGAAAGTGATGGCAACTTCAATAGGGCTAAGACATTCTCAGGGAGTCTAGATTCACTACTATTGTGTTTGCTACGTAATTGTGCAAATGCGCAATTAATCTGAGTTCAAATAACTAATCCACTTTATATGTTTTCATGTGTGGGCGGAGCCAAAATAAAGATACATGCATGCCGGATGCCGCCACGGCTCCATATCTACGCACGCCACCACCATCCCTTCCCCTACCAGGTGAAGGCGACAATGATTAAGGGTCTACCCGTGGATGTGGCTTAACGCTTTGAGGTCCCCGTTTATTTCCCTTATTAAACATTCTACAAAGGAGGGAGATAGCTTTCGTCATCGCAACACCTCCTCATCCCCGCATCACAATGATAGTAGCATCCCTCAAGTCCTTAAAGGCAAATGTTGTGAGTTCAGCTTCATACAACATAAAGAAGAATAGTTAACACAAACATATAAAGAAAATCATCTATCTTATCGGCGTTCAGATCATACAGGTACTAGGGTTCCTCCATATCCCTGAGAACTATGGAGTTTATTCACACATAGAAACAATAAGCATCATCATAATGTTCACGGAAAAAACGGATGAATGATTAATGTAATACACGTATGAATTCACCTAGGGTTTGGTATTACAAAGAGATGAATGGAGTAGATGATGTCAAGGACGTGCATGATGATGATGAAGATAGACATTGAAGTCCCCTTGATTGAGGTGTTCGAGTGGCAGTGCTCTTCTACCGATTCCTCCTCCGGATCCCTTTCGAAGGTGAGGTGTTCTACTTAAGGTTCACGGTTATGCCCTCTTTGTTCCTCTTCCATGAGATCTGATTGTCGGCAGTTAAATAGTTGACTAGGTGGTGGCACTCTACAATACGAGCATTGGTACGAGCGGGCAGTGCCCGTACCGCATGTCGCCCTCTCCTCTGGAACACCATGTGTGGATGGTTTTATTCCCATGTGATCTTCTCTTCGCATGGTAGGTTATTATAAACATTAATTAGCATGATTTTCACCCCAAAAAAATGTGTTTTCCAACCAGTGCTCAAAATATCCTTCACCCTTAAGGACATGGCGAAATCAGGCAAAAAGGACGCTACGAAAACAAAGGGTAAGAAGTGATGCAAAATGGGCTCATCTAACCTCTGATCTATGACATGACATTTACATTGTTCCCGAGACTAACATATGACATAAACTAGTTATGTCTCATAGTGGGTCTATCTGACTCAACAATTCATGCGAGTGAATCACTTCGATTACATCCGAGTTAGTCACTCAGATCCTATATGAGTCCATGCTATTAGGTTAACATCTCTATGTCAGTCATGAACCGATTCGTATACTAGTACGAGGATACAAGTTCGCATAACCTTATCAACTCTCTCTACATGCGCGCGACGTGTGTGTTTATATCAATTTAACTAGTAAATTATTGTTCCATTCTTAAAAGAGAGCGGTCACGTGTGGATCACATTTATTATTAGGTCTAATTGAACAACTTGAAAAAGCATCCAGTTCATCGCGACATGACCACAAGCCCAACCCTTCAAAAACGCACTACCGGAGGACAAAGAAGCAATACTATAATGCTAGCATCCGACTAGATTTGAGCATCCATGAATGAAACTATACCAAATGGGGATGCCTTGCCACCGCCGTCCATGGTGGTCGTGCGGGCTTTCCCACCGGCAACCTCAAGCATCAGCATGAGATTGTGATGTTGGTTGGAAAGCATGGTGTGTATATGGTTGTGCACCTATCTGCGTAGCACCGGACGTGACAACATGGGGGTTGTGGAAAGGGATTCTTCTTTTTTGTGTCCTCGAAATATCAAACATTGGGTTGATACAAAATTGGAAGAGATAAATGTTGGATTGAGAAAATATGAAATTTTGGATGAGAGTAGTCCTATCGGTATGGGAAACGCTTGTCTTCGGCGCGTCGGCCAAAGCTTGGGCTGGCCGCCTCACGCACGCGTCCAGCGCGTTTCACTTCCAGGCGGCACGTAATCTGGTGGGACCCCGTCCAGTGCCTTATCTCTTTCCCGTCCACTATTTTCTTTCCTTTCTTCCTCATCCTTTCCTCATCTCTCTGGTAAACAAGCTGAGCACCACATCCCGCCGATCTGCTGCTCCGGTGAGCTACCTCCTCACCTCATTAGATCCCTTTTCTCCTGCGAGAGCCGCTCACCTCAAGGCCGCCCGCCATGCCTGCTGCGAACTACAACCAGCGGCTGGGGACGATACAAGCAGGGGCAACCAGCAACCGTCGGAGTTGCCACGGTTGTCACCGGTGCTGCGGTGGCGTCGGCATGAAGACCATGCCCATGCGGTGGTGGGGGCAGTTTCCAGCATGCTACAACTGTGGGGCACTGATGCTGCAACCGGTAGCAGGAGTTGCTAGTACCAGCGACGGAATTTGCTGCCTGGAGACTGATGGTAATGGAGAAGACAGGGGCCGGATGCCTTGGTGCTACAACCAGCATCCGGCGTTGCTGGAACGGCAACCGGCAATCGTGCAACACCGGAGAGGATGATACCGCATGCTGGAATCGGCCATCACCCCGGGCGGCGGCAAAAAGCTGCAACCATTCATTGGTAAAGCTTCAACCTCCCGATGAATTTGCTGGAACAGGTATTCAATTTTGCTGGAACGGGTATTTTTTTTGCTACAATCAATCAACGGCAGTTCTTGCTCATGAGTTGTTTTTGCTTGAACCGGTGTTCAATTTTGCTGGAACCATGTAAATTTTTGCTACAATCGATCACACGAGAGTTCTTCCTGATGAGCTACTTTGCTAGAACCGGTGTTCAATTTTGCTGGAACCGGGTAATTTTTTGCTTCAACCGACAAATGGAGGATTTGTTGCTTTCCATGTTTTTTGTTGGGCACGACTGTGTAAGTCGACGATCGCGGCGGCGCCAATGGTGCTCCAACCATGGTGAACGCGCGCTGGAACCGGCCGCGCCAGAGCTGCAATGGCCTGGTTCCCGAGCTATGGGCGTGACGTGCGGCGA
Source organism: Thinopyrum elongatum (assembly GCA_011799875.1). Taxonomy (NCBI): domain Eukaryota; kingdom Viridiplantae; phylum Streptophyta; class Magnoliopsida; order Poales; family Poaceae; genus Thinopyrum; species Thinopyrum elongatum. The sequence continues at coordinate 443,433,696 of CM022297.1, read as the reverse complement.
CTGCGAGCTTCAGCAGAAGGGTGGCAGGGGGGCTACGATGGTGGTGCTGCAACGAGTAGCGGCGCAAGGGGATGGGGTGCTGCCGCCCCTCGCCAGAGCGCACGCGCGTGGGGGCGAGAGCAGAGATGCTCACGGGGAACAGGAAGGAGGGGATTTTCTGTTCGCGTTGACCAAAGCAAGAGGAAGGAGATGATTCGGCGATCAGCTACAAGTCACCAGATCGAACAACTGGGGGCCAACCGGCCGAATCTTTGGGCCGGCGCGCCGGCGCCTAACACTGGCCTATCGGTATGGACCATGTTAGTCAAATGGTAAGCGACGCGTGTATATACGTAAAAGGGTGTAATAACGCGTCCAACTCGCAATGTCCGTCACCTATATTCGGAGAACATATTTATGTAATATATAAATTTAATAGGTAAAGTCGCATTTATCATTCTCAAAAGAGGGTGGCCCCGTGTGAGGAACACATCCTGAGCAAAGACGAGGAGGTTTCCACTCAACCTTTGTCACTCTAGCTATAGTGTATATTAGAAGTTAAGTGTTTCTGTTACCTTCCATATACAACAATAATTTAAAGTTAGAAACACCTGTAAATCACATGGAAACGTAGGGATCACAACGAGGCGGAATAAACATGTCGTATTAGTGACACGTATTTACACTTTCTGTTAACACTTTTTGTTCTTTTCATAAAGGATATTTGTTTGCATTAGCGTTGTCATGCTTCACGAGCATATACATTGCAACATTATGTGTTTGTTGTGGTTTCTAGAGACAAGGCAAGAACACCTAAATAAAGAGAACATGGACGAAAGGGTTAACCGTAAAAGCTCATGCAAGATGACAAGCAACATTGCATAGTATGAGGTTCCGTGGATCACACTTCTCTATGTACTCTCAAGAACGAAAACACTTGTCTGTACGATGGTAGACCGTCAGAAAAGGTGAACATCTTGTGAACAACAGAAAGTACGATTAACGTGGCGCCGCGGCCGAAACTGCATTATCAGTTCAGCTGAATTTGTATGTCATATCTACCTCGAGTATTCAAGACAGAAAAACCTTGTAGTATAGTACAGTACGTACTACTGAAATAAAATAAACATGAGAGGATCGCACCCTCAACCCATGGGTTAGCCATAGCTAAAACCCGTGCAGTGTTACCCGCGTGACTGGGCCTCTCCGTCCTCTCTTCGCCGGTTCCCACGGGGTTAAAAAGTTTCAGCCATACCATTCCTCGCCCAATTTTGTTCTAATCAATCACCTTTGCCCCAGTTCCATTTCGGAAACCTGCCATGGAGCGCGTGTTCCCACTGGATTTGGTGATGCCCGAGCCGAACTCTAACCACTGCCGGACCTCGTCGCCGCCGCTGGAGGCACACGTGCTCGCCGGAGGAATCGGAGGAGTGGGCGCCGGCAAGGTCGTCGGCGGTGGCGCGACGAACGAGTGCGCGACAGAATGGTGCTTCCAAAAGTCCGTGGACGAGCCATGGCTGCTCAACGTCCCCACCGCGCCAGTGGCGAACCCCGAAGCTTCGACGCTTTACCCTAATCCCACGGCGGACGCGAGCCGCAAGAGGCGGTACGACGCGGTGGAGGTCATCCCGACGCCGCCTGCGGCGAGCCCGGTGGTGGACCCCGTGGCGTACAACGCGATGCTGAGACGGAAGTTGGACGCGCATCTCGCCGCCGTCGCCATGTTGAGGGTACGCTACTAATCGAAGTACTAATCGCTTTATTTTAATCATCATAGCAGCTCGATAGTTACAAATGAAGGAAACGATTTCTGAATTGTGATAGATCTATTTTTAAATCATAAACATCAATTGACTAATTATTTTCAAGAAAAAAAAGTCGAATTTGATCAACGAATTAATATGCATGCAATATTTCAAGATTTGCTAAGCGTGAGACTGCCTTTTCTGGAAATAAGTCGAATTTCCTCATATGTGAACCAGCCTATCCATTTTGTGTCCATCGGTGCTCTGGCGTCATCCCTAACAAGGACAGCTAGCGTTGCACAAAAAGAGTCATACTTGATAAAAGTTTCAGAATGGGTATCTTTTTTACTAAATTTTGAAAAGAGGTAAATTTTTGTCAGTTCTCACTAGCTGGAAAAGGCATCGGAGGGTTGTGGCGATAACAGGGAGAAAGATATTGGAGTTAGGGTTAAGATGTGTGGAATTTTACATACGGAGGGAAGAAGTATAAGTTTCACTTTGTTTAAATATTTCCCTCAAGAAATTCTTTGTTTCCGTATGAATATAGTGTCCCTAAAATATTAACTGTGCATCTTTCATGTTTAACTTTCACTTTTGGCATGTCCACCCATGTACAGACCACTCGGGGAATTTGCCCACAAAGCTCCCATGACAATGGAGCATCGCAAAATCCAGATTCCATCCAAGGCTCAGAAAACCACACCGGAGGTACTCAATTGTGCCTAGTTACGTCTTCACTACTTTTGAAACAATATTATAGAATAATATTATATACTAAGCTAAGTTGACTGTGCATCACTTGTTTTCATATATAGTTGTTTCTCTTTACTATTTGTGTGCATATAGGTAATGAGATTCACGTGCCACAAATGTCATGTGGTGCTGCAGATGTCAGTGTGCATCAACTTAGCTCTTCCTCATTGGAGCCATCACCAACAGATGGTGATATGGAAGGGGAGGCACAAACAATTGGAACTATGCATATTAGTGCAGAGAAAGCGAATAAGAGGTAAAATATGATGTATATTTATTTCATGGTCCTTTCATTCAATCCTACATTTTGTACTATAACTTGTGTGTCCAGTGTTTTTTTCCTTATGTGGAGATATCTGCATTCTTTTATCTTTAGTTTTCCCTACATCAACTTTGGTAATTTCTTTGTGGCTTTGTACTGGATGGACTTGGCATATACCTTAGATTATATCCGAAATTTTGATTAATTTTCATGCACCTTGGCATGAACTTGAGAACACATTTATGTTGTTTTTATGCATTATTATCCATAGAGTGGTACAAATTAATTTGGAACATTTCCACGCAATCAGCCATGCATATGGCGGGTGAATTGATATTTGTGTGAGAAGACTCACTAGATATATCTTATTTTGTTGGTGTTGGCGCCTTGATCGAGTGTTGCTACAAACTGATATATGTACCACATGATGTGCAACCTGATTTAGCACGGTTAGGATTTTTGGTGGAGCTTGTCGTGATCACAAACTACAATTTTTTTTATCTCATGCAGTTTTACCCCTCTTCTTATTGAAATGGGTGTGCATGTCTCATGCACGTTAATGAAAATGTTACATTGAATTACATCATATGCCAAATACACCAATACCAGTTATATCATATTTGGCAAACATGTGTGTACATCTATTTTTGTTGTCGCCTAGCCCTCAAGTCCTGCCTTTTGAGCACATTCCTTTTATGATTTCAGGAAAGAATCTAACAGGGATTCGGCGAGACGCTCAAGGAGTAGAAAAGCAGCTCATGCGAAGGAACTAGAGGAGCAGGTCTGACATTTTAAACAATATTTTACTTCTCAAAATCAAAATAGCATACTATGTGAGCAAGGAATCTGATGACCGCGGCTAAAACAATACAGGTCGCACAATTAAGAGTCGCAAATAACTCTTTGATGAGACATCTTGCTGATGTAAGTCACAGATACGTCAATATCTCTATTGACAATAGGGTACTAAAGGCAAATGTTGAAACCCTAGAAGCAAAGGTATGTCTTGCTTCTACATTGGTGTGTTACATATTGAATTCTGAATTATCCACTAGCAAACATGTGTCAATGCGCATAGCTGCAATGAGTTTTAGTACCCCCAATTAAATGTTGCGAAAATTTGAAGGATCAATAGTGTTGACTGGATGGAGGGGTAGATAGGCGACAATCAAATTATATAAAGGATATATCATTTTAATGATATTGTTGAAATGAAAGGTCTTTTAGTGTAATTCTATATTGACAATTGTATGTGATGCAAGCAATCCAGAAAGTTGCAAGAACATCACAAACAAGCTAGGCAACTGTGGAGATGAAGTATGAACAAAAATTAATATACCTGAGAAAATAGGCGTGAAGATGGTGATGTAGACCTGAAAAGTTCAAATACTTGGGTGATTCCATGCATCCAATGGAGAGGCATGGATACCAAGTCTTGATGGCCACAAATGTTTATCCTTCTTCTCCATGAGATTCTTGCATTAAGTGTAGTGACGAATCAACTCGTGAATGGTGACAACCAATGCAACGACACAATAGATTACATTCAGCTCTAAAGAAAGAAAAAACATGGTTTCATTGTGGACAATATATTAACTTGTGTAGGTGTTAACATTTAACATGGTTGCATTGTAGGTAAAGATGGCCGAGGAAACTATGAAGAGGGTTACATGCACCAACAATTTCCCCCAAGCAATGTCTAGCATATCATCTCTCAGGATTCCTTTCAATGGCTCACCATTGGATGGTATATGTGATAATCCATTGCCAACCCAGAACACCTCACTTAGCTACCTCCCTCCTACAATAACAAATTTTGATGTGAACAACAACTACATCCCCGAGCCAGCTCCGGCGTTCCAGATCCATGATCAAATACCTTCGCTACATATGCAACCTATGTCATGCTTGGATCATCACCCGCAGAGGACGCACATAGGTATTCCTACATCGGCACCTACTCCGCAACGGGAATCTACTACATTGGATTCAAATGAAATAGTCAACATGGTGATGTAGTAGGAATTATATGAGAGACCTGAGCAGGAATTATTATTTTCAAATTATTTTCGTTGTTGTTGTTGACCGTTGGGGGTATTTAGAATGGTTTCTCAACTTGTTAAGTGGACATTTCTTAGACTTGTTTAAGAAATATCTATTGTTGTAGTTTCAGAATAAGAACCTAGACATAGTTGGTCTCAGATAACTAATACATATATTAAAGGTTATTGGACAATAAAGTGATGTGGTTGAGTCAGACTTTTTATCTTCCTCATATTTCTTCATAACACTTTTATTATCTGTGAACAACCCAGTATAGAGGTCAGACTATGTCACATCTCACATCTAACATGACATCATCCTATAATGTGGTCCCCGTTCACAAACAACGACACCCTTGGTTGCTCCCGATCCACCCAGTTCGTTGTTTGTCTGAAGTTGTCACGTACTCACGTCTTCCTGTAATCTGAAATGGTCGTGTCTGTGTTACTCAAATCAAAAGCCTTTGTCCCCGCGTATTGGACGTAGGCCTTTTAAACTTCTAGGCTGTTCCATCCACAATTTGCTTGGACCAATGCAGTAAAAAAGGACACAGACAAAGAAAAGTCACACGAGCTATATCTGGGCATACAAAAAGTTGCAAAAAAAATCCCATGAATAATGCACACGTGCAGAAAGAAATATGGTTTCTTGGTTGTAAAGCCAAAACTTACAACCACATGTAGGAAATCAAAGAAAAAAAGACAATGGACACCATAGGTGTTGTTCTATAAAAAGGACACACCAAACATGCGTGTTGTGCGCCCGACAAAAAAAAAGTACATTTGAATAAAATCATAATCTTTAAAATATTTCTGAAAGTAAAAATGTTAAGAAATACTACTACAATGTCAGATTTGAAGCGTTTCTTGATTTATTTATTTTTTGTTGATCGTTTCTTGAAACATTTGAACAATTTTGAAATGCTGAATATTTTATAGAACACAAAAAATGGAAAAGCAGAACAATTTTTGGAAATGAGAATAAATTTTGAAATCCTGATCAGTTTTTTTAAAAGCGAACAGTTTTTAAAAACACGAACAAATTATGAAAAAGCGAATAGTTTTTAAAAAATTGTATAGAACTATGCGATTTTGAGAAATGTTGGGGAACTAACTCAATGGGTTGGGAACTCTAAATCATATAAATGGTGGTTTTTCAGAAAAAATAACACATGAAAACTTGGAACCCTTCGGCTCGTTTGTATATCTTTCAAAAAATATCAAAAATGAGTCGAAGATAGGCTTGCAACTAGGACATTTGAAACAAATGGGTTGGGCCCAAAAATGTAAAAAAAAAACAAAGTTGAACGACTAAAAAGGGCAAAAAAGAAAGAAAAGGTGGACAAATAACTGTCAGGGTCAGGGCTCACATTTTGCGCATTGATGATGGAATTGTACCTCGGATAAATATTGGTCGCTCACCCTAGTTACAAGTTTTTTTTTGCGGGGGTTCTAGTTACAAGTTGATGTGATTTGTATTTGCGACAAAAAAACTTGGAGCCCAATTGCAAGTCGATGGTGGACTTGCAACTCGGTGCGAAGAATAAAAAACGACCTACTCTTGAAAATGAGCGTGTGCTTGTAACTACAAAAAAAGTACAAAAAGTCAGATTGCAAGTAGAGGGTGGGCTTGCAATTAGGAGCAGAAAACAAAAAAGGTCGGTGCTAGTTATAAGCTGATGAGGGTGGACTTGCAAACTAAGGCGACAAAAGAAACTTCGAGCCCATTTGCGAGTTGAGAGTGGGCTTGCAACTGGGATGAGAATAAAATACGGGCCAAGTTGCGAGTCGATGATGGACTTGCAACTAGGACAACCACACAAAACTACGAGACCCGTTACGAGTCAAGGGTGGACTTGCAATTTGGACAAATGCGAGCTTAGTTGCGAGTCGAGGGTGGACTTGCAAACTAAGGCAATATAAGAAACTTCGAGTCCATTTGCGAGTTGAGGGTGGGCTTGTAATTGGGATGAAAACGAACTACGGGCCAAGTTGCGAGTCGGTGATGGACTTGCAACTGGGACAACCACACAAAACTACGAGACCCGTTGCGAGTCAAGGATGGACTTGCAATTTGGACAACTGCGATCTTAGTTGCGAGTCGAGGGTGGACTTGCAAACGGGATCAAAAACAAACTACAGTCTCAGTTGCGAGTCGAGCATGAACTTGCCACTAGGATAAAAAAACTATGTGCTTAGTTGCAAGTCGAGCGTGGGATTGCAACTGGGACAACAACACAAAACTATGATACCAGTTTGCGAGATGAGGGTGGACTTGCAAACTAAGGCGACAAAAGAAACTTCGAGCCCATTTGCGAGTTGAGAGTGGGCTTGCAACTGGGATGAGAACAAAATACGGGCCAAGTTGCGAGTCGATGATGGACTTGCAACTAGGACAACCACACAAAACTACGAGACCCGTTACGAGTCAAGGGTGGACTTGCAATTTTGACAACTTCAAGCTTAGTTGTGAGTCGAGGGTGGACTTGCAAACTGAAGCAATAAAAGAAACTTCGATTCCATTTGCGAGTTGAGGGTGTGCTTGTAACTGGGATGAAAACAAACTATGGGCCAAGTTGCGAGTCGATGATGGACTTGCAACTGGGACAACCACACAAAACTACGAGACCCATTGCGAGTCAAGGATGGACTTGCAATTTGGACAACTGCGATCTTAGTTGCGAGTCGAGGGTGGACTTGCGAACGGGATAAAAAACAAACTACAGTCTCAGTTGCGAGTCGAGCGTGAACTTGCCACTAGGATAAAAAAATATGTGCTTAGTTGCAAGTCGAGCGTGGGATTGCAACTGGGACAACAACACAAAACTATGATACCAGTTTGCGAGATGAGGGTGGACTTGCAAACTAAGGCGACAAAAGAAACTTCGAGCCCATTTGCTAGTTGAGAGTGGGCTTGCAACTGGGATGAGAACAAAATACGGGCCAAGTTGCGAGTCGATGATGGACTTGCAACTAGGACAACCACACAAAACTACGAGACCCGTTACGAGTCAAGGGTGGACTTGCAATTTGGACAACTGCGAGCTTAGTTGCGAGTCGAGGGTGGACTTGCAAACTGAGGTAATAAAAGAAACTTTGAGTCCATTTGCGAGTTGAGGGTGGGCTTGTAACTGGGATGAAAATGAACTACGGGCCAAGTTGCGAGTCGATGATGGACTTGCAACTGGGACAACCACACAAAACTACGAGACCCGTTGCGAGTCAAGGATGGACTTGCAATTTGGACAACTGCGATCTTAGTTGCGAGTCGAGGGTGGACTTGCAAACGGGATAAAAAACAAACTACAGTCTTAGTTGCGAGTCAAGTGTGAACTTGCCACTAGGATAAAAAAATATGTGCTTAGTTGCAAGTCGAGCGTGGGATTGCAACTGGGACAACAACACAAAACTATGATACCAGTTTGCGAGATGAGGGTGGACTTGCAAACTAAGGAGACAAAAAAACTACGGTCCCAGTTGCGAGTCGGAGGTGGACTCGCAACTGGGACAACTACACAAACCTACTAGACCAATTGCGAGTCAAGGGTGGACTAACAACTGGGACAATTGCGAGCTTAGTTGCGAGTCGAGGATGGACTTGCAACTGGGATGAAAAACTAACTACAGTCTGAGATGCAAGTCGATGATGGACTTGCAACTAGGAAAACAACAAACTAGGGGCCAAGTTGCGAGTCAAGGGTGGGCTTGTGACTGGGACAACTGCACAAAACTACGTGACCAATTGCGAGTCAATGGTGGACTTGCAACTGGGACAACTGCCAGCTTAGTTGCGAGTCAAGGGTGGACTTGCAACTGGGACGAAAAACAAACTACTATCTTAGATGCAAGTCGAGGGTGGACTTGCAACCGGGATAAAAAATGATGGGCTTAATTGCGAGTCGAGCGCGGACTTGCACCTAGGAAAACTACACAAAACTACGATACCAGTTTGCAATCTGAGGATGGACTCGTAAACTAAATAAAAGGGCAGCACGGTGCACGTAGCTCCCGCTTGCGTAGGGTCCGGGGAAGGACCCGACCACTTATAGTCTATAGTACATAGTCTTTCCCTACATTTCTGCAAGAGGCTCCTTACAAGACTGAAACCCATGACCTCATAATCACAAGGAAACAGCTTTACCGCTGCACCAAAAGCTCTCATTCGGACTTGCAAACTAAGGTGAAAAAAAAACTATGGGCAGTTGCGAGTCGGAGGATGGACTTGCAACTGGGACAACAACGAACTGCGGGCCAAGTTGCGAGTTGTGGGCGGACTTGCAACTAGGACAACAACGAAACTACGAGCCATTCTGCGAGTCCAGGGTGGACTTGCAACTGAGGCAACTGCGAGCCTAGTTGCGAATCGAGGGTGGACTTGCAACTAGGATAAAAAACAAACTACAATCTTAATTGTGAGTCGAGGATGGACTTGCAATTAGAATGAAAAAAAATATGGGCTTAGTTGCAAGTCAAGCGTGGACTTGCAAGTGAGACAACTACACAAAACTACGATAGTAGTTGCGAGCCGAGGATGGACTTGCAACTGGGATGAAAACAAACTACGTACCAGTTGCGAGTCGGAGGGTGGACTTGCAATTGGGACAATAAAAAAAGGTATGTGTCCAGTTGCGAGTCGTTGGTGAACTTGCAACTAGGAAAATTACAAGACCAGTTGCAAGTTCAGGGTGCACTTGGTACTGGGAGGAAACAAACTAAGGTCCCAATTGTGAGTTAAGGGCGGATTTGCAACTGGGACAACTACACAAAACATGATACCATTTGCAAGTCGAGCGCCGACTTGCAACTGGGATGAACAATAAAGCACATGCCCAGTTCTGAGTCGAGTGTAGACTTGCAATTGGGACAACTACAAGCCCATTTGCATGTCGAGGCTGGACCTGCAACCGGGACAACTACGAAACTATGAGCCCAGTCGCAAGTGAAGTGTCAACTTGCAATTGGGATGAAATAAAACTATGGGCCCTGTTGTGAATCAACGGTAGATCTGCAACCAGGATGAAAAAACAAAACACAAGCTCTAGTTGCATGTCGAGGGGTGGGCTTGCAACTCGGACGACTACGTGCCCTGTTGTGAGTCAATTGTGGACTTGCAATTAGGAAAACAACGAAACTACGAGCTCAGTTACATGTCAAGGGTCGACTTGAAACTAGGATGAAATAAACTACAGGCCTAGTTGCGAGCCAAGGGTGGACCTGCAACTGGGATGAAAAACAAAACACGAGCCGAGTTGCGAGTAAAGGGCTCGCTTGCAACTGGGATGTAACAAACTATCAGCCTAGTTGTGAGTCATGGGTGTACTTACAAATGGGACGACTACGCAAAACTACGACACGAGTTGCGAGTCGAAGGTGGACTTGCAACTGAGACAACTACACAAAACTACAATACGAGTTGCGAGTCGAGAGTGGGCTTGCAAGTAGGATGAAAAACAAACCATATATTCAGTTGTGAGTCGAGGGAAAGCTTGCAACTGGAAATGAAACAAACTATAGGGCCAAATGCGAGTCAAATGTGGACTTGTAACTAAGACAACTACACAAAACTTAAAAAACGAAAACTAAATAGAAAACAAGATATAAACGTAAAAATAAAAAATGAAACCGCAACTCAGCAGGAGAGAGAGAGAGAGAAATGGGCCATCTTACTTTATATACGAAAACTGAAGCGCACCCACAACAGATAATAAAAAAAGTCACACCCACACAAAGTGAAAACTGACACAACCCCGACAACAGACGCGAGCCACGAAACGGCCTCCAACGTGCGACGACGAAAAAGGTCGACAAATGTGACGTGGATAAAAATGTTGCAGAAAATTTCAGCAAAGATTGTACGTTTGAAAACTTAGATGAGACATTGCTAAGTCTCATCCCGATGAATCTCAACCTTTGTGAAATAGAGGCCCATATACTAACATCGGCGTGAACATGGGAGACAACGAAAATAACAACCACCAGAGCGACACAAAAAACCGGCCCGACAACACAAATACCAACGTGACACAAGGTACATGCATGTGAACAAAACAATTTTACACGAAACTTACATGTTTGATCGCGTGAGAAACAACTTAGGTGTGACATAGCTAAAAAAATCATCTAGATGAGAATTAGCCAATCCAAAAAAATGAAAATAGAGATATTTAAAATAAAAGTGAAAATAAAAATCATGAATTTGAAAATGAAAATTTTGAGAAAAAACAAAAACAAATAAAGGAAAAGGAAAACAAATAAATTGAAAATTGAAAAACTAATCATAAAAATAGCAAAGAGAAAAAAAATAAAAAAATCGGTCGCAAACTTCTAGTAAAAAACTGGGTCATGAGAAGCATATTAAAAAAGCTCACTCTTAAGTACATGCCGTGCTACACCTACACTTCGTTCCAAAAGGAACAGAAGCCTAGCACGTATCCACAGTACTCAGCAGCCCAGATGCGGATACACAACACTGTACTACAAAAGCACTTCGTTGCAAAAGGAATCGCTGATAGAAATAGATGCAACGAATAGAGAGGGGGGACAAATAACACAGCCCACGTAACAAAGAAACCCATCTTCGCGAAGAAGAAAAAAGGCCAACCGGCGAGACAACCCCAACAAGGGACAAGCGCGAGATCAAGTGTGTGCGAATATTAAAGACATACAAGATCCAATGATTGAAGACTTAGATGTGAGATAACTATTTCACATCTAGATGTGAAATAGCAAATCTGCTCAGTATATGGTCGTTTATTTTCTATTAGGGTGCTTTTATGGCAAGTTGTACTTTGCATATATTAAAAAAACATTTCCATATATATTGTAACTCCATGTGTTTATGGTGTGTTGGAGCTGGCAAGTCTAGCACGAGCAAGTCTTTGATAGGACTATCTAAAGGCATAGTTGACGAAGTCAGTTACATTCTCCCTTAGCTTAGGCATAGTTGGGCAACAATATCCGTACCATAGAGAGAGAAGGTAAAAACCCTAGCGCCACGACTCCGTCCCCCGAAACCCTAGCGCCGTGGCGCGCCTCCCTTCCCCCGTCCCCCCGTGCGGAGGCGGCGCGCCGCACCGGGGCACCACGCCGGCCGACTCCAACCTCCACCGCAAGACATCCCATCCCGCCGTGGCCGGGGGCATCATAGGCAAAGCCTGTGTGCCACAGCGACGGCGGCAGCGGCGTCTCTTCTCGGCGGCGTTCCAGTCAGGGTGGCGGTGATCCGCTCCGGCTGGATCTGCGGCAGTGGTGCAGGGCGGCGGCGGCCAGGTCCGGCAAGCAGGTGGCAGCGTATGGCTAGATATCCAGCGGCAGCGGCTAGGCGTCCGATCTGGGCCCATATGAGCTTCGGCGGGCCACATGCTGCTGTCATGTACCTTCCATGCTCCGTCAATGGCAAACTGCTCCTAGGTTCGACCCACAACACGAGGATGTCGGGGGCTCCAGCCCTGGGCATGGCGGTGGTGGCCACCTCCTTCGTCGGAGGTGGTCGGCTGGCTGGTTGTGGCATCACACATCCAGTCCCGGCGTCTGAGTGAGGAGACAATGCTGCCGGTGGAAACTGTGCTATGACTCTGGTCATGGCGGGCGATGGCGGCGTTTTCGCATCATTATCTCGATGAAGACAATGCCACTGCTGCTACCGTCGACTCGCTTGCGCTGCTTCGGGTGAAAACCTAGACCCAGGATTCCCGGACACTATTAGGGAAAATCTTAGCAGTAGCGCGGGTCTAAGGGCTATCAGTAGCACGGAGCACCGCGCTACTGATACGGTGCTACATCTAACATTTAGCAGTAGCGCGTTTCTGCCCGCGCTACTGCTATAGCTACTTAGTAGTAGCGATGTCCATACCAGCGCTACTGCTAAGTGACTTAGCAGTAGCGTTTTCCTGTTCAGCGCTAAAGAGCGCTACTACTATATTTTCACATATTTTTCTTTGCTATGTATTTGCGATGTTTTTGTACAGATTTTATGCAGTATTCTAATCATATCATAAACTGGCAATATGCTCATCATATCATACACATAATAGTCTCATCATATCATCCAACACAAATCATGTCGTCACATCATAATCACGATATAACTATGTAAGTTACATGACATGTCTCATCATACATAATGTAGTACTTCTTGAGGCACCGGTTTGTATCCCTCTCTCGCACTAGCGTGAACCTAAACTAACTACTTTCCGCTTCGGCTCTGCTATCGAACACTCTCTGGCTGTCGCTCGGAAACCAGTACACCTGGGCCTGACACTCCGGCCACTCGTCGTATACTCCTGGCGTAGCACTTCTTCGCCATCGATGATCTATGTACCTGCATCGTCACATGAGTCGATAATATGCAACATATATAGTTGAGCAACAGAAAGAGACAGACTTGGCAAAAATAGAAGCAACATATCATAAGCATAAATAACAAAGTTCATCGTACCCAAAATGCCCTAACTAGAGTGATCTTCGCTAGTTGAGGAGGACGGTTTAATTACATCACAAATAAAGTTTCGTCGTGCATAACTCAAAGTTTCGTCATAGAGAAAGTATTGACTAAACGGACACTTTGTCATATATCGTCAATCACTCCAACATGTCGTGCCATCCATCCAAGTCAGGGAGATAGTCCCCGAGTGCAGTGAAAGGCTTCAGGTCTAGACGCTGAGCCGATACGCGTGTTCAGACGTCTTCCCGCGACATTTGCCCTTCTTCGTAGAACATCCCTGTTTTCTCGACGACCTCCTTCATGATGATCTGGGCAAGTTCACGCTGGATGTGATAGAACTCAGCTCGAAGTCGATGATCCGGGAAATCTCCTAGGTTCTTTGCCCATTGCAGAATATGGGCATCGCTGGATCTAGGTGACATGCGAAGGTTCTGTTGATCTCGTCTGTACTCCAGCATGTGGTGGAGGACATAGAATCCATCACTGAGAGTACCACTCGGTTGCTGGATGCAGCAGAAGTCGGTCTTATGGCCGAAGGCGGGCGCGCGATTCCTTGTCTTCTTGAGCGTGATCTCTCCACCCCGTAGGCCGTAGGTAAAGATAGCACTGTCGAGAACAGACTTGATGTGGGTGTAATCCTTTTTCTTCATGTTCTTCGACGAGTCCAAGTAAATAGCGTGGGAGAATCGGGGGTAAAGGATGATGAGGACGGCGTGCCCGTCGCTGCGCAAAATAAGTGCACCTCAAATTAGCCTCCACGCGTGCAAATGAAATGATTGAAATCGAAGGAAGGATATCCGCGCGGATGACTTACATGGGATGATAAGGCACGAGAATCGTCTCCTTGTCCTTATTGCCGACCATGAAATCGGCGATGTAGTTACTCGCGTATTCACGGTGCTTTGGGTAGACTGCCAAGAAGCCCTCGTGCATGAAGTACGGATCAGCGACACAGATATAAGGTATCTGCTCAGTCCTGATGATGTAGTTCATGTACAAGGCAAAAAGGCAGACAAACGTAAAATCCAGCTTTTTCAAGTGAAACATGTCGAAGATGTAATCGAATCGAAGGAAGAACTTCTCCGCGGGGAATGTGTCGACGTACAACCTTTGCTGCATCACGTTAACCACGTAGAGCGGGTATCTTGGATTTTTTGAGGCAATCAGGCTTTTCTCTCTCTGCAGCACATCGTCATGAAGTCTCCTTAGATCGCCGTATATGGCCTCTACCGCTGCCTTAGGTAGGATCAGATCACCGGGGATATGCCATTTTGCCGCACCGGGGATAGGTATACGGTCTTGAACCCGAGGCTGCGGAGGCGGCTGGATCATAGAAGCAGCTTTGTTGCCTTTCCTCGGTCTCTTCCTATGCTTCTTTGCTACTGGAAGTGAGCCTATAATACGTTCATCCTCCGGCAATTCAGGCACCAACTCATCACGCTCAAACCCTGAGTACTCATACTGCTAAGCCATCAATCCTCCGTCGTCATCGTCATCCTCGTCGATGGCATCATGCATTGCTTCTTCGACGACGGCGATGTCATCAGCCACTAATGGAGCCTCTTCCTCACCCAGCACAACAGGCGACGCTAATTGGGTAGGTGGGGTGCTCGTGTTCATACCTTGCTGAGGCTGCTTGGTCCTGGGTGTGCTCCCAGCCGCCTCCAGACGAAGCAGACTCTTCGGCCACAACAGGACCCAACGCTTGCAATCGCCAAGCCGCCGCGGGGTCTCGTCGTGATCTCCCCCTAGTGCTAACGGAGGAGCCAAATTCTCGTGGCCCGGTTTGTCACTGGCCACGGAAACCTTGAAGACGTCAGGGGGGATCGGCCGGCTGTGGAACACTTGTTCCTTCGGCTTCACTATCGTCGTCACGTCCACCTTCTGGCCGTCGATGGTGTAAAGTATGGTGCACGTGTTGGAAATATGCCCTAGAGGCAATAATAAAATGGTTATTATTATATTTCCTTGTTCATGATAATTGTCTATTGTTCATGCTAAAATTGTATTAACCGGAAATCGTAATACATGTGTGAATACATAGACCACAGCATGTCCCTAGTGAGCCTCTAGTTGACTAGCTCGTTGATCAATAGATGGTTGTGGTTTCCTGACCATGGACATTGGATGTCGTTGATAACGGGATCACATCATTAGGAGAATGATGTGATGGACAAGACCCAATCCTAAGCATAGCAGAAGATCGTGTAGTTCGTTTGCTAGAGCTTTTCTAATGTCAAGTATCATTTCCTAAGACCATGAGATTGTGCAACTCCCGGATACCATAGGAATGCTTTGGGTGTATCAAACGTCACAACGTAACTGGGTGACCATAAAGGTGCACTACAGGTATCTCTGAAAGTGTCTGTTGGGTTGGCACAAATCAAGACTGGGATTTGTCACTCCGTATGACGGAGAGGTATCTCTGGGCCCACTCGGTAATGCATCATCATAACGAGCTCAATGTGACTAAGGAGTTAGCCACGGGATCATGCGTTACGGAACGAGTAAAGAGACTTGCCGGTAACGAGATTGAACAAGGTATAGGGATACCGACGATCGAATCTCGGGCAAGTAACATACCGATGGACAAAGGGAATTGTATACGGGATTGATTGAATCCCCGATATCATGGTTCATCCGATGAGATCATCGTGGAACATGTGGGAGCCAATATGGGTATCCAGATCCCGCTATTGGTTATTGGCCGGAGAGGTGTCTCGGTCATGTCTGCATGGTTCCCGAACCCGTAGGGTCTACACACTTAAGGTTCCGTGACGCTAGAGTTGTTATGGGAAATTGTATGTGGTTACCGAAAGTTGTTCGGAGTCTCGGATGAGATCCCGGACGTCACGAGGAGTTACGGAATGGTCCGTAGGTAAAGATTTATATATGGGAAGTCCTATTTTGGCCACCGGAAAATGTTCAGGATTTTTTGGTATTGTACCGAGAAGGTTCTAGAAGGTTCCGGAGTGGGGCCCACCTGCATGGGGGACCCACATGAACGTGGGTAGTGGGGGCAAGGCCCCACACCCCTGGTCAAGGCGCACCAAGATCCCCCTTAGAAGGAATAAGATCATATCCCGAAGGGATAAGATCAAGATCCCTAAAATGGGGGGATAACAATCGGTGGGGAAGGGAAAGGACGGGATTTCTTTCCTCCCACCTTTGCCAATGCCCCAATGGACTTGGAGGGCAAGAAACCAGCCCCCTCCACCCCTATATATAGTGGGGAGGTGCATGGGAGCTGCAACCCTTCCCCTGGCGCAGCCCTTCCCCCCTCCAACTCCTCCTCCTCCTCCGTAGTGCTTGGCGAAGCCCTGCCGGAGAACCGCAAGCTCCACCACCACGCCGTCGTGCTGTCGGAGTTCTCCCTCAACTTCTCCTCTCCCCTTGCTGGATCAAGAAGGAGGAGACGTCCCCGGGCTGTACGTGTGTTGAACGCGGAGGCGCCGTCCGTTCGGCGCTTGGATCGGATCTTCCGCGATTTGAATCGCCGCGAGTACGACTCCATCAACCGTGTTCTTGTAACGCTTCCGCTTAGCGATCTTCAAGGGTATGAAGATGCACTCCCTCTTACTTGTTGCTAGCATCTCCTAGATTGATCTTGGTGACACGTAGGAAATTTTTGAATTATTACTACGTTCCCCAACAGTGGTATCAGAGCTAGGTCTATGCGTACATTCTATGCACGAGTAGAACACAAGTAGTTGTGGGCGATGATTTGTTCAATTTGCTTACCGTTACTAGTCCTATCTTGATTCGGTGGCATTGTGGGATGAAGCGGCCCGGACCGACCTTACACGTATGCTTACGTGAGACAGGTTCCACCGACTGACATGCACTTGTTGCATAAGGTGGCTAGCGGGTGTCTGTCTCTTCCACTTTAGTCGGATCGGATTCGATGAAGAGGGTCCTTATGAAGGGTAAATAGCAATTGGCATATCACCGTTGTGGCTTTTGCGTAGGTAAGAAACGTTCTTGCTAGAAACTCATAGCAGCCACGTAAAACATGCAACAACAATTAGAGGACGTCTAACTTGTTTTTGCAGGGTATGCTATGTGATGTGATATGGCCAAAAAGGATGTGATGAATTATATATGTGATGTATGAGATTGATCATGTTCTTGTAATAGGAATCACGACTTGCATGTCGATGAATATGACAACCGGCAGGAGCCATAGGAGTTGTCTCAATTTATTGTATGACCTGCGAGTCAATGTAAAAGGCCATGTAATTACTTTACTTTATTGCTAACCGTTAGCCATAGTAGTAGAAGTAATAGTTGGCGAGACAACTTCATGAAGACACGATGATGGAGATCATGATGATGGAGATCATGGTGTCATGCCGGTGACGATGGTGACCATGCAGCGCCTCGAAGATGGAGATCAAAAGCGCAAGATGATATTGGCCATATCATGTCACTTTATGATTTGCATGTGATATTTATCATGTTTACATCTTATTTGCTTAGAACGACGGTAGCATAAATAAGATGATCCCTCACTAAAATTTCAAGAAATGTGTTCCTCCTAACTGTGCACCGTTGCGAAGGTTCGTTGTTTCGAAGCACCACGTGATGATCGGGTGTGATAGATTCTAACGTTCGCATACAACGGGTGTAAGCCAGATTTACACATGCGAAACACTTAGGTTGACTTGACGAGCCTAGCATGTACAGACATGGCCTCGGAACACGAGAGACCGAAAGGTCGAACATGAGTCGTATAGTAGATGCGATCAACATGGAGATGTTCACCGTTGATGACTAGTCTGTCTCACGTGATGATCGGACACGGCCTAGTCGATTCGGATCATGTATCACTTAGATAACTAGAGGGATGTCTATCTGAGTGGGAGTTCATCAGATGAACTTCATTATCATGAACATAGTCAAAGTGTCTTTGCAAATTATGTTGTAGATAGCTCGCGCTGTAGCTCCCCTGTTTTATTGATACGTTCCTAGAGAAAAGTAAGTTGAAAGATGATGGTAGCAATAATACGGACTGGGTCCGTGATCTGAGGATTGTAATCATTACTGCATAGAAGGCTTATGTCCTTAATGCACCGCTCGATGCGCCACCCCTCAAGCGTCGTCTGTAGATGTTTTGAACATCTAACAGGCACGTTCTGATGACTACTTGATAGTTCAGTGCGTCATGCATTACGGCTTAGAATGGAGGCTCCAAAACGTTTTGAACGTCACGGAACATATGAGATGTTCTAAGAGCTAAAATTGGGATTTCAGGCTCATGCCCGCGTTGAGAGGTATGAGACCTCCAACAAGATTCTTTGCCTGCAAGATGAAGGAGAATAGCTCAATCAGTGAGCATATGCTCAGATTGTCTGGGTACTACGATCACTTGAATCGAGTGGGAGTTAATCTTCCAGATAAGATAGTGATTAATATAGTTCTCCAAGTCACTGCCACCTAGCTACTAGAGCTTCGTGATGAACTATAACATGCCAGGGATGGATAAGATTATCCCTGAGCTGTTCGCGATGTTTAACACCGCGAAGGTAGAAATCAAGAAGGAGCATCAAGTGTTGATGGTTAGTAAAACCACTAGTTTCACAAAGGGCAAGGGCAAGAAGGGAAACTTCATGGATGGCAAGTCAGTTGCTGCTCCAGTGAATAAACCCAAGGTTGAACCCAAACCTGAGACTAGGTGCTTCTGTTATGAGGAGAACGGTCGCTGAAGTGGAACAACCCTAGATACTTGGTAGATAAGAAAGCTGGCAACGTCGACAGAAGTATATTTGATATACGTGGTATTGATGTGTACCTTGCTAGTACTCCTAGTAGCACCTGGGTATTGGATACCGGTTCGGTTGCTGAATGTTAGTAACTCGAAATAAAAGCTATGGAATAAACGGAGGCTAGCTAAGGGTGAGGTAACGATGTGTGTTGGAAGTGTTTCCAAGGTTGATGTGATCACCATCGCACACTCTCTCGGGATTAGGGATGAACCTAAATAAATGTTATTTGGTGTTTGTGTTGAGCATGAACGTGATTAGATCGTGTTTATTGCAATACGGTTATTCATTTAAGTTAGAGAATAATGGTTATTCTGTTTACATGAATAATACCTTCAATGGTCATGCACCCAATGTAAATGGTTTATTGAATCTCGATCGTAGTAATACACATGTTCATAAAAGATGCAAAATTAATAATGATAGTACCACATACTTGTGGCACTGCCGCTAAAGGTCATATTGGTGTAAAGCGCATGAAGAAACTCCATGCTGATGGATCTTTGGACTCACTCGATTTCGAATCGGTTGTGACATGCGTACCATGCCTCTTAGGCAAGATGACTAAGACCCCGTTTTCGGTATGATGGAGCGGGCTAGTAACTTATTGGAGATAATACATGTTGATGTATGCGGTCCAATGAGTGTTGTAGCATGTAGTGGATATCGTTATTTTCTCACCTTCACTGATGATTTGAGTGGATATGAGTATATTTACTTAATGAAACACAAGTCTAAAACGTTTGAAAAGTTCAAACAAATTCAGAGTGAAGTCTAAGATCATCGTGACAAGAAGATAAAAATGTCTACGATATGATCGTGGAGGTGAATATCTGAGTTACAAGTTTTGTATACAACTTAAGACAATGTGAAAGTTGTTTCACAACTCACGCCACCTGGAACACCATAGTGTGATGGTGTGTCCGAACGTCGTAGTCGTACTCTATTGTATATGGTGCATACTATGATGTCTCTTATCGATTTGCCACTATCATTTTGGGGTTAAGCATTAGAGACAACTACATTCACTTTAAATAGGGCACCATCTAATTCCGTTGAGATGACACCGTATGGTTTGGCAGAAACCTAAGCTGTCATTTCTCAGAGTTTGGGAATACGACACTTATGTCTGATAAGCTCAAACCCAAAGCGGAAATGTGCATCTTCATAGAATACCCTAAGGAAACATTTGGGTATGCCTTCTATCTCAGATCCGAGGGCAAAGTATTTGTTGCTAAAAATGGGTCCTTTCTCGAGAAAAGGTTTCTCTCGAAAGAATTGAGTGGGAGGAAGATAGAACTTGATGAGGTTGTTGAACCTTTGTTTCAACTAAAGAGTAACGCATCACAGAAAGATGTTTCTGTGGAGCCTACGTCAATTGAAGAGGAAGTTAATGGTGATGATCATGAAGCTTCGGATCAAGTTACTATCGAACTTTGTAGGTTGACAAAGACACGTACTACTCCTGAGTGGTACGGCAACCCTGTCTTGGAGGTCATGTTGTTGGACAACAATGAACCTACAAACTATGGAGAAGCGATGATGGGCCCGGATTCCAACAAATGGTTAGAGACCATGAAATCCGAGAAAGGATCCATGTATGAAAACCAAGTATGGACTTTGGTAGACTTGCCCGTTGAATGGCAGGTCATTGAGTACAAATGGACCTTTAAGAAGAAGACAGACACTGATGGTAAATGTTACCATTTATAAAGCTCGACTTGCCACAAACAAGTTTCTGACAAGTTCAAGGAGTTGACTACGATGAGACTTTCTCACCCGTAGCGATGCTAAAGTCTGTTGGAATTATGTTAGCAGTTGCTGCATTTTTCGATTATGAAATCTGGCAGATGGATTTCAAAACATCTTTCCCTTGAGGAAAGGTTGTATGTGATACAACCAGAAGGTTTTGTCGATCCTAATGATGCTAAAAAGTACGCAAGCTCCAGCAATCCTTCGATGGACAGGAGCAAGCATCTCGGAGTTCGAATATACGCTTTGATGAGGTGATCAAAGTTTTTGAGTTTATACAAAGTTTATGAGAAACTCGTATTTACAAGAAAGTGAGTGGGAGCACTATAGAATTTCTGATGAGTATATGTGGATGACATATTGTTGATCGGAAATGATGTAGAATTTTTGGAAAGCATAAACGGTTGTTTGAAAAGAGTTTTTCAAAGGAAGACCTGGATAAAGCTACCTAATTGTTGGGCATCAAGATCTATAGAGATAGATCAAGATGCTTGATGAGACTTTCACAGAGCACATACCTTGACGTGATTTTGAAGGAGTTCAAAATGGATCAGTCAAAGAAGGAGTTCTCGCCTGAGTTGTAAGGTGTGAAGTTAAGACTTAAAGCTCGACCACGGCAGAAGAAAGAGAAAGGACGAAGGTCGTCCCCTATGCCTTAGCCATAGGCTCTATGCAGTATGCCATGCTGTGTACCGCACCTGATATGTGCCTTGCCACGTGTTTGGCAAGGGGGTACAAGAGTGATCCAGGAGTGGATCATTTGGACAGCGGTCAAAATTGTCCTTAAAAGAATAAGGAAATGTTTCTCGGTTTTGGAGGTGATAAAGAGTTCGATGTAAAGGGTTACGTCGATGCAAGCTTTAACACCTATCTGGATGACTCTGAGTAGCAAACCGGATATGTATAGTGGAGCAGCCATTTGGAATAGCTCCAAGTGGAGTGTGGTAGCAGTGTCTACAGTATGACATAGAGATTTGCAAAGTACACACGGATCTGAATGTCGCAGACCGTTGACTAAAGACCTCTCTCACATGCAAAGCATGATCGAACCCCAGAACTCACTGGGTGTTAGATTCATAACAATGTAAATCACATGGTGATGTGAACTAGATTATTGACTCTAGTGCAAGTGGGAGACTGTTGGAAATATGCCCTAGAGGCAATAATAAAATGGTTATTATTATATTTCCTTGTTCATGATAATTGTCTATTGTTCATGCTAAAATTGTATTAACCGGAAATCGTAATACATGTGTGAATACATAGACCACAGCATGTCCCTAGTGAGCCTCTAGTTGACTAGCTCGTTGATCAAGATCCCTAAAAAGGGGGGATAACAATCGGTGGGGAAGGGAAAGGATGGGATTTCTTTCCTCCCACCTTTGCCAACGCCCCAATGGACTTGGAGGGCAAGAAACCAGCCCCCTCCACCCCTATATATAGTGGGGAGGTGCATGGGAGCTGCAACCCTTCCCCTGGCGCAGCCCTTCCCCCCTCCAACTCCTCCTCCTCCTCCGTAGTGCTTGGCAAAGCCCTACCGGAGAACCGCAAGCTCCACCACCACGCCGTCGTGATGTCGGAGTTCTCCCTCAACTTCAACTCTCCCCTTGCTGGATCAAGAAGGAGGAGACATCCCCGGGCTGTACGTGTGTTGAACGCGGAGGCGCTGTCTGTTCGGCGCTTGGATCGGATCTTCCGCAATTTGAATCGCCGCGAGTACGACTCCATCAACCGCGTTCTTGTAACGCTTCCGCTTAGCGATCTTCAAGGGTATGAAGATGCACTCCCTCTTACTTGTTGCTAGCATCTCCTAGATTGATCTTGGTGACACGTAGGAAATTTTTGAATTATTACTACGTTCCCCAACAGCACGGGGTTACGTCGGCCTGCAAAGACATGTCTGCGACGTGAGACATCTGAAAGGCAACGGAAATGGGAGATTATACATATATTGAAGAGGGCCGGTGTGACAGGTACCGTGAGGGTGTCGAGCTCAGCCAAAGACGAAGCCCCGCTGAGCACGCCAGAGACGGAGGACGGGCTGCTAGCGGGTGCGGGGGCAGGTGCGCTAAACGAGCTGCCCCCGAAGAAGTTGGAAAGGGGAAAGTCCGCTGCCTCTTTATATGGATTTTGCTTGGTCCAACTGACGATAGCTGAAAGACACTATACGAAGCTGCCATCTCCTCTTTTGCGGCAGCTACCACTACTTTGATTGTCTCAGCTGATTTCTTCTCAACCGCAATCTCAACCTTCTTGTCGATGTTTTCTTCATTTAACCTCTGTCTTTCCTTTCTCTCCTCCGTGGTCTCATGGTAGTACTTCTTCCATGTGGCTCCGTCTCCGACGCCGTGCAAGCGTCCATACGACGGCCGAGTGTCCGCCGGGAGTCCTTTCAATATGTTCAAGGCCCGGTTGAATGGGGTGTCCCACTTGGGCCTCGCCAATGCCTCAGACGGCGAGTCGCTTTCGGCCGCAATCCTGTGCTCCTCTTTCTGCAAAAGGAACATGGATCATTTACAAATGCGACTAAATGTGCAGTCGAATTGATCAGAAGCTAAAATTAGGGGGTAAATTAATAATTACCAGCAGTCTCATGAACTCCTTCGTGACTGCGTCCATATCGAAAACCTTGTTGACTGGGTCCCAACGGTACCGGCCCTGATGATGTCACGCTCCTGCGGGATGGTGAACTCCGCCAAGGGGTCTGGGATCCCCAGACTTTCGCGTTCCGCGTCCTCCTTGGCCCATATGGGCCTCTTCCCCGCGTAACCACGGCTTCCGAGGTGGTGGCACCCCATGTTCCTCTCTTGGAGCCCCTTCATGTACTCCGACTTTTCTTTGGCATCTTCGGCAACGCAAGCCTTCTTGAATATTTCGAACTGCTCTTCCGTAATTGTCGGGTTATCATTTACAATCTCAGAGTAGGGTTCCTTTTTGGTGATGATCCAATGTTTCACCCTTACTTTCCAGGCGGACAACGCGCCGCTAAACTTGCCCATGGCGCGTTTGTTTATCTTCTTCATTGCCGGATCTTTATCTGGATAAGTATATTTGATTTCATCCCGGCCTGGGAACAAGAATACCTGGTGTAGCTTAGTTAGGAGGGAGTGCTCCATATCTGGTATCTTCTTTAGTTTCTCATCGTTGATGGTGGCGGTTGCCCGTAGGATGTAGCCTATTTGATTGCCGTAGCACGCGCGCGCTTCCGCGGGCTCTTTTGGCTCAAAATTGCTGGAGTCCACCTCCGTGGCCACTAATCTAGTAGTGATGAGCTTGTTTGGGCGCCGCATCCTCTTCGCTTTCGGTTCTATACCGGCTTCGGCAGTCTCGGTGCCGGTCTCGGCGCCGGTCTCAGTCTCAGCGCCGGTCTCGGCACCAGTCTCGATGTCGGTCTCAGTCTCGGATGTGACAGGTGGGCCCTGCAACAACCGTTGCTCGTCGAGAAGGTTCAAATAGGCGTCTGCCGCCTCGTAGACGTTGCAATCACCAGAACCCTGTCCTTCATCGTTGCTAGCCATGTTTCCTACGATTAAATCTAATCAATTAATTCTAAACCTAATAAAATGAATAATGACATAAAAATGCCTATGTTTTGCAGGAATGTTGATTCATTGCCGTTGCGGCAAATGCCGGGCACTCGATATGTCCTAGTTTGTAGGACAAGTCATGCCGAAATTCACGGAAAATTTTGGCATGACCTTTGCTACAAAGTGGACAAATCGAGCGCCTGAAATTTGCCGGAACGGAAATGAATCAACATTCCGGCAAAACATAGGCCACTCGGCTTCATTCTCTGCAAACAACAAAAGGCCACTTGGGCACAATCGAACCACTTCAATGAAAAGATATAACATGACCACTTCAATGAAAAGATATAATCAACAATAATGGAATATGCAAATGAACATCAATGACATATATCATATAACATCAATCTTGTTTTTCGTTTATATAGCAACAATTACTTTAACCTTTGCAAAAGGACCTCACTAAACACTTCTCTGCCTAGGACAAAACCCAAATTCTGTTCTAGCTATTCCTCTCACACACACACACGTTATTTTCTTTTCATCCAAATTGTTTTAGAGCAAATATTCCAACAATACTTGACCTTATTAGAAATTGCAAAGGAACTCCATTTTCCCTAACCCTTCTGACCTCACCAAAATTTCCACAGCAAGACCTTAGTACGTACACCCAACTTCTTCAAAAATATTCAGGTCCATAGTCCAAATAATTCAAATTTCATTTGAATGAAATCTGGACCAGATTCAGGTCCATAGTCCAAATAATTTTTTATAGCTAAATGCTACTGTTTTTTGTTTATAGCCTCTATTAATTTAAAGCTAAATGCTACTATTATTTATATACTCACTGTTAATTTAAAGCTAAATGGAATTACTGTTTAGGCATTTTCATAAAAATTTGCAATAGCTAATTTCCTAAAAAAAATTGCTAATCTTTTTTCCTAAATGCTAAAAAAATGCCTACTGCCCTAAACAAATCTAGGGTTCATATGAACACCTAGGGTTCATATGAACATCATCACAGCAGCAACATATGAATTGCCCTAGCAGAGAGAGAGAGAGAGGAGGGCAGGGAGAGGAGAGTTTTTGTCCAAAAGGACCACCTGCCCAACAGAATTGCTAGAAAAGACCCTCTCCAGATGAAATTGACAAAAAAGACCCCCTCGGTCGTGGCGGCAGGCGCGCCAGCGGACACGTGGCACCTGCCGCCACACCAGCAGGCGGCAGAACTGTTCATTGCACTATTCACACGGGGGACGGTTTTACGCAGTAGAACGACAATGGGACGCGAGTGAACAGTGATGCCGCCTCGCGGTGTGGCGGCAGCACTGTTCATGTGAGATGAACAGTAATTTCGAAAAAATATATTAAAAAAGCAGGAAAAGCCGAAAAAACTGAAATTTTGCACCCACTTAGAACACTCAATCGTCTTTGGTGACAAAAAAATTTCAGTTTTTTTTGAACTTTTCTGCTTTTTTTATTTTTTTTGAAAATTACTATTCATCCCGTATGATCAGTGAACAGTGATGCGATTGAACAGTGCTGCCGCCTCCTGGTGTGGCGGCCACACTGTTTAGTCGCGTCCGTTGCCGTTCTGCTGTGTCAAAACCGCCCCCCGTGTAAACAGTGCCATGAACAGTGCTGCCACCTACCGGTGTACGTGTCGGCTGGCACGCCTGCCGCCACGGCCGAGGGGGTCTTTTTTGCCAATTTTATCCGGCGGGGGTCTTTTCTAGCAATTCCATTGGGCAGGTGGTCTTTTTGGGCAAAAATCCGGGGAGAGGAGAGGGAGAGCCTTACGGTCGGCGGCGAGGGCGGGCTCGGGCTCGGGCAGCGGCGGTCCTGGGCAGGCTCGGGCAGCGGCGGTGAGGTCGAGGGCGGCCTCGGGCGGCGGCGGTGAGGTCGAGGGCGGCCTCGGGCGACGGCCGGCGTCGAGGGCGTGCTCGATCGGGCAGGGCGATCGACGACGGCGACAGAGGAGTTGGGGGGATAGGGGGGCAGAGGGGGGAAAGGACTTAGGAAAATTTTGAGCCCGCGCGGGGTTAAGTCAAAATAGCAGTAGCGCTGGTACGCAAAACGCGCTATACCTAAGTTAGCTATAGCGCTTTCTACCAAAACGCGCTACTGCTACAGGAAGTAGTTATTTATTTTCCTTTTTCTTTTGCCTTTATCTAAGGAACGTAGCTATAGCGCGTGCATATAAAACGCGCTACTGCTAGAGTAACTATAGCGCTTTGTGAGAACAAGCGCTACTGCTTTGCCTTTCTCCTTTATTTTTCTTTTTCTTTTGTTTTTCTTTACATTTTCTTTTTTTCATTTCTCTTTTTTCTACTTCTTTCATTTTCATTTACTTTTCTATTTCTTTTTTATTTTATTTTCTTTTTTTAGCAGTAGCGCTCAATACGAAAAACGCGCTACTACAAGGCACTTAGCGGTAGCGTGCTTTCCGCAGAATCGCTACTACTATTCCTAGCCTACCGGCAACAGTGTGGAAATTATATTAGTAGTGCTTTTACCTGCGCAGGACCATAGCTGTAGCGCACTTTGTTGACACGCGCTGCGGGTTAGTAGCAATAGCGCACTGTTTTAACCAGCGCTACTGCTACACCTCTGTGTATAAGGTTGTCCCTAGTAGTGGGATCATACGATGGCAGTGCTTTAGGCGTCGTTCTCCCTCATAGGGTCATCGTTTTTGGAGCAGCAGCTGGATGGAGGAGACAAGTGGTGGAACAGTTTTTCATTTACCGCATCGAAGACGGTGGATTTCAACAGCGTGGCGCAGTGGAGACTCGGCGTCCGATGTGCGACGATGGACTCGCGTAGGAGGACGACACTGTCTGGCGTCGTGGTGGCATTGATGGCTGTCGGGGGGATGAACCCCGGGCAGGCAACGGAACTCGGATCCATTTTAAAAACATCGGGGCCAGCATCGCCCCTCAATCCGGCTCGCACTTGGCCGGGTTCCTCGACCCGGCCAAGTCCCTCAACCCGGCCGAACTCTTCGACCCAACCAAGACGGCAACCCGGCCCTGCCGGCTGGCGCAAGCCGGCCGAACCCGGCGCACCAAGATTTCTCCAGCAAGCTAGCTCCCCTGTGGCATGTTACTCAACCCGGCCATGGGTCAGCTCCCGTCCCATCCGAGGCAGGTGATGGGATGAGTCTCCAGTAAAAGGGATGAGCAAGGCGATAGTACCCCACCAACCCCTCTGACCGGCAGAGGCGTGGCAACAGTGCACCACCTACCCTGCTGACCGAGGTTGGCGTGGCTACAGCCCGCCCATCGTCACCGCTGACGCCAGCAGACAGCGACCTGGCGGTGCGCCACTGTAGCGGACTCGACCCGGCCACTCCGTGACGATCGACAAGACGGCAAACAGTGCCTCCTGGCACACGGGGCCCGTGCCCGGAAAACACGGCGAGCACTGACACCCGGCGGGTCCCAGCACCGGCTTCCCGGATGATGACAACCCGGCCCCACGGCCTTGTAACTTTACCATTGTAACCCTGGGGGGTTGACCTATAAAACCCCCCAGGAGGCCTCATGTATGCGGGCAAGCAACTCACGTAGGACACACGCGCACACCAGGGAAGGGAGTAGCCTAAGCCTTGGCTAGTCTTCCTCCTTCCTCCAAACAGCTCAAGGAGCAACTCTGTACCGATACATATAAACCACGCTCGGCAGGAATAGGGGTATTATCTCTCCGGAGAGCCCAAAACCTGGGTATGTCTTGCGTCCCTCGCTCGCTCATGCCGACCTCGCCTCTGGAGCCCACCGGTGCCCTCGAGCCTCCTCCTCTCTTTAGCCATCCTTTGGCATCTGCCGTGCGCCCACCACGATAGTTGGCGCCCACCGTGGGGCAGCTCGAGGTCCCGGCCGGAGACATGTTCCAGACGGGGCTCCTCTCCGACTCCGGCGAGCCCGTCACGCTGGCGGACGACGTCATCGGCGCGCTCGCCGCCTCCTTCACCGCGCTGCGCATCTCTGATGCGCCCGTGGTCGACAAGTACCCCAGCGGGGTGCTTGACATCTCTGACTCCCCCATCACCCTCGGCAACGACGCTTCCGCTGGGGGAATGGACGTCTGTGTTCGAGTAGAGGTGTTCGCCACCGACACCGGCTCCTCATCCAGCGTTGCGAGGAAGGCTGCCAAAGCCAAGGCCGCAGCGGATCGCGCCAACCTGCCCAACCCGCTGCGCGCCATGATCCAGGGCCTCCGCGTCCCCATCGCCACCGACGTCGACGCCTCCAACGCCGCCGAGACCAGGGCCCGACTCGAGGAAGATCGCTAGCGCCTGCTGGACCTGTCCGAGACGCTTGCTGCCACGCAGCGTCGCCTGGACTCCGCTCAGCGGGAGCGCGACGCCGCCTACGGCTTCACGCCTGCCGCCACCGAGCCAAACCGGGTCGCCGATGTGCGGCCCCGGGGCGGCGCCATCGGCAGCGCTCTCGGTGCGCTCCCGCCTGTCTACGAAATCCCCGTGAAGAATATGTGCGCCGCGCAGGCGGTCGCAGTCGGCTTGGACCAGCTACAGGGCGAGGAGCTGAACACTACTAGGAAAAGGGCTATAGCTGATATGGGCATTAATGGTGCACCATGTATGTGGTGCGCCACTGCTATATAGCAGTGGCGCACCAGATACAGGTGCGCCATTAGTGTCCTCATTACTAATGGTGCACCAGACACACGGTGCGTCATTACTAGCAAATTTTATTTTATTTTTATTTTTCCAAAACTATTAATGGCGCACCAGCGCACAGTGCGCCATTACTAGTTTTAACTATTAATGGCGCACCACACGCTCCGTGCGCCACTACTAACAATTTTTTTTTACTTTTTTTTCAAAACTAGTAATGGCGCACCTGTGTGAAGTGCGCCATTACTAGTTCAAACTAGTAATGGCGCACCACAACCACGGTGCGCCACTACTAACAAATTTTTTTTTTGCAAAACTAGTAATGGCGCACCCCTAACTGGTGCGCCATTAGTAACCAGGGTTACTAATGGCGCATTTTTAGGTGGTGCGCCATTAGTAACCTGAGACCAGCTAGATATTTTGGACAGCCACCTACCACACTCACTTTCCCCACTTCATTCTCTCTACCTCCTCCTCCAAGCTTGTCTCGGCTGCCTCCTCCTCCTCACCTCATTTGCACCATAGATTCACCCAAATTAAGTGGTTAAATTACCTTTTTTTGATAGGTAAGTAAGGGGAAAGCTTTCTTTAATTATGTTGTAGATCTACTTTTTTCTCCCTCCAACAACATGCACATGCACTTTTTATGGCCTAGATCTACGTATGTTTGTGGTGTTGCATATGTTTGTGTTTGCAGGTACCGGTACTTGAAATGCGATAGTTGCCAATATTTTGCCGGAATGTTGATTCATTTCTGTTTCGGCGAGAATTTGGCACTATGCATTCTTTTTGGTCCTATTTTTAGGCAAAGTCATGCCAAATTTTTTCTTGGTTCTAAAATATCGTTTTGCTCTACCCCGCAGGCGACCATGGTCCGCACGATGACCGAAGGCATCGTGAATAGGTTTTTGAGCTCCGTGAAGGCCGAGATGCTTCAAAAGAACGAGACGGAGATAAGATGTCCGTGTCGAAGATGCAAGCTGAAGAGCCTTATTACGGACCCGGATTCCGAACAGGTGCGGGACCACCTGCTCTTGCGTGGTTTCATGGATGGCTATCGGTGGCAAGGTGATGAAGATGACTATGAAGTCGTCCATGGGGGCCGGGCAAGAAATGAGGAAGGGCAGCAAGACAACCGCGGCGGCGAGGGCGGGCGAGAAGACGAAGAATCTTCAGGACATGATCACGACGGTGATGCAGTACACAGTCATCATGTAGAAGATGCCGGACATGATGATGAGGAAGATCAAGACGAAGGGCATGATCATGAAGATGAAGATGCCGGAGCAGACGACGATGGACCATCGATGGGCTGGGTGCAGGACCCTCATATTCAAGAGTTGCTTCTCAAGCAGACGGATAACGCAAGAGCTGCCGCCCGAGAGAAAGCCAAGCTGGATCAACTGGAGATAGACGCGGTTACTCCATTGTATGAAGGATGCAGGCCCGAGGATACCCGCCTGAAAGTAACGCTCATGGCTCTGGAGACGAAGGTAAAACACAAAATGACCGACGCATGCTTCGACGAGAACATGTCATTCTGGCACGAACGTCTTCCCAAGGGGAACAAGTGCCCGACCAGTTTCGAGGAGGCGAAGAAAATCGTGTGTCCTCTGGATTTACCGCACGTGAAATACCATGTGTGCATGAACGATTGCATCATTTATCGGGACGAGCACGCGGAGTCTACCATATGTTCGGTGTGCGGCGTCACTCGATACAAGAAGAGGAAGAAAGCTCCTCGAAAAGTGGTGTGGTACTTTCCGATCACTCCTCGTCTGCAGCGGTATTTCGCGGACCCTAAGGCAGCAAAGCTCCTATGTTGGCATGCAGATAGGGAGGAGAAGAAGCGAGAAGATGACGGAAATGATCCGGAGATAAATAAAAAAGACAAGATGCTGAGTCACCCTAAGGATGCGAGCCAGTGGCAAGCGTTGAACTTCGAATACCCAGATTTTGGGGACGATCCAAGGAACATCGTGCTGGGCGCGAGCACCGATGGAGTCAATCCGTTTGGCAGCCCGAGAAGCACACATAGCACCTGGCCTGTGTTTGTGTGGATGTACAACCTTCCCCCCTGGAAGTGCATGAAGAGGAAGTACATTCATATGAGTATGCTAATTGAAGGGCCGAAACAACCAGGGAACGACATCAATCTGTATCTGGGGTTGCTGAAAGAGGAGCTAGACACGCTGTGGAAAACGCCAGCCAATACGTGGGACGCCGCAGAGAAAGAATATTTCCCTATGAGAGCCGCACTGCTCACGACGGTGCAAGACTATCTCGGTTACGGATATGTCGCGGGGCAGGTGGTCCACGGATTTCGTGCATGCGTCAGGTGCATGGATGACACAATGTATCGCCAGCTAGATAGAGATCCCGGGTCTTCGAAAACCGTGTTCATGGGACATCGAAGGTGGCTTCGCGATGATGACTCATGGAGAAAACGCAAGGATCTGTTCGATGGTGAAACCGAACCCCGAAGACGCCCACGTACGAGGAGCGGCGAGGAAATAGACGAGCTGTTGAAAAATTGGAAAGAGTGCCCATCGCCGGGAAAGAAGCGAAAGGCGCCAGAGCCACTGCTGAAGGTATGGAAAACGAGGTCGGTTTTCTGGGACTTGCCGTACTGGAAGATCCTCCGTGTGCCTCACAGCCTTGATGTCATGCATATCACGAAGAACATGTGCGAGAGTCTGCTTGGTACCCTGCTCAACATGCCAGAGAGGACAAAAGATGGGCCGAAAGCAAGGGCGGACTTGAAATCAATGGGCATCAGGGAGGAGCTTCACGCTAATGATGATGAGGCGACGGACACGGAAAGTCGTCGCAAAGGCAAAAAGGCCAAGAAGATCGGAAATGACTGCCCTCCCGCGTGCTTCACTCTAAGTCAGGAGGAGATCGAGCAGTTTTTCACCTGCCTCGTAGGAGTAAAACTTCCTTACGGTTACGCGGGGAAGATAAGCAGATACCTAGACTCAGCGAAGCAGAAGTTCAGCGGGATGAAGTCTCACGACTGTCACGTGCTGATGACGCAGATACTTCCAGTTGCAATCCGTGGGATCATGGACGCGCACATCCGTGAAACGCTATTTGGCCTATGCAACTTTTTCGACGTCATCTCTCGGAAGTCGGTTGGCGTGAGGCAACTCAGAAGGCTACAGGAAGAGATCGGGGTGATACTATGCGAGCTTGAGATGTACTTCCCGCCCGCATTCTTCGATGTTATGGTGCATCTGCTGGTCCATATCGTGGAGGATATCATCCAACTCGGGCCGACGTTCCTGCACAGCATGATGCCGTTCGAAAGGATGAATGGTGTCATCAAAGGATACGTTCGCAACATGTCACGTCCAGAGGGAAGCATAGCCAGGGGCTTTCTGACCGAAGAGTGCATCTCCTACTGCACGAATTATCTAGGCATCGAGAACCCCGTTGGTCTGCCCGTCAACAGGCACCTCGGCAGGCTCGCCGGATGGGGTCACCGCGATGGTCGCCGCGAAATGCATGTCGACTTGGAGGGTCGACTCGCCGACTTTGAAAGAGCAAACCTAGTCGCGCTACAACACATAGACGTGGTCGATCCTTGGGTGGTAGAGCACAAAACCTTTATTGAGAAGACGTACAATGACCGAGGCCAACAGAGGACGGACGGAGATATAATCAAAGAGCACAACTCATGTTTCACGCGCTGGTTCAAGTAGAGGTGTTCGCCACCGACACCGGCTCCTCATCCAGCGTTGCGAGGAAGGCTGCCAAATCCAAGGCCGCAGCGGATCGCGCCAACCTGCCCAACCCGCTGCGCGCCATGATCCAAGGCCTCCGCGTCCCCATCGCCACCGATGTCGACGCCTCCAACGCCGCCGAGACCAGGGCCCGGCTCGAGGAAGATCGCTAGCGCCTGCTGGACCTGTCCGAGACGCTTGCTGCCACGCAGCGTCGCCTGGACTCCGCTCAGCGGGAGCGCGACGCCGCCTACGGCTTCACGCCTGCCGCCGCCGAGCCAAGCCGGGTCGCCGATGTGCGGGCCCGGGGCGGCGCCATCGGCCGCGCTCTCGGTGCGCTCCCGCCTGTCTACGAAATCCCCGTGAAGAATATGCGCGCTGCGCAGGCGGTCGCAGTCGGCTTGGACCAGCTACAGGGCGAGGAGCTGAACACTACTAGGAAAAGGGCTATAGCTGATATGGACATTAATGGCGCACCATGTATGTGGCGCACCAGATACAGGTGCGCCATTAGTGTCCTCATTACTAATGGCGCACCAGACACACGGTGCGTCATTACTAGCAAATTTTATTTTATTTTATTTTTCCAAAACTATTAATGGCGCACCAGCGCACAGTGCGCCATTACTAGTTTTAACTATTAATGGCGCACCACACGCTCCGTGCGCCACTACTAACAATTTTTTTTTACTTTTTTTTCAAAACTAGTAATGGCGCACCTGTGTGAAGTGCGCCATTACTAGTTCAAACTAGTAATGGCGCACCACAACCACGGTGCGCCACTACAAACAAATTTTTTTTTTTTGCAAAACTATTAATGGCGCACCCCTAACTGGTGCGCCATTAGTAACCAGGGTTACTAATGGCGCATTTTTAGGTGGTGCGCCATTAGTAACCTGAGACCAGCTAGATATTTTGGACAGCCACCTACCACACTCACTTTCCCCACTTCATTCTCTCCACCTCCTCCTCCAAGCTTGTCTTGGCTGCCTCCTCCTCCTCACCTCATTTGCACCATAGATTCACCCAAATTAAGTGGTTAAATTACCTTTTTTTGATAGGTAAGTAAGGGGAAAGCTTTCTTTAATTATGTTGTAGATCTACTTTTTTCTCCCTCCAACAACATGCACATGCACTTTTTATGGCCTAGATCTACGTATGTTTGTGGTGTTGCATATGTTTGTGGTGTTGCATATGTTTGTGTTTGCAGGTACCGGTATTTGAAATGCGATAGTTGCCAATATTTTGCCAGAATGTTTATTCATTTCTGTTTCGGCGAGAATTTGGCACTATGCATTCTTTTTGGTCCTATTTTTAGGCAAAGTCATGCCAAATTTTTTCTTGGTTCTAAAATATTGTTTTGCTCTACCCCGCAGGCGACCATGGTCCGCACGATGACCGAAGGCATCGTGAATAGGTTTTTGAGCTCCGCGAAGGCCGAGATGCTTCAAAAGAACGAGACGGAGATAAGATGTCCATGTCGAAGATGCAAGCTGAAGAGCCTTATTACGGACCCGGATTCCGAACAGGTGCGGGACCACCTGCTCTTGCGTGGTTTCATGGATGGCTATCGGTGGCAAGGTGATGAAGATGACTATGAAGTCGTCCATGGGGGCCGGGCAAGAAATGAGGAAGGGCAGCAAGACAACCGCGGCGGCGAGGGCGGGCGAGAAGACGAAGAATCTTCAGGACATGATCACGACGGTGATGCAGTACACAGTCATCATGTAGAAGATGCCGGACATGATGATGAGGAAGATCAAGACGAAGGGCATGATCATGAAGATGAAGATGCCGGAGCAGACGACGATGGACCATCGATGGGCTGGGTGCAGGACCCTCATATTCAAGAGTTGCTTCTCAAGCAGACGGATAACGCAAGAGCTGCCGCCCGAGAGAAAGCCAAGCTGGATCAACTGGAGATAGACGTGGTTAGTCCATTGTATGAAGGATGCAGGCCCGAGGATACCCGCCTGAAAGTAACGCTCATGGCTCTGGAGATGAAGGTAAAACACAAAATGACCGACGCATGCTTCGACGAGAACATGTCATTCTGGCACGAACGTCTTCCCAAGGGGAACAAGTGCCCGACCAGTTTCGAGGAGGCAAAGAAAATCGTGTGTCCTCTGGATTTACCGCACGTGAAATACCATGTGTGCATGAACGATTGCATCATTTATCGGGACGAGCATGCGGAGTCTACCATATGTTCGGTGTGCGGCGTCACTCGATACAAGAAGAGGAAGAAAGCTCCTCGAAAAGTGGTGTGGTACTTTCCGACCACTCCTCGTCTGCAGCGGTATTTCGCGGACCCTAAGGCAGCAAAGCTCCTATGTTGGCACGCGGATAGGGAGGAGAAGAAGCGAGAAGATGACGGAAATGATCCGGAGATAAATAAAAAAGACAAGATGTTGAGTCACCCTAAGGATGCGAGCCAGTGGCAAGCGTTGAACTTCGAATACCCAGATTTTGGGGACGATCCAAGGAACATCATGCTGGGCGCGAGCACCGATGGAGTCAATCCGCTTGGCAGCCAGAGAAGCACACATAGCACCTGGCCTGTGTTTGTGTGGATGTACAACCTTCCCCACTGGAAGTGCATGAAGAGGAAGTACATTCATATGAGTATGCTAATTGAAGGGCCGAAACAACCAGGGAACGACATCAATCTGTATCTGGGGCTGCTGAAAGAGGAGCTAGACACGCTGTGGAAAACGCCAGCCAATACGTGGGACGCCGCAGAGAAAGAATATTTCCCTATGAGAGCCGCACTGCTCACGACGGTGCAAGACTATCTCGGTTATGGATATGTCGCGGGGCAGGTGGTCCACGGATTTCGTGCATGCGTCAGGTGCATGGATGACACAACGTATCGCCAGCTAGATAGAGATCCCGGGTCTTCGAAAACCGTGTTCATGGGACATCGAAGGTGGCTTCGCGATGATGACTCATGGAGAAAACGCAAGGATCTGTTCGATGGTGAAACCGAACCCCGAAGACGCCCACGTACGAGGAGCGGCGAGGAAATAGACGAGCTGTTGAAAAATTGGAAAGAGTGCCCACCGCCGGGAAAGAAGCAAAAGGCGCCAGAGCCACTGCTGAAGGTATGGAAAACGAGGTCGGTTTTCTGGGACTTGCCGTACTGGAAGATCCTCCGTGTGCCTCACAGCCTTGATGTCATGCATATCACGAAGAACGTGTGCGAGAGTCTGCTTGGTACCCTGCTCAACATGCCAGAGAGGACAAAAGATGGGCCGAAAGCAAGGGCAGACTTGAAATCAATGGGCATCAGGGAGGAGCTTCACGCTAATGATGATGAGGCGACGGACACGGAAAGTCGTCGCAAAGGCAAAAAGGCCAAGAAGATCAGAAATGACTGCCCTCCCGCGTGCTTCACTCTAAGTCAGGAGGAGATCGAGCAGTTTTTCACCTGCCTCATAGGAGTAAAACTTCCTTACGGTTACGCGGGGAAGATAAGCAGATACCTAGACTCAGCGAAGCAGAAGTTCAGCGGGATGAAGTCTCACGACTGTCACGTGCTGATGACGCAGATACTTCCAGTTGCAATCCGTGGGATCATGGACGCGCACGTCCGTGAAACGCTATTTGGCCTATGCAACTTTTTCGACGTCATCTCTCGGAAGTCGGTTGGCGTGAGGCAACTCAGAAGGCTACAGGAAGAGATCGTGGTGATACTATGCGAGCTTGAGATGTACTTCCCGCCCGCATTCTTTGATGTTATGGTGCATCTGCTGGTCCATATCGTGGAGGATATCATCCAACTCGGGCCGACGTTCCTGCACAGCATGATGCCGTTCGAAAGGATGAATGGTGTCATCAAAGGATACGTTCGCAACATGTCACGTCCAGAGGGAAGCATAGCCAGGGGCTTTCTGACCGAAGAGTGCATCTCCTACTGCACGAATTATCTAGGCATCGAGAACCCCGTTGGTCTGCCCGTCAACAGGCACCTCGGCAGGCTCGCTGGATGGGGTCACCGCGATGGTCGCCGCGAAATGCATGTCGACTTGGAGGGTCGACTCGCCGACTTTGAAAGAGCAAACCTAGTCGCGCTACAACACATAGACGTGGTCGATCCTTGGGTGGTAGAGCACAAAACCTTTATTGAGAAGACGTACAATGACCGAGGCCAACAGAGGACGGACGGAGATATAATCAAAGAGCACAACTCATGTTTCACGCGCTGGTTCAAGGAGAAGCTTCTGTCGTACCCTTTACATGAGGATTCTTCCGCGGAAGAAAAACTCATATTCGCCTTGTCACAGGGCGCCGAGCACAACCTGATGACCTATGAGGCGTACGATATCAACGGCTACACATTCTACACCGAGGACAAGGACATGAAGAGCGATGGTTATCAGAACTCCGGGATAACGATGGAATCCTACACCGGTAATGACAAGGACAGATACTACGGAAGGATCGAGGAGATCTGGGAGCTGAGCTACGCTGGAGAGAAGGTCCCGATGTTCCGTGTCAGATGGGCCAAGAGCGTCCTAAAAGAAGACCGGTATTTCACCACCATGGTTATACCCGAAGCCAAATCCAAGACCGCGGGCGCAAACGTCACCGCGAAAAATGAGCCATGGGTACTGGCTTCCCAA
Organism: Thinopyrum elongatum; assembly: GCA_011799875.1. NCBI lineage: Eukaryota > Viridiplantae > Streptophyta > Magnoliopsida > Poales > Poaceae > Thinopyrum > Thinopyrum elongatum. Next base: position 443,396,445 of record CM022297.1, on the reverse strand, counting down.
GTGGACCAATGCTTCTTCATTACCGACCCGTCAAAGCCCAGTCGTGTTGTCGTGAGGAGAGGCAAAAGGAAGATCATCGGAATGGATGGAGTCGCCAATGAGCAAGACTTTGACAAGTACGGCGACCCAAAGATGGAACATGACGACGACGATGAAGTGCCATACACCACAAGAAGAAGCAGGACCACCCTACCTAAAGGACGTCCGTTCAACAGAAGAACTCCATTTGCGAAAAAGAAGGACAAGAAGATTGTGAAAAGATAGCTAGCTAAGATCGATTGTATTTAAATCGTAGTCTTCATTTCTCGATTGTATTTCGGCATATGGAAATGGGCGGCACTTTTTGAATTCATGAATATTTCGAAATCTGATGATATTTTTTCATATTCATAAATGTTTTCTAAAAAATTATTAGATGCAACTAAAAATCCAAAAAAAATCAAATAACAAATTTGATGATATTTTTTCATATTCATATTTTTTCATAAATGTTTTGAAATCTGATGATATTTTTCCACATTCATAAATGTTTTCAAATTTGATCGTCATTTTCTAAAAAATTATTAGATGCAACTAAAAATCCAAAAAAAAACAGTTAGTAATGGCGCACCAGGGGAGGGTGCGCCATTGCTATGAAGGTATTTATGGCGCACCCGAATGAGGTGCGCCATTGATATACAAATTTTTATTTATATTTATTCTTGTATTTTATTTTTCAGTGTTCCTTTTCATGCTTAAATTTCATGGGCACTTTTTGAATTCATGAATATTTTTTCAAATTTGATGATATTTTTTCATATTCATAAATGTTTTACCAATTCACAAATGAATGCAACTAAAAACCCAAAAAAAAATTTACTAATGGCGCACCGCTAGGTGGTGCGCCATTGCTATCCAAAAAAAAAAGTTACTTATGGCGCACCGCTAGGTGGTGCGCCATTGCTATCCAAAAAAAAAGTTACTTATGGCACACCGCTAGGTGGTGCGCCATTGCTATCCTTCCCCCCACTAAAATCCCCAATCCCCGATCCCCAATCTCACATCTCTCTCAGCCCCCCCACTGCGCCGCCGCCCCGACCCACTGCGCCGCCGCCCCCGCCGCCTCCCTCTCCCCATCCTCCCCTTCCTCCCCCTCCGACCCACTGCGCCGCCGCCCCTACGTGCGCCGCCGCCCCCGCGCCCCCGCCGCCTCCCACTCCCCATCCTTCCCTTCCTCCCCCTCCGACCCCACCCCGACGCGTCTCCGTCTCCACGCTGTCGAGCACCAAAGCAGGCCGGAGAAGTCCAGCACGAGCGTCTACGTCGTCTCCGTCGGATACGTCGATGAACCGGACCGGAGCCGAGCCGAGGAGCACCGCGAACCCGCCACCGAGCCCTTCTTCCACCTCGGATTCCGCCGCCTCTCCTTCAAGTCCGGAGGTCCAACAAAGGTATAGTGATGAGCAATTCTACTTCAGTATAAGGAAGTGCACAAACAAAGAAGCATTGGATGATTGTTGTTGATAGGTAGCTCTTGATGCATAATAATCTATATCTATATCTTTCCAGCACAAATGATTGTATCATGATTGGTACAACTTAATTGGCAATTTTTGCTTTTTTCTAATCTCTGAGTTTGAAGATGAATTAGAAAAGGGAACATGTACTACATTTTTTCCATTTGAATCTGCCATATACAGTATGTATTTATGGTATTGATGTACAGTTATTAGGAGAGTTACTTCTTTAGGTATTGTGCTATAAATGAGTTGCTTCATTTGAGTCGTATTCTTTTGCTCTGTCCCGGCATATTGTGCTATAAACGAATCTTCATGATAGTCTGTGCTAAGTACTTCAGGTCAGCCTACTTATATTGTTTTAAGAACAACCATTCTATTTTCAATATTTAGAAATGAATTGATCTAAAATGTATGGTGCATCTTTTTGACTCTGTAATTTTGGATGATTCGTGGAATTACTGCCCTGTTAGCCTGTCATGTTCACTGAAAAAATTCAGGAAGGGATGATGCACTCTTCAACAAAATTCAGAAGCTCCGCCTTTTCATTCTTAAAATCGCCATCATTGCAAAATATGTGTCGTGTAATGTTATTTAACATTGGAGGTTTACTTTCTTTCAGTATGAGAATTCGAAAAAATAACTTTACTTTTACACCTAATGGTGTTGGGTTCAGAAAGCAAGAAGTCTCGAAACACACATCATTTAAACCACGGTGAAACCTAGCTAGGTCATCTTTAATCTGAATAATAATCTTTACAGGGAAGCTGTAGTACCATATGAATGCACAAGATGGAAGTCATACTCAGCATGGATGTTTTACTGCCATTATCTTTGTTTGCAAATGTTTCCGTAAACATGATACTCCTCAAATTCAGTTAAACTACTGCCCAGAAAATGATTTTGCCTTGTCCACCTGGGATAATGATTTTGCCTTGTCCACCCGAGAGGCCCTTGAGTTTGCCGGAATGTCGATTAACTTCCGTTCTGGCAAATTCGGGTACTCCATATGTCCTATTTTCAGCAAAGGTCATGCTGAAATTTTCCGTGAATTTTAGCATGACTTTGCTAAAAATAGGACATATGGGGTACTTGCGACTAATGCATGGGCCGGGGTATCTTAGTACTTAATTAAGTAGGATCAACTGCCTCTTGTGTTATACATATAGAAGTGTGATATCAACTCATAGTTATTACTAATCTCAGTTGCTCATCATCGATAAACCCTAATCTGGTTGGATGACCTACTAAAAAAGCCCATACCACATATTCTTTTAGGGTGCCTCATCATCGATAAACCCTAAATGATGAAAACTTAGGCTTTTAGGGTGCCTCGGTGTCGATAAAAACCTAAATGATGAAAGCTTAGGCTTTTAGGGTGCCTCGGCGTCGACAAACCCTAAATGATAAAAGCTTATCTTTTAGGATGCCTCGGTGTCAACAAACCCTAAATGAGGAGACAAGAAGAAGGGGGTTAGGAAGGGACTTGGACCTTAGGAACAACACACTAACAGGTTCCATCCCAAAACACCTAGGCAATATCACAAACATCTCTCAATTGTTCCTTGACAATAACCAACTTTTTGGCGACATTCCTCGAGAATTAGGTTATTTGGTCAACTTAGAGATCTTGTTCCTTGACAATAACCAACTTTTCGACCAAACTTTTTTCCTATTTAGAGCGAAACATGGCCCACAACGATGAGGCCGGCGGTTCGGGCGGCAAGGCATTCTGGGAGCTATCCCAGGAGATGGAGGAAGAACCTCAGCGCTATGAGGACGCCGCGGAAGACACCGATCCTGACTACACAACCCCTAGTGGCGTCGGGGATGACACCACTGATGGTGCCGCCGAGGATGCCACCACTGATGATGGCAGCGCACGAACAGATGGCAGCCAACCGAAGAGGCAACGAAAGGACCGGCGCCCAAACGTGCTCGGCACCGTCAAGGAGGAATTTACTGAAGTGTCCTCCGAGGGGCATCCAACGGCGCCCAAAGAATTAGTCAAGGGGTATGCGGGACAGCTAGGGTGCATTCTCCGGAGCACCGTCTCGATCAACACCGAGAACCTAAGGCATCGTGACCGAGGGAATTTGCGCAACCTCCTCTTCACGAAGCTGCACGAACGATACAAGTTCCCCGGTGACTTCGCAAACACACGCCTCTCAGGGAATAAAGTGAACAGTGCCGCCCTCACAAAGATGAGCAAGGCCCTGGCTACTTGGAGAGGCGCGGTGAAGAGCATGATTGAAAAAGGTGATAGTTATGAGAAGATCAAGGAGAAAAATCCTTCGATCAGCGAAGATGACTACCGGGAGTTCAAGATCAAGTGTGAGAGCAACGCATCCGAGGAATCAAGTCAGTGGGGGAAAGATATGCGGGACTTGAACTTAGGGGTCCACAAACTCGGTCCCGGCGGTTACAGAGTGGCGGAACCTATATGGGACAAGGAGGACGCGGAGCGTGCCGAGCAAGGCCTACCGCCCCGCTTCGAGAAATACCGTGACAAGCAGACCAGGAACTATGTCAGGGCCCGGTACAAGATTGACCCGGTAACCAAGGAGCTTACCACGGATCCGAAGACCAAGGCGCTTGAGCGTGTTCTGGTAAGGAATACACCCCCGCGTAATTAGCTCCATATGGTTGCATTCTAATTAATGAAGCCAAATTTCTAAATGTTTCACGTTCCTTCCGCAGGACACTGAAAGCAGTAGCGCGGGGTCGTCTCAGAGCTCCCCTTTCGACACCCCTTTAAATAGGGCGTTGAACATAATGAAAAACAAGGATAAGCTCAGTAAGCCGTCGTCAGCTGGTCGTGTGGCCGGCAAAGGCTTGTCCACGAAATGGTCGGAATACTATACCGTTGGGTGAAAGGAGAGAAAGACCAGCTCGGAAAGCCAGCAGCACGAGGTTCAACAACTCAAGGCACAAGTGGCACGGATTCCGGAGATGGTCGAAGAGCAAGTGCGAGACCAACTGGGAGCGACGATCACCGCCATTATACCTACCTTGGTTTCTGGGCTGCACGCGTGGGTGGCGGGCGGCCAACAGGGGCCGCCCCCGATTCCCAGCTTCACGGGAAGCAACTCGCGCAACGCGCCGGCGGCGCCATTGGTGTCTCCGGCGGAGGCGGCATTGGTATCTCCCGCGGCGGCGCCATTGGTGTCTCCGGCGGAGGCGGCATTGGTGTCTCCCGCGGCGGCGCCGGCATTGCAGCTTAATGCACCCGGGTGTGGGAAGAATACGCCGGCCAGCACCTCGGCAGCAAGCGGCCCCTCCGTCAATTGCACGCCCGCCGTTGGCGGTGCCTCGACATTAGCCGAGCTCGACGCCATCACGGTAACTAATTAAGCCTCTCGGCCGATGACTTCATCTCCTTGCCTTTGACTGGGCATCCCTGACGCCCTACATGTTTTCGCAGGGTGCCGCCGATGTTCCGTGCACTCTCCTGCACTTCGTGAACGATGAGTTGGTCGATGTCGCCAAGGGCAGAATCGTTCAACCGGGCAGCCGCGTGTTCCACGGTAATCAGATGCCACCCACCGTTTATAGGGTTCAACTGGTTCGGGTGCTGCCGGGCTTCGATGACATATTACCTCTGTATCGACCCCATGGGGCCGACGAAGATGATGTGATGACCCTCAGCGCCTGCATAAGCTGGCCCATGCTTTGGCCGAAGAACCAGATTCATTTGGGGGCGGGGGACACCACCCCACAGACAACACCGCCAGTCGTGCCGGCGCCAAGCCATGGCAAGACCCCCGCAACGCTACCGGATATGCCGGACATGCATATGGCAAAGGATCCGGACGACGACGACGACAACGATGGTACATTTACCAACGTCGATAAGTACTTCAACGAACATGGGTACGGTGACGAATTCTTGGGGCCTCCTTCTCAAGAACCCAACCCTGCAAAAGACGATCTAGCTGGTACCACGGAGAAACCCAATTGCAACAGGCGTCGTCTAGCGTTCAGTTCTCAGGAGACGCCTCCAGCTGCCGCCTTCACCGAGCCTCAGATAGCCGAGGTGCGAAATATTATCAGCCCCAACACACTCAAGAAGGCGGTCTCTGAGCAGAACTCGATCCCATTACAGCAGAAGAAGAAGGGACGGAAAAGAAAGAGTAACAAGGGTGCGAGCCAGCCGGCACCGAGTACGATCCGTGCTCAGGACAGGCCACCTTCACCTAAGGATATCTCGAGGAGGGTGCATGTGGCGGGTAGGCCGATGCTACCGACTAATCTGCTCAATGCTGCAACCGGTGCTATGCGGAGTCTGCATGACAGTGTTCTTTCTTTGGAGAAGCGGCGTCTCCGAGAGAATGATGTGGCATACCCGGTTTTCGTGGCCAAGGTGCCAGAGGGCAAGGGCTTTGTGGATAGCGCCATCGGGGGTATGATTGTCCTGCGGTTTGATGACATCTTCGCTATGTTTAACCTTCATCCGCTGCACTACACCTTCGTTCGGCTATTTTCGCTAAGTATGGAGATGCGGATCATTAGAGACAAGACCCCGGACATCGTGATAGTCGACCCCTTCTACATGCGTGCCAACATCTTGGGCAGCGCTGGGGACCGGCAAGTCGCGAGTTCATACCTCGAAGGCGTCATTCTGGCAAACCCAGATAAGGATAACTTCCTCGTGCCTTACTTTCCCGAGTAAGTCATCCCCTCACCGCCCCGTAACATATGATTTCTTAGATTTCGATCGTTCTTTTTTTTTTCTAACATTCCGTGTTTTGTGCAGTGACACACATTGCACACTCATCCTCTTAAGCCCGAAATATTCCATGGCCACGTATTTTGACTCGGACCGTCAGTCGAAGAAAGACTACACAAATATCAAGAAAGTTCTTGATGATGTTCTCCCCGGCTACGCCAGATCTGGAGGCACCTTTAGCAGGCCAATTCGTAGGTACGGCAAGCACGTGTTCACCCACAATACGACGTTCCCCTGCGTCAAGCAGCCGCCTGGCGGTCAGAAGGATGCCTACTACGCCCTCCATCACATGCGGGCGATCGTACGGGACCATAATCACCTTCTGCTACCAAATAATCTCAAAGATTGGGCCGCACGCTTGTCGGCAATCCAGGACGCGGACATCAGACAAGAATTCTTTCGCATCCAGTCGGAGTTTGCGGAAATCATCCATCAAGATGTCCTTCGTACCTCGGGGCAGTTCTACCTCAGATATCAACCGTCCAACAGTGAGATAGAAACAACGCTACAAATGCAGGCTTACAACGCCCGCGATTTCATGACCATCACGACAGACGGCGGCTTCATCCACGCTTCGGTCCCTGAGTCGAGTCGAAAGTAGTGATGCTATGTACTTCTGAAATATCGATTAGCTCATGTTGTAATTAAACTTTAATGAACTTGTATGTCTCTTTGGTTTGGACAGTCGTTCAACTTATATGTAATCGATGCTATTTATTAGTAGGACCAGGAATCGTGCTATTAATGTCTTGCTTTTCTCTTCTGATCCTTTTGTTGCATACTTATATATTGCTTATGTATTGTCTGTGAATTGCTACTAACGTTTTGTTTGGCTAGTGCATAGAGATGCCGTCGTATGTCGTGTACAAGGGTAAGGTTCCCGGAGTCTACGACGACTGGGAGGAGTGTCAGAGACAGGTTCACCGTTTCAGCGGTAACAGTTACAAAGGGTACACCACTAGGGCGGAGGCGGAAGCTAGATACACGCGCTATCTAGCGGGAGAGAGGAGGGAGCGGAGGAGGAACCGGATGAAGACTAGTTTCATCGCGATGATGCTCATCGTGATGACCGCAGCTCTCTTCTATGTGATGGTAGTTTAGATGATCGATATCGACTTGTAATGTGAAGACAAACTCGCTACTCGCGGTCTCGAGACTTGTAATGTTCTAACTTTGTTCAGTCTTTTGAATTCGGAGACTAGCTAATATGATGAATTGTATTCGGAGACTAATCTTCTATTGTATTCGATGAATCTGCTGTTTATATGTTTTGCTTTCTATATTCTGTGCAGTAATATATTTTGTAATCTGTGCAAATATCAGAAAAGAAAAAAAATATTCCTAATATTCATACTAGTGGCGCACCATACAGCACATTAGTGGCGCACTGCTATAAAAAATACTAGTGGCGCATTATCTGTTAGTGCGCCATTAGTAACCCAGAGCACAAGGTAAATATGGCCCCCTGGGAGGCATACTAATGGCGCACCGTGTGACTTACTAATGGCGCACTGCCTGGTGCGCCACTATAGTCTGGTATACTAATGGCGCACCAGGGGTGCGCCATTAGTATATGTTACTAGTGGCGTGATGATAGTGGCGCACCTGTAGTGCGCCATTAATGGCCAAAACAGGTGCGCCACTAATAAGCCTTTTCCTAGTAGTGGAAGGACCGCCTTCAGCGGGTGAACGAGCTTCTCGACGCCACCAACATGCAGTAGGACCGTCTCAACCGCCTCAACAAGCCGGCGGGATCCGCCTCGCGCCACACCGACGACGCCGAGCAGCAGAACACGGCATCTTCACCACCGGGCGAAGCTCATTCTGGCCGCACCCAGACCCGGCGCAACCGCGCCCCGGCGACTGCCGGCGGCTTGGCCGACGAGCCGGTCCCGGAAGATCGGCGCCGGCACGATCCTCCCCCACGGCCCAGCCGTCATCCGGCTTCGGCCGACCCGGCCCCCAACGGCGCGGTCGCTAGCCGGCTAGGCCCGCGCGCCATCGACACCACCGATGCTCGCCACCGCCTCGACCAACTCGCCCTCTCCTTGGAGCTGGAGGAGAACAACGCGGTCGGGCCGGCTTGCTTCGGCCCGTGCATCCGGGACGAGCCCTTTCACAAAGGGTTCACGCTTCCCCCCGACACCCCCAAGTACAACGGCACCGTCAAGCTGGAGGACTGGCTCATCGACTACACCACCGCCATCGGAATCGCGGGCGGCAATCGCCGCCTTGCCGTGCGCTACGCTCCGCTCATGCTTCAGGGCTCGGCCCGTATGTGGTTGAACAGCCTGCTGGCTGGCAGCATCAATGCGTGGGTTGACTTCGAGCAAGCCTTTGTGCGCAACTTCACTGGCACCTACAAGTGGCCCGGCCGCCTCAGCCAGCTCACCATGTGCATGCAGGGGCCGATGGAAACCGGCCGCGAGTACCTCGCACGCTGGACCGAACTCCAGAACAGCTGTGAGGGCGTCCACGAGGTCCAGGCTATCCAGTACTTCGTCAGCGGTTGCCGGGATGGCACCCTCCTCAAGCACAAGCTCCTGCGCTCCGAGCCGGCCACCATGGCCGCACTCATGGTGACGGCGGACAAGTACGCCAACGCCGACTCCGCCATGAAGATCCAAGTGGCGCTGGATGAAACCGGCAAGGCGAAGCCGGTCCCGCCCCCCAAGCCAGCCGGCGAAAGCAGCCGCCAGCAGAACAACAAGCGCAATGCCGATCAACCGGCTCGGCGCTACGACGACCGCCTCGTCGCGGCCGCCGAGGAGGCGGCCGCGGCCGAGCCAGCCGCCCAGCGCCGGCAAACCGGCAAGACGGCGTGGCAACCCACCATGAGCTTCGAGGAGATGCTCGACGCTCCCTGCAAGCACCACAGTGGCGCGAGGCCCTCCATGCACACGCTCTGCCAATGCACCATCACCAAGCGCATCATGAGGGGCGACATCCCGCCGCCCCCGCCTCCCCCGCCCGGGGCGGGACCGCCGGCTCCGCCTCCTCCTCCTCCGCCCCCGGCTAACGGCGCAATGCGCGACGACGTCTACCCCGCCCAGAATGCGACCTACGTCGTCTTCACCAGCCTCGGCGATGACAAGCGTAGCGAGCGCCTGCTCCGGCAGGAGGTGAACACGGTCGTCCCGGCCAAGCCGGAATACATGCATTGGTCGGAGCGCCCGGTCACCTGGACCCGAGAAGACCACCCGGCCGTCATGCCGAACCCGGGTGGCTACGCCCTCGTCCTCGACCCCACCATCGTCGCGCCCCGGCGCACATGCAAGTTCTCACGAGTCCTCATCGATGGCGGCAACAGCATCAACATGCTCTACCGCGACACCATGACCAAGCTCGGCCTCGAGGCCAAAGACTTGGAGCCGTCCCGGACGATCTTCCACGGCATCGTGCCCGGCCTCTCCTGCTCCCCTATCGGCCGGATCTGGCTCGACGTCCTGTTCGGCACCAGCGACCACTTCCGGCGCGAGCCGCTCTGGTTCGAGGTGGTGGATCTGTCCAGCGCGTATCACGCGTTGCTGGGCCGTCCGGCACTCGCCAAGTTCATGGCGGTCCCCCACTACGCCTACCTGAAGATGAAGCTGTCGGGTCCGAAGGGCCTCATCACCGTCACCGGCGACTCCCGCAAGTCCCTGGAATGTGCCCAAGCCGGTGCCAAACTGGCCGAGTCGCTGGTCATAGCCGAGGAGCGGCGCCAGGTCGACCGGATCATCGCGCTGGCTAACGAGACGCTGGCCGTGCCGGTTTCGGCTAAGGAGCCGGCTACCGAGGCCTCGTTCCATCCCTCCAAGGAGACCAAGAAGGTCAAGCTGAACCCGGAAGACCCCAGCTGCAGCAAGTACGTCGTCGTGGGCACCCGCCTCAACAGCAAATAGGAAGGCGAGCTCGTCGACTTCCTCTGTGAGAATCGGGATATCTTCGCATGGACCCCAAAGGACATGTCGGGTATTCCGAGGAAGTACGCCGAGCACAAACTCCATGTCCGCAAGGACGCCAAGCCTGTCCGTCAACCCCTACGTCGTTTTTCGGAAGAGAAGAGAAGAACCATTGGTGAAGAGGTCGCCAAGCTCTTGGCGGCCGGCTTCATCATGGAAGTGTTCCACCCCGAGTGGCTGGCCAGCCCAGTCCTCGTCCTGAAGAAGAACAAGACCTGGCACATGTGCATAGACTACACCAGCCTGAACAAGGCTTGCCCCAAGGATCCTTTCGCCCTCCCGCGGATCGACCAAGTCATCGACTCCACCGCCGGCTGTGAGCTCCTGTCCTTCCTAGATGCTTACTCCGGCTATCATCAGATAAAGCTGGACCCGGCCGATGCCCTGAAGACAACCTTCATCACGCCCTTCGGGGTGTATTGCTACATCACCATGCCGTTCGGCTTGAAGAATGCCGGCGCCACCTTCCAGCGCTGCATGCAGAAATGCTTGCTGCCACAACTCTGCCGCGACATCCACGTCTACGTGGACGACATCGTGGTAAAGACCAAGCAGCACCTCATGCTCCTCGACGACCTGAAGGAAACCTTTGCCAATCTGTGCGAGTACCAGATCAAGCTCAACCCGGAGAAGTGCGTTTTCGGCGTGCCGGCCGGAAAGCTACTCGGCTTCCTCGTCTCAGAGCGCGGCATTGAGGCGAACCCGGAGAAGATCAAGGCCATCGAGCGCATGCGCAAGCCGGCCCGGCTGCACGATGTCCAGAAATTCACCGGCTGCTTGGCCTCGGTCAGCCGGTTTCTCAGCCGGCTGGGCGAGAGGGCCTTGCCCCTATATCAGCTGATGAAGAAGACGACGCCGTTCGAGTGGAACGACCAGGCTGACGAAGCCTTCTGGGATCTCAAACGCATGATCTCCACCACACCCGTCCTGGCCGCACCAACCGAGAAGGAGCCGCTATTGCTCTACATTGCCGCCACCTCGCAGTCGGTCAGCACGGTGATGGTGGTCGAGCGACCAGAGAAGGGCAAGATCCATTCTGTTCAGTGCCTAGTCTACTACCTAAGCGAGGTGCTTTCCGCCTCCAAGCAGAACTACCCGCACTACCAGAAGATGTGTTACGGCGTGTACTTCACCGCCAAGAAATTGAAGCAGTACTTCTAGGAGCATGTTGTCACCGTAGTCAGCACGGCCCCCATCAGCGAGATCATGGGCTGCCGGGATGCCTCTGGCCAGGTTGCCAAGTGGGCGATCGAGCTAGCCGGCCACACCATCCTCTACGAGCCCCGCACCATGATCAAGTCCCAAGCTCTAGCCAACTTCCTCGTCGACTGGACCGAGACCCAGTACCTGCCACCGCCATCGGATTCAACGCACTGGCGCATGCATTTCGACGGCTCCAAGATGCGCTCTGGCTTGGGAGCCGGCATCGTGCTGTCATCCCCAAAGGGCGACCGGCTTCGTTACGCGCTCCAAATCCACTTCGCCGCCTCCAACAACGTTGCTGAGTACGAAGCCCTTGTGCATGGCCTCCGGCTTGCCAAGGAACTCGGCATCCGGCGCATCCTGTGCTACGGCGACTCGGATCTGGTGGTGCAGCAATGCTCCGGCGAGTGGGACGCCCACGACGCCAACATGGCCAGCTACCGCTTCCTCGTCCAGCAGCTCTCCGGCTTCTTCGACGGCTGCGAATTCCTCCACGTCCCGCATGCGGAGAACGAGGACACCGATGCACTAGCCAAGATCAGCTCATCCCGGCAAGCAATTCCGTCCGGCGTCTCCCTCGAGCGCCTACACAAGCCGTCCGTCAAGCCGTCTCCGGACTCCGAATCCATCTTCGTCCCAGACGACCCGGCCGCACCCCTCCTCGGCGCGAATCCAATGGCCACAAGCTCAAGCCCGGGGGCTGTCGCCTCCAAGCCGAACCCAGAAGATGTGGGACCCGGCCCGGGACTGCCGCGGCCGATCTAGCCGATGTCGGCTCCGACCTGATCCCGGAAGCCACAGAACCCGGCCTAGGGGGTGCTGAACCCGGCTCGGGGGCTGCCGTGCTTAACCTGGCCACCGTCATCCTCAACCCGGTGGTTGCTGCCTCCGGCTCGGGGGCTGCCGCCCCAGAACCCGCCATGGTGACCGTCTTCACCATGGTGACGGCTCCATCATGGGCCCTGCCCATCTCAGAGTTCCTGGAGAACGGGGTCCTCCCCATGGATGAGACCGAGGCCCGGCAGATTCAACGCCGGGCGTCCGCCTACAGCATCATCAACAACAAGCTCGTCAAGCGCAGCGCAACGGGCGTTTTCTAGCGCTGCGTCGAACAAGACAAGGGCATAGAAATCCTCCTCGACGTACACCAAGGCGAGTGCGGGCACCACGCCGCATCGAGATCCCTGGTGGCCAAGGTTTTCCATCATGGATTCTACTGGCCTACGGCCCTCCAAGACGCCGAGTCGCTTGTCCTCAAGTGTGAGGGATGCCAGCGCTTCAGCAAGCGCAGCCACCAGCCAGCTTCAGCACTGCGAACCATCCCGATCACCTGGCCCTTTGTGGTCTGGGGACTCGATATGGTAGGACCTTTCAAGACCGCTCAAGGCGGCATGACGCACTTGCTGGTGGCGGTGGACAAGTTCACCAAGTGGATCAAAGCGCGGCCAATCAAGAAGCTGGACGGGCCAACAGCCGTCCGGTTCATCAAGGATATCGCGTTGTGCTGCGCCGTCCCGAACAGCATCATCACGGACAATGGCACGAACTTCGCCAAGGGCGCGCTCGCGCAGTATTGCTCCATCTCCAGCATCCGCCTCGACTTGGCCTCCGTGGCCCACCCCCAGTCCAACGGCCAGGTCGAGCGGGCCAACGGCCTCATTCTATCCGACATCAAGCCATGGCTCGTCGAGCCACTCGTCCGTTCACCCGGCAGCTGGCTTGACGAGCTGCCGGCCGTCTTCTGGAGTCTCCGAACAACGCCAAACCGGTCGACCGGGTTCACCCCGTTCTTCCTCGTCTACAGAGCAGAAGCCGTCATCCCAACCAACATCGAGTTCGACTCACCACGAGTCATGATGTACACCAAAGCCGAAGCCAAGGAAGCGCGTGAAGACGGCGTCGACCTACTCGAAGAAGCACACCTTTGGGCGCTCAGCCGTTCAGCCATTTATCGGCAAGGCCTGAGGCACTACCACAGCAAGAAGATCAAGCCCCTCGCATTCCACGAGGGAGACCTCGTCCTCCGGCTCGTCCAGGAGCAAGCCGGCCAGCACAAGTTGTCCTCCCCATGGGAAGGCCCCTTCATCATCAGCAAAGCCCTGTGTGACCGCAACTCGTACTACCTCATCGATGCCCGCAAGTCGAACAAGCGCAAGAGAGACACCGCCGGCGAAGAAACAACCCGGCCGTGGAATGCAGAACTCCTCCGCCCGTTTTACAGTTAGTTGTGTGCACGTATGTATCACTACTTTTTTTAGTTTGTAACCGCATGAAAAACTGTGGGGTCCCCGAACGACGCTCGGGGGCTGCCCCTTTTTTCGCCAAGTTATTGTGTTCACACATTTGTGCAATTTTTCTTAAAAAAAACCCCACCGCCGGGTTGACTCGCTCAACCCGGGGGGCTCGGGGGCTGGCCGGCTTGGTCACCACCCGCCGTCCTCCTTAGCACATCTCGGCGTGTTCGGGTTGCCGCGGCCCTCCACTTCGGCCTACGCCACAGAACCGGCTTCGGCTGTTGGCCGGCAAGAACTATGGGCCAAAGCACCAACACGTCGCGGAAACACTAAGTTGGGTCCGCCAGATTGGCCAACCCGGCCCCGCCACTTTAACTTGCCGCACGACTGGCTGCTCGCCAGCCAGCCCAGTGGGTGTTTCGCTCGCGCTCAACGTTTGAAGAGCCTAAGTACCGCGCGCCCCTTCCTAGGACCGAATTCCTTGTCACAGACCGGAACCCGGCTGTCCGACTCGCGGGGGGGAGGCCCAAAGAGGGGGGCGAGCAAGAAAACGGCTCGAAAAACAAAAAGCAAGAAACGCAAACACTCACGAAATATTTACATCATGAATTAAAACAGGCCCAAGGCCAGAGTTCATTACTTTACACCAAAACACCCAAGTGGGTGGGTGGACCTGCTACTTAACCAAAAAAGTTGCAAAGATAAAACAGGGCGGCTTCAGCCTCAGACAGCTCCAGCGCCGGGTTGCGCAGCTGCCGGCTCCCCCTCGGTTGCCTCCGGGTTCACCGAGGTGCCGGTGTCTTCCACCTCGGCGTCCTCATCCGCATAGGGGCCCGACTCCTCAAAGCTACCCTCAGGATCGTCTAGCAGCATGCCGAAATCGTCAGGAGGGACGACTCCGCCGTTTTCTGTCCGCTCTAGCTGGAACTCATCGTGCATCAAGAACCCGGCGATGTAGCTGGCCCGGGCGGCAATCCGGTCGGCGTCCGCCTGCAGCTGGCGCTCCACGCCAGCTCACTGGGCCATCAGCCGGTCTAGCTCCAGGTTCGGATACCAAGACATCACGAACCTGAGCACCATCTCTGCACCGGCACGAGTGGCAGAGACATGCCATGCGTGAAGCCGCGCCGGTCCAGCCTCCAACCACCGCGCCAGGCCGCGAAAAGCCGTTCGGCGCAACGGCGACAGGCCAGAGGGCCGCTGTCATCCCCGCGTCAGCCTCGGAGACCCGCGCCATCTGGTCGCCCAAGGCTTGCAGACGAGCTTCGGCGGCGGTCATGATCTCCGAGAAGGTCCAGGCGATGTGCGGGTCAGTCCCGGCCCCCATGATCCCCTGCGGCGACTGCTGGAAACGAACGGCCTCCTCCGCCACCCTGTGCGTCTCCGGGAAGTGCCCTTCCAAAAAGAAGAACAAGAGCAGTCAGCAACCAAAAAGGAAAGAGGGCCGGCTTCTCAACCTGGCAGAATCAAAAAGAAGCACTTACTGGCGAAGGTCTCGTCCAGGTGCTACGCTTCGAGCAACATACCGTGCCGCTCCCTGGCGCCGGCACGGTCACGGGCCTGAAGCGCCTTCTCCAACTCGGCGACCTTGGCGACGGCCGCCTTCAGCTCGGCATCCTTGGTGGCGGCCGCCTCCTCGTCCTCCTTGCGACGGCAGAGCTCCGCCTGGTGGGCCTCCGCCACCGTGGTCCCCAGCGCCTTCAAGCGCTCCACCTCGGCTTGGAGTTGGCTCTTGTCGTCGGCCAGCTTGTCGCGCTGCTGGACGGCTTCAGCAAGGGCCTGCTGGGCTTCCGCCGCCTTGGCCACCTCCGCCTTGAGGCGCTCCACTTCGGCTTGAAGCCGGCTCTTGTCACCAGCCAGCTGCTCCTACCGCTGGCCGGCTTCGGCAAGCGCCCGCTGAGTCTCCGCCTTTAGCTCCGCCACCTCGACCCGAAGCCGGCCGGCATCGGCGATGACCCGGTCGTACTGGTAGCCGGCTCGGATCAGCCGGACTCACCAGGACGACACCTCGGCTGCGGCGGCTGCGCAACAAAGATTCAGAAACAGAATAAAGACTACCTTTAAGATTCGACCCAACTACTACGTAGTTGTCCCGAATCTCGGGGGCTACACCCAGTGGGTGCGCTAGCGCGCCCCCACTAAAAGAGCACGCAACAAGTTTACCTTCGGCGACACGGAGTGCCTCCTCCTTGGCGGCGAGTTGCGCCTTGAGCTGCCGGTGCTTCTCCAGGAGCCGGTTAAAGACGCCGACCCGGTAGGCATCCAGTTGCTACGAAGGACAAAAATCAGTACAAGAGAGCAGTTTAAGATTCGACCCAACTACTACGTAGTTGGCCCGAATCTCCGGGGCTACACCCAGTGGGTGCGCTAGCGCGCCCCCACTAACTAGCCGCAAGAAGAAAAGCAGAAGAAAAAGGGAAGAACTTACCATCACGGCGCGTTCCAGCTCCCGTGCCCCCTCCGTCTCGGCCTGGGCAAAGGCCTGGACCTGCTCCACGCGCCCGCGAAGGCACTGGCTCACGGCGGCCATCGCCGCCTCCTCCTGCGTCAGGGACCCGATGAAGGCCTCGCTGGGCCCAGCCCGAGCCAGCTGCGACCCGACGACCTGACGGCTCCTCGGCCTGAACACCAGGGAGTACTCGCCGCTCACCGCCTCCTCTGCGGCCGGCGTCCCCTCCAGCATGACGGCCGGAGTAATCTTCGGCGCTGTGTTCTACGGCGCCCCACCCGTCGCCGCCTGGCGCGCCTCGTCCAGCGTCACCAGCGGCGCCTCCTCCAAGACGGCATCGCCGCCTCCTCCCTCGACCTCCACCCGCTCGACCACGTCAGTCAGCGGCGGGGTGTCGTCGTCAATCTCCACGACCTCCCGGTCGAGGTCCACCACCTCCGCACGGCCATCCTTGCCGCGCTCCTCCTTCGACGGCAGCATAAAAACCGTCGCCGCCGGCTCCATGCCCGCCGGCATCTCGGGCCACGCCGGCTCCCCGCCGGCCCGCTCCCACACTGCTGCGGCCCCGGCCCAAGCCTGGGCCAACGCCGCCTCCATGTCCGCCACGGCCCAGTTCCGGTCCCGCCAGGCCAGCTCCTCGAAGTCGGCCGGATCCAGGCCAAGGTCCGGATCGGCCACCTCCTCGTCCCGGTCGATGACGCTGGACCGGGTTCTCCGGAACACGGCGCCGCCACCGGACGCAGCCTCCGTCGCCGCCATTGCCAGCAACAACGGCGACCTGGAGCACAACGGAATAAGCAAACAAGGACAAAAAGAAGCCGTTCAGCGGCTCGCCAGAAGTCAACAAGGAGAAAACTCACCCGACCACCAGCGGGACGGTTGGTCTCGCCTCCACCGTCGGCAGGGCGCGGCGCTTCCTCTTTGCGGGCGGATTGGTGCCGGCCGCCTGGTCCGCCGCGCGCTTCGCGGCCGGTTTCCGGGGCGCCACGTCCCCTTTTCCGTGCGGCCGGCTAGCCACCGCCACCCCAAGAGACGACCCGGCCCCAGCCGCGTCGCCGCCTCCTCCACTCGACGCCGCTGCGTCATCAACTTACATCAACACCCCCGCCTTTCGGCCGGCATCTCAAGAAATCAAGCATGGAAGCTTACCCGTGCGGCCCGTCTCGCCGGCTTCGGCGTCGGCCTCCTCCGGGTCCTCGTCCTGGCCGCCACCTCCATCGAGCCGGCCCGCTCCACCTGCGTCGGCGCCCGGTCATACGGATGCTGAATGGCATTCAGTAGCACCTCCCTCGTCGCGTCAGGACGAACAAGAAGATGGGGAGCACGAGCGAGACTAATCTCCGCCCCCCCCCCCTCCCAATTTATAAGCCACGGCCCGAACGTGGGGAAGTGGGATCGTTTGCGCTCGCCCCTCCCACTTCCCCGCAATAAGTGTGCGCGTACTACGTGCAATAACTGCCTCGAGAATGGCAACCGACCCGCGGACGCCGCAATAAATTCGCGTGCGTGGGCCGAGGGCGCACAGTGGCGGGCCCCCGTCCATCACCCTGTCCCGTCGCACGCGTGGCCTGTCAGGCCCCTTCAGCTCCCGAGTGCCGCGTGGCGCCCGCGCCGAGCCTGAGAGATTGCTTCAAGATTCGACGATCCCGCTTCTGGAAGGCGGCACACAGTGGGTGTTACCGGACCCGGCGGTCGCAAACTTCGCCATTGGCTGCCCTCTCAGGGGGGAAACTGCGAAGGCCCTCCTACTCGAAGCCGGCGGACCTTCAAAGCTTCGGGGACTACTGTCGGGGGGATGAACCCCTGGCAGGCAATGGAACCCGGATCCATTTTAAAAACATCGGGGCCAGCATCGCCCCTCAATCCGGCTCGCACTTGGCCAGGTTCCTCGACCCGGCCAAGTCCCTCAACCCGGCCGAACTCTTCGACCCAACCAAGACGGCAACCCGGCCCTGCCGGCTGGCGCAAGTCGGCCGAACCCGGCGCACCAAGATTTCTCCAGCAAGCTAGCTCCCCTGTGGCGTGTTACTCAACCCGGCCACGGGTCAGCTCCCGTCCCATCCGAGGCAGGCGATGGGACGAGTCTCCAGTAAAAGGGATGAGCAAGGCGATAGTACCCCACCAACCCCTCTGACCGGCAGAGGCGTGGCAACAGTGCACCACCTACCCTGCTGACCGAGGCCGGCGTGGCTACAGCCCGCCCATCGTCACCGCTGACGCCAGCAGACGGCGACCTGGCGGTGCGCCACTGTAGCGGACTTGACCCGGCCACTCCGTGACGATCGACAAGACGGTAAATAGTGCCTCCTGGCACACGGGGCCCGCGCCCGGAAAACCCGGTGAGCCCTGACACCCGACGGGTCCCAGCACCGGCTTCCCGGACGATGACAACCCGGCCCCACGGCCTTGTAACTTTACCATTGTAACCCTGGGGGGTTGACCTATAAAACCCCCCAGGAGGCCTCATGTACGCGGGCAAGCAACTCACGTAGGACACACGCGCACACCAGGGAAGGGAGCAGCCTAAGCCTTGGCTAGTCTTCCTCCTTCCTCCAAACAGCTTAAGGAGCAACTCTGTACCGATACATATAAACCACGCCCGGCAGGACTAGGGGTATTATCTCTCCGGAGAGCCCCGAAACTGGGTATGTCTTGCGTCCCTCGCTCGCTCATGCCGACCTCGCCTCTGGAGCCCACCGGTGCCCTCGAGCCTCCTTCTCTCTTTAGCCATCCTTTGGCATCTGCCGTGCGCCCACCACGACAATGGCAGAGAGGCATGGTAAGGTCGATGTGTCAGTATCTGCTCTGAAGATGGATCGATGGAAGACGGTGGTGATGGCCCTTGCAGTGTGCGCATGTGGTGCCCACTGAGAGTGCGCCGGACCGGTGTGTGACCCAATCCCAGCATTGTGGCTTGGATGGGGCATCCGGCTTTAGATGTTAGGCTTTTGTGCGGTGTCTGTTTGGTATTCGGCTTAGACATTCGGCACCCCTTCCTCAAGGGGATAGGAATAGCGACCGGTGTTGCCAAGATGATGGATACTTAGTATGAATTATGCCGAGATATCCTCTAATCAATCATATATTTATGAACTCCAAATATACCGTAGTCAAACTAGATCTTTAACACAAATCTGATTACCGGTACGAAGCAAGTTAAGTTGTGTTAATCTATTTCATCCGGCTGGGGTTCGAAGTAAGACCAAAAGCAGCACACCTAATTTATTTCGGTTGTGTTAATCTTATCCGGCTCTTCAGAGAGTTTAACTGCATGGGATGGGAAGATACATACATCCCTTAATTTCTCTCCTTGTAGTGTCAGATGCAATCATGCAATGCAGGTATACAGAAGTTTGCACTAAACTGAAGGAACGAATTGGCCTTAAAAAATATGTGCGAGTATATGAATAAGCATAGTATAGTCCAGACATTATTTCCGTGTTCCCGCTTCATGTGTAGCTCAGCTATAACCACGATAATAAACATTGTTCGCTTCATTAACACAATTGGGTGGCTAGCGCTGACCTCAGAGCTAGAGCGTGAGTGATCATGAGGTTGAGAGTTTGAGCTTCTCCTCTCACCTGCGTTATTAAAAACAACCTTGTAGTGATGAATGGCTCTGTGACAACTTGGGTCGACAAATCCCCTCCTGAATTCAGGGATGAACTGAGCAAATCTGAACCTCTCGATTTTTCCATTTTTGCTTATTAATCCTCTCAATTTTTCCTTTTCTGCTTATTAATCATGGACCGCTCTGAAGCACTCGGTTAGACGGCTGCATGGTAGCTCTGAACTGAACGAACATCAATTTTGTTGTACTATTTTTTCTTTTTTCTTTTGAAACGAAGGAAAAAAAAATTGTCTCATCTCATTAATTAAGAAGAATTTTATAAGTTACCGAAACGACCGAGAGCGGCCGAAAAACTCATAAGCCTACTCTCATGGCATCAAGGATCTCAAATGTTTAGCACCCGCTAAGCCCCAAAGCGTTGACTCCGCGTTAATCCTACTTGCTACTACACCAGGCATGGACGACACGTTCCTAAAGACTCTTGCATTTCTCTCATTCCGAATCTCCCGTGAAGCCAACATAACCATGGACGAGACACCTTTCCTCACATTACCTTTGGCATTTACCATGGAGTACCACCAATCTTTGACCGAGTTAAAATTGCTCCAATCGTCCAAGTTGATGTGCGCTAGACCAAGCCAACTCTTGATGTCAGACCAAATCCGCCTTGTGTGTCTGCACTTAAGATGAGTCGCCGTCTCTGGTTCTCATTTGCAAAGTTGACATAAAAGTACAATTTGGCCATTGGCAACATTGAAGCCTATCGGCGCCGTCCACACTCGATCTTGAATGACAAGCCATGCAAAAAAATAGGACAACGCTAACGTCCACATGTGTGGTAGGAGCCAAATCCGCCCACACACCCTATAACACACAGACTGCGTCACGTCACCGCATGCATGCATGTGAGAATCTTTTTGGATTTTCAGTTTTTAAAATATTTTATCTCTTAAATGAAAAATCCGATTGAATATCCGTTTTCACCATTAAATCCCTCGCGACGAGATCTTCGAAACTAGATCCCATATCAATATATTTCGACGAAAAATATTTTTTTTGGTTAAAAGTTGCCATGTCTATTGCACATGAATTACCATGATGTTTACACTGAAGTTGCCATGATATGTTTCAGCCATTTTTTCCTACATTTAAAAATAAATTTTGACATATTATAAAACGGGGAATTAAGAAACTAGACTTGACATGAATCATAAACTAAAATTACCATGATACATGCACTTAAAATTGCCATGGTTCATACAAAAAATAATTTCATGGTCAACGTACTGGAATTGCCATCATAAAAAAACTAAAATTGCCATGCTCTACAAACTAAAATTGCCACATGGCAACTTTAGTTTAAGCACTATGGCAACTACAGTGTAAACATCATGGTAACTTTTGGGCAAAAAAAATTCGTCGAAACATATCAATATGGGGTCTAGTTTTGAAGATCTCGTCGAGACGGATTTAATGGTGAAAACGGATTTTTAATTCAATTTTTTAATTAGGAGATAAAACATTTTAAGCCGAAAACCAAAAAGATTCCTGCTGATGTCATCTGTACATACGTGGCAAAATGAGTGGTGATGAAGACGTGTGGGCGATGTGCAAGATGCCACACGTGTGGACGTTAGTTTTTTTGAAAAAATATCTTCCAAATCGTCGGCTTCATAAGGGAAGCGGCATATGTGCCCAGTTGGGCCTTGTAGGCCGAAGAGTCGAAGCTCATACTGTTTTGTTTGGGATTGTAACACCAGAAGCTCATTCTTTACTTTCTGAACATGTACTGAGAGAAGAAACAAAAGTCACCTGGTCATGAGAAGCCAGAGCCTATGTTGACTCGTCTCATCTAAGCATGCAGCATGATCATTGTGCCAGAGATGGTAGCAGGCCCCGCCATGTGCATGCGCAATAGGTGCAACCGCACAAGGCCCCCCAATTTTAGGGGTCCCGGCCCAGGTATGTACATACCCCTCATAGCCATGTCTAAAAGAAAAAAAACGCGAAGAAGGTCAAGCCCATTAGCGAATGGTTATGCAAGTGTAGCTGGCATGGAGCAATCACCCAGTTAGGTCGTGACTCCGGTGGGGCTATGTCTCGGGGAGAGCTCTTATACAATGACAAACGCGCTGGGAAAGAGGGCGACGTGCGCCCCCTTCTTTCCCATGCGCGACCTTGGCCGGCCCAGGTCTGGACAGGGCTCCCCATTTTTTTCGTTCCATTTTAGTTTTCTTTTCTGTTCTTTCCTTCTTTTTTGCTTCATTGAAAAAGTTTCGAATATGAAAAAAGAATTTTAGAATTTCAAAAGATGTTCATGAATTTAAAAAAATATTATGAACCAAAAGAATTTTCACTATTTCAGAAAATGAATATTTTCTGAATTTTGAAGAACAAAATTTGAATATTGGATGAATATTTATCACTTTTTTTTTCTATTTTGATGAACAAAATTTGAATTTTGGATGAATATTTTTGAATTTCAATGTGGATTTTTTGTATTTACAGAACAAATTTAAAATTAAATGAACATTATTTTGAAATTGATGAAAAAAACTTTAAATTCAATGGACGTTTTTTTGAACTTAATATACAAATTTTGAATTTGAGAACATTTTTTGAATTCGATGAATTTTTTAAATTTGATGAACATTTTTTTTATTTTGATGAACAAATTTTGAATTCAATTAACAAAAAAATCAATAAGAGTTCACCGATTTGAAAAAAATGGTTGAATTTCAAAAAATGTTCATCGGTTTGTAAAAACATGTTCCTAGATTCCAAAAAAATGTTTTTAAATTTGGAAGGAAAAATGAAAAAAAAGGAAATGGAACATGAAAAAAAAAGAAAAAAAAGGAGAATAACCGGAAACGTGAAGCGCGCGGGGAGGGGGTGACGCCCCGTTAAGCCCGACAGAGTCAAGCGTAATGATAGCCGTCACTTCAGAGTCACACCAGGATCGGTTAAGGAGAACAGTATCATATTGTCACAACCCTATAGCTTTAGCCTTTGCTTGACTCTGCATGTTCCTCATGTCATCATGTTTAAATTTTTTAAACTTGAAATGGGGATTGATCCAACCCTGGACCCCTCTGAAATATCAGGTTCAACTGAAAATTGTTTCAATGAACCCAAAATGCCCTTCACAAAAGCTCATCATTTTTGGATTGGTCTAGAACCTCTGCCAAAAATGGTGCACATTTTTCTAGGTCACTTTGGATTTTTGAATTAAATCATAAGGCATTTGCATTTGGACATTTAAATGTTATAAATATTTTTAAATGTCCAAATAATCTTGAAAGCATTTGAGGGCTGTTGGAAATAATTTCAGAAGTTCCCACAATTATTTTCATGATTTTATAATGTGGTTTAGCATTTTTACTAAACCAGAAACAAATAACAGAAAAAGAAAAAGAAAACTAAAACAGAAAGAGAGAGAGAAAAAGGCCAAAGGCCACTCACCTGGCTGGGCCGGCCCACCTGGCCCGTGCCAGTCATCACCTACCTCTGCCAGTAGGCAGAGGAGGGAGACAGCGCACGCGCGCCCGCGGCGCCACGCACCTCCCTGCTCGCCTGCGTCACCGAGGCCACCGCGACGCCTCGGGCCTTCTCCTCGGGGCCGCCCCGACCCCCTGGACGTCTCACTCTTCCCCTCTGTCCTCTCTCGCCCTCTCCTCGCCATGGCCGCAACCGCCACGCGCTCCCCGCCGTGAAACCGCAGCCACCGTGCTCCCCTCGCCTCTCCGACCCGCCCACGGGCTCCGCCTCCATCGCCCGCGCCTCTCCGTCAACTCGTGCGACGCCGGACGCCCTGCATCACCCTCTACACCGCCGTCTTCGCCGCCTCTGCCCCGAGATCGCCGGCGCCCGCACGACCTCATCAGCCCCTCCCCGAGCTCACCAAGACCACCTTCGACTCCGCTGTGAGCTGCTGCTCCTCCTCCCCCTCTCCGTTCTCTCCCTCGTGCACCGTAGCCACCGCACCGTGCTCGCCCGCACGCGCCGTCGCCTGTGCTCGCCGCCGATGAGTCCCCGGCCATCCAACGGCCCGGCCGTCATGCCCAGCTCCCTCCCCGCGCCGCGTAGAGCACGTAGGTGCCCCGCACGAGCTGCCCGGCCCGCCGTAGCGTTGACCCCAAGCTCACCCGAGCTCCGGCAGTCGTCGTGGTCGACGCCGGCGACAACTCAGGCCACCACACAGCACCTCCCACCACCACCACCTGACGCGCCGCAGCGCGCTGGTTCCGCAGAGCCCCTCCGCCGTCCTTTTGGTCGCCGGAGGGAGAAACCCGAAGCCCTCCGTCGTCTCTGGCCTCGCCGGCGACGAGCCGCGAGTCAACGCCGACGTATTTGACTCTATTAACCAGGGGTTTGACCTCCCCTGGGTCATTGACATGCGGGCCCCGCCCTGCTAATTAACCTAGGTTAGTGCTAATTAAATTAGGTTAGTTTAGTTAGACACTGACAAGCGGGCCCCACTGGTCAGTTTGGCCTGGGCTGAATCGTTGACTCGCTGATGTCATCCTGACGTAGTGCTGACGCGGTGATTCATTTTCTGGAACTAGTTTAATTCTAAATAATTTGAAAATCCAGAAAAATGCCTAAACTTCTAAAAATCATAGAAAATCAACCGTAACTCCAAATGGAATAATTTATGTATGAAAAATTATCAGAAAAATCCAATCTATCCATTGGTACTGGTTTCATGCATGATAAAGCAACTTAACCTTGCTATATAGATCAAAACATGTTAATGCACTTTGGAAATTCATAGTTTGAATTTGAATTTGAACCTTTGGTTCAAATCAACCCAAACCCTTCTGTTGCTAGCTGCATTAGCTCAAATCACAGCATATTGCCATGTCACATTCATGCATCATATTGTTGCATTGCATTGATTGTGTTCCTTCTCTGTTTGTCGGTGTTGCTCCCTCTCAGTGGACATTGTTCCGACGTTGTGATCGTTGACACCGATGAAGAGCTATACTATCTTCAGAAGTGCCAGGCAAGCAACCCCCATTGAACATTCTGATACAATCCCACTCTCTCACTCTTGCTCTCTTTTACTGCATTAGGACAACAACGTTTCAACTGTTACATGATGTGGTAGTTGAACCCCTTTTCTCTGCATGACCTGTCTTTGCCACAGTAATTAGTTGGAACCCACTAGCATGAGTAGGATTTGTTTGAGCCATGATGTGCCTACTCATTCATGCTTGCTTGTTATGCCTGCTATGCTTAGAGTTGTGTCAGGTCTGATTCATCTGGGATGGATTGGAATGGTGTGAACATGTCCTACTGTTGAGAGCTAAGTGTGTGAACACGATTTGGTAAAGGTAGCGATGAGAGGCCATGTAGGAGTACATGGTGGGTTGTCTCATTGAAACCGTCCTCAGGAACTAAGTTCTGAACTGAGTTCTGTGTTTGTGATCCAAGAACAGCTACTACCATGCATTGGGCCTGAAACCCATGGACCCTCTCGGCTTATTGATCGCCTTGTCCTCTGTCCAGGAGTTGCAAGTAGTTTCTAGTGTTTGTAGTATACTGGAGGCCGTGCGCAGCGCTGGCCCTAGGTGTGGGCTGTGATGCGGCAGGTACGTGGCCCGGTGTACTGAGACGCCCGTTTGGTGCCTCGGGAACCCTGCACACATTGTTCAGGGCCGTAGTGGAAACCTCGGCCGGACTCCCTGCGGATGGAACCTGAATAGGCGATAAACCTGGACTAGAGACTTGTGTGATTAGTCAGGTCATGGCCGACACCCTCGCTGGGCTTCCGTTTGAAGGTTGCCGAGTACATGTCGTGTAAACGGCGATAAGTGGTGAGAGCGTGTGTGAAGAAGTGCACCCCTGCAGGGTTATATATGATCTATTCGAATAGCCGTGTCCGCGGTAATGGACTACTGGGTTGCTTATGCAGTTCATAGACAAGTGAAAGTAGATACTCTAAAATGCGCAAGATAAGCGTGAGTGTTATGGATGGCCTTCTCGTAGGGAGACGGGAGGAGATCCATAGTGGTGTATTGATATGGTGAATATGTGGACTCGTGTGCGCCACCTCAAAAGAGTTACCAGCAGTCGTAGTACAGGATAGCCACTGAGTCAAAGCTGGCTTGCTGCAGTTAAACTCCACCACCCACTTTGTTGATACTGATGCATATGTAGCTAGTTCTGATGTAAGTCTTGCTGGGTACATTTGTACTCACGTTTGCTTAATTTATGTTTTTGCAGAGGAGACTTCAGTCCCACTCGTAGTTCCGCGTGGACTTCGACGTTTAGCTTGTTACCTCAGCTATGATCTTGTACCCTTGGGAGGGTCTTGTAGATAGTCAGGCTTCTCAGCCTTTTTCATTTATAGTTGTCTGTACCCAGACATGTTTATGCTTTCGTTGCCTGTATGCTCTGTATGTTGGGTCATGTGACCCATGATTGTAATTCTTACTATGTATGACTCTTCGGAGCCTTCTGAATAAATACTTGGAGTCATAGAGTTTTGTTGTGATGCCATGTTGTATTTGCACATATCGAGCATATTGTGTGTATGATTTTGAAATGCTTGGTATGTGTGGGATCCGACAATCTAGTTGTTTATTCTTGGTAGCCTCTCTTATGGGGAAATGTCTCCTAGTGCTTCCACTAAGCCATGGTAGCTTGCTACTACTCCAGAACACATGGGATGATCGGCATGTGTCCTTCTTTGCTCCTGTGTCTGTCCCTTCGGGGAAATGTAATGCGTTGTTCCTTTAAGTCCTTGTAGCTTGCTACGACTTGGGTTCATACGTTGATGACCGACACGTGCATTGTTGGGTCATGTATGCCTGTCCCTGTAAGTTAGTGCCACCTTGGATTTACGACTAGTCATGTCGGCCCGGGTTCTCTGTCATATGGATGCTAGCGACACTATCATATACGTGAGCCAAAAGGCACAAACGGTCCCGGGCCACGTAAGGTGGCACCCGTGGGGATACCATGCATGAGGCCGCAAAAGTGATATGATGTGTTACATGCTAGATCGATGTGACTTAGGATCGGGGTCCTGACAGCTTTGGTATCAGAGGCTAACTGCCTGTAGGATTACCAAGCCAAACTGGTCGAAGTTGAGTCTAGAAATGCTTTAGTTATATAAGGGAATTGATTGTGGAAGGGAACGTAAAGCTCTTTTTACTCCTTTACCTTATGTCCTTCTGATCTGAGTCACCCTCTCCTTTCCTACGGGGATTAAGAACTAGGCTTCTCATCTTTCTATCAGGATCACGTGTTACTAATCCGTAGACTTATAGGATTGATGGATTCAAGTCTCAGTTCAGTTTCTACTATTTTCGTGTGTTGATAGTTGATCTTGAAACATTGATATTGTGATGTTGATTGGTTATGCCACCATTTTGCAGGTTGTCTCAAATCTTTTTGAGCATTTACAGCCGTTATGCTGTCTAAGTCATCCCAGGTTTCTAAATAGTCTGATGCATTAGCAAATCTTTCCTCCATGTTCCCGATGTCCTTTTGGGTCAGATTAACCACACTAATTGCCGAGTTGAGGTACTCCATTGCCTCGACCTATATGTTGAAACTATTATTATGACACTAGGGTATCTTAGAGAACCACCTAGTAATCTAGCCATGTTTTGTGTTCCCAGTGTGATGATTCTATCCATCATTCTTGAAAGCATCCCGCGATGCCATTTAGTTAATAGGCATTCTATTTCTGGGTCCTTGGACCCAAGATTCACTCTACTTACCTCATGTTGATAGTGTTGCTCGTTCCTTCAGGATATTAGTAACTTTTGTGATAGCCCTCAAGGTCCGTGGTATATCATTCTTCCAATACCATGAACCATCATGGCAAAAGTTCTCCTGAACCAAAAGGTCACTATGAGAGTGCTCTTGATGAGTTCTCCATTCTATATTCTGACTCTGCCAGATTTACCTTTCTGCATGGGTTATCCGGAAGAAATATGTTAAGCTTTGTTCGACATACTAATCTATGCATCCACAACTCAGAAATTGATATGTTCCTTTGAGTTGTCCCTTTCCAGTTGTATTCTGACCCTCGTGTATCAGTTGATAGTCGGGAGTATTTGTGCATCCGTGTTCATTGATGCCTTTTACTCTTGTGGTCCGTCAAGTCATTCCATTTCAGAATGACTAGGAGAAACAAACTCCAGTACCTCATCCATATCCAGGATTGGGTCAAAGTAGTTGTGCTCTGCAGATCAAAATGCCAATCCAGCTTCTGTTCTATTCTACCCTGGAGTATTACCCCCTTTATGTCAGGATTGTCATGAGAATTGCACCATCTCTTATGAATTCTTGATGCAGTGATACTTCTCGCCATCGTTGTTCATTCCTCGGTCCCCGTGTTGTTGCAACCGGAATACCGACAAGTGAGCCATGATGTGTGAAATCAATACTCCTAGCAACTCCGTTGCTTGGTAGTTAATGGGCAATACTCTCATTCTTAGCGTGCTGGTTATTGAGTCGTCATCCTAAGAATGATCGTGCTACCTAGTCCATTTTCTTGGTGCGCCCTTCGATCAATGAGTTCGGATTGTATCAATCTCTCGCTTTTTGACCATATCATCTTGCCTGGAAAGCAAGATTGCTCTCGAGCTTAATAACATATCGGTGGTTCGTGATTTTCCAAATATTTACTCAGAAGTATCACCAGGTTGTCCCCTGACTGTTATGTTGAGCTCGTGATCAAGTTGGTTTCTTGTAAATCACCCCTTCTCCAAGAATCTGTGTTGGATACCCCTGGGCTAGTTGGTTAAGCTAAACAACAACTTGGAGAGTTGGAAGATAAAAGCTTTGCTAACTTAGTTCGTTCTGAAGGGATATCTTTGCATTTGTGTGTGTGTTGAAGAAAGATGATATCTCCATCGGTTGGTCCTCGTGATCAGTTGTTGGATCTATTGTCTTGTCAAAACTTTGATTTGTGTGTGGGCTATCGTCAAATCAAATCAGAACCAACGATGTTCATAATGTTTTCTTACTCATGGTTGTTCCTTGAGCATACACCATTATATCTTTGGGTCTGACCAATGCTATCACTTTGTTCACATAATTGTGGAATTCCATCTTCATGGAAATTTTGATGAATTGTTGTTGAGCCCATCGACAACATCCTTATCTTCTCCATGATTTTGTTGAACATTAAGCTAGTGTTGGAAACTTTTGAAAGCATTTCTTCATGCCAGCTCATGAAGCATATGTTTGGATGAAAGAAGTGACTTCCTTTAATTCATGTGCATTTGATGCAAGTTGCCACCGTGAATTCGAGAAAGCTTGTTTTTGCTTCCTCTGGAATCATCCCAAGTTAGTCACGCATGTGTGAA
The DNA here is from genome assembly GCA_011799875.1 of Thinopyrum elongatum. Classification (NCBI taxonomy): domain Eukaryota; kingdom Viridiplantae; phylum Streptophyta; class Magnoliopsida; order Poales; family Poaceae; genus Thinopyrum; species Thinopyrum elongatum. The sequence continues at coordinate 443,367,490 of CM022297.1, read as the reverse complement.
GTACTATATGGTTTCATAGGTTGGCCGCCTCCATTCTATATGTGTTTCCTAGCACACAAAGCCACTGCTTGATTTGTTCAAGGTGAAGGAACTCCTTCTTAAGAGCTAACCCAGGCTTATAAAAGGACTTTGATATCCTCAATGATGGTTCCCTACCAGAACTCGGTAGTGTTTTGTTGTAAGACTACCATGTGGTCATGCTTGTCTGGGACAGCGTGTTCACATGTGTGTAGCAGAACCAGCTCATGTTTTGGAGCTTACTACCATAGTCCATTTCCCGAGAATCTCGCAGCGTTATCTCGTCGATTTGTGTTGCAACTCTTCTTTTCAGACATGTTGAGTCTGAAGTATCATGTTACTAACCAGATCTGAATCTCAGGCGGATATGATGGTTGGAACATTCCCAACATTTGCATTTTGTTCCCAGCTTGCACCGCCATTGTGCCAATTTCCCATGGGCTGTCCTCCTCAGTAATTGATGTTCAGGATCATCTTCAAAAGTGGTCCTACCATGGGTCCCATCCATTTCTGATGATAGGCAAAAATCATCCATTTCGTTGTCTTCAACAAGGTAGTCCACATCATACATCCCAGTCTGAGTATGTCATTCTTTCGAACTCCTTCAAATGATCGATTGTGATTGCCTGAGGCTGGTATAAAGAGTTTCAATGATCTTTCACTACTGGAAACAGGGAATTTGCCGTCAGTCAGCTCTTTGTCGTCTGCTAGCGGACGGCAAAGAAGGTCTTTGCCGTCTGCTTACAAAAAACAGACGGCAAAGAACCTGCTTGCCATCAGCCAATTCTTTGCCGTCTGCCAGTAGATGGCAAAGATTCTTTGCCATCTGCTGGCAGACGGCAAAGAGGTGGGTGGGGTCCAGTGGACGCCAGCACTGTAACGGCCCACCAGCCCCACCTCTTTGCCGTCTGCCAGCAGATGGCAAAGATTCTTTGCCGTCTACTGGCAGACGGCAAAGAGGTGGGTGGGTCCTGTGGACGTCAGTGCTGTAATGGCGCACCAGCCCCACCTCTTTGCCATCTGCTGGCAGTCGGCAAAGAGGTGGGGCTATTTTATTTTTCGGGTTAAAAAAACCGTTGCCCCCACCTCCTCCCTCTCTCTCTCTCTCTCTCTTTCCCCTCTCCGTTTCCACCCACCTCACCCACCCGCACCCGCCGCCCCAGCCCCGCCGTTCCCGACGCCGCGCGCCCAGCACCGCCGCCAGCCCGCCCCTGCGCCCGCCCCTCCCCCGACCACCTCCCAGCAGGGCCAGGCCGCGGCGCCGGTCCCTCCCCACGGCCCTCCTCCACCACCACGATGCCGCCCCCTCCCTGCGGCCCACCTCCACCACCGCGGCGCCGGCCCCTCCCCGCGGCCCTCCTCCACCACCGCCCCCTCCCCGCGGCCCTCTTCCACCACCGCCCCCTCCCCGTGGCCCTCCTCCACCACCGTCGGAGCCAGGCCGCGGCGCCACCGGGCCCCCTCCCTGCGGCCCTCCTCCACCACCGTGGCCGCCGGAGCCAGGCCGCGCCATCCCTAATCCAAGGTGAGCCCTCCTTCTTTAAATTTATATCAAGCTTCATCGGCAGCCACCGCAGGTCACCGCCTCCCTATCTCCTTTCGTTCAAGCTCCGTCGATGCACAACGGGCAGAGCTCGTCGCTACTGGAAACTCCAGTAGCAACACGACGCAGTCATGGGCATCATGCTGGCTGCCCCCACCTTGAGGATCTACAGCACGGCCCAAGTAGAAACCAATTAACCCAAGCAATGAAAACATATGTAACTAGATGATGCCCCGCGCGTTGCTGCGGAAATTTGTCACATATATTTTCAGAATAACATAGATAGCTCAAAGAAGTTGCTACGGAATGTCGCAGATTTTCAAAGTAACATTGACATCTCAAAGTAGAAGATAATTTGAAACAATAAAATAGGAGATTTCATATATAGACAATGGTTGAAATGTATTGTTGGTACAAATATATATCGTATGATAAGACGGTAACAATTTCTAGCATGAACCATATACCATATGATAAAAGCAGTTTGTAGCACTAACCATATTCTTACATGATCTATTTGATCTTGTTTGTATGTGTGCCTTCTTTAGTTAGAACAACCTGGATATACGGTATCCTATTCTTTTCATACTCAATAATGTATCCAGCTGATGAGAATGGATGGTCACCGGACAGTGGATTAGCGATTTGGTCAGGCTTGAACTCATGTTTGAAAGTTATAAATATTGGGTCTTTTATGCTCTTCATCTTTGCAATTGCATCCGTGTATTTCTTTTGAGCTTCTCTTCTTGAAGCTGCGGTAGAACATGGAAAATTCTTGTTTCCAGAATTAGGTGGCATCCTGGATAAGATATGTATGTTTGTCAGTCAGGGTAATAAGAAGTGAAATGAAAATATATAGCAAACCAATTTCAGTAGAAGTACCTGCTATCTCAGTTATCTATTTGTACTGGCTGTCGACCTGTGGTTTGAAAGGTAAGTGGCAGCTGAAAATGCGACAACATGATGTTATATAGATGTGTGTGTCGTAGTAGTAAGTTGTTTTGCTGCTTACCAAATGAGTCCAGATAAAATGCATTCTTATTTGCTGCTTACTGAACAAAACAAAATAAAATGCAAAGTTACTTTGCTGCTAGCTGCTACAAATTAAATAAATGGTGTACATCCTTGATTTTCTATATGATAGAGAGGAACAGTTAATACATCCACAAACATAAAATGGTGATAATGCCAGACAGTTAAGAAACATGTTCAAATTAATTGTAGTACCGCATCCAAGTCTGTATTTCAGTACACCAAACTACTGACAGACTCAGAAGTAGGATTAGTTTTATTACACCAGAGCAGTTCTTGATGAGAAACCAAATTAACATGATTGATTCTATTGAACAATTATTTTCTTTTCCCATGCTAGCCAACTGGGTGTCAGGCAACCTAACACATATTTATGCTTCAGTACTAATTTTGTCACCGGTCATTGTTACCCTGCTAAAGGTGAACATATACATCTTGGAAAAGAAAAGAAAACTCTATGAGCCTAAGCGAGTTGAGGCAAGGTTTTCCCTAGTAACTCGGTGGGTGTATCTCTTTTCCCTTCTTTGCACATCTCTATTTTATCAATACACTTATCAGACATTTACAGTAAACTGTATAGCCTATAGATTAGTTCATACTGTTAGAGACAAAGCTTGAAGCAAGGGAAATATTGTATAGCAGAATCGGGTCATGAAAAAATTAAGAGCAAAATCTCCTTCTGTTTCAGTACATTAGCCGGACCATATCAAGCTTTGCATCGGCCAAGACATAAATTTTCCAAGCTAATCATAACATAACTACAGAGTATACTGTTGAATAGCATGCAAGGGGGAATAATCTGAAACATATGCAAGCAGAAAGGGACCTGTGATGTAATTTAGGCAATCCGAGCTGCAAAAGACCTATACGATGAGCACCTTTCGATCCCGAGCAAAATCTGAAAAATTCAAAAGCACAATCTTGAGGATAGGAATATGTTATAACCAAGGTACTATAATGATCGAGACATGCATGTGCAAACACATCCCACGATAATACCCAGTCTCATCTGTCGCCCTCTGATTATTGTCCAGCTTGTTGCACTATCCCATGTGAAGAAGCAATCTATCTGAGAAAGAAATTTTAAGAGGTTGGCCTATTAATTTAAGCAGATCCAGATATATTTCAGATTTCAGGGAAGTCAAGTTTGAGATACGATTGGTCTGACCACTGCAATTGCTACAGATAACATGAATTCTTGTTGATCCAAATCTCTATTATAAATCACTATATGCCTGTACTGTAAGTGTGCACATCAATCTGAATGAAACTACGATGGCATGATGAGTAGATGAATTAATCAGTCCTCACGTTTTCGCCTTAAGAGCATGAAGTATACAATACTACCTTTGTACTGTACTTGATTATTTGGTCCTTCCGATATATTATCCTAAGAATTATTTTGCTATCACTGTTGTTTGCCTGTCAACATCCTCTAAAACAGCAATCAGTGGATACCCAACATTCTTACAAGAAAATTTGGATTTTTAACCTAGCTTTTTTTGTTCAGTGCTGGTTTGGCTTGCCTTAGCTTTTATATTTGAACAATCAGGTTCACAAATAGATACCAACCTAGACACGAGCTGGATAAACCCTATCTGATTTTGTTTTCTCCACTTGAGATTTGCAGGGGAGGTTGCATTGCCCGGAGGAAAGGCAGAGGAGGGTGATGCTGATGATGCAGCAACAGCATTAAGGGAGGCAAAGGAGGAGATTGGGCTTGATCCAGCCTTGGTCACTGTCGTTTCCTCGCTTGAGCACTTCTTGCCCAAGGTAAGATGTCTATGAGTTCTCGCTTATACCCCTACTGAAAAAAATCACATTGTACAGCAGGACAGACTATTTAAGTGCACACTGAAAGGCATGTTAGTTTTTTTTTTCTTCTTAGACTTCGAAAAAACACATGCATGCAGCCAAGATTTAGGATATGCTTATAGATGTTTTGAGGATCATGTAGCAGGCTTTTCTTTACAGTCCACTTTTGCCGGATAGAATTTATCTTTGTCCTTTTGACACCACGACACCCAGACACGACACCCCCGACCCCCGACACCTCTTCGGCCTCCTGTTGACCGAAAAGGTGCTTTTCGGCCTTCCAAAGGCCGACGGGGTCATATATTTGTGAATTATGAGTTAGGTCATATATTTTCCAATTTTGTTATGAAAAACATCATATATATTTGTGTTGATCGGGTGGATTTAAATGTGCAGTTGTTTCGTCGCTGCGAGGGTCTGGTGTTCGACGACCTCCCGTGCGTTCGACGAGCTCCGCCCCTGCGTTCGTGGGTGAGCACAAATGACATCTCCTCCTCCCCCCTTCATTTTCTCTGTTCCGGTCTTCGTGCTGATGAAACATGCTAGCTGTAGGTAGATTGAATCATCAGTATGCGTGACCACTATGCGTCTCCCGTTCGAAAGGGTTACATCTATAAATATGCATGCATTTGCATATTTATAACCGTGATTCTTTCGAATTGTCCAACGTTATCCATGGACAGCCCGAGTATGTGTAGATTGGGTTTGTTTTCCCATATGCTCTGCTCCGGATCCAATGCAGAATTTCGTCAATGCCTCCCTGTTGTTCTCCGGGTACACATCCTCTCTGCTTATTGCCAAGACGTGTATCAGGAGAACAGCAGGGAGGTGCTGCCAAAATTTTGCGTCGGATCCGGAGCAGAGCATGGGAAAACGAACCCAATCTACACATACTCGGGTGGGATTAGGACCTATCTTTACCTATTAGCATCTAGGTTGCATGGACGTAATAAAACTGACAAACTCCATTAACTGATGAACCTGGTTTGCTGAATTATGTATATATTTCTTGTGTGTCCATTAGCTAGGCAAGATGAGTGATCGTGCGTGGATGTACACCGGCCACACTAGTCAGGAAGAAATGACCACTGAATGGTTCACAAAAACCAAGAAGTTTGTGACAGCCGCATTTGCAAATGGCCAGAGAAAAAACGGGTGCCCCTGTGTCCGGTGTGACAATTGGCACAAGAGGACAGAGGATGAAATGGGTAAACACCTGCAGAAGAGTGGTTTTACGCCCGGTTATACGGTGTGGACATTTCATGGTGAGTCTGCCCAACGTGCCAGAGCTGAGGTGGTTCGTCGTCGCACCGACGAGCATGGTACCGGGATGGAAGACATGGTGCAAGACTTTGATGATGCTCGGGATTTGGACGAGGAGATGGAGGAATCTGCAAAGGCTTTCAATGAAATGTTGGAGTCCTCAAAACGTCCTCTCCACGAGCACACTGAGCTTTGTCAGCTGGATGCCATCTCACAAGTAATGGCTCTGAAGGCTCAATTCAACTTGGGCAGAGAATGCTACGACGCGATGATGACAGTATTTGGACGCTTTCTACCCAAAGGCCATGTAATGCCTGCAAACCTGTACCAGTCGGACAAAATCCTCCGTGCACTTAAGATGCCCTATGAGAAGATACATGCCTGTGAGAAAGGATGTGCCTTATTTAGGCTTGAGTATGCGGACTTGAACTATTGTCCCATTTGCAAGTCTTCCAGGTATGTTGTGGTAGACAACGGTATGGGTGAGAAGACGCAGACCAAAATCCCCGTTAATGTTCTTCGGTATATGCCAATCGTACCAAGACTTCAACGTCTTTTCATGGTCGAAGAGACGGCTAGACAGATGACATGGCACAAAATGGGGAAAAGAACCGAACTAGATGCAGATGGGAATCAGATGATGGTACACACATCGGATGCTTTTGCGTGGAAGAAGTTCGATGAATTACATGGGGATAAAGTGGCAGATCCAAGGCATCCTTGAGTCGCCATCAGCACGGATGGGTTCAGTGTGTTTGGTCTGACGGCAACCCAATACAGTTGTTGGGGTGTATTTGTCATTCCACTCAATCTCCCCCCCCCCCCCGAACAGATTATGCAAAGAAAGAACATTTTCCTGACGTTGATAATTCCAAGGCCCAACTATCCGGGGAAGAATATGAATGTGTACATGCAGCCGCTTAAGGATGAATTGCAAGAAGCTTGGGATAATGGGTTCAAGACATACGACGCCGCTAGCAAAAAGAACTTCATAATGCGTGTCTGGTACATGTACTCGATGCATGACTTGCCAGCGTATGCGCTATTCGTTGGCTGGTGTGTGCACGGAAGGTTCCCGTGCCCCACATGCAAGGCAGCTCTTGATTTTCGTTGGCTGCAGGCGGGTCGCAAGTATACTTGCTTCGACTTGCATAGACCGTTCCTGGATCCTCGCCATAAGTTCAGGAAAGACAAGAAGAACTCCATCAAAGGTAGAGTTGTCAAAAACTCTACACCACCTGCGTTGACAGGCCAACAGGCCCTGGATCAGTTAAATGCTCTCGAGCCAGAACCAGAGCGTCCAGGGTATTTCAAGGGGTATAATAATGAACACGCCTGGACTCACAAGATCTGCTTGTGGGATCTGCCTTACTTCAAAGACCTCCTTTGCCCACACAACATCAACGTGATGCACACTGAAAAGAATATCGCTGAGGCCCTCTTTGGTACATTGTTCAGCATAGAGGGGAAGTCAAAGGATAATCCTAAGGCTAGAGTCGATCAGCAGGAGCTATGTGATAGACCGTTACAGAACATGCGACAACCGAAAGGAAAGAAGAACTGGACGAAGCCAAAGGTCTGGTTCAATATTGGAAGGCCAGCTATGAGGGAAATTATCTTGTGGGTGAAAATGCAGTTGATGTTCCCCGATGGGTATGCAGCGAATCTAAAGAGGGGAGCGAGTCTTGAAAAATTGAAAATATTTGGTCTCAAGAGTCATGATTGGCTCATATGGCTTGAGCGGGTAATGCCGGTGATGTTGCGTGGCTTTATCCCTGAGGATGAATGGCTAGTACTGGCAGAGCTGAGCTATTTCTTCCGTGTTCTTTGTGCAAAAGAACTATCGCCTGGCGTGATAGAAGAAATGGAAGAGTTGGTGCCGGAGTTGATCTGCAAGTTAGAGAAGATCTTTCCGCCGGGCTTCTTTAATCCAATGCAGCATTTGATTTTGCATCTCCCGACCGAGGCAAGATTGGGGGGGCCCGTGCAAAATCATTGGTGCTATGCAACTGAGAGGATGCAGAAGACGCTTCGAGCAAAATGTAAAAATAAACATAGAATTGAAGCATCGATGGCCGAGGCATTCATTACTGAGGAGGCGGCAAACTTTGTGACAGCACACTACGAAGCCAAAAATCGTCATTTGCATAATCCGAAGCCTCGGTACAATGCTGGCGACCCTAAAAAGGGTGGATCCAACCTCAGCCTATTCAAAGGGAAGCTCGCACCAGCCGGTGCTTCTAATTCCTTATTGTTGGATGTCGAAGAATGGCGGACCATTTCATTGTATATCTTCAACAACCTAACAGAAGTGCGGCCGTACATCGAGTAAGTTCTCGGTACATTGTTTCGCAACTTCTAATTCCTTTGAACTGCTCTTATTCCCGGATATTTGATATAGTCGATACGTCACCAAATTCTCGTATGGAGCGGTGATCCAAAAGGATTCCATCGAAGAGTATGAGCTTCTGGCAAAGCATGGAGGCGGCTATCCCAGTTTCATCTCTTGGTTCAAACAAACGGTAATTTCCATTAGGCCATTTCATTTCTTCGTCTAATTTGTGGCTAATGCAACAATCCTTTCGTATTAAACTTGTAGGCTAATTCAGAGTTTATGGACGCCGAATTGAGACAAGTCGCTAATGGTTTTGACAATAAGGTCCGTTCATTTGACAAATACAACATCAACGGGTATCGCTTTCGTACCTATGGCAAAGAGCTATCTATGGCTGACCGAAAGTCTACAAATTGTTGTGTCTCTGCTATCGGTGAAGGAGATAATGAGTATTATGGAAGAGTTTAAGCAATTTATGAACTTCTATTCTATGGTGCAAACCCACCAAATGTCGTAGTCTTCAAATGTTATTGGTTCCAGCCGAAGGAGACTAGAAGGACTCATGAACATATAGGGCTAGTCGAAATCAAACAAAGCACCCATTTGGATGTTCCCGATGTCTATATTACGGCTCAACAGGCAACCCAAGTTTTCTATCTACCGTGGGCCTGTCAAAGTGATCCAAATCTCAATGGTTGGGATGTCGTTTATGAAGTGCCACCATGTGTTAGACCACCTCCCCCCAATGAAGAGGATTATGAATCTCACATTAACCCAGACACATATGAAGGAGAATTCTTCCAAGAAACACGTGTTTCCAAAAAACTTTTCAAGAACCGCTCTACTTCACCCCAGAACATTGAAGTAGACAGCGACAGTGAATCTGACTTCACCCCTGAGCCGGAACAAGAAGAGCCGAAACAAGAAGAGGTTACTGCTGTAGATGACCTGTCAATGCTTGACCGATTACGTAAAGGAGGCCTTCCACATGTTGATGCATTTATTGATGATGATGATGAGCACGTCATTACTGATAGTGATGATGATTATGCATTTATTGATCCCGGAGCATATATAGACGATGAAGATTAATATTAGTAATGTCAGGTATTCAATTATTAATATGTACATATATATTAGGTATTCAATTTTTTATTATGTTCATGATGATGATACACTTAAATTATATACATATTATTCATGTCAGGTATTCAATTTTTTTATGCTGTACTAATTTCGTTTACTCTTTGTCATTGCAGGTGTTGACAGATGGTGGGCGCAGGTCGAGAGCGCTCCGAGCCTCCTTCCTCGGCGCGTGCTGGGAGGGGTGCTTCCATTCCACCCTAGCCCCTCCGGAGAGCGCTCATAGATAGTATGCAGACACCACCGGCGGGCGCTTCTTCTTCGGCCGGGAGAGGTCGGGGGAGGACGAAGAAGGGTGCTAGAGGTGGACGTGGCGGCAGGAGAGGTAGGAAGGCTGCTATGCCTTCCTCGCCGCCACCCCCAGCTGATTCACCCGACCACATGACTGCTCCGTCTGAGGTGGACCCATCTCGGACTCCGGTCCATGAGCCTCGGGCCGACGAGCCTTCGCCCCACGAGACTCTGGTCACATAGTCTTTGTCCCACGAGACTCCGGTCCCAGAGTCTTCGTCCCACGAGACTCCGGAGGCTAGTGGCCATGATGATGGTGGCAAGGACCGCTTTTGTGATGATAGCTATAGTGAGGGCGAGCTGGTTGAGGGGGGAACGTCTACCAGCGTGGTGGTACAAAGCTCCCGCCCGTGCCGGCGACCCGCGAGCAGAGGTGGTTGATTGCGCCTAATGGGGATAAGTAAGTGCATTTACTCTTTTTTAACCTTTTGCCTTCATGTTTCTTCAAATTAATATCTAATGCGTTGGCCTTGTCATACTGCAGAGGTTGGAAACACATCCCTGGTATCCGCAAGCCCAACCAGGTCCTTGGTGTGCTTTGCCGGCAGAACTTCCCGAGGTGGGTCACGTTGCCCGGTGAGGGTGAGGTTCCACAGCTAGCACTGAGCTGGGAGTTGTACTGGGCTGCCCCGGCCCCGCCGGAAGGAGAGGGTCGACGGTGTCTTGTGCCACACGGTGGCCGACATTGTTTTCTACATGTTTTGGGTAATTTCTCCTTTACAGAATTAAAAATCAACAGTACCTAGTGATTGTACTAATCAGTGTTGTCTTGTTTGATTGCAGACCTTCTACAGGTGTCTTGAGGGAGAGGAGGAGGCCGCGGCTAAGGTTCTCGAAGCCGAGTGCAAGCGCCTACTTCAGAGCTTACGGCACGAGGCTCGGGTGCAGGCTGTTCGAGACTACTGCGCCTCGATTGGTATTAAGAGGTCCAAGACGAAGTGCCGCGGCAAGTTTCTGAGTAAGGATAAGTACATGAAGGTAATTACCTATTCTTAAGGCCTTGTACTTAGTTTCCTTGATTTGATTCGTAGGCATAGCACTGAATTTTCTCTTGACTAACTTAGGTGCCCCCGAGATGGTGTGCGGATAGGATGGACTGTTGGGAGGCGTTGGTGGATGAGTGGTGCTCTCCCCAATGGCTAGCCGTCCACAACAAGGTTAAGGATAAGCGTGCCAAAATGGTTGGTGTGCCACACCATCAAGGGAGCTGCAACCTATATGAGTTCGGGGATAACTGGGTATGTGGTTTGCTTCATGATTCATGCAATTTCATTCTTCATGCTAGCTTGAGCCCTTAACTAATATTTTGTTCCTCTATTTTAGGCGTGACACAACAAGACGGAGGTGCCAGAGGTGTTCGACCTCTATGCCATGGCCCATACTGCAAAGTACAAGAAGGTCAAGGCATTCTCTGAGTCAGACCTCGATCATCCAGAGAGCTTCACCAACATCTCCTCCCACCACAAGCTCGTGAGGTACACAGACGAGGGGAAGGCGAGGAAAGGGGAGGACTTCAACCCGAGCAAGCAACCTTTTGATCCAGAGCTGGTGATGATATCTGGTGGCGGGAGGCCCCATGGCTCGATAGCCATTGGGGATGGACTGATACATTGTCCTCGCACTCTCCCGGAGATCAAGAAGCGCCAGATGAGCTCTGATCCTGAGATAAGGCCTCGTCCACGGCCAATGGAGCTCGCCATCGAGGCTAGGGCCCAGGAGCTTCTGGCAGAGGCAAACAGGCAGGCGGCGGAGAGGGAGAGGGAAATGGAGGACAGGACGGCTAGGCTATTGGAGGAGGAGAGGAACCGGAACGACGCGTCTCACCGGGCCCTATACGAGCTCCTCGTGGTAAGTTTCTCCTGCATATTAGCCAAATCATGCATGTAATGTTCGTTTCATTACTAACTAATATGACTGACTCGTGAAAACAAAATGTGCAGACCGTGTGCCAGAACATCGGTCAGACCCCTCCGCCGATGCCCCAGATTGGTATAGCGCCCACGGTGAGTTTCATTTGAATGGTCATTAGTTACTAGTATTCACATTTGAGTTGCATCATGCTAACGAGACATTGCAAATGATCTTTGGTGCAGCATGCCTCCCGACAAGCATCGACCGATGCTTCTCCGTCTACCACTAGCGCAACCCCGACCGGTCCTTCTCCGTTTGGCACTGGCGCAAACCTGACCGGTCCTTCACCTCCGTGATGATGGTAAGTTTTCCCAAGTGTTTTGCTTAGCTTATTTTCATCGAAAATGACATAATAACCTTACTTAGCTCCAAAATGACATACTTTACCTAGGATAGCCATAAAATGACCTATACTTAGCATTTTTTTCCTCCAAAATGACTTGATATGCTTAGTTAGCTAAAAAAAGGCATAACTACCTAGGATAGCTCAATAATGATCTATACTTAGCTTACCTAGTTCATTTATGACATAATTAGCTTACTTAGGTAAAAAAATGGCATAATAACCTTGGTTTAGCTCGAAAATGACCTATACTTAGCTTATTTTCCTCGAAAATGACATAATAACCTTACTTAGCTCCAAAATGACATACTTTACCTAGGATAGCTATAAAATGACCTATACTTAGCATTTTTTCCTCCTAAATGACTTGATATGCTTAGTTAGCTAAAAAATGGCATAACTACCTAGGATAGCTCAATAATGATCTATACTTAGCTTACCTAGTTCATTTATGACATAATTAGCTTACTTAGGTAAAAAAATGGCATAATAACCTTGGTTTAGCTCCAAACTGTCATATAATTAGTTTATTTTCCTCCAAAATGACAAAATAACCTTACCTAGCTCCAAAATGATCGATTTTAACTAGGATAGCTCTAAAATGACCTACACTTACCATTTTGTCCTCCAAAATGAATAAATATGCTTAGTTAGCTCAAAAATGGCATAACTATCTAGGTTAGCTCAAAAATGACCTATACTTAGCTTCTTTAGTTCATTTATGACATACTTAGCATACTTAGGTCAAAAATGGCATGATAATCTTGGTTACCTCCAAAATGACATAGACTTAGCTTATTTTCCTCGAAAATGACATAATAACCTTACTAAGCTCCAAAATGACCTATTTACCTATCTTAGCTCTAAAATGACCTACACTTAGCATTTTTACCTAGCTATGCTAAAAAATGGCATTTTTACCTACCTTAGTTAGAAGAAGAAGAAGATAAAGAAGAGGAGAGGAGAAAAAGAAAGAGAAGAAAAATTCTTCTTCTTCTTCTTCTTCTTCTTCTTCTTCTTTTTCTTCTTCTTTTTCTTCTAGCTAGTCTTCTTCTTCTTCTTCTAACTTTCTTCTTTCCCAATTTGCAGATTTGCTTTAGATGAGGAAGCTTGCGTTGATGGAGTCTACTCTTCTCCTTGTGCTTCCTTTTTGTTTTGATTTTGTACGATGAACTTTGTTGTTGGATATGTTGTTGGATATGTTATTGGAAACTTGTTGTTGGATATGTGTTGGTATGCTTGTTGAAAGTATTTTCAAAATTTGTATATATATATATATATCTGTGAAATTCTGTGAAATTGAATGAATTTAAGAAAAAACAGAAAAAACAGGGGCTATACAAGCTCTTTGCCGTCTACTGGCAGACGGCAAAGAGCTTTGCCATCAGCCAGCAGACGGCAAAGCTACCATGTGGAAGCTACCTGTGTAACCTGGGGGGCACTGGGCTGGCCTATATGGTTGCTTTGCCGTCTGCTGGCAGATGGCAAAGACCTTTGCATCTTTGCCATCCGCTGGCAGACGGCAAAGACCTTTGCATATTTGCCGTTCGCTGGCAGACGGCAAAGACCTTTGCATCTTTGCCGTCTGCTGGCAGACGGAAAAGAATGCCATGTGGCAGCTACCTAGGGGGCATCTGGGCTGGCCTATTTGGGCACTTTGCCTTCTACTGGCAGACGGCAAAGATGCAAAGGTCTTTGCCGTCTGCCAGCAGACGGCAAAGCACGCCGTTAACCCCTTAACGGACCTAAGCTGCCACGTCTGCCGTCCATGCCCTTTGCCGTCTGCTGGCAGACGGCAAACACCTTTGCATCTTTGCCGTCTGCCAGCAGACGGCAAAGTGCCCTTTACCGTAGCTCGTTCAGCCGGACGTGGTATCGTCTGCTGGCTGACGGCAAAGGCCTTTGCCGTCCGCCAGGCATGCCTTTGCCGTCAGCCATGGCAGACGGCAAACTGCCTGATTCCTGTAGTTTTGTATCAAAAGTAATTCTTTTTTCCACTCAAGGGAATACTTCTACGAGTCACCTTCCCAAGGTGTCCCGTTATGGAATCATGGCAATTACCTCCTCACTACTTTGAAACCATGCACCATCCTACTCCAGCGTGGAATTGTTGCCTACCAAATTGAACCTCCGTCATCTGTTTCTTCCATCCCTCTCGATGTGTGTTTTGTGTCTCAGCTCAAGAGATGTTTCAACGTCTCACTCCATGGGTTGATCTTGAGTTGCTCGATCTTTGAGAAGATCGATTCCTGTAGAGTTTCTTCTGTCGTCACTGTGTTGGACAAAGATCTCAAAAGCAAGGATGTCAAGATCAACATGATGCAAGCAATCAACATTCTTATGAAGTGCAATATGGATCGTGAAGATTGTGTAAGCTTTGTGTCCCCTCTGTCTTCTTACCCTACGTCTTGAATCTCGGGACGAGATTCCTGTTTAGTGGGGGTGACTTGTCACAGCCCTATAGCTTTAGCTTTGCTTGACTCTGCATGTTCCTCATGTCATCATGTTTAAATTTTTGAAACTTGAAATGGGGATTGATCCAACCCTGTCACCCCTCTGAAATATCAGGTTCAACTGAAAATTGTTTCAATGAACCCAAAATGCCCTTCACAAAATTTCATCATTTTTGGATTGGTCTAGAACCTCTGCCAAAAATGGTGCACATTTTTCTAGGTCACTTTGGATTTTTGAATTAAATCATAAGGTATTTGCATTTGTACATTTAAATTTTATAAATATTTTTAAATGTCCAAATAATCTTGAAAGCATTTAAGGGCTGTTGGAAATAATTTCAGAAGTGCCCACAATTATTTTCATGATTTTATAATGTGGTTTAGCATTTTTACTAAACCAGAAACAAATAACAGAAAAAGAAAAAGAAAACTAAAACAGAAAGAGAGAGAGAGAAAGGCTAGAGGCCACTCACCTGGCTGGGCCAGCCCACCTGGCCCGTGCCAGTCATCACCTACCTCTGCCAGTAGGCAGAGGAGGGAGACAGCACACGCGCGCCCGCGGCGCCACACACCTCCCTGCTCGCCTGCGTCACCGAGGCCACCGCGACGCCTCGGGCCTTCTCCTCGGGGCCGCCCCGACCCCCTGGACGTCTCACTCTTCCCCTCTGTCCTCTCTCTCGCCCTCTCCTCACCATGGCCACAACCGCCACGCGCTCGCCGCAGTGAAACCGCAGCCACCGTGCTCCCCTCGCCTCTCCGACCTGCCCACGGGCTCCGCCTCCATCGCTCGCGCCTCTCCGTCAACTCGTGCGACGCCGGACGCCCTGCATCACCCTATGCACCGCTGTCTTCGCCGCCTCTGCCCTGAGATCACCGGCGCCTGCACGACCTCATCAGCCCCTCCTCGAGCTCGCCAAGACCACCTTCGACTCCGTCGTGAGCTGCTGCTCCTCCTCCCCCTCTCGGTTCTCTCCCTCGTGCATCGTAGCCACCGCACCGTAATCGCCCGCATGCACCGCCGCCTGTGCTCGCCGCCGACGAGTCCCCGGCCATCCAATGGCCCGGCCGTCATGCCTAGCTCCCTCCCCGCGCCGCGTAGAGCACGTAGGTGCCCCGCACGAGCTGCCCCGCCCGCCGTAGCGTCGACCCCGAGCTCACCCGAGCTCCGGCAGCCATCATGGTCAATGTCGGCGACAACTCAGGCCACCACAGCTCCTCCCACCACCACCACCCGACGCGCCGCAGCGCGCTGGTTCCGCAGAGCCCCTCCGCCGTCCTTTTGGTCACCGAAGGGAGAAACCCGAAGCCCTCCGCCGTCTCTGGCCTCGCCGGCGACGAGCCCCGGGTCAATGCCGACGTATTTGACTCTGTTGACCAGGGGTTTGACCTCCCTCGGGTCACTGACATGCGGGCCCCGCCCTGCTAATTAACCTAGGTTAGTGCTAATTAAATTAGGTTAGTTTAGTTAGACACTGACAAGCGGGCCCCACTGGTCAGTTTGACATGGGCTGAACCGCTGACTCGCTGACATCATCCTAACATAGTGCTGACGCAGTGATTCATTTTCTGGAACTAGTTTAATTCTAAATAATTAGAAAATCCAGAAAAAATGCCTAAACTTCTAAAAATCATAGAAAATCAACCGTAACTCCAAATGGAATAATTTATATATGAAAAAATATCAGAAAAATCTAATCTATCCATTGGTGCTAGTTTCATGCATGATAAAGCAACTTAACCTTGTTGTATAGATCAAAACATGTTAATGCACTTTGGAAATTCATAGTTTGAATTTGAATTTGAACCTTTGGTTCAAATCAATCCAAACCCTTCTGTTGCTAGCTGCATTAGCTCAAATCACAGCATATTGCCATGTCACATTCATGCATCATATTGTTGCATTGCATTGATTATGTTCCTTCTCTGTTTGCCGGTGTTGCTCCCTCTCAGTGGACGTTGTTCCGACGTTGTGATCGTTGACACCGATGAAGAGCTATACTATCTTCAGAAATGCCAGGCAAGCAACCCCCATTGAACATTCCGATACAATCCCACTCTCTCGCTCTTGCTCTCTTTTACTGCATTAGGACAACAACGTTTCAACTGTTACATGCTGCGGTAGTTGAACCCCTTTCCTCTGCATGACATGTCTTTGCCACAGTAATTAGTTGGAACCCACTAGCATAAGTAGGATTTGTTTGAGCCATGATGTGCCTACTCATTCATGCTTGCTTGTTATGCCTGCTATGCTTAGAGTTGTGTCGGGTCTGATTCATCTGGGATGGATTGGAATGGTGTGAACATGTCCTACTGTTGAGAGCTAAGTGTGTGAACACGATTTGGTAAAGGTAGTGATGAGAGGCCATGTAGGAGTACATGGTGGGTTGTCTCATTGAAACCGTCCTCAGGAACTGAGTTCTGTGTTTGTGATCCAAGAACAGCTACTACCATGCATTGGGCCCGAAACCCATGGACCCTCTCGGCTTATTGATCGCCTTGTCCTCTGTCCAGGAGTTGCAAGTAGTTTCTGGTGTTTGTAGTATACTGGAGGCCGTGCGCAGCGCTGACCCTAGGGGTGAGCTGTGATGCGGCAGGTACATGGCCCGGTGTACCGAGACGCCTGTTTGGTGCCTCGGGAACCCTGCACACATCGTTCGGGGCCGTAGTGAAAACCTCGGCCGGACTCCCTGCGGATGGAACCTGAATAGGCGATAAACCTGGACTAGAGACTTGTGTGATTAGTCAGGTCGTGGACGACACCCTCGCTGGGCTTCCGCTTGAAGGTTGCCGAGTACATGTCATGTAAACGGCGATAAGTGGTGAGAGCGTGTGTGAAGAAGTACACCCATGTAGGGTTATATATGATCTATTCGAATAGTCGCGTCCGCGGTAATGGACTACTGGGTTGCTTATGCAATTCATAGACAAGTGAAAGTGGATACTCTAAAATGCGCAAGATAAGCGTGAGTGCTATGGATGGCCTTCTCGTAGGGAGACGGGAGCGAATCCATAGTGGTGTATTGATATGGTGAATATGTGGACTCGTGTGCGCCACCTCAAAAGAGTTACCAGCAGTCGTAGTACAGGATAGCCACTGAGTCAAAGTTGGCTTGCTATAGTTAAACTCCACCACCCCCTTTGTTGATACTGATGCATATGTAGCTTGTTCTGATGTAAGTCTTGCTGGGTACATTTGTACTCACGTTTGCTTAATTTATGTTTTTGCAGAGGAGACTTCAGTCTCACTAGTAGTTCCGCGTGGACTTCGATGTTTAGCTTGTTACCTCAGCTACGATCTTGTACCCTTGGGAGGGTCTTATAGATAGTCAGGCTTCTCAGCCTTTTTCATTTATAGTTGTCTGTACCCAGACATGTTTATGCTTCTGTTGCTTGTATTCTCTGTATGTTGGGTCATGTGACCCATGATTGTAATTCTTACTATGTATGACTCTTCGGAGCCTTCTGAATAAATACTTGGAGTCGTAGAGTTTTGTTGTGATGCCATGTTGTATTTGCACATATCGAGCATATTGTGTGTATGATTTTGAAATGCTTGGTATGTGTGGGATCTGACAATCTAGTTGTTTATTCTTGGTAGCCTCTCTTATGGGGAAATGTCTCCTAGTGCTTCCACTGAGCCATGATAGCTTGCTACTGCTCCGGAACACATGGGATGATCGGCATGTGTCCTTCTTTGCTCCTGTGTCTGTCCCTTCGGGGAAATGTCATGTGTTGTTCCTTTAAGTCCTTGTAGCTTGCTACGACTTGGGTTCATACGTTGATGACCGACACGTGCATTGCTGGGTCATGTATGCCTGTCCCTGTAAGTTAGTGCCACCTTGGGTTTACGACTAGTCATGTTGGCCCAGGTTCTCTGTCATATGGATGCTAGCGACACTATCATATACGTGAGCCAAAAGGCGCAAATAGTCCCGGGCCAGGTAAGGTGGCACCCGTGGGGATACCATGCGTGAGGCCGCAAAGTCATATGATGTGTTACATGCTAGATCGGTGTGACTTAGGATCAGGGTCCTGACAGCTTTGGTATTAGAGCCTGACTGCCTTTAGGATTACCAAGCCAAACTGGTCGAAGTTGAGTCTAGAAATGCTTTAATTATATAAGGGAATTGATTGTTGAAGGGAACGTAAGGCTCTTTTTACTCCTTTACCTTATGTACTTCTCATCTGAGTCACCCTCTCCTTTCCTACTGGGATTAAGAGCTAGGTTTCTCATCTTTCTATCAGGATCACATGTTACTAATCCGTAGACTTATAGGATTGACGGATTCAAGTCTCAGTTCAGTTTCTACTATTTCCGTGTGTTGACAGTTGATCTTGAAACCTTGATATTGTGATGTTGAGTGGTTATGCCACCATTTTGCAGGTTGTCTCAAATCTTTTTGAGCATTTACAGTCGTTATGCTGTCCGAGTCATCCCAGGTTTCTAAATAGTCTGATGCATTTGCAAATCATTCCTCCATGTTCCCGATGTCCCTTTGGGTCAGATTGACCACACTACTTGCCGAGTTGAGGTACTCCATTGCCTCGACCTATATGTTGAAGCTATTATTATGACACTATGGTATCTTAGAGAACCACCTAGTAATCTAGCCATGTTTTGTGTTCCTAGTGTGATGATTCTGGCCATCATTCTCAAAAGCATCCCACGATGCCATTTAGTTAATAGGCATTCTATTTCTGGGTCCTTGGACCCAAGATTCACTCTACTTACCTCATGTTGATAGTGTTGCTCGTTCCTTCAGGATATTAGTAACCTTTGTGATAGCCCTCGAGGTCCGTGGTATATCATTCTTCCAATACCATGAACCATCATGGCAAAAGTTCTCCTGAACCAAAAGATCACAATGAGAGTGCTCTTGATGAGTTCTCCATTCTATATTGTGACTCTGCCAGATTTACCTTTCTGCATGGGTTATCCGGAAGAAATATGTTGAGCTTTGTTCGACATACTAATCTATGCATCCACAACTCAGAAATTGATATGTTCCTTTGAGTTGTCCCTTTCCAGTTGTATTCTGACCCTCGTGTATCAGTTGATAGTCGGGAGTATTTGTGCATCCGTGTTCATTGATGCCTTTTACTCTTGTGGTCCGTCAAGTCATTCTATTTCAGAATGACTAGGAGAAACAAACTCCAGTACCTCATCCATATCCAGGATTGGGTCAAAGTAGTTGTGCTCTGTAGATCAAAATGCCAATCCAGCTTCTTTTCTATTCTACCCTGGAGTATTACCCCCTTTATGTCAGGATTGTCATGAGAATTGCACCATCTCTTATGAATTCTTGATGTAGTGATACTTCTCGCCATCGTTCTTCATTCCTCGGTCCCCGTGTGGTTGCAACCGGAATACCGACAAGTGAGCCATGATGTGTGAAATCAATACTCCTAGCAACTCCATTGCTTGGTAGTTAATGCACAATATTCTCATTCTTAGCGTGCTGGTTATTGAGTCGTCATCCTAAGAATGATCATGCTACCTAGTCCATTTTCTTGGTGCACCCTTCGATCAATGAGTTCGGATTGTATCAATCTCTCGCTTTTTGATCATATCATCTTGCCTGGAAAGCGAGATTGCTCTCGAGCTTAATAACATATCGGTGGTTCATGATTTTCCAAATATTTTCTCGGAAGTATCACAAGGTTGTCCCCTGACTATTATGTTGAGCTCGTGATCAAGTTGGTTTCTTGTAAATCACCCCTTCTCCAAGAATCTGTGTTGGATACCCCTGGGCTAGTTGGTTAAGCTAAACAACAACTTGGAGAGTTGGAAGATAAAAGCTTTGCTAACTTAGTTCGTTCTGAAGGGATATCTTTGCGTTTGTGTGTGTGTGTTGAAGAAAGATGATATCTCCATCGGTTGGTCCTCGTGATCAGTTGTTGGATCTATTGTCTTGTCAAAACTTTGATTTGTGTGTGGGCTATCGTCAAATCAAATCAGAACCAATGATGTTCGTAATGTTGTCTTACTCACGGTTGTTCCTTGAGCATACACCATTATATCTTTGGGTCTGACCAATGCTATCACTTTGTTCACATAATTGTGGAATTCCATCTTCATGGAAATTTTGACGAATTGTTGTTGAGCCCATCGACAACATCCTTATCTTCTCCATGATTTTGTTGAACATTAAGCTAGTGTTGGAAACTTTTGAAAGCATTTCTTCATGCCAGCTCATGAAGCATATGTTTGGATGAAAGAAGTGACTTCCTCTAATTCATGTGCATTTGATGCAAGTTGCCGCCTTGAATTCGAGAAAGCTTGTTTTTGCTTCCTCTGGAATCGTCCCAAGTTAGTCATGCATGTGCGAAGTACTATATGGTTTGATAGGTTGGCCACCTCCATTCTATATGTGTTTCCTAGCACACAAAGCCACTGATTGATTTGTTCAAGGTGAAGAAGATCCTTCTTAAGAGCTAACCCGGGCTTATAAAAGGACTTCGATATCCTCAATGATGGTTCCCTACCAGAACTCGGTAGTGTTTTGTTGTAAGACTACCATGTGGTCATGCTTGTCTGGGACAGCGTGTTCACATGTGTGTAGCAGAACCAGCTCATGTTTTGGAGCTTACTACAATAGTCCATTTCCCGAGAATCTCGCAACGTTATCTCGTCGATTTGTGTTGCAACTCTTCTTTTCAGACATGTTGAGTCTGAAGTATCCTGTTACTAACCAGATCTGAATCTCAGGCGGATATGATGGTTGGAACATTCCCAACATTTGCATTTTGTTCCCAGCTTGCACCGCCATTGTGCCAATTTCCCATGGGCTGTCCTCCTCAGTAATTGATGTTCAGGATCATCTTCAAAAGTGGTCCTACCATGGGTCCCATCCATTTCTGATGATAGGCAAAAAGCATCCATTACATTGTCTTCAACAAGGTAGTCCACATCATCCATCCCAGTCCGAGTATGTCATTCTTTCGAACTCCTTCAAAAGATCGATGGTGATTGCCTCAGGCTGGTATAAAGAGTTTCAATGATCTTTGTATCAAAAGTAATTCTTTTTGCCACTCAAGGTAATACTTCTACGAGTCACCTTCCCAAGGTGTCTCGTTATGGAATCATGGCAATTACCACCTCGCTACTTTGAAACCATGCACCATCCTACTCCAGCGTGGAATTGTTGCCTACAAAATTGAGCCTCCGTCATCTGTTTCTTCCATCCCTCTCGATGTGTGTTTTGTGTCTCAGCTCAAGAGATGTTTCAACGTCTCACTCCATGGGTTGATCTTGAGTTGCTCGATCTTTGAGAAGATCGATTCTTGTAGAGTTTCTTCTGTCGTCACTGTATTGGACAAAGATCTCGAAAGCAAGGATGTCAAGATCAACATGATGCAAGCAATCAACGTTCTTATGAAGTGCAATCTGGATCATGAAGATTGTGTTAGCTTTGTGTCCCCTCTGTCTTCTTACCCTACGTCTTGAATCTCGGGACGAGATTCCTATTTAGTGGGGGTGAGTTGTCACAGCCCTATAGCTTTAGCTTTGCTTGACTCTGCATGTTCCTCATGTCATCATGTTTAAATTTTTGAAACTTGAAATGGGGATTGATCCAACCCTGGCACCCCTCTGAAATATCAGGTTCAACTGAAAATTGTTTCAATGAACCCAAAATGCCCTTCACAAAAGTTCATCATTTTTGGATTGGTCTAGAACCTCTGCCAAAAATGGTGCACATTTTTCTAGGTCACTTTGGATTTTTGAATTAAATCATAAGGTATTTGCATTTGGACATTTAAATGTTATAAATATTTTTAAATGTCCAAATAATCTTGAAAGCATTTGAGGGCTGTTGGAAATAATTTCAGAAGTGCCCACAATTATTTTCATGATTTTATAATGTGGTTTAGCATTTTTACTAGACCAGAAACAAATAACAGAAAAAGAAAAAGAAAACTAAAACAGAAAGAGAGAGAGAGAGAGAGAGAAAGGCCAGAGGCCACTCACCTGGCTGGGCCGGCCCACCTGGCCCATGCGAGTCATCACCTACTTCTGCTAGTAGGCAGAGGAGGGAGACAGCGCACGCGCGCCCGCGACGCCACGCACCTCCCTACTCGCCTGCGTCATCGAGGCCACCGCGACGCCTCGGGCCTTCTCCTCGGGGCCGCCCCGACCCCCTGGACGTCTCACTCTTCCCCTCTGTCCTCTCTCTCGCCCTCTCCTCGCCATGGCCGCAACCGCCACGCGCTCGCCGCCGTGAAACCGCAGCCACCATGCTCCCCTCGCCTCTCCGACCTGCGCACGGGCTCCGCCTCCATCGCCCGCGCCTCTCCGTCAACTCGTGCTACGCCGGACGCCCCCCATCATCCTCTGCACCGCCATCTTCGCCGCCTCTGCCCCGAGATCGCCGGCGCCCGCAAGACCTCATCAGCCCCTCCCCGAGCTCGCCAAGACCACCTTCGACTCCGCCGTGAGCTGCTACACCTCCTCCCCCTCTCCGTTCTCTCCCTCGTGCACCGTAGCCACCGCACCGTGCTCGCCCGCACGCGCCGCCGCCTGTGCTCGCCGCTGATGAGTCCCCGGCCATCCAACGGCCCAGCCGTCATGCCCACCTCCCTCCCCGCGCCGCGTAGAGCACGTGGGTGCCCCGCACGAGCTGCCCCGCCCGACGTAGCGTCGACCCCGAGCTCACCCGAGCTCCGGCAGCCGTTGTAGTCGACGCCGGCGACAACTCAGGCCACCACAGCACCTCCCACCACCACCACCCGACGCGCCGCAGTGCGCTGGTTCCGCAGAGCCCCTCCGCCGTCCTTCTGGTCGTCGGAGGGAGAAACCCGAAGCCCTCCGCCGTCTCTGGCCTCGCCGGCGATGAGCCGCGGGTCAATGCCGGTGTATTTGACTCTGTTGACCAGGGTTTTGACCTCCCCTGGGTCACTGACATGTGGGCCCCGCCCTGCTAATTAACCTAGGTTAGTGCTAATTAAATTAGGTTAGTTTAGTTAGACATTGACAAGCGGGCCCCACTGGTCAGTTTGACCTGGGCTGAACCGTTGACTCACTGACATCATCCTGACGTAGTGCTGACGCAGTGATTCATTTTCTGGAACTAGTTTAATTCTAAATAATTAGAAAATCCAGAAAAAATGCCTAAACTTCTAAAAATCATAGAAAATCAACCGTAACTCCAAATGGAATAATTTATATATAAAAAATTATCAGAAAAATCCAATCTATCCATTGGTCCTGGTTTCATGCGTGATAAAGCAACTTAACCTTGCTGTATAGATAAAAACATGTTAATGCACTTTGGAAATTCATAGTTTGAATTTGAATTTGAACCTTTGGTTCAAATCAACCCAAACCCTTCTGTTGCTAGCTGCATTAGCTCAAATCACAGCATATTGCCATGTCACATTCATGCATCATATTGTTGCATTGCATTGATTGTGTTCCTTCTCTGTTTGCCGGTGTTGCTCCCTCTCAGTGGACGTTGTTCCGACGTTGTGATCGTTGACACCGATGAAGAGCTATACTATCTTCAGAAGTGCCAGGCAAGCAACCCCCATTGATCATTCCGATACAATCTCACTCTCTCGCTCTTGCTCTCTTTTACTGCATTAGGACAACAACGTTTCAACTGTTACATGCTGCGGTAGTTGAACCCCTTTCCTCTGCATGACATGTCTTTGCCACCGTAATTAGTTGGAACCCACTAGCATGAGTAGGATTTGTTTGAGCCATGATGTGCCTACTCATTCATGCTTGCTTGTTATGCCTACTATGCTTAGAGTTGTGTCGGGTCTGATTCATCTGGGATGGATTGGAATGGTGTGAACATGTCCTACTGTTGAGAGCTAAGTGTGTGAACACGATTTGATAAAGGTAGCGATGAGAGGCCATGTAGGAGTACATGGTGGGTTGTCTCATTGAAACCGTCCTCAGGAACTGAGTTCTGTGTTTGTGATCCAAGAACAGCTACTACCATGCATTGGGCCTGAAACCCATGGACCCTCTCGGCTTATTGATCGCCTTGTCCTCTGTCCAGGAGTTGCAAGTAGTTTCTGGTGTTTGTAGTATACTGGAGGTCGTGCGCAGCGCTGACCCTAGGGGTGAGCTGTGATGCGGCAGGTACGTGGCCCGATGTACCGAGACGCCCGTTTGGTGCCTCG
This sequence comes from Thinopyrum elongatum, assembly GCA_011799875.1. Lineage (NCBI taxonomy): Eukaryota > Viridiplantae > Streptophyta > Magnoliopsida > Poales > Poaceae > Thinopyrum > Thinopyrum elongatum. Next base: position 443,343,212 of record CM022297.1, on the reverse strand, counting down.
GGAACCCTGCACACATCGTTCGGGGCCATAGTGGAAACCTCGGCCGGACTCCCTGCGGATGGAACCTGAATAGGCGATAAACCTGGACTAGAGACTTGTGTGATTAGTCAGGTCGTGGCCGACACCCTCGCTGAGCTTCCGCTTGAAGGTTGCCGAGTACATGTCGTGTAAACGGCAATAAGTGGTGAGAGCGTGTGTGAAGAAGTACACCCCTGCAGGGTTATATATGATCTATTCGAATAGCCGCGTCCGCGGTAATGGACTACTGGGTTGCTTATGCAGTTCATAGACAAGTGAAAGTGGATACTCTAAAATGCGCAAGATAAGCGTGAGTGCTATGGATGGCCTTCTCGTAGGGAGACGGGAGCGGATCCATAGTGGTGTATTGATATGGTGAATATGTGGACTCGTGTGCGCCACCTCAAAAGAGTTACCAGCAGTCATAGTATAGGATAGCCACTGAGTCAAAGCTGGCTTGCTGTAGTTAAACTCCACCACCCCCTTTGTTGATACTGATGCATATGTAGCTTGTTCTGATGTAAGTCTTGCTGGGTACATTTGTACTCACGTTTGCTTAATTTATGTTTTTGCAGAGGAGACTTCAGTCTCACTAGTAGTTCCGCGTGGACTTTGACGTTTAGCTTGTTACCTCAGCTATGATCTTGTACCCTTGGGAGGGTCTTGTAGATAGTCAGGCTTCTCAGCCTTTTTCATTTATAGTTGTCTGTGCCCAGACATGTTTATGCTTCCGTTGCCTGTATGCTCTGTATGTTGGATCATGTGACCCATTATTGTAATTCTTACTATGTATGACTCTTCAGAGCCTTCTGAATAAATACTTGGAGTCGTAGAGTTTTGCACATATCGAGCATATTGTGTGTATGATTTTGAAATGCTTGGTATGTGTGGGATCCGACAATCTAGTTGTTTATTCTTGGTAGCCTCTCTTATGGGGAAATGTCTCCTAGTGCTTCCACTGAGCCATGATAGCTTGCTACTGCTCCAGAACACATGGGATGATCGGCATGTGTCCTTCTTTGCTCCTATGTCTGTCCCTTCGGGGAAATGTCATGTGTTGTTCCTTTAAGTCCTTGTAGCTTGCTACGACTTGGGTTCATACGTTGATGACCGACACATGCATTGCTGGGTCATGTATGCCTGTCCCTGTAAGTTAGTGCCACCTTGGGTTTACGACTAGTCATGTTGGCCCAGGTTCTCTGTCATATGGATGCTAGCGACACTATCATATACGTGAGCCAAAAGGCACAAACAGTCCCGGGCCAGGTAAGGTGGCACCCGTGGGGATACCGTGCGTGAGGCCGCAAAGTCATATGATGTGTTACATGCTAGATCGGTGTGACTTAGGATCAGGGTCCTGACAGCTTTGGTATTAGAGCCTGACTGCCTGTAGGATTACCAAGCCAAACTGGTCGAAGTTGAGTCTAGAAATGCTTTAATTATATAAGGGAATTGATTGTTGAAGGGAACGTAAGGCTCTTTTTACTCCTTTATCTTATGTACTTCTGATCTGAGTCACCCTCTCCTTTCCTACTGGGATTAAGAACTCGGCTTCTCATCTTTCTATCAGGATCACATGTTACTAATCCGTAGACTTATAGGATTGATGGATTCAAGTCTCAGTTCAGTTTCTACTATTTCCGTGTGTTGACAGTTGATCTTGAAACCTTGATATTGTGATGTTGAGTGGTTATGCCACCATTTTGCAGGTTGTCTCAAATCTTTTTGAGCATTTACAATCGTTATGCTGTCCGAGTCATCCCAGGTTTCTAAATAGTCTGATGCATTTGAAAATCATTCCTCCATGTTCCCGATGTCCTTTTGGGTCAGATTGACCACACTAATTGCCAAGTTGAGGTACTCCATTGCCTCGACCTATATGTTGAAGCTATTATTATGACACTATGGTATCTTAGAGAACCACCTAGTAATCTAGCCATGTTTTGTGTTCCTAGTGTGATGATTCTGGCCATCATTCTCAAAAGCATCCCACGATGCCATTTAGTTAATAGGCATCCGATTTCTGGGTCCTTGGACCCAAGATTCACTCTACTTACCTCATGTTGATAGTGTTGCTCGTTCCTTCAGGATATTAGTAACCTTTGTGATAGCCCTCGAGGTCCGTGGTATATCATTCTTCCAATACCATGAACCATCATGGCAAAAGTTCTCCTGAACCAAAAGATCACAATGAGATTGCTCTTGATGAGTTCTCCATTCTATATTGTGACTCTGCCAGATTTACCTTTCTGTATGGGTTATCCGGAAGAAATATGTTGAGCTTTGTTCAACTTACTAATCTATGCATCCACAACTCAGAAATTGATATGTTCCTTTGAGTTGTCCCTTTCCAGTTGTATTCTGACCCTCGTGTATCAGTTGATAGTCGGCAGTATTTGTGCATCCGTGTTCATTGATGCCTTTTACTCTTGTGGTCCGTCAAGTCATTCTATTTCAGAATGACTAGGAGAAACAAACTCCAGTACCTCATCCATATCCAGGATTGGGTCAAAGTAGTTGTGCTCTGTAGATCAAAATGCCAATCCAGCTTCTGTTCTATTCTACCCTGGAGTATTACCCCCTTTATGTCAGGATTGTCATGAGAATTGCACCATCTCTTATGAATTCTTGATGCAGTGATACTTCTCGCCATTGTTGTTCATTCCTCGGTCCCCGTGTGGTTGCAACTGGAATACCGACAAGTGAGCCATGATGTGTGAAATCAATACTCCTAGCAACTCCGTTGCTTGGTAGTTAATGCACAATATTCTCATTCTTAGCGTGCTGGTTATTGAGTCATCATCCTAAGAATGATCGTGCTACCTAGTCCATTTTCTTGGTGCACCCTTCGATCAATGAGTTCGGATTGTATCAATCTCTCGCTTTTTGATCATATCATCTTGCCTGGAAAGCAAGATTGCTCTCGAGCTTAATAACATATCAGTGGTTCATGATTTTCCGAATATTTTCTCGGAAGTATCACAAGGTTGTCCCCTGACTGTTATGTTGAGCTCGTGATCAAGTTGGTTTCTTGTAAATCACCCCTTCTCCAAGAATCTGTGTTGGATACCCCTGGGCTAGTTGGTTAAGCTAAACAACAACTTGGAGAGTTGGAAGATAAAAGCTTTGCTAACTTAGTTCGTTCTAAAGGGATATCTTTGCGTTTGTGTGTGTTTGTGTTGAAGAAAGATGATATCTCCATCGGTTGGTCCTCGTGATCAGTTGTTGGATCTATTGTCTTGTCAAAACTTTGATTTGTGTGTGGGCTATCATCAAATCAAATCAGAACCAATGATGTTCGTAATGTTGTCTTACTCACGATTGTTCCTTGAGCATACACCATTATATCTTTGGGTCTGACCAATGCTATCACTTTGTTCACATAATTGTGGAATTCCATCTTCATGGAAATTTTGATGAATTGTTGTTGAGCCCATCGACAACATCCTTATCTTCTCCATGATTTTGTTGAACATTAAGCTAGTGTTGGAAACTTTTGAAAGCATTTCTTCATGCCAGCTCATGAAGCATATGTTTGGATGAAAGAAGTGACTTCCTCTAATTCATGTGCATTTGATGCAAGTTGCCGCCGTGAATTCGAGAAAGCTTGTTTTTGCTTCCTCTGGAATCGTCCCAAGTTAGTCATGCATGTGCGAAGTACTATATGGTTTGATAGGTTGGCCGCCTCCATTCTATATGTGTTTCCTAGCACACAAAGCCACTGATTGATTTGTTCAAGGTGAAGAAGCTCCTTCTTAAGAGCTAACCCGGGCTTATAAAAGGACTTCGATATCCTCAATGATGGTTCCCTACCAGAACTCGGTAGTGTTTTGTTGTAATACTACCATGTGGTCATGCTTGTCTGGGACAGCGTGTTCACATGTGTGTAGCAGAACCAGCTCATGTTTTGGAGCTTACTACAATAGTCCATTTCCCGAGAATCTCGCAACGTTATCTCGTCAATTTGTGTTGCAACTCTTCTTTTCAGACATGTTGAGTCTGAAGTATCCTGTTACTAACCAGATCTGAATCTCAGGCGGATATGATGGTTGGAACATTCCCAACATTTGCATTTTGTTCCCAGCTTGCACCGCCATTGTGCCAATTTCCCATGGGCTGTCCTCCTCAGTAATTGATGTTCAGGATCATCTTCAAAAGTGGTCCTACCATGGGTCCCATCCATTTCTGATGATAGGCAAAAATCATCCATTACATTGTCTTCAACAAGGTAGTCCACATCATCCATCCCAGTCCGAGTATGTCATTCTTTCGAACTCCTTCAAAAGATCGATGGTGATTGCCTCAGGCTGGTATAAAGAGTTTCAATGATCTTTGTATCAAAAGTAATTCTTTTTGCCACTCAAGGTAATACTTCTACGAGTCACCTTCCCAAGGTGTCTCGTTATGGAATCATGGCAATTACCACCTCGCTACTTTGAAACCATGCACCATCCTACTCCAGCGTGGAATTGTTGCCTACAAAATTGAGCCTCCGTCATCTGTTTCTTCCATCCCTCTCGATGTGTGTTTTGTGTCTCAGCTCAAGAGATGTTTCAATGTCTCACTCCATGGGTTGATCTTGAGTTGCTCGATCTTTGAGAAGATCGATTCTTGTAGAGTTTCTTCTGTCGTCACTGTATTGGACAAAGATCTCGAAAGCAAGGATGTCAAGATCAACATGATGCAAGCAATCAACGTTCTTATGAAGTGCAATCTGGATCATGAAGATTGTGTTAGCTTTGTGTCCCCTCTGTCTTCTTACCCTACGTCTTGAATCTCGGGACGAGATTCCTGTTTAGTGGGGGTGAGTTGTCACAGTCCTATAGCTTTAGCTTTGCTTGACTCTGCATGTTCCTCATTTCATCATGTTTAAATTTTTGAAACTTGAAATGGGGATTGATCCAACCCTGGCACCCCTCTGAAATATCAGGTTCAACTGAAAATTGTTTCAATGAACCCAAAATGCCCTTCACAAAAGTTCATCATTTTTGGATTGGTCTAGAACCTCTGCCAAAAATGGTGCACATTTTTCTAGGTCACTTTGGATTTTTGAATTAAATCATAAGGTATTTGCATTTGGACATTTAAATGTTATAAATATTTTTAAATGTCCAAATAATCTTGAAAGCATTTGAGGGCTGTTGGAAATAATTTCAGAAGTGCCCACAATTATTTTCATGATTTTATAATGTGGTTTAGCATTTTTACTAGACCAGAAACAAATAACAGAAAAAGAAAAAGAAAACTAAAACAGAAAGAGAGAGAGAGAGAGAGAGAGAGAGAAAGGCCAGAGGCCACTCACCTGGCTGGGCCGGCCCACCTGGCCCATGCGAGTCATCACCTACTTCTGCCAGTAGGCAGAGGAGGGAGACAGCGCACGCGCGCCCGCGACGCCACGCACCTCCCTACTCGCCTGCGTCATCGAGGCCACCGCGACGCCTCGGGCCTTCTCCTCGGGGCCGCCCCGACCCCCTGGACGTCTCACTCTTCCCCTCTGTCCTCTCTCTCGCCCTCTCCTCGCCATGGCCGCAACCACCACGCGCTCGCCGCCGTGAAACCGCAGCCACCGTGCTCCCCTCGCCTCTCCGACCTGCGCACGGGCTCCGCCTCCACCGCCCTCGCCTCTCCGTCAACTCGTGCGACGCCGGACGCCCTCCATCATCCTCTGCACCGCCATCTTCGCCGCCTCTGCCCCGAGATCGCCGGCGCCCGCAAGACCTCATCAGCCCCTCCCCGAGCTCGCCAAGACCACCTTCGACTCCACCGTGAGCTGCTGCTCCTCCTCCCCCTCTCCGTTCTCTCCCTCGTGCACCGTAGCCACCGCACCGTGCTCGCCCGCACGCGCCGCCGCCTGTGCTCGCCGCTGATGAGTCCCCGGCCATCCAACGGCCCAGCCGTCATGCCCACCTCCCTCCCCGCGCCGCGTAGAGCACGTGGGTGCCCCGCACAAGCTGCCCCGCCCGCCGTAGCGTCGACCCCGAGCTCACCCGAGCTCCGGCAGCCGTCGTGGTCGACGCTGGCGACAACTCAGGCCACCACAGCACCTCCCACCACCACCACCCGACGCGCCGCAGCGCGCTGGTTCCGCAGAGCCCCTCCGCCGTCCTTCTGGTCGTCGGAGGGAGAAACCCGAAGCCCTCCGCCGTCTCTGGCCTCGCCGGCGATGAGCCGCGGGTCAATGCCGGTGTATTTGACTCTGTTGACCAGGGTTTTGACCTCCCCTGGATCACTGACATGTGGGCCCCGCCCTGCTAATTAACCTAGGTTAGTGCTAATTAAATTAGGTTAGTTTAGTTAGACATTGACAAGCGGGCCCCACTGGTTAGTTTGACCTGGGCTGAACCGTTGACTCGCTGACATCATCCTGACGTAGTGCTGACGCAGTGATTCATTTTCTGGAACTAGTTTAATTCTATATAATTAGAAAATCCAGAAAAAATGCCTAAACTTCTAAAAATCATAGAAAATCAACCGTAACTCCAAATGGAATAATTTATATATATAAAATTATCAGAAAAATCCAATCTATCCATTGGTCCTGGTTTCATGCATGATAAAGCAACTTATCCTTGCTGTATAGATAAAAACATGTTAATGCACTTTGGAAATTCATAGTTTGAATTTGAATTTGAACCTTTGGTTCAAATCAACCCAAACCCTTCTGTTGCTAGCTGCATTAGCTCAAATCACAGCATATTGCCATGTCACATTCATGCATCATATTGTTGCATTGCATTGATTGTGTTCCTTCTCTGTTTGCCGGTGTTGCTCCCTCTCAGTGGATGTTGTTCCGACGTTGTGATCGTTGACACCGATGAAGAGCTATACTATCTTCAGAAGTGCCAGGCAAGCAACCCCCATTGATCATTCCGATACAATCTCACTCTCTCGCTCTTGCTCTCTTTTACTGCATTAGGACAACAACGTTTCAACTGTTACATGCTGCGGTAGTTGAACCCCTTTCCTCTGCATGACATGTCTTTGCCACAGTAATTAGTTGGAACCCACTAGCATGAGTAGGATTTGTTTGAGCCATGATGTGCCTACTCATTCATGCTTGCTTGTTATGCCTGCTATGCTTAGAGTTGTGTTGGGTCTGATTCATCTGGGATGGATTGGAATGGTGTGAACATGTCCTACTGTTGAGAGCTAAGTGTGTGAACACGATTTGATAAAGGTAGCGATGAGAGGCCATGTAGGAGTACATGGTGGGTTGTCTCATTGAAACCGTCCTCAGGAACTGAGTTCTGTGTTTGTGATCCAAGAACAGCTACTACCATGCATTGGGCCCGAAACCCATGGACCCTCTCGGCTTATTGATCGCCTTGTCCTCTGTCCAGGGGTTGCAAGTAGTTTCTGGTGTTTGTAGTATACTGGAGGTCGTGCGCAGCGCTAACCCTAGGGGTGAGCTATGATGCGGCAGGTACGTGGCCCGATGTACCGAGATGCCCGTTTGGTGCCTCGGGAACCCTACACACATCGTTCGGGGCCATAGTGGAAACCTCGGCCGGACTCCCTGTGGATGGAACCTGAATAGGCGATAAACCTGGACTAGAGACTTGTGTGATTAGTCAGGTCGTGGCCGACACCCTCGCTGAGCTTCCGCTTGAAGGTTGCCGAGTACATGTCGTGTAAACGGCAATAAGTGGTGAGAGCGTGTGTGAAGAAGTACACCCCTGCAGGGTTATATATGATCTATTCGAATAGCCGCGTCCGCGATAATGGACTACTGGGTTGCTTATGCAGTTCATAGACAAGTGAAAGTGGATACTCTAAAATGCGCAAGATAAGCGTGAGTGCTATGGATGGCCTTCTCGTAGGGAGACGGGAGCGGATCCATAGTGGTGTATTGATATGGTGAATATGTGGACTCGTGTGCGCCACCTCAAAAGAGTTACCATCAGTCATAGTACAGGATAGCCACTGAGTCAAAGCTGGCTTGCTGTAGTTAAACTTCACCACCCCCTTTGTTGATACTGATGCATATGTAGCTTGTTCTGATGTAAGTCTTGCTGGGTACATTTGTACTCACGTTTGCTTAATTTATGTTTTTGCAGAGGAGACTTCAGTCTCACTAGTAGTTCCGCGTGGACTTCGACGTTTAGCTTGTTACCTCAGCTACGATCTTGTACCCTTGGGAGGGTCTTGTAGATAGTCAGGCTTCTCAGCCTTTTTCATTTATAGTTGTCTGTGCCCAGACATGTTTATGCTTCCGTTGCCTGTATGCTCTGTATGTTGGGTCATGTGACCCATTATTGTAATTCTTACTATGTATGACTCTTCAGAGCCTTCTGAATAAATACTTGGAGTCGTAGAGTTTTGCACATATCGAGCATATTGTGTGTATGATTTTGAAATGCTTGGTATGTGTGGGATCCGACAATCTAGTTGTTTATTCTTGGTAGCCTCTCTTATGGGGAAATATCTCCTAGTGCTTTCACTGAGCCATGGTAGCTTGCTACTGCTCCAGAACACATGGGATGATCGGCATGTGTCCTTCTTTGCTCCTGTGTCTGTCCCTTTGGGGAAATGTCACGCGTTGTTCCTTTAAGTCCTTGTAGCTTGCTACGACTTGGGTTCATACGTAGATGACCGACACGTGCATTGCTGGGTCATCTATATCTGTCCCTGTAAGTTAGTGCCACCTTGGGTTTACGACTAGTCATGTCGGTCCGGGTTCTCTGTCATATGGATGCTAGCGACACTATCATATACGTGAGCCAAAAGGCGCAAACAGTCCCGGACCAGATAAGGTGGCACCCGTGAGGATACCGTGCGTGAGGCCGCAAAGTGATATGATGTGTTACATGCTAGATCAGTGTGACTTAGGATCAGGGTCCTGACACATATACATGAGGAAACTGCCACCATGAGTAGGCGGACTTTTATTACAATGACCCCTCAAGTGTCAACTAACTCTAAGTGGCCACAACGATAGAATGTCGCCTGCTCCTAGTATGAGTCTTCTAGATCAACCATGGAGGCCATCTACTGCTCATAGCCTTGATCGTCGACTTCCCCATAATCATACTCCAATTTAGCTAAAGCGAAGTCATTAATATGACCAGACTGATCATAGGTACTTCTCTATCTCCTCGGAGTTCTCATAACTCATTAGTTCTGAAAAAATAACATAAGAGCAGCTGGGCATGTATAAAATAAGTACTCGCAAGTCGCCGGAGAAAAGTAGATCCATGAGTTTTTAAAGAGGAAAAACTTTATCGGCCATGGCTACGACCATTGAGCCGTTGGCCCAAAATACTTTGTAGGTAAAATATTTTAACTTAACCCAATTTATTGAAAATCAAATTTTATTTATAAAATCTAAGCTAGGAGTGATATCACATTTTACTCTAATTAGATGTGTGCTTTGCCCATAGCATCATTTGGTCCAAGTCGTCCATGCGCTACTTGTGCGCATGACTAGACTAGGAAACCAGAACCTTTAATGAGCCCGTACACTATCTCTGCCTTTTCACCTTGCCTTACTAAAGGCCCGCGGGCCGAGACCCCTTCCTGGTGGTCCCGCTCTAGGGTGACCGTTATATTTGTTTGAGGGTTCTTACATCGCTTCTTCTGTATGTAAAAAATGAGACAACCGTTCAATTGTAAATTTGCAAACTATAAGGAGGTTTGGAGAAGAAACGTTGTACATGGCTACATACTAGTTTTTCGGCTGCAATATTTTTTAAAAATATTTGTGTGGTTGTTAATCATGATTATTTGACTAATTATTTCTTGTGACACGGGTGTAACCTAAGCCTTCAAAAATATTGCTATCTAATTTTGAGGATTTTTACACGCGCCAGCTGGAGGGGGGCTATATCTCGCATTCAGCGTGATGCGCGACAACTAACTCTCACCATCAGCGAAACGGAAAGAGCTCTCGCTGAAGGGTCTGAGCATATGGGCTGACCTATTAGTGTAGGTTCGATCGTTTCGCTCGCTACCACTCGTTATAGGTTCGCTCGCTATATTTTTTTCTTTTCTTTTTTTCAATTTCTTTTGTTTTTTACCTGGTTTTTTATTTTTATTTTTTCTTCGTTATAATTTCAATTTTTCACCGTTTTTTCTTGTTTCTTCCTCGGTTTTTACAGATTTTTGTTTTCTTCCCTTTTTTGCTTTTCTATGGTTTTCTTTGTCTCATTCCCTTTTTTGGTTTCTTTATTAGCTTTTGGTTTTCTTTATTTCTTTCTTGGTTTTTACTGGGTTTTTTCTTTTCTTTTTTTATTCAGTCTTGTTTATTTCTTTCTCGCTTTTCATGTGTTTCCTTTGTTTTCTCTCGGGTTTCATTGTTTTTCTATATACATTTTTTGTATTTATCTAATACACATTCAACATTTTCAAATGCTTGATTAACATTTTTCAAATACCAGATTAACATTTTTTTAAATCATGGTCAACATTTTTATACATATTTAATATTTTTTAAATGCTTGATTCACATTTTTCAAATACAATTCTAACTTTTTTTAATACATGGTCAACATTTTTTATATACACATTTAACATTTTTCACATACAATTTTAACATATTTTCAAAACATGGTCAACCTTTTTTATATACACATTTACCATTTCTCAAATGAAAGTCATCAATTTATAAATACATGGTCAACATTTTTCTATAAACATTTAACATTTTCTGAATAAATAGTCTACATTTCTCAAGTACTTGTTTAACATTTTTTCAAATGGTTGATTAATATTTTTTCAATACATGGTCAACATTTTTATAGACAAATTTAACATCTTTCAAATACAAGTTTAACATTTTTCAAATACTTAATCAAAAATTGTAAAAATGCTTGGATTAACCTTTTTTAAGTAAATGGCAACATTTTTTCTATACACATTTCACATTGTATATTTTTTGTATAAATGATAAACATTTTGTGTACATATTTGGCATTTTCTAAATGCCTGATTAACAATTTTTAAAATGTTTTATGGAAAGTATCTTTTTTGTAGTATAGAATATCTGCAAATATAAATACAGTAAAATAAAACAAAGAACATAAACAAAAAGAAAAAAAATGAGAATATGGCATGTGCCCTCTGATGAGCGGGGCGATGGGCCAACCCGATATGGAGCTCGTGTTCCAGCGAGATTTCCTCTCGTCTCGCTGTAGGCTAGCAGCGAGACAGGACGAACCCTCGCTAAAAGGTGGCCCGAGTTTGGCCGTCCCAGGCGCACGGGAACAACAACTTGTTTTTTGTTTTGTTTTTCACCTTTTTTTCATTTTTTGCTTCTTTTTTTAATTATTTATTTATACTTCAAAATATTCTAAATAAATATATTACAAAAATCAGTCTACATAAAACATTTGAAAAATCTTGAACAACCATTTGAAAAATGTTAAATATGTATAGAGAAAATGTTTATGTAAAAATTCACAAAATAAATAACAATATTTTTTACGGCGTTAGGTTACACCCGTGTAACAAGAAATAATTAGTAAAATAATTAAGATTAACAGCAACACCAATATTAAAAAAATATTGCAGCCGAAAATTTAGTATGTACCCATTACAACATTTCTTCTCCAAACCTCCTTATAGTTTGCAAATTTACAATTAAACCATTGTCTTATTTCTTACATACAGAAGAAGAGATGCAAAAACCCTCAAACAGATATAACGGACCCAGATAGGGTTGGCTTGGATGGCGGGCTCCTCTACATAGGGTAATATGTTATTAGGTCATAACCAACTGGCGCTTACTTCAAAAGCGGCACAAATTGTCCTGACCATAGACATGGAATGGGAGGGGCTGAACTGACTACCCATGCCAAGTAGTTACCTCTGCATGAGTGAGAAGGTGGCTATAGCCGGCTAGGTGCAGTTACCCTAGGGCGGGACCGCCGGGTAGGGGGTCTCGACCCGTGGGCCCTTAGTAAGTTAAGGTAGAAAAGCAGAGGTAGTGTACGGTTAAAAGTTCTAGTTCCTTGGTCTAGTCGTGCACAGGTAGCGCATGGACGACTTGGGCCAAGTGATGCTATGGGCAAAGCAGTAGATTTCACTCCCAGCTTTCGGGATTGGAAGTGCGTCGTGTGGGTTTTCCTCTAACACAGGATGTAAGATCTCACGCCGCTCTGTCCCTAGTAGATTTTATAAATAAAATTTGATTTTCAACAAAATGGGTTAAGGGAAAATATTTTACCGACAAAGTATTTTGGGCCAACGGCTCGATGGTCGTAGCTGTGGCCGACAAAGTTTTTCCTCTTTAAAAACTCATGGATCCACTTTTCCCCCGTGACTTGCGAGTACGTATTTTATACATGTCTAGCTGCTCTTATGTACCTCTCAAAAAAAAAAGCTGCTCTTATGTTAGTTTTTCAGAACCAGTGAGCTATGAAAACTCCGCAGAGATAGAGAATGGTACCTATGATGAGTCTGGTCATATTAATGACTTTGATTTTGCTGAAGTGGAGTATGATTATGAGGAAGTCGACGATCAAGGCTATGAGGAGTAGATGCCCTCCATGGTTGGTCTAGAAGGCTCATACTAGGTGCGGGCGACATTCTATCGTCGTGGTCGCTTAGAATTTGTTGACACTTGAGGAGTCATTGTAATAAAAGTTCTCCTACTCATGGTGGCAGTCTCGTCATGTACATGATACTGTTCTCCATAACTGATCTTGGCGCGACTCTGAAGTGACGGTTTCCGTTACACCTAACTCTGTCGGACATAATGAGGCATCACAGAAGAGGTGGTGTCAGAGCATCATTAAGGAAACCGTCATGTACTTAGTTAGAGACCGCCCAAGCCCTAAGAAACTAGGATACCTCTCTTCCTAAAATAAAACAAAATATTCTCGTCTAAAAAAAGCCATCTCTTCTCATCTCAAGTTCTATCTCTCCTACATATACTCTCTCAAAAAAGTGACTCAAGTCAAGAGAAGATTAAATAAATTGAACCACATAATTAGAATTGTGCAAGTAAAATATGTTCAGGATATATGTAGTTATACTGTCCTAGGTCAATTATTTTTTGCGTTGTGCAATAACTAACAAAATTCTTATTTGTTAATGTAGGACGACGAGTGGTAGGTTGTTTAGTACAGGTGCTGAGTATGATGGTTTTGCTATGTACTTGGTTGAGCTTCTTGGTCTTCTGGGTGTGTTGCTTGCACCGTACTACGCAGTGTTTCATGATCCGTGTTCCACGGGGTAATTAGTCATAGTTCACATATCCGAGGGCTTAGATGTCCCTTCTACGTATAGAGAAAATATTGATCATGTATTAAAAAATGATGAAAAAAATTGATCATGTATATAAAATGTTAATCAAGCATTTGAAAAAAATGTTGAATGAGTATTCCAAAGATGTTAATCAAGCATTTAAAAATCCAAATGATAAGTGTCACACATGTGGATGAAGCAACATGGTCCAAACTCCCCATTATCATCCATCATGCCACATCAAATAGATGACATCAGCGGAATCTTTTTGGTTTTTGAATTTAAAAATGTGTTATCTCTTAAATAAAAAATCTGATTAAAAATCTATTTTCATCATTAAATCCGTCTCGACGAGATCTTCAAAACTAGATCTCATATTGATATGTTTCGATGACTTTTTTGGGGGCCAAAAGTTGTCATGATGTTACACAGAAGTTGCCATATTATTTACACTAAAGTTGTCATGATATGTTTCATCTATTTTTTTTCTAGATTTAAAGCTACCATTGTATTTCAACTAATTTTCACGCCAAATTTTATTAATTGACCATGGCATTTTTTAGTAGTTAACCACGACAAATTTAATTCATATATCATGTCAATTTTAGTTTACATATCATGGCAATTTTAGTATTTCGACCATGACAATTCTAGCATTTTGACCATGGAAATTATTTTTTGTATGAACCATGGCAAATTTTAGTGCATGTATCATAGAAAGTTTAAGTAATTCACCATGACAGTTTTAGTTTCTGGTTTCATGGCAAATTTGAGTCATTGACCATGCATTTTAAAAATAATTGATGAGGGATTTCTTTTTTAATTATGAACCATGTCAAAATTATTTCATGGATCATGATTTTTTTTAGTAATTCACCATGGCAAGTTTAGTTTCTTAATTCCCTTTTTATAGAATTTCAAATTTCATTTTAAAGATAGAAGAAAAAGTAGTTGAAACATATTATGACAACTTCAGTGTAAGCACCATGGCAATTTATGTGCAATAGACATGTCAACTTTTAACCAAAAAATCATCAAAACATACCGATATGATATCTATTTTCGAAGATCTCGCGCAATAGATTTATTGGTGAAAACAGTTTTTCAATCGGATTTTTAATTTAAGAGATAAAACATTTTAAAATCTGAAAACCCAAAAGATTCCGACTTACATCATCAGTTTCATCGCTTGTGCACACATGCGGTGACGTGACGCACTCTATGGTCATGGGGGCATTCAGCCCATGCTCTCCCCGACCGGACGTGTGGAGGATACCAGGGTCCTTTAAACAATGTTTTTAGAAAAATGTTGACCATGTGTTTAAAAAAATGTTAGTATACATTTAAAAAATATTAATTAAGCATTTGAAAATTGTTAAATATGCATACAAAAAATACTAATCATGTTTTAGAAAATGTTTATCTTGTATTCAAAAAGAAAAACCTAAAAAGAAACAAAATAAACCAAAGAAAAAAAGAAAATCACGAAAAAATGCAAAAAATACTTAAAAAGAATAAAACCCGGGAAGAAAAAGGAAAATAAACAAAATAAAATGAAAAAGGAAAGAAATAAATAAACAAAACCAAAGAAAAACAACGAAAAAAGAATGAAATGGCAAATACCAATGAAAAAAAACTAGTGAAAAAAACAAAACAAAAAAACCTGAAAAAACAAAGAAGAAACAATGGAAAACTCGGCTCATTTCGACTTAAGTAGTCCCGCCCTACTACTCCATCATGAACCCGAGGCAGGCCCAATTGCTAGCTGCAATCCTGCTCAATGGAGACCAGGTTTCGAATCCGTTCCACGCTTCCTTTTCTCCTCTCTTTTTTCCTTTATTAACTGTCCGTAAATGTGCCGCCCCAATTACTGTAGACCCCTTCAGCAAGACATCCTTTCGTCTCACTTATAGCGAGATATAGTCGCCGCAGGGGGGGGGGGGGTGTGCATGGGGTCGCTAGGCAGCGACCGGCGCGACAAATAGGTTCTACTGAGACAAACCATCTGCTCGCGTGAAGCGACGAAGTAATGGGCCTGCCCTGTGGCGCTATTTGCTTCATCATTTTTCCTTCGTTCGGTCACTCGATTTCGTTTTTTCTTTTTTATTATTTATTATTTTACTTTTTATAATAAGTTCAAAAAAATCTAAAATGTACATTTTCAAAAAAATATAGTTAAAAAATGTTTGTGCCACGTTAAAAAAATGTTTGTGCAAATACAAATAAAATGTTTATACTTCCAAATATTTTAAATAAATATATTTAAAAAGACACTTCACCTAAAACCATTTCAAAAAAAATGTTAAATGTGTATGAAAAAAGTTGATCACGTATTTGAAAAATATTAATCTTGTATTTGAAACTTTTAATCAAGATCTGAAAAAATGTTATATGTGTATATAAAAATGTTAACCATGTATTCAAAAAGTGCTGACCATGTATTAAAAAAAATTAGGCTTTCTTTGGTTGGGAGGAATTTGTTAGGAATTTCATAGGATAGGATTTCTATAGGAAAAATTCCTTTAGAGCCCTTTGGTTTGTAGGAATAGAATCCTATTCCTATGAAGGAATTCTTCCTATCATCCATATTTCATAGGAAAATAAACATTGGCATAGGCTCAAGGGAAAAAAAATCATATGATGTGAATCAAGGGACATCTCCTATCCTATTTCTACTCATAGGATTTGAGATACATGTCATCTCATTTCCTATGACTTTCCAATTCCTATCTTTTTTCTACCCTATGAACCAAAAGAGGCATTATCAAGCATTTTAAAATGTTACATGTGTAGGGAAAAATGTTGACCATGTATTCAGAAAATGTTAATCTTATATTTCACAAATGTTAATCAAGCATTTGAAAATGTTAAAGGTCTATAGAAAAAATGTTGACCATGTATTAAAATATTAATCAAACATTTAAAAATAGGTAGGAATAAAATCTTGACCATGTATTAAAAAAATCAATCTTGTATTTCAAAAAATATTGAACATGTATTAGATATATACCAAAAATGTACAATGTGTATGAAAAAATAGACATAAAAAATAAGTTTTAAAAAAATGTTAATCATGTATTTCAAAAATGATTAACGTGTACATTAAAAAAAATGATGTATATGAGAAATGTTGAATGTGTACTAAAAAAGTTAACATAGGTTGAACAAAAAAGAAAGCCGGTGAAAATAGGCAAAAAATCAATGAAACAAAATATAAGGCGAACGAAACACAGAAAACCAAAGTACAGTGAAGGACGAAAGAAAAACAGAAGAAAACCGATGAAAACGAACGAAAATAAAATTTATAATGAAGAAAAAAGAAAACCAAAGAAAACCAGTGAAGAAAGAAAGAAACAAAGAAAGCCAAAGAAAAGAAAAGAAACTGTGAAAACCGATAAATAAACGAAGAAAAGAATAAAATCGGAGAAAAAACAAAGAAAAGACAGAAAACCAAGGAAAGCTATTGAAGAAATAGAGAAAACTGATAGGAAAAGAAAAAAATGAAAATGAAACAACCGAATGAACTAACGAAGTGAACGGATCGAACGCAGCGAGTGAGCAAACTATGGGCCGGTCTTGTACTATAGCGAGCAGGGAAAAACCTTCAGCGAGCCGGGCATACATCACTATATATAAGCGAGATATAGCCATGGCGCGTAACTTCCCCGATTCCCTTGTCTTCTCCACCCTATCTCTCGTCTCCCCGCCTGCTCGTGGTAATTTTTGTGCGCTGTGAGGCCATTGATGGAGAATGAGATCCCAGTGTCTTCATTGAGCGCGTGCGGGCGGAGAGTTGCGCTGGCCTTCCGTGAGCGAGTTCGTGGGCCGCAGCCGTGGCATGGCTGGCTGCTAGGAGGTGGCATGTCCAGCCCTTGCCTGTGGTGACATGGATCTTGGTGGTGCCAGCTTGGAGCTTGTCTTCTTCGACCGTGCAGGAGTTGGATGGTGGCTTGCGTGCTCTCCGCCGTGTGAGGGGTCGGTGTTCCACGACGGTTTGAACATGATGGCGAGGTGCTGCGGCAGCGGCGGGATGCCGGGCATCAACTGATTGGCCAATTTCGGTGGTAGGATGGGAGGTGTGCGACGGTTTGGATGAAAATCATGCTCGTCTTCGGTCGGAGCTGGCGACGACAAAGCCCGTGGGTATTGTTTCCCTCCTTGGAGGCGTCGTCGAGGTGTGTCGGCATCTCCCCTTCTTGATCGGGATTGGGTCTCCAGGTGAAAGCCTTGGTCCGTTGCCGGACCGGCGATAGCGGTGTTTGATGTCTTTACTCTGTTGAGAGCATCACGGATGGAGACTTGGCTTTGAGGTCCTGTGTTGTGGTTCTTCGGTTCTTGCTGCCGGTTCGAGTTGATCTTCGTGGGCATTATGTACGCAGCTGCTGGTGCTTCAAGACGATAGCTTTGTCGGGTCCGACCGAGTCCCACTATCCACTCGCTGTCTCCTTTTAGGCATTCAAGGGTGGGTACTGTGTTGGCCAGGAATGCCCGGCTGAAGTTGTTGCTCTTCATGGTGTTCAGCATTTGTCGTGACGCGGCTAGATGATTGGCTTAGGGCAGGCTCTTTGTGTCGTGTTTGTAATTGTTGTGATGGCTAATCTGCTGATTAGCCCGGGTGTGGAGTTCTTACTACACTTGTTGTTCGCAACAGGTTGTATTATCTTGTAATTCAATTTCTGCCTTCTATAAAAATATAGTACGCCTAGGCGTACTCTCGAAAAAAAATACGCAACAAATTACAAATTCTGCAGTTTGCAATGGTCAGTAGAAATCCATCTACATAGCACTCAAATTCATTGCATGGATCAGATCTGTCGTTCCATGTCTTGTGACTTTGGTGCTCTAGCTAATCTCGATTCTTCAATCTCCATTGGCTTGACAGAGCATATGGGATGTCTTGCCAGTTGCGTGTATCGTTTAGGTGGAACTGGAGGAGAGAACCTGTGTGCGTGCATGGAAGAGTCAAACCGAAGCATGCATTATCTGTGTGCCTCTTCGAGTCTAGCTAAAAATGCGCATTTCGTCCATCTATCTTTCTGCACCCACTGGTCCCTGTCGTGCCAGATCCATAGCACCCTTTCTTGTGTGCTGTCCATGCAAACCTCTTCGGGATTAAATAGCAAAAACTATTACGGGCTAGGGTTACAAAAAACTATCTTTTTTTTTAAATGCTATCACAATTTTGATTCGCTGTTCCAGAAAGCTACCATGTTGCGTTGATGATTGTGTTAGTTAATTTTAACCATGTCTAGTTGGTTGTGTTTGACCTGGTTTGAGTGTTGAGTGTACGACTCGTCCGAACGAGCATACAATATATACACTCGAGTGCCTCTGCGTGGATAGGACTACGATACCCACAAGTAATTGGCTATTCTAGGTACTGTCACCTGCTGCATGTACACTTGGAGTCCCTGACCAGTCCCACATTCTCTGGTCAAACCATTTTCAAGGAGCGAGTACATTTTCTGGTGATTTTTTCAAGCATGAACATGTGCAGGAGATGATAGGAAGCCATGCTGAGGTGATTTTTTTTCCTCTCGAACATGCACAAGTGTGCGTATCATTCATTAAAGGAGGAGGGAATGACATCCCAGAAACTCCGCAGGTTTACATAGATAATTACACGGACTACCCCGTCCACATCCGCACTACAAACTAACGGAATTACTCATGCACTACCCATGCTGCTAATCCAGCGAAGAACCCATCGAGGTCCCCCTTTGAGTAATCTTGCTTGCCTCCAAGCTCTACCTTCGCAATCGATCCTCTGCGTTAGCCTATGCAGAGATGGCGCTGCTCCGTTGAGGTTGAGGTGATTGGCAGCACTGCCTACCGGTCACCGCGTTCTCCATCAGCTAGGAAAGCCCATCATCGGTGCGCCCACCACTCCGATGAAAAACTTGAGCCAGATTGAGATCGAGAGTGAAACGAGATGATTGGCAGTACTGCCTCACCGCGTCGCGTTCCCCATCACCGGTGCTCACCGCTCCTGGTGCGGAGGATCGGCATGCGCCAAAGCATTTCCTGGACTCGTTCTTGTCCGTTTTCTCTGATCAGGTATAAATCCAAGGCGAAGCATGTGTTACCTGTGCGCCTCCGGAGCAGCTAAAAACGCACACCGCGTCCATCATCTTTCCGCACGGCCCTCTTGTTGCCTAGTGCAACCCTACCCTCTTCTCAACTTCTGATGCTTGTGAGGCCTGCTCGCTTTCATTCGTTGGAGAAACACAAGTTGGACGCCTGCTTGCTTCGGCCACGACTCAAGTTGGTTCTGAATGTCTGAGCCCGTCTAACTAACCTCGCACCGGCGACTTTTCCAACAAGATTCTGTGGTGCCAAAGGCGCCAATTAGTAGCCCCATTGGACGGTCCATGATGAATGATGATGCGGTATATATACTGGCCGGGGTGCCTCTGCCTTCTGCGTGCATACTCACAAGTTGGCTCTCCTACTGTCACCTGCTGCATCTCCCGCGGAGCACACATCTATCAGCAATGGCAGCCACCTTCATCGTCGTCTTCACCGCCAGACCGTCGCCGGCTCTAGGTAAGCAAGCGCATCATCCAGAAAAAATGCCAGCCAGACATGTTAATAAGTTGCTGACTAACAGTGGGACGATGCAGGGCTGCCTCGGCTGAGACTGACCAGGGCCGAGGGGCTGAGGTGCAGGTGCAGCAAGAAGGCGTCCACGGCTCTGGCTCCGATGGTGGCCAAGGGCGCGCCGCTGCTCGCTAAGGCGAGCTGCATGGCGTCAGCAGCCCCGATGCTGGCCTCGGCTCTGGCGCTGGTAGACGAGGGGATGTCGAGTGAGCGCGCCGGGCAGAGCAACGACCTGCTGGGGTGGATCCTGCTGCTTGCCTTGGGCCTCGTCTTGTGCTTCTACGCCGTCTACTCCACCACCTTCGATGACGACGACGACCAGTCAGGTGGTGGCGGCGGCATCACGCTCTGAAGTCTCAACACCACCACCATCTTCTTCTTTTGCCTGCCTGCCTGCCTGATCCGTAAAAGCTTTGTATAATTATTAATTACCATCAACCTATCAAGTGTGGATGAACACTGTGTCACTGATTACGGTAGGAATACTGAAGCTAGCTATATATGGAAGTGTTAAACAGCTGCACACAGTATGGGTTTGTTGTTGTACCGCGGATCTCGTCGTCGGTACAAAGCAAGTTCAGCTACCTGTATGAATCAATGTCGTCTAGCTGTTACAAGCCTGGTGTTCTAATCAAGGGATAAGTATATTTTTTGTCCCTCAACTATATTGAAAGTGTAGAAATCGTCCCTCAACTTCAAAACCAGCAAAGCTTAGTCCCTCAACTTCTTAAACCGGATAACTTTAGTTCCTGATACCGCTTTGGGTGGTTTTAGTGTTGACTTGGCATGGTTTTGACTGATTCGGATGGTTTCGTTGATGAAGTGGGGGCTGCCGGTCACAGAACGCTGGATACCATGTTCGCCAGCTGCGGTCTGCTACTACTCCGGCCGAGCTCCCTTTGACCACGCCGAGCTGCGCCATGCCCAGCTGGCTGTAGCCGTCGCACCACCATTACCACCCCAAGTGTACCTGCGTCCGTGCTTGCTGATCGAGCTGCACTCCGCCTGGTTGCCGCATCTACCGAGCTCGCGTCGTGCTGCCCGAACAACCATCGAACGCGATATTCACTCAGTCGCCGCCATCGCCGTCATGCCTGTTGTACTGCTGCTGCAGCCCCAGCGTCAGCGACACGCTGACGCGATTGGCTACAGGACAGTCGACTGAAACAATATTTGAGTCAGTCGACTGTCCCAAAACTTGTTTCAGTCGATTATGTACTAGCCAAATTTTTTTTGATTGGTGGTGGGTCACCGGTGCATGCATGCAGGCCCTTTCACCAACTAAATAGAGTTATTCCCGGCCAGGTGTTCTTCTCCTTGGCCGGCGATGGATCTGGGAGCTCGGGTTTCCGTTCGAGGACGGTGCAGCGGCGGCGGCGTCCTCGCGTCGGATTTTGTCTTCCTGCTCCGCCGTTGTGGTGGCGTCTGCTCCGACGCCGCTGCGGAGTTTGGGAGGTTGTACAGGAGTCTTCTTCCTCGACCTGCGGTCCATCTGAGCCCTCTCTCCTCCCTCTCTCCCAGTGGTGGTGGTGAAGGCTGGACCTGCGGTGCCTGGGACGGAGTCCCGGCCGATGTTCCGGAACCGGATTTTAGCTTCCCGTCCTTCGGGATGGGCACTTATGCGGCTCTCAAAGCCATAGCTGGCGATGGCGTATGCAGGTTGGACGCGCTGCGTTCGTACTCCTTCCGTTCCCGTGGCGGAGAAGAGGAGCAGGTGCACGGTGAAGGTGTGGCTGTGGTTGAAGACGACGCTCTGTGCTACAAGGACCCAGCAGGACTTCGTTGTTATTTTCTTTTCTCTGTGGGTGTTTGTGCAATAGTGCTGGGACAGCTGTCCTGGAAGTATCCAGTGGTGTGCGTGCGTGTTTGTATGAGCTGGCTTTGATCTGGAATGCACGTGGCCTTTCTTAAAAAAAACCAACTAAATAGAGTAGTAAAGTTGCGTTCAAGTACTACCGCGTGCTAATGGTGGATCGCCGGCAGCTGAATTCTTTAATATCACACTGTTTCATAAGCAAGTTATGCTATGACGAGTTGTACTACGCGTGTATAAGATGAGAGACATGATTATATCTAGCTGATTGCTGCATGGTATGAGATAAGACGTACGTATAGGAAGGTTGCTACTCCCTCCGTTCCTTAATATAAGTCTTGTTAGAAATTCTAAAGCGGACTATATACGAAGCAAAATGAGTGAATCTACACTCTAAAATATGTCATACATTCGTATGTAGTCTTTATTGAAATTTCTAAAAAGACTTATATTTAGGAACGGAGCGAGTAGTACATACTTCCAGTTGAGATTGCACCCAGTTGACGATAATCATTAAAAAAACAAAAAACAAAGCTAATACAAAACTAAAAACTAAAAAGATTTTTTTCTAAGAAAGAATAAATTAAGGACATAGCTATTACCTAAAAGAAGAAAGAAAATGTAAAAACACATAAAACAAACAATGACCAAAAAATACACAAGATTGGCATAGAAAATTGCATTGTTTCATTATATACAAAAATAAGCATACAATGGTGCAATTTTCAGACAGCGGTATAAATCGCACACACACATTGCATAAAAATAGAGTAAATATATATCCAAGTTATGGGGGCTATTATTTGATAGGCGCCTAATTTTTTGTGGGCGCTCAATCAAATCGACTCCACCACTCTCGACCATCTGAGCAAGATCCAAAGGCCCAACCGCCTTCTTCTTCCCCCCATACTAATACTAAAAGAATAAAAAAAACCAAAAATATGAAGTTTTCTAGGGAAGAATGAATTAGTGGCATTGGTATTACCTTTAATAAGAAATAAAATAAAAAATTAAAACAAACAATGACAAAATTTGCACCGAATTTACACAAAAATTGCGCTATTTTATAATATGCAAGAAGAAGCATATAATGGATGATTTTTTCAGAAAAGGAAGTTTCCTAAGAAGGAATGAATTGGTGGCATTGATATTACCCTTTAACAAGAAAGGAAATGAAATATAAAAAAAATCAAAATAATGAAGTTTCTAAGAAAGAATGAATTGGTGGCATTGATATTACGTTTAAAAAGAAAGAAAATGAATTAAAAACTAAAAAAATTAATAATAAAGTTTTCTAAGTAAGAATGAATTGGTGGCATTGGTATTACCCTTTCAGAAGAAAGAAAATGAAAAAAAAATATAAATAATAATGTTTTCTAAGAAAGAATGAATTAGCAGCATTGATATTACCATCTACGAAGAAAGAAATATAAAATTCTAACAATGTCAAAAATTGCACAATATACACAAAAGTTATGCTTTTCTATAATGTGCAAGAATAAGCATACGATACTGGAATTTTCACAAAATAGAATTTCACAAGAATGAATGAATTAGTGGTATTAGTATTACTTTTAAAAAGAAATAAAATAAAATAATAACTAAAACAAAATCAAAATATTGAAGTTTTATGAACAACAATGAATTAGTGTCATTGGTATTACTCTTTAAGAATAAGGATAATGAAAAAAGTTTAAACTCTTGCACACAACTTTCTACTAAAATTGCACTTATGTAGTATGCAGCAAGCATATAATAGTGTAACTTTTGCGCGTATTGAATAGTATTTGTGTGTATTGTGTATTTACACTCACTCAACATCCAAAAATACTTACAAAAGAAAAAATAACCACTAATAAAGGAAAACAAAAACAAAAGAGAACTACTACATAAAAACAACACAAATGGATAAGAGGATTGGCTTATAACATGTAAGAAAATACATATAATAGTGAAAAATTTGACACTCTAGTATAATTTACATACATAGTACTTACATGTATACATTTACACACACACACAATACACATAAAGTAAAAAAAGAAAACTCAGCCAAAAAGGAAAAAGAAAAAAGCAAAAGCAAAAATGTGCATCAAAACAGAAGAAAAAACAAGGAGAAAAGCACGGACACACACTACACACACTCTAAAAGTGGCATGCATTCGATCCATGCATGTGCGCTGCAAGAGTCGTCAACCCCGGAGACATGCATGCATGCATATGAAGACTACGGCGTGCACTGAGAAATGAAACGGGAAATCGACTGAAGAAAGTATAGGGTCAGTCAACTCCGCTGTGAGCTCTCACACTGTATCACAAAGCACTTCAATCAACGGTCACAGAATCGACTGACCGAAAATTAAAAATTCAGTCGGCTGACGTATAGCTAAAGTGCACGCTGACTGCGCCGTCGCCTAAGGTGCGGTGGTGGTCCATGATGCCGATGCTCTCCATCCATGCAGGGATGCCGAAGACTTTGACAAGAAGGCGAGCGAGCTGGCGTCATGCACATGCAGCTGTGCCCGTGTCGGCTTCCGGTCATCCGCCCCAGCATGCTCGCCCATCTACAGCAGTACAATCACCCTGGCATGGCTACCAGCCGCCCGTTGTCATTGGAGACAGCATGTAGATCATGTGAATTATTTGACGAAATGCATGTGTTACGGGCACATAGGGTGGTAACTAGGCTAGGAGACCACGACTCTCATGGCCGGGACGCACGTGACGCACCACGACATGTTGTTCGCAGGTAGAGTGCATGCATGGTGCTGGCATTTTCGCCATGGACGTGGTCAAGGACTCAAGGGTGGCAGCCCATACGGAGTTGGCACCTTCGTCGGCGTCGAAGGCAGCAGGGAGCCGAGCAACGCCAAGTCACCTTGGTGGCGCAGCAGGAGAAGCACGTCGCCGACCTATCACGCGGCCATGTGCATGCTGCAGCAGACGGTGGACTGTGCGGTATTAACAAAACCATCCGAAACAGTCAAAACCATGCCATGTCATCAGTAAAACCACCTAAAGCGGTATCAGGGATTAAACTTATCCGGTTTGAGAAGTTGAGGGACTACGTTTTACTGGTTTTAAAGTTGAGGGACCATTTCTATACTTTGAATATAGTTGAGGGACGAAAAATATACTTATCCGGCTGTTAGGGAGCTTAAATGAATGGAAATAGGCAAGATACAGGAATCCATCAAATTTTCGCCATGTAGCACTGAATACATGCAGGTTGGCAGTATATTGAGGAACGAACAGGCCTTAAAACTATATATTGCTAGTCGTACCATCCATGATTTGCAATGGTCCCGTCTCTAACAAGTGCTGTTGTTTCGGTTGTAATCCAACAAGTGGGGTGGTGGCGCAGTTGGCGAGCGCGTAGGTCTCATAGCTGAAAGCAAAGCGAGTGATCGTGAGGTCGAGAGTTCGAGCCTCTCTCACCCCACCATTAAAAAAGGAAGACCGTGGTTGTGATGAAACGCTCAGTGTACAACTTGGGTCGCCACATGTACATCTGAATCATCAGATTGACTCTTGAGCAACTCTGAACCTGTTCTCATCCTTTTTAATTTTTGGTTCTGCACAATAAGTAATCTCCTTCACTGCTGCGCCTTCCTCTCTCTCTCACTCCCTGCTCCTCCTGCCCAAGCACCGATGTTCAGGTCTCACAAAGATTGGAATTTCACATGCTACATTGCCTAAAATATCTTGATCATGCCACAGAGGTCTTCTTGAACTACCAGCTTCGGGTTCTCGATTTTAATTATCTGGGAATTAGTATGAAGCACTTGGATGGATGGATGCATGGTACAGTAGCTTGGAAGTTGGAACAGTCTGGGCACTTTTTGAGTTCATCTTTAAGAATCCACTATGATGAAATTATTGTTCGGTTGCTGAGAGACGCATCTATTTCCTAACTTGCCAAGAAAGAGAAGAGAATAAAAACATGCTTCGGGATTAATTCCGCTGCACTATTTGGTTGGGATTAACATCTGAAGCTCATGCTTTGTTTTCTGGACATGTACAGAGAAAAAGGCACCTGAAGCCAGCTTTAACAGTGAAAAATTAAACTCATCTGCGCGGCATGATCATCGTGCAGGCAGCCAGATTGCGATACTGTGGCTTGCCTCTTACAGTAAGATTATGACTATAGACAATTTGCAGAAAAGAAATATGAACAAGCCTCTAAACTACTATGTTTCTGTTCTGAACAATACAGGGTGCAGCATCTATTTTCTTGATTGCATAGTGGCTCAAATGGTTTGGGCTGAAATTAGATCATTCTTTGAGATGCATTTTGACCTTTCCTTTGCCTCTATCTCATCATATTGGACAGCTGGCAAAAGCTTGATGTTTTCAACACTGCTGTTGCAGCTGTCCTTTGGTTTTTAATTGTGCCACTTGGTTGTCTTTGAAACAGATTTGGTCTCTGCTTTTATTTAAACTCAATCAAGAACAGGCGCCTCTTGTTACATGCTGGAGAAGATGGGTGCTCTCTGAATCACATCCAGCGGCTGCTGAGGGAACCAAGCAGGATTGGGGAGAGCTGAGCCTTCGCTATCCCTCTCCACTGAAGACCAGGACATGAGCAGATGGGTCCTGAGACCAACATCCGCACTTGAGGCTCCTGAATCTCCTGCAATGCCAATTTTCCTGCCTACTGCTCCCAACACAACAAGTGGGATGGTGGCACAGTTGGCTAGCGCTTATAGGTCTCATAGCCGAGGTCGTGAGTTAGAGCCTCTCTCACCCCACGCTGAAAAAAGACCAGCGTAGTGATGAAAAGCTCTGTGACAACTTGGGTCGCACCATCTTTACACCTGAATCATCAGGTGAAGCGAGCAAGTCTGAACCTGGTCTACTGTATTTTTGGTATTTTGTATATAGCCTAATAATCTCCTTCCAAGGTTTTCACCCATGCATCTGCCGCTACAAAAGCTCTTCCTCCTGTGGCCCTAGCTTCACCCCATCCCCTCTGCTCGTCCTGCCGAGGTACCGATGGTTCAGGCTGCAACTTTTGCCGGGTAGTCATCGGGAAAGTACATGACCTGCTGCCTATTGGTTCAACTGATGAAACAGATTGTTGTTTGAATCATGTGCGAGTTGCTAAACCAATGGCTAGAATGTCACCGCTCTTGTGTTCTTCTTGTATCTACCTATTGATTGAAGCATTCATCTGTCTATTATTACCTTCATGTGCGCGAGTGCAGGGTACGACTGGAGTTTGGCTGAACTTCACTCCAGCGCATATCACTGAACATGTTCAGTATAATTGTAATGCATGTGACCCAATGTCCTCTTGTAATTTAACCTAAAAAAAAAGAGGTCGATATGCAATGAACGAAAAATTCAGGCCCGGAATCCTGCTTCCTATAATCGAATTGAACTCCTGTGAGTTACTCCCTCTGTAAAGATCACTCCCATACTTGCCAAGACATCAAGTACCCCTTGGACAGAGAAAGTCCAGTGTATTTTATTTTTGCGGGAAAAAAAGAGAAGAGAGTCGAACATATTGGGTATAGTTTACCTCGATCTTCATGTTGATCCTGCTCAATGATGCGATGTTATGTATCAGCAGAAGTATATGTTCTCTGAGGTGCTAACAGTACGGCCGTGCGTTGTATAGGCAAGCATGGTCCAAATCTAATAGTGACCCCAATTCGTTATCCATGCTCAACAGATTTGGAAAACTATGCATCTTGTGCTTTGAAGTCCAACGCAAGTGCTCACTGCTACATTGTCATGAAACCTCACTCCGTGTCATGTGGTGTCCGAAGTCTCATGTATTTTTTGCTGCGGAGGGAGCTAGTCAAGTTGTTTTAGATGTCTCACAGTACAATGGAGGATATTGTTCCAAAAGATTCTCCTGTGAGGTGATCAAGTTGTTTTACATTGTTGGTTTTAGTTGTATGATACGGCGAAACAACATACTGAAATTGGCACAGAGACCAACAAACCAAGGCCAGATTATCAGCACGGAGACAACACCGTCAACAAGCTAATGACATTCGACCTCCCCCCCCTCCCCCCCTCCCCTCGCGTCGTCCTCCCCAGGGCGACCCGAGGGCCCCTAGGGTTTCCCTAGGCGCCTCTCCCTCCACCCCTCCTCCCCTGCCGTCACCTGAGGGAGTCGTCGGGCTTCGCATGGGCGATTGCCGATGACGGTGGCGGCGGGGCTTCGTCGCTTCGCTCGCTGGCGTTGGACCTCGGAAGCCTGGGCGGCGGCCCGGTCGATGAGGCGACGCCGTCCTTCGGCTGGCGGCGCGCGCGGGAGGTGCGGGCCGGATCCCTCGGCTACTCGGGCAGCGAGGTCCTGGCGGGCAGTGGTCGCGGCGCGGCGAGGTTTCCCCCTCCTCTGCTCTAGATCTGAAGGACAGGTTTTTCCCTCTCTCTGCTCTCACTCGCTGGATTCGCCTGATTCCGGGCCTCTGGTAGCCGGATCCGGTGCCGGCGGGGTGCTCCCCGTGCTGGTGGTGCTGGACGAGCCCGGGGGAAACCCTTGTTGGTATTCCCAACGCGGCGGCGGCGGCGCCCTTTTGCGTCGTTCTGCTCGTTGGAGTCGCCACCGTGGGCTCTTCTCCACACCCCGGCCATGCCTCCTGGGCGAAAGCTCAAATCCCAGCGTGTGATGGGCGGCGGCGGCGCCTGGTGCGTCGTGTCCTCCTTGGAGGCGCCGTCTTGGGAAGGTTGGTGCTTTGGGGGCGTGTAGCAGTTGCAGATGGGCGCTTGGCGTATGTGGAGTCTGTGGCGTATCTTCTGTGCAGGTTCCAGATCCAGCCACAAGTTGCTCTGCGGTGGTGTTTTGCAATGTCCCTGCGGGTCGGCGCCCTCTAGACTGGGCGGAAGGGGATCGGGTTCCCCTTCCCGGCAGCAGCGCCGCAGGTGCCGATTCGGCTGGTTCATGTGTCCCTCGGTCCTAATCTTCGCCATGTGGCTCGGCAGCTTCTTCCTTTCGGCGACTCTCCCGGCGGCTTACCCTCTTCCATCGGTACCCTTCGGCACCTGCGTTGCAGCTGGCGTGTGTGTGCTCCAGCGTGATGTTGGTTGTGTTACATTGCTGGCCCGGACTTGAGCCCAACCTATGCTTTAGCTCTCGGGTGAGCGTCTCTACACTTCGACGGTGCGGCGCCTTCGAGCCTAGGCGAGGGGAAGGGTTCCCCTTCGGTGTTAGAGAAGGCATGTGTTGTGTCATCTCCAGTTCCTGGTTTCAGTCATGTGCCCGACCTATTCTGGCGGCTGCAGATCCTCGTGGCTTCTTCCGTAGTCGTTTCAGGGCCTTTGTGTAGTGGGCTTATCCTCAATTAGCTGCTCTTCAATTTAATTTTCTGTTCGCTGGTTGTAGGTGTAGCGTAGTAAGTTGTTCTTCTTTCTCCCTTGTATCCTTTAGCCGTTGCTTTGTTCGTGGTCTGCTCTTGTACTCCTGGCCGGTTGATGGCTTTGTTAATTCAAAGTCGGGCTCCTCTGGAGCCTCCGTTCCAAAAAAAAGCTAATGACATTCGGTACCTTGGTTTTATGTGGTCCTTCGCTTTGACCCACAGCCAGCGAAAACAGCCCCCGTCATCCCCGCCCTAGCACCGTCTCCCCGGGAGGCGGCTGGGGCGGCGCGAGCCTCCTCTCCCCTTCTCCCTCCCTCCCTCCTCCCTCCCTCCCCACCCCCCCCCCCCCCCCCCCCCCCCCCGCCGCCGCCGCCGCCTCTGGCGGACGCCCCCGAATCTGGCCCGGGTGGTGTCGGTGGCGGTGAAACTAGGCCGGTGGCGGTCCGGCGACCTGGTGGCGGTGGCCGGCGGGCGAGCGCGGTGGTGGTGCTTCCCCTTGGCGGCGGGGCAGACTGGTGGTGCTGGGTGACCGGCGGCGCGCCCCCGGCTCAGATCTGGGCCCTTAGGGCCCCATCTGGGTCCTAGCGGGCCGTCCCCGGCGCGGCCATGATGCCTACTGTGCGGCGATACGGAGGAGCGGCTTGGACAAGGGGCGGCGACGCCGACGATGTGCCTTCTGCAGCGCGAAGGCGGGAGCTTTACGGGCATCTGAGGGCCCAGTCGAGCCTGTGGGCCCACAGGCCTGGTATGCTCCTGCTATTGCGTCCGGTCGGTTACCGTCGTTGACGGTGGAGGTTGGGCCCTCCTACGTGCCGACGGTGCTGCTGCCCCTAGTCCCGGCTCCTCTTCTTCGTTGTGCAGGCCCCACTTCGCGGTGCCATGGTGAGACGGCGTGGGAAGCTTCAAGACCGTGTTGGTGTAGGGTGGTGGACGGTTTGGTGGCGAGCTCCGGAGCGCTCGAGGTGAAGGTTGGGATCGGGAGAAATCCATGTCGGCCTGGCCGACTCCGACGTGGTGGCGCCTGAGGGTGCCGCCGGACCTTCCTAGAGAGCATCGGGGGCTACCCTTCCTTTCTCCTTGCCGCGTACCGGGGAAAACCCTTGGCAGCAGTGTTGTCATCGTCACGTCCCTTCTTAGAGGTGTTGATTGGTACCGGCGCTTCTGAGTCTAGGACCTTGGTGGGAGATCTTCGGTGGGCGCAGCGGTCGCGAGGCTTCTTCGTTTTTGTTGATCCGCCGTTGTCGGCATTTGTTTGTTTTGTATTTTCTCTTTCGTTCCTTTTGGGCGTGATTGTGCTGCTTCCACCCCAGCATCTATCGTTGGTTGTATCGGTGTTGGTTGCTTTGTAATATAAAGTGGGGGAAAACCCTGTTTCGGAAACCTTGGTTTTATGTGAATCTAATCCAAACTAGTCGAATAATGCCCGAGCGTTGAAACATTTAACATACACTAGTACTCACGTAAATAATAAATATTCTCATTTCAAGTCCATCGGGAAGCATGCATGCATTGTTGGCCCAAAAAAGTAGTGACACCAGATCATTGCAGCCCATGATGAATAATAAAATTAAAACAAATAGCAAAATAAAATAAAACTGAAACTTCGTGGCATTGATTATGAGCAAATGTTGTAGGTGCTTGCCAAGTTTGATGACCAAATAACATCACATGATCTTCATACAAACGAAATACAAATTCTGCTCAAACAGTGCACATGTGATTGAGCACAATTTTTTTTTTTACAGAGTTCTTCGAATGTCATTTGGCCACCAAATTTTGCAAGCACCTAAAACATTTGCTCATAATGAAGCCACAAAGTTTCAGACTTTTTAAAATTGTATTTGCTATGTGAAAAACACTCTAGGCTTGGCCCTAAGAACAGGAGACAACATGTTGACTAAAAAACCAGGAGGAATGAGTGGTGGGGGAAGAGAAGATATCAATCCTTTTAGGTACAACTAACTTGGGTATTAATTTCTATAACCACAATGAGTATATCGGCCAGCCTTAAGCATTGTAGAACCCCGAAACAAAACTTCTATAAATACTCGACACGCATAAACACAGTATACATGAAAGTGGTACTAATTAGTATGTGTATGTGTGCGTTTGTGGTTGTATTGTGTTTTCTAGAAACAAACGTGTATGCTTCTGACTTTTTTCCCTTACATTTAGACTCGAATCATATATTACCAAAAGATTCTTTCAGATGTTCCATACCAATTTTTTTTAAATAATGCAAATTCATTGTACTAAAACACTACTATATTTACAATGTTACATATTGTAATTGTATAACGATAAACAATGCATTTTTATATGCATAAACACACTTATATATGGTAAGAGTTGTTAAATGAGAAAAAATACTAGCTAAAATTATATGTTGATAAATGATCAATAAAATACTAGTTAAGATTTACTTGTAGAATAAACTGTTAACAGGTAAAATTGTTTGGTATAAATAGTGACTGGCTACAGGCAAGTCGACTCAAAATGAGTTTTGGGTCAGTATCTTTGTCATGTACCGTTGATTTCAGATTATAATGCCAAAGGGAAATTCTGTACAAACTGAATCCATTGGCTCAAATTCCGAGGCAGTCCATTCTATGTAGATAGTCCAGCCAAACAGTTTGTGGATTCGGTTGATTCTGTGCAAAATACAAGAAGCCCAACAAACCATGCTGGACCTGTTAACCCGTTTATCTGATTGTACCCAAACACGCCTGGTAGCCAACCGTCGCACAGATCCCTAGGGTCACTTTCTTTCATTCCATTCCTTTCCTATCATTCATTTCCTTCCAGCCAACGCACAGATCCCCACACAATGATGGTGCCACCATGGATTGCCACTAGATATCATATCTAATGGATAGAGAGTAGGGAGAAATTATAAGGGAAAGAAGATAAAAAAGCAACAAGAACATACAAATATTTTCATCATGGTAAAAAAAACTATTATTTCTCATCAAGCTTTCTCCCGTTGTAATTTGGTCTCTCTAGATTTGAAATTCAAAATGCATCGATCATATACAAATGAAAATAGTCACACACAGATTTTGCACATATGAATACTACAAAATCATGCAGCTTATAGTAAAAAATGAAACGTTGATCTAGTAGAGCACCTAAGATTGAGATCGATTGGGAAGCAATCAACCCAAGGATCGAATCCTTGCTCAAAAACTTGTGTACTTAGAACAAACAGATGTGCAATAGTGATGAGTGGATTTTATGCTCACTTTTTAGAGTATATCTTAGTGCCAAAATCCCTCATATCATATCTATCTAGCACCTTTTCATGTCCACAATGCATAGTTTTCGAGCTTTACCTGTTTTTACTAAGTTTGTTCTACAACTTTTAATTGTTATTTGTTTTTATTTTTTTCCTTTATTTTTTTGTCCTTGTAGGAGTATTGGCATGTTCGTGGACTTGGCACATCAAAAATGACCAAGTGGGGGACAACCCGAAAAGTTGCAAGCACCAGACTTATGCATTTTGGGAGTGTCAAATATGACATTTTTCAAAGTGCTTAAAATCGGTGTCGTTAAAATTTCGACTTGCATGGGAAGGTTGATGCCCTCCTTAGGCACAAGAAAGATCCAGAAGTTTCTGAACCGCCCTTAAAGTTTCAAATTTTTCCTAATTATGGATCATTGGATATCTATAAAGAGGTGAAACGACCCAGATTTCAGCATAGAGAGAACATTAGGAAATAGAGAGATCCAATCTCGGAGAGGGCTCTCGCCCTCTGTGGGCCAAGAACACCATGAATGAGGGGGGAACCTCTCCTCACCTAGGAGGCAAGGAAGAAGAAGAAAGAGGGGTGCTCTCTCCCCCTCTCTTTTGGTGGCGTCGGAGTACCGCCGAGGGAACCATCATCACCGCTATCGTCCCAGTCGACTCCACCACATTCATCACCATCTCCATAACCTTCCTCCTTCTCTATACAGTGGCCCACTCTCCTACAAGTCTCTGTAATCCCCTACTTGAACATGATGTTTGATGCTATAAGTTTTTATCCAATGATTTGTTGCATCTCTATCATGTCTGAGCATTTTTGTCCTATGGTGATTTGGTGATCTATGATGATTGATTTGAGTTGTATGTTATATATCGTTGTTGTCCTTTGGTGCTCGATGTATAAGTGCATGAGTATGTCGGATCACACTTTAGGGTTTACAATATGTGATGATTTCCTTAGGATGGATGACCAGAGTGACAGATATTACCATATCTCGAGTTTGTGAATTGTTGCATATGGAATAAAGAGGATCCATAGAGCTTAACACTGTTGTTGCGTTTTACCTTAATGAATCTTTAGTATTTGCGGATGCTTGCTAGCTAGGGTTCCAATCATAACTACATGTTCCAATGGATTCTTGTTGCATGTTAGCATAGGCCTCTCTCACATATAAAACTAAAATGCTTGATTATCAATCTAGTATCATAGAAAATTGCATAGAGACAATTTTGCAATTCCTACCACCGCTGCTCCACACTCGCTTTCCCGCTTTCTCTAAAAGCTTGCAAACTACCTTTTACTAGAAGGTTTAGACAAAGCAACAGTTGGTGCATGTAGAGTTTTGTTAGTGGGGGATAGGATCTGAGAGAATACGAATCCTACCTTTAGCTATTATTGAGTTCGAACTCCATGCTTACCACCTCCACTTTGGAATGTGCTACAATACTCCATGCACTTGGGGATTATCAATCATCCATAACATGCATAGCTAACTCAAATTTCAACACTATTACAAGGAATGGAGCTCACCACCGAAAAACAAGGCAGTACATGTTGGGTCTATGACCACATACGGAGGCGCGGGAGACCCGACTGCGGGGCAGAGCAACACCACTACACGACGACGAGTCTACGACCACGCACGATAGCTCGCGAGACCTGCATCACATGAAAGGTCGTCCTACATGGCAATAGAGACGGTCGTACGGGAGTGGTGTCACACGGCCATCAAGACGACGCATAGTAAGAGAGCACCGCACGAGATGGCATGGGAGCGACCATGTCGGGACAGTGCGGCCACACCGGGTGGTCGCGGGGGTGTCAAAGAGAGCACCGTCGCCATCGATCAATGGTGGGAGGGATGGAGGGTTAAGAGAGGGGGCCGATGGGAGGGAGTGCATCAGCAGAGCACGGCCGAAGACAGTAAAAACTAAATGAAGAGGGGCTTGGCAGCACAACGCGAGGGTTTGGAATGGGGAAGGACAGTGGACACAGGTTATAACAAGCGGCGTACACAACAACATTGACTGCCGAAAAAACCGAAGAGTCCTTTTGAATGAACAACACTGGCAGAAAGTTTCAGTGGCCACTCGGTGATGACAACCCATTCATTTTGGGCACCATAAGGTGGCATGAACACATCGTCACTGACGGGTCCATTTAAGGCTCGTCAGTGGTAACCCTTCAGCCTAGCCCTTAGGGCCCTGACGCCTCGAGAATGGCTGGTCGATGCTAACGCTCATTGATAACCCACAAGTATAGGGGATCAATTGTAGCCTTTCTCGATAAGTAAGAGTGTCGAACCCAACGAGGAGCTAAAGGTAGAACAAATATTCCCTCAAGTTCTATTGACCACCGATACAACTCTACGCACGCTTAATGTTCACTTTACCTAGAACAAGTATGAAACTAGAAGTACTTTGTAGGTGTGATAGGATAGGTTTGCAAGATAATAAAGAGCACGTAAATAAAATCTAGGGGCTGTTTATATAAAGAAACAATTACGTTAGTTTAACGAGTGTGGAAAAGTGGTGGTAGGAGTTGCGGAATTGTCCCTAAGCAATTGACTACGTTACTAGACCGATAGCAAGTTTTATGTGGGAGTGGCCTATGCTAGCATGTCATCCCTTACTTGGAATTCTATGCACTTATGATTGGAACAATTAGCAAGCATCTGCAACTACTAATGTTCATTAAGGTAAAACCCAACCATAACATTAAGATATGTTGGTCCCCCTTCAATCCCGTATGCATCAATTTCTATGCTAGGCTGAAGCTGCTATCACCCTTGCCCTCCAATACATAGTCCTATCAACATACAACTAACCCTATGGTGTGATCCATACGTGCGCTCATATGTTGGGCACCAAAGGACAGCAACATAACCACAGGCAAATTAAACCAATCATAGCAATTCACCAATCACCGATAGGACAACAAAAATCTACTCAGACATCATAGGATGGCAACACATCATTGGATAATAATATGAAGCATAAAGCACCATGTTCAAGTAGAGGGTACAGCGGGTTGCGGGAGAGTGGACCGTTGAATATAGATGAGGGAAGGTGATGGAGGTGTTGGTGAAGATGACGGAGTTGTTGGAGTAGATCGCCGTCACACGATGATTGCCCCGGCGGTGTTCCGGTGCCACCGGGAGAGAGGGGGAGAGAGCCCCCTCCTTCTTATTCTTCCTTGGCCTCCCCCCTAGATGGGAGGAGGGTTTCCCCTCTGGTCCTTGGCCTCCATGGCGGCGGAGGGGCGGGAGCCCCTCCGAGATTGGATCTCTCTCTCTCTGTTTTCTTCTGTTTCTGCGTTCCCCGATTTTGGCCTTTCACCGTTTTTTGAATTCCCGGAGATCCGTAACTTCGATTGGGCTGAAATTTTAACACGATTTTTATCCGGATATTATCTTTCTTGCGGCGAAAGAAGGGCACCAACCGCCTTACAGGGTGACCACAAGGGCCCAGGGCGCGCCCCCTTGCCTTGTGGCCCCCTCGGGCATCGTCTCGCGTTGATTCCAATTCCTAAAATTCACATATATTCCAAAAAAAATCTCCGTAAATTTTTATCGCGTTTGGACTCCGTTTGATATGGATTTTCTGCGAAACAAAAAACATGCAACAAACAGGAACTGGCACTGGGCACTGGATCAATATGTTAGTCCAAGAAAATAGTATAAAAAGTTGCCAAAAGTATGTAAAAGTTGTAGATTATTGGCATGGAACAATCAAAAATTATAGATACGACAGACACGTATCAGCATCCCCAAGCTTAATTCCTGCTCGTCCTCGAGTAGGTAAATGATAAAAAAGATAATTTTTGATGTGGAATGCTATCTAGCATAATCTTGATCATATAATCTAATCATGGCATGAATATTAAGACACGAGTGATTCAAAGCAATAGTCTATCATTTGACATAAAGACAATAATACTTCAAGCATACTAATAAAGCAATCATGTCTTCTCAAAATAACATGGCCAAAGAAAGATATCCCTACAAAATCATATAGTCTGGCTATGCTCCATCTTCGTCACACAAAGTATTTCATCATGCACAACCCCGATGACAAGCCAAGCAATTGTTTCATACTTTTAATGTTCTCAAGCCCTTTCAACTTTTACGCAATACATGAGCGTGAGCCATGGATATAGCACTATAGGTGGAATAGAATATGATGGTGGAGGTTGTGTGGAGAAGACAAAAAAAGGAGAAAGTCTCACATCAACGCAGCTAATCAACGGGCTATGGAGATGCCCATCAATTGATGTCAATGCAAGTGAGTAGGGATTGCCATGCAATGGATGCACTAGAGCTATAAGTGTATGAAAGCTCAAACTGAAAACTAAGTGGGTGTGCATCCAACTTGCTTGCTCATGAAGACCTCGGGCATTTGAGGAAGCCCATCATCGGAATATACAAGCCAAGTTCTATAATGAAAATTCCCACTAGTATATGAAAGTGATAATTCAAGAGACTCTCTATATGAAGAACATGGTGCTACTCTGAAGCACAAGTGTGGTAAAAGGATAGTAGCATTGCCCCTTCTCTCTTTTTCTCTCTTTTTTTTGCTCTCCCTTTTTTTTGCCTCTTTTTTTATTTTATTTCCTTTTCGTCCGGAGTCTCATCCCGACTTGTGGGGGAATCATAGTCTCCATCATCCTTTCCTCACTGGGACAATGCTCTAATAATGATGATCATCACACTTTTATTTACCTACAACTCGATATCTAGAACAAAGTATGGCTCTATATGGATGCCTCTGGCAATGTACCAGGATGTGCAATGATCTAGCATAGCAAATATATCAAAAAACGGACAAGCCATGAAAATATCATGCTACCTATCTTACGATCATGCAAAGCAATATGACAATGAATGCTCAAATCATGTATATGATGATGATGGAAGTTGCATGGCAATATATCTCAGAATGACTATGGAAATGCCATGATAGGTAGGTATGGTGGCTGTTTTGAGGAAGATATAAGGAGGCTTATGTGTGACAGAGCGTATCATATCACGGGATTTGGATGCACCGGCGAAGTTTGCACCGACTCTCGAGGTGAGAAAGGGCGACGCACGGTACCGAAGAGACTAGCAATGATGGAAGGGTGAGAGTGCGTATAATCCATGGACTCAACATTAGTCATAAGGAACTCATATACTTATTGCAAAAGTTTATTAACCATCAAAACAAAGTACTAATATGCATGCTCCTAGGGGGATAGATTGGTAGGAAAAGACCATCGCTCGTCCCCGACCGCCACTCATAAGAAAGACAATCAATAAATACCTCATGCTCCAACTTCGTTACATAACGGTTCACCATACGTGCATGCTACGGGAATCACAAACTTTAACACAAGTATTCTTACCAATCCACAATTACTCACTAGCATGACTCTAGTATCACCATCTTTAAATCACAAAACTATTGCAAGGAATCAAACATATCATATTCAGTGATCTACAAGTTTTATGTAGGATTTTATGACTAACCATGTGAATGACCAATTCCTGATGACTCTATAAATAGATATAAGTGAAGCAAGAGAGTTCACTTCTTTCTACAAAATATAGGCCCACGCTCTAACAAATATAAGTGACGCAAAAGAGCATTCTACAAATGGTGGTTTTCTATGTGTAGGGAAACAGGCAATCCAAACTTCAAATGATATAAGTGAAGCACATGAAGCCTTCTATAAAGCCATACTCAAAAGATATAAGTGAAGCGCAAAGAGCATTCTATAAATCAACCAAGGATTATCTCATACCAGCATGGTGCATTATTAAAAGAAAAATAAATAGCACACGACGCTCAAAGATTTACGCATAACATGTGACGAATAAAAATATAGCTCCAAGTAAAATTACCGATGATCGTTAGAAGAAAGAGGGGATGCCTTCCGGGGCATCCCCAAGCTTAGTTGCTTGGGAGTCCTTGAATATTACCTTGGGGTGCCTCGTGCATCCCCAAGCTTAGGCTCTTGCCACTCCTTATTCCTTCATCCATCGTGATCTCACCCAAAACTTGAAAACTTCAATCACACAAAACTTAACAAAACCCTCGTGAGATCCGTTAGTATAATAAAACAAATAACCACTTTAAGTACTGTTGCAAACCGATTCATATTTTAGTTTTGCATTGTAGCTACTGTATTATAACTTCTCTATGGCTTATACCACCGGTAAAATTGATAGTTTCATCAAAACTAGCCAAACAATGCATCAAAAACAGAATCTGTCTAAAACAGAATAGTCTGTAACAATCTGAATATTAATCATACTTCTGTAACTCCAAAAATTCTTAAAAAATAGGAAAAAATAAAAAAAATTCATAAAAATACTTTTTAAAAATTTCAGAATTTTTTCAATTTCCAGTAAAAAATGTAAATTCACGCACTACGGAAAAAGTTTCTGTTTTTGCACTGCACACACCAAACAAGCAATCTAATCATCCTAAAGGCAAATCTTGGCACATTATTTTTATAATACAATGGATTTATACAAGGGGATAATTATTTTTGTTGAAAATTTTCTGTAATTAAGATTCACAAAGTTTCCATGGGCATGAACAAAGTTCAAGGCATGCTCCCACTTTAACAATGCTCGTCTCTCTCACTTTCACTTTTCTTTTTGAAAAAGTTTTAGGTTCCCCTCTTTATTTTTTTTGTTTTTAAACTATATAAAAGCACACAATAGAATAAAATTACTCTCTAAAACTTCCGGGTTGTCTCCCTGGCAGCGCTTTCTTTAAAGTCATTAAGCTAGGCATATAGTGCTCAAGTAATGGATCCACCCGGATCCCAAGGTATATCAAAGCCAATTTTAATTAACAGTGATTTGTGATTTAGTAGTGGGCACAAAGTAACATATATCAAGTAACGACGAAGTCTAACTCTCTTCCTATATATCAGCATGTCATAAAAGAACAATTCATGCACATCAAGTAAAGGCCAATGCAAAGTATAAACAGATTCTTGCAATTTTATCGTATTGGAAACATAGAGGCGGAGATGTAGTTCCTCTCTCATAATAATTGCAAGTAGGAGCAGCAAGCACATGCATATTATATTTATCAAAATCATCATGTGCAATAGTAGAACGCAACCCATCAATATAGTCCTTAATAAGCGCAAACTTCTCCGATATAGTGTAGTTGGGAGAATTCAAAAAGATAATAGGACTATCATGCGTGGGTGCAATAGCAACAATTCCATTCTTAACATAAGGACCTATAGCAAGTTCATCTCCATAAGCATCATTCATATTGGCATCATGGCCACAAGCATAGCAAGCATCAATTTCATCAAAAAGGGATATTTCAAACGAATCCAGGGATCATAGCAATTATCATAGCATTCATCCTTCGGTAAGCACGAAGTGAAATTAAACAATGTATGAGTTGAAGAGTTACTCTCATTAGAAGGTGGGCACGGGTAGCTAATCCGCTCTTCCTCCTTTTGTCTTCGCTCTTCTCGTCATCTTTTTCATCTAATGAGCTCACAGTGGTATCAATTTCTTCTTCCATAGGTTCCTGCAAAATATTAGTCTCCTCTTGGACAGCGGAGACTTTCTCAATAAACGCATCAATATCGGCATTATATTCATATTTCTCATAGCAATATGTAAGTATAGCATAATTTTCAGGTTTGTAAACAGCATCATCAAAATCTTCAAGCTTTTCAAACAAAGATTCAATTTCATAAGCACCCTTAAAAGCAATGAATTCTTCTATTCGTTCCACATCATAGTAATCATAAATACCATTAGCATAAGAAGCTAAGGTTTCATTATCGTTTTGCATGAAAAGGGAAGGTGTGGAGCCTTCATCCTAGAGCAACAAGTATAATCATATCTCAAGCATAGATCCCGAGCATACCAATGCAACATATGAATTTGATCCCATAACAGTTTCCCTTTTTGAGTCAAGCGATAATCCCTAAAGTATTCACGTTGATCCAACGTGTCTCCCATTATATAATTGAATGGGGTTTTCTCAGGATTATTAAAGTAGTGCATAATATCTTTCACATAATGAGCATCGAGGGTTTTAGTGTGACGCCCC
Source organism: Thinopyrum elongatum (assembly GCA_011799875.1). Lineage (NCBI taxonomy): Eukaryota > Viridiplantae > Streptophyta > Magnoliopsida > Poales > Poaceae > Thinopyrum > Thinopyrum elongatum. The sequence goes on along the minus strand of CM022297.1, from coordinate 443,302,963 downwards.
CGGCCCAATCGTGCACTAATCATACACGCAAATGCACACGATCAAGCCTAAGGACTCACGGGAAGATATCACAACACAACTCTAAAACATAAATAAAGTCATACAAGCTTTATATTACAAGCCAGGGGCCTCGAGGGCTCGAATACATAAGCTTGCGAACAAGCGTCAGCGGAAGCATCAGATATCTGAGTATAGATATGAAACAGAAACAAAAAGGCCTTTAGAAAGGCGGGGCAAAATAAAACACTACGATCGAAAGGCGCAGGCCTCCTGCCTGGGACCCTCCGAACCTACTCCTAGTCGTCAGTCAACTCGTAGTAGTATCCATCCTCTGGGTAGCAGTAGTAGTCGATCGACGGGGCATCTGTCTCAGGGGGCTCCATCCTCTGGTCGCGACAAACTGATATGGGGAGAAAAGGAAAACAAAGCAACCGTGAGTACTCAGAAGTACTCAGCAAGCAAGGATCTACACTACATGTGCAACATTTTCAAAGGGAGGCTGTATATGTGGACTGGGCTGCAGAAATGCCAGAATAGAGAGAAGGCCTAGTCCTATCGAAGACTAGCATCTTCATCGGTCTTGCAGCAATAGAAGAGAGCAGAACAGATCAATATAAAGTAGCAGTATCATTAAGTCTCATCCTCACCCAGAGATCCTTTCTCGACTCCCTGCGAGAAAGCAATCCCAGAGCCATACAATCATCAACCTCGTCCGGAGATCCCTTCTCGACTCCCTGTGAGAAGCAATCCCAGAGTCTTATATCCAGGTCTCATCTCATGTTCTAGCTGTATCGATCGGGATACAACTCCGAGTGTCCTTTACCGTAGGACCGGCTATCGATAGAAGTTTTCTTCCCTGCAGGGGTGCACCAACTTACCCAACACGCTCGATTAACTCCGGCCGGACACACTTTCCTGGGTCATGCCCGGCCTCGGTCAAATGACACACCGCAGCCCTTAAGTGACGTGTCAATTTCTTCCTTAAGTTCAAGAAGGTGGTGCGGAGGCATCTTATAAGGGCGCTTCGCAATAGGGGTAGTGCCAGGCTTCAAGTCGATGACAAACTCGACAGTTCTAGCAGGGGGTATTCCTGGAAGTTCTTCTGGAAATACATCTTGAAAATCACAAACAACTGGAACGTTCTCGATGCCTTCAAGAGGTGAAGCATTCAATGCATTTAGAACATATATCTGGCTTTCAGCATCCTGAGCTATTCGGGCTGAGTAATTGATCACCTAACCAGAAGGGTGTGTGAGCTGGACTGTCTTAGTAGCACAGTCAATCAAAGCATTATGGGCTGTCAACCAGTCCATACCAAGAATAATGTCTATGTCGGAAGGTCCAAGTACAATGAGAGAAACCGGAAAAAGTAGACCTCCAATCTCGATGTGGTTGTGAGGGCTTAGCATTGTGGTTTGCCACTTGGATCTCGCGGACTGAACCATTAGAGGAGTGGGTAATTCTTCCAAGTATAACTCATGTGCCTGAGCAAATTGTTGGGACACAAAAGCATGCGATGCTCCTGAATCGAAGAGAACAGAGGCCGGTACTGAATTCACAGAGAGTGTTCCCAGCACGATAGTCGGTTCCTTCTGAGCCTTTTCAGCATTGACGTGATTGGCATAGCCAAGCACAACAGCAGACGGTATGGTATTACGGTTTCTGAATCGGCGGTTTCGACAACCCTTCTTACAACCATTAGGAGGACGTGGCGCAACTTGATGAGAATCCATAGCATTAGGCGGTCCATCATGAACCATAAGCTATCTCGGCGGTGAAGGCAGACGAGGTGCAACATAAGACGGTCTTGGTGTTGGAGCAGGTCGGTGATGAACATTGTGAGGGATCCACACTCGACGCTTCTGAACAGGCTGACCCGAGGATGAGCCAGCTTCATGAGTGCGCTTGAGTGACTCCTGGTACTCAGTCAGAGCTGTTTCAACTTGGAAAGATTTGCTGACAAGCGTTGCGAATTCTGTGCAATCATGGACAGCAAGTGCAAGTTTTATATCTGTACGCAGTCCTTCACGGAATTTCTCCTGCTTGCGAGTGTCAGTGTCGACGTCATCCGCAGCATAGCGGGATAATTCAAGGAATTTCCTTTGATATTCATCCACAGTCATTTTACCCTGAGAGAGTTTACGGAACTCCTGCTTCTTCTGGTCCATCAGACCTTGAGGAATGTAACGTGCATGAAAAGCTGACTGAAATTCCTACCAAGTGGTTACAGTCTCTGCAGGCAACATAGCCTTGTGGCTTTCCCACCATTGGGCAGCTGGGTCCTTCAGGTGGAATGTCGCAAAGGTGACGTAACTGTCAGGAGCGACATTAGCTGATTCCATCTCAAACAGGATGTCACGAAGCCAATCATCAGCATCCATAGGATTGGTGGAGTTGCGGAAAACGGATGGACTGAGGCGCACAAATTCTGGCAGAGTTATTGGAGCATTCTGTTGCTGAGCATTCTGAGTTGGGAATTGAGCCAATACTCCGGTCATAAACTGACGGTTGAGCTCAAACTGCTGACGGTTGAGTTCAAACTGCTGCATCATGGCAGCAATATAGGGTGGAGGTGGAGGATCGTCAGCCATCCTGCCAAATCAACAGGGGCAGTTTTGCAAGAAAAACTGCATGTGTATGGAATGATTCATGAAGTATCAAGCACAACAGAAGGAAGTGCAATAGATAATTCAGCATATTCGCACCAGACATTCAAATCCGCACATAGCCTCGATTACAATCCGGCAATACGACAGCTGAAAGGGGAAGGCTAGACATCTAGGCGGCGCGCAGGCACGCGGTAGGGAAGTACACAACGAGACATAGCAAAGGCTACATCAACGCCGGAGAAAACTATTGGAGCGAGGAATCTGCAAGTGACAACACAGGGTGCCCTCGATAAGAGGATCCTGTAAGCAGAACCTGTCCCATAATCTCGAAGCAAGGGGGGATATTTTCAGAACACCGGGTGGATGTGATCATGAGAACCTAATGTTGGAGTTAGTAAAAATTTAACCCGAGTAGAAGAGAGATCAGAGTCCCAGAGTAAAGGTCGAGGAGTAAAAGATCCTAATACCACCCATTTGGCGACGTGGGCCCGTAAGCCACACAGCCAACTTAGTAAAACAGTTTTCGGTTACTAGACTCAACTTCGGCCAAGGAGTTGGAAAGGGGGATTCCTACAGTCAGTCGGCTCTGATACCAACTTGTGACGCCCCCGGCCCAATCGTGCACTAATCATACACGCAAATACACACGATCAAGCCTAAGGACTCACGGGAAGATATCACAACACAACTCTAAAACATAAATAAAGTCATACAAGCTTTATATTACAAGCCAGGGGCCTCGAGGGCTCGAATACATAAGCTTGCGAACAAGCGTCAGCGGAAGCATCAGATATCTGAGTACAGATATGAAACAGAAACAGAAAGACCTTTAGAAAGGCGGGGCAAAATAAAACACTACGATCGAAAGGCGCAGGCCTCCTGCCTGGGACCCTCCGAACCTACTCCTAGTCGTCAGTCAACTCGTAGTAGTATCCATCCTCTGGGTAGCAGTAGTAGTCGATCGACGGGGCATCTGTCTCAGGGGGCTCCGTCCTCTGGTCGCGTCAAACTAATATGGGGAGAAAAGGAAAACAAAGCAACCGTGAGTACTCAGAAGTACTCAGCAAGCAAGGATCTACACTACATGTGCAACATTTTTAAAGGGAGGCTGTATATGTGGACTGGGCTGCAGAAATGCCAGAATAGAGAGAAGGCCTAGTCCTATCGAAGACTAGCATCTTCATCGGTCTTGCAGCAATAGAAGAGAGCAGAACAGATCAATATAAAGTAGCAGTATCATTAAGTCTCATCCTCACCCAGAGATCCTTTCTCGTCTCCCTGCGAGAAAGCAATCCCAGAGCCATACAGTCATCAACCTCGTCCGGAGATCCCTTCTCGACTCCCTGCGAGAAGCAATCCCAGAGCCTTATATCCAGGTCTCATCTCATGTTCTAGCTGTATCGATCGGGATACAACTCCGAGTGTCCTTTACCGTAGGACCGGCTATCGATAGAAGTTTCCTTCCCTGCAGGGGTGCACCAACTTACCCAACACGCTCGATTAACTCCGGCCAGACACACTTTCCTGGGTCATGCCTGGCCTCAGTCAAACGACACACCGCAGCCCTACCTAAAGCTCAGCAGAGAGGTCCCCGCCGGTCTACATCCTAAGCACTCAGGGGTCTTGGGCCATCGCCCTGTGCACTCCGGGTCGTTGTGTGCATGGTGGATACCAGCACCGCCTCGGAGGGTCGGTACGATCCGACCGTGCCACAATGCTGAACTGGACGTCTGACAGAACTGTCAGCTGATGCCACGATGCAGAACGCCCATACTATGCCCACGTGATGGTTAGTGCTATCAGGCCAGAGGCTTGCTCGGATCAAATATCCAAATCGTTAATGGACTAGGGCTTGCGGTAATGAGCAGAGACTCACGAAAGATGTGACCCCGTCACCCCGTCTCGAGGACTTGCTGCAAGGGTTAAGAATGCCCGGTCGCGCCTCGTATTCAGCACTCCGGCACCATACAGGCACCCGTCTTCACAACACTCGCCTCTCAGGCGCACGCGGGTACCTCTCAGGGTCGACCCGCCTATCCAAGTAACAGTGTAAAGTCCAAGTATCTGTGTGTCTATAACATCAGGGGAATCCGAGGTATCACCCTCATTGAATTCCCACTCGATGTATTCGTCAAGGTGAACTCGGAGGATTCACCCTCGTTGGGTTCACACTTGAGGTGTTGTACGACGGTGTCGTATCGGAAGCGGTGAAGGAGGAATCACCCTCGATGACCACGACCGAATAGCTACTCTACAGAGTTAACATCAGAAGTGCTACAAGAGGTTTCACCCTCGGCACTCGATAGTAACGCTGCAGTGTCGTTACAACTAAAGGGGGTGATGTGCGGTGTCGGGGCCTGGTCTTCAATCCCGTTAATCGGGTCTTCTGACAATCCAGCGGGGCAATCGGGATAAGTGGGGTCACTGATAGGTCTCTACCCAGCCTATACTAAGCAGTTTAGGTTATGCAGGTAATTATCAACAGCAGGTTACAATAAATAGACTATGCATCAGAATAGGTAAAGCAGTAGCAGCAACAATTCTAATGCAAGCATGAGAAAATAGAATGGGCGATATCGGTATGCTCAAGGGGGGGGGCTTGCCTGGTTGCTCGGCGGCAAGGGCAAGGTTGTCAATAGTGTCTTCGGGCTCCGAAGCTGCGTCGGCCTCGGGGACGACGTCGGTGTCGGGGGCTATCGAAAGAGAAGAGGGGGAGGAAACAGTATAAATATAGAGCAAACATAAGCAACACGAAGCAGGCCATGCTAACGTGCAGTGCAGGGTTGCCTGAAGACATGTCCAAGTCATTTAGTTATTTTAGGAATTTGTTTGGAATTATTTTATTAAGGTCATGCACTATTCATTTACTGAAAACGGTCTAAAAGTTCAACGTTCATATAGCTAGAGGCATCTGACGGGAATACGAAGGGCGTATTCGGGTTCGTATCAGAATTCTGAGCAAGTTTCATATATAAAGTATTTTCATCGGAGTTACGGTTTATTTAATATGATTTTCTAAAGTTTTTATTAATTTCTGGAATTTATTTAATTATATAAAATAAACATTATCCGAAACAGTGTTGATGACGTCAGCATGATATCATGCTGACGTCAGCATAATCTGACAGGTGGGGCCCACCTGTCATTGACTGGTTAGTTAATTAGGGATTAACTAACTAATTAATGTTTAATTAAACTAATTAACTAAATTAGATTAACCTAATCAAGATTAATTAAATTAATTAACTCACTAATTAATTATTTAATTAACTAATTATTTTTATTAATTACTTTTATTTTTATTTTTTAAAATGTTTCGGGGCCGTGGGCCCCATGTGTCATTGGGCCAGGGGGTCGGGCCCAGCGGTCAGTGGCACAGGGGCCGACCGGGGCAGGTTTGCGGGCGCGCGGGCGCGTGGACGCCCGACGGGCTCGTGCGGGGCGATGCCCGCCCGGGCGCAGGGGATGGCCGCGGGGCGAGGGCGGTCGCCGGCGGGGCGCAGGGCGGTGGCGAGCCAGGCGGCGCGATGGGGTGGTGCGGGGAAGCGGCGCGGGGCGGCGGTGGAGCAGCAGCACAGGGGCAGCGGCGTACGTCGTTCGACGCGGGAGCGCGGCTGTGCGTGTCGGAGCTCAGCGCGGGAGAGGGGCGAGCGGAGGGGTCGCGGGCGGTGAGCGCGGCCGCGGAGCTAGCGGGCGTGGGCGACGGCGGCTAGGAGGGTGGAGCCGATCGCTTTGTATTGGGGTCTCACAGCGATGGGTTTCTTTGGAGTGTTGGCTTATTTGGTTATGGCGAGTCTATTTATATTCTAGCGTGCTCCAGCGAGAGGCGGTCCAGCCGTGGCGGCAGGGTGAGGAGGCGACGACGAGGTCGATCCGGCGCGGGGCGGCGGCAGTGGGGCAGCGCCGCGAGGCGCTGCAACGGCGCGGCGACGGGGTCGGGCTCGTCCCCCGATCCAGATCCAGGGGGAACGAGAGGAGGGGGGAACGTGTGGGGGGTAGCGGTTTAGGGTTCGACCGGGGTGGGGGTTAGTAAGGGGCGTCGGCTGGGCCGGCCTGGTGGCCTGCGGGGCCTGCTGGGCTGAGGCCCAGTCGGGGGGGGGGGGCTTTTCCCTTTTTATTTTTTTCTGTTTTGTTTTCTTTTTATTTAATTCATATCTCCTGTCTAGTAAATTGTTAAGCCTCAAAATGATTTTTGTAGAACATGGCAGTTGTTCCAATAAATACTAGGCATCCTCTACTACTACCAAAAACTAGTTTGGAGTTAAATGGATCTCACACAATTTTTATAATAATTAAAATGCATCAATCCTTGTTGTTTTGACAATGTTAGAGCCACCTAATTATTTTATTTATTGTTGGTTTCAATTTTAGAATAGTCTCTGGAATATTTGCTATTTATTGAACATTTTAGTAATTATGCTGGACAACTTTTATTTTCCACTTTCATTTAAATTTGGATTTTGACTTAGGAGTTGAAATGCAATATAATGCTAATGATGATCATGCACTGTTAAACATGATGACATGGCATAATCAAAAGGGTGATTATTGTAGTTAACCACCAGGGGTGTTACATTTAGGAGGTTCCCCATCTCCATGAGTAGCAAGTACACCTAATTTTTTTTGGTATTTCGTGTTCCATATCCATAACTAAAGATAGAGAATAACTTAGAACAGCAAATAAAATCTACTTAGTGATAAAGCAAACAAGCACACACGAGAATATTCACGCCACGCTATTGCTCCCCGGCAACGGCGCCACAAAAAGGTCTTGATCAATTGTAGCCTTTCTCGATAAGTAAGAGTGTCAAACCCAACGAGGAGCTAAAGGTAGAACAAATATTCCCTTAAGTTCTATCGACCACCGATACAACTCTACGCACGCTTAACGTTCACTTTACCTAGAACAAGTATGAAACTAGAAGTACTTTGTAGGTGTGATAGGATAGGTTTGCAAGATAATAAAGAGCACGTAAATAAAATCTAGGGGCTGTTTAGATAAAGAAACAATTACGTTAGTTTAACGAGTGTGGAAAAGTGGTGGTAGGAGTTGCGGAATTGTCCCTAAGCAATTGACTACGTTACTAGACCGATAGCAAGTTTTATGTGGGAGAGGCCACTGCTAGCATGTCATCCCTTACTTGGAATTCTATGCACTTATGATTGGAACAATTAGCAAGCATCCGCAACTACTAACGTTCATTAAGGTAAAACCCAACCATAGCATTAATATATATTGGTCCCCCTTCAATCACGTATGCATCAATTTCTATGCTAGGCTAAAGCTGCTATCGCCCTTGCCCTCCAATACATAGTCCTATCAACATACAACTAACCCTATGGTGTGATCCACGCATGCGCTTGATACGTCTCCAACGTATCTATAATTTATGAAGTATTCATGCCGTTATATTATCATTCTTAGATGTTTTACAATCATTTTATAGCAACTTTATATCATTTTTTGGGACTAACCTATTGACATAGTGCCCAGTGCCAGGTGTTGTTTTTTGCTTGTTTTTTACATCGCAGAAAATCAATACCAAACGGAGTCCAAACGCAGCGAAACTTTTTGGAGATTTTTTCTCGACCAGAAGACACCCAGTGGGCCAAAGAAGTGCCAGAGGGGAGCTCCGAGGGGAGCACAACCCACCAGGGCACGCCTGGGGGCCCAGGCGCGCCTAGGTGGGTTGTGCCCACCTCGGTGGCCTCCCGCACCGCCTCTTCGCCCTATAAATTGCCAAATATTCCAAAAACCCTCGGGGTAACCCTAGATCAGAAGTTCCGCCACCGCAAGCCTCTGTAGACACAAAAAACCAATCTAGATCCCGTTCCGGCACCCTGCCGGAGGGGGAAATCATCACCGGTGGCCATCTTCATCATCCCGGCGGCCACCATGATGAGGAGGGAGTAGTCCACCCTCGGACCTGAGGGTTTGTACCAGTAGCTATGTGTTTAATCTCTCTCTCTCTCTCTCTCGTGTTCTTGAGATGTCATGATCTTGATGTATCACGGGCTTTGTTAATATAGTTGGATCATATGGTGTTTTTCCCTCTCTATCTTGTTGTGATGAATTTAGTTTTCCCTTTGAGATTTCGTTTTTTATCGGATTGAATACTTTTATGGATTTGAGAGCACTTGATCTATGTCTTGGCACTCAACTCGCGGATTCTCGAGGTGACATTGGGGTAATCTATGCATAGGGGTTGGTGCACGTTTTCGTCCTTGTTTCTCCGGTAGAAATCTTGGGGCACTCTTTGAGGTTCTTTGTGTTGGATTGAGTATTATGAATCTGAAATTGTTTGATGCATATCGTATAATCAAATCACGGATACTCGCGGTGACATTGGAGTATCTAAGTGACATTAGAGTTGGTTGATGTGTATCATATGGTGTTATTTTAGTACGAACTCTTGGTTAGATTGATCGGAAAGAATAGCTTGGTGTTATTTTAGTACGAACTCTAGGATAGATTGATCGGAAAGAATAGCTTTGAGGTGGTTTCGTACCCTACAAACAATTTCTTCTTATGTTCTCCGCTAAATAAGAACTTTGGAGTGATTCTTCATCACACGTTGAGGGATGGTTATATGATCCAATTAGATTAGCATTGTTGAGAGATTGCACTAGCGAAAGTACGGACCCTAGGCCTTGTTTTCAAGCATTGCAATACCGTTTGTGCTCACTTTTATCGTTCGCTACCTTGCTGTTTTTATTTATTCAAATTATAAAAATATATTTCTACCATCCATATTACACTTTTATCACCATCTCTTTGCCGAACTAGTGCACCTATACAATTTGCCATTGTATTGGGTGTGTTGGGGACACAAGAGATTTCTTGTATTTGGTTGCAGGGTTGTTTGAGAGATACCATCTTCATCCTACACCTCCTACGGATTGATAAACCTTAGGTCATCCACTTGAGGGAAAATTGCTACTGTTCTACAAAACTCTGCGCTTGGAGGCCCAACACGAGTCTACAAGAATAAAGTTGCGTAGTAGACATCAAGATCTTTTCTGGCGCCGTTGCCGGGGAGGTGAGTGCATGAAGGTATATCTTTAGATCTTGCAATCGAATCTTTTAGTTTCTTGTTTTATCACTAATTTGGTTTATAAAAAGAAAATTAAAAAATGGAATTGAGGTTGCATCATATTATTCATCTCTATAGTGTGTTTCGTGAAAATGATGGAAAGGAAAATTGTGCTCAATTGATAGAAGAAGAATTCTATAAAATGTTTGACAAAAAATCTTTGAATGATGAGCATAATTGCAATGTTGTTGGTATGAATTCTTTGAATATCCATGATGCTAATGATATGCAAAGCTACAAGCTTGGGGATGCTATGTTTGATGAAGATGATATTTTTAGTCCCCCAAGTTTTGATGTGCAAATTTGTTATAATGGTAGCATGCCTCCTATTTATGATGATTATATTGATGAAAGTGGGTTGGAAGAGTGTCAACTCTAGGTACTAATGATCCCACTATTTTGGAGGGTGTTGAATCTTATTGTGATAATTATGAAAGTGGATTTGGAGAGGTCATGACTTTATTTAGTGATGAATCCACTATTTTGGAAGAGGTTTCAATTGATCATGACAACAAAGTTGCTATCTATGATGATTATGGTGATGACATGTGTGCTATAAAAAATAATGATAACCATGAAACTTGTCATCATAATTTTAATGTTCAATTTGATTATGTCAATCAAGTAGCACATGATAGTTATTTTGTTGAGTTTGCTCCCACTACTATGAATGAGAATAAATTTGCTTATGTGGAGAGTAATAAAAAAATTATGCATGTGGATCATGAAAAGAATGCTTTATGTGATAGCTATATTGTTGAATTCATTCATGATGCTACTGAAAATTATTATGAGAGGGGAACGTATGCTCTTACATATTGCAATAATATCAAGTTTCCTCTCTATGTGTTGAAAATCTTGAAGTTTTGCTTGTTTTGCCTTCCTATGCTAGTTGATTCTTGTTCCAATAAGTTGTTTGCTCACAAAATCCCTATGCATAGGAAGTGGGTTATACTTAAATGTGCTAGTCATATGCTTCATGATGCTCTCTTTATGTTTTCAATTCTTATCTTTTATGCGAGCATCATTGAAATCATCATGCCTAGCTAAAAGACATTAAAGAAAAGCGCTTGTTGGGAGACAACCCAACACTTTTACCTACTGTTTTTGTGTGTTCACATGATTAAGCTACTTTAGTAATCATGTTTTATAGCTTTTGTTTCAATAAAGTGCCAAGTAAAGCCTTTGGGATAGTGTGGATGATAGTTGACTTGATTCTGTGAAAAAACAAAAACTTTTACGCCCAGTAAAAGAATTTTTTAAATTCACTGGAGCATCTAAAAACTCTGAATTTTTTACAGTAGTTTGGTATACAAATTTTATACCGTTTTCTAAATTTTCAGAAGTTTTGGAGGTGCAGAAGTATTACTAATATTCATATCTTTACGTACTGTTCTGTTTTTGACAGATTCTGTTTTCAATGCATAGTTTGCTTGTTTTATGGTTTCTATGGCTTATATTGCTTAATATAGATTTTGGAAATTGTAGAGTACAGTAGGAATTGTGTGAGAACAGTTATGAATCTTGTCTTTGACAGTACCAAAGTGAATGATTTGTCTTTATCATACTCACCCATCTCACGAAGTTCCGTTAAGTTTTGTGCGATTGAAGTTTTCAAGTTTTGGGTGAGATATCGATATGAGGAGAATAAGGAGTGACAAGACCCTAATATTGGGGATGCCAAAGGCACCCCCAAGGTAATATTCAAGGAATATCCAATCAACTAAGCTTGGGGATGCCCCGGAAAGCATCCCCTATTTCGTCTCCAACATTATCAGTAACCTCACTTGGAGCTATATTTTCATTCGTCACATGATATGTGTTTTGCTTGGAGTGTCATTTTATTTTGCTAGGATTTGTTTGATGTTATTTATAATAATGTTTGCATCTTTTACTTCAATAAAAATGTCAAGTATAGCCTTTGCCATGCTTATTTTGCAAGTATATGAGTTGCTGTTTCAAAACAGAAAGTTTATCGCTGTTGCAAAAATTCTCTAGAAAAGTAAGAATGTGATAAAAGGTTTAAATTTTTTGCATAGTAAGATATAATAAATTTTCTACAGTTTAGTATTTTTTTAAAAAAATTGGAGTTAGGGAAGTATGATGAATATTGCACTCTTTACAGACTGTCCTGTTTAGACAGATTGCTGTTATGTTTGCATATGTTTGCTTGTTTAATGATTATATTTGAGAATAGGAGTATTAAATATGCAGATGCATTTAGTATGCAATGTTAAATAATAATTTTAGTGATTTTCTACAGTAGAGAATGATAAGGTTTTTGCATTGATTTATACTAACTTATCTCACGAGTTCTTGTTGAGTTTTGTGTGTATGAAGTTTTTAAGATTTAGGAAACCGTGATATAAAAGGAATTAAGGAGACACAAAAGCTCAAGCTTGGGGATGCCCAAGGCATCCCAAGTTAATAATCCAAGAAGTCTCAAGCATCTAAGCTTGGGGATGCCCCGGTAGGCATCCCACCTTTCTTCATCAACAATTATCGGTTAGCCTCGGTTGAGACTAAGTTTTTGCTTCTTCACATGATGTGTGCTATTCTTAGAATGTCATTTTATTTTATTTGCTTGCTGTTTTAATAAAATACTTAGATCTGAAAGTTTTTAAATAAGAAAGAGTTCTCACTTAGCTACCCCTTTACTCAACTACTCGCTTGATCTTCACTTATATCTTTTTGGAGTAGTTTGTTATTTACTCTTGTGCTTCACTTATATCCTATGAGTAAATTGTTGAATGAATTGAATATCATGAAGTTGAAATTATATATCCATATCATGCCTAGTAGTGGCTTCACATTGGGTTTAGAAAGTGAAATCTTTTGAAGCTTGACAATCACAATATTGGTCATATAAGCAATTCAATAATGATTAGTATAAGGAAGAGAACTTTCACATATAAATATATTATCTTGGACATCTTCTATGATTGTGAATACCCATTAATTATTTTCAAACTTGATCAAATTAGTTGAAGTTGGACAAGGAAGACAACGTAATGAGTTATGGTTGTGTATATTTGCATCGAAGTTATATTGTTATGGATCCTCCAACATGTGGTGTTTGCCTAGGATCTTTTGCTAGCCAAAAATTTGTACTAAGCAGAGATACTACTTGTGGATCCAAAAATCCTTAAACCCAGTTTCTTGCCATGAGTGTCCACCATACCTACCTATAGATTGAATAAGATCCTTCAAGTAAGTTGTCATCGGTGCATAAAGCAATAAAAATTGCTCCTAAATATGTTTGATCTTTTATTGTAAGGGAAAATTGAGCGTTGTACGAACTTGTGATGGCAAAGTAATAAAAGCGACGGACTGCATAATAAAGGTTGCTATCATAAGGGGCAATATAACGTGACGTTCCTTTGCATTAAGAGCTTGGGCATCCAAATAAAAAGCGCATGACAACCTCTGCTTCCCTTTGCGAAGGGCCTATCTTTTACTTTTCAGTATTTACTTCTATGCAAAGAGTCAATAGTATGAATTCTCATTTCAACCTCAATTATTCTCTAGTTGGCAAGCATCATGTGGTGGGGAAAGATCTAGGCACATATGACCAGTCAAATATATTTGATCATGATTTATTATTGTTGACAATTATCTCTATGATAAATGAGTTGGGACGCGAAACATTAAGCCCCTATCTTTCTCTGTGTTCGATGGATGCCATTTGTTCTAAGAATATGCTTTGAGTAGTAGCAATCATGGAAGACTATATGATGATTGAGTATGTGGAGCTCTTACTTAGACTCTGTTGAATAAGTTGAATTGTAATTGTTTGGTGACTAAGAATACAGGTTGTTGAGTTTCAAGAGAATTCATTGTTTGAACCTTAACATGTGAATTGGTTGCTACTTTAACATGATAAGTTTTATGAGAAAGAGTTGTGTTATGATGCTAGAAAAAGTGATTGAAATTATCATTGATCAAACTTATGCACTTTACTAGCATTCACACTTCATAAATTATTTCTTTTATCATTTACCTACTCGAGGACGAGTAGGAATTAAGCTTGGGGATGCTGATACGTCTCCAACGTATCTATAATTTATGAAGTATTCATGCCGTTATATTATCATTCTTAGATGTTTTACAATCATTTTATAGCAACTTTATATCATTTTTTGGGACTAACCTATTGACATAGTGCCCAGTGCCAGTTGCTGTTTTTTGCTTGTTTTTTACATCACAGAAAATCAATACCAAACGGAGTCCAAACGCAGCGAAACTTTTTGGAGATTTTTCCTGGACCAGAAGACACCCGGTGGGCCAAAGAAGTACCAGAGGGGAGCTCCGAGGGGAACACAACCCACCAGGGTTGTGCCCACCTCGGTGGCCTCCCGCACCGCCTCTTCACCCTATAAATTGTCAAATATTCCAAAAACCCTCGGGGTAACCCTAGATCAGAAGTTTCACCGCCGGAAGCCTCTGTAGACACGAAAAACCAATCTAGATCCCATTTCGGCACCCTGCCGGAGGGGAAAATCATCACCGGTGGCCATCTTCATCATCCCGGCGGCCACCATGATGAGGAGGGAGTAGTCCACCCTCGGGGCTGAGGGTTTGTACCAGTAGCTATGTGTTTAATCTCTCTCTCTCTCTCTCTCATGTTCTTGAGATGTCATGATCTTGATGTATCGCGGGCTTTGTTCATATAGTTGGATCATATGGTGTTTTCCCCTCTCTATCTTGTTGTGATGAATTGAGTTTTCCCCTTGAGATTTCGTTTTTTATCGGATTGAATACTTTTATGGATTTGAGAGCACTTGATCTATGTCTTGGCACTCAACTCGCGGATTCCCAAGGTGACATTGGGGTAATCTATGCATAGGGGTTGGTGCACATTTTCGTCCTTGTTTCTCCGGTAAAAATCTTGGGGCACTCTTTGAGGCTCTTTGTGTTGGATTGAGTATTATGAATGTGAAATTGTTTGATGCATATCGTATAATCAACTCACGGATACTCGCGGTGACATTGGAGTATCTAGGTGACATTAGAGTTGGTTGATGTGTATCATATGGTGTTATTTTAGTACGAACTCTTGGTTAGATCGATCAGAAAGAATAGCTTGGCGTTATTTTAGTACGAACTCTAGGATAGATTGATCGGAAAGAATAGCTTTGAGGTGGTTTTGTACCCTACAAACAATTTCTTCTTATGTTCTCCGCTAGATAAGAACTTTGGAGTGATTCTTCATCACACGTTGAGGGATGGTTATATGATCCAATTAGATTAGCATTGCTGAAAGATTGCACTAGCGAAAGTACGCACCCTAGGCCTTGTTTTCAAGTATTGCAATACCGTTTGTGCTCACTTTTATCGTTCGCTACCTTGCTGTTTTTATTTATTCAGATTATAAAAATATATTTCTACCATCCATATTACACTTTTATCACCATATCTTCGCCGAACTAGTGCACCTATACAATTTGCCATTGTATTGGGTGTGTTGGGGACACAAGAGATTTCTTGTATTTGGTTGCAGGGTTGTTTGAGAGAGACCATCTTCATCCTACACCTCCTACAGATTGATAAACCTTAGGTCATCCACTTGAGGAAAAATTGCTACTGTTCTACAAAACTCTGCGCTTGGAGGCCCAACACGAGTCTACAAGAATAAAGTTGCATAGTAGATATCAGCGCTCATATGATGGGCACCAAAGGACAGCAACACAACCACAAGCAAATTAAACCAATCATAGCAATTCACCAATCACCGATAGGACAACAAAAATCTACTCAGACATCATAGGATGGCAACACATCATTGGATAATAATATGAAGCATAAAGCACCATGTTCAAGTAGAGGGTACAGCGGGTTGCGGGAGAGTGGACCGCTGAATATAGATGAGGGAAGGTGATGGAGGTGTTGGTGAAGATGACGGAGTTGTTGGAGTAGATCGCTGTCACACGATGATTGCCCCGGCGGCGTTCTGGTGCCACCGGGAGAGAGGGGGAGAGAGCCCCCCCTCTTCTTCTTCTTACTTGGCCTCCCCCCTAGATGGGAGGAGGGTTTCCCCTCTGGTCCTTGGCCTCCATGGCGGCGGAGGGGCGGGAGCCCCTCCGAGATTGGATCTCTCTCTGTTTCTTTCTGTTTCTGCGTTCCCCGATTCTGGCCTTTCACTATTTTTTAAATTCCCGGAGATCCGTAACTCCGATTGGGCTGAAATTTTAACACGATTTTTATCCAGATATTAGCTTTCTTGCGGCGAAAGAAGGGCACCAACCGCCTTACGGGGTGACCACAAGGGCCCAGGGCGCGCCCTACCCCCTGGGGCGCGCCCCCCCTGCCTTGTGGGGCATCGTCTCACGTTAATTCCAATTCCCAAAATTCACATATATTCCAAAAAAAATCTCCGTAAGTTTTTATCGCGTTTGGACTCCGTTTGATATGGATTTTCTGTGAAACAAAAAATATGCAACAAACAGGAACTGGCACTGGGCACTGGATCAATATGTTAGTCCAAGAAAATAGTATAAAAAATTGCCAAAAGTATGTAAAAGTTGTAGAATATTGGCATGGAACAATCAAAAATTATAGATACGACGGAGACGTATCACTCATCATTGACGCTTAGTCCTAGGCACGTCACTAATGAGGGGTCAGTATTAAAATGATTTCTACTAGTGTGATGAGAACGAGGCCCGTTTTGTCTCCTTCTCAGACGAAGAAATTGACGCGGCTCTTAGCTCAATGAAATTAGAAATGAGACCAAAGCCTGATGGTTTCCCAATGTGTTTCTTCAAGAATGCGGGAGTTTCTTAAAGCCCTACTTTTTCGAATGATGAATGGTTTTGCCTTAAGGAGGTGGATATTCCACGGCTTAATTTTGCGGTTTTAGCCTTGATCCCAAAAGTTCTAGGTGCCGAGTATATCACTACTTTTCGGTCGACTACGCTCATCAACGTTGTCTTTAAACTCGTCGCAAAACTCTCCGCCCTTAGGTTAGATCATGTGGGCATTCACATAGTTGACATGTGTCAATCCGCTTTCATCGAAGGGTGTCACATCATGAAAGGATCCAGTGGCTTCATGAAGTGATTCATGAAGTCGGATACAGAAATAGAAAGAGGGTGTTCCTAAAACTTGACTTCAAAGAGGCGTATGACAGGGTTAGTTGGTCCTTCCTGCGTGAGGTGCTCATGCGCAAGGGCTTCCATGTTGATTGCGTGCCTCACATGATGCAACTGGTCTTGGGCGGCCAGACTGCTATCTCTATGAGCTGGATGATATGCCCCTTCTTTAGGGCTTGTTCAGTTAATCCCCACCACAACGGGATTGGGAGGATTGAAGGGGTTTGAGGTGGATTTTGACTTGTTTGGGATTTAATCCCTTCCAATCCCTTTCAAACAATTTAAAATCCTATGAAACCGAACAAGGCCTTAGGGCATCTCCAACGATGACCCTCAAATTTGCTTCAGCATCTGTCCGCGGATAGGGGGGGCCAGTCTGCGGACACTGATGCCGGAGGCCGCAATCCAACGCTGTCCGCATACATTTCAAACAACTTTTCAACTAACCGGATGAAATTCATGCAAACACATCGGATTTTCATATAAAACGGACGAGATGCATGCAAACACGATGGGTTTTCATTACATTTCGAACATTTAGAACAAAAAAAGAAACCCTACCCTAAACCTATCCTACGGCGGTGGCCGTCGTCCACTCCCTTTCTATTCCGCATCGGCGACCACCTCCTCCATCTGCCGTCTCCATGAGCGGCGGCGGTAAGAATCGTGAAAGAAGGTGCGGTCCCCGACAAGGAAGAATAGAACATGGGAGACGAACCGGCCTACTTGGGACACAATGCCCTGCCACCTCCCATGCCCTACTCATCCTCGGAGGAGTCCGCGACCTGCCCATCGCCGGCGCCGGTGGACGTGAGGTTGATGATGGACTTGGATGGTCCGTCACTGTCCACCTGCCACGTGCGGCCCCGAGAGTTCGATGGCGGCGTGTAGGAGGAGCAGCTGGCGGCCGCGGCCGCGGCCGGCTGCGGCGGAACTTCGTTGCAAGCGGCACACGCGGCCTCGTAGATCGCGCGTTGCATCATAACGAAGTTCGGGTTCGTCGCCGCCATTGCGGCCACGGCCTACTCGCTTGCATGCTCGCCGTAGATTTGGCCCTCCATCAGCCGATGCTGCTCAAGGAGGAACAGGTTGTACCTTTGCTTCTCTTGAACCCGCCGGAATGCTGACACAGGAGCCGGGGTAGGCTGCTTCTCCTCCGCCATGACGGCGTCGTAGTGCGCCTGCGCCTGCTCCATGGTCAGGCCGGCATGCACCGGTGCAGGGTTCAGCGTCGTGTCGGCATCGGAGCTCGTGGGGACGTCGTCGGAGACCTCGAGCGAGCTGGTCGGCATGCCCTGCTCGCTCCGCCTGGCACGGCGGGACTGCCAGGTGGCTGTAAAGGCGGCCACCTCGTGTTTCATCTCCGGCGATAGACTATCCCATAGAGCGTTCCCGCTCACAGTGATAGCGGATGTGGAGCAGAGGGAGGAGGATGTGTTGGTGTGTGGAGATAGTCGGGTGTGGACGCCTTTAAATAGTGGATTCCGGTGAGGCCAAGCGTCTGGGAGCGTCAACGCGTAGCACCGGAGTTGGTTCCTCGGTCGACGAGCCTACTTAATGGCGGCACATGTACGGACGGGCATTGAACGGGTATGGTAGATATCCGTCTCGTCCCGTACAGCAAACGCCGCTCCAGCATTGAACAGGTGCAGACACCGGGGACGCGGCATGGGCGGCTCCCTCGGCCGGCGCGACGCTTCAATGCTGGCGCCAGTGAGAGGTCGCGTCCGCTCTGGGCTGGCGTCATTGCGGAGCGGCTGCTCGACAGCGACATGAATGCGGGCAGCTGACGCCGGGTGGGAACACACGCGGGCGAGGGAGGAGGGTTTTTTGTGGGCCAGGGCGGTCAGGATCGGGCGTGGCACCGGCCGGACGCCCGCAAAATCCTCCTAGTTTGTCTCCGGTTTGCGGGAAAAAGCACGACTAAACCGTCTGGCGGATCGATATAGGACCGTGTTGTATGGCAAAACACGTCCGCACAACGCGGTCCGAACTTATGCGGTCGGTTTGAAGGTTGGCATTGGAGATGCCCTTAGGAATAATACAAGGGGTCTTTGGCAAGACGGCCACACTTCTCCAGTTCTCCTCTCTTTGACATTGTCGCGGATGCACCTTCTAAAATTGTTTATGGAAACGGCCAGGAATTACGGCACTAAACGTTGTGAGGGACTCATTGGAGTGTTTCGACGGCGAGAACTACAGCAACAGATGGAAGTTCGGTACCAGCTAACATGTGGTACCAAGCCGTGATTTGATTTCTGTCTTTGTAGCTAGGTTGAAGCCCTGATCGGATTGATCCCCTGGTCACCATCATCTGAACTCTGAACCAACTCTCTGCCTGGATCAACAAATTTACGTAGTCACCACAAACTGCATGCCGACCGATGCCACATGCTTAACCCAGTAAGCAAACAAATACATGAACTGGACGGAACATGCAGTCGGAATATAAACACATTGGAAGCAGTCGCGGATGCATATGTGCATACGAGTCCAAATCGAAGGAGGCAATGATCCCTGACGGGCCAGCTCGGAACCACATGCGGGCACCATCTCATCTCACACCGCTTTCGCATCGGAGGTGATGAGCAGCCTCGTATCATACATAATCTCCATCTATAAATGCCAGTCGCCATGCACACACTCACTCACACACAGAGCAAACGCACAGCACATTGCAAGCACAAGCGCAGGCAGCTCGATCGCACGCACTAGCTTGCACGCTCCGTCGCAAATGGCCATGGCACCCAGAGCGCTGCTCCTCCTGGCCGTCGGGCTCATGATCGTGGCCTCGGCGAGCGCCCACGGCGGCTACGAGGGGTCGTGCCCCAAGGACGGACTGAAGCTGAAGGCGTGCGCGGACGTGCTGGGCCTGCTCAAGCTCAAGGTGAACGTGCCGCGCCATGAGCCTTGCTGCTCCCTCCTCGACGGGCTCGTCGGCGTGGACGCGGCGCTCTGCCTCTGCGCAAACATCGACGCCAATGTGCTCGGCCTCAAGCTCCATCTCCCCGTCGACCTCCGCCTCATCCTCAACAACTGCGGCAAGGTCTGCCCCACCGATTTCCGGTGCCCACCACGCCACTGAAAGTCATCTCGTCTGAGTATCGCGATGTTGTCTTGTCTGAATTTTTGAGCGCGGTTTGTTTATTTCTTGGTACAATTGATGTCGCAATCTTTTGTTTTCACGTTTTCTTGTTCCCTTATGATTAATCAAATAAAATGAAGTTGTATTTTGTATCGTGAGGTTGAGATTTTGGCACTCTTGGACATGGCCATCGTTGATTTACCGGACCAACGCTCATGCGCGCTTGAAAAAAGTGAGCAGCGTGCATGACAAGGAACATGTCCTGCCCAAAGAATCCACCTAAAGACACTCGCAGTGGGGCACGTGGTGTGCGGCAAACAAAAAATTCTACCGCACGATCCAACGACATGGTGTGGATATAGATCACCGGTTTATCGCTGGATGCAGAGTCCCGCAGCGAAAGTAGCTTGGTGCGACGCATCAGAGCAGTGTAAGGGCATCTCCGACCCCGATCCTCAAACCACCCGCAACCGGATCATGTGGTCCGGACATATTTTGTCATCCAACACGTATATGTATCGGTCCGTCAGCCGGTTCGGACGTGTTTCTCGGGCAAACAGGAGACAAACTGGGGGGGGGGGGGGGGGGGGGGAGCATTAAACACCTCTCCGGCTGGCTCCTCGCATCCGCCTGCTATATAAACGTGTCCAGGCGCCGGGCAAGAATCACACCTCACCTTCACTCTTATCTCCATCTCCTCCTTGCATAACACCCGCCCTGGCCTCCGATGAACAGAAGGAGTTCTCCGACATTGCAGCTGCCTGGGTCACCCGGCGAGCCAACCCAGTATAGGTTGGCTTGCCGGCAAAACCTCTGGATCATGCGTCACCACCATAGCCATCGCCACCCCCTCCTCGCCCATCCATGCTGGACAATGCCATCTCCCGGCAAATCCGCCGCGAGAAATGGCGGCAACCCATCAGGCACGTGGGGAAAGAAGCCATGTCAGCGGACAGCGAGGAAAAGTAGATCATGGGAGACCGCCGCCGCTTGGGTCCCAGGAAGCTAGGCCACCTCCACCGCATCGCCGGGTTACACAGCCGGTGTCTTGCCAAGGGGCAGCGTAGACTACGGCGACCGTCTGCCCCCGCCCAAAAACCAACTCTAATATGTGCTTGACGGAAGCGGAGGGAGTCTATTCTTCCCCTCTCGCTAAAGCATATCCCTCCAGGGCTACCTGCAGTTCGATGAGCGGGCTGCCGGACATGGGGAAGACATGTTGTGTGAGTGAAGATCCGCCGCCGCCGGCCGTAGACTAGTTTTACCGCAGCCTGCTATAGTTCGTTAAAAATATGCCCGAAATGTAAATGTTTTCGTTTGGTTTGAATGAAAATCATCTGTTTTGCATGTAATTCATCTAGTTTGTTTAAAGTCGATTCGAAATGTATGTGGATAGTATTGGATGGCCGGCTCTCGCATCCATGTCCGAGGACTAGCCCCCCCCCCAAAAAAAATCCGCGAACAGATGTGGTGCCCTGTTCGGGTCTGCGTTAGAGATGTCCTAATTGTCCTATCACCTCATGATTCCCACGGACAAACCGTCCAAGCGTCCCATGTGTGTAATGTCTTTAAGGTATGCGTTCGTACAGAGAGGACATGGGCATGGGAGTGGAGATAGTTAGGTCGTTAAATTTATCTAACCATTTTAGGGTTGACCTCCTCCACTTATATAGACCTCCCGAGATGGCTTCAACACTTGAAGCCCATTAGGACTCTATGGCTAAATTCCACTCGGATCCTAATCTGTGTGGATTCCTTTCCCTTAAGCTCATGACCCTACAGGTTCACGCACATATGTGCATGACTTAAGATTCCTCCGACTGTCACATGTGGTTCCGAGTGCACCCCCACAAGTTACCGGACTTAGCAATAAAAACACAAATGGTTACTCTTACTAGTTGAATGCCTAAGGAATAACAAAATAATGATTGAATGTTACTCTTTACTCCTTAAGTGCTCCAATGCTGATGTTATTTTTTTGGGTAAGCTATTGGTCCTCCTACATTGGGTGCAAGGTTGATACGACGCTGGATGACAAGGGTAAAGGAAAATTTGTGATGTGTGAGTATCACATGGATACTATGGAAAGAATTAGTCCAGATGTGTGGTTGCCTCCTCCACCTGATTGGGTTAGGATTAATGTGGATACCAGTTTTGTTGCGACTTTGGCTCCGTTGGTGTGAGTGTTGTGGTCAGAGGTTTGGTTGCTGAGGTGATTCTCTCTACATAGGACTTCATTCCGAGTTTCCGACATGCTCGAGTATAGAATAAGTTAAGCTCCGGGCATGTCTGGCATGACTTTACATCGGAATTACATTGCATCGCCCAATTATTATGGAAATTGATTGCCTCTTTTATGTACAATCTTCTCTCTAATGATACTTCTGACCGGTCAGCCCTCCTTGATTCGAAGAAAGAAGCGCTTGGCATCACTAAGCTCTTAGAAAGTTTTAATCTTATTAAAATTAAACGACAGGCAACCATGGTGGCTCAAGAGATTACTAAATTTAATTTTGATATTCGTGTTGATGGTATAATTTTGAGTAGTGTTCTCTCATAATTATCACATAATTAAAAAAAGGAATTTTTCGAATTTTTTCTTTTTTTATTGTTGAATAATGTTGTAAGAATATTGTTAGTTATTAATATATGGGGTGTATTTTCAAGAAAAAATGACAACATCCATGACATGGCATGTCCAAAGCAGTATGAAGTTGATGAGAAATCCTATGGAAAGAGCAAGTTTTCCTCGTGAGTCTCCCAACACAAAGAACATTGCCATAAATCATCATGGCAACATGGTTATTACAAGATAAAGCATAGCATGGTCATGCCTGCAAGCAACTCATGGAAAGAACAATTGTTTATCTTGTTTGTTTCAATTCGTGAGGCATCAACTAAACTTTGGTGACCCAAGAAGACGCTCAGGCGTGTCTCCGAACCTCTTGTGTGAGGATTATGCTTTATCCTTGCCGGGTGATCCTGGTAAGGCCTGCAAACATATTGGGCATATGGCTCGTGTTCGTCATTTTCAAGGCAATGAACTATGGACGAACCGACTTGAAAATTGGAGGCGACAACACAAGATGACTTGGGTTTGGTGGTTGTATAGTAGTGTTGAATAATCTCAACACTCTTTTAGAATCCAGTGATATAGTTAGTATTTTCTAATAACTATAAGAGTATCCATTTTGTTAGTGCGGCAAGAAAGAGAAGGCTTTTTTTCATGGTCAACGGGCCAAGAGGTACCGCACCTGAGTACTTGCATTCAGTTTTTCTACCGGCTGCAAACAGTAGGCCAATTTACAGAGTGTTACACCAGTTCCCTCGCAAAAAAAATGTGTTACACCAGTTAGAAAGGCATGCATAGCGATAGGGGGGGATTACACGGTGGGACTACTCCAATACTGAAGAAGGGGCGGCCATGCATCCGTCTCATGTTGCATCTCGACATGGATGCGGGCACGCCAAATAACAGTGTCCTCCCTGCACATGCCAAGCAGGCGCTCGAGGCACGGGGTTCTCCAGGAACGTCATGCCATTACGGAGTGTCCATATATTCCAGCAACACAGGAGCGTGAAGGTGAAGATTGTTGCTGCTGGCCCCCTGATAGCGGGGCATATGCATGTAGCTCGCGGACAAAAGAGAAGAAAATGAATATTTTTTAAAGAGGTGAAGGCCCTCGTCCTCCGAGTGATGCACACAATCATATATTATTAATTATCAATGGTGCCGAAGAAATCAGCTTACAAAGAGGAAAATAAAAAAAATATGTTATTTACATAGGATTGATACGTCTCCGTCGTATCTACTTTTCCTAACGTTTTTGCTCTTGTTTTGGACTCTAATTTGCATGATTTGAATGAAACTAGCCCGGACTGACGTTGTTTTCAGCAGAACTGCCATGGTGTTGTTTTTGTGCAGAAATAAAAGTTCTCGGAATGGAACGAAACTTTTTGAAGAATTATTTCAGAATATATAAAAAATAATGGAGCCAAGAACCACCGAAGGGGGGCCCTGGTTGAGCACAACCCACCAGGACGCGCCACCCCCTCCAAGCGCGCCCAGGTGGATTGTGCCCACCTGGTGGCCCCGCAGACCCTAACTCCGACGCTATAAAATCCTATTTTTGGAGAAAAAAATCAGGGAGAAAGTTTTATCGCGTTTCACGATACGGAGCTACCGCCACCTCCTGTTCTTCATCGGGAGGCCAGATCTGGAGCCCGTTCGGGGCTCCGGAGAGGGGAATCTTCGGTTTTCGTCATCACCAACCCTGCTTCATCGCCAATTCCATGATGCTCCCCACCGGGAGTGAGTAATTCCTTCGTAGGCTCGCTTGTCGGTGAGGAGTTGGATGAGATTCATCATGTAATCGAGTTAGTTTTGTTAGGGCTTGATCCCTAGTATGCACTATGTTCTGAGATTGATATTGTTATGACTTTGCCATGCTTAATGCTTGTCACTAGGGCCCGAGTGTCATGATTTCAGATATGAACCGTTTGTGTTTTCACCATTATATCTATGTTCTAGATCCAATCTTGCAAGTCATATTCACCTATTACGTGTTATGATCTGTAAACTCTGGGGTGACAATAATCAGGATATTTTCCAGTGATGATCGTAGTTTGAGGAGTTCATGTATTCACTATGTGTTAATGCTTTGTTCCGGTTCTCTATTAAAAGGAGACATTAATATCCCTTAATTTCCTTATGGACCCCGCTGCCACGGGAGGGTAGGACAAAAGATGTCATGCAAGTTCTTTCCATAAGCACGTATGACTATTTACGGAATACATGCCTACATTATATTTATGAACTGGAGCTAGTTTTGTATCGCCCTAGGTTATGACTCTTATATGATGAATATCATCCAACGAATTCACCGATCCAATGCCTACGAATTTTCCACATATAGTTCTTGCTAAGTTACTACTGCTGATGTTACTGTTACACTTGCTACAAAATCATTGGTATCACTGTTACCGCTACTGCTACTATCATCACTACTATCAAAACTATCATATTATTGTGCTACTGATCATATTGCTGCAGATATTTAATCTCCAGGTGTGGTTGAATTGACAACTCAACTGCTAATACTTGCAAATATTATTTGGCTCCCCTTGTGTCGAATCTATATATTTGGGTTGAATACTCTACCCTCGAAAACTGTTGCGATCCCCTATACTTGTGGGTTATCAAGATCTTTTTCTGGCGCCGTTGCCGGGGAGCATAGCTATATTTGTTGAGTCACTTGGGATTATTATCTATTTATCACTATGAAGAATCGGAAGGATACCAAGAGTAAGATCGTTCCCTCTAGGACGAGGGGAGGTAAGGAACTGCCATCACACTCTGCACTTGATTCACCTTCTGTTTTGAGTAGACTTGCAACCCCACCACATGCTATTAATCCTGATATGTCGCAAGTTATTGATGATGCTACTTCTGCTATGAATGCTACTCATGATGATGCTAGTACCTTGCTTGATGATAATATGCCACTAGGTGAATTTCTTGATGAACAAATTGCTAGAGCTAAAGATATTGAGAATGCTGAAACTGATGAAATTATTGAAACTGATGAAGTACTTGAAACTGAAAAATCTTAAAACACCTATTAGGCCTAGCTCTCCTAGATATGAATTGCCTAAGA
This sequence comes from Thinopyrum elongatum, assembly GCA_011799875.1. NCBI lineage: Eukaryota > Viridiplantae > Streptophyta > Magnoliopsida > Poales > Poaceae > Thinopyrum > Thinopyrum elongatum. The sequence continues at coordinate 443,277,427 of CM022297.1, read as the reverse complement.
TACCTGAAGGATATGTTATGGATGAGGAGATAGCTAGAGATTTTCTTACTTGCAGTGATAGAGATGATCTTAAGAAATTACTATGCAAACTAAAAGAAAAATCTTTGAATGCTAGAATGAAATGTGATCCTAAGTTTGCTACTTCACATATCTTTGTTGATGATAAGGATTATGAATTATCTTTCGACCCAGAGTTAAGTACTTCGGTTGAATCTGATCCTTTCCATGGCTATGAAACTGAAACTGTTGTGGCACACCTTACTAAATTAAATGATATAGCCATCCTATTTGCTCATGATGAGAAGATTCGCTACTACTATATTCTCAAATTATTTTCGTTCTCATTAAAGGATGATGCTAAGATATGGTACAATATTCTTGCTCCTGGTTGTGTGCGTAGTCCCCAGGATATGATTTATTACTTTTCTGAAAAATATTTTCCTGCTCATAAGAAACAAGCTGCCTTACAGGAAATATTTAATTTTGTGCAAATTGAAGAAGAGAGTCTCCCACAAGCTTGGGGGAGGCTTCTCCAATTGCTTAATGATTTGCCCGATCATCCTCTTAAGAAAAATGAAATACTTGATATCTTCTATAATGGACTAACCGATGCTTCTAGGGACTTCCTAGATAGTTGTGCTGGTTGTGTTTTCAGGGAACGAACTGTTGAACAAGCTGAGGAATTATTGAATAGTATATTAATAAATTATGATGATTGAACTTTTCCTGAATCACCGCCTAAACACACTCCAAAGAAGAGGGGTATCTTATATCTCAGTCCTGAAGATATGCAGGAGGCAAAGAAAAATATGAAGGAAAAAGGTATTAAAATAGAGGATGTTAAAAATTTACCTCCTGTTGAAGAAATACATGGACTTGACACACCACCACCTACAGGTAAATTCTTTAATGAAATTTGATGAAAGTGACATCCCTTATAATAAACATTCTAGTCAATGCCTTTATGAGTTTGACAACTACATTAGAAAACAAGATCACTTCAATGAAAATATTATGAAACAATTGAAATATAATTCTAATATGATTGCTCGCTTGAGTGACTTGTTATTTAGAATTACTAATTATGTAAGACGTGTAGGAAAACATGCTTCTATGGTTCAAACTCAACTAGAACAAGTTGCTAAATCTCAAAAAGAGTTGCTTAGTGAAATGAATAATAATATGAACGACTTTGCTGTTAGAGTAGCAACTAGAGGAGGTAACATGACTCAGGAACCACTTTATCCTGAGGGACACCCTAAAAAAACTGAACAAGACTCTCAAAGAATTAACACTGATGCACCTAGTTCTTCTAAAAAGAAGAAGAAAAAGAAAAATGATAGGACTTTGCATACCTCTAGTGAACCTGAAGTAGAAAAACCTCCTGATAATAATAATAATGTTTCTATTTCTGATGCTGAAACTCAATCTGGTAATGAACATTCATTCAGTGATAATGAAAAAGATAATAATGATGTTCATGAAGATACTCAACCAGACAAGGATAAACCACCAGATAATGATGTTGAAATAGAATCAGCTGTTGATCTTGATAACCCACAACCTAAAAATAAAAGATATAATAAAGGAGACTTTGTTGCTAGAAAACATGGAAGAGAAAGAAAACCATAGGTTCAAAAACCCATGCCCTTTCCACCTAAATCAACTAAGAAAAAGGATGATGAAGAATTTGAACGCTTTGCTGAAATGCTTAGGCCAGTCTTTTTGCGCACTCGCTTGACTGATATTTTAAAGATGGCCCCTTATGCAAAATATATGAAAGACATCATCACTAATAAGAGAAAAATACCTAAAGCTGAAATCTCCATCATGCTTGCTAATTATTCTTTTAAGGATGGAGTACCTAAAAAACTTGGAGATCCGGGAATACTAACTATACCTTGCTCCATAAAAAGAAATTATGTTAAAACTACTCTGTGTGATCTAGGAGCTAGTGTTAGTGTTATGCCTGTCTCCTTATATAAAAGACTTGATTTGAATAAACTCACACCTACTGAAATATCTTTGCAAATGGCTGACAAATCAACTGCCATACCTATCGGTATTTGTGAGGATGTGCCCGTTGTTGTTGCAAATGTTACTATCTTAACTGACTTTGTTATACTTGAGATGCCCGAGGACGACAACATGTCGATTATCCTTGGTAGACCCTTTTTGAATACTACAGGGGTTGTTATTGATTGCAATAAAAGCAAGATCACTTTTCATATCAATGGTAATGAGCATACGGTGCACTTTCCGAAGAAACAATTCCAAGTGAATGATATTAGTGTTATTGAAAAATCTTCGACACTCACTATTGGAAGTTTTCAACTACCTCTACCTACTGCCAAAAAGAAATATGAAATGCTTATTGTTGGGGACATGCATATCCCCGTTGAGGTAACTTAGTGTTTTACGAAAGTTCTTCGGTTTCATGATAATCGAAGGTGGTTGTTAATAAGACTTGATCAACCTTATTAATGGATCATCTTTAAGAGGTATGAAGTTGATGAATTTAGTAAGCACAACCTTCTGCTCCCAACTTTTGTTCTTTGTTTTTCCTAGTTAAATAAAATAAAATACCATATTTTGTCTATTTCCTGAATTTCTCTTGAAATAAAAAATGACCCAAAAATAAAAGTTCTCAGAATGCCCTGAAATTTTAATATGATTTTTTCTGAATATTTCTGAATTTCTGGTATAAATAACATCAGAGGGGGGTGTACCAGGTGGGCACAATCCACCCGGGCGCGCCAGCAGCCCCAGGCGCGCCCTGGTGGGTTGTGGTCCCCACGTGGGTTCCCTCACTTATCTCTTTAGCCCATGTCATCTCCTACCTCCAGAAAAAAATCACCATAGCTCTCTCTTTCTCTCGTGTTCTTGCTCTCAAACCCGCGGATTTCGATCTCTTTGCTCAAAGCTCCGTTTTTCGAAACTGTTTTGCGGGATCGCTACTTGGTATGTGACTCCTCCATTGCTCTAATTAGTTTTTGCTTTAGTGGATTATATTTTGAATAATTAGCTACTCTTGGTGCTGCTGTAGATGAGCTTGCATGTTGAATTCTTAGAGTTCTAAGTAGTTTGAATGCTTAATATGGCCTCTATGCCTCCTTATGAGTAGTTACTATCAATCTTGTTAAGTTTTGTTGACAAAAATTTTGTGGACTAAATTTTTCAGAATTTTATCTATAGGAATAAGATGAGTTTCTTTAGGATGTTTGCCTCCAAGAAAAATGCTAAGGGAGTTATTGGGGAATCATCGGACAATGACCTCCATACTCCAAGAAGGACGGAGGTGCGGCTGTGCGAATGGCCGCATAACCTCTTCATGGATGCAGCCGGGATCCGTCAAGAGTTCGCCCAATTCGCTGCAAATGCCGGGCTAACCGACATCATTACAGCTGAGTGTGAACAATACCATCTTCTTACAAATTCCTTTGTGCAAAATTTTCATTTCCTAAGTAGGAATAATCCCCCTGAGGTGCAGCTTAATTTATATGCTGAAACCCGTCAGATGCCACTCACTGACTTTTGCGATATATGCTTGATCCCTTCTGACGGGAAAATAAGAGAGCCTAGACCTGCAGAGTTTGATGGCTTTTATCGTACTCTGACAGTGGGAGATGAGAGAGGGGTGTCGAGTGTTACCGTCACTAGCTTGCAGTTTCCTTCTGTGCATTATTTTCCTCTATTCATTGCTAAGTGTTTAATTGCTAGAGAGAAGGTCGGTGCACTCAGTGCTCCTGACTTCGCCATCTTACACCGTGCACTATACGACGATAACACCTTTAGCCTCGGGGCCATTATTGCACACCGTCTGCACCTTAACAGAACCAAGGGCAAAATTCATGGCGGTATTTATGCTACTCGCTTAGCGAGTCACTTTAACGTTCAGATTTGCCAACATGATTATCTTCTGCCCAAGGTTTATTTGGATCACCAGGCGATGGTGGATCACCAGTTTACTGATGAGGCCGACTCTCTTAACAATATTCGTTATAACTTGGTTTACAGTGTAGAAACCCGTGATATTATCCCATTGCCTGCACCTACTTTGTCTATCGCCAGGGGAGGATACAGGGTCATGCCAGCGGACATTATTGCCTACCGGGACGCCCAGGCAGCAACAGAGGAGCCTCAGGAGTGGAACGCTCAGGTGCCGCCGTAGCACTTCGAAATGGGACCGGATGGCTACTACGAGTGGTGATTACCAAGTTAGGCCAAAAGCCTAAGCTTGGGGGAGTACGTATTTCCACCGACATTACATTCATGTTCGCACATTTCATTCCAGTTATCGGTGTTCACACTTTTTCATTGTATGATTCATGCTAGATTTATTTTCTAGTTTTCTTCTTGTGTGTTCGAAAAACTTTGAGAAAATCCAAAAAATGTTTCCTGCTTCTTTGTGGTTTTTCTTTCTAGTTAAGTTAGTTGTAGTATTAAAAAGAAAACCCAAAAAGATTTTCTTATTCTTTTTTTGCTTGTTGGGAGCTTTCCCGTGTAAATAGTTTTCTCATTTTTGTTTTTCTTTCTCTTTAATTTGCTTTTTTCAAGAAAAACTAAAAACTCTAAAAATATTTCAGTGTGTTTCTCTGAATTTCTTTTTTTTTATTGAGTCGTACCAAGGAGACGACCATGATGAAAATGTTGAGTGGCTCTCATATGCATTGATATTGATCTAACAAAGAGCCCATATTATCTTGTCCTCTCCTTTTTGAATAAAATGTTTGCAGATTCTAACTTAGTCCACGGCACTCTTGCACCATTATTATTTTCATATCATTCGGCCGTGCAAGTGAAAGGCAATAATGACGATATTTGATGAACTAGTTGTGGCAGAGAGAAACGGGTATGAACTCAACTTGTTCTGTTTTTGTAAATATGTTTAACCTAGTATCCATGATTCAGCATATTATGATCAAACATGTTTGCAATGAAAATTAGAGAGTATAGTTTCTCATGCCATGCTTAAGTAGCTAGGAGTGGATAATGATTTATCTTGGATGTCAACATGCATTAAAATGATTGTGATGTAGTATGATAATATGGTATCCTCCTCTGAATGTTTCAAGTGGCTTGACTTGGCGCATATTCATGCATGTAGTTGAATCAAAACCAACATAGCCTCTACGATATTTATGTTCATGGTGTCCATATCCTACTCATGCTAGTATTCAATGTTAATTATGCATAACGCATGTTCATGACCGTTTTCACTTTATAGCTGGCCGCTTCTCAACCTATTTGCTAGCCTTCGCCTGTACTAAGCGGGAATACTGCTTGTGCATCAAAATTCTAAAACCCAAGTTATTCCAGATGAGTCCATCATATCTACCTATATGCGGTGTTACCCTGCCGTTCCAAGTAAATTTGCATGTGCCACCTCTAAAAACTTTAAATAAACTTCTGTTTTTGTGTGTCTAGATTGTTCATAGAGCGACAGGGGGTAGTCGGTATCTTCCATGCTAAGCGGGTTATTCTCATGATGAGTGTTTATTCACTCGTCCTTACACAAGAGGGGCGGTAATAGGGATTCCCAGTTCCGAAATCAAAAATTGCAAATAATTAAACAAAACTCCTCCAGGACTGATGTTGGTATGGACGGTACCCGTGGATTCAGCTAGCCGTGAAGTGTGTTTGTTGGTGGAGGGGGAGTAAACCTTTACTTTTATTGATTGGGAACCGCCACTAATGTGTTTAGCATGGAAGATATTGATAACTTTTGGTCGTGACGTAAACAGGAAGGGTGCATTTCCCAAAATTATATTTATCTCTGTTTTAAAAATCTGAGCTCTGGCACCACTGCAAATCCCTGCTTTCCTCTGCGAAGGGACTATCTATTTAATTTTATGTTGAGTCATCACCTTCTCAAATAAGCGCCAGATCTGAGAGCAATATTGTCATCCTCATGCATTGTGCATAGTTAATGTTGGATGCATCATGACTGGATCTTTTCTACCATGAATTACAATATTTAGTCGCTTCTTAAACTTTGGAGATGCTCTGCATTTATGTTTTGCGGTCTCAGAAAGGGCTAGCGAGATACCACTGTTGTCATATTATATCACGGTTGTTTTGACAAAGTGTTGTCGTTTGAGATATTTTATTATTGCTCGCTAGTTGCTTATGCCATTGATATGAGTTAATATAATTTCTAAGAGTTATTGTTGACATGGTTAGTCATAATCTTTGCTGAAAACCTGGGTGCTACTTAAGCTTATTTATGTAAACAAGAACAAAAGAGTTCGTAAAAGTTTTTCTTTTTCACTTTCAGTTTCTCAACTGAATTGCTTGAGGACAAGCAAAGGTTTAAACTTGGGGGAGTTGATATGTCTCTGTTGTATCTACTTTTCCTAACGCTTTTGCTCCTGTTTTGGACTCTAAATTGCATGATTTGAATGAAACTAACCCGGACTGACGCTGTTTTCAGCAGAACTGCCATGGTGTTGTTTTTGTGCAGAAATAAAAGTTCTCGGAATGGAACGAGACTTTTTGGAGAATTATTTCAGAATATATAAAAAATATTGGAGCCAAGAACCACTGGAGGGGGGCCCCTGGTTGAGCACAACCCACCAGGGCACGCCACCCCCTCCAGGCGCGCCCAGGTGGGTTGTGCCCACCTGGTGGCCCCGCAGACCCTAATTCCGACGCTATAAAATCCTATTTTTGGAGAAAAAATCAGGGAGAAAGTTTCATCGTGTTTCACGATACGGAGCCGCCGCCACCTCCTGTTCTTCATCGCGAGGCCAGATCTGGAGCCCGTTCGGGGCTCCGGAGAGGGGAATCTTCAGTCTTCGTCATCACCAACCCTCCTTCATCGCCAATTCCATGATGCTCCCCACCGGAAGTGAGTAATTTCTTTGTAGGCTCGCTGGTCGGTGAGGAGTTGGATGAGATTCATCATGTAATCGAGTTAGTTTTGTTAAGGTTTGATCCCTAGTATCCACTATGTTCTGAGATTGATATTGTTATGACTTTGCCATGCTTAATGCTTGTCACTAGGGCCTGAGTACCATGATTTAAGATCTGAACCGTTTATGTTTTCACCATTATATCTATGTTCTAGATCCGATCTTGCAAGTCATATTCACCTATTACGTGTTTTGATCCGTAAACCCCAGGGTGAAAATAATCGGGATACTTTTCGGTAATGACCGTAGTTTGAGGAGTTCATGTATTCACTATGTGTAATGCTTTGTTCCGGTTCTCTGTTAAAAGAAGGCCTTAATATCCCTTAATTTCCTTATGGACCCCGCTGCCACGGTAGGGTAGGACAAAAGATGTCATGCAAGGTCTTTCCATAAGCACGTATGACTATTTACGGAATACATGCCTACATTATATTTATGAACTGGAGCTAGTTTTGTATCGCCCTAGGTTATGACTGTTATATGATGAATATCATCCAACGAATTCACTGATCCAATGCCTACGAATTTTTCACATATTGTTCTTGCTAAATTACTACTGCTACTGTTACTGTTACACTTGCTACAAAATCATTGCTATCACTGTTATCGTTACTGCTGCTATCATCACTACTATCAAAATTATCATATTACTGTGCTACTGATCATATTGCTGCAGATATTTAATCTTCAGGTGTGGTTGAATTGACAACTCAACTGCTAATACTTACAAATATTCTTTGGCTTTCCTTGTGTCAAATCTATAAATTTGGGTTGAATACTCTACCCTCAAAAACTGTTGTGATCCTCTATACTTGTGGGTTATCAAGGACATGCCTCGCGATAGCACCCACAAATCGTACAACAAAATCTACGCAAATGAAGGGCACAGAGCTCTAAGACAATGCCTTCAAGAAGGAATTGCCAATTGGGTGGTACAACCAGATGTAAGACCAAGGGCTATCACCCCGAAGCAGATCTTCGAACCAACACCTTTCACAAGATAACTCACGATCTAAAAAAACTTTTTTCCTGCCCACGCAGCTGGGAAAACCTTATGTGTCGCACGTGTCGGCAAATAGTCGGAGCATCGCACAGTGCGCCCAAGAATGGGGCGGCCCGTTTTCCTTTTTACGGTGTTCTGTTTCTATTTTTCTTTTTCTGTCCCTTTCTTTCTTTCCTGTTTCTTTTTGCCCTTCCAAGTTTTTTTACTCTTTAAAATTCAAACTTTTCAAAAAAAGTCTAAAATTTCAAAAAAAAATCAAATTTTGGAAAAATGACCAAAATTCCAAAATTTTGTTCCTGATTTGAAAAATGTTTGGAAATTGAAAAAAAACAGGTTCCCATTTTTATAAAATGTTTATGTTTTCCAAAATTGTTCGATATTTCTAAAAGAAAAAATACATTTTAAAAATGCTCCAAAATTGAAATATATTATTGTTTTAGTGAAATGTTCGCAATTCAAAATAATGTTTGTGTTTTAAAAAATGCACATTTTTCTAAAATTGTTTTGAATGTTCAAAACATGTTGACGTTTTCAGAAATTGTTCACAAATTTCAAAAAATGCTTGTGTTTTTTATAAAAGGTTCATGTTTTAAAAAAATGTTGTTGAATTTTAGAAAATGTTCCCGTTTGAAATTTGTTCTTTTTCTCAAAATGTATGGAATTTTCAAAAAACTTTTCGCATTTTTGAAAATTGTTCAAGATTTCATAAAAAATCATGTTTCCAAGAATATTCGGCATTTCATCATTATTATTATTTTTTGATAAGTTCAAAAAAATCAAAAAATGTTTCTAATCTGGCGATGCAATATGTTCATAAATATTTGCATTGACCTTTGGTTAGCAGGATGTGTTTGTTCGAATGGCTTGCAGCACTTGGTTGGGTCTTTGAGGTCGTGAGTTCGGTCCTCCAAGTTGTCTTTTTTTGGATTTTTACTCGCGCCTTACAAATACAGGTCATTTCGGTGCCTGGGCCTTTCACAGCCCACGCAACTTAGCCGGCCCAACTACATGGGAAATAGATTTTTACTCGCGCCTTACAAACACAGATCATTTCAGTGCATGTGCCTTTCACAGCCCATGCAACTTAGCCGGCCCGACTACCTGGGAATTTTTTTTTGCTCACGCCTTATAAACATAGGTCGTTTCGGTGACTGAGCCTTTCGCAGCCCACGCAATTTAGCCGGCCCAACTACCCGGAAAATAAGGCAAAAATAATTTAAATAGTCCCACATTTCTCCTTTACATACAATCGTACCAATGTATATACGTGTGCGAAACTAAATGTAATAAGCTGGATGAAGGATGTATTAATTAAGTTGGACAAAGGATGGATGGATTTGTACGTGAGCTAGCTGAAAAAAGACCCTGATTTTGTTTAAGGAATTAACTCCAGTACATGAGCTAGATGGATGGATTGCTACGTGAACTAGCTACAAAAGGACCCTGAATTTTTTGAGAATTGCTACCCGAGGAAAAGAAAAGAGAAGACCCGACTACGTGAGTTAGATGCATGGAAAAGAGAAGACCCGACTCACTCCCATATTATGAAACTTCACACCTTAAATCCCCTCGATCAATAAACGAAAAAAAAAAAAGCAGAGTAGAATTAACTCCAGTTGTACTATATCGATGGCTTGTACACGGAAAAGAGAAGACCCGCCTCACTTTCATATTATGAAACTTCATACCTTCAAATCCCCTCAAAAGAATGAGAAAATAGATTGAATAATTCGCAGGCTTTCTCTGACGTGTGATGACCTAACAAAATCCTTAAATCCCCTTGATAATGAACCTAAATAGCGGATTGATTACTTCACACGCGGCGAACCTAAATGTTCCTTCTCGGCGTGCACACATGGTTTTGCTTGACATATAATTCTCACTAAATTTAAATGCACACTATTTTTTCTCGCGTTACAACGCACGGGCTTATGTGCTAGTATGATACTAGTGTTAAATAGCTGCGGTCTTCCTTTTCCTTTTTTGTTTTAACTGCGGTTGTTATGGGTCTGCTCTTGTATGTCGTCTGCTGTTACAAGCCTGGGGTTGTAATCCTAATTAATATAACTTGTGTTAAACCTCTTCCGGCCGTGCATCCCTTGAATTTTCTTCATGCTGCGTTAATTACAATTGCAGACCAATAGAAGTTGGCTGTAAATTGGGTAATAAACAGGCCTTAAAAAATATATTGCCGGTATAAATAATCAGAAACGGGAACCGTTATGTACTGTCATCTATGCTTAGCATGCATGGTCCTGTTGCTTAACAAGGCCGTCTGTTTCGGCTGATGTACATCGAGTGGGGTGGTGGCGCAGTTGGCTAGCGCGTAGGTCTCATAGCTGAAAACGTGAGCGATCCTGAGGTCGAGAGTTCGAGCCTCTCTCACCCCACACTTGAAAAAAAGACCATCGTAGTGATGAGAAGCTCTGTGACAACTTGGGTCGTCACATCCTACACCTGAATCATCAGGTGAAGCGAGCATGTCTGAACCTTGGTCTTCTTTTTTTGGTGTTTTGGTGAGTGCTTTTTTTTATGTACATTTATGATGAGTGCTGGTTTATGGCATATCATCGGTGGATGGTTCAGGCTGCAACTTTTGCCGGGGTCAGTCAGTATCTTTGAATGTATTTATCTCATGTTGATATGCCATAAACCAGCACTCATCATAAATGTACATAACCTGCTGCCTGTTGGTGCAACCTGCTGCCTCTCTCACCCCACACTTGAAAAAAAGACCATCGTAGTGATGAGAAGCTCTGTGACAACTTGGGTCGTCACATCCTACACCTGAATCATCAGGTGAAGCGAGCATGTCTGAACCTTGGTCTTCTTTTTTTGGTGTTTTGGTGAGTGCTTTTTTTTATGTACATTTATGATGAGTGCTGGTTTATGGCATATCATCGGTGGATGGTTCAGGCTGCAACTTTTGCCGGGGTCAGTCAGTATCTTTGAATGTATTTATCTCATGTTGATATGCCATAAACCAGCACTCATCATAAATGTACATAACCTGCTGCCTGTTGGTGCAACTGAAAAACAGATTCTTGGTTCGGAGCATGTGCGAATGGCTGAACCAATGGCTAGAATTACCATGTTGCTAGAGCGTCACCGGCTCACCGCTCTTGTGTTCTTCTTGTATCTGCCTATTGATTCAAGCATTGATCTGACTACTACTCCTAAGCGCTCTTATATTCTTTACGGAGGGAGTACCACATAACGTTCAAACAAATCCGAAAGGGTATTTGCGTGTGAAAGCTTCAAGACTGTTAGCTTCTTTCCCTGGCTGTTGCTTATGTAAGGTTAGAAGAAAATGTAACCAAGTAGTTGATCGTTTAGCTTCCTGTGCAGGGTACGACTGGAGTTTGCTGAACTTCACTCCGTTGCATGTCACCGAAGATGTTCAGTATGATTTATAGGTTCTATTTTAATCTATAAAAAGGTTGATATGCAATGAACGAAAAATCTAGGACCGGAAGCCTGCTTCGTATTAACCTCCTATGTGGGTTAGATTGTTCATTGCTACTGAGTAGAATTGTGTCCCATACTTGTCGAGATCTTCATGATTCAGCATTGGGTATACTTTGGCTCGATCCTCATGATTCAGTTGAATCTTGCCCAATGATGCGATGTTGTGTAACAGAAGTATATGTTCTCTGAAGTGCTGGCAGTACGGCCGTGCGTTGTATGTGCAAGCATGGTCCAATCGATTTTGACTCCAATAAAAACAAGTCCATGCACCTCGAATTCGTCATCCATGCTCAATAGATTAGGAAAACTATTCATCTTGTGCATTGAAGTGCATGATCCGAACAAGTATTCAGTTCATTTAGCTCCCGGCCTTGGAAGTGCCAAAAATGTACATCCTGCTCTCTGACGGCTCTATTGCTGTGTTACTACTATGCTATGCAAGTCCCTTCTTTACCGCCCTGCAAGTAAACAGTTCATGTGGGTTTCTTTGCAGACTTCAATTTGAATAGGAATGTCATAGGAATAGGAAAATCATACGAAGTAGTGAGATCACACGTATCTCAATTCCTATAGGGAAAGAGATGTCATTTGAGCCTTTTCACAATGTCTCCCAACTGCACCTCTCAATGCGAGTGATGCGTCCCTAAACACATCATAAACAATGCACCAAATGATGTATTGTGGTAGAAGATTATGATAATAATCTTGTAGCAATTAATCTGGCTCCAAGGAATAGGAAGACCTTCCGGCACACACATCACGACACTAGTTGAGCGTGAACCTCTTTACATTGGAATGATAAAGTTAACTCATAAACAACCTCCTTTTTGAAAGAAAAAACACAAAATGTTACTCTTATAATTACATGCACCGTATAAAATTAAGCACTTGTCCAGTGTCCTTGATTTTTCAGTTTACTACTCAACCCACTGACATGAGAAGCCTTCTTTGAGCTCAGTCACAGAGGTTGCAGCTTGCAAGCCGCAACAGAGTCGATTATCCAGGCGCTGCTCGCGGCTTCGCCACCAGAGGCGAATGCCAGGGCCTGGGCTTCATCGGCCTGCCTGCGGTGATCATTGTCATTGTCGCCGAGCTTCACCTTCTCCTGGTTCTCAACGCTGTACACGACGAAAACAGAGGAGCTGTCATCGAGCAGCTTCTGCTGGTCCCTTGAGACGGGCTTCCGGTGCAGAACCGTGCCGCCTGCCGCGACCAGCAGGTCCTGCAGGAAGCCTCTGTAGGTCACGGTGTAGTCTCCGTGGAGGTAGAACTGCATGCCGTTGAACAGCCTGGGTTGCTGCAGAACAAATGGACAGTTAACTGACTGATGTGGCAGTACAATAACAGTAGGGTGTATAGCAGTGTGAAATAAATAGTACCTTGTTGATCACTCTCTGTCTTCCTAACTTGGGACCCTCACAGACCCCATGAACATCCGTGGTGACTTCAAATTTCTGCTCGTCGGCAGGTTCCATGTCATCCATGCAAGCCTTAACCCCTACAGCAGTATAAAGCCAGCATTTAGCAACAAAGGGCATCAATTGATCAATATCAGTTCTGCTCAGATGGAACAGTTAGACCACTATCCACTTACAGTCGATGGAGACAATCCATTTGCCGTTCAAGATTGCCATTAGAAACTTCAGTGTGCGCTTGCAAGCGCCAGAGGGGTCAGTTGATGCAATAACATGGGTAACGCTGGGGCTCCAGCTCTTGGAAATAGGCACACCAGCTAATTTTGCAAATTCTGTTACGGCGCCCTGAGCAATTCGATCATTTCGTTTCAGTTAAAAATCATATGGAGCAAATATCATGGATTTGATAAGGAAAATAAGATGTATACCTTCTCAGCAGCAGAAAGAGCTGAACAGCAGAGAACCCACTTCTGTGGTGATCCTGATGGCCATTTCCAGTTATTACTGCAAGCTTGGCTAGATCTTACTTGAGATGGACTAAAAAAACAGTTGCCCTCCAGTAAGTAATCATACATATAGACCATTACAAGACCGTTTAAACAGCAGGTTCTGGGGATACCATTTTGGTGCTGTTATCCTTTTGGATTGCTTTTGTGGCTCAGAAACTTCCTTTGGCAACTTGGAAGACTGATGCAAAGGGCATAGCATCACAAAGTTTTCCTGACAATGAAAATAAATTAGAGAAATAAGGTGGTAATTTAGAACTTTGGCAAATGGCAAAGAGTTATTCTGATAAAGTTGAAATTGCTAGATCAGAACACAATATGAACTTACATTATCCCATCTGCATTCTGGGATCAATTTAGCACATGTGAAGTGGAAGCTTTTCCGACAACTCTTGTCAAAGCAACCAAGCGCCGCACCTTTAACTCCACAGCAAGCGCATTTGATCCTTTTGCTTCTAGTTAACTCGGGCGTAAGATTAAACACTGAATCATCTTCAAAGTAGACATCTGGAGCCCTATAGTAAAATAAAAGGTTATGATGAAAATTAGCTAGATATATCAAGAACAAAAATATTCTACAATACAATCATGTGTTGGAAAGGACAACAAACCACTCCATGCAGTTCTTGTGAGAATGTATGACATTAGCCCCTCCACCAAACTCTACAGGGACTTGTTTTCCATTATGGTAGTGAACCATCTCTCCAGACTCCTTCAAGAAAGTAGAGATATTTACCGTTCAGTACCAAGGATTTGGGAACATCGAGATAAGGCATTTGAAAATGATATGAACATACCTCTGTGATATCAGCAGACTGGCAGAAAGTACAGAAACATTTCTTCAGGAAAGTATTACCAGTGCAAGCTTGGAGCTTTCCAAAGTTTTTCATTTCTGAACAATCTGTTTGTTTGATACCTTTTGCACATTTGTTCTTAACTGATGCATCCATTGGTGAAGGAGCTGCACGTATTGCCTCACTACTTTGGCATCTACCAAGTAAAATGCTTGATGTATTTGCGCTGATGTTTGATTTCATGCTATCAAGCCCTATCTGACTATTCGTTTCTTCACTGAACTTGCTCTTTTTACTGCTCCTTTTACTTCTACCATCCAAAAGTTTGTGTTGGGTGCAACTTTTCATGAAGCTGTGGAGTAATGGCATTTCTGTTTCATTTCTAGAGACATCAGTAACTCCTATCTTTTCAGCATTGAGACCGTCAGGCATTTTTCTAACTCGCTTACTTCTTGGCTCAGAGTTACTCTCTGTAGTCTCGACTGTACTCTTCCCTGTTGTTCCCAGCTTCCTTGCACATTTCTTCTGTTGACCACTTTTATCCTTTTTCTGAGATCTTTCTGAGAGGTGTCCATCATGTACTTCGATCTCCAAACTATTTTCTCGAGGGTGAAATGTCCCCATGGAGTTATCATCAGAACAGCGAAATAGATTGATGTTGTTACCAGCCTTGTTTCTTCTACTTGAAGTATTCTTCTCTATAGTACTGCTGTTTTTCTCGCATGACTTTGCAGCAAGACTTTCAGTGATATTTGAATCTTGTTGGTTGGCATCAGCTTCTTTTGTGATGACCTCCAGCAACTTTGTCTTCCTGCTGTTCCCACCTCTTGCCTTCTTCCCCTTCTGCTTCATTTCTTTATTAGCATTGACAGGCTGAGCTGCATTATTTGTATGGCCTGACTCATCGAATGAACCACCAAGCTGTATATCTTCCTCGTCATCTTTCTCTGCTATGTGATCTAATATATCCTCAAATTTACCCTGAGCAGTCCAAACAGTTAAGTAAAATACATGCTAAATATAAAGTAGATGCAAATCAGATTATAAACAAGAAACAGGACGAAATGTACAGTGTGCCTGGCCACATGTAGTTTACCTGCTTTTTCCGTGGAGTAGAACGCAGCTCTGGAGAGCAAGGCCTCTGGGACCATTCAAAGATTTCACTATCAAAGGCATCTGGAACCACAGCTTTGCTCTGCAACTCAAATAGCTAACCATAAGCACAATTTATGCAAAGCTAGTAAGCACAAAATTTGAACAGGAAAAAAAACATAAATGTTCAGAAAACATACATTTGGAGTCGTGTTAGGAGGGGTTCCGGCATCAGAACCTTTGATGTCACTAAAGGTTGGTGCATTGTGACGCAAGGGCGTGGCCAATGATGGTGGTTCACTTAACGTTTCAACAGTGCCGCCTTCTGCATCCTCTCCTTCCCTTAACCAAAAAAAAGGTGACAATGAGAAACCTCCCAGTTTATCAGAGGCTGGTGCTTTATCTTTGCCTTCTTGAGCATCACCATTCAATTTATCTTTTGTCTCTTGAGACTTCATAATCTTCTGAGGTCTCATTGGCGTCTCAGATTCAGGGAATGGTGTCACATGTATTCTCTTGTTCGCAGAGAAAGAAGGCTTTTTAGTAGGACCAGATGCAGAAGCCACAGTAGACTTTTTTTTGTTCGCTTTCTTCTCGGATGATACCTTCTTCTTTTGCACTGTTGATTTTGGCAACGGTTTAGACTTTTCCCCACTGTTGGCATGCTTTGATCCATCTTCAAGATCAAGTAAGATTAATACAGTAAGCACAAGACTGAAGACTAATTGTCCTAAAAAAATCTGTAAAAGTTGATTTCAGCTTTACAGAGGCAAACAGACAACCACCCACCAGACAGCATGCTAAAATGGATACAACAAATGTGGTACAGACCCCAGCGGATGCAAAACAACCACATAATTAAACGGCCTTCAAAATTAATTTCACAATTGACCACCTTGTACATATGCTAGCGAACAAAAGAAGAGTTGATGCTATGCCAGAAAATTACCTGCAACTTGTGCCGCAGAAGTCACCTGTGTTGAGACAACATTACTTCCTGATGCAGCCTCCATGCTTTTCAAAATGCCGACCAAATTATCCATGTGTGGTGCTGGGCGTATTTCTACAAGCAAAACCAGGCTTTATAATGTGAGTTTTGTATTAGATTAAGATCAAGCCATCACGTCAGAACTTGCAGAGTTACAGTAAACACCAGCTCATCAAAATCAGTTCTGTGGAGTTTTAATAGTACCATGGTTTCGATTTTCGCATATACTCCCTCCGTCCCATAATGTAAGATAGTGTCAAAAAAACGTCTTACATTATGGGACGGAGGGAGTAGTTAGATAAATATTTAATTATTTCGTAAAGCAGACATATCATGCATGTTAACATTATCCAATCCTTAGAAGGTGAAGCATTTTTGTGCGCATGGGAAAACAATTCCGTATTTTGCAGACCAGCATTTTCTACACAAAACATATACTACTAGTACAACTTTAGCGGCCGGAGCAGACCCAGATAACAACAGGTACACCCACTAACCTCTTCGGCGGAACGGCACCTTGCACACAGGGCAGGTGGAGGAGGATTTCATCGACTCCGTGAGGCAATGGCTGCGACAAGGTTGGGAGCGCACACATGAACCCAGATCGGATAGTTTTACAGGGATGTTGCAACGGAGGGGAACGGGCAGAAGCCAGAAGGGACTCACTTGCAGAAGATGTGATTGCAGGTGACGGATACCGCCGATCTGAGCAGGCTCAGGCTGCCAAGATCAATTTGACAAACAAATCAAAATCAACAAATAGAGGGTGAATCGAACTGATGTCCACAGATCTAGGTAATGGCCACGAAGGACGGCGGATGAAACGAGGAAAAAAGGGCCGGCGGCGTACCAGATGGGGCACTTGAGCTCCCGTCCCATCTTCTCGAGGCTGCCCATGTCCGCCATTCCGATCGCTGGGTCTCCGGAGTCTCTGCGGGTCTGGGGATTTCCGGATTTTGTGAGGTGTGGGGGGAGGTGTTTCGGCCTTTCGGGGGCGGGGGATTTATTTATGTTGGCGGGAGTTTTCCCTCCAAGCTTTTCATTTCAATTTGGTTTGGTGCGCTGCGCTGCGTTCCCTTCCCTTCCTTCCTCGGGAAGGAGGCGAGCCGACCGACCGACCGACCAATGCGCCTTCGTGTCACTGTCACGTGGCCGTCGCTAGTGGCGCCGTGGCGGTAACCGGGTTTACTTTTTCCTCTTCTTTTCTTCTTTTTGCGGCATAGGCTTTGGTATGGGTGGCCCGGCTTGACGGCCCGAGCCCGACAGGCTTGGGCACCCCGTTTTCTCTCCGAGGGCCCGGCCTAAAAGCCGAATGTACTCAAAAATGATGGTCTTATATAGGAAAATGCCCAAAATTAATTGATATGTTATGTGAAATTCTGGAACCTGGATCAAATGTTTCAAATGTGTGTTGAATGTGGACGCGGTTAATTGGAATACAACTGAATTAGGTGAAACGTTACGGAATGTACCGAAATATTATTGAATTAAATATTTCAAATAAGGCTGGATGTTGTCGAAATGATAATGAATTGTGTATGAAACATCTTTGGAGATGCAACGGAACCATATTGTTTATGCGATATGCATTTAAAGACATTGTTGTCTCGTCATCAATAGTCGATGTTGGACAGGGGACCACCCGACCAAAAGGACGTTGCCTTACCTTGACTGCTTACCCCTTGTGCGACCAAAATGAGAGAGTCAATTTAGCACATCATCGTGTCATGTGCCTTTGCCTGATGGGTTTGGTACCGCATTCTTCAAATATTGGGCAGATTGCTATTGTTCCACAACCCACCACTGCTTCTCGGTTTGATGGTGTCAAGCTCTCAATCAAGTTCCCAAAGAACCTCGAAAAGGGCTTAACTCGGGGAAGATCTGGAGCTGATAATATGTAAAACCTTGCGGTCAGGAAAGATAGAAGACCACTGAGGGCATGCCACCGCTCGATCAAACTGTACTTTCACATTTTTATTACCTTCCTGCTTATTATTATAAGTCCAAGGAACTTCATGAAAACCCAAATCAAATAAATTGTATTCAGAGAAAACCTCACGAAAATCAGCCATATTTTTGTGTGATCGCTTGTTCCGAGAAAGGTTGCCAACCAACCATAAAACCACGGCCAGACCCAAGCAGTTTAATTCACCTTAACAGATCCCACATCACACACTTTTGGCTCGCCTTTGGTTCCCCATAGACAAAAACGTTTCTCCATTTAGTTCCAACACCATTGCAAATGTACATGTCAATGAAGTGTTCTTCATATTTTTTCAACTCCAAAGTGTAAAGATCATCCCAAAAGACCGCAAGTCCACCTCTGTTGCCTCGGATAGACACGGTAAAAACATTTTTCATACCCAAGCGATAACGCAAACTCGCAACATGTTCTTTATTTTGCCTTGTTTCGGAAAGAAAGATAACGCTGGGGCGATGTGTCTTTGTTAGGCACACAAGCTCTTGTACTATCTGAGGTCGACCCAAACCTCGGCAGTTCCAACAAATCATTTTCATGTCTCCTGACGGTACATTGATTTCTGACTATACATTGAGAAATATATATATGACACGTGTTAGATTTCTGGAATGTATCTGAAATTATTGTAATATGACTAAAATAATAGATGGGAATGTGAATATTTTGAATATGAAATAATCAATTTTTTAATTAGTGAAATATGGCTAAAATATTGTTACTTTTGAATCCTCTTTAACTTTTTTGAATTTTAATTGAAAATAAAGATTTGTGAAAAAATAAAAGTATATAAGGAAAAATATTATAATAAATAGTTCAAAATTTCCAGACAAAATAGAAAGTGACATTGTTTAAAATTCATCCCAATTAAATTGTAATCCAGCAAATGAAATTGTCTGGAAATGGAACATATAAACCTTGCTATGCTACCCGCATAGCGAAGGCACCTACGAGCGCTAGCGATTTTGGGGCGTCCGATGGTTTTACTGTGGTACGGTTTTACCTGCTGGCGTTACTTCAACCGTCAATTTCCATTGTACATTCAGTGCTTCATCGATGGTCAATGGCAGGTGGGCCTCGTCATGTGTAGGTCCAGCGAATGAAGTGGATGTACATGCAATTATGGGTGAGAGAAATACACTATGCAGGAGATGCGGTGAAAACCCTAGGAACCAATCCCCTCAGTCCTTGAGCCCCGCATCCCTCTCCACTTCCCATTCGCCAGCCCAATCCTTCCACCTCCCTCCTCCCCACCCCCACACCCACCCGGCGGCGCCTTCTCCCACCTCCCACGGCCTCCTTCCATGGCGGTACCCGACCTAATGGATCTTCGTCGTCTTCATTCTAGGGCCCGGTCAGCCGGAGCAGGTGGAGAGGAGTGGCAGATGCACGTGCTCTTGGGCGTCGCCGGCGAGAGAAGGCGGGGAGGAGCTCTGCCCAACCCTTTCATGGAGCTCGCTCAGCCACAGGCCGGCCGTGGTGGAGGAGATGGTGACGGCAGACGATGGCTCCCCATGATGAGGTGATCTCCCATACCCTCCTTCCTCTCACCTCTCCCTCGAGATCCCGTTCTGGAACGAGATGGATGAAGGTGACCACCCAGCTGGTTGACTCGCTGCCACGCGCAGGCCACCTCTCCCCGCACGTTGAGGTTGAGGCACACCGTCTTAGGAGCGTGGACTCAAGTGATGTTGAGAATCCTGGGAACAATCTTGTCATGACTGGTTTCTCATCTCATATAACTGATTGAGATCTAGAGAAGCGTTTTTCTACAGAGGGAGAGGTAATCTGTGTGGACATATTTGCTGAGGAAAATAGTGTATGCATATGAAAAGATTGCTAACAATTCCACTTCTTTATCTTGCTGGTTGTGCCACAGGTGATTGATGCAAGTATAGTACTTGATCCATGGACAAGGGTATCATGGGGATTTGGATTTATTACCATGGCTACTCTTAAGGAGGCAGAACGTTGCATCAAATATCTTAACTGTTCAGTGCTAGAAGTTCGTGTCAGAGAAGGTATTGTTAAAAGACAGTTAACTCTTTGATATTTGTCCATTCTCTTTCTACATGGAGGGGAATTAATATGTATAGATGAGCCTTCCAAGCTGAATATTTGAGTGTTCTTCTTGTTTGAAGATTTTTGTTCACAACAGTAGGTTGATGCCCGCAGCTGTTTGAAATCAAATTCAGAAGATACACAACCTAAGATCGACACATCCCTACCTGAACCAAAGGGTTGTACGCCAATCATTATTATTATTTTCAATGCTATTTGTGTTCTTCATATCCCCAATTAATTTATTCAGTCTTACTTTTGACATAAAATGCAAGTTGGCTTTGAACCCCTTCTCCACCACAGGCATGGTCGAACCCCAACACCGAGAAGGTATCTTAGCACCAAATCATCGCAAGAAGAAGGGGATGTGTTGCTATGCATGAGGTGTTAATACTTAATAAAGTTTTGCATTCTTTGTTCTGGTGGATTTGGTGCGTTTGGTTGCCATCTATGCTGAATTTATTTTCCTTAGATTGTTCTGGTGTTTTTGGTGCAAACTGATCAGGGAGGGCCTAGGAGTTTGTCAAGTTAGCCATGTATGCCTAATATAATTTTCTTAGATTGCTACTGCAATTGTATGATTGTGATCCCAGCAGGTCAAGACTACATTTTGTGTTGTTGAACCGAGATTCGCTAAGCTTGGCAGAGAGGATAACTATTTTTCTTTTGCAGATAACTGGGCTCTAAAAGATTCAATAGTTACATGTGGTTTTTGTATCTGCAGTTTGTTTGCGTGTATTTTTTTGAGGTTTTTGATGACCAGAATTATGAAATTTTCTTGGTTAAAATCTTTATATGTGGCATGATATCTGAAAACAAAATAGAGTAACAGCAGCGTAGCTAATTCCATTTTTTCGTGCATGATATAATTTAATCTCTAATGGATTTGAATGGCTTGATGTTTCCATTCAATTTTATATTTTTGCCATGTATCTTCCAATTAAACATACTGGATGACCAACATTTCATATTTGTGTCACTATCTTCCATTTAGTTGGAAACTAATAACCAAGGAAAGTATTTTCTAACAGTCGCAGGACCGCCTACAAATATTGACCAATAAATTATCCATCATATGTATCTTTTATCCCACCACCCCTATGTCATCCTCAAGTCAACCTCTCTCTCGTGCCGATTTGTTGCCTGACCGTGTAGCTGGGGGCCTGATGGGAGAATATCAGGAGATCATGGAGATAACCTAGCAATGGCCATTTGTCGGGTTGTTGTTGCCTTTGGGTTGCTCGCTGTATCGACTGTCTTGTGATTCCGCACCTGCTTGCCCTGCATATTTTCTATTTGATGAAATGTATACTAGCTAACTCCATGTTATTTTATCATTTTATTTCACTTTGCAGGTTCTACTGTTTGTGACGTGCTTCTTGTTGATCATTTGTTGTACTTTGGCTCATCAAGGTTTGTGGTGACGTACTTCTTGATCATCTGCTGCTTTGGTTTGCAAGGTTTGTGTTTTTCTTTCCTTACCGACGCCTTGTTTCCTTTTACATTCCTAATAATAGTTGGTTGATTGTTCTATTTGAAATTTCTAATGTGCACAACAAAATGCTTATTCAGTACTAATTTCTGAAACTCGGGGCCAATGCTGGTGTCAGGACCACTGATACGTCTCCAACGTATCTTTAATTTTTATTGTTCCATGCTATTATATTATCTGTTTTGGATGTTTTATATGCATTAATATGCTATTTTATATTATTTTTGGGACTAACTTATTAACCTAGTGCTCAGTGCCAGTTTCTTATTTTTCCTTGTTTTGACTTTTACAGAAAAGGAATATTAAACGAAGTCCAAACGGAATAAAACTTTACGATGATTTTTCTTGGACCGGAAGAAACCCACGAGACTTGGAGAGGAGGCCAGAAGCCCTACGGGAAGGCCACAAGCCATAGGGGCGCGCCCCAAGGGGGGGCGCGTGCCCCCAGGGCTTGTGGGCCCCCCGGAGACATTTCAACCCTAATTCCACCACTATATATTCTCAAATATTCTCCCTATAACAGAGGGCACACCCAAAATACATTTCCGCCACCGCAAGCCTCTGTTCCCGTGAGATTCCATCTTGGGGCCTTTTCCGGCACTCCGTCGGAGGGGGATTCGATCACGGAGACCCTCTACATCAACCTTGCTGCCCTTCCGATGATGTGTGAGTAGTTTAGCACAGACCTACGGGTCCATAGCTAGTAGCTAGATGGCTTCTTCTCTCTCTTTGATCTTCAATACAATGTTCTCCTCGATGTTCTTGGAGATCTATTCGATGTAATCTTCTTTTGCGGTGCGTTTGTTGAGATCCGATGAATTGTGGATTTATGATCAGATTATCCATGAATATTATTTGAGTCTTCCCTGAACTCTTTTATGCATGATTGAGATAGCTTTGCATTTCTATTCGATCTATCGATTTGGTTTGGCCAACTACATTGGTTTTTCTTGCAATGAGAGAGGTGCTTTGTGATGGGTTCAATCTTGTGGTGTCCTCACCCAGTGATAGAAGGGGTAGCGAGGCACGTATTGTATTGTTGCCATTAAGGATAAAAAGATGGGGTTTATATCATATTGCCTTAGTTTATCCCTCTACGTCATGTCATCTTGCTTAAGGCGTTACTCCGTTCTTATTAACTTAATTCACTAGATGCATGCTGGATAGCAGTTGATGTGTGGAGTAATAGTAGTAGATGCAGGCAGGAGTCGGTCTACTTGTCATGGACGTGATGCCTATATTCATGATCATTGCCTTAGATGTCTTCATAATTATGCGATGTTTCTATCAATTTCTCAACAATAATTTGTTTACCCACCATATGTTTTCTTCAAGAGTGAAGCCTCTAGTGAAACCTATGGCCCCCGGGTCTATTTTCCATCATATATTTTCAGATCTATAAAGCAAAAAACCCAAAAATACCTTGCTGCAATTTATTTATATTTACTTTAGTTTGCTCTTTTACTTACCTTTTATACCTATCTCTATTAGATCTCACTCTTGTTCGCGATCGTGAAGGGATTGACAACCCCTTTTTCGCGTTGTGTGCAAGTGTTTGTTAGTCTGTGCATGTGCATATATTGGAGACTTGCTTGTGCCTCCTACTGGATTGATACCTTGGTTCTTAACTGAGGGAAATACTTATCTCTACTTTGTTGCATCACCCTTTCCTCTTCAAGGAAAAAATCAACGCAAGCTCAAGAAGTAGCAGGAAGAATTTCTGGCGTCGTTGCCGGGGAGGTTCTACATCAAGCCTACCAAGTACCCATCATAAACTCCCATCTCTTGTACTTACATTATTTGCCATTTGCCTCTCGTTTTCTCTCCCCCACTTTTAAAACGTTTTCAGAAAAACGCAAAAATATTTGCCTTTTTTTCGTCTTCTTTCGTTCATCTTTTCGTTTGCTTGTGTGCTAGATTGCTTGCTTTGTTACGATATCTCATGAAAATACCAATTTGTGTGACTTTTCCAATACTAATAATAATGATTTTATTAATACTCCGATTGCTCCCGCCACTAGTGCGGTATCTTATGAAATTAATGTCGCTTTGTTGAATCTTGTTATGAAAGATCAATTTTCTGGTAGTCCTAATGAAGATGCTGCATCCCATATAAATACTTTCATTGAATTGTGTGATATGCAAAAGAAAAAAGATGTGGATAGTGATATTGTTAAATTGAAGCTATTTCCGTTCTCACTACGAGATCGTGCTAAAACTTGGTTTTCATCTTTGCCTAAAAATAGTATTGATTCATGAAACAAGTGTAAAGATGCTTTTATTTCCAAGTATTTTCCTCCCACTAAGATCATCTCCCTTAGGAATGATATAATGAATTTTAAGCAACTTGATCATGAACATGTTGCACAATCTTGAGAAAGAATGAAATTGATGATAAGAAATTGTCCTACTCATGGTTTAAGTCTACGGATGATCATAAAAAAATTATGCTGGATTGAATTTTGCATCTAGAAATATTTTAGATTCCACCGCGGGAGGTACTTTTATGGAAATCACATTAGGACAAGCTACTAAACTCCTAGATAATATTATGGCAAATTATTCTCAATGGCATACCGAAAGATCTTTTACTAGTAAAAAAGTGCATGTGGTTGAAGAAATTAATACTTCGAGTGGAAAGATGAATGAACTTATGAAATTGATTGCTAGTAAGAGTGCTCCTATTGATACTAATGATATGCCTTTGTCCACTTTGATTGAGAATAATAATGAATCTATGGATGTGAATTTTGTTGGTAGGAACAATTTTGGTAATAACGCGTATAGAGGTAATTTCAACCCTAGGCCATTTCCTAGTAATTACTCTAATAATTATGGTAATTCCTACAACAATTCTGATGGAAATTATAATAAAATGCCCTCTGATCTTGAGAATAATATTAAAGATTTCATTAATTCTCAAAAGATTTTTAATGCTATGGTAGAAGAAAAATTGCTTAAGATTGATGATTTGGCTAGGAACATTGATAGAATTTCTCATGAGATTGATTCTTTTAAGATTAGATCTATGCCACCCAAGATTGATATTAATGAGTCTCTGAAAGTTATTAAAATTTTTATTAATGAAAGTAAAGAGAGAACCGCTAGGATGCGTGCTAAGATAGATTGGCTAGAAAAAGCATGTTCTTCTAGTTTTTGTGATAATAATGATGAAGATCTTAAAGTGATTGGTGTGACTCATATTGAATATTTATTTTCTAATATAAAACTTGATAAACATGGGACTGGAGATGAGTCAACTTTAGCTAGAAGGCATCCCAATAATTTGGAGGGTGAAAACCTTAATGAAAAAATTGATAAAAGTGGGATTGGCAAGGTCAAAACTTTAAGTAGTGATGAACCCTCTCTTTTGGATTCCAAGGACTTTAATTGATAATTTCTCTTTAATAGATTGTATTTCCTTGTTGCAATCCATGCTTAATTCACCTCATGCTTATAATCAAAATAAAGCTTTTACTAAACATATTGTTGATGCTATGGTGAAATCTTTTGAAGAAAAACTTGAGTTGGAAGTTTCTATCCCTAGAAAGCTTTATGATGAGTGGGAACCTACTACTAAAATTAAAATTAAATATTATGAGTGCAATGCTTTGTGTGATTTGGGTGCTAGCGTTTCCACTATTCCAAAAAAAATTATGTGATGTGCTAGGTTTCCATAAATTTGATGATTGTTCTTTGAATTTGCATCTAGCGGATTCCACTATTAAGAAACTTATGGGAAGAATTAATGATGTTCTTATTGTTGCAAATAGGAACTATGTGCCCGTAGATTTTATTATACTTGATATAGATTGCAATCCTACATGTCCTATTATTCTTGGTAGACCTTTCCTTAGAACGATTGATGCACTTATTGATATGAAAGAAGGAAACATTAGATTTCAATTTCCGTTAAGGAAGGGCATGGAACACTTTCCAAGAAAGAAAATTAAGTTGCCATATGAGGCTGTGTTTGATAGCAAAGTGTCACTTAAACTAAAGTATTGAAAAACCACAGTATTTTTTTCTGTAGGTACTAGATACTCCGTTTTTTATATATCAAAGTATTTTGAAGTACTGTCAATACTTAGACATGTTTGGTCAGTGCTGTATGGAGCAAAGTAAATTAGCTAGCCATTTGATAGCAGCAGAGGCTATGGTTGGCACCGCGCTCGGCTAGCAGGTTGCAGCTGCACGAGAAGATAACATGAGGCGTTTCTTTCGCTAGCTCGGTTTTAAAAAAAAGAGGTCCATGGTTCTTTTTTAAATACAGAGAAAATACCATGGTTTTGCCAATACCACAGTATTAAAAACACAATTTTTAGTAATAGACAAACGGCTAACGGTAAATAAAACCATGGTAATCTCAAAAACTGTATTCTATAAATACTTAGAAAAAACTGAGCTATCAAACGGGGCCTGAATCTATTATTAGGGCCACTTATGGATTGCATACCAAAGATGACAATACCTACATCTATGTTTTATGCCTAGCTAGGGGCGTTAAACAATAGCGCTTGTTGGGAGGCAACCCAATTTTTTTTATTTTGTGTTTTTCGTTTTTGTTCCTGTTTTCTAATAAATAGACATTATTACCTCTGTATTAATTGTGTTTTAGTGTTTAAATTAGTGTTTGAGCCAAGCAAGACCTTTGGGATGCTTTGGTATATCATTGATTTGGTTTTGTTGAAAAATAGAAACTTTTGCGTCTAGTAAAAGAATTGTTTAAAATCACTAGAGAGTGAAAAAATTCTGAATTTTTTACAAACGATTTATATATGAATTTCCTACGTTTTCCTTTTTTTTTCAGAATTTTTGGATTTACATAAGTATGACTAATATTCTGGTTACTACAGATTGTTCTGTTTTTGACAGATTCTGTTTTCTATGTGTTGTTTGCTTATTTTGATGAATCTATGGGTAGTATTTGGGGGCCATGAACCATGGAGAAGTTGTAATACAGTATATATAATACCAATATAAATTTAGAATGAGTTAACAACAGTATCTAAAGTGGTGATTTATTTTATTATACTAACGGATCTTACGAGTTTTCTGTTGAGTTTTGTGTTGTGAAGTTTTCAAGTTTTGGGTAAAGTTTTGATGGACCA
Organism: Thinopyrum elongatum; assembly: GCA_011799875.1. NCBI lineage: Eukaryota > Viridiplantae > Streptophyta > Magnoliopsida > Poales > Poaceae > Thinopyrum > Thinopyrum elongatum. The sequence continues at coordinate 443,250,605 of CM022297.1, read as the reverse complement.
CGGAATAAGGAGTGGCAAGAGCCTAAGCTTGAGGATGCCCAAGGCAACCCAAGGTAATATTCAAGGACAACCAAGCATCTAAACTTGGGGATGCCCCGGGTGGCATCCCCTCTTTTGTCTTCAATCCATCGGTAAATTTACTTGAGGCTATATTTTTATTCACCACATGATATGTGTTTTGCTTGGAGCGTCTTGTATGATATGAGTCTTTGAATTTTAGTTTGCCACAATCATCCTTGATGTACACACCTTTTGAGAGGGACACACATTAATCGCGAATTTATTAGAATACTCTATGTGCTTCACTTATAATTTTTGAGCTAGGTAGTTGCTCTAGTGCTTCACTTATATCTTTTTAGAGCACGACGATTGTTTTATTTTATATAAATTGATGAACTCTCATGCTTCAATTATATTATTTTGAGAGTCTTAAAACAGCATGGTAATTTGCTTAGGTTATGAATTTAGTCCTAATATGATGGGCATCCAAGAGGGATATAATAAAAAAAATCATATAAGAGCATTGAATAATATGAGAAGTTTGATTCCTTGCATTTGTTTTGAGATATAAAGATGGTGTTATTAGAGTCATGCTAGTGAGTAATTGTGGATTGGTAGAAATAGTTGTGTTAAAGTTTGTGATTCCCGAAGCATGCACGTATGGTGAACCATTATGTGATGAAGTCGGAGCATGATTTATTTATTTTGATTGTCTTCCTTATGAGTGGTGGTCGAGGACGAGCGATGGTCTTTTCCTACCAATATATCCCCCTAGGAGCATGCGTATTAGTACTTTGCTTTGATGGCTAATAAATTTTTGCAATAAGTATGTGAGTTCTTTATGACTAATGTTGAGTCCATGGATTATACGCACTCTCACCCTTCCACCATTGCTAGCCTCTCTAGTACCGCGCAACTTTCGCCTGTGCATTAAACCCACCATATACCCTTCCTCAAAACAGCCACCATACCTACCTATTATGGTATTTCCATAGCCATTCCGAGATATATTGCCATGCAACTTCCACCGTTCCGTTTATTATGACACATACCATCATTGCCATACTGCTTTGCATGATCGTAAGATAGCTAGCATGATATTTTCATGCCTTGTCCGTTTTTTGATATCTTTGCTATGCTAGACCATTGCACATCCTGGTACACCGCCGGAGGCATTCATATAGAGTCATATTTTGTTCTAGTATCGAGTTGTAATTCTTGAGTTGTAAGTAAATAAAAGTGTGATGATCATCATTATTAGAGCATTGTCCCATGTGAGGAAAGGATGATGGAGGCTATGATTCCCTCACAAGTTGGGATGAGACTCCAGACTTAAAAAAAAGTAAAAAGAGCCCAAAATAAAAAAAGAGCCCAAACAAAAAAATGAGAGAAAAAGAGAGAAGGGACAATGTTACTATCCTTTTTCCACACTTGTGCTTCAAAGTAGCACCATGATCTTCATGATAGAGAGTCTCCTATTGTATCACTTTCATATAATAGTGCGATTTTTTCATTATAGAACTTTGCTTGTATATTCCAATGATGGGCTTCCTCAAATTGCCCTAGGTCTTCGTGAGCAAGCAAGTTGGATGCACACCCACTTAGTTTCTTTTTGAGCTTTCATACACTTATAGCTCTAGTGCATCTGTTGCATGGCAATCCCTACTCACTTGCATCGATATCAATTGATGGGCATCTCCATAGCCCATTAATTTGCCTAGTTGATGTGAGACTTTCTCCTTTTTGTCTTCTCCTCACAACCTCCACCATATTCTATTCCACCTATAGTGCTATATCCATGGCTCATGCTCATGTATTGCGTGAAAGTTGAAAAAGCTTGAGAACATTAAAAGTATGAAACAATTGATTGGCTTGTCATCGGGGTTGTGCATGATGAAATTTTGTGTGTGATGAAGATAGAGCATAGCCACACTATATGATTTTGTAGGGATAACTTTCTTTGTCCATATTATTTTGAGAAGACATGATTGCTTTATTAGTATGCTTGAAGTATTATTGTTTTTATGTCAATATTAAACTTTTGTTTTGAATCTTATGGATCTGAATATTCATGCCACAATAAAGAAAATTGCATTGATAAATATGTTAGGTAGCATTACACATCAAAAATTCTATTTTTATCATTTACCTACTCGAGGACGAGCAAGAATTAAGCTTGGGGGTGCTTGATACGTCTCCAGCGTATCTATAATTTTTGATTGTTCCATGCTATTATATTATCTATTTTGGATGTTTTATATGCATTAATATGATATTTTATATTATTTTTGGGACTAACTTATTAACCTAGTGCCCAGTGTCAGTTTCTGTTTTTTTCCTTATTTTTGACTTTTACAGAAAAGGAATATCAAACGGAGTCCAAGCGAAATAAAACTTTACGGTGATTTTTCTTGGCTGAAGAAACCCACGAGACTTGGAGAGGAAGCCAGAAGCCCTACAGGGAGGACACAAGCCGTAGGGGCGCGCCCCAAGGGGGGGGGGGCGTGCCCCCAGGGCTTGTGGGCCCCCCGGAGACCTTCCAACCCTAATTCCACCACTATATATTCTCAAATATTCCCCCTATACCAGAGGGCACACCAAAAATACTTTTCCGCCGCCGCAAGCCTCTGTTCCCGTGAGATCCCATCTTGGGGCCTTTTCCGGCACTCCATCGGAGGGGGATTCGATCACGCAGGACCTCTACACCAACGTTGCTGCCCTTCCGATGATGTGTGAGTAGTTTAGCATAGACCTACGGGTCCATAGCTAGTAGCTAGATGGCTTCTTCTCTCTCTTTGATCTTCAATACAATGTTCTCCTCGATGTTCTTGGAGATCTATTCGATGTAATCTTCTTTTGCGGTGCGTTTGTTGAGATCCGATGAATTGTGGATTTATGATCAGATTATCCATGAATATTATTTGAGTCTTCTCTGAACTCTTTTATGCATGATCGAGATAGCTTTGTATTTCTCTCCGGTCTATCGATTTGGTTTGGCCAACTAGATTTATTTTTTCTTGCAATGGGAGATGTGCTTTGTGATGGGTTCAATCTTGTGGTGTCCTCACCCAGTGACAGAAGGGGTAGCGAGGCACGTATTGTATTGTTGCCATTAAGGATAAAAAGATGGGGTTTATATCATATTGCTTGAGTTTATCCCTCTACATCATGTCATCTTGCTTAAGGCGTTACTCCGTTCTTGTTAACTTAATTCACTAGATGCATGCTGGTTAGTAGTCGATGTGTGGAGTAATAGTAGTAGATGCAGGCAGGAGTCGGTCTACTTGTCATGGACGTGATGCCTATATTCATGATCATTGCCTTAAATGTCTTCATAATTATGCGCTTTTCTATCAATTGCTCAACAGTAATTTGTTTACCCACCGTATGTTTTCTTCAAGAGAGAAGCCTCTAGTGAAACCTATGGCCCCCGAGTCTATTTTCCATCATATATTTTCAGATCTATGAACTAAAAAAACCCAAAAATACCTTGCTGCAATTTATTTATATTTACTTTAGTTTGCTCTCTTTTTTACCTTCTATACCTATCTCTATTAGATCTCACTCTTGTTCGTGACCGTGAAGGGATTGACAACCCCTTTTTCGTGTTGTGTGCAAGTGTTTGTTAGTTTGTGCAGGTGCATATATTGGAGACTTGCTTGTGCCTCCTACTGGATTGATACCTTGGTTCTTAACTGAGGGAAATACTTATCTCTACTTTACTGCATCACCCTTTTCTCTTCAAGGGAAAAATCAACGCAAGCTCAAGAAGTAGCAACCACCGCGATCACAAAGAAAGCCAAGTAGTTGCTGCTCCGCTCTCTACTGAAGAAGCATTTGTAGGTAACGTAAGGCAATATTCTTCTATTTGGTATTTTACTTTGTTATCAGCGACATAATAGATAACAATATATGCATTTGTCTCTGTTTTCTATCAGGTTATTCTATGTATAGGATTGTGCTTTTATGTATCGTTTCCTTCAAGCTGTCATTGCAACAGAAGATGAAGTGTATCTTCATGATCAGTAGATCCGTGTGTGATGCCGCCTGTTGTAGTTCTATCGCTACGCAGACATGTGCAAGAAATGCAAGTAATATAGTTTTGATGATTTCTAAGTGTATCTTGTGTATGTGCAGATAAAGCAGCCTTGTTCATAAGTGCTTTATCAAGTTCCTGTAAAAAAGCTTTCTAGATATACATTATGTTTACAGTTTCTATCGGCATCCCTAATCCCAAAGGTAATAATATGATTCCTTTATGTTGTTTGCCCAGATTCAGAAGTGAAATTTTGCTGTATATTTGCTTGCCGTGTGTACTGTAAATTCTAAGCTTTCTAGGCGTACATGTGCACATATATTTTTTAGGTATTGATATTATTTCTTTATGTTGTAAACTCTAAGTGTCTTGTAAACTCTAAGCTTTCTAGGTGTACATGTACATGTGTATTTTTTTAGGTAGTAATATGATTCCTGTATGTGGTTTGCCCAAATTCAGAAGTGAACTTTGCTATATATTTGCTTGATGTGTGTCATGTAAACTCTAAGCTTTCTAGGCATACACACACATGTGTATTTGTTAAATCATCTACCTTATGACCGCACAGACCGTTTAAACAAACTGTTGCCCCTTCTTCTATGTAACACCTATTTTTTATTGTCCATCAAGCCCCATTTCTTTGCGGTTGCAGCCATCTGATCACTGCACTGAATGAGTAAGTAGGACATTATTTATGATGGTCTTTCTTCCTTCCACGTCTCCACATATGCAATTTTTGTTTCAAGCAGCCCTAAGGTAACTTTTGAAATTGTTCCAAAAAAAGGGTACCATTTGAGATTAAAGGCCTTGGGAATAGGCAAGAGCTTTAAGCAATCTCACCTGAGACTTGCTACATCAGTTGTGTATGTGTGTTTCTTCTGATTTCAAAGATTAGGAGATAAACATATATATTTTCCAGTGAGACAGATAGGAGACTTGTTTGAGTGACCAGCCGATCAATTCTTATGGAAGAAGAATATTAATTTAGATGTGGAAACAAAAACATCAGTAAAATATAAAGTATGCCATGGCTATACATTATTGATTCGTTATTTGGTAGATATTGCATTTCCTTTTAATGATACCTTCACTTCTTTGGCAGATGCATGGTTCTGTTGATCAGGATTTTTTTCCTAAGCGGTGAGATCTTACGCTCTTGTCTTTGCCGATTTACTGGTTTACTCTTTTGCTACATGTTCTTAAATTATTGCTTTCTTGCTTTCTATTTGTGACAAATCCTTCGATGCAATAGACGAATGGTGTGTTTAAATGCATTGCTCTCGATGTATCATTCTTCTAGCTCCTACCGGTACTTCAGGCCACCATTTGTTTATCCATGCATTTTCAATATTTATGTGTATTTGGTTGCAACATATGTGTAGCATGTTTGCTTTTATGCTCTAGGCAGTTACCGTTGTGCCGGCCCTTTCTCTCTATGTGTTCGAAAAACCTGTAGCAACTGAATAACATCTTTAGTTCTATGGCGTGCCATCCTATTGGACGCCAGTTGTCCTTGGACGCCGGTTGTCCATGGCGTGACTTCCTTGCATGGTCGGGCTGAGGTATGCCATGGAGTTTAGTATGTTCTGATTTGGCCAAGAGTAACCATGTAAAGTAGCTACATTTCTTACATTCTATTAATATTTCCCTTCAACTCTTAATTGACCTTTTCCAACAAACTAAACTCGATATTTTTGTTAGCCCTAATTCCTGACTAGCTGCTAGATATTACTATTATCTTTTGATAATGGTAACATCAGTTTTTTGTATATGGATGTCATTTTTACATTGTTGCCATGAGTGCTTCGAATTGAATACATTGGCTATATGAATAATTTAGCTCTTTTTTCTTTCTCTTTTTTGAAAAATTGTCAGGAGCGCTATCATATCTATTAGGAGCCAGAAAATCAATCATAGGTTCACATCAGGTGTCGCACATACACTAGGCTTTGCCTAGGTTTATGAAGCTAAAAAACTAAATAAACATGAGTCTCCATCATCTTGAACCACCCTATGAAAGGACAAAGCTCTTTGCAGGTTTCTATTTTTCCCTAGCAGCCTTAGAGATTCTGAGGTACCTCCCAAGGTTTTTCCCATAGGATTTTTCCTAGGAAAGTATCATACTTTATTAGTTATGGTGTCTGTGGCAAAATTATTCTTAGTATGCATATGCAAGCTTTACTTCATGTGAAGTTTGTAGTGAAACTTCTCAAAGACTGTAAAAAAAGAACAGATAAGAAATATGCAACAGTACTACTTGGCTTCCTTGGTGGTGTAATTGCATTTTTTGCTCTTTTCTTCTGCAAATTCTCTACTGACCTTCATCTATCTCTTCTAGATAGCTAGCCTGGTGCCATGTTAGTACCTATGACAACTTTTAAAATGATCATGTAGACAAATGCTTCTAGCAACCAATTTGTTCTTCAGATTTTCTATTATGGTTCTTTATCAGGTTGCTTCTCTATGAGTTTGTGTGTGGTTCCTTCTCTCCTAGGGTGCACCTCTTCTCTTTGGCCATTGTGATTGCTTCTCTTATTGGTCCCTTCATTGGCAGTTGCTTGATCTATGAGTCGTTGTTGTAGAAGATTTGCAATTTTGTTTTTGGCACTTTGGTCTTTTGGGGTTCCTTTTTGTCACTGGTTGCTTGACGCACACTGGATCATCCTATCAGAGGGGTTTGGCTTACCTCTGTTTGAGAGGAGAAATCTGGAGGGATGGATGTTCAGATTTGTTCTATCGTTGGAGGAATGCCACTTTATTAGGTTGACATCTTCTTTATTATCTCTTTGCTAGGTCCACAGTCACTCAAACTCTAGGCTAGCTGTAGGTTTATTATTAAGGTAAAATGGAGGGAGATTGAGTAGGAGTGCCTTTTTATATATAAAATGGATTCAACAACCAACTTTAGCCAAGACCAAACCATCAACAAGGAAGTGTAACCTGGGATAGGTGTGCAGAAATCCTTGAGAAAAGAGACAAATCACAGTGAAATGCTACTTTTCAGGGATTTATTACGGTGTCAAATTTTCAGTACAAAACTCAAAATGTTTATGGAGAGAGGAAGTTGATTTTCTTATGATTCACATGCTTGATAAATGCACATTTTTTCTTTCATTTGTTTGTGTTTCTTGAAAGCTAATGCTGTTGCACATGCTTGCAGTGTCTTTTTTTACCTTTTCATTTTTGTTGGGAGAAAGATGACGCTCTTTCTTGGGAAATTGCTTAGTAGATAGAACAATAGTCACCTTACAAAGTTCTTCCACCAAATGTTTTTGTGTGTGCAACTATGATGGGTTTTCCTATTCATGTATTGTATAGTTTTATTCTGCAGAAGTGGGATGAAATACAAGAAGAAGAAAAAGTTAATTATGAGGACGGTGAAAGACTACATATCTTAGTTACCAGAAGCTGGGTGATCAAAGCAATCTATACATGATGCATCTCTGTCTATGTAGTTTTGCTTACCAGAAGCTGAGTGATCAAAGCAATTTACATGATGCATCTCTGCCTATGTAGCTTTGCTTAACATAAACTAATATTAATGACTTTGTTTAGGCCTATGAGCCTATCACCAATGTCGGGGGAATGACCCCCGGGTAGGCCCAAGACGGCGAAACAACGCTTCAAAACATCGGGGCGGCCGACGCCCCTCAGTCCGGCTGCTCCGGCCGGCTCGCCACCCGGCCGCTCCAAAGGGCTCCCCGTCCGGCTGCCCTGGCCGGCTCGCTACCCGGCTGCTCCAACCTGCTCCCCGTCTGGCTGCTCCAGCCGGCCTGCTACGCGAAGTCAACTGCGGCGTCCCATCCGACTCGACACCGACAAGACGGCCATACCACGGCCATGCCTGACCACTATTGCCGCATGGGCATGCACTGTTCATCCATCATCAGCGACATCATCTATAGTGTACAGCTTGAGATGTAAGCTACTCACCGTAGCTTACATCTCAAGCCATACACACCCATGCCCCTTGTGAAGGAAATATGCCCTAGAGGCAATAATAAAGTTGTTATTTTATATTTCCTTATTCATGATAAATGTTTATTATTCATGCTAGAATTGTATTGATCGGAAACCTAAATACATGTGTGAATACATAGACAAACAATGTGTCCCTAGTGAGCCTCTACTTGACTAGCTCGTTGATCAAAGATGGTTAAGGTTTCCTAACCATGGACATGAGTTGTCATTTGATAACGGGATCACATCATTAGGAGAATGATGTGATGGACAAGACCCATCCGTTAGCTTAGCATTATGATCGTTCAGTTTTATTGCTATTGCTTTCTTCATGTCAAATACATATTCCTTCGACTATGAGATTATGCAACTCCCGGATACTGGAGGAATGCCTTGTGTGCTATCAAACATCACAACGTAACTGGGTGATTATAAAGATGCTCTACAGGTATCTCCGAAGGTGTTTGTTGGGTTGGCATAGATCGAGATTAGGATTTGTCACTCCGAGTATCAGAGAGGTATCTCTGGGCCCTCTCGGTAATGCACATCATAAGAAGCCTTGCAAGCAAAGTGACTAATGAGTTAGTCACAGGATGATGTTGTTGGGAAACGTAGCATGCAATTTCAAAAAAAATCCTACGCTCACGCAAGATCTATCTAGGAGATACATAGCAACGAGAGGGGAAGAGTGTGTCTACGTACCCTCGTAGACCGAAAGCGGAAGCGTTTGATAACGCGGTTGATGTAGTCGAACTTCTTCTCGTTCCGACTGATCAAGCACCGAACGCACGACACCTCCGAGTTCTGCACACGTTCAGCTTGATGACGTCCCTCGAACTCTTGATCCAGCAAAGTGTCGAGGAAGTAGATGAGTTTCGTCAGCACAACGGCGTGGTGACGGTGATGGTGAAGTGATCTGCGCAGGGCTTCGCCTAAGCACTACGAAGATATGACCGAGGGTGTAATCTGTGGAGGGGGGCGCCGCACACGGCTAACAGATATTGTTGTGTGTTCTAGGCGCCCCCTCCCAATGTATATATAGGTGGGAGGGGGAGGGGAGCAGCCTTGGGCACCCCAAGTAGGAGGAATCCTACTTGGGGTTCCTATTCCAATTCGCCCCCCCTTTCCTTTTACCGGAGGGGGGGGAAGGGAAGAGAGGGAGGGAGGAAGGAAAGGGGGGGCCGAACCCCCTCTTCCTTCTCCCACTTGGCCTCCTTCCTTAGGGGGGGCGCGCCACCCCTTGTGCGCTGGTGTGCTCCCCTCCTATGGCCCATAAGGCCCATTATTCCCCCGGGGGGTTCCAGTAACCCCCCGGTACTCCGATATGTACCCGGTACACCTCGGAACACTTCCGGTGTCCGAATATAATCGTCCTATATATGAATCTTTACCTCTCGACCATTTCAAGACTCCTCGTCATGTCCGTGATCTCATTCGGGACTCCGAACAACATTCGGTCACCAAATCACATAACTGATATAATACAAAATCGTCATGAAACGTTAAGCGTGCGGACCCTACGGGTTCGAGAACTATGTAGACATGACCGAGACACCTCTCTGGTCAATAACCAATAGCGGAACCTGGATGCTCATATTGGCTCCCACATATTCTACAAAGATCTTTATCGGTCGAACCGTTATGACAACATACGTAATTCCCTTTGTCCATCGGTATGTTACTTGCTCGAGATTCGATCGTCGGTATCTTTATACCTAGTTCAATCTCGTTACCGGCAAGTCTCTTTACTCATTCTGTAATACATCATCCTGTGACTAAGTCACTTTGCTTGAAAGGCTTCTTATGATGTGCATTACCGAGAGGGCCCAGAGATACCTCTCCGATACTCGGAGTGACAAATCCTAATCTCGATCTATGCCAACCCAACAGAAACCTTTGGAGATACCTGTAGAGCATCTTTATAATCACCCAGTTATGTTGTGACGTTTGATAGCACACAGGTCATTCCTCCGGTATCCGGGAGTTGCATAATCTCATAGTCGAAGGAATATGTATTTGACATGAAGAAAGTAGTAGCAATAAAACTGAACAATCATTATGCTAAGCTAACAGATGGGTCTTGTCCATCACATCATTCTCCTAATGATGTGACCCCATTCATCAAATGACAACACATTTCTATGGTTAGGAAACTTAACAATCTTTGATTAACAAGCTAGTCTAGTAGAGGCTTACTAGGAACACAGTGTTTTGTCTATGTATCCACACATGTATCAAGGTTCCGGTTAATACAATTCTAGCATGAATAATAAACATTTATCATGAATAAGGAAATATAAAATAACAACTTTATTATTGCCTCTAGGGCATATTTCCTTCAGATGTATTACGCAACGAGTAAAGAGACTTGTCGGTAACGAGATTGAACTAGGTATAAAGATACCGACGATCGAATCTTGGGCAAGTAACATACCAATGGACAAAGGGAATAACGTATGTTGTCATAACGGTTCGACCGATAAAGATCTTCATAAAATATGTGGGAGCCAATATGAGCATCCAGGTTCCGCTATTGGTTATTGACCGGAGAAGTGTCTCGGTCATGTCTACATAGTTCTCGAACTCGTAGGGTCCGCACGCTTAATGTTCAATGACAATTTAGTATTATATGAGTTATGTGATTTGGTGACCGAATGTTGTTCGGAGTCCCGGATGAGATAACGGACATGACGAGGTGTCTCGAAATGGTCGAGAGGTAAAGATTGATATATAGGACGATAGTATTCGGACACCAGAAGTGTTCCGGAGTGTATCGGGTATTTATCGGAGTACCAGAGGGGTTACCGGAACCCCCTGGAGGAAGATATGGGCCATATGGGCCATGAGAGGGGAGCACACCAGCCCACAAGGGGTGGCACGCCCCCCTATGGTAGGAGGCCGAATTGGAGAAGGAAAAAGGGGGGTTCGGCCCCACTTTCTTTCTCTCGTCCCCCTTCCCTTTCTTCTCCGGTGAAAAAAGGAAAGGGGGGGCGCCACTTTGGGAAACCCCAAGTAGGATTCGGATCCTACTTGGGGCGCCCCCTGGCTGCCTCTCCTCCCCTCCCACCTATATATATGTGGGGAGGGGGCGCCTATAACACACACCATCAATTGTTAGCCGTGTGCGGCGCCCCCCTCCACAGTTTACGCCTCCGGTCATATCTTCGTAGTGCTTAGGCGAAGCCCTGCGCGGATCACTTCACCATCACCGTCACCACGCCGTTGTGCTGATGGAACTCATCTACTTCCTCGACACCTTGCTGGATCAAGAGGATGAGGGACGTCATTGAGCTGAACGTGTGCAGAACTCGGAGGTGCCGTACGTTCGGTACTTGATCGGTCGGAGCTAGAAGAAGTTCGACTACATCAACCGCGTTGTCAAACGCTTCCGCTTTCGGTCTACGAGGGTACGTAGACATACTCTCCCCCTCTCATTGCTATGCATCTCCTAGATAGATCTTGCGTGAGCATAGGAATTTTTTTGAAATTGCATGCTACGTTTCCCGATAGTGGCATCCGAGCCAGATCTATGCGTAGATGATATGCACGAGTAGAACACATAGAGTTGTGGGTGGTGATAGTCATACTGCTTACCACCAACATCTTATTTTGATTCGGTGGTATTGTTGGATGAAGCGGCCTGGACCAACCTTACATGACCACGTTCATGAGACCGGTTCCACCGACAGACATGCAACTAGTTTTGCATAAAGGTGGCTGGCGGGTGTCTGTTTCCCCTACTTTAGTTGAATCGAATTTGACTGCGGCCGGTCCTTGTTGAAGGTTAAAACAGCAAACTTGATAAATCACTGTTGTGGTTTTGATGCGTAGGTAAGAACGGTTCTTGCTAGAAGCCCGTAGCAGCCACGTAAAAGTTGCAACAACAAAGTAGAGGACGTCTAACTTGTTTTTGCAGGGCATGTTGTGATGTGATATGGTCAAGACATGATGTGATATACGTTGTTGTATGAGATGATCATGTTTTGTAAAAGTTATCGGCAACTGGCAGGAGCCTTATGGTTGTCGCTTTATTGTATGAAATGCAAACGCCATGTAATTGCTTTACTTTATCACTATGCGTTAGCGATAGTTGTAGAAGCAATAGTTGGCGAGACGACCACGACGCAACGATGGAGATCAAGGTGTCGAGCCGGTGATGATGGAGATCATGACGATGCTTTGGAGATGGAGATCAAAAGCACGAGATGATGATGGCCATATCATGTCACATATTTTGATTGCATGTGATGTTTATCTTTTATGCATCTTATTTTGCTTAGTACGGCGGTAGCATTATAAGATGATCCCTTATCTAAATTTCAAGGTATAAGTGTTCTCCCTGAGTATGCACCGTTGCGACAGTTCGTCGTGTTGAGACACCACGTGATGATCGGGTGTGATAGACTCTACGTTCAAATACAACGGGTGCAAGACAGTTTTGCACATGCAGAATACTCGGGTTAAACTTGACGAGCCTGGCATGTACAGACATGGCCTCGGAACACTGGAGACCGAAAGGTCGAACGTGAATCATATAGTAGATATGATCAACATAGACATGTTCACCATTGATGACTACTCCATCTCACGTGATGATCGGACATGGTTTAGCTGATTTGGATCACGTATCATTTAGATGACTTGAGGGATGTCTATCTAAGTGGGAGTCCTTAAGTAATTTGATTAATTGAACTTAATTTATCATGAACTTAGTCCTGATAGTATTTGCATATCTATGTTGTAGATTAATGGCCCGTGCTGCCGTTCCCTTGAATTTTAATGCGTTCCTAGAGAAAGCTAAGTTGAAAGATGATGGTAGCAACTACACGGACTGGGTCCGTAACTTGAGGATTATCCTCATTGCTGCACAGAAGAATTATGTCCTTGATGCACCACTAGGTGAAAGGCCTACTGCAGGAGCAGATGCTGATGTTATGAACATCTGGCAAACTCGATCTGATGACTACTCGATAGTTCAGTGTGCCATGCTTTACGGCTTAGAATCGGGACTTCAAAGATGTTTTGAACATCATGGAGCATATGAGATGTTCCAAGAGTTGAAGTTAATATTTCAAGCAAATGCCCGAGTTGAGAGATATGAAGTCTCCAACAAGTTCTATAGCTGCAAGATGGAGGAGAACAGTTCTGTCAGTGAACACATACTCAGAATGTCTGGATATCATAATCACTTGACTCAGCTGGGAGTTAATCTTCCAGATGATAGTGTTATTGACAGAGTTCGTCAATCACTGCCACCAAGCTACAAAGGCTTCATGATGAACTATAATATGCAAGGGATGGAGAAGACAATTCCCGAGCTCTTCGCAATGCTCAAAGCTGCGGAGGTAGAAATCAAGAAGGAGCATCATGTGTTGATGGTTAACACGACCACTAGTTTCAAGAAAAAGGGCAAGGGAAAGAAGGGGAACTTCAAGAAGAATGGCAAGCAAGTTGCCACTCCCGGGAAGAAGCCCAAAGCTGGACTCAAGCCTGAAACTGAGTGCTTCTACTGCAAAGGGACTGGTCACTGGAAGCGGAACTGCCCCAAGTATTTGGCGGATAAGAAGGATGGCAAAGTGAACAAAGGTATATTTGATATACATGTTATTGATGTGTACCTTACTAATGCTCGTAGTAGCACCTGGGTATTTGATACTAGTTCGGTTGCTCATATTTGTAACTCGAAACAGGAGCTACGGATTAAACGAAGATTGGCTAAGGACGAGGTGACGATACGCGTCAGGAATGGTTCCAAGGTCGATGTGATCGCCGTCGGCACGCTACCTCTACATTTACCTTTGGGATTAGTTTTAGACCTGAATAATTGTTATTTGGTGCCAGCGTTGAGCATGAACATTATATCTGGATCTTGTTTAGTGCGATACGGTTATTCATTTAAATCAGAGAATAATGGTTGTTCTATTTATATGAGTAATATCTTTTATGGTCATGCACCCTTGAAGAGTGGTCTATTTTTGTTGAATCTCGATCATGGTGATACACATATTCATAATATTGATGCCAAAAGATGCAAAGGTTATAATGATAGTGCAACATATATGTGGCACTGCCGTTTAGGTCATATTGGTGTAAAGCGCATGAAGAAACTCCATGAAGATGGGCTTTTGGAATCACTTGATTATGAATCATTTGATACTTGTGAACCATGCCTTATGGGCAAGATGACTAAAGCTCCGTTCTGTGGAACAATGGAGCGAGCTAATGACTTATTGGAAATAATACATACCGATGTATGCGGTCCGATGAGTGTTGAGGCACGCGGCGGGTATCGTTATTTTCTGACCTTCACAGATGATTTGAGCAGATATGGGTATATCTACTTGATGAAACACAAGTCTGAAACATTTGAAAAGTTCAAATAATTTCAGAGTGAAGTGGAGAATCATCGTAACAAGAAAATAAAGTTTCTACGATCTGATCGCGGAGGCGAATATTTGAGTTACGAGTTTGGCCTTCATTTAAAACAATGTGGAATAGTTTCACAACTCACGCCACCTGGAACACCACATCGTAATGGTGTGTCCGAACGTCGTAACCGTACTTTATTAGATATGGTGCGATCTATGATGTCTCTTACCGATTTACCACTATCGTTTTGGGGTTATGCATTAGAGACAGCTGCATTCACGTTAAATAGGGCATCGTCTAAATCCGTTGAGATGACACCGTATGAACTGTGGTTTGACAAGAAACCTAAGCTGTCATTTCTTAAAGTTTGGGGTTGCGACACTTATGTCAAAAGGCTTCAGCCTGATAAGCTCGAACCCAAATCGGAGAAGTGAATCTTCATAGGATACCCTAAGGAAACAATTGGGTACACCTTCTACCACAGATCCGAAGGCAAGATCTTTGTTGCCAAGAATGGAACCTTTCTAGAGGAGTTTCTCTTGAAAGAAGTGAGTGGGAGGAAAGTAGAACTTGATGAGGTAATTGTACCTTCTCTCGAATTGGAAAGTAGCTCATCATAGAAAATCGTTCCCGTGATGCCTACACCAACTAGAGAGGAAGCTAATGATGATGATCATGAAACTTCAGATCAAATTTCTACAGAACTTTGTTGGTCAACCAGAACACGATCCGCACCAGAGTGGTACGGGAATCCTGTACTGGAAGCCATTTTACTAGACCAAGGCGAACCTATGAACTATGAAGAAGCTATGATAAGCCCAGATTCTGACAGATGGCTTGAGGCCATGAAATCTGAGATAGGATCCATGTATGAGAACAAAGTGTGGACTTTGGTGGACTTGCCCGATGATCGGTGAGCCATAGAGAATCAATGGATCTTCAAGAAGAAGACTGACGCCGATGGTAATGTTACTATCTACAAAGCTCGACTTGTCGCAAAAGGTTTTCGACAAGTTCAAGGAGTTGACTACAATGAGACTTTCTCACCCGTAGCGATGCTTAAGTCCGTCCAAATAATGTTAGCAATTGCCGCATTTTATGATTATGAAATCTGGCAAATGGACGTCAAAACTGCATTCCTTAATGGATTTCTTAAAGAAGAGTTGTATATGATGCAACCAGAAGGTTTTGTCGATCCTAAAGGTGCTAACAAAGTGTGCAAGCTCCAGCGATCCATCTATGGACTGGTGCAAGCATCTCGGAGTTGGAATATACGCTTTGATGAGGTGATCAAAGCATATGGTTTTATACAGACTTTCGGAGAAGCCTGTATTACAAGAAAGTGAGTGGGAGCTCTGTAGCATTTCTAATATTATATGTGGATGACATATTGTTGATTGGAAATGATGTAGAATTTCTGGATAGCATAAAAGGATACTTGAATAAGAGTTTTTCAATGAAAGACCTCGGTGAAGCTGCTTATATCTTGGGCATCAAGATCTATAGGGATAGATCGAGACGCTTAATAGGACTTTCACAAAGCACATACCTTGATAAAGTTTTGAAGAAGTTCAAAATGGATTAGTCAAAGAAAGGGTTCTTGCCTGTGTTGCAAGGTGTGAAGTTGAGTAAGACTCAATGCCCGACCACTGCAGAAGATAGAGAGAAAATGAAAGTCATTCCCTATGCTTCAGCCATAGGTTCTATCATGTATGCTATGTTGTGTACCAGACCTGATGTGTGCCTTGCCATAAGTCTGGCAGGGAGGTACCAAAGTAATCCAGGAGTGGATCACTGGACAACGGTCAAGAACATCCTGAAGTACCTGAAAAACACTAAGGATACGTTTCTCGCTTATGGAGGTGACAAAGAGCTCGTCGTAAATGGTTACGTCGATGCTTGTTTTGACACTGATCCGGATGACTCTAAGTCTCAAATCGGATACGTATTTATATTGAATGGTGGAGCTGTCAGTTGGTGTAGTTCCAAGCAGAGCGTCGTGGCAGGATCTACGTGTGACGCGGAGTACATAGCTGCTTCGGAAGCAATAAATGAAGGAGTCTGGATGAAGGAGTTCATATCCGATCTAGGTGTAATACCTAGTGCATCGGGTCCAATGAAAATCTTTTGTGACAATACTGGAGCAATTGTCTTAGCGAAGGAATCCAGATTTCACAAAAGAACCAAACACATCAAGAGACGCTTCAAATCCATCCGTGATCAAGTCAAGGAGGGAGACATAGAGATTTGCAAAATGCATACGGATCTGAATGTAGCAGACCCATTGACTAAGCCTCTTCCACGAGCAAAACATGATCAGCACCAAGACTCCATGGGTGTTAGAATCATTACAATGTAATCTAGATTATTGACTCTAGTGCAAGTGGGAGACTGAAGGAAATATGCCCTAGAGGCAATAATAAAGTTGTTATTTTATATTTCCTTATTCATGATAAATGTTTATTATTCATGCTAGAATTGTATTGATCGGAAACCTAAATACATGTGTGAATACATAGACAAACACTGTGTCCCTAGTGAGCCTCTACTTGACTAGCTCGTTGATCAAAGATGGTTAAGGTTTCCTAACCATGGGCATGAGTTGTCATTTTATAACAGGATCACATCATTAGGAGAATGATGTGATGGACAAGACCCATCCATTAGCTTAGCATTATGATCGTTCAGTTTTATTGCTATTGCTTTCTTCATGCCAAATACATATTCCTTCGACTATGAGATTATGCAACTCCCGGATACTGGAGGAATGCCTTGTGTGCTATCAAACATCACAACGTAACTGGGTGATTATAAAGATGCTCTACAGGTATCTCCGAAGGTGTTTGTTGGGTTGGCATAGATCGAGATTAGGATTTGTCACTCCGAGTATCGGAGAGGTATCTCTGGGCCCTCTCGGTAATGCACATCATAAGAAGCCTTGCAAGCAAAGTGACTAATGAGTTAGTCACAGGATGATGTATTACGGAATGAGTAAAGAGACTTGCTGGTAACGAGATTGAACTAGGTATAAAGATACCGACGATCGAATCTCGGGCAAGTAACATACCGATGGACAAAGGGAATAACGTATGTTGTCATAATGGTTCAACCGATAAAGATCTTCGTAGAATATGTGGGAGCCAATATGAGCATCCAGGTTCCGCTATTGGTTATTGACCGGAGAAGTGTCTCGGTCATGTCTACATTGTTCTCGAACCCGTAGGGTCCGCACGCTTAACGTTCAATGACGATTTAGTATTATATGAGTTATGTGATTTGGTGACCGAATATTGTTCGGAGTCCTAGATGAGATCACGAACATGACGAGGAGTCTCTAAATGGTCGAGAGGTAAAGTTTGATATATAGGATGATAGTATTCGGACACCGGAAGTGTTCCGGAGTGTATCGGGTATTTATCGGAGTACCGGAGGGGTTACCGGAACCCCCAGGAGGAAGATATGGGCCATATGGGCCATGAGAGGGGAGCACACCAGCCCACAAGGGGTGGCGTGCCCCCCCCCTATGGCAGGAGGCCGAATTGGAGAAGGAAAAAGGGGGGTTCGCCCCCTTGCTTTCTCTCTTCCCCCTTCCCTTTCTTCTCCGGTGAAAAAAGGAAAGGGGGGGCGCCACTTGGGGAAACCCCAAGTAGGATTCAGATCCTACTTGGGGCGCCCCCTGGCTGCCTCTCCTCCCCTCCCACCTATATATATGTGGGGAGGGGGCACCTAGAACACACAACATCAATTGTTAGCTGTGTGCGGCGCCCCCCTCCACAGTTTACGCCTCCGGCAGATCCTACTTGGGGCGCCCCCTGGCTGCCTCTCCTCCCCTCCCACCTATATATATGTGGGGAGGGGGCACCTAGAACACACAACATCAATTGTTAGCCGTGTGCGGCGCCCCCCTCCACAGTTTACGCCTCCGGTCATATCTTCATAGTGCTTAGGCGAAGCCCTGCGCGGATCACTTCACCATCACCGTCACCACGCCGTCGTGCTGACGGAACTCATCTACTTCCTCGACACCTTGCTGGATCAAGAGGACGAGGGACGTCATCGAGCTGAATGTGTGCAGAACTCGGAGGTGCCGTACGTTCGGTACTTGATCGGTCGGAGCTAGAAGAAGTTCGACTACATCAACCGCGTTGTCAAACGCTTCCGCTTTCGGTCTACGAGGGTACGTAGACAGACTCTCCCCCTCTCATTGCTATGCATCTCCTAGATAGATCTTGCGTGAGCGTAGTAATTTTTTTGAAATTGCATCCTACGTTTCCCAACACCTTGGCTATATAATAGGCACCCATCCATCCATCCAGAGGATGGACAGGCCACTGATACGTCTCCAATGTATCTATAATTTTTGATTGTTCCATGCTATTATATTATCAGTTTTGGATGTTTTATATGCATTAATATGCTATTTTATATTATTTTTTGGGACTAACCTATTAACCTAGAGCCTAGTGCTAATTTTTGTTTTTTCCTTGTTTTTGAGTTTCGCAGAAAAGGAATATCAAACGGAATAAAACTTTCGTGATGACTTTTCTTGGACCAGAAGGAAACCAGGAGACTTGGAGATGAAGTCGGAGGAGCCATGAGGCGGCCACAAGGACGGAGGGCGCGCCCAGGGGGGTAGGGCGCACCCCCCACCCTTGTGGGCCCCTCGTGCACTTCCTGACCTAATTCTTTTGCCTATTTATACTCATATATCCCCAAACCAATAGGGGCATCCACGAAAAGACTTTTCCACCACCGCAACCTTCTGTACCCGTGAGATCCCATCAAGGGACCTTTTCCGGCACCCTGCCGGAGGGGGATTCGATCACGGAGGGCTTCTACATCAACACCATTTCCCTTCCAATGAAGCGTGAGCAGTTTACCACAGACCTATGGGTCCATAGCTAGTAGCTAGATGGCTTCTTCTCTCTCTTTGATTCTCAATACCATGTTCTCCTCGATGTTCTTGGAGATCTATTCGATGTAATACTTTTTTGCGGTGTGTTTGCTGAGATCCGATGAATTGTGGATTTATGATCAGCTTATCTATGAATATTATTTGAATCTTCTCTGAATTCTTATATGCATGATTTGATATCTTTGTAACTCTCTTCGAACTATCGGTTTGGTTTGGCCAACTAGATTGGTTTTTCTTGCAATGGGAGAAGTGCTTAGCTTTGGGTTCAATCTTGCGGTGTCCTTTCCCAGTGACAGTAGGGGCAACAAGGCACGTATTGTATTGTTGCCATCGAGGATAAAAAGATGGGGGTTTTCATCATATTGCTTGAGTTAATTCTTCTACATCATGTCATCTTACTTAATGCATTACTCCGTTCTTTATGAACTTAATACTCTAGATGCATGCTGGATAGCGGTCGACGTGTGGAGTAATAGTAGTAGATGCAGAATCGTTTCGGTCTACTTGACACGGACATGATGCCTATATTCATGATCATTGCCTTAGATATCGTCATAACTTTGCGCTTTTCTATCAATTGTCGGCAGTAATTTGTTCACCCACCGTATTATTTTCTATCTTGAGAGAAGCCTCTAGTAAAACCTATGGCCCCCGGGTCTATTTTCCATCATATAATCTTCTACTTTTCATCATACAAGTTTCCGATCTACTATTTTGCAATCTTTTACTTTCCGATCTATTAAACAAAAATACCAAAAATATTTACTTTATCGTTTATCTATCTCTATCAGATTTCACTTTTGCAAGTAATCGTGAAGGGATTGACAACCCCTTTATCGCGTTGGGTGCAAGTT
Source organism: Thinopyrum elongatum (assembly GCA_011799875.1). Taxonomy (NCBI): domain Eukaryota; kingdom Viridiplantae; phylum Streptophyta; class Magnoliopsida; order Poales; family Poaceae; genus Thinopyrum; species Thinopyrum elongatum. Next base: position 443,230,471 of record CM022297.1, on the reverse strand, counting down.
GTTTGATTGTTTGTGCAGGTATTCGGTGATTTGTGCGTTGTCTCCTACTGGATTGATACCTCGGTTCTCAAACTGAGGGAAATACTTATCACTACTTTGTTGAATCACCCTTTCCTCTTCAAGGGAAAAACCAACGCAAGCTCAAAGAAGTAGCAGGAAGAGTTTCTGGCGCCGTTGCCGGGGAGATCTACGTCAAGTCAAGACATACCAAGTACCCATCATAAACTCTCATCTCTTGCATTACATTATTCGCCATTTGCCTCTCGTTTTCCTCTCCCCACTTCTAAAACGATTTTCGAAAAGATTTGCCTTTTTATTCGCCCTTCTTTTCGTTCGAACTTTTGTTTGCTTGTGTTACCATGTTTTTTCTTCTTGCTTGCATCTTTGCTTGCTAAAAATTTATGGATCCTCATCCACTTGCTAACCTTTTTAAGAGATCCAATTATGATGAACCAATTGCTAGTGAGTTTTGTGCACTAGATTATCTTTATGAAGTTTTGCTTGAAATTCGTGAATATGAAAATTGTGATGAAGAAATTTATGAAGTGATTCACGATAGCTCCTTGAATTAAAAGCATGATTGCAATGGTTTTACTATAAATTCTATTGATGTCAATTGTGCTAATGATATGCAAAACCCTAAGCTTGGGGATGCTAATTTTGCTATGTCTACTACTTGTTGCAATGATCATGATTGGGGTGATTCTTCTTATGATCTTGAAAATTTATTTAAGCCCCATGATGAATATGAGATTGATAATAATGTTTGCTGTAATATTGAAAGTGGGTTTGGAAGAGTGTCAACTTTAGATCCCACATATCTGGAGAATGTTCAATCTTATGAAATTTTTGATAAAAGTGGGTTTGGAGAGGTCATGACTTTAGTTAATGTTAATCCCACTATTTTGGAAGAGTGTCAACTTCGCATGCATGTGGATCATGTTGAGAATATGTTATGTGATAGCTATATTTTTGAATTTGCTTATGATCCTACATGTAATTATTATGAGAGAGGAAAATATGGTTGTAGAAATTTTCATGTTACTAAATTACCTCTCTTCATGTTGAGATTGCTATCGTCTCTTTCTTCTTCCTTGCATATGCTAGTTTTTGCTTGTCTTGATAATTTGTTTGCTTATAAAATGCCTATGCATAGTAAGTATGTTAGACTTAGATGTGTTTGTCATGTATTTTATGATGCTCTCTTTGTGCTTCAATTATTCTCTTTTATGTGAGCATCATTGAAATTATCAATGCCTAGCTAAAAGGCTTTAAAGAAAAGCGCTTGTTGGGAGACAACCCAATATTTTTCCTTGCTGTTTTTCAATAAATAATTCATCTAGCCTCTGGTTAGATGTGGTTTTATGTTTTAATTAGTGTTTGTGCCAAGTAAAACCTTTGGGATGGCTTACGGTGATAGTTGTTTTGATCTTGCTGAAAAATAGAAACTTTTGCGCCCAGGAAAATAACTTTCATTTTTTACAGAAGCGTGCTTTTGATCTGATTATTTTTGCACAAGATTGGTACACAAATTTCCCAGGCTGTCCTAATTTTTCAGAATTTTTGGAGTTATAGAAGTATTCGAAGTTCTATGATTACTACATACTGTTCTGTTTTTGACAGATTCTGTTTTCTATGTGTTGTTTGCTTATTTTGATGAATCTATGGGTAGTATCGGGGGGTATGAACCATGGAAAAGTTGAAATACAGTAGATATTACACCAATATAAATAAAGAATGAGTTCACAACAGTACCAAAGTGGTGATTTATTTTCTTATAATAACGGAGCTTATGAGATTTTCTGTTGAGTTTTGTGTTGTGAAGTTTTCAAGTTTTGGGTAAGGATTTGATGGACTATGGAATAAGGAGTGGCAAGAGCCTAAGCTTGGGGATTCCCAAGGCACCCCAAGGTAATATTCAAGGAAAACCAAGAGCCTAAGATTGGGGATGCCCCGTAAGGCATCCCCTCTTTCGTCTTCGTCTATCGGTAACTTTACCTGAGGCTATATTTTTATTCACCACATGATATGTGTTTTGCTTGGAGCGTCTTGTATAATTTGAGTCTTTGCTTTTCAGTTTTCCACAATCATCCTTTCTGTACACACCTTTTAAGAGGGACACGCATGAATCATGATTTATTAGAATACTCTATGTGCTTCACTTATATCTTTTGAGCTAGGCAATTTTGCTCTAGTGCTTCACTTATATCTTTTTAGAGCACGGCGGTGGCTTTATTTTATAGAAATTATTGAACTCTCATGCTTCACTTATATTATTTTGAGAGTCTTTAAACATCATGGTAATTTGCTTTGGTTATAAATTTAGTCCTAATATGATAGGCATCCAAGAGGGATATAATAAAAACTTTCATATAAAGTGCATTGAATACTATGAGAAGTTTGATTCCTTGTGATTGTTTTGAGATATAAAGATGGTGATATTAGAGTCATGATAGTGAGTAATTGTGGATTTGAGAAATACTTGTGTTAAGGTTTGTGATTCCCGTAGCATGCACGCATGGTGAACCGTTATGTGATGAAGTCAGAGCATGATTTATTTATTGATTGTCTTCCTTATGAGTGGCGGTCGGGGACGAGCGATGGTCTTTTCCTACCAATCTATCCCCCTAGGAGCATGCGCGTAGTACTTTGTTTCGATAACTAATAGATTTTTGCAATAAGTATGTGAGTTCTTTATGACTAATGTTGAGTCCATGGATTATACGCACTTTCACCCTTCCACCATTGCTAGCCTCTCTAGTGCCGCGCAACTTTCGCCGGTACCATACACCCACCATATACCTTCCTCAAAACAGCCATCATACCTACCTATTATGGCATTTCCATGACCATTCCGAGATATATTTCCATGCAACTTTCCACTGTTCCGTTTATTATGACACGCTTCATCATTGTCATATTGCTTTGCATGATCATGTAGTTGACATCGTATTTGTGGCAAAGCCACCGTTCATAATTCTTTCATACATGTCACTCTTGATTCATTGCACATCCCGGTACACCGCCGGAGGCATTCATATAGAGTCATGTTTGGTTCTAAGAATCGAGTTGTAATTCTTGAGTTATAAGTAAATAAAAGTGTGATGATCTTCATTATTAGAGCATTGTCCCATGTGAGGAAAGGATGATGGAGACTATGATTCCCCCACAAGTCGGCATGAGACTCCGGACGAAAAAAAAGAGGCCAAAAAATTGAGAGAAGGCCCAAATAAAAAAATGAGAGAAAAGAGAGAAGGGGTAATGTTAATATCCTTTTACCACACTTGTGCTTCAAAGTAGCACCATGATCTTCATGATAGAGAGTCTCCTATGTTGTCACTTTCATTTACTAGTGGAAATTTTTCATTATAGAACTTGGCTATATTACAATGATGGGCTTCCTCAAATTGCCCTAGGTCTTCGTGAGCAAGCGAGTTGGATGCACACCCACTTAATTTTTTTGAGCTTTCATAAACTTATAGCTCTAGTGCATCCGTTGCATGGCAATCCCTACTCACTCACATTGATATCTATTGATGGGCATCTCCATAGCCCGTTGGTATGCCTAGTTTATGTGAGACTATCTCCCTCTTTTTGTCTTCTCCACAACCACCTTCTATTCCACCTATAGTGCTATGTCCATGGCTCACGCTCATGTATTGCGTGAAAGTTGAAAAAGTTTGAGAACATCAAGAGTATGAAACAATTGCTTGGCTTGTCATTGGGGTTGTGCATGATTTGAATATTTTGTGTGATGACGATGGAGCATAGCCAGACTATATGATTTTGTAGGGATAAGCTTTCTTTGGCCATGTTATTTTGAGAAGACATAATTGCCTTGTTAGTATGCTTGAAGTATTATTGTTTTTATGTCAATATTAAACTTTTGTTTTGAATCTTACGGATCTGAACATTCATGCCACAATAAAGAAAATTACATGGATAAATATGTTAGGTAACATTCCACATCAAAAATTATGTTTTTATCATTTACCTACTCAAGGACGAGCATGAATTAAGCTTGGGGATGCTTGATACGTCTCCAATGTATCTAAATTTTTTGATTGTTCCATGCTATTATATTATCTATTTTGGATGTTTTATATGCATTAATATGCTATTTTATATTATTTTTGGGACTAACCTATTAACCTAGAGCCCAGTGCCAGTTTCTGTTTTTTCCTTGTTTTTGAGTTTCGCAGAAAAGGAATATCAAACGGAGTCCAAACGGAATAAAACTTTCGCGATGATTTTTCTTGGACCAGAAGGAAACCAGGAGACTTGGAGATGAAGTCGGAGGAGCCACGAGGCGGCCACAAGGACGGAGGGCACGCCCAGGGGGGTAGGGCGCGCCCCCCACCCTTGTGGGCCCCTCGTGCACTTCCTGACCTAATTCTTTCGCCTATATATACTCACATATCCCCAAACCAGCAGGGACATCCACAAAAAGACTTTTCCACCACCGCAACCTTCTGTACCCATGAGATCCATCTAGGGACCTTTTCCGGCACCCTGCCGGAGGGGGATTCGATCACGGAGGGCTTCTACATCAACACCATTGCCCTTCCGATGAAGCGTGAGTAGTTTACCACAGACCTACGAGTCCATAGCTAGTAGCTAAATGGCTTCTTCTCTTTCTTTGATTCTCAATACCATGTTCTCCTCGATGTTCTTGGAGATCTATTCGATGTAATACTTTTTTTGCGGTGTGTTTGCCGAGATCCGATGAATTGTGGATTTATGATCAGCTTATCTATGAATATTATTTGAATCTTCTCTGAATTCTTATATGCATGATTTGATATCTTTGTAACTCTCTTCGAACTATCGGTTTGGTTTGGCCAACTAGATTGGTTTTTCTTGCAATGGGAGAAGTGCTTAGCTTTGGGTTCAATCTTGCGGTGTCCTTTCCCAGTGACAGTAGGGGCAGCAAGGCACGTATTGTATTGTTGCCATCGAGGATAAAAAGATGGGGTTTTCATCATATTGCTTGAGTTAATTCTTCTACATCATGTCATCTTACTTAGTGCATTACTCCATTCTTTATGAACTTAATACTCTAGATGCATGCTGGATAGCGGTCGACGTGTGGAGTAATAGTAGTAGATGCAGAATCGTTTCGGTCTACTTGACACAGACGTGATGCCTATATTCATGATCATTGCCTTAGATATCGTCATAACTTTGCACTTTTCTATCAATTGTCGGCAGTAATTTGTTCACCCACCGTATTATTTTCTATCTTGAGAGAAGCCTCTAGTGAAACCTATGGCCCCCGGGTCTATTTTCCATCATATAATATTCTACTTTTCATAATATAAGTTTTCGATCTACTATTTTGCAATCTTTTACTTTTCGATCTATTAAACGAAAATACTAAAAATATTTACTTTATCGTTTATCTATCTCTATCATATTTCACTTTTGCAAGTAACCGTGAAGGGATTGACAACCCCTTTATCGCGTTGGGTGCAAGTTGTTTGATTGTTTGTGCAGGTATTCGGTGATTTGTGCGTTGTCTCCTACTGGATTGATACCTTGGTTCTCAAACTGAGGGAAATACTTATCTCTACTTTGCTGCATCACATTTTCCTCTTCTAGGGAAAACCAACGCAAGCTCAAGAAGCAGCAGCCACTCACGCCACACACTCATACGGGCACACTTGGCCACAAGAGCATGTATGCTCACTCCGGCCACACGCATATACGAAATCAGACGCCCATGGCACTGGTCTCAGATACAGCTTCAGGAGCAACTCTGTACTGCTACATGTACACTGCATATATATTCAGACATGCAGGAGTAGGGGTATTATCTCTGCGGAGAGCCCCGAACCTAGGTAAACTACCGCGTGCTATTTGCATACCCGTCCCGGATATTCCACTGTAGCCTTGCTCCACCCACGATAAGCCACCCGCCGGCATCTGCCGTGACGCGGTGCCCCCTGGCCACTCCCGCGGAATTACCACGACAGTTGGCGCCCACCGCGGGGCGAGCTGCTGCTGGAACCGCGGTCCGGGCGGGACCGTTTTCCTCATCATCACTGCGGCGTCGCCGTCGTCTCTCCCGTAGCGCTCGAGGGCTCGACATCGACACGCCCCCGAGGCGACCGCGCGGGGCGACGCGCCCTCGTCGTCAGCCTTGCCCTCTTTGCCGCCTCTGCTGCAGTGTCGCGCCACCTCTTCGGTGGCGCTCGGGGGCTCGACATGGACACGCCCCCGGGGCAGCCGCTCGGGACGGCGCATCCTCGTCGTCGGCATCGCCTTCTTTGTCACCACCATCGCGGCATCGCCGTCGTCCGCACGTCCGCGCGCTACATCTCGCACCGGCTGTTCCGGCTGCGCGTCGTCTCTCCTTCACGCGCCCTTCCGACGCACGCGCATGCGCCTGTCCTCTGCTCGCCACCGCCGCAGCCACCTCGTCATCGCCGTCGTCCCCCCCCCAGTAGCGGCCGCGGCAAAAAACTCCCCTCGCGGGGTCGTCTCCGTCCTCGCCATCGGGCTCGCGGGGGCGCCAGCCTCAGGCTCACCGGCGCGAGTTCCGCTCTTCTCGCTAGCCAGCAACCCAGATAATCTCATACCATGGTTATACACTAGCCAGATACTACTCGGATATGTTCCGTACACAAGCCAGACACTAGCCAGACGCTGCATGTTCAATTCCCAGACTATGCCCATACAGTTGGTGTTCGAGCATCGAGCACCAGTGGCGGCGGACGCCGTGACGTCCGGCCGTGTGCCGCTTCGCCCGCCCCGCACGGCACCTGGCCTTCTCCGCCTGTGGTCGCGCGTCCGTTCGGCCCCATTCGTTCATTCCCGCAGACGGCTTAGTAGCGTGTACGGTACCAAAGGCCCACTCTTCGTCTCAGCTACAGACTGCAGCGCGGCTGTCCGGCTAGCAAGAGCAAAAGCTGGAGGTCACCCCACGCGAAAAACGTCCGGGAAGAAAAACAGTTCGGGCGACCCGCCGTTTGCTTTATGAGTATCTGCTCGGTCGAATCTGCTCCCAGAGTCTGAGTACTGTACGCTTCACTCCGCGGCCCACTCTCAGCCACAGACCGTCACGCGGCTGTCCGGCTAGCGAGAGCACAAGCAAAAGAGCGGAGGGAACATGAAAAAGATTGAAGGGGGCTCGGACGAAATCGAGTCGGCACCCTCTGCATAAAACTTGCAATGCTAAAAGCAAACATTTGATATATCTGCGCGGACTAACCTTGTCTTTTTGCACGATCATCTCCGTGGGGAACCCCTCCTCGCCCGGAGGCTCGGAGGCTACACCCAGTGGGTGGGCTTGCGCGTCCCCACTCTGAATACGCTGCGCTAGTCGCACGCCCGCAGCCGGCTGTCATCGACAGCATCAGTCGGCGGACCCCGCGTCCGCGCCCGACAGCATTAGTCGGTGGACCCCGCGTCCGCGCCCAACAGCTTCAGTCGGCGGACCCCGCGTCCGCGCCCGACAGCATCAGCCGGCAGACTTCGTGTCCGCGCCCAGCTGCCGGCGGACCCCGCATCCGCGCCCGGCAGGGCCCTGCGCCCAGCAGCCGATGGACCCCGCGTCCGCACCTGGCAGTACCACGCGCCCACCAGCAGGCATCCGCGCCTGGCGGTTTTCCACGACCGTCAGGCGGCACGGACCTCACGGGACAAGACAAAGCAGCAAAAACCCTCCGCCCGACTCTTCGAGTCGCCCGGAGGCTCGGAGGCTCAGAGGCTACACCCAGCAGGTGCGCTGGCGCGCCCCCGCTGGAAGCAAGCCGCTCCGGTTGCACACCCACAGCCGGTTCCCATCAACAACTTCTTCAACAACAAGACCCTCCGCCCAACGTTTTCAAGTTGCCCGGAGGCTCGGAGGCTACACCCAACGGGTGCGCTCGCGCGCCCCTGCCAGAAGCAAGTCGCGCCGGCTGCGGTCCGCAGCCGGCCGTCATCAACATCTTCTACATCGACGTCCGCTAAAAAACCTCCGCTCAACTTTTCCAAGTTGCCCGAAGGCTCGGAGGCTACTGTCGGGGGAATGACCCCCGGGTAGGCCCAAGACGGCGAAACAACGCTTCAAAACATCAGGGCGGCCGACGCCCCTCAGTCCGGCTGCTCCGGCCGGCTCGCCACCCGGCCGCTCCAAACGGCTCCCGTCCGGCTGCCCCGGCCGGCTCGCCACCCGGCTGCTCCAATCTGCTCCCCGTCCGGCTGCTCCAGCCGGCCTGCTACGCGAAGTCAACTGCGGCGTCCCATCCGACCGGACACCGACAAGACGGCCATACCGCGACCATGCGTGGCCACTATTGCTGCATGGGCACGCACTGTTCATCCGTCATCAGCGACATCATCTATAGTATACAGCTTGAGATGTAAGGTACTCACTGTAGCTTACATCTCAAGCCATACACACCCATGCCCCTAGGCTATATAAAAGGCACCCATCCATCCATCCAGAGGATGGACAGGCCACTCACGCCACACACTCATACGACCACACTTGGCCACAAGAGCATGCATGCTCACTTCGGCCACACGCATATACGAAGTCAGACGCCCATGGCACTGATCTCAGATGCTCCAGGAGCAACTCTGTACTGCTACATATACACTGCATATATATTCAGACATGCAGGAGTAGGGGTATTATCTCTCCGGAGAGCCCCGAACCTGGGTAAACCACCGCGTGCTATTCGCATACCCGTCCCGGATATTCCACTGTAGCCTTGCTCCACCCACGATAAGCCACCCGCTGGCATCTGCCATGATGCAGTGCCCCCTGGCCACTCCCGCGAAATTACCACGACAACCAATGTAGTATATAGCATTACGTATGAACTATTTCTTTATGTTTAAATAATATCAGTATCTAAATATTCCAATTTGCATGGTTTGAAAGCTTCGTTTTCTCTCACCCTTTGCGCCATTGGCGTAACGGGTCATCTAGTACCCATGAAATGTAGGAGTATATGCATATCTGGACTAGTGATAGAGAAAAGCTGAGCAATAGATGAACACCACAGTAGGAAAAAAACGTATGAAAATGGTGCAGAAAAAAAACTAGTGAAAAACACATTATTGATCCATGTTTGCTTCACTTAGAAATGCTTTTGAGTTGTGACGTCTCCAAGCCATTGATACACCTTAGATCCAAATCCAGTATTAATCCATGGAGAGAACAATACACCCTAATCACACCAATTCCTTTTATTTACCCAAGAGGAAAGCCAACGCGTAAGAACGAATCACGCGGTACGCAGTGCGCGGCGGTGAGCGCCATTTCTCATGCACGCTGGTCTCCACGCGACGGGCATCCTGAACCGTACGCCCCTTCGAACGAGCAGCCGGAGCGACGCCGGCGCCCGCCGGGGTCAGCGCCGCGTCGGCTTGCGCCTGCACGACGCTCCACGCCTCCCGGACGTGCCGCTCCTCCGTCAGCGAGTTCCCGATGGCGCACCGCAGCACGTACATGCCGCCCACCACCGCGCAGCTCATGTACGTGCGCCCCGTCGCGTTCACCGCCTCCAGCAGCCTCCGGTTGAGCTCGTTCGTCGTGGCCTCGGCCGTGCCGTCATCGGCGGGGCGGAGGCGGAAGCACACGAGCCCGAACCGCGCCGGCACGGGCACCTCGAACCGCGGGTCGGCGCGCACCATGGCCTCGAAGGCCGCGGCCATGCGCACGTGGGCGCGCACGAAGCCGCGGAGGCCCTCGATGCCGTGGTAGCGGAGCACGAGCCACAGCTTCAGCGCGCGGAACCGGCGGCTGAGCGCCACCTGCCAGTCCTTGTAGTCCACGACGGCCGACGCCGCCGCGTCCTTGAGGATCACGTCATCGTCGGTGCCGAGCGCCGCCACGAGCGCCGCGGGACGCCGCACCCACAGCGCGCAGCAGTCCATGTTGGCCAGGAGCCACTTGTGTGGGTTCGTGCTGAACGAGTCCACGGCCTCAGCGCCCGCGGCGATGTGACTGAACTCCGGGCAAATGCACGCGGCGCCGGCGTAGGCTGCGTCCACGTGTACCCACACGCCGTGCCCCGCCACTGCGGCGCACAGCTCGCGGAGAGGGTCGACCGCCGCAGTCGGCGTGGTCCCCACCGTCGCGCACAGGAACAGTGGGACTTTCCCCGCCGCCTCGTCGGCGCGCACGGCGGCCTGCAGTGCAGCTGGCGACAGCGTGAAGCCGCTCTCGCGGCACGTCGGTATCACCCGGCAGTTCGCCCGGCGAATGCCGGCAACGTGCGCGGCCTTCTTGAACGAGAAGTGAGTCTGGTCGGAGCAGTAGACGACGAGGTCGCCCATCCTCTCCTCGCCTCCTACTTCGGCGAGCTTCCGGTCCCTCGCGGCGACGATGGTGCAGAGCATGGCCTCGCACGAAGTCCCCAGCAGCGTGCCGCCGCCGCCACCGCAGAAGAGCAGCTGCTCCGGGAGGTGTAGCGCCTTACCCAGCCAATCTGTAACAACGACCTCGAGCTCGGTGGCCGCCGGCGAGGCGGCCCAGGTGAAAGGGTTGATGTTGAGGCCCGCGGCGAGGGCCTCGCCGAGCGCGCCCACGTTGCTGGCCGTCGCCGCGAAGTGCGCGAAATGACGGGGGCTCTGCCAGTGGGTGACGCCGGGAAGGATGAGGTCCCGGACGTCGCGCAGCGCCGAGGCGAGCGCGTCGGGCTCCGGCCACGACGGCGCCGTGTCGGGAAGCTGCCGGGCTAGGAACCCGGGAGCGACGGTCGGGCGAACAGGGTACTCGTCAATGCGGTCGTAGTAGTCTGCGATGAAGTCGATAACTTGACGTCCCTGACGCCGGAACTCGCCGGCGTCTAGCGGAAGGGGTCCAACTCCAAGCGTAGGCGTAGCAGCCGCAGCCGGGGGAGAGCCGGTCTCCCGGGCGGTCTCGTTGGCGTGGTTGAAGCTTGCCATGGCAGGGGGGCAGGAGCCAGAGCTGATCGAGTGGAGTGCCTACACTGGGTTGGTAGCCTCTGACTCTACACTGAGTGAAGAAGCCGTGGAATGTGGCTCATTTAAAGGCCGGCGTGAATCGCTGCATGCATATTTTTCCTCAAAATGATACTCCCACGCCGTATATTTCCTCAAATGATAAATGTCATATCTGTGGCATGAAACACTCGAGCCTAATGTTTATACAACTAAAGTTGTCATCTGAAAAAAAACACAAATCCAAAAAATAAACCGAAACTTGCCATCCGAGAAGAAAGTTATCATGCTTGACAACTAAACTTGTCATCCTCACGTCACTAAATTTACCATAAAAAACGTTCGAATTTGCCATGTGTGACACTTATCATGGTCCTATTTTTCAAGGGCTTTGCTACCCGTACGTAATTTCTTTTATCAAAGGTTACGTACTATCCAACGTGGGGTTTGACGATTGGAGTTGGGGGGGGGGGGGGGGGGGGGGGGGGGAGTAGGGCCCGTACCTGTAGGATTTTCGATTTTTCATATCTTAATAATCCCAAATACTAGTGCATACTACTCTACTCAGGATCCTATTATATTATGAAAGGGGAGTTGATAGGGAAAGAACCCTTCTGAGCTCGAGCTCAAATGAGTTCGGATGAACAGTAAAATAAAAATAAAAATAACAGAATTTTTTTATGGTAAAATTTGACAAATATTCTAAGTGCTTGCAAATTTTCATCGTGAGATCATATTCATGAAAGCTGTGGGAAAAAAAAAATTAAAATCAGTGCTCCAAATGCTTTTGAAAGTAGCATTTTCGGAGCATCGATTTTTTTTGTCATGTCGTCCACCAGTATGATATCATGATGAAAATTTGCAAGCAGTTAGAATATTTATCAAAATTGACCAGAAAAAAACCCATTTTTATTTTACTGTTCATCTGAGCACATTTGAGCTCGAGCTCAGATACTCCACGTCCAGTTGATAGTCCCGTCTTACCAGTTTAGTTTTGCACCACCTCTCATCCCCCTCATGCTGATTTTTTCTCGCTCCCGCTAGTACCGAGTCGATTTTCCTGACCCTCCTTGTTCGTTTTTTCGTGCTTGCTTTAGCAGGTGATGATTTAATTCAATCATGTAAATATTAGGTAATTAAGAATTCAAAAATTGCACCATAGATGTGAGATCATCTTCCTAAAAGACAGATAGAAGATTTTCCCCAGTAACCTCGAAAACAAAATAATATATTCCTCAATAACAAATCGCTAATCCTGCAGACTACGCCATTTATTATCTATTGTTATCACCACTATTGAATCACAATTACAACTTTTCTAATACAGCAAAAATTATATATCTTTTCTTGTCTTACCAAATTACTACAAAAGTCTCTTGTCTGACTACTTACCAACTTACAACAGAAATTGGAATTTTTGATTCTTAGGTTTGTGCAGCGCGAGCCCTCGGATAAAAAAGTCCAATCTTCCTGCTTTAATTCTCATATTATGATCCCAACACACAAAACGAACAAATAAACAAAGTTGGAAGTAAAAACTAGTCATGGTAAATCTGGCTTACGCAGATACCATCCGCTGAGGGAAAAGGAAAATAAACACGCACAATTGGCTTGCCCGCTCGCCTTCCTATTCTCTCTTCTCTGTCGATCCCATCCCTCCCATCGCTATAGCCCTCCCGTCCTCTCCAATGCGGCTAGAGATGAAGATAGACCTGCCAAAGCGAGGTCGAGCGCCGCAAAACAGTCCTGGCCGTTCTCACTACGTACGAGAGCCTCCGGACTTCAGGGGTTTCCCGCTCGCACATGAACTTCATGAACACGCGTCAAACATGAGCATTGGAGGAGATTGGTGGGTGGGTGGATGGGGCTGTTGGGGCTCCTGTTCAGCTTGCCGTTCGCCGCCCTTGTGTTTGAAAAATCACTCTGACGCCTCCCACAGTCGTCCTCCTCTCACACTGGTGACCACGGGGAAGTTGTTGGAAATATGCCCTAGATGCAATAATATTGTATTATTATATTTTCATGTTTATAATTATGAGTTTATATTTTACGCTATAACTGCTATGATCCGGGAACATGTCATTCGGTGGAAAACTCATATGCACGTGTGGAATGATAAACGGTAAAATATGGTTCCCAGTCTCGCCTCTAAGACTAGCTCAAGCACTGTTGGTGATCATGTTTTTCAGATCTTAGGATATCGTTAAGTGTAACAATAGTTCTAAAACAACTTTGAGAATATGACGTTGGAAGAATGATCATATTGAATCAACCCAAACTTATTTGTTACACTTTGAGATATTATCGTCACAAGTCAATTGTTATAACGCAGAGGGTTAACGTGTGATTTAGTTCCTTAGACCATGAGAGTATTGTAGTCTCTTCTTACCGCACGATGGACTTTGGGGTCGTTCAAACGTCATAATGACAACTTACAGGTTCATCGAAAAGTTTGACAAGGGGCTAGATAGCTCAAGAATGGAATTTGCTCCTCCGACGATGGAGAGATATTCTTAGGGCCTTCTTTATGTGAAGGCATCCATCATCGTCTGGCCAGACACAGGTGACTAGGTCACAGGGATGCCGGAACATGTCAACGAGAAATAAGAACAAAACCAGTAACGAGGAGACCAGTATAGTGAGCATGAGAATAACTCAAGAGGATACATACAGATATATATATATATATATATATATATATATATATATATATATATATATATATAGTAATCCTATTCATCATCCAGGGTGCAGAATAAGTTATTCTTCACCCGAGGTAATCTTACGATCGCTTCATAAATAAATTACGTTTGGAATACAAATAGTTACATTCATATTGATTCACTACGTAAAATTTGGTATAAGAAAACAAAAAAAATAGGTCATAAGACCAGAAATATCGCATTTTATGTATGTTTTACACTATGTTTTTACGTTCGTAATTTTACGTAACATAAAATATTTTTTACGGCGAGTATATATTTTCTTACGTTCTCTTTTTACGTATGAAATAAGGCAAAATTTACGAAACCTAAAAATACGGTGCATTGACCTCAAAATAGAGAGGCGGTGAAGAATAACTATTCCTCACCCAGGGTGACGAATAGCGCGACCCTATATATATATATATATCTCACCTTGGGTTTTGTAAAGTATCGTGAAGTAAAGGGAATATCACATGATAACCAAAGATTCACTCGAATGCCATTGCTGTACTCGTAGGGATCAATATGGATGTCCACGGTTCCGTTATCGGTCATTGAATGAAAGGGATTTTGTTTATGTCTATGTTTTACCGAACCTACAGGGTCACAAGCTTAAGGTAATCATGATCTGCTGAGTGTTAGTAGGACAGGGGTAATGAGGAAATATTTATGAAATTGTTTCATTAATATTCGAAATAGTTTCGAGAGAAACCGGAAGCGTTTCGGGGACACTAGAAGGGGTTCGGGGTTTACTGGGTAATATCGGTAAATAATATACATGTGGAAAATGTTTCCGAAGATGCTAAATTAATAATGAAAGGCTCTAATAATAATTAGGAGGCTTTCATATTTAATTAAATATCAATGGGTCTTAAAAGACCAAGTGGTGGAAAGCATATTGGGCCTGTGTGGCCCAATAGAGGGAGGCGCCCCCTTAGCTTCTTGGAGAAGCCAAGGGAGGCCGAATTGGAGGGGGATTCCTCCTCCTAGGTTGGCACAAGGGGGAGGGAAACCTTTCCCCCTTGTGTGGTGCCCCTTCCCTCCTTCCAACCCATATATACTTGAGGATTTTTCCCTTGTAGATAAGTTTTGGAGCCTCCTCTACTTCTATAGTTCTAATTCTAGTTGATCCAATTAGAGCTAGATCTAATCCTCTCTAGTCCTCATAATTAGAAGCCCAGTGTGATTTTAATTTTCTCCCTCTAATTTTCCGGCGATGATTAGCTCTGGACGGTGAAGCGTTGCCGGATCATGAACACCGTACGCTTGCAAATTGTGGAGAGGTCGTGCTTTCGGTCTTCCTTTTGAGGGATCATTCGTGAACAGTTCGAGGGACTTCAAGTATTATCTACACCGACTCATCTTCTTCCGCTGCAACTCGGAGTTGGTAACGATCTGATCTAAACCATTATTGCATCTTCATAGTGTTCTTGGTTGATCATATGATGATTTCTTTTTGTTTTTTACTATGTTTCCCAACAGAAGGCGTTCGCTTCCTCTTTCCCGTCCATGGCGATGGCAAGGGGAGAGTCCAAATTCTCCACGCCAAAACCCTAGACGCCCCGAGCGCGTGTAGCATCTCCACTGCCTCGCCCAGCTCTCTCTCGAGTCCGCTCTCTCACGGACATGGAGCACGATGCGAGCTCGTTGCCTCGCACCACGACCTAGATGACGGCATCGTGGACGACTGGGCGCGCAATGGCGTGGAGCCCTACCATCACTACGACGCTGTAGACTTCGATATGTTGTTAAGACGAACCGATTCATGTAGCCTTCTGCTTCGTTATAACCAAACACTTGTTGTTTTTCATGTTCTTCTACAAAACTTTCTTGAGTCTGACTGTAGCTTTATGATTCTCTTAAGGTATTAACTTTGCAAAAACAACACATCTCCGGTCCATCTGTCATTTTGGTTAAATGGCTAAAAATGAGCATTTGATGTTTACTATATAAGTTTTTTTTTGTGGTACCTAGATGAGCATGGTTATGTCTATTTTGGTACCAGACTACATGCAAGTTTCTTTCTAGAGAAGAGTGGTTAAGGGAACACAATGATTACAGGAAAGTTGGTTAATTAGTGTCTCAATATATTTTATTTTTCGCTACCCGTGGCAACGCACGATTACTTATCTACTCTCAAATAATGCGAAAGTTGCCAAGTGTGTCATGGATTTTCCTTACCCCGAAAATACCACAAGACGACCATGTGTATGATATATTAAAAAAAAATGGAGCAACAGCTAACTACTACTTCTTCGTAAATAAATATAAGACGTCTTAGGTGACTACTTTAGTGATCTAAAACGTCTTATACCATGTGTATGATATATTAAAAAAAAAATGGAGCAACAGCTAACTACTACTTCTTCGTAAATAAATATAAGACGTCTTAGGTGACTACTTTAGTGATCTAAAACGTCTTATATTTGTTTACAGGGAGAGTACCATTAACAACCATTAACATGAACATACTAATACTATGCTTAACATCCAAACAATACTTATTAACAACCACCTGGTCGACGACAGCTAACAATACTCATCAACACGTGGCACGTGTTCGACGATGGAAAAGAGGTACTCCTTCCGTCCACGAATATGTACATTTGACATTTAAAATTTATCCACAAAAGAGTGTACTTCTATCTTGCGAGTGCACTTTAGAGTAGAAAAAACATTTCTCTCTCATCACATGGTAATTAAGTCCAATAACATTCAACATATGGTCTCCTTACTTTCGTTGTTCATTGGAGGTGGGGTAATTAAAAAGAAAAGAGATGGTGGTTTATACCTTTCTGATTTACCTCACACCATAATTTGTCCTAAAATTTATATATGTACATTTCTTCATGGACGGAAAGAATAGAGTATATCTGAAACCCAGGTGGGTGAAGACAATACGTAGGTTTGGCAGAGGTCTCCTAGGGATGCCTGGAAACAAAATAGCCGAGCCACCTGGCTGAAGACAAGTAGTCCGAGCCGTCCAGTCCGCGCGAGATCTGATCCCTCTCCATTTTGTGGTAATATTTGGGTGAAAAGGAAAAAAATCTACCCCTTCTAATTCTTCTGGTTGAGGATGAGCAGGAAACTAATTTTTCTTTCTTTTTTCCTTGCACGAGAAGGGTTCCGATTGAGGCATTTTGCACCAGTCACGTCTCGTACTTCACGGCCAACTAATTAAGTGTACCACGTGAAGCATGCCGATTCGTTGCTACAGTCGAATGATTTGTCTGGGTGCGAGACCGCAACGGTATTCCTATAGCCGCATGTCACTCTGGCCACAATAATACGTACTAGTACCCCGTTTCATTTGTCCTTTGCGAAAATACAGAAAAAGAGAGGCGCTCACAGCATATGCACACATCTAGTACGTGCGACGTATCTTGATAGAATTCACATCTACGGCATGGAATGCGGCGGTGGTGACGACTGCCGGGCCGATGGGGTCATCGGCTTTGGATGCCGGCACGTCCACTTGGCGCCAGGGTTTTGTCCGGCGACCGCCGAGGTCTGCTCCACCTCCACAATGGCGCGGTGTGTGCGCGAAAACAAAACAAGATTCGTTTTCTCAAGCGTCCGCATCCTCCCGGCTAGACATCTTGTTTTACGATCACAGTTGATTCCCACATGACACGACGCGCGAGGTCGGCACGTACGCCTCGTCGTTCTTTCATCACGTACCGTTGCTACTCCAACTCGATGCGACATTTTGTACGATTTGGATGGATCCTCCACACACACGGTCGCTAGCCCTCGTGCGGAAAATGCGCATGACACAATCCTGAGTAGCAGTACTCCATATGGGCCATGACACGCAGGTGTGAATTCTTCTTCTTTGTTTGTTTGGGTACGCATGTGCACGTGAATGAATTCGGACCAAGATGCGCAGGGTTTTCGCATCTTGCATGCAGATATTGGCCTTCCCGAAGGAGGCTTCGCTGTCATTGACTGGCCGGCAACTCCTTCACCTTTAGAGCATCCACAACCACCACCTCTAATTCAACCCCTCAAACGCCCGTGGACGCGCCCGATCAGTGACTAGACGTGTCCGTTTTGATCCCCTATTTGTCCGTCCGCACAACCACTGTTATGCCCCCGCTAGGGTCTTACTCTTTCTTTGATTACAATCCCGAATTTCAGAGGAAGGATTGGGGAAGAAGGAAAGGTAAACGATGACAGAGTGCTAATTCTCGACATTTTCTTTCCGGTGCTCCACCTACTTATTCCCCTCCCTGTCGCTGGTCGTCGTCTACTAGGCTTGTTGGGCCCGCCAGGCTCGATCGAGCTGGCGACTGCGTCTTGAGGCCTTGGGCCTTCTCCCTGGGTTGGGCCACCACATGACATTCCCCACCCCTTGCCGCTTGGCTTGACCCCAAGCCGGGTGAGTAGGAAACTGTTGGTGCAGAACAAAAGCTTCCTCCCAGGTATCATGATCTTCACTTCGACCAGTCCAACGCACCTTGAGGCGAGGCTTCAACTTGCCACCGCGCTGGAAGAGCTGCGCTCGCACCAGTGCATCAGGACGGAGAAGACACAGCGTTCTTGGAGCAACCATGGACATGTCCGGCTCGCTGATCACCTTGGGCGGTACTTGTTTCTTCAGCTGTGAAACATGAAACACGTTATGGATTCTGGAACTGGCTGGCAAATCAAGCTTGTATGCCACAGCTCCCACCCGACTCAACACTGTATACGGTCTGTAGTACTTCAGCGACAATTTCTTTTTGCGACGCGCAGCCAACGAGGTTTGCAGATAAGGCTGCACCTTGAGAAAGACCCGATCCCCCACTTGAAACGCGCGTTCGCTGCGATTTTTGTCTGCCTGTTTCTTCATGCGCTGTTGAGCATTCTGAAGGTGTTGACGGAGGAGTTCTGTCATGGATTCTCTTTCCGCGATCAGCTCCCTCAGGTCTCCACTGGTGGCTGGAGCAGTAATGCCAAACAGACGAGGCTCATACCCGTACAGAGCTTCAAATGGAGTAAGCCCAGCCGCCGTATGATACGTGGTGTTGTACCAATATTCGGCGAGAGCTAGCCATTTCGCCCACTTGGCTGGAGCATCGTGCGTAGAGCAGCGAAGAAATGCCTCGAGGCATTGATTTAACCTCTCTGTCTGGCCATCTGTCTCCGTGTGACGTGCCGAGCTCATATTCAGAAGGGTGTCTGAAAGATGGAACAACTATTGCCAAAACAAGCTAGTAAACACGGGGTCACGGTCAGAGATGATACGAGTAGGCATACCATGAAGTCGATATACGTGGTCAAAGAACAACTGAGCCACTTGCAGGGCTATGTACGCGTGCTTAAGCGGCAGAAAATGTGCAAACTTGGTGAATTTGTCGATCACAACTAGGATCACTTCATAGCCTTGAGAAGATGGTAGCCCTTCTACGAAATCCCAACTGATGGTATGCCATGGATGTGGAGGTATCTCATGCGAGTGAAGCGGCCTTGGTTTGCGACAGTGTTCAGTCTTCGCCCGCTGACAGATATCGCAACTCTGAACATATTCAGTGACTGACAGTTTGAGCCGCGGCCATGCGAAAAGCTTCTTCATACGCTGATATGTTGCCAGAGCCCTTGAGTGCCCTCCCAATGCGCTTGCGTGTAAGGATTGCAGGATATGTTGTTGAGCCAGCAGGTTCTGTCCCACCCAGATATGGCTCTTGTATCGGATCACTCCCGCTTCGAGAGAATAACCCTGAGCATTCGGGGAGGTGACAGCCAATTGTTGTAGTAACCGCTTTGTCTCAGGATCCTCGTTGTACCCATCCACCAGGGTCTCGAGCCAGGAAGGCACCACTGTCGAAATTGCCAGCAATGGAGCCCCATGTTCACGGCGCGATAAAGCATCAGCTGCTGCGTTAGTAATTCCTTTTTTATACTGGATAGTGTAATCAAGTCCCATGAGCTTGACAAAAGCTTTGTGTTGGATCCCAGTGCTCAATCGTTGCTCAGTCAAGTGTAGAAGGGCTTGTTGATCGGTGCGGATCACAAAATGCTGGTGCTGTAGGTAAGGTCGCCACTTGTTGACCGCCATGAGAATCGCGAGACATTCTTTTTCATATGTACTTAAGGTGTAACACCCCCTGTATTAAGCTACAGTGATCCCCCTTTTGATGAGGCCATGTCATCATGATTAATAGTGCATAATCATCATTAGCATCATATTGCATTTCAACTCCTAAGCCAAATTCTAATTTAAATGAAAGTGGAATATAAAAGTTGTCCAACATAGAAACTAAAATGTCAGATAAATAACAAATATTCCAGAGGCTATTCTAAAATTGAAACCAACATCATTGGAATTGGATAAGTGACTCGAACAACCTCAAACAGTGGATAAAGATAATATTTAATAACCATTTATTAAATCTGAAATAAATATGGAATTATGTTTTGTCCAAACTAATTTTAGGTGTTAAGGAATAATGCACTGTATTTATGAAATAGGTCACACTTTTTACAAAAACCATTTGGCCTAAACATTTGACAGTGGAGAAAAGAGAATAAGAAAAAAAAAGAAACAGAAAAGGATAAAGGAAGAGCCCCCCCCCCCGCACCCCCCCACACCGGGCTCGGCCAGCACCACGCCCACGCCGCCGGCCAGCCCCTACTTAGCCGGCCACCCCCCACCCGAAACCCTAGCCCTACCCCCGATCCCCCCCTCCCCCTCGCTTTCTCCTCCCCCCCTCCGATCGGGATCTCCCGATCCCGTCCGCCCCGTCGCCGACCGCCGCTCGCCGACGCCGCCCGTCGCCGCCTCCCCCTCGTCAGCCCCCACCTCCCGATCCAGATCGGGATCGGATCGCGGAACGACCCGTCGCCCTCGGTCGCTGCGACGACCGCCCGCCTCGCCGTCGCCGTTGGACGCCGCCGCCCGGAGCCCGCTCTCCTCGCCGGCCTGCTCCCTCGACGCCGCTCGCCCCGACGCACCCGACCGCGCCGCTCTTCCTCGCCGCACGACGCCACCGCCCGGAGCGCTCCCTCGCCGTCTGCCTCGTCTACGTCGCCGCTTTGTCCCCGCCGGCCTGCCTCCCCATCGCCGTCGTCCCCGTCGACCACCCCGACCCCCGCTGCCCCGTCCCTACGGATCACGTGAGGCCTCGGCCCTCCCCCCCCTCTCTGCTCCCGCACCTCGCCGCGCACGCATCCGCGCCGGCCACTGCCGCGACCACCCCGTGCCTCCCCGTCCTCGCGCCCGCGCGCCTGACGCCGTGCTCCCGCGCCGTCCCGCGGTCGCCTCGACCCGCTCCTGCCCCCGCTTCGCCTCCGGTCCGACGCCGCACCGCCGCCCGCTGCCGCTCCCCCACCGCGCCGCCGCCCTCCTCCGCCCCGCGTCGCTCGCCTGCGCCCACGCTTCGCCGCGCCCCCGACCGCCCCCCCGCCCTGTGCCTCCCCTTTTGGGCACCGACATGTCCGGTCCCAAATGGGGCACGCCCCGGACGTGTCCGCCCCTGGTCCACTGACCAGTGGGGCCCGAACCCCTATGACGCTGACGAATGGGGCCCACGGCCCAGAAACAGTTTTAAGAAAATAGAAATAAAAATAAATAATTAAAATAATTAAAATAATTAATTGATTAATTAATTAATTAATTAGTTAATTAATCCTGATTAGGTTAATCTAATTAACTAATTAGTGTTAATTAAACAGTAATTAGAAATTAACTTAATTAACTGCTGACGTCAGCATGATGTCATGCTGACGTCATCAATCACTGTTTCGGATAATGTTGAATTAAATAATTAATTAAAATTTCAGAAATTAATAAAAACTTTAGAAAATCATATCTTTTAAACCGTAACTCCGATGAAAATATTTTATACATGAAACTTGCTCAGAACGACGATACGAACCGGAATACATCCTCCGTATTCCCGTCAGATGCCCGCAACTATGAGAACGTTGAACAATTAGACCGATTTCGATAAATGAATAGTGTCCAACCCTAATTAAATAAATCCGGATAAATTCCTAAATTAACTAAATCGCTTAGTTAGGCTGTATATCACCCTGGCCCTGCGTTTAGACATGTCATGCATCCCTGTTGCATTATTGCCGTGTGTTTACTGTTTCTTCCCCCTCTTCTCTTCGGTAGACTACGAGACCGACGCAGCTGCTGGTGCCCCGACCGACTACGTTGTTGACGACCCCTACTTGCCAGAGCAACCAGGCAAGCCCCCCCCTTGATCACCAGATATCGCCTATTCTTCTCTATACTGCTTGCATTAGAGTAGTGTAGCCTGTTACTGCTTTCGGTTAATCCTATTCTGCTGCATAGCCTGTCATTGTTGCTACTGTTGTTGATACCTTACCTGCAATCCTAAATACTTAGTATAGGATGCTAGTTTATCATCATTGGCCCTGCATTCTTGTCAGTCTGCCTTGCTATACTATCGGGCCGTGATCACTCGGGAGGTGATCACGGGTGTATACTATACATATATACATACTATACAGATGGTGACTAAAGTTGGGTCGGCTCGAAGAGTACCCGCGAGTGATTCACGGATTGGGGGCTGAAAGGACCTTTGTCCCAATGGCCCTTTGTGTGGATCTTTGTGGCGGAGCGACAGGGCAGGTTGAGACCACCTAGGAGACAGGTGGGCCAGGCCCTGGTCGGCGTTCGCGTTTACTTCATAATAACACGTTTAACGAGATTGGATATTTGATCTGAGTCTGGCCACTGGCCTATACGCACTAACCAACTACGCGGGAGTAGTTATGGGTATCCCGGCGTCGTGGTATCAGCTGAAGCCTTCTTGACGTCAGCGACTGAGCGGCGCGCGCCGTGTTGGACCGCGATAACGTAACCGCCGTGATCGTGTGGGTTGCTAGGTCTCCTCGCGGCCGCGTACGCAACGTGCAGGAGCGCACTGGGCGATGGGCCCAGACCCCAGAGTGCCTAGGATTAGTCCGGCGTGCTGACCTCTCTGTTGAGCCTAGGTGGGGCTGCGACGTGTGGATCTTCCGAGGCCGGGCATGACCCAGGAAAGTGTGTCCGGCCAAAGGGGATCGAGCGTGTTGGGGAATATGTGGTGCACCCCTGCAGGGAAGTTTATCTATTCGAATAGCCGTGTCCCTCGGTAAAAGGACGACCCGGAGTTGTATTCCGACCTCATGACAACTAGAAATGGATACTTAATAAAACACACCCTTACAAGTGACAGATATAACCCGGTGGTCGCTCTCTCGCATGGTGGCGACGAGAGGATCGACGGGTAGGATTATGCTATACGTTGTTGTTTGGTTAACTTCCAACTAATCTCTTCTATTGCTTCAAGATGGAGGCTGCCAGAAGCGTAGTCTTCGACAGGACTAGCTATCCCCCTCTTATTCTGGCATTCTGCAGTTCAGTCCACCGATATTGCCTCTTTACACATATACCATGCATATGTAGTATAGATCCTTGCTTGCGAGTACTTTGGATGAGTACTCACGGTTGCTTTCCCCCTCCTTTCCCCCTTTCCCTTCTTGCTGGTTGTCGCAACCAGATGTTGGAGCCCAGGAGCCAGACGCCACCTTCGACGACTACTACCACCAGGGCGGAGCCTACTACTACGTCCAGGGCGCCGACGACCAGGAGTAGTTAGGAGGATCCCAGGCAGGAGGCCCTGCGCCTGTTCGATCTGTTGTATCCCTGTTTGTGCTAGCCATCTTATGGCACCTTATTTAACCTATGTCTGTACTCAGATATTGTTGCTTCCGCTGACTCGTCTATGATCGAGCATTTGTATTCGAGCCCTCGTGGCCCCTGGCTTGTATTATGATGCTTGTATGACTTATTTATGTTTTAGAGTTGTGTTGTGATATCTTCCCGTGAGTCCCTGATCTTGATCGTACACGTTTGCGTGCATGATTAGTGTACGATTGAGCCGGGGGCGCCACATAAGGCTTGGTTCTTTGGGGAAAGTGCTTTGCTGAGATACGCCACCGGCTGACCTTGTTGCATCAGGACCGCCCCCACTCCATCCTTGCATGCGTCTGTTTCCAGGACAAAGGTCTAACGGAAATCTGGAACTGCCAGCACTGGGGCTTGAATCATGGATGTTTTCAGAAGTTGGAAGGCTTGGTTAGTCACTGGTGTCCACTGAAATATTGTACCCTTCTTGAGCAAATCGGTCAGAGGCCTGCTGATTACTCCGTAGTGCTGAATAAATCTTCGGTAAAGCCCGTAAGACCCAAGAATCCCCGCAATGCGCGTACGGTGGTTGGCACAGGCCACTGCTTGACAGCTGCTACCTTTGCTGGATTGGTGGACACTCCTGCTGCACCGATGACATGGCTGAGATATTCAATTTGAGACTTGGCAAATTCACATTTGGACTACTTAAGCACCATGTGGTTGTCGCGCAGGAGCTGCAGAACGGACCTCAGCTTTGTAATGTGTTCTTGAAGTGTCTTGCTGAACACCAAGATATAGTCCATGAACACGATGATTCCTTCACGAAATGTTGGTGCTACAACCTAATTCATCACACCTTGAAATGTTGCAGGAGCTCCTGACAAGCCAAAGGGAACTACTAGGAACTCGTATAGCCCATGGTGCGTCCGAAAAGCTGTTTTGTATTCATCCCCTTCCACCACCCAACCTGATGATAACCCGCCAGCAAATCCAATTTGGTGAACCAAGCTGCCTCGGCCAGCTCGTCCAGCAATTCTTCTACTATAGGCATTGGATGTTTATTTTTGATGGTTATGCAGTTTAGCTGCCGGTAGTCCACACAAAACCGCCATGATCCATCCTTCTTGCGAACAAGTAGAACGGGTGATGCAAAGGGACTGGAGCTTGGACGGATTATGCCTTTGCGCAACATCTCCTTGAGCTATCTCTCTATTTCATCTTTTTGTTGCGGGGTGTAGCGATAAGGGCGTACATTGACCGGTTGAGCACCCGGGATAAGGGGGATTTTATGATCAGCCAGACGGCGGGGTGGCAGGGTGGATGGCTCCGCGAACACATCCTTATATTCTTGCAGAACCGAGACCACCTCTGGAGGAAGTTGGTTAGGAGTTGGAACGGTATCAGCCATAGAGCATAATTCCTTCTCTTGGTGCACATGCTTGATCTGAACTGCATGCTGGATTGCCCCTCGGCGCATCACTCCTTTCAATTTCCCTGCCGAGACGGGTTTAAGAGTCTGATTTGTGTCTTGAATGCCTCGCAAGGAGATGTGGCGCCCTTCGTGAGTGAACTTCACCCACTTTTTGTGCCAATGAACCCACATAGGGTTGTGCTGCTCGAGCCAATCTGCGCCAATGATGATATCGTAACAGCCGAGGGGAAGCACTTTCATGTCTTGGCAGAAGGTATGGCCTTGAGTCCACCAGGTGAGCTGGTTCACCATTTGGGAGCTCATTAGTGTCCCCCCTCCTGCAATTACATATGAGGTTGGTTTTGTTTGTTGCACGGGAAGCTATAACTCATCCACTATCGCAGCATCCACAAACGAGCAATTGTCACCAGAGTCCACCAAAATTAGCACTTCTCGACTGCCAATTCGACCATGGAGACGCATGGTGCGTCGCTTGACTTGCGGAGTCGAGCCACTGTCACCGGCCAAAAGCATTACCTCTTCATCCGAGCTGGAATCTGATAGATGATGAGGATCGGGAGGATCATCTAACGGCAAAACCTCCAGTAACTCTTCAATGACATGAATGGGCGCCTTATGAGGACATTTGTGGCCACGCGCCCACGGATCACGACAAGTGAAGCAAAGATTCTTCGACTTGCGGTAGGCACGCAGAGCTTCCAGCTTTTCAGACCACTTATGCGAGTCCTCTGGAGCTGAAACCCCTTTGTTCTTTTCTGCTGCTGATGATTTGTTGTAAGAGCGCAAAGCCATGCTTCATAGCTGGCAGAGATTTGTCATGTTCCACCTCGACTTCATGCAACAAGGCCAAACAACTACCAATATCCACACTTTCAGGACGGTGTAAAACAACAGCAGAACGAATGTCGGGGCGGAGCCCAGCAATGTAACGCTCTACAAAGAGCACCTCATGTGTATGTGGATCAGCTAACAAAATCTGATGACGAAGAGTGTCAAATTTGGTAGTGTAATCAGCTACAGACCCTATCTGACTCAATAACAACAACTGACGCATATAGAACTGATGCTTATCCTTGCCCCATTTTTCTGCTACTGCTGCACGCAATTCATCCCAATGTTGGAAGTGTTTGTGTTTTTGGGCCATTTTGAGCCAAAGTACAGCATTGCCGATCACATTCAGAGAGGCGAATCTAACTTTCATATGGTCAGAGACACCATAAATGTCAAAATACAGCTCGCAATTGTCGAGCCATACTTGATAGTCCTCCCCATCAAACTTGGGAAAGTCCATCTTCGGTGTACTACCGAAGGAGGAACGACCCGACTGCGCCGATCGACGGCCGCCATGGATAGACTCTGAATCGAACCCCGTACGGGTGTTTGGGAACATACCATGAGGCAGAGGCAGCTGAGGGGATGGAGGATCCCAAAAACTGGCCCCCGTGGAGTTGGATGTACGCCGTGCCCTTGGGGCCGATCCGTGCCCGTCGTGCGCACCTCTACCATAGGAGGCGGCGTCGAAGAGGAGGTAGGATCTGGAGGTATCGTGGGACGCGCTGTGGAAGATTCCAGCGCATGCAGGCACGTGGACGCGTCCTCGGCATAGAGCTGTAGGAGCGACGCCGAGGTGTTGAGGGTGCGGGTCGTCTCGTCCATCGTCCGCATCCAGGCTGTGATGCCCTTGAGCTGCTCCGTGTTGTGCTGCTCAATTGACCCTATTGCCACCGAGATCTGCGCCTGAAAGTCGGTGGGCGCTCTTCTCTTGGGCGCTAGATCGACGCCCGGCTCGGGCGTTCCTGCCGAAGGATGGGGATTATGGCGGCGGAGCGAATCCACCACCAACAGCGATCGGACTGACGGATCGAGCCGGAACCGGGGAGGATCGATGACTATTGATACCAAATGTTATGCCCCCGCTAGGGTCTTACTCTTTCTTTGATTACAATCTCCAATTTAAGAGAAGGATTGGGGAAGAAGGAAAGGTAAACGCTGACAGAGTCCTAATTCTCGACAGTTTCTTTCCGGTGCTCCACCTACTTATTCCCCTCCATGTCGTTGGTCGTCGTCCGCTGGGCTTGTTGGGCCCGCCAGGCTTGATCGAGGTGGCGACTGTGTCTTGAGGCCTTGGGCTTTCTCCCTGGGTTGGGTCACCACATGACAGCCACACTCATCATTTTCTTCCTCATATGTCTGGCCACGTGCATGTGATTGGTGGAGATGAAGAGAGAGAAAGAAAAGAATGAATAAAGAAAGAGAAAAGGTGGTCCGGGTGGGGCCGCGTCCAATGTGGCGGACTGACCGGGCGCGCCCGGGCGCGTCCATGAGCTCTCATATCCTCCCCATATTTGAGATGGATATGAGGGTTCGCGGACAACCCGGACATATAGAGATGATATGAGGGGTCCGGTTGGGTCACATTTTTCCTTCTCTCTCCTGTCCGGTCATTGACCGGACGCGTCCGCGGGCGTATAAGAGACCGTTTGAGGCGCCTGATGACCCACAAGTATAGGAGATCTATCATAGTCCTTTCGATAAGTAAGAGTGTCGAACCCAACGAGGAGCAGAAGGAAATGACAAGCGGTTTTCAGTAGGCACTGAAATTATCGGTAACAGATAGTTTTGTGATAAGATAATTCATAACGGGTAATAAGTAACAAGTGTAACAAAGGTGCAGCAAGGTGGCCCAATCCTTTTTAAAGCAAAGGACAAGCATGGACTAACTCTTATATAAAGCAAAGCGCTCCCGAGGACACATGGGAATTATCATCAAGTTAGTTTTCATCATGCTCATATGATTCGCGTTCGCTACTTTGATAATTTGATATGTGGGTGGACCGGTGCTTGGGTGCTGTCCTTACTTGGACAAGCCTCCCACTTATGATTAACCCCTCTCACAAGCATCCGCAACTACGAAAGAAGAATTAAGACAAATCTAACCATAGCATGAAACATGCGGATCCAAATCAGCCCCTTACGAAGCAACGCATAAACTAGGGTTTAAGCTTTTGTCACTCTAGCAACCCATCATCTACTTATTACTTCCCAATGCCTTCCCCTAGGCCCAAATCATGGTGAAGTGTCATGTAGTCGATGTTCACATAACACCACTAGAGGAAAGACAACATAGATCTCATCAAAATATCGAACGAATACCAAATTCACATGATTACTTATAACAAGATTTCTCCCATGTCCTCAGGAACAAACGTAACTACTCACAAAGCATATTCATGTTCAAGATCAGAAGGGTAATAAATATCATTAAGGATCTAAACATATGATCTTTCACCAAGTAAACCAATTAGCATCAACTACAAGGAGTAATCAACACTACTAGCAACCTACATGTACCAATCTGAGGTTCTGAGGCAAAGATTGAATACAAGAGATGAACTAGGGTTTGAGAGGAGATGGTGCTGGTGAATCTGTTGATGAAGATTGACCCTCCCTCGATGACGATGGCTTCGATTTCCCCCTCCCGGAGGGAAATTTCCCCAGCAGAATCGCTCTGCCGGAGCTCTAGATTGCTCCTGCCCAGGTTCCGCCTCGAGACGGCGGCGCTTCGTCCCGAAAGCTCTCTCCTTATTTTTTCCAGGTCAAAGCCCTCCATATAGCAGAAGATGAGCACCAGACGATGGCCAGGGTGCCCATAAGCCCTGGGGGCGCGCCCTGGGGAGTAGGGCGTGCCCCCCAGGCTTGCGGCCACCTGGTGGGTCCCCTTCTGTATTTTCTTCGCCCAATATTTTTTATATATTCCAAAATAATTCTCCGTAAAGTTTCAGGACATTTGGAGTTGTGTAGAATAGGCATCTCAGATTTGCTCCTTTCCGGTCAAAGAATTCCAGCTGCCAGCATTCTCCCTCTTCATGTAAATCTTGTAAAATAAGAGAGAAAAGACATAAGTATTATACCATAATGTGAAATAACAGTCCATAATGCAATAAATATGAATATAAAAACATGATGCAAAATGGATGTATCAACTCCCCCAAGCTTAGACCTCGCTTGTCCTTAAGCGAAAGCCGAGATCGATAATCACGTCCACATGTTTAGAGATAAAGGTGTCGATAAAATAAAATATGGACATGAGGGCATCATGATCATCTTTTAGAACAGCAATATATTGTCATATAACTTCTTATGCTAAAGTGATAATTTGTTCACAAGGTAAAGTATGAACCAAAAACTTTATTGAAAACAAACAAACTATGATCTCGGTCATTGAGGCAATTGCAATTTATCATAACATCGAAAAGAGTCAGTACAAGAGCTTGTCTAGCAAGTCCACATACTCAATCATCTTTTAGTCTTTCATTATTGCTAACACTCACGCGATACTTATGAGATCAAAGCTTCAATCAGACACGTAGAAAGATAGGGGCTTTTAGTTTCGCCACCCAACTATTTACCTCAAGGGTAATGTCAACAATAATAACTCATGATCACCTACATCCGAGTGGATATATGTGTCTAGATCTTTCCCCAACACATGACGCTTGCCAAAATAAAAAGGCAAAATATAGGGAATGGTGAGGATCACCATGACTCTTGCATAAAGGTAAGTACTAAAAAGTAGAATATAGGCCCTTCGCAGAGGGAAGCAGAGGTTGTCATGCGCTTTTTGGTTGGATGCACAAAATCTTAATGCAACGAAACATCACTTTATATTGCCGCTTGTGATAGAAAACTTTATTATGCAGTCCGTCGCTTTTATTTCTTCCCCATCACAAGTTCGTATAAAGTTTATTTTCCTCACACTAATAGATCATACATATTTAAAGAGCAATTTTTGTTGCTTGCACCGATGACAACTTACTTGAAGGATCTTACTCAACCCATAGGTAGGTATAGTGGACTCTCATGGAAAAACTGGGTTAATGGTGTTTGGATGCACAAGTAGTATCTATAATTGGTGCGGGATTTTTGGCTTGTATGAGGTGGAAGCAAGCGTCACATGTTAAAGGATCCATGACAATATAACTTCTATTCGGAAATAAGTAAACATAACTCATTATGTTGTCTTCCTTGTCCAACATCAACTTATTAGCATATAATATTTTAATGAGTGCTCACAATCATAAAAGATGTTCAAGATAATATATTTATATGTGAACCTCTCTTCCTTTATTACTTCCTTTTAATTGAACAATGACCAAAACTATATTTATCATCCTTCAACAAATTTCAATCCTCATACTTCTTATATGTGAAGTCATCACTCTCCATAACATTATTATATAGTCTTTTTATTTCTTTATTCTTTTTCTTCTTTTCTCTTCCAAGATCAAAGAAAGAAGGCAAAGCCCTTACTCAAAACTACTCTTTATTATATAACTCCCACACTCGATTACATAGATAGATCACAAAGCAAAACTAAAGGACAAGATCATACTAAAAACTTTTATTCTACTAGATCAAGATATAACCAAAAGCATCGAACTAAGGTAAACAATAAAGGTAAATATGTGATGGTGATACGATACTGGGGCACCTCCCCCAAGCTTGGCACAAGCCAAGGGGAGTGCCCATACCCGTGTACTCAAGTCTCCTTCGGAGGTGGTGGAGTTGATGATGAGGCGGTGAACTTCTCCAGCTTGCGTTTGAGGATGAATCTTTCCTCCCTCAGATTATCATTTTCTTGCTCAAGCTTCAATATCCTTTTGCATAGTGCTGCCTTACTTTCCCGCAAAAAACGGGACGAGATAGATTGAACCATAGATTTGCTTGATCTATTCGGCAGGCTTGACTTCTTGAACTCCACATGCATATCCCCGGGTTGAGGTAGAGGGACGTCATCTTCCTCCGAGCTAGTCTCCCCGATTCCCTTTGGGTCATAATCTTCTTCTCCTCCGTGGTCCAGCCGTAATGATCCACATCCTCATAAACCTTTGGGTTTGCGATATAGTCGGCGACATAGCTCTCTCCATTCGAATCTTGAGACGACATATTTTCAGATCTGGTAGAAAAACAACACGAAACAAGAACATAGGGTTTCTCCGCGATGCAGTCGTCAGAACCTTCGGGAGATTATATAATGAATTTTTCCCAAGCAAAAGAAGTAATCTGCAAGAAAACGGAGTTAGGATGGCACACGAGGTAGCCACAAGCCAGGGAGGCGCGCCCAGGGGGTAGGGCATGCCCCCACGGCTTGTCGCCTCCTCGTGCACTATTCAGACTACTTTTTATTTTTCTAAATTTTTAAATATTGCAAAACGGAGTAAAATTGCCTTTAGAAAACTTTTGGAGTCGGTTTACTTACCGTATCACATACCTACTCCTTTTCAGGGTTCTGGCGTGTTCTGGAAGGTTTCCTTTATGTACTCCTCCGGTGTTATGGTATGAATAATATTGGTTTCAACATTTATGGGTATACCTGAGATATAATGTTTGATTCTTTGCCCATTCACCACCTTCGGGTTATTACCTTCGACATTGTTGATCTTGATGGCACCAGAACGATACACTTCTTCGATGATGTAAGGACCTTCCCATTTGGAGAGAAGTTTTCCTGCAAAAAATCTTAAACGAGAATCGTATAGCAAGACTTGGTCACCTACATTGAATTCCCGCTTTTGTATTCTTTTATCATGCCATCTTTTAACCTTTTCTTTAAACAACTTGGCATTTTCATAGGCCTGGGTTCTACATTCATCAAGCGAGCTAATGTCAAACAACCTCTTTTCACCGGCAAGTTTGAAATCATAATTAAGTTCTTTAATTGCCCAATAAGCTTTATGTTCTAGTTCTAGAGGTAAGTGACATGCTTTTCCATAAACCATTTTATATGGAGACATACCCATAGGATTTTTGTAAGCAGTTCTATAGGCCCATAATGCATCATCAAGTTTCTTAGACCAATTCTTCCTGGATCTATTAATAGTCTTTTGCAAGATCAATTTTATTTCTCTATTACTTAATTCTACTTGACCACTAGACTAAGGATGATATGGAGGTGCAATTCTATGGTTAACATCATACTTAGCAAGCAATTTACGGAAAGCACCATGAATAAAGTGTGAACCACCATCAGTCATTAAGTATCTAGGGACTCCAAACCTCGGGAAAATAACTTCTTTAAGCATTTTAATGGAAGTGTTGTGATCAGCACTACTAGTTGGAATAGCTTCTACCCAATTAGTAACATAATCAACAGCAACCAAAATATGAGTATACCCATTGGAGGAAGGAAAAGGTCCCATATAATCAAAACCCCATACATCAAATGGTTCAATAACAAGTGAATAATTCATAGGCATTTCCTGACGTCTACTAATGTTAGCAATTCTTTGACATTCATCACAAGACAAGACAAACTTACGAGCATCTTTGAAAAGAGTAGGCTGATGTCTACTACACAACTTGTTCTTGTAGACTCGTGTTGGGCCTCCAAGCGCAGAGTTTTGTAGGACAGTAGCAAATTTCCCTCAAGTGGATGACCTAATATTTATCAATCCGTGGGAGGCGTAGGATGAAGATGGTCTCTCTCAAACAACCCTGCAACCAAATAACAAAAAGTCTCTTGTGTCCCCAACACACCAAATACAATGGTAATTTGTATAGGTGCACTAGTTCGGCGAAGAGATGGTAATAAAAGCGTAGTAATGGTAGTAGATATTGATTTTTGTAATAGGAACAATAAAAAACAGCAAGGTAGCAATTGATAAAACGGAGCACAAACGGTATTGCAATGCTTGAAAATGAGGCCTAGGGTCCGTACTTTCGCTAGTGCAATCTCTCAACAATGCTAATCTAATTGGATCATATAACCATCCCTCAAAGTGCGATGAAGAATCACTCCAAAATTCTTATCTAGCGGAGAACATAAGAAGAAATTGTTTGTAGCTATTCTTTCCGATCGATCTATCCAAGAGTTCGTACTAAAATAACACAAAGTTATTCTTTCCGACCGATCTATCAAGAGTTCGTACTAAAATAACACCAAGTTATTCTTTCCGATCGATCTATCAAGAGTTTGTACTAAAATAACACCAAAGCAAATTCAAATTCATAATACTCAATCCAACACAAAGAACCTCAAAGAGTGCCCCAAGATTTCTACCGGAGAAACAAAAGACGAGAACGTGCATCAACCCCTATGCATAGATTACCCCAATGTCACCTTGGGAATCCGCGAGTTGAGTGCCAAAACATATCTCAAGTGAATCAATATAATACTTCATTGTCATCACAGGTATTCATATGCAAGACATATATCAAGTGCTCTCAAATCCATAAAAGTATTCAATCCGATAAAAACTAAATCTCAAAGGGAAAACTCAATTCATCACAACAAGATAGAGAGGGGAAAACACCATATGATCCAACTATATTAACAAAGCCCGCGATACATCAAGATCATGACATCTCAAGAACACGAGAGAGAGAGAGAGAGAGATTAAACACATAGCTACTGGTACAAACCCTCAGCCCTAAGGGTGGACTACTCTCTCCTCATCATGGTGGCCGCCGGGATGATGAAGATGGCCACCGGTGATGATTTCCCCCTCCGGCAGGGTGCCGGAACGGGGTCTAGATTGGTTTTTCATGGCTACAGAGGCTTGCGGCGGTGGAACTTCTGATCTAGAGTTACCCCGAGGGTTTTTGGAATATTTGGGAATTTATAGGGCGAAGAGGCGGTGCGGGACGCCACCGAGGTGGGCACAACCCACCTGGGCGCGCCTGGGCCCCCAGGCGCGCCCTGGTGGGTTGTGCTCTCCTCGGAGCTCCCCTCTGGTACTTCTTTGGCCCACTGGGTGTCTTCTGGTCCAGAAAAAATCTCCAAAGAGTTTCGCCGCGTTTAGACTCCGTTTGGTATTGATTTTCTGCGATGTAAAAAACAAGCAAAAAACAACAACTAGCACTGGGCACTATGTCAATAGGTTAGTCCCAAAAAATGATATAAAGTTGCTATAAAATGATTGTAAAACATTCAAGAATGATAATATAACGGCATGAATACTTCATAAATTATAGATACGTTGGAGACGTATTAGCATCCCCAAGCTTAATTCCTACTCGTCCTCGAGTAGGTGAATGATAAAAGAAATAATTTATGAAGTGTGAATGCTAGCAAAATGCATAAGTTTGATCAATGATGATTTCAATCACTTTTTCTAGCATCATAACAACAACTCTTTCTCATAAAACTTATCATGATAAAGTAGCAATTGAAAACGGATTTTTTTTTGTGGAAAGCTACCTATCATATTCATCATATACTCTTTCTTTTGTAGCATGGACATTTGGACTTGAATGATTCAAAGCAGTAGTCTATAATTTGACATGAAGACATCAATACTCAAGCATATCAACAAGCAACCATCTCTTTCAAAATATCAACACTAAAGAAAGTTATCCCTAGCCCATCATGCTCAATCATTGATCCATTCGCAAAACACACTCGCATATTAGCTACATCCAATGCTCAAGTACGATCATAGTGCCCCTTAGTTGGTGCTTTATAAAAGAAGATGGAGACTCAAATAAAAATAAAAATTGCATAAAGTAAATAGATAGGCCCTTCGTAGAGGGAAGTAGGGATTTGCAGAGGTGCCAGAGCTCAAAGATTAAATTGAGAGATAAATTTTTTGAGAGGCATACTTTTCCCGTCAACGAAAAAGACCGAGTAATTCCCAACACTTTCCATGCTAGATATATCATAGGCGGTTCCCAAACAGAAAATAAAGTTTATTCCTTTTTCCACCATTCTTTCATGATCCATGGCTAGCCGTATCCATGGGTTCCCTCCATACCAACACTTTCCAAGGAATTTATTATTTGACAACATAAAGTAAATTCATTTTTCATTTCGAGACTGGGCATCCCTAATACATTTGCCATACTCTCGTGCAATGACAAGTGAATAAACACTCATCTTGAGAATAACACATCTAGCATGGAAAATATTGGCCACCCCCTGCCGCTTCATGAGCGGTACGAGCACACAAAAAGGAAATCATTTTGAAAATTTAGAGATGACACATACAAATTTGCTTAGAACGGCATGGAAATACCGCATATAGGTAGGTATGGTGGACTCATTTGGCACAACTTTGGGTTTAAGAATTTGGATGCACAAGTAGTATTCCCACTTAGTACAAACGGAGGCTAGCAAATAGATTGAGAAGCAACCAACCAAGAAACGAAAATTCACATAAACGAGCATTGAGCATAACTAACACTGAATAATGCACCACAAGTAGGATGTAATTTCATTGCATAATTATTGACTTTCGTGCTTGCATAGGGAATCACAAACCTTAACACTAATATTCTTACTAAAGCATAATTACTCACCAACATGACTCACATATTATTATCTCCATATCGCAAAACTATTGCAAGGAAACAAACTTATCATATCCAGTGATCTACATGAAAGTTTTTATTATATCCTTCTTGAATATCCATTACTTTGGGACTAAATTTATATATTACCATTGCTACTAACAAGCTCTCAAATAAATTTAAGTGGAGCACAAGAGCATAAGTATTTCTTCAAAAATTTCAACTCTCAAAATAATTTAAGTGAAGCATGAGAGTAAATGAAAAACCACTCCAAAAGATATAAGTGAAGATCATGCGAGTAGTTAAGTAAATGGGTAGCTATGTGAGGACTCTCTCTTATTTAAAACTTTCAGATCTAAGTATTTTATTAAAATAGCAAGCAAAACAAAATAAAATGATATTCTAAGAATAGCAAACATCATGTGAAGAATAAAAAACTTAGGCTCAACCGAGGCTAACCGATAATTGTTGATGAAGAAAGGTGGGATGCCTACCGGGGCATCCCCAAGCTTAGATGCTTGAGACTTCTTGGAATATTAACTTGGGATGCCTTGGGCATCCCCAAGCTTGGTTGCTTGGATCTTCCTTGTATATTGCCTTGGGGGTGCCTTGGGCATCCCCAAGCTTAGGGTCTTGTCACTCCTTATTCACCTCATATCGATATTGCATCCAAAACTTGAAAACTTCAATCACACAAAACTTAACGGAACTTCGTGAGTTGGGTTAGTATGATAAAGACAAATCATTCACTTTGGTACTTTCAAAGAGAATATTCATAATTGTTCTCACACAATACCTACTGTACTATATAATTTCCACAATTTATATTAAGCAATATAAGCCATAGAAACCATAAAACAAGCAAACTATGCATTGAAAATAGAATCTGTCAAAAACAGAACATCACATAAAAATATGAATTAAGGTCAGACTTGTGTACTTCCGAAAATTCTGAAAAATTAGGACAACGTACAAAATTTGTATACCCATCAACTGTAAAAAATTCAGAATTTTTCCACGTTCCAGTAAAATACAGGAATTTCTGCACTGGACGCAAAAGTTTCTGTTTTTGCACAGAATCAAGTCAACTATCATCCACACTATCCCAAAGGCTTTACTTGGCACTTTATTGAAACAAAAGCTATAAAACAAGACCACTACAGTAGCATAACCATGTGAACACACAAAAACAGTAGGAAAAAGTGTTGGGTTGTCTCCCAACAAGCGCTTTTCTTTAATGCCTTTTAGCTAGGCTTGATGAGTTCAATGATGCTCACATAAAAGTAAAGAATTGAAACATAATGGGAGCATCATGAAGCATATGACTAGCACATTTAAGTCTAACCCACTTCCTATGCATAGGGATTTTGTGATCAAACAACTTATGGGAACAAGAATGAACTAGCATAGGAAGGCAAAACGAGCAAAACTTCAAGATTTTCAACACATAGAGAGGAAACTTGATATTACTGCAATATGTAAAAGCATATGTTCCCCTCTCACAATAATTTTCAGTAGCATCATGAGTGAATTCAACAATATAACTATCACAAAAAGCATTCTTTTCATGATGCATAAGCATAGAAATTTTGTTACTCTCCACATAAGCAAATGTATTCTCATCAATAGTAGTGGGAGCAAACTCAACAAAATAACTATCATGTGATTGAAAATTAAAATCATGATGACAAGTTTCACGGTTATCATTATTCGATATAGCATACATGTCATCACCATAATTATCATAGATAGGAGGCATGCTTTCATCATAATAAATTTTCTCATCAAAACTTGGGGGACTAAAAATATCATCTTCATCAAACATAGCATCCCCAAGCTTGTAGCTTTGCATATCATTAGCATCATGGATATTCAAAGAATTCATACTAGCAACATTGCAATCATGCTCATTCAAGGATTTTTTGTCAAACATTTTATAGAATTCTTCCTCTATCAATTGAGCACAATCTTCCTTTCCATCATTTTCACGAAAGACATTATAAAGATGAACAATATGATGCAATCTCAATTCCAATTTTTTTGTAGTTTTCTTTTTATAAACCAAACTAGTGATAAAACAAGAAACTAAAAGATTCGATTGCAAGATCTAAAGTTATACCTTCAAGCACTCACCTCGCCGGCAGCGGCGCCAGAAAAGAGCTTCGTTGACGGGGTGTGAGTGCCCCTTACCTAACCTCCCCGGCAACGGCGCCAGGAAAGAGCTTGATGTCTACTACACAACTTGTTCTTGTAGACTCGTGTTGGGCCTCCAAGCGCAGAGTTTTGTAGGACAGTGCAAATTTCCCTCAAGTGGATGACCTACAGTTTATCAGTCCGTGGGAGGCGTAGGATGAAGATGGTCTCTCTCAAACAACCCTGCAACCAAATAACAAAAAGTCTCTTGTGTCCCCAACACACCAAATACAATGGTAATTTGTATAGGTGCACTAGTTCGGCGAAGAGATGGTAATAAAAGCGTAGTAATGGTAGTAGATATTGATTTTTGTAATAGGAACAATAAAAAACAGCAAGCTAGCAATTGATAAAACAGAGCACAAACGGTATTGCAATGCTTGAAAATGAGGCCTTGGGTCCATACTTTCGCTAGTGCAATCTCTCAACAATGCTAATCTAATTGGATCATATAACCATCCCTCAAAGTGCGATGAAGAATCACTCCAAAGTTCTTATCTAGCGGAGAACATAAGAAGAAATTGTTTGTAGCTATTCTTTCCGATCGATCTATCCAAGAGTTCGTACTAAAATAACACAAAGTTATTCTTTCCGATCGATCTATCAAGAGTTCGTACTAAAATAACAGCAAGTTATTCTTTCCGATCGATCTATCAAGAGTTCGTACTAAAATAACACCAAAGCAAATTCAAATTCATAATACTCAATCCAACACAAAGAAC
Source organism: Thinopyrum elongatum (assembly GCA_011799875.1). Lineage (NCBI taxonomy): Eukaryota > Viridiplantae > Streptophyta > Magnoliopsida > Poales > Poaceae > Thinopyrum > Thinopyrum elongatum. The sequence continues at coordinate 443,192,602 of CM022297.1, read as the reverse complement.
CTCAAAGAGTGCCCCAAGATTTCTACCAGAGAAACAAAAGACGAGAACGTGCATCAACCCCTATGCATAGATTACCCCAATGTCACCTCGCGAATCCGTGAGTTGAGTGCCAAAACATATCTCAAGTGAATCAATATAATACCCCATTGTCAGCACGGGTATTCATATGCAAGACATATATCAAGTGCTCTCAAATCCATAAAAATATTCAATCCAATAAAAACGAAATCTCAAAGGGAAAACTCAATTCATCACAACAAGATAGAGAGTGGAAAACACCATACGATCCAACTATATTAACAAAGCCCGCGATACATCAAGATCGTGACATCTCAAGAACACGAGAGAGAGAGAGAGAGAGATTAAACACATAGCTACTGGTACAAACCCTCAACCCCGAGGGTGGACTACTCCCTCCTCATCATGGTGGCCGCCAGGATGATGAAGATGGCCACCGGTGATGATTTCCCCCTCCGGGAGGGTGCCAGAACGGGGTCTAGATTGGTTTTTCGTGGCTACAGAGGCTTGCGGCGGTGGAACTTCTGATCTAGGGCTACCCCGAGGGTTTTTGGAATATTTGGGAATTTATAGGGCGAAAAGGCGGTGCGGGAGTCCACCGAGGTGGTCACAACCCACCTGGGCACGCCTGGGCCCCCAGGCGTGCCCTGGTGGGTTGTGCTCTCCTCGGAGCTCCCCTTTGGTACTTCTTTGGCCCACCGGGTGTCTTCTGGTCCAGAAAAAATCTCCAAAAAGTTTCGCCGCATTTGGACTCCGTTTGGTATTGATTTTCTGTGATGTAAAAAACAAGCAAAAAACAACAACTGGCACTGGGCACTATGTCAATAGGTTAGTCCCAAAAAATGATATAAAGTTGCTATAAAATGATTGTAAAACATCCAAGAATGATAATATAACGACATGAATACTTCATAAATTATAGATACGTTGGAGACGTATCATAGGCCAATAAAAACCGGATTGTAATACCTTGTGTGCCGTTCGGTCTCCCGCATGGTGTCCTCCGTATGACTAGGAGTGACACTTCCATAGGATCTGTTCCTGTTCATGCTCAGGTATACAACGTCTAATAACACCATCTACTCCTTCTTTATATAGATGTGGGTCATCCCAGAAGTAATGTCTTAAATCATAGAAAAACTTTTTCTTTTGCTGGTATGTGAAACTAGGTGGTATAAATTTAGCAACAATATAATTAGCATAGTCTGCATACCATGGAGCACTACGAGATGCATTTATGACAGCTAATTGTTCATCAGGAAAACTATCATCAATTGGTAGTGGGTCATCAAGAATATTTTCTAACCTAGACAAGTTATCTGCTACGGGGTTCTCAGCTCCCTTCCTATCAATAATATGTAAATCAAATTCTTGCAGCAAGAGAACCCACCTAATGAGTCTAGGTTTAGCATCTTTCTTTTCCATAAGGTATTTAATAGCAACTTGATCAGTGTGAATAATTACTTTGGAATCAACAATGTAAGATCTGAATTTATCACAAGCAAACACAACTGCTAGAAATTCCTTTTCACTAGTAGCATAATTTCTTTGAGCACTGTCTAGAGTTTTACTAGCATAATGAATAACATTTAATTTCTTATCAACTCGTTGTCCTAGAACAACACCAACAACATAATCACTAGCATCACACATAATTTCAAAGGGTAGGTTCCAATCAGGTGGTTGAACAATAGGTGCAGATATACCTGGCCATCACTCGGGCCGGGCTGGGCTTCGGGCCGGGCCTAGCCAAGCCCGACGAAGAAAACCCAGGCCCGGGCCCGGCCCGGGCGCCGGGCCTAGAAAATCAAGCCCAAGCCCGGCCCAACCATGTAAAAGCCTACCGGGCCTCGGGCCTCTTTGGTAAAACACAAATACGGCGGGCCTGGGCCTGATCCAACCTTCGGGCTCGAAATCTAGGCCCGGGCTTGGCCCGTGAGCAGCGTTGGGCCGGGCTTTTTCGGGCCGGGCCGGGTCGGGCTGTTCGGGTCGGGCTGCCCATGGCCAGGACTAGGTGCAGAGATTAAGGCTTTCTTAAGTATTTCAAAGGCTTCTAAACAATCATCATAAAAAACAAATGGAACATCTTTTTTGCAAAAGATTAGTGAGAGGCCTAGAAATTTTTAGCGAAGTCTTTAATAAATCTCCTATAGAAACCGGCATGACCAAGGAAACTTCTTATACCTTTGATATCTGTAGGACACGACATTTTTTCAATTGCATCAACTTTAGCTTTATCAACTTCAATACCTCTTTCATAGATTTTATGCCCCAAGATAATACCTTCATTAACCATAAAGTGACACTTCTCCCAATTCAAGACAAGATTAGTTTCTTCACATCTCTGCAAAACTCGATCAAGGTTGCTTAAGCAATCGTCAAAAGAAGTCCCGTAAACGGAAAAAATCATCCATGAAAGCCTCAACAATCATTTCACAAAAGTCAGAGAATATAGCAGTCATACATCTTTGAAAGGTAGCAGGTGCATTGCATAAACCAAAAGGCACACGTCTATAAGCATAAGTACCAAAAGGGCAACTAAAATTAGTTTTTTCTTGATCCTCTTGTGACATAGGTATTTGGGAAAAAACCAGAGTATCCATCTAGAAAGCAGAAATGTGTATGTTTTGACAATCTTTCTAGCATTTGATCAATAAAAGGCAAATGATAATGATCTTTCCTAGTAGCTTTGTTTAATTTTCTAAAATCAATTACCATTCTATAACCTGTGATAATTCTTTGTGGGATAAGTTCATTTTTACCATTTGGAACTACAGTAATACCTCCCTTCTTAGGAACACAATGAATAGGACTTACCCATCTACTATCAGCAATAGGATAGATTATACCTGCTTCCAGAAGCTTTAGTATTTCATTTCCTACCACTTCTTTCATCTTAGGATTTACCGTCGCTGGTGATCAACAACTGGTTTAGCATCAGGTTCCATATTAATTTTATGCTGACATAGAGTGGGACTAATGCCCTTAAGATCATCTAGAGTATATCCAATAGCAGCACGGTGTTTCCTCAGAGTATTCAATAATCTCTTTTCTTCATGCTCTGAAAGGTTAGCACTAATAATAACAGGATATATCTTCTTTTCATCAAGATAAGCATATTTCAAAGTATCAGGTAATTGTTTAAGTTCAAACACAGGATCACTCTTGGGTGGTAGAGGATCTCCAAGAGTTTCAACAGGCAAGTTGTGTTTCAAAACAGGCATTTGTTTAAAGAATATATCATCTATTTCATTTCTTTCATCCATATGCATATCATTCTCATGGTCTAGCAAATATTGTTCTAAGGGGTCAGTAGGGGGCACGACAATAGAAGCAAGACCAATAATGTCATCTTTACTAGACGACTCTTTATCACGAGGTTGTCTACGAAACTTGGAGAAATTAAACTCATGAGACACATCACCGAAGCTTACACTAACCATTTCTTTCTCACGGTCTATTAGCATTAACCGTGTTCAAGAAAGGTCTACCAAATATTATGGGACAAAAATCATCTTGTGGGGAACCAAGAATGAGAAAATCAGTAGGATATTTTATTTTCCCACACAAGACTTCAACATCTCTAACAATCCCGAGTGGTGTAATAGTATCTCTATTCGCGAGTTTAATAGTAACATCAATATCTTCTATCTCAACAGGTGCAATATCACTCATAATTTCTTGATAGAAAGTAAACGGAATAGCACTCACACTAGCACCCAAATCACATAAACCATGATAACAATGATATCCTATTTTAACAGAGACAACAGGCATGCCAACAACAGGTCTATGTTTATCTTTTATTCTTTTTCATCAGGTTTGGCAATTCTAGTGGCTTCATCACAGAAATAAATAACATGCCCATCAATATTTTCAACCAAGAGATATTTAACCATAGAAACATTAGGTTCAACTTTAATTTGTTCAGAGGGTGTAGTTGTCCTTGTATAACTCTTGCAAACCACAGCTGGAGCTTTAGCATGTTCTTTTATCCTAACAGGAAAAGGTGGTTTCTCAATATAAGTAGTAGGGATAACTGGATCAACATTATAAGTAGTGGTTTCTTCCCTAGCTTCAATGGGTTCTACTACTTTTACTTTAATGGGAGGATGATATTTAAACCACTTCTACTTAGGAAGATCAACATGAGTAGCAAATGATTCACAGAAAGAAGCTACTATATCAGAGTCAAGTCCATATTTAGTGCTAAAATTCCGAAAAGCATCAGTATCCATAAAAGTTTTAACACAATCAAATTCAAGTTTTATACCTGACTCCTTACCTTCGTCGAGCTCCCAATCTTCAGAGTTGCATTTAATTCTTTCCAAGAGATCCCATTTGAATTCAATAGTCTTCTTCATAAAAGAGCCAGTACAAGAGGTATTGAGCATGGATTGATAATTACGAGAAAGCCGAGCATAAAAATTCTGAATAATAATTTCTCTCGAGAGCTCATGATTGGGGCATGAATATAACATTGACTTAAGCCTCCCCCAAGCTTGAGCGATACTTTCTCCTTCATGAGGCCAAAAATTATATATATAATTCCGATCACGATGAACCAGATGCATAGGATAAAACTTCTGATGAAATTCCAATTTCAATCGGTTGTAATTCCAAGATCCAATATCATCACATAGCCTATACCATGTCAATGCATTTACCTTCAAAGATAAAGGGAAGACCTTCCTCTTGACTTCATCTCCGGGTAAACCTGCAAGCTTAAATAATCCACCAACTTCATCCACAAAGATTAGATGCATATCAGGATGTAGTGTTCCATCTCCTGCATAAGGATTAGCTAGTAGTTTCTCTATCATACTGGAAGGAATTTCATAATAAATATTTTTAGTAGGTGCAGTAGGTTGAGGAGCAACTCTTTGTTCTTCCGGTCGAGGTGAAGATACCCCGAACAAGCCCCTCAAAGGATTATTTTCCATAGTGACAAGTGACAGTAAATTTCAGCACGTAATATAAATTTTTCCTTACCAAATTCCACTCACCAAAGGCACTTCACTCCCCGACAACGGCGCTAGAAAAGAGTCTTGATGACCCACAAGTATAGGGGATCTATTGTAGTCCTTTCGATAAGTAAGAGTGTCGAACCCAACGAGGAGCAGAAGGAAATGAAAAGCGGTTTTCAGCAAGGTATTTTCTGTAGGCACTGAAATTATCAGTAATAGATAGTTTTCTGATAAGATAATTCGTAACGGGTAAGAAGTAACAAGTGTAACAAAGGTGCAACAAGGTGGCCCAATCATTTTTATAGCAAAGGACAAGCCTGGACGAACTCTTATATAAAGCAAAGCGCTCCCGAGGATCTGAACATATGATCTTTCACCAAGTAAACCAACTAGCATCAACTACAAGGAGTAATCAACACTACTAGCAACCTACAGGTACCAATCTGAGGTTTTGAGGCAAAGATTGAATACAAGCGATTAACTAGGGTTTGAGAGGAGATGGTGCTGGTGAAGATGTTGATGAATATTGACCCTCCCTCGATGAGAGGATCATTGGCGATGACGATGGCTTCGGTTTCCCCCTCCCGGAGGGAAGTTTCCCCAGCAGAATCGCTCTGCCGGAGCTCTAGATTGCTCCTACCTAGGTTCTGCCTCGAGACGGCGGCGCTTCGTCCCGAAAGCTCTCGCCTTAATTTTTCCAGGTCAAAACCCTCCATATAGCAGAAGATGGGCACCAGATGATGGCCAGGGGGCCCACAAGCCCTAGGGGCACGCCCTGGGGGTAGGGCGCGCCCCCAGGCTTGTGGCCACCTGGTGGGTCCCCTTCTGTATTTTCTTCGCCCAATATTTTTTATATATTCCCAAATAATTCTCCATAAAGTTTCAGGACATTTGGAGTTGTGCAGAATAGGCATCTCAGATTTGCTCCTTTCCGGTCCAGAATTCCAGCTGCCGGCATTCTCCCTCTTCATGTAAATCTTTGTAAAATAAGAGAGAAAAGGCATAAGTATTGTACCATAATGTGAAATAAAAGTCCATATTGCAATAAATAAGAATATAAAAACATGATGCAAAATGGACGTATCAGCTCCCGGTTGTAGATGCTCTTACGCTTTGATATGCAGTACTACTACAAGCGCTGTGTGAGTGTGATGCATGCATTATTTGCCTAGGCTAGATCCTGTAACTGTTAGCCCCGGGAAGATAATAATCAACCCAACACACAATTGCTTAACAAGAAAGAAAAACGTTAGCAAACCAAGATGGATAACTAGTAAGAAAAGCGTTTGCAAAAGAAGATGGGTAACTTCCTGTAAAAAAAGGATGGGTAACTCAAGTGACAAATGGGTGTGTTTGGTTGTATTCTCATCTTAGCATAGTTGTTCCCTCTTCGTGCATGCTCATCTCAGCACCCCTCTTCATGCATGCTCTTCTCATGCATGCTTGATGACCCACAAGTATAGGGGATCAATCATAGTCCTTTCGATAAGTAAGAGTGTCGAACCCAACGAGGAGCAGAAGGAAATGACAAGCGGTTTTCAGCAAGGTAATCTCTGCAAGCACTGAAATTGTCGGTAACAGGTAGTTTGATAGCAAGATAATTTGTAACAAGCAACTAACGGTAACGGTAAATAAAGTGCAGCAAGGTAGCCCAATCCTTTTGTGACAAAGGACAGGCCAAAACGGCCTCTTATAATAAGCAAAGCGTTCTTGAGGGCACACGGGAATTTTATCTAGTGACTTTCATCATGTTGGTTTGATTTGCGGTCGCTACTTTGATAATTTGATATGTGGGTGGACCGGTGCTTGGGTGATGTTCTTACTTGAACAAACCTCCCACTTATGATTAACCCCCTCGCAAGCATCCGCAACTACGAGAAAAGTATTAAGATAAAATCTAACCATAACATTAGACATATGGATCCAAATCAGTCCCTTACAGAGTAGCGCATACACTAGGGTTTAAGCTTCTGTCACTCTAGCAACCCATCATCTAATAACTACTCCACAATGCAATCCCTTAGGCCCAAAGATGGTGAAGTGCCATGTAGTCGATGTTCACATGCCACCACTAAGGGTATCACAGCATACATATCATCAAAATATCGAACACATATCAAATTCACATGATTAATTGCAACATGACTTCTCCCGTGACCTCAAGAACAAAAGTAACTACTCACAAATGATATTCATGCTTAAGATCAGGGGGTATTAAATAGCATAATGGATCTGAACATATAATCTTCCACCAAATAAACCATATAGTAATCAATTACAAGATGTAATCAACACTACTAGTCACCCACAGGTACCAATCTGAGGTTCCGGTACAAAGATTGAACACAAGAGATGAACTAGGGTTTGAGAGGACATGGTGCTGTTGAAGATGTTGATGAAGATTAGCCTCCCAAAGATGAGAGGGTTGTTGGTGATAACGATGGCTTTGATTTCCCACTCCGGGAGGGAAGTTCCCTCGGCGGAATCGCTCCACCGGAAGGCAAAAGTGCTCCTGCCCAAGTTCCGCCTCGAGACGGCGACGCTCCATCCCAAAAGTCCTCCCCTTATTTTTTCTAGGTCAAAAGACCTTATGTAGCAGAAGATGGGCACCGAAGGTGGGCTGGGCTGGCCACAACCCGCCAGGGCACGCCTGGGGGGCCTGGCGCACCCTGGTGTCTTGTGGTCACCAGGTGGCCCCCTCCGGTAGTTATTTGCTCCAGTATTTTGTATATATTCCAAAATAATTCTCCATAAATTTTCATCTCATTTGGAGAAGTGCAGAATAAGTATCTGTGACGTAGGTTTTTCAGGTCCAGAATTCCAGCTGCCGGTATTCTCCCTCTTTGTGTAAACCTTGCAAATTATGAGAGAAAAGGCATTAGAATTACTCCATAAAGCATTATTAAGCATAAAAACACTATAAATAACAGTAGGAAAACATGATGCAAAATTGACGTATCAACTCCCCCACGCTTAGACCTCGCTTGTCCTCAAGCGAAAGCCGATATCGAGAATCATGCCTACATGTTTAGAGAGAGAGGCGTCGATAAAAAAAAATACGGACATAGTAGCATCATGCTTATTATTATAACAAGAACAAACTTTATCATAGAACTTTATCATATAACTTTTATCATATAACTTCTTATGAACAAGTAACAATTCATCACAACATCGAAGTAAAAAGCATAATCTTTATTGAAAACCAATAAACTATGTTCTCAGTCAACTTTGCAACTACAATTCATCATATTTTCAGGAAGGGTCACATATCGGAGCCTGTTGGCAAGTCCACATACTCAACCATCATTTAGTCTTCTATGAATGCTAACCCTCACATCATACATATGAGCAAAAAGTTTCAACCAGACGCATAGGAAGATGGGGCTTATAGTTCCACCTCCCAACTTATTCACCTCGAGGGTGATGTCAACAATAATAACTCATGATCACTCACATTAAACTAGATATATGTGCCGAGATCTTTCCTCACCACATGATGCTTGCAAAAGAGAAAATGAAAAGGAATAGGGAAGAATACTTTGATTCTTGCATAAAAGTAAATACATAAAAGTAAAAGATAGGCCCTTCGCAGAGGGAAGCAGAGGTTGTCATGCGCTTTTTGGTTTGTATGCCAAATCCCTTAATGCAAAAGAACGTCATGTTATATTGCCCCTTATGGTAGCAACCTTTATTATGCAGTCCGTCGCTTTTATTACTTTGCCATCACAAGTTCGTACAACGCTCAATTTTCTCTTACACTAAATGATCAAACACATTTAGAAGCAATTTTTATTGCCTTATTGCACCAATGAAAACTTGCTTGCAGGATCTTACTCAATGCATAGGTAGGTATGGTGGACTCTCAAAACATGGATTTGGGTTTAGGGTTTTTGGATGCACAAGTAGTATCTCTACTTAGTGCGGAATTTTTGGCTAGCAAAGATATTGAGCAAGCACCACATGTTGAAGGATCTATGGCAATATAACTTCTATGTGAATATGAACAACCATAAATCATTACGTTGTCTTCCTTGTCCAACGTCAACCATTTTGGCATATAATATTTAATGAGGGTTCACAATCATAAAAGATGTCCAAGATAGTGTATTTTCATGTGAATCTTCTCTTCCCTTATTAATTCTTTCATGAGTTGCATCATTGACCAATGCTATGTTTGTCAACCTTCAATAAATTTTACCAATTATACTTTTCCTTATGTGATGTCATTACTTACCATAAGATTAGCATATGATCTTTTTCATTATTTCTTTTTATTTGATTGCAACATAAAAGTAAAGAAACAAAACTCAAACTAAACTTTATTATATAACTCTCACTCGATTACATAGATAGATCACGAAACTAACACTCAAAAATAGATCATACTAAACTTTTATTCAACTAAATCACGAAATAACTAAGGATTGAACTAAGATAGGTAAAGGTAATAAAAGTGATGGTGATATGATACCGGGGCATCTCCCCCAAGCTTGGCACAAGCCAAGGGGAGTGCCCATACCCGTGTACTTAAGTCTCCTTTGGTGGGTAAGATGATGGAGGTGGTGGTGATGAGGTAGTAGGTTTGTCCTCCGGCTTCCAGGGCAAGGGCTCACCATCAAAAGAAGATGCACGAGTCTCCCGAGTCCTGCAACTGGTAGCTAAACTCATACCTTTAAATCTTGCTTCATACTCGAAAACTTAGTTTTGAAGATCATAGATTTGGCTTTGCAGAAAATTAATTTGCTTGTTGAAGGTGAAGACGATGTCCTTCATAGATCGGCCATCCACCATGTGATCACGGGTGAATTCCATGGGAGGCGTTGAGTCCACGCTCCACCATCCCTTGGCACTTGAAGATGTCTTGTTCCACCGCCTCGAGCCTGGCCTCCACGCTCCTCGTCCTCTTGGGCCCCTGAACATCCCGGATGTGGAGCACCCCCTCACGCATCTCAATGGCTTGAGGGTGCTTCATCACCTCCGACAAGTACGGGTTGATGACCCTCTCGAAGAACTTGTCCTTGGAGGAGCTTGGTGGAGCCGTGGTGATCTAGATCTGATAGGAAAACAACACGAAACAAGAACAGAGGATTTTTCTGCAGTGCGGTGGTCAAATCGTCCGGGGGTATATATAAAGATTTTTTTATCTTGGGAAACAAGAATATGGAAGGAAAATGGAGTTGGGAAGGTGCCCGAGGGGGCCACAACCCACCAGGGCGCGCCAGAGAGTGTAACACCCCTATGTAATGGTGGCACAGTAATCCATCATGAGGATGCTAAGCTACTGAGATTTGCAATGATAATCATGTTGGATAATTCTCTCATTTCAAATTCTCCTCTGAATTCTATTCAAATTCTCCTCTGAATTCTATTCAAATTCAAAGTGCAAAATAAAGTTGCCCAAAAGTTGCTGGAAAAATGTTCATCTCACAGCCAATATTCCATAACATTTATTTGTTAAGGAAAACAACATCACTCTTATGCAAGGATGAACAGTAGCAACCAAAATAGTGCAATTCCAGCATATTTAAATGCTATTTCATTTATGAAAAATACAAATGAATTTCACTGGTCCCCACAATATTTGTGGTAGTGTCTAAAATCATCAGGGAAATTAAGAGACACTTCCCATATTTTTCCCTAAGTGGAATGGATGCCCAAGTACTTCTATTCTCACTCTGTTTAATAAATAAAAGAAATAAAAGAAAACAAAGAATAGAAAAGGCCAGAGGCCACTTACCTGTTGCAGGCCAGAGCCAGCCCAGCCCATCTGGCCTTTTCCCCTCCTCCCTCTCTCTCCTTCGCGCTGTCGGCGCGCGTCTGGCCGCGCCGGCGAGCGCCACTCAAACGTCGACACCACGACGCCGCGGGCGTCCGCGAGGGGATAAGGGCAGGCCTCGTCCATCCCCCCTGGCCTCCTCCACCATTCACCCCCTTCCTCCTCGCCTCTCCTCGCTCAGATCCGAGTGCATCCGAGCACGTTCGCCACCGCAGCTCCGGCAACATCGTGGCCACCGTCACGGCCTCACCTTGCCGCGATGCCGTAGACGTTCGTCATCATCCTCCATGTTGTCTGGTGCCCTCCGTTGGCGCCGGGAGGCACCACAGCGCCGGATCCACCCCGTCTTCCTCCTCGGGTCACCGTCATCTCGCCAACAACTCCGGCCACCCCTGCAGCTCCTAAACCGCCACCGAGCCTCCTTGTGCTCCGCGGTGAGCTCTTCTTCCTCCCCGCTCTCTTCTCCTCGCCCCAACGTGGCTGTAGTCGCTGTCCCGTACGTGCCCGAGCCCATCGTCGCGGAAGCTCATCGCCGACGAGCTTCCGGCGACCAAATGGTCCCGCGCCAGTGCCCGTTTAGCTCGCCCGCGCGCGTAGGACCTCGCTAACCCTTTGCCTCGCCCATTTGCGCACTGCTGCTGCTGATCCACTTCCGCCCGAACATCGCCGCCGCCATTGCTGGAGCTAAGCTCGACTCAGGCCGTCCCCGTACCTGCTGCCACCACCCAGCGGACGTGGCTCGATCCCAGGATCACACCGGACCAAACCACGCGATGAATGGTCGCCGGAGTTGGCCGGACGAGCAACTCCGGTGCTCCTGTTTAGCACCCGCGGTTAGCCGCCGTTACCTGATGACGTGGCGTCATTAGCCACTAACCGCCACGCTAACCCTCACTGACACTTGGGCCCCACACTCTAATTAACCCAACCAATTAACCTAACCCCCGAATTAACCCGCTGTGTATGACATGTGGGCCCTGTCCACTGTTCCAGTGGATAGGGTTGACCCAGTCAGCCTGCTGACTGGGCACTGGCCCCACCAGTCAGTCTCTGCTGACTGGGCTGTTGACCCAGTCAACTGGGACCCATCTGTCAGCCTAATGAGCTTTCTGCTGGGTACACTTCTGTGTACCCCTAGCAATTTATCCATTTAATTTTCAAATTAATTTAATTCCAGGATTTTTCAGAAAATGTTTAAATCTTTAGAAAATCATAGAAATTAAACCGTAGCTCGGATCAAAAAACTTTATATATGAAAGTTGCTCAGAACGACGAGACAAATCCGACTGTGCTATTAGTTTCCGTGTCGGGACCCTCTACGAAGGTGAACCCACAAATTTTAGCCTGTTTCTGGTAGATGAATAGTGCATACATACCGATTAATAAATCCAACTTTAATCCTAAAATAACTAAAATGGTTTAGACATGTCTTTAGGCAACCCTGCACTCCTCGTTAGCATAGCATGCTCTGTGTTGCATATGTTTGCTGTGTATTTATTTGTTTCCTCCCCCTCTTCTCTCTCGGTAGACCTCGACAACGACGTCGTCCCCGAGGCCGACGCAGCTTCGGAGGTTGATTACACCGTTGAAGACCAGGCCTTTGCCGCAGAGCAACCAGGCAAGCACCCCCCTTTGAACATGCCTATATCGCCTATTCTCTTCTCTCTTGTGCTTGCATTAGAATTGTGCTGTTACTGCTTTACCTATTCTCATGCATGACCTGATTTTGTAACCTGCTTTTGATAATTACCTACTTATCCTGAACTGCTTAGAATATGCTGCTTAGTGAACCCCAGTGACCCCACTTGTCCCAGTTGCCCCGCTGGATCATCGGAAGACTCGACGACCAGGCCCCAGCACCGCACATCACCCCCTTAGTTGTACGACACTGCAGCGTTACTATCGAGTGCCGAGGGTGATACCTCGTATAGCACTTCTGATGTTAACTCTGTAGAGTAGCTATTTGGTCGTGGTCATCGAGGGTGATTCCTACTTCACCACTTCCGATAACGACGCTGTCGTGCAACATCTCAAGTGTGAACCCATCGAGGGTGATTCGTTTGAGTTCACCTTGATGGATACATCGAGTTGGAATCCAACGAGGGTGAGACCTCGGATTCCCCAGATGTTATGGACACACGGATACTTGGACTTTACAACTGTTACTTGGAAAGGCGGGTCGACCCTGAGGGGTACCCGCGAGTGATGTGGAGATGGGTTGACCTGGAGGGTACCCGAGAGATAATTACGAGGCGTGGCCGGGCATTCCTAGCGCTTGCCGCAAGTCCTCGAGACGGGGCGATGGGATCACATCGATCGTGAGTCTCTGCTCGTTACCGTGCTACCAACACACTAACGATTTGGATATTTGATCTGAGTGGGCCTTTGGCCCGATAGCACTAACCATCACGCAGGAAAAGTTATGGGCACTCTGCGTCGTATGCATTAGCCGAAAGCTCTGTCAGACGTCCAGTTCAGCATGGCGGCATGGCTGGGCCAGCACCATCCTGTAGTGGTGGAGCCTGGACCCACCCTGCGCGCAACGACCCGGAGTGCACAGGGCGATGGCCCAAGACCCCTGAGCGCTTAGGATGTAGACCGACGGGGCATCTCTCTGCTGAGCTTTGGGTAGGGCTGCGGTGTGTCGTTTGGCCGAGGCCGGGCATGACCCAGAAAAGTGTGTCCCGCCGGAGTTAAGCGAGCATGGTGGGTAAATTGGTGCACCCCTGCAGGGAAGAACTAATCTATGCATAGCCGGATCCTCGGTAACGGATGCCCGGAGTTGTATCCCGATCGATACAACTAGAACTGGATACTTGTGATGAGAAATGGATAGTATGGCTCTGGGATTTCTTTCTCGCGGGGAGTCAAGAAAGGATCTCTGGGCGAGGTTGATACTTAATACTGCTACTACTTTATACTGTACTAATCTACACTCTTCTAATGCTGCAAGACCGCTGAAGATGCTAGTCTTTGATAGGACTAGGCCTTCTCTATTCTGGCATTTCTGCAGCCCAGTCCACATATACAGCCTTTCTTTGATAATGTTGCATATGTAGTGTAGATCCTTGCTTGCTGAGTACTTCAGATGAGTACTCACGGTTGCTTTGCTTCCTCTTTTTCCCCATACCCGTTTGATGCAACCAGATGACGGAGCCCCGGAGCTAGCTGCCCCTGTCGGCGATCACTACTACTACCCCGAGGATGGCTTCTACTACGAGTTGGTTAATGACCAGGAGTAGGTTCGGAGGGTCCCAGGCAGGAGGCCTGCGCCTTTTCGATCATAGTGTTTTCTTTTGCCCCGCCTTCTCAAAGGCTTATCTATTTTATCTTTTATATCTATATTCAGATATCTGATGCTTCCGCTGACGCTTGTAAGCAAGCTTATGTATTCGAGCCCTCGAGGCCCCTGGCTTGTAATATAAAGCTTGTATGACTTTATTTATGTTTTAGAGTTGTGTTGTGATTCCTTCAAGTGAGTCCTTAGGCTTGATCATGTGCATTTGCTTGTATGATTAGTGCACGATTAAGCCAGGGTCATCACAGGTTGGTATCAGAGCCGACTGCCTGTAGGAACCCCCTCTCCAACTCCTTGGCCGAAGTTGAGTCTAGTCTTTGAAAAACTGATTTACTAACATGGCTGTGTGGCTTATGGGCCCATGTCGCCAATTGGGTGGTACTAGGATCTTTTATCCCTCTTCCTTACTCTGGGACTCTGATCTCTCTTCCTTTCGAGTTAAAATTTTACTAACTCCAACATTAGGTTCTCGTGATCACATCCACCCGGAGTTCTGAAATTACCCCCTTTCTTCAAGATTTTGTGGGCCAGGTTCTGCTTGTAGGATCCTTTTATCGAGGGCACCCTGTGTTGTCACTTGTAGATTCCTCGCCCCAGCAGTTTTCTCTGACGTGATGTAGCCCTTGCTATGTCACGTTGTTGTAATCCTCACCGCGTGCCTGCGCGCCGCCTAGTTTGTCTAGCTGCGTGCGATTCCAAACTCCTACCACCGTTTATGTCCAACTCCATACATAGTCTTGTATGTCTTTAATGACTGCTAATATGTACCTGATGCCCTCCTTGTTCATTACTCATGTTACATCTTGAATTGGCCTCTTACACATGCAGTTTTCTTGCTAAACTGCTCCTGTTGATTTGGCAGGATGGCTGACGATCCTCCACCTCCACCTTATATTGCCGCAATGATGCAACAGTTTGAACTGAACCGTCAGTTTATGACCGGAGTAATGGCTCAGTTCCCAACTCAGAATGCTCAGCAACAGTCTGCTCCAATAACTCTGCCAGAATTCGTGCGCCTCAATCCGTCCACTTTTTGCAGCTCGACTGATCCAATGGATGCTGATGATTGGCTCCATGACATTGCCTTCGAGATGAAGTCGGCTAATGTTAAGCCTGACAGTTACGTCACCTATGCGACGTATCACCTGAGGGGTTCAGCTACTCAATGGTGGGAAAGTCATTGGCATATGCTACCTGCTGGAACTGAAACCACTTGGCAGGAATTTCAGTTAGCCTTTCATGCACGGTACATTCCTCAAGGTCTGATGGACCAGAAAAAGCAGGAGTTCCGCAAACTCTCTCAGGGAAAAATGACTGTGGATGAATACCAGAGGAAATTCCTTGAATTATCCCGCTATGCAGAAGATGACGTCTGCACTGACTCACACAAGCAGGAGAAATTTCGTGAAGGACTGTGTACTGATATAAACCTCGCACTTGCTGTCCATGATTGAACAGACTTCACAACGCTTGTCAGCCAATCTTTCCGAGTTGAAACTGCTCTGACTAAATACCAGGAGTCGCTCAAGCGTACTCGAGATGTCGGCTCGCCTTCGGGTCAGCCTGCTCGGAAACATCAAGTCTGGATCCCGCACAATGTTTTTCACCGTCAAGCTCCAGCACCGAGGCCATCTTATGTTGCACCTCGTTTGCCTCCACCGCCGAGACAACTAACGATTCAGGGTGGACAGTCCAACACTGTGGCTCGTCCCCATAGTGATGGTTTATGCCGCAAGTGTGGACAGCCAGGGCACCATGCTTTCAACTGTCATCAGGGTCAGCCGCAGAATTCATCATGTCGTCCTGTTGACCGTAAGAAGGGCCGTCGAAACCATCATACCAGAAGTTGTAGTGTCAAGTCGCCTACGGTGACTGGTGGTCAAGTCACTCATGTCAATATTGAAGAAGCTTGTGAGTCCCCAAAAATTGTGATGGGTACCCTTCGCGTTAATTCAGTGCCAGCTTCTGTTCTTTTTGATTCAGGAGCATCGCATGCTTTCGTGTCCCAACAGTTTGCTCGACTGCATGGGTTAGATATGGAGAATCTGCCCACTCCTTTAGCGATTCAATCTCCGGGATCCAAATGGCAAACCACAATGTTTTGCCCTCGCAACCTAATCGAGATTGGAGGTCTACTTTTCCCGGCTTCTCTCTTTGTACTCAGACCTTCCAACATAGACATCATTCTTGGTATGGAATGGTTGACAACCCATAATGCTTTGATTGACTGTGCTACTAAGACAGTCCAGCTCACTCACCCTTCTGGCCAGATAGTCAAATACTCAGCTCGAACAGTTCAGAATGCCGAGAATCAGATATATGTTCTGAATGCATTGAATGCTTCACCTCTTGAAGGCATCGAGAATGTTCCAGTTGTTCATGATTTTCAAGATGTCTTTCCACAAGAATTCCAGGAATACCCCCTGCTAGAGCTGTTGAATTCATCATAGACTTGAAGCCGGGCACTACTCCTATTGCTAAGCGACCATACAAGATGCCGCCGCATGAACTCCTTGAGCTTAAGGAGGAAATTGACAAGTCACTTAGAAAGGATTTCATCCGCCCCAGTTCATCTGCTTGGGGGGCACCTTCTCTGTTTGTCAAGAAGAAAGATGGTACGAATAGGTTGGTTCAAGATTACCGTCCTATCTGTGACACCCGGGTAATTAGAGCTACAGTAACTCCCTGCTAATGATGCCACGTCACCTCGGTTACTGTTGACAAACTCGCATCAGTTCGAAATCGGTTCAAATTCAAATTCAAAATCAAATCAAATAATTAAAGTTTTCAAATGTCAGAACTAAAATGTTCATCATATGGCAAGTAATCTCTGGATGAATGTCATGCAAGGTTCCCAATTAAATTAAAGTATTTAAAATGCTCAAACAGTTAAAACAGTAGCAAAAACAATTAATTTAATGCCTTTTATAATTAATAAAATATTAAACTATTTTAAACATATGTTAAACTTTATGTGGCTGTGGGTCTAATATGGTTAGTAATTTAGGTGTGGCATTTGTATTTTTACAGCACAAAAATATTGTGGAACAAATTGAAACAGTAAGAAAAATATCTAAAAGAAAAATAAAATAAAACAGAAACCCCCCAGCCCCTGGCCCAACTTGGCCTCGGCCCAGCCAGGCCGGCCCACCAACTGGCCCCTATATCTAACCCCCACTCCCACAGCCCAACCCACCAGAGACACCCCCACCGACAAAAAAAAGGGGATTCCACCCCCCTCCCCCCGTGCGGCCCGATCCAGATCGGGATCGGGATCCCGAGCCCCAACCCCGACCCGCCGGCCGCCGCACCCCGCCTCTCCGCCTCCGTCGCCGGCCTGCCTCGCCGGATCGCCTGCTCCTCCCCGACCTCGCTTCCCCGCCGGCCACCGCCTCCTCAAGCCCCCTCCTCGTGAGCCACCTCCTCCCCTGCCCCTCGCCCCCTCGCCGCGGACGCCGCGCGCCGGGCCGCGCCCCGGCCGCGCTCGGCCGCCTCCTCCGCGCCCAGCCTCGGCCGCGCACCGCACCCGACCATCGCCACCCCGTCGCTGCGCTGCTGCTGCAGCCGCCGACGCCCGTGGCCGCCCGCGCGCACGCGCTACCGCGCCCGGCGCCGCCCCACCTCGCCCACTCCGGCCCCGCTTGCCGGCGCCGTCGCCGCGCCCCCATAGCCGCTCGCCTCGCCGGCTCCCTGAGCCCGCGCGCGCCGTTGGTCGCCCGGACCCGTCCGGTGCCCGAATGGGCACAGCCCCGGACGTGTCCGGCTGTAGCCGCTGACCGCCGGGGCCCAGCCCCCAGAGCATTTAAAAAAAAGGAATTAAAAAATAATAATTAATTAATTAATTTAATAATTTATTAACTTAATTAACCCTGTTTAAATTAACTAATTAAGATTAATTAACCTAATTAACTACTGTTAATTAACTAACAGTCACTGACAGGCGGGACCCACATGTCAGGTTGACCAGTCAACAGTACCATTGACTGCTGATGTCAGCATGACATCACTGCTGATGCGATAAATGTTTTTCTGATTTAAAATAATCCAAAATGATTATTAAAACTTTAAAAATGCATAGAAAATAATCCGTAACTCGGATCGAGAAACTTTGAACATGAAAGTTGCTCGGAACGACGAGACAAATCCAAATACGCAGTCCGTTCGTCCGCCACACGTCCCTAGCATAGCGAACATGCAACAATCCACCTCCGTTTCATCTGCCCGAAAACATCAAACACCGGGAATACTTTCCCGGATGTTTTCCCCCTTCGCCGGTATCACCTATCCCTGCGTTAGATCACCCCTGGCACCGCGTATTGCCTTGTTATATTTTGTGATGCTTTGTTTGCTCCGTATTTACTGTTTCTTCCCCCCTCTTCTTCTTCGGTAGACCCCGAGACCGGCGCAGATGCCACTGTGTACGACTACATCACCGACGACCCTTCTTCCTGTGCAACAGAGCTTCCAGGCAAGCCCCCCCTTGATCAACCCGATATCGCCTATTCCTTCTCTCTACTGCTTGCATTAGAGTAGTGTAGCATGTTACTGCTTTCGGTTAATCCTATTCTGCTGCATAGCCTGTCTTTGCTACTACTATTGATACCTTACCTGCAATCCTAAAATGCTTAGTATAGGTTGCTAGAATTACATTAGTGGCCCTACACTCTTGTCCGTCTGCCATGCTATACTACTGGGCCGTGATCACTTCGGGAGGTGATCACGGGTTTATATTATATACTATTACCTACTTATATTTCTGTTCGGAGATAGGGGCTGAAGGGGCAGGTGGTTCCATCCAGGCAGAGGTGGGCCTAGGTTCCCGACGGCCCCCGAGTGTTACTTTGTGGCGGAGCGATAGGGCAGGTTGTGACCACCTAGGAGACAGGTGGGTCTGATCCTGGTCGGCGTCCGCGGTTATATCATTTAACACGCTTAACGAGATTGGGTATTTGATCTGAGTCTGGCTACGAGCCTATACGCACTAACCACCACACGGGAACAGTTATGGGTACTTGACGTCGTGGTATCAGCCGAAGCCTCCTAGACGTTAGCGACTGAGCGGCGCGCGCCGGGTTGGACCGCGTAACACAACTTCCTTTGTAATGGAGGTTGCTAGGTCTGCTCTCCGGCCGCCCACGCAACATGCAGGTGTGCAATGGGCGATGGGCCCAGACCCCTGCACGCATAGGATTTAGACCGACGTGCTGACCTCTCTGTTAGGCCTAGGTAGGGCTGCGACGTGTTGATCTTCCGAGGCCGGGTATGACCCAGGAAAGTGTGCCCGGCCAAAGGGATTGAGCGTGTTGGGTAATGTGGTGCACCCCTGCAGGGAAGTTTATCTATTCAAATAGCCGTGTCCCTCGGTAAAAGGACGACCCGGAGTTGTACCTCGACCTTATGACAACTAGAACCGGATAATTAATAAAACACACCCTTTCAAGTGCCAGATACAACCCGGTGATCACTGTCTCACAGGGCGACGAGGAGAGGATCGCCGGGTAGGTTTATGCTATGCGATGATACTTGGTGAACTTACCAGCTACTCTCTTCTATATGCTTCAAGATGGAGGCTACCAGAAGCGTAGTCTTCGATAGGACTAGCTATCCCCCTCCTATTCTGGCATTCTGCAGTTCAGTCCACAAATACTACCATTTCATTGATACCATTGCATATGTAGTGTATATCCTTGCTTGCGAGTACTTTGGATGAGTACTCACGGTTGCTTTGCTCCCTCTTTTCCCCCGTTTTCCATTCTTCTCGGACGTCGCAACCAGATGCTGGAGCCTAGGAGCCAGACACCACCTTCGACGACCCCTACTACACCGAGGGTGCCTACTACTACGTGCAGGCCGCCGCCGACGACCAGGAGTAGTTTAGGAGGATCCCAGGCAGGAGGCCTGCGCCTCTTCGATCTGTATCCCAGTTTGTGCTAGCCATCTTATGGCACCTTGTTTAACTTTATGTGTGTACTCAGATATTGCTGCTTCCGCTGACTCGTTTATGTTCGAGCACTTGTATTCGAGCCCTCGAGGCCCCTGGCTTGTAATACGATGCTTGTATGACTTATTTGTGTTTAGAGTTGTGTTGTGATATCTTCCCGTGAGTCCCTGATCTTGATCGTACATGTTTGCGTGTATGATTAGTGTACGATTGAATCGGGGGCGTCACAAGTTGGTATTAGAGCCGACTGCCTGTAGGAACCCCCCCTTCCACACTCCTTGGCCGAAGTCGAGTCTAGACATTGCAATTTTTTTGCTAACATGGCTGTGTGTCTTACGGGCCCACGTCGCCATTGGGTGGTATTAGGATCTTTTACTCCTCGATCTTTACTCTGGGATTCTGATCTCTCTTCTATTCGGGTTAAATGATTTTACTAATTATAACTCTAGGTTCTCGATACCACTTCCTACCGGAGAGCCCGTTCATTCCAGATGATCGACTGCTTCACCAGAAGATTCCGAAGATGCTATTCGATGTTTTCCCGGGACACCTGAGTCCACCGTCTTTGCAAATTCCATACCGCTGTTATATCCTTATGGATAACTACATACCCTTGCCACTCTGACATTCAATCCCCTTTGGTCTTGTTATTACAAGATGCCCCGAACTGCTCTTCGTTGTTCCGACAATCCTTGAGGTTACTGCCTTGCAGTTCTTGCCTCATGAATACCCCCTACGGATAATTCCTCGCACTTACCGAGTATCCGTTCTTCCCCCTTTTGTTCATATGATTCACAAGATACATTGAAATACTATTTGATCACCCGAAAATCCGTAGCAGCTTATTGCTCTGCAAATACTTGTCTGCTTGCATTATGGATGCTTCCCATACATCTGGCAATATTCATTAGTATCCTTTGACACCGTCATTTTGATATTATTGATTCAACATGAGTGCGAATGCATGCGATCATTAGTTGATCCTTTTAAAATTATCTTTCTAACTCAGATGTCATTCTGAACATGAGCTGGTTCTCGAACAATCTATTTGCCGTCGATTGTACCCTTAGGTCTATTCTAGTTATCCATCCTTGATCAGAGCGTCTACTTCTGATCCTTCGTATTGGAATTCATAATTCCTTTGTTATCTAAGCATCAAATTATTCAGATGTCCTATAATTCGATGCCTTTGCGTTCTTTCTTCATCTGGTTGTGTGCCGATGCTCACATCAGCTCCGCTATGGACATCCGATCCTTCGTCGGATTATTAATCGACAGTGTCCTTCATATTTAACTGCCTTGTGAATTCTTCCATGATACATAATGCATTTGGTAAATTGTATCCTCTGCGTTCCCAACCATACTCTGCTTTCGAGCTTGTATAATTTACTCCTGAAGCGTTATATGTTCCTAAGATGCCCTATGGGATGAACATATACCTTCCCTAAACCGTGTGAACCCGAAAGTTTACACAAGACATTCTCTTCTGGTGTTTTACCAGATACTTTTCAACTCTACAACTTCTTTGAAGACGAGAAGCGAATGAAATGTTATGCATTGAAGAAGTGGGAGTCGACCCCGAACCTTTGTGTTCTTGCCCATGGACTCGATGTGGAGCTTATCATGAAAGCTTCTTGCAAGAATATTTAATCATTTGAATAATTCTTTCGGTGTCATTGAATTGGATCCCTTGCAGTTATGGTCCCGACCATACTAACCTTATTCATTATATCTGAAAGGAAACCATTCCAGTGCCTCGTCTATTTTTGACGAGATTAAAGTATCCTCTATCGCAAGTCAACGACCCAGCTCCGTTTCTATTCTGATCTTCCTTCGAGTATTACCCCCTGGTATCCCGATGATATCATGGGACTGCAATACTTCTTATGAGTCTTCGTCAAGTATTCCTTCTCACTGATTCAGTATTCCACGGGTTTTGGGTTGTTTGTCAAATGAGAACATCGATAAGTGAATCGAATCCACCCTGTGATCCAATACTCCTAGTAATGTACTGCTGGGAAATTTAACTTTCAACTCATGTCATTCTTAGCCTAATCGGCTACATCGTTATCTTAACTATGCTACCTAGTACTGCTTCTCGGAGCACAATTTCGACGATGAGTTAAACTTACATCGATCTTCATCGTCATATCTTTTTCCTTGAACAGCAAGCTTGATTCCGATTTTTTGTCGTACCATGGTTTCGATAACCTTTCGCTTCATCATTCCTTTTGCTTGATGTCATTGATGATCGATTACATCTTCAAGAAGCCTCTCAACAACTGTGTCGTGATCATCATCAACACTTTAACTTCTTCCGAGAGATCAATTGAATTCATGATGAGAAATTCCATGCTTGCCCCTCGATCATCTGTGTTATCATCGACCACATCCATGCCTTCCTTCCAGACACAGACTTGGTCATGTTTTGTGTTGTACCTTGAGTTCCTTGCTATCTAGCTTATGTTATGTTCTACCTTGGAGTATTATCATCTTTTATGTCAAGAATGTCGTGAGAATTTCACCACCTCTTGAGAATTCTTATACAAGTGATACTTATCACCATCACCATTCTTTTCTTGGTCCCCGTGTTGTTTCTAACCGGAATACCGGCAATTGAATTATGATGTGCAAATTCAAAACTTCTAGCAACCCTATTGCTTTGAAGTGAATGGTCGATAGTTTCATTTTCATTCTTTTGTTCATTAAGTCACCATTCTAACATTGATCGTGCAACCCAGCCCATATTTCGGGTGCACCTGTCAACCAATGTTTAATCTTGGATGTTTTCCTCGAACATACATCATTATATCATTTGATCTGACAAATGTTTTCTCCTTGTTCACATAATTGTGGAAATCCATATTTTGTTAATCTCGATGAATTGTCGCTGAGTCCATTAGCCACCTCCTCATCCTCTCCTTGGTTTAATGATGAACTCATGATTCGGGACTTGCTTCCATAGTTCATTACCCGAGAATCTTGCAACGCCATCCCGTCAAATTGTGTTGCACCCCTTCCTTCTCAGGCATCCTAGGTCTGAGGTATCCTGACACCAATCAGATCTGAATCTCGGTCAGTTATGATGGTTGGAACATATTTCCAAGAGTTATGACATTGGTCTTTATATATGCCCCCGGTAAGGTGATATCATGCCTCGCACACCTGTCCGGAGGGCCTATTGTTATAGTTTCCTTTTAGCAAGGTTAACCATTCTTCCATGAGGAAATTGTAAGACTTATTCTTGAGATGATCCTGATGGATCCTTTGTGTATCCGAAGACTGACCTTTACCTGATGACCATGTCGATGCTATCTTGAAGCATGACTATGGTACTCTGACATCAACAAGAGCATTGGAAGCGAAATGCTAAATGTTTCTTGAACAATTATCCAAACACCGTTGTATGGGTACATATCATGATTCTCCTTACCACTATTAACTAATGGTCCATGCCTTTGATCTCCTGACATGTATATCTTGCCCTGCTTAACCTTGGGAAGGATATACTCCTATTACTTGTGTTTAAACAAAGTTTCCTTTCCATTGGTTTGTTTAAACTGATAATCACATTTTATTTCCATAGGTTTGTTTAACCTTTCTTGTGATCTATAAGATATGAGCAGAACTAAATCCCTGCTTACGTAAACACCTCGTTGTACAACTCTGTCAGCAAGACCGTGTTACTATATGTTGATAACATTTCGGTAACCACCGATGGACGAGAACTTTGCCTATTGGTCCGCCTCGTTTCAACGAGCAGGAAAATGGTTCTCTTCGTCCCTCGCCCTTGGTACCAACGTTGTTGCCAATATAACTGGCAGGCTATGCTCTGACCTGCCCTGCTATCGTGACCATACAAGATGTCACTGCTCCTTCTACTTTTAACCGACATGGTGGGCCCATAACCCACAATTCCACAGGATCGAAACCTGACTCTCCTGTGCACCCCTGTTTCTAAAAGTTATTCCTCACGCTTGGCTTCGTATTTAATTCACGGGCCACCTTCCTAGTGATCTATTCTAGTATCAGACACAATACTTAATCTCGTTGTTCTGGACCCCCTTTCACACTCTGTTTTAGACTTCGAGCTGTTATCTATCCGTTTGAAACTTCTTATCGTACCTTCTTATTTTGGTCTCGAGGTATTTTATTTGTTCAACTTGAGAGATAGCCTGGTGCTCATGCATGGGATGACCCCAGATGATTACCCCTTATAGCGTTCTAGCATTGTCGAGCTGCCCCTCACCTATTCGTAAGTACGTTGGAATTCCCGAAGAAAGGATGCCGGCTTCATCATAATGACCTGAAGCGGAGAAAAGAAGACATCAATCTAGTGGATCGACCTCTTCAAGAAGAGCAACTAAGACCGAGAACACTCGCTAGAATTTCGTAACGAGAACCTCCCCACCTTACGCCTCTTAAATCTCGGGACAAGATTTCTTGTAGTAGAGGAGAATTGTGACGCCCGGGTAATTAGAGCTACAGTAACTCCCTGCTAATGATGCCACGCCACCTCGGTTACTGTTGATAAACTTGCATCAGTTCAAAATCGGTTCAAATTCAAATTCAAAATCAAATCAAATAATTAAAGTTTTCAAATGTCAGAACTAAAATGTTCATCATATGGCAAGTAATCTCTGGATGAATGTCATGCAAGGTTCCCATTTAAATTAAAGTATTTAAAATGCTCAAACAGTTAAAACAGTAGCAAAAACAATTAATTTAATGCCTTTTATAATTAATAAAATATTAAACTATTTTAAACATATGTTAAACTTTATGTCGCTGTGGGCCTAATATGGTTAGTAATTTAGGTGTGGCATTTGTATTTTTACAGCACAAAAATATTGTGGAACAAATTGAAATAGTAAGAAAAATATCTAAAAGAAAAATAAAATAAAACAGAAACCCCCCAGCCCCTGGCCCAACTGGGCCTCGGCCCAGCTAGGCCGGCCCACCACCCGGCCCCTATATCTAACCCCCACTCCCACAGCCCAACCCACCAGAGACACCCCCACCGACAAAAAAAAGGGGATTCCACCCCCCCATGCGGCCCGATCCAGATCGGGATCGGGATTCCGAGCCCTGACCCCGACCCGCCGGCCGCCGCGCCCCGCCTCTCCGCCTCCGTCGCCGGCCTGCCTCGCCGGACCGCCTGCTCCTCCCCGACCTCGCTTCCCCGCCGGCCACCGCCTCCTCAAGCCCCCTCCTCGTGAGCCACCTCCTCCCCTGCCCCTCGCCCCCTCGCCGCGGACGCCGCGCGCCGGGCCGCGCCCTGGCCGCGCTCGGCCGCCTCCTTCGCGCCCAGCCTCGGCCGCGCACCGCTCCCGACCATCGCCACCCCGTCGCTGCGCTGCTGCTGCAGCCGCCGACGCCCGTGGCCGCCCGCGCGCACGCGCTACCGCGCCCGGCGCCGCCCCACCTCGCCCGCTCCGGCCCCGCTTGCCGGCGCCGTCGCCGCGCCCCCACAACCGCTCACCTCGCCGGCTCCGTGAGCCCGCGCGCGCCATTGGTCGCCCGGACCCGTCCGGTGCCCGAATGGGCACATCCCCGGACGTGTCCGGCTGTAGCCGCTGACCGCCGGGGCCCAGCCCCCAGAGCATTTAAAAAAAAGGAATTAAAAAATAATAATTAATTAATTAATTTAATAATTTATTAACTTAATTAACCCTGTTTAAATTAACTAATTAAGATTAATTAACCTAATTAACTACTGTTAATTAACTAACAGTCACTGACAGGCGGGACCCACATGTCAAGTTGACCAGTCAACAGTACCATTGACTGCTGATGTCAGCATGACATCACTGCTGATACAATAAATGTTTTTCTGATTTAAAATAATCCAAAATGATTATTAAAACTTTAAAAATGCATATAAAATAATCTGTAACTCGGATCGAGAAACTTTGAACATGAAAGTTGCTCGGAACGACGAGACAAATCCAAATACGCAGTCCGTTCGTCCGCCACACGTCCCTAGCTTAGCGAACATGCAACAATCCACCTCCGTTTCATCTGCCCGAAAACGTCAAACACCGGGAATACTTTCCCGGATGTTTTCCCCCTTCGCTGGTATCACCTATCCCTGCGTTAGATCACCCCTGGCACCGCGTATTGCCTTGTTATATTTTGTGATGCTTTGTTTGCTCCGTATTTACTGTTTCTTCCCCCCTCTTCTTCTCCGGTAGACCCCGAGACCGGCGCAGATGCCACTGTGTACGACTACATCACCGACGACCCTTCTTCCTGTGCAACAGAGCTTCCAGGCAAGCCCTCCCTTGTTCAACCCGATATCGCCTATTCCTTCTCTCTACTGCTTGCATTAGAGTAGTGTAGGATGTTACTGCTTTCAGTTAATCCTATTCTGCTGCATAGCCTGTCTTTGCTACTACTGTTGATACCTTACCTGCAATCCTAAAATGCTTAGTATAGGCTGCTAGAATTACATCAGTGGCCCTACACTCTTGTCCGTCTGCCATGCTATACTACTGGGCCGTGATCACTTCGGGAGGTGATCACGGGTTTATATTATATACTATTACCTACTTATATTTCTGTTCGGAGATGGGGGCTGAAGGGGCAGGTGGTTCCATCCAGGCAGAGGTGGGCCTAGGTTCCCGATGGCCCCCGAGTGTTACTTTGTGGCGGAGCGACAAGGCAGGTTGTGACCACCTAGGAGACAGGTGGGCCTGGTCCTGGTCGGCGTCCGCGGTTATATCATTTAACACGCTTAACGAGATTGGGTATTTGATCTGAGTCTAGCTACGGGCCTATACGCACTAACCACCACGCGGGAACAGTTATGGGTACTCGACGTTGTGGTATCAGCCGAAGCCTCCTAGACATCAGCGACTGAGCGGCACGCGCCGGGTTGGACCGCGTGACGCAACTTCCTTTGTAATGGAGGTTGCTAGGTCTGCTCTCCGGCCGCCCACGCAACGTGCAGGTGTGCAATGGGCGATGGGCCCAGACCCCTGCGCGCATAGGATTTAGACCGGCGTGCTGACCTCTCTGTTAGGCCTAGGTAGGGCTGCGACGTGTTGATCTTCCGAGGCCGGGTATGACCCAGGAAAGTGTGCCCGGCCAGAGGGATCGAGCGTGTTGGGTAATGTGGTGCACCCCTGCAGGGAAGTTTATCTATTCGAATAGCCGTGTCCCTCAGTAAAAGGACGACCCGGAGTTGTACCTCGACCTTATGACAACTAGAACCGGATACATAATAAAACACACCCTTTCAAGTGCCAGATACAACCCGGTGATCGCTCTCTCACAGGGCGACGAGGAGAGGATCGCCGGGTAGGTTTATGCTATGCGATGATACTTGGTGAACTTACCAGCTACTCTCTTCTATATGCTTCAAGATGGAGGCTACCAGAAGCGTAGTCTTCGATAGGACTAGCTATCCCCCTCCTATTCTGGCATTCTGCAGTTCAGTCCAGAGATACTGCCATTTCATTGATACCATTGCATATGTAGTGTAGATCCTTGCTTGCGAGTACTTTGGATGAGTACTCACGGTTGCGTTGCTCCCTCTTTTCCCCCGTTTTCCATTCTTCTCAGACGTCGCAACCAGATGCTGGAGCCCAGGAGCCAGACGCCACCTTCGACGACCCTACTACACCGAGGGTGCCTACTACTACGTGCAGGCCGTCGACAACGACCAGGAGTAGTTTAGGAGGATCCCAGGCAGGAGGCCTGCGCCTCTTTGATCTGTATCCCAGTTTGTGCTAGCCATCTTATGGCACCTTGTTTAACTTTATGTGTGTACTCAGATATTGTTGCTTCCGCTGACTCGTTTATGTTCGAGCACTTGTATTCGAGCCCTCGAGGCCCCTGGCTTGTAATACGATGCTTGTATGACTTATTTGTGTTTAGAGTTGTGTTGTGATATCTTCCCGTGAGTCCCTGATCTTGATCGTACACGTTTGCGTGTATGATTAGTGTACGATTGAATCGGGGGCGTCACACTATCAACCAGGCAACCATTCAGAATAAGTATGCACTTCCTCGGATCAACGATCTGTATGATCAACTTGCTGGATCATCGATGTTTTCTAAACTCGACTTGAGGTTGGGTTATCATCAGATCCGTGTTCGCGAAGAGGATATTCTGAAGACTGCCTTTGTTACCCGTTATGGCTCTTATGAGTACACTGTCATGTCATTTGGCTTAACAAATGCTCCAGCTACGTTCTCCCACCTGATGAATTATATATTCATGGATTACCTCGACAAGTTTGTCGTGGTATATTTGGATGATATTCTCATATATTCGAAGAATGAAGAAGAACATGCCGAACATCTTCGGCTTGTACTAGAGAAGCTGCGTGAGCATCAACTGTATGCCAAGTATTCTAAGTGTGAATTATGGTTGTCTGAAGTGACATATCTCGGCCACGTGATCTCCAAAGATGGCATTGCTGTTAACCCAGAACGAGTTCAGGCTATTTTTGAATGGACTCCACCGAAGAATGTCAAGCAAGTCAGAAGTTTTCTCGGCCTTGCAAGCTATTGCCGTCGCTTTGTCGAGAATTTCTCAAAGATTGCTAAGCCTTTGACTGATCTGCTTCACAAGGGCGTTAAGTTTGAGTGGACAGAACAATGTCAGGAAAGTTTTCAAACACTCAAAGACAAGTTAACATCTGCCCCAGTACTTGCTCCTCCAGATTCTCACAAAGACTTCGTAATTTATTGCGACGCATCCCGTGAAGGATTAGGCTGTGTCCTAATGCAAGAGCGTAAAGTGATTGCTTATGGCTCTCGACAGTTGCACCCACATGAAGAGAATTATCCGGTACATGATCTAGAACTAGCTGCTGTCATCTATGCATTGAAGTTGTGGCGACATTACCTGCTCGGTAATCGTTGCGAGATCTACATGGATAATAAAAGTCTGAAGTACTTGTTCACTCAGCCATCTCTGAACCTCCGTCAGCAAAGATGGATGGAGACCATTATGGACTATGATTTGGGTATTTCTTATACCCCTGACAAGGCTAATGTAATGGCTGATGCATTGAGCCGTAAATCCTACTGCTGTGAACTTGAGGTTCAGCTACAGCAACCACTCCTGTTTGAAGAGCTTCGAAAGCTAAATCTCGAGATACTTCCTCAAGGATACCTAAAAACCTTGGTTGTTGAACCAGACCTTGAAAAGGCTGTTAAGTGTGCGCAAGCTAAAGATGCTGAAGTTGATTTGATGAAGAAAAATCTTCACCTTGAAAAGTACAGGGATTTCTCGCTGTCTGAAGATGGAACCTTGTACTTCAGAGACCGCATTGTCGTACCCCGCTTCAAGCTTATGACTGACAAGGTCATGGAGGAGGCACATGACACACCATTGTCTATTCATCTGGGTAGCACCAAGATGTATCGTGATCTTTGACAAAGGTACTGGTGGTCTAAAATGAAGCAGGATATTGCTCGATATGTTGCTGAATGTGATGTGTGTCGTCGCGTTAAAGCAGAACATCAGAAGCCTGCTGGAATTCTGCAACCCCTTCCTATTCCTCTATGGAAATGGGATAAGGTTCAGATGGATTTCATTACTAGCCTTCCCAAATCAAAGAAGGGTCATGATGCTATTCTTGTCGTCGTCGACCAACTTTCTAAGGTGGCACACTTTCTGCCTGTCAAAGAGACGATCACTGCTAGTCAGTTAGCAGAGTTATATATCTCCAGAATTGTATCGCTCCACGGTATTCCAAAGGAGATCAGTTCGGACCGTGGCAGTCTTTTCACCTCAAAGTTCTGGGAAAGTTTCCAAGAAGCTATGGGAACTCATATTACCTGGAGTTCAGCTTATCACCCCCAGTCCCAAGGCCAAGTCGAGCGAGTCAATCAAGTGCTTGAAGACATGCTTCGGGCTTGTGTTATTTCTTTTGGTAAGAAGTGGGAAGAATCTCTTCCTTATGTCGAATTCTCTTATAACAACAGCTATCAAGCCAGCTTGAAAATGGCCCCCTTCGAAGTACTTTATGGACGTAAGTGTCGAACCCCTCTGAATTGGTCAGAAACTGGGGAATGACCGCTCGTGGGTCCGGATATTATTCAACATGCTGAAGAGCAAGTCCGTATTGTCCGAGAAAATCTCAAAGCGGCTCAGGACCGCCAGAAGAGCAATTATGATCGCAAGCGATGGGGTTTGATTTATCAACCTGGTGATCAAGCTTATCTTCGTGTCACTCCTATGAAGGGCACTCACCGCTTCGGAATTAAGGGCAAGTTAGCTCCCCGCTACATTGGTCCTTTCCGCATTGTTGCTAGACGTGGTCAGGTGGCATATAAATTGGAGTTGCCGCCGCAATTCTCTCATATCCATGACATCTTCCATGTGTCGCAACTTCGTCGTTGCTTCAAGGAATCTCCACACCGAGCAGTAGATCACGAGATGCTCGAATTGCAAGATGACCTATCTTATAAGGAGCGTCCGATCCGCATTCTCGATGAAGCTGAACGTCGAACCCGCCAGAAGACGACCAAGTTCCTCAAAGTGCAGTGGTCAAATCATACTGAAGATGAAGCCACTTGGGAACGCGAGGATCATCTTCGGGAACAATACCCCGACCTCTTTCCTTCTACCTCCTGAATTCTCGGGACGAGAATTTCTTTTAAAGGAGGAGAATTGTAACACCCCTATGTAATGGTGGCACAGTAATCCATCATGATGATGCTAAGCTACTGAGATTTGCAATGATAATCATGTTGGATAATTCTCTCATTTCAAATTCTCCTCTGAATTCTATTCAAATTCAAAGTGCAAAATAAAGTTGCCCAAAAGTTGCTGGAAAAATGTTCATCTCACAGCCAATATTCCATAACATTTATTTGTTAAGGAAAACAACATCACTCTTATGCAAGGATGAACAGTAGCAACCAAAACAGTGCAATTCCAGCATATTTAAATGCTATTTCATTTATGAAAAATACAAATCAATTTCACAGTTCCCCACAATATTTGTGGTAGTGTCTAAAATCATCAGGGAAATTAAGAGACACTTCCCATATTTTTCCCTAAGTGGAATGGATGCCCAAGTACTTCTATTCTCACTCTATTTAATAAATAAAAGAAATAAAAGAAAACAGAGAATAGAAAAGGCCAGAGGCCACTTACCTGTTGCAGGCCAGAGCCGGCCCAGCCCATCTGGCCTTTTTCCCCCTCCACCATCTCTCTCCTTCGCGTTGTCGGCGCGTGTCTGGCCACGCCGGCGAGCGCCACTCAAACGTCGACACCACGATGCTGCGGGCGTATGCGAGGGGATAAGGGCAGGCCTCGTCCATCCCCCTGGCCTCCTCCACCATTCGCCCCCTTCCTCCTCGCCTCCCCTCGCTCAGATCCGAGCGCACCCGAGTGCGTTCGCCGCCGCAGCTCCAGCAACATCGTGGCCACCGTCACCGCCTCACCTCGTCGCGATGCCATAGACATTCGTCATCGTCCTCCACGTCGTCTGGTGCCCTCCGTTGGCGCCGGGAGGCACCACAGCGCCAGATCCACCCCGTCTTCCTCCTCGGGTCACCGCCGCCTCGCCAACAACCCCGGCCTCCCCTGCAGCTCCTAAACCGCCACCGAGCCTCCTTGTGCTCTGCGGTGAGCTCTCCTTCCTCCCCGCTCTCTTCTCCTCGCCCAAACATGGCAGTAGTCGCCGTCCCGTACGTGCCCGAGCCCATCACCGCGGGAGCTCATCGCCAATAAGCTTCCGGTGACCAAATGGTCCCGCTCCAGTGCCCGTTTAGCTCGCCCGCGCGCGTAGGACCTTGCTAACCCTTTGGCTCACCCGTTTGCACACTGCTGCTGCTAATCCACTTCTGCCCGAACGTCGCCGCCACCATTGTTGGAGCTAAGCCCGACTCCGGCCGTCCCCGTACCTGCTGCCACCACCCAACGGACGCGGCTCGATCCCAAAATCACGCCGGACCAAGTCACGCGACGAATGGTCGCCGGAGTTGGCCGGACGGGCAACTCCGGTGCTCCTGTTTAGCACCCGCGGTTAGCCGCCGTTACCTAATGACGTGGCGTCATTAGCCACTAACCGCCATGCTAACCCTCACTAACACTTGGGCCCCACACTCTAATTAACCCAACCAATTAACCTAACCACCTAATTAACCCGCTGTGTATGACATGTGGGCCCTCCACTGTTCCAGTGGATAGGGTTGACCCAGTCAGCCTGCTGAGTGGGCTGTTGACCCAGTCAACTGGGACCCATCTGTCAGCCTAATGAGCTTTCTGCTGGGTACACTTCTGTGTACCCCTAGCAATTTATCCATTTAATTTTTGAATTAATTTAATTCCAGGATTTTTCAAAAAATGTTTAAATCTTTTTAGAAAATCATAGAAATTAAACCGTAGCTCGGATCGAAAACTTTATATATGAAAGTTGCTCAGAACGATGAGACGAATCCGACCGTGCTATCCGTTTCCGTGTCGGGACCCTCTACGGAGGTGAACCCGCATATTTTAGCCTATTTTCGGTAGATGAATAGTGCATACATACTGATTAATAAATCCAACTTTAATCCTAAAATAACTAAAATGATTTAGACATGTCTTTAGGCAACCCTGCACTGCTCGTTAGCATATCATGCTCTGTGTTGCATATGTTTGCTGTGTATTTATTTGTTTCCTCCCCCTCTTCTCTCTTGGTAGACCCCGACACCGACGTCGTCCCCGAGGCTGACGCAGCTCCGGAGGTTGATTACACCATTGAAGACCAGGCCTTTGCCGCAGAGCAACCAGGCAAGCACCCCCCTTTAAACATGCCTATATCGCCTATTCTCTTCTCTCTTGTGCTTGCATTAGAATTTCTACTATTACTGCTTTACCTATTCTCATGCATGACCTGATTTTGTAACCTGCTTTTGATAATTACCTGCTTATCCTGAACTGCTTAGAATAGGCTGGTTAGTGAACCCCAGTGACCCCACTTGTCCCAGTTGCCTCGCTGGATCATCGGAAGACTCGACGACCAGGCCCCAGCACCGCACATCACCCCCTTAGTTGTACGACACTGCAGCGTTACTATCGAGTGCTGAGGTTGATACCTCATATAGCACTTCTGATGTTAACTCTGTAGAGTAGCTATTTGGTCGTGGTCATCGAGGGTGATTCCTCCTTCACCACTTCCGATAACGACGCTGTCGTGCAACATCTCAAGTGTGAACCCATCGAGGGTGATTCCTTTGAGTTCACCTTGACGGATACATCGAGTTGGAATCCAATGAGGGTGATACCTCGGATTCCCCAGATGTTATGGACACACGGATACTTGGACTTTACAACTGTTACTTGGAAAGGCGGGTCGACCCTGAGGGGTACCCGCGAGTGATGTGGAGACGGGTTGACCTGGAGGGTACCCGAGAGATAATTACGAGGCGTGGCCGGGCTTTCCTAGCCCTTGCCGCAAGTCCTCAAGACGGGGCGACGGGGTCACATCGATCGTGAGTCTGTGCTCGTTACCGCACTACCAACACACTAACGATTTGGATATTTGATCTGAGTGGGCCTTTGGCCCGATAGCACTAACCATCACGCGGGAAAAGTTATGGCCACTCTGCATCGTATGCATCAGCCGAAAGCTCTGTCAGACGTCCAGTTCAGCATGGCGGCACGGCTGGGCCGGCACCATCTTGTAGTGGTGGAGCCTGGACCCGCCCTGCGCGCAACGACCCGGAGTGCACAGGGCGATGGCCCAAGACCCCTGAGCGCTTAGGATGTAGACCGACGGGGATCTCTTTGCTGAGCTTTACGTAGGGCTGTGGTGTGTCGTTTGGCCGAGGTCGGGCATGACCCAGAAAAGTGTGTCCCGCCGGAGTTAAGCGAGCGTGGTGGGTAAGTTGGTGCACCCCTGCAGGGAAGAACTAATCTATGCATAGCCGGATCCTCGGTAACGGACGCTCGGAGTTGTATCCTGATCGATATAACTAGAACTGGATACTTGTGATGAGAAATGGATAGTATGGCTCTGGGATTGCTTTCTCGCGGGGAGTCGAAAAAGGATCTCTGGGCGAGGTTGATACTTAATACTGCTACTACTTTATACTGTACTAATCTACACTCTTCTAATGCTGCAAGACCGATGAAGATGCTAGTCTTCGATAGGACTAGGCCTTCTCTCTATTCTGGCATTTCTGCAGCCCAGTCCACATATACAGCCTTTCTTTGATAATGTTGCATATGTAGTGTAGATCCTTGCTTGCTGAGTACTTCGGATGAGTACTCACGGTTGCTTTGCTTCCTCTTTTTCCCCATACCCATTTGATGCAACCAGATGACGGAGCCCCGGAGCCAGCTGCCCCTGTCGACGATCA
Source organism: Thinopyrum elongatum (assembly GCA_011799875.1). Lineage (NCBI taxonomy): Eukaryota > Viridiplantae > Streptophyta > Magnoliopsida > Poales > Poaceae > Thinopyrum > Thinopyrum elongatum. The sequence continues at coordinate 443,158,286 of CM022297.1, read as the reverse complement.
CTACTACTACCCCGAGGATGGCTTCTACTACGAGTTGGCTGACGACCAGGAGTAGGTTCGGACGGTCCCAGGCAGGAGGCCTGCGCCTTTTCGATCGTAGTGTTTTCTTTTGCCCCGCCTTCTCAAAGGCTTATCTGTTTTATCTTTTATATCTGTATTTAGATATCTGATGCTTCCGCTGACGCTTGTAAGCGAGCTTATGTATTCGAGCCCTCGAGGCCCCTGGCTTGTAATATAAAGTTTGTATGACTTTATTTATGTTTTAGAGTTGTGTTGTGATTCCTTCAAGTGAGTCATTAGGCTTGATCGTGTGAATTTGCGTGTATGATTAGTGCATGATTAAGCCGGGGTCATCACGGAGAGCAGGCGCGCCCTGGTGTATCATGCCCACATCGGTTGCCTTCCTGGTTATTTCTTATTTTCCTAATTTTTATAATATTCCAAAACTAACAGAAAATATTTTTGCGGATTTTTTGGAGGCCATGTACTTACCGTATCACATCCATCCTCTTTTTCAGGATTCTGGAGTGTTCCAGAAGGTTTCTTTTATGTGTTCCTCCGGTGTGATGGTTTGGATAATATTTCTTTCAACATTAATAGGCGTACCTGAGATATAATGTTTAATTCTTTGTCCATTGACCACCTTCGGGTTAGTACCTTCGGCATTATTAATCTTGATAGCTCCAGAGCGATAAACCTTTTCGATGATATATGGTCCTTCCCATTTGGAAAGAAGTTTTCCTGCAAAAAATCTAAAACGGGAGTTGTACAAAAGAACGTATTCTCCAACTTTGAATTCCCGCTTTTGGATTCTTTTATCATGCCATCTTTTAACTTTTTCTTTGAATAGTTTGGCATTTTCATAAGCTTGGGTTCTCCTTCATCCAGTGAGCTAATATCAAATAACCTCTTTTCACCGGCAGGCTTGAAGTCATAATTGAGTTCTTTGATTGCCCAATATGCTTTATGTTCTAACTCAAGAGGCAAATGACAAGCTTTTCCATAAACCATTTTGTATGGAGACATACCCATAGGATTTTTATAAGCTGTTCTGTAAGCCCAAAGTGCACCATCTAATTTCTTAGACCCATTCTTTCGGGACCTATTGACAGTTTTTTGTAATATTAGTTTTATTTCTCTATTGCTAAGTTCTACTTGACCTCTAGATTGAGGATGATTGGGTGATGCAATTCTATGGTTAACATCATATTTAGCAAGCATTTTACGGAAAGCACCATGAATAAAGTGTGAACCACCATCAGTCATTAAATATCTAGGGACTCTAAACCTTGGGAAAATAAATTCTTTAAGCATCTTAATGGAAGTGTTGTGATCAACACTACTAGTTGGAATAGCTTCTACCCACTTAGTAACATAATCAACAGCAACCAAAGTATGTGTATACCCATTAGAGGAAGGAAAAGGTCCCATATAATTAAAACCCCAAACATCAAATGGTTCAACAACAAGTGAATAGTTCATAGGCATTTCCTTACACTTACCGATATTACCAATTCTTTGACATTCATCACAAGACAAGGCAAATTTACGGGCATCCTTGAAAAGAGTAGGCCAATAAAAACCATATTGCAATACCTTGTGAGCAGTCCTATCTCCTGCATGATGTCCTCCATAGTCTTTGGAGTGACATTTCCATAGGATTTTTTCCTATTCATGCTCAGGTACACAACGTCTAATAATACCATCTACTCCCTCTTTATAAAGGTGTGGGTCATCTCAAAAGTAATGTCTTAAATCATAGAAGAATTATTTCTTTTTTTGGTATGTGAAACTAGGTGGTATATATTTAGCAACAATGTAATTAGCATAGTCAACATACCAAGGAGTGTTATGATAAGCATTTATTACAGCTAGCTGTTCATCAGGAAAGCTATCATCAATGGGTAGTGGGTCATCAAGAATATTTTCTAACCTAGACAAGTTATCAGCCACGGGGTTCTCAGCTCCTTTCCTATCAGTGATAGGTAAATCAAATTCTTGTAGCAAGAGAACCCACCTAATGAGTCTAGGTTTAGCATCTTTTTTTTCCATAAGATATTTTATAGCAGCATGATCAGTGTGAACAATTACCTTGGAATCAACAATGTAAGATCTGAATATATCACAAGCAAACACAACTGCTAAAAATTCTTTTTCAGTAGTAGCATAATTTCTTTGAGGATTGTCTAGAGTTTTGCTAGCGTAATGGATACCATTTAATTTCTTATCAACTCTTTGTCCTAGAACAACACCAACAACATAATCACTAGCATCACACATAATTTCAAAAGGCAAGTTCCAATCAGGTGGTTGAACAATAGGTGCAGAAGTTAAGGCTTTCTTAAGTGTTTCAAAGGCTTCGACACAATCATAATAAAAAACAAAAGGAACATCCTTTTGTAAAAGATCAGTAAGAGGCCTAGAAATTTTAGAGAAGTCTTTAATAAACCTCCTATAGAAACCAGCATGACTAAGGAAACTTCGAAAACCTTTAATATCTTTAGGACATGGCATTTTCTCAATTGCATCAACTTTAGCTTTATCCACCTCAATACCTCATTCAGAAATTTTATGCCCCAAGACAATGCTTTCATTAACCATAAAGTGGCACTTCTCCCAATTCAAGACAAGATTAGTTTGTTCACATCTCTGCAATACTTGATCAAGGTTGCTTAAGCAATCATCAAAAGAAGTTCCGTAAACGGAAAAATCATCCATGAAAACCTCAACAATCTTTTCACAAAAATCAGAGAATATAGCAGTCATACATCTTTGAAAGGTAGCAGGTGCATTACATAAACCAAAGGGCATACATCTATAAGCATAGGTTCCAAAAGGACAAGTAAAGGTGGGTTTTTCTTGATCAGGTTGTGATACATGTAATTGAGAGAAACAAGAATATCCATCAAGAAAACAGAAGTGTGTGTGCTTAGATAATCTTTCTAGCATTTGATCAATAAAAGGCAAAGGGTAATGATCTTTTCTAGTTGCTTTATTTAATTTTCTGAAATCAATTACCATTCTGTAGCCAGTAACAATTCTTTGTGGGATAAGTTCATTTTTATCATTAGGAACAACAGTAATACCTCCCTTCTTAGGGACACAATGAACAGGACTTACCCATCTACTATCAGCTATGGGATAGAGTATACCTGCTTCCAGAAGCTTTAATATTTCAGTTCTTACCACTTCTTTCATCTTAGGATTTAATCATCGTTGGTGATCAACAACGGGTTTAGCATCAGGTTCCATATTAATCTTGTGCTGACAGAGAGTGGGACTAATGCCCTTAAGATCATCAAGGGTTTATCCTATAGCAGCACGGTGCTTCCTCAGAATTTTTAATAAGCTTTCTTCTTCATGTTCTGAAAGGTTAGCACTAATAATAACAGGATAAATGATAAATCTTTTTCTCATCAAGATAAGCGTATTTTAAAGTGTCAGGAAATTGCTTTAATTCAAACACAGGATCACCTTTAGGTGGAGGAGTACCTCCAAGAGTTTCAATAGGAAAACTGTGTTTTAAGAGAGGTTGTTGTTCAAAGAATATTTTATCTATCTCATTTCTTTCATGCAAGTGCATATCATTTTCATGGTCGAGCAAATATTGTTCTAGTGGATCAGTAGGAGGCATGGCAATAGAAGCAAGACCAATTATCTCATCCTTACTAGGTGATTCTTTATACCAAGGTTGTCTACAGAATTTAGAGAAATTAAACTCATGAGACTCATCACCAAAACTAACACTGATAGTTTGTTTTTCACAATCTATCTTAGCATTGACAGTGTTCAAGAAGGGTCTACCAAACATAATGGGACAAAAATCATCTTGTGGGGAACCAAGAACTAGATAATCAGTAGGATATTTTATTTTCCCACACAAGACTTCAACGTCTCTAACAATCCCAAGTGGTGTGATGGTATCTCTATTAGCAAGTTTAATAGTGACATGTCTGCCTTCTATTTCAGCGGGTGCTATGTCATTCATAATTTCTTTGTATAAGGTAAAAGGAATAGCACTCACACTAGCACCTAAATCGCATAAACCTTGATAACAATGATCTCCTATTTTAAGTGAGACAACAGACATGCCAACCACAGGTCTATGTTTATCTTTTTCATCGGGTTTGGCGATTCTAGCCGCTTCATCACAGAAGTAAATAACATGCCCATCAATATTTTCTACCAAGAGATCTTTAACCATAGCAACACTAGGTTCTACTCTAATTTGCTCAGGGGGTTTATGTGCTTTAATATTACTTTTGCGAACCATAGCTGATACCTTAGCATGTTCCTTTATCCTAACAGGGAAAGGTGGTTTTTCAATATAAGCAGTAGGCACAATTGGATCAACATTGTAAATAATAGTTTCATCTTTTGCTATGATCGGTTCTTTAATTTATTCTTTGATGGGTGGATGATATTTAAACCACTTCTCCTTAGGGAGATCAACATGAGTAGCAAATGATTCACAAAAAGAGGCTACTATCTCAGAGTCAAGTCCATATTTAGTGCTAAACTTGTCAAAAGCATCGGTATTCATAAAAGATTTAACATAATCAAACTCAAGCTTAATACCTGACTCTTACCTTCATTGAGTTCCCAATCTTCATAGTTGCGTTTTATTCTTTCTAAAAGATCCCACCTGAATTCAATAGTCTTCTTCATAAAAGAACCTGTACAAGAAGTATCGAGCATGGATTGATCATCACGAGAAAGCCGAGCATAAAAATTCTCAATGATAATTTATCTTGAGAGCTCATGATTGGGCCATGAATATAACATTGACTTAAGCCTTCCCCAAGCTAGAGTGATACTTTCTCCTTCATGAGGCCAAAAATTATATATATAATTCCAATCATGATGAACTAGATGCATAGGATAATTTTTTTGGTGAAATTCCAATTTCAAGCGATTTCAGTTCCAAGATCCAATGTCGTCGCATAGCCTATACCATGTAAATGCTTTTCCCTTCAAATATAAAGGGAAAACCTTCTTCCTAACTTCATATCTGGGTAAACCTGCAAGCTTAAATAATCCACAAATTTCATCCACATGAATCAGATGCATATCGGGATGTTCAGTTCCGTCTCCTACATAAGGATTAACTAGCAGTTGTTCTATCATACCCGAAGGAATTTCATAACCAATATTTTCAGTTGGTGCAGTAGGTTGAGGGGAAACTAATTGTGCTTCCGGCCGAGGTGAAGATACCCCGAACAAACCCCTCAAAGGATTATTTTCCATAGTGACAAGTAACAATAAATTTCAGCACGTAATATAATTTTTTCCTTATCGATTTCCACTTACCAAGAGCGCTTCCCTCCCCGGCAACGGCACCAGAAAAGAGTCTTGATGACCCACAAGTATAGGGGATCAATCGTAGTCCTTTCGATAAGTAAGAGTGTCAAACCCAACGAGGAGTAGAAGGAAATGACAAGCGGTTTTTCAGCAAGGTAATTTCTGCAAGCACTGAAATTGTCGGTAACAGGTAGTTTGATAGCAAGATAATTTGTAACAAGCAAGTAATGATAACGGTAAATAAAGTGCAGTAAGGTAGCCCAATCCTTTTATGGCAAAGGATAGGCCAAAACGGTCTCTTATAATAAGCAAAGCGTTCTTGAGGGCACACGGGAATTTTATGTAGTGACTTTCATCATGTTGGTTTGATTTGCGTTCGCTACTTTGATAATTTGATATGTGGGTGAACCAGTGCTTGGGTGCTATTCTTACTTGAACAAACCTCCCACTTATGATTAATCCCCTCGCAAGCATCCGCAACTACGAGAAAAGTATTAAGATAAAATCTAACCATAGCATTAGACATATGGATCCAAATCAGTCCCTTACAAAGTAGCGCATAAACTAGGGTTTAAGCTTCTGTCACTCTAGCAACCCATCATCTAATAACTACTCCACAACGCATTCCCTTAGGCCCAAAGACGGTGAAGTGCCATGTAGTCGACATTCACATGACACCACTAAGGGAATCACAACATACATATCATTAAAACATCGAACACATATCAAATTCACATGATTACTTGCAACATGACTTCTCCCGTGACCTCAAGAACAAAAGTAACTACTCACAAATGATATTCATGCTGAAGATCAGAGGGGTATTGAATAGCATAATGGATCTGAACATATAATCTTCCACCAAATAAACCATATAGTAATCAACTACAAGATGTAATCAACACTACTAGTCACCCACAGGTACCAATTTGAGGTTCCGGTACAAAGATTGAACACAAGAGATGAACTAGGGTTTGAGAGGAGATGGTGCTGTTGAAGATGTTGATGAAGATTGGCCTCCCAAAGATGAGAGGGTTGTTGGTGATGACAATGGCTTCGATTTCCCCCTCCGGGAGGGAAGTTCCCCCGGCGGAATCGCTCCGCCGGAGGGCAAAAGTGCTCTTGCCCAAGTTCCGCCTCAAGACGGCGGCGCTTCATCGCAAAAGTCCTCCCCTTATTTTTTCTAGGTCAAAAGACCTTATGTACCATAAGATGGGCACCGGAGGTGGGCTGGGCTGGCCACAACCCACCAGGGCGCGCCTGGGGGGCCTGGCGCGCCCTGGTGTCTTGTGGTCACCAGGTGGCCTCCTCCGGTAGTTATTTGCTCCAGTATTTTTTATATATTTCAAAATAATTCTCCATAAATTTTCAGCTCATTTGGAGAAGTGCAGAATAGGTATCTCTGACGTAGCTTTTTCAGGTCCAGAATTCCAGTTGCCGGTATTCTCCCTCTTTGTGTAAACCTTGTACATTATGGGAGAAAAGCATGAGAATTACTCCATAAAGCATTATTAAGCATAAAACACTATAAATAACAGTAGGAAAACATGATGCAAAATGGATGTATCAATGCTCCTAGTGTATTTGTGTTAAGCTAGTGTGGACTCATGCACCCTTCATACACTCTACGAAACACCCAAAAGTGGGTTGAGAAGGGAATTTTTGCTCTCATGCACCCTACCAAACACACCCAGTGGTTGTGTGCAGGCATTCAGAGCTGGAGGAGTGCCGCGCAGGCATTGATGAACCAATTACACCGGCTATCCATGGTTTCGGAGCCTCGGAATGACCTGAACCAGTTTTTTCAGGGCACCTATAGTCTGGTCTCGTCCAAAACTCTATCCGCTATACTCAGCGCATCTTCAATACTGACCTGCAAATTTGCTCCCTCATCCGTCCGTAGACACGGATGCGGAAGTTGGCCATCCAACACTGCTCGCATACATTTCAAGTCGGGTTTCAATTAACCAAACAAAATTCATTACATTTTAAACTTTTTCAATAAAAAAGTGGTCGGACCCTAAAGCTATCCTACGGCGGTGCATGTTGTCCTCTTTCTTTGTATTCCACATAGGCAACCACGTCCCCCATCTGCCGTCTCGATGAGCGGCAGCGGGGTTTAAGACCCATGAAGTAAAGCTGCGATCTCTGGCAAGAAATAGTACTCCCTCCGTCCCAAAATAAGTGTCTCAACTTTATACTAACTTTAGTATAAAGTTGTACTAAGGTTGAGACACTTATTTTGGGACGGAGGGAGTAGAACATAAGAGATAGACCGACCCACTTGGGACATAATGCCCTGCCTCCTCCCATGCCTTACTCATCCTTGTAGGAGTCCGCGACCTGTCCATCGCCGGTGCCGGTGGATGTGAGGTCGATGATGGACGTGGACGGTCCGTCACTGTCCACCTGCCACATGCGCCCCCAAAAGTTGGATGGCGACATGTAGGATGCACAGTTGGCGGCGTTCTCATCCTCGATCGTCTGCGTTGCCATCGCTTGCATGGCCGCGTGCATGTCCGGCTGCGTCGTTGCAAGCGGAGCGTTGAGCACGCGCGGCCTCGTAGAGCACCTGCTGCTCCGCAAGAAATTCAGGTTTACCGTGGCAATGGCAGCTATGGCCTCCTCAACTACGCGCTTGATGACCCACAAGTATAGGGAATCAATCATAATCCTTTCGATAAGTAAGAGTGTCAAACCCAACGAGGAGCAGAAGGAAATGATAAGCGGTTTTCAGTAAGGTATTTTCTGCAAGCATTGAAATTGTCGGTAACAGATAGTTTGGTAGCAAGATAATTTGTAAAGAGTAATTAATAGCAATGGTAACAAAAGTGCAGCAAGGTAGCCCAATTCTTTTTGTAGCAAAGGACAGGCCGGAACTTTCTCTTATAGCAAGTAAAACGTTCTGGAGGACACACGGGAATTTCGTCTAGTCAGTTTCACCATGTTTGTTTGGTTTGTGTTCATTACTTTGATAATTTGATATGTGGGTGGACCGGTGCTTGGGTGCTGTTCTTACTTGAACAAGCCTCCCACTTATGATTAACCCTTCTCGCAAGCATCCGCAACTACGAAAAAGAATGAAGATAAATCTAACCATAGCATGAAACATATGGATCCAAATTAGCCCCTTACGATATAGCGCATAAACTAGGGTTTAAGCTTCTGTCACTCTAGCAAGCCATCATCTAATTACTACTCCACAATGCATTCCCTTAGGCTCAAAGATGGTGAAGTGTTATGTAGTCGACGTTCACATAACACCACTAAGGGAATCACAACATATACTTCATCAAAATATTGAATGAATACCAAATTCACATGATTACTTATGACAAGACTTCTCCCATGGCCTCAAGAACAAAAGCAACTACTCACAAATAATATTCATGTTCAAGATCAAAGGGGTATCGAATAGCATCATGGATCTGAACATATAATCTTCCACCAAATAAACCAACTAGCATCAACTACAAGATGTAATCAACACTACTAGCAACCCACAGGTACCAATCTGAGGTTTTCATACAAAGATTGAATACAAGAGATGAACTAGGGTTTGAGATGAGATGGTGCTGGTGAAGATGTTGATGAAGATTGGTCCTCCCGTGATGAGAGGGTTGTTGGTGATGACGATGGCTACGATTTCCCCCTCCCAGAGGGAAGTATCCCCGGCGGAATCGCTCCGTCGGAGAGCAAAAGTGCTCCTGCCCAAGTTCCACCTTGAGACGGCGGCGTTCAATCCCGAAAGTCCTCTCCTGATTTTTTCTAGGGCAAATGAGCTTATATACCAGAAGATGGGCACCGGAGGCTGGCCAGGGGCCCCACAAGCCACCATGGCGCGCCCTGGGGGAGGGGGGTGGGCACGCCCTGGTGCCTCGTGGGCACTTGGGTGGCCCCCTCTGGTACTTCTTTTCTCCAACATTTTTATTTATTCCAAAATAAATCTCCGTGAAATTTCAGCTCATTTGGAGATGTGCATAATAGGTACTCTGACATAGCTTTTTCAGGTCCAGAATTCCAGCTACCGGTAACCTCCCTCTTCATGTAAATCTTGCATATTAAGAGAGAAAAGGCATTGGAATTAATCCATGAAGTGTTATATTGATTAAAAACACTATAAATAACAGTAGGAAAACATGATGCAAAATGGACGTATCAACTCCCCCAAGCTTAGACCTCGCTTGTCCTCAAGCGAAAGCCGATATCGATAATCATGTCCACATGTTTAGAGAGGGAGGTGTCGATAAAAACAAAATACATACATGGTATCATCATTATCATTATTATAGCAGCAATATTCATTATCATAGAACTTCTCATGATCAAGTAACAATTCATCACAACAACAAAGTATAAGGCTTAAACTTTCTTAAAAACTAACATACTATGTTCTCAGTTAGCAATGCAATTGCAATTCATCATATTTTCAGGAACGGTCTCTTGTTGGAGCTTTTTAGCAAGTCCACATACTCAACCATCATTTAGTCATCCATGATTGCTAACACTCACAACATATATATGGAGCACATCCAAACACATAGAAATATAGGGGCTTATAATTTCGCCTCCTAGCTTATTCACCTCAAGGGTGATGTTCACAATAATAACTCATGATCACTCATATCCAACTGGATATATATGCCTAGATCTTTCCCCACCACATGATGCTTGCAAGAGATAAAAAAAAGGAATAGAGGAGAACACTATTGACTCTTGCATAAAAAGTAAATACATAAAAGTAAAAGATAGGCCCTTCGCAGAGGAAATCAGAGGTTGCCATGTGCTTTTTATTTCGGTTGCACAAACTCTTAATGCAAAGCAACGTCATGTTATATTGCCCCTTGTGATAGCAACCTTTTTTATGCAGTCCGTCACTTTTATTTCTTTGCCATCACAAGTTCGTACACCGCTTATTTTCCCTTACAATAAAAGATCATACATATTTAGAAGCAATTTTTATTGCCTTATGCACCAATGACAACTTACTTGAAGGATCTTATTCAATCCATAGATAGGTATAGTGGACTCTTATAATATGAAACTGGGTTTAAGGGTTTTTGGATGCATAAGTAGTATCTCTACTTGGTGCGGATGTTTGGCTAGCAAAGATATTGAGCAAGCACCGCATGTTAGAGGATCCATGACAATATAACTTCTATGTGAATATAAGCAAACATAATTCATTACATTGTCTTCCTTGTCCAAGTCAACAAATTGGCATAAAATAGTTAATGGGGGCTCACAATCGTAAAATATGTCCAAGATAGTGTATTTGCATGTGAATCTTCTCTTCACTTATTATTTCTTTCATGAATTGCATCATTGACCAATTCTATGTTTGTCAACTTTCAATAAATTTTACCACTTACACTTTTCCTTATGTAATGCCATTACTTTCCATAAGATTAGCATATGATCTTTTTCATTATTTTCATTGCTATGATTGAAACATAAAAGTAAAGAAGCAAAAACTCATACCACTCTTTATCATATAACTCTCAACTCGATTACATAGATAGATAGATCATGAAACTAGCACTCGGAAATAGATCATACTAAACTTTATTGAACTAAATCACTAAATAGCTAAGGATCGAACTAAAACAAGAAGGTAAAGATAATAAAAGTGATGGTGATACGATACCGGGGCACCTCCCCCAAGCTTGGCAAGGTCCAAGGGGAGTGCCCATACCCGTGTACTCAAGTTTCGTTCTTTGGTGATGATGGTGGTGATGAAGTGGTGAGCTTGTCCTTCAGCCTTAGAAAATACTCCAATTTACGGTTGATGCTCCTTAGGGCGATGTTTTGTTTTTCCAACAAAGTAACTTCACGAGTGAGGTATGTATTCTGAACACAAACTGTTTCAAAGACCCTTAGGGCTTCGATTTCAGATGGGGAGAGATGATCATATAAGGGTTGAAGGATATCTCCCTCCGCTGCAGTTTCCTCCATGGGCATGGCCTGCCCTCCTTCTTGGGTTTGGTTCCCTGCAACTTCTTCGATCTTCTCCTCCTTGCTATTGTCCTCCCCTCCCGATGACCAATCATAGTAGACCTTGTTGTAGGGGCATTTTCCCGGTGATGGTTGCACAATTCGGTGCTTGGTACAGAGCCTTTGGGGAGCCATGATGGTCTAGATCTGTCAGAAAAACATCACGAAACAAAGAGCGAAGGATATTTCTGTGATATGGTGGTCAAAACGTTCGGAAGTATATATAAAGAATTTTTATCTTGCAAAACAAGTATTCCAGAAGAAAATGGAGTCGGGAAGGCTCACGAGGGGCCCACAAGCCACCAGGGCGCACCCTGGTGCCTCATGGACACCTGGGTGGCCCCCTCCAGTGTTTCTTATTTTTGTATTTTTCTAATATTCCAAAACTGACAGAAAATATTTTTATGGAATTTTTGGAGGGTTTACTTCCCGTATCACATACCTCTTCCTTTTCAGGGTTCTGGAGTGTTCTGGAAGGTCTCTTTTATGTATTCCTCTGGTGTCATAGTTTGAATAATGTTAGTTTCAACATTAATAGGTGTACCTGAGATATAATTCTTAATTCTTTGCCCATTGACCACCTTCGAATTAGTGCCTTCGGCGTTATTGATCTTAATGGCCCCAGAACGATAAACCTCCTCGATGATATACGATCCTTCCCATTTAGAGAGAAGTTTTCCTGCAAAAAATCTAAAATTAGAGTTGTACAATAGAGCAAACTCACCCACTTTGAATTCCCTCTTTTGAATTCTCTTATCATGCCATCTTTTAACTTTTTCTTTAAATAATTTGGCATTTTCATAAGCTTGGGTTCTCCATTCATCTAGAGAGCTAATATCAAATAACCTCTTTTCACCGGCAAGTTTAAATCATAGTTAAGTTCTTTGATTACCCAATATGCTTTATGTTCTAACTCAAGAGGTAAATGACATGCTTTTCCATAAACTATTTTATAAGGAGACATACCCATAGGGTTTTTATAAGCAGTTCTATAAGCCTATAGTGCATCATCAAGTTTCTTAGACCAATTCTTTCTAGATCTACTGACGGTCTTTTGCAAAATTAATTTTATTTCCCTATTGCTCAAATCAACTTGACCACTAGATTGAGGGTGATAGGGGGATGCAATTCTATGGTTGACATCATATTTAGGAAGCAATTTACGGAAATCACCATGAATAAAGTGTGAACCACCATCAGGCATTAAATATTTGGGGACTCCAAACCTAGAGAAAATAACTTCTTTAAGCATTTTAATAGAAAAGGTCCCATATAATCAAATCCCTAAACATCAAGTGGTTCAATAACAAGTGAATAATTCATAGGCATTTCCTGACATCTACCAATATTACCAATTCTTTGGCATTCATCACAAGATAAGACAAACTTATGAGCATCCTTGAAGAGAGTAGGCCAATAAAAACCAAATTGTAATACCTTGTGTGCAATTCTGTCTCCTGCATGGTGTCCTCCATAAGCCTGGGAAAGACACTACCGTAGGATTTTTTCCTGTTCATGCTTAGGTATACAACATCTAATAATACCATCTACTCCTTTATAATGATGCGGGTCATCCCAAAAGTAATGTCTTAAATCAAAGAAGAATTTTTTCTTTTGTTGGTATGTAAAACTAGGTGGTATAGATTTAGCAACGATGTAATTAGCATAGTCTGCATACCAAGGAGTATTATGAGAAGCATTTATGGTAGCTAATTGCTCATCAGGAAAACTATCATCAATAGGTAGTGGGTCATCAAGAATATTGTCTAACCTAGACAAGTTATCAGCTACGGGATTCTCAGCTCCCTTCCTATCAGTAATATGCAAGTCAAATTCTTGTAGCAATAGAACCCACCTAATAAGTCTAGGTTTAGCATCTTTCTTTTCCATGAGATATTTAATAGCAGCATGATCAGTGTGAACAATTACTTTAGAATCAACTATGTAAGATTTGAATTTATCACATGCAAACACAACAGCTAGAATTTCTTTCTCAGTAGTAGCATAATTTCTTTAAGCACTGTCTAGGGTTTTACTAGCATAACGGATAACATTTAATTTCTTATCAACTCTTTGTCCCAAAACATCACCAACAACATAATCACTAGCATCACACATAATTTCAAAAGGCAAGTTCCAATCAGGTGGTTGAACAATAGGTGCAGAGGTCAAGGCTTTCTTAAGTGTTTCAAAGGCTTCTACACAATCATCATAAAAAACAAATGGGACATCTTTTTGCAAGATATTAGTAAGAGGCCTAGAAATTTTAGAAAAGTCTTTGATAAACCTCCTATAGAAACCAGAATGACCAAGGAAACTTCTAATACCTAATATCTTTTGGACATGGCATTTTCTCAAATGCATCAACTTTAGCTTTATCTACCTCAATACCTCGTTAAGAAATTTTATGCCCCAAGACAATACTTTCATTCACCATAAAAGTGGCACTTCTCCCAATTCAAGACAAGATTAGTTTGTTCACATCTCTACAAAACTCGATCAAGGTTGCTGAAGCAATCATCAATAGAAGTTCCATAAACAGAAAAATCATCCATGAAAACCTCAACAATCTTTTCACAAAATCAGAGAATATAGCAGTCATGAATCTTTGAAAGGTAGCAGGTGCATTGCATAAACCAAAAGGCATACGCCTATAAGCATAAGTTCCAAAAGGACAAGTAAAGGTTGTTTTCTCTTGGTCGGATTGTGATACATGTATTTGAGAGAAACCAGAATATCCATCAAGAAAGCAAAAGTGTGTGTGTTTAGATAATCTTTCTAACATTTGATCAATAAAAGGCAAGGGGTAATGATCTTTTCTAGTAGCTTTGTTGAATTTTCTGAAATCAATTACCATCCTATAACCAGTTACAATTCTTTGTGGAATGAGCTCATTTTTATCATTAAGAACAACAGTAATGCCTCCTTTCTTAGGGACACAATGAACATGACTTACCCATCTACTATTAGCTATGGGATAAATTATACCTACTTCTAGAAGCTTTAATATTTCAGTTCTTACCACCTCCTTCATCTTAGGATTCAATCGTCTTTGGTGATCGACAACTGGTTTAGCATCAGGCTCCATATTAATCTTGTGCTGATAGAGAGTGGGAACAATGCCCTTAAGATCATCAAGAGTATATCCAATAGCGGCATGGTGCTTCCTTAAAGTTTTAAGTAATCTCTTTTCTTCATGCTCTGAAAGGTTAGCACTAATAATAAAAGGATATATCTTCTTTTCATCAAGATAATCATATTTTCAAGTATCAGGCAATTATTTTAATTCAAACACAGGATCACCCTTTGGTGGAGGAGGCCCTCCAAGAGTTTCATCTGGCAAATTGTGTTTAAAAATGGGTGGTTGATCAAAGAACATCTTATCTATTTCATATCTTTCATTCATGTGCATATCATTTTCATGGTCTAACAAATATTGTTCTAATGGATCAGTAGGAGGTACGGCAATATAATCAAGACCAATGATTTCATCTTTACTAGGCAATTCTTTAACACGAGGTTGTCTACGAAAGTTGAAGAAATTAAACTCATGAGATATATCACCAAAGTTAACACTGACAGTTTCTCTATTGCAATCAATCTTAGCATTATCAGTGTTCAAGAAAGGTCTACCAAATATAATGGGACAAAAACCATCTTGTGGAGAACCAAGAACTAGAAAATCAGTAGGGTATTTTATTTTTCCGCACAAGACTTCAACATCTCTAACAATCCCAAGCGGTGCAATAATATATCTATTCACGAGCTTAATAGTAACATCAATATCTTCTATCTCAGCAGGTGCAATATCATTCATCATTTCTTGATATAGGGTAAACGGGATAGCACTCACACTAGCACCCAAATCACATAAACCATGATAACAATGATCTCCTATTTTAAGTGAGACAATAGGCATGTCAACAACAGGCTTATTCTTATCTTTAGTATCGGGTTTGGAAATTCTAGCGGCTTCACCACAAAAATAAATAACATGCCCATCTATATTATCAACTGATACGTCTCCAATGTATCTATAATTTTTTATTGTTCCATGCTATTATAGTATCAATCTTGGATGTTTTATATACATTTACATGCAACTTTATATCATTTTTTGGGACTAACCTACTAACTTAGTGCCCAGTGCCAGTTGTTGTTTTTTGCTTGTTTTTGACTTTGCAGAATATCAGTACCAAACGAAGTCCAAATGCCATGAAATTTTTTGGAGATTTTTTTCTGGCAATAAGAGACCCTGGAAGCTTTGAGAAGGAATGAGAAGACGAAGGAGTGGCCCACTAGGCACCAGGGCGCGCCCTGGTACAGAGTGGGGCCCACAGACCTCCGTTTGACCTAACTCCGCCTCTATAAATACTCTAAAATCAGGAAACCTATGAGGAGTCCATGAAATACTTTTTTTGCCACCGCAAGCCTCTGTTCTCGAGAGATCCCATCTGGAGGCCTACTCTGGTACTCCGCCGGAGGGGGAAACGATCACGAAGGGGTTCTTCATCATCCTTGTGGCCCCTCTAATGCGTGAGTAGTTTACCATAGACCTATGGGTCCATAGTTAGTAGCTAGATGGCTTCTTCTCTCTTTCTGATTCTCAATACAATGTTCTCCTTGTTGTTCTTGGAGATCTATTTGATGTAATGACTTTTTGCGGTGTGTTTGTTGGGATCCGATGAATTATGAGTTTATGATCAGATCTATCGATGAATATTATTTGGGGTTTCTCTGAACTCTTTTATGCATGATTAATACAGCTTCGTATTTCTTCTCCGATTTTTTGGTTTGGTTTGGCCAACTAGATTGATTTATCTTGCCATGGGAATAGGTGATTTGTAATGGGTTCGATCTTGTGGTGCTTAATCCCAATGACAGAAAGGGACATGCCACGTATGTATCATTGCTATTAAGGGTAACAAGATGGGGTTTATTCATACGTGAGTTTATCTTATCTACATCATGTTATCTTGCTTAAAGCATTACTTCGTTTTTCCATGAACTTAATACACTAGATGCATGCTTGATAGCGGTCGATGTGTGGAGCAATAGTAGTAGATGCAGGCATGAGTCGGTCTACTAATCTTGGACGTGATGCCTATGTATGATCATTGCCTTGGATATTGTCATAATTATTTTCTTTTCTATCAATTGCCCAACAGTAATTTGTTTACCCACCGTATGCTATTTTCTCGAGAAAAGCCTCTAGTGATAACTATGGCCCCCGGGTCTATCTTTTATCATATATTAAAACTAAAAATACCTTGCTACAAATTTATTTTATTTTGTATTTTTGTCAGGTCTATCTATCAAAAACTATACAATTTAATCTTGCTCATAACCGTTGAGGGATTGACAACCCCTCTACGCGTTGGGTTGCAAGTATTTGTTTTTTGTGTGAGGTGTTGTTTACATAGTGTTGCTTGTTTCTCCTACTGGATTGATAACCTTAGTTTCATAACTGAGGGAAATAATTATCTCTACTGTACTGCATCATCATCTCCTCTTCGAGGAAATCCCAACACATCTCACAAGTGACAGGAAGAATTTCTAGCGCCGTTGCCGGGGAGACATCATCAACATCTATCAAGTACCCACACATAAACTTTCATCTCCTTGCATTTACATTATTTGCCATTTGCCTCTCATTTTCATCTCCCCCACTTCTAAAAAGTTTTTACAAAAATACAAAAATATTTTCCATTTGCCTTTTTCTTGTTTGCTTCTTTGCTTGCTTGTTATTTTGTTTGCGTAGTCACAATGTCTCAAGAAAATACCAAATTATGTGATTTCTCTAATACTAATAATAATGATTTTATTAGTACTCTGATTGCTCCTCCTGCCATTAGTGTGGAGTCTTATGATATTAATGCCGCTTTATTGAATCTTGTTTTGAAAGAACAATTTTTCGGCACTCCTAATGAGGATGCTGCGTCCCATCTAAACACTTTCGTAGAATTGTATGATATGCAAAAGAAAAAAGATGTGGACAATGATATTGTGAAATTAAAATTATTCCCACTCTCTTTGCGGGATCGTGCAAAAAATTGGTTTTCATCTTGACCACGAAATAACATTGATTCTTGGAATAAGTGTAAAAATGCTTTTATTACTAAGTATTTTCCTCCCGCAAAAATTATTTCCCTTGGAAATCAAATTATGAATTTCAAGCAACTTGAGCATGAACATTTTGCGCAATCTTGGGAAAGGATGAAATTAATGCTAAGAAATTGCCCTACTCATGGTTTAAATTTGTGGATGATCATACAAATTTTTTATGCGGGATTGAATTTCGTCTCTAGAAATATTTTAGATTCCGTCACGGGTGGTACTTTTATGGAGATTACTTTGGGTGAAGCCACTAAATTACTCGATAATAACATGGAAAATTATTCACAATGGCATACTGAAAGGACACCTACTAGTAAAAAGGTTAATTCTGTTGAAGAGATTAATACCTTGAGTGATAAAGTTGATGCACTTGTGAAATTGGTTGCTAGTAAAAGTGCTCCTATTGATTCTAATGATGTGCCTTTGTCTGCCTTGATTGAGAAAAATAATGATCACATAGATGTAGATTTTGTCTCATGAAACAACTTTTATAATAATGCTTATAGAGGTAATTTTAATCCTAGGCCGTTCCCTGGAAGTTCCTCTAATTGTTATGGAAATTCCTATGCTAATTCTTATAATAATAATAGGATGCCCTGTGATATTGAGAATAATATCAAAGAATTTATTAATGCTCAAAAAGTTTTCAACACCACGATAGAAGAAAAATTGAGTAAAATTGATGATATGTCTCGGAGCATTGATAGAATTACTCATGATGTAGAAAATCTCAAGACTAGAATTTTACAACCTAAGATTGATATTAATGAATCAATTAAAGCTTTATATGTCTCCATGGATGAGAGTAAGAAGAGAACCGCTATGCTAAGAGCTAAAAGAGAATTTTTAGAAAAAGCGATTCCTCCCGATTTCTTTCAGAGTAATGATGAGGATATTAAAATGATTGGTGTTTCTTCTATTGATTCTTTGTTTAGTAATGTTAGAATTGATGATAAGGGGACTGAAGAAGAGTCAACTTTATCTATAAGGCCTCCTCATAATTCGGAGGGTGAAAAACATGATGATTTTTTTTACTAAAAGTGGGTTTGAAGAGGTAAAAACTTTAACTAGTGATGAGCCCACTCTCTTGGATTACAAAGACTTTAATTATGATAGTTGCTCTTTGATTGAATATATTTCTTTGTTACAATCCATGTTAAATTGACCCAACACATATGAACAAAATAAGGCTTTTGCTAAACATATTGTAGAAGCTATGATGAAAGCCTTAGAAGAAAAGCTAGGATTAGAGATTTAAATTCCGAGAAAATTATATGATGAATGTGAACCCACAATTAAAGTCAAGATTAAAAATTATGAGTGCAATGCTTTATGTGATTTGTGTGCTAGTGTTTCCACAATTCCGAAATCTCTTCGTGATGTGCTAGGTTTTACCAATATGGATGAATGCTCTCTTAATTTGCACTTGGCGGATTCTACTATTAAAAAGCCCTTGGGTAGAATTAATGATGTTCTTATTATTGCAAATAGTAACTATGTGCCCGTTGATTTTATTGTACTTGATATTGATTGCAATCCGTCTTGCCCCATAATACTTGGTAGACCGTTCCTACGAACTATAGGTGCCGTCATTGACATGAAATAAGGGAATATTAAATTTCAGTTTCCACTAAAGAAGGGTATGGAAAACTACTTAGAACTAGAATTAAGCCACCATATGAGTCAATCATGAGGGCCACCTATGTAACTAAAAACAAAGATGACAATACTTGAAACTATACATTATGCCTAGCTAGGGGCATACAACAATATCGCTTGTTGGGAGGCAACCCAATAGTTATCCTTCAAATTTTTGTTTATTTTTTTTTTTTAATAAACACACAATTATGCTACTGCTATGATTGTGCTTTTCATGTTTTAATTAGTGTTTGTGCCAAGTAAAGCCTTTAGGATGGTTTGGGTGATAGTTGACTTGATTCTGTAAAAAACATAAACTTTTGCTCCCAGTTATGGAATTTTGTAAATTCACAAAAATGTATTTTTTCTCTGAATTGTTTACACATAATTTATATAAAAATTTCTCATGTCGCCCTAATTTTTCATAATTTTTAGAGTTACAGACATATGGTCATTGTTCAGATTGCTACAGACTGTTCTGTTTTTGACAGATTCCGTTTTCGTTGCATTGTGTGCTTATTTTGATGAATCCGGGGGGGGGGGGGGGGTATAAGCCATGGTAAAGTTAGAATATAGTAGGTATAATGCAATAACAAAATATGAATGGGTTTGCAACATTACTTAAAGTGGTGATTTGCTTTATTATACTAACGGATCTCACGAAGGTTTTGTTAAGTTTTGTGTGATTGAAATTTTCAAGTTTTGGGTGAGATCACAATGGATGAAGGAATAAGGAGTGGCAAGAGCCTAAGCTTGGGGATGCCCGAGGCACCCCGAGGTAATATTCAAGGACTCACAAGCAACTAAGCTTGGGGATGGCCCGGAAGGCATCCCTTCTTTCTTCTAACGACCATCGGTAATTTTATTTGGAGCTATATTTTTATTCATCACATATCATGAGTTTTGCTTAGAGCGTCTTGTATTATATGAGTCTTTGCTTGTTTGGCTTTTTAGTTTGTCACAACCATCCTTGCTGGACACACCTATTTGAGAGAACCATATGTTATCATGATTTGTTTGAATTGCTTTATGTGCTTCACTTAAATTTTTTGAGCTAGGCAATTGCTCTAGTGCTTCACTTAACTATTTTTGAGCACGATGGTGATTATATATTGAAGAAACATGCTCTCATGCTTCACTTATATCATTTTGAGAGTTAGTAAATTTTAAAGAAATGCACTCTCATGCTTGACTTATATTATTTTGAGAGATGATATGATAAATTTTGAAGAAATATTTATGCTCTCGTGCTTCACTTAAATCATTTTGAGAGTTGATAATAGTAATAGTAATTTGCACGAGATATGAATTTGGTCCCAAAGTGATGAATATTCAAGAGGGCTATAATAAAAACTTTCATGAAGATCACTGGATATTATAAACTTGATTCCTTGGAATAGTTTTGCGATATGAAGATAGTGATATGTGAGTCATGTTGGTGAGTAATTATGCTTTAGTAAGAATGTTGGTGTTAAGGTTTGTGATTCCCTATGCAAGCATGAAAGTTAATAATTATGCAACGAAGTTATATCCTACTTGTGGTGCATTATTCAGTGTTAGTTATGTTTAATGCGTGTTTATGACCGTTTTTGTTTTTTGGTCGGTCGCTTCTCAATCTATATGCTAGCCTTCATTTGTACTAAGCGAGAATGTTGCTTGTGCAGCCAACTCCTTAAATCAAAGTTGTGCCAAATGAGTACACCATGCCTACCTATATGCGGCATTTCCATGCTGTTCCAAGTAAATTTGTATGTGCCAACTCTAATTTTCAAAATGAATTTCCGTTTTGTGTGCCCGTACTGCTCATGAAGCGGCAGGGGGTGGCCAATATTTTCCATGCTAGGTATTTTATTCTCACGATGAGTGCTTATTCACTTGTCATTGCATGAGAGTGTGGTAGGTAATAGGGATGCCCAGTCCCGAAATGATTTTTTTAATATGTTGTTAATAATAAATTCCTTGGAAAGTGTTGGTATGGAAGGCACCCATGGATACGGCTAGCCATGGATTGTGTAAGAAGGTGGAAATGAAATAACTTTATTTTCTGTTCGGGAACCACCTATGATTTATCTAGCATGGAAGATATTGAGAATTCTCGGTCGTTTTCGTTGACAGCAAAAGCATGCATCTCAAAATAATTTTATCTATCAATTTAAGCTATGAGCTCTGGCACCTCTACAAATCTCCACTTCCCTCTGCGAAGGGCCTATCTATTTACTTTTATGCAATTTTTCTTTTTATTTTGAGTCTCCATCTTCTCTTATAAAGCACCAACTAGGGAACACTATTGTCATAATTATGCATTGGATGTAGCTAATATTTGAGTGTGTTTCATGAATGGATCATTGATTGAGCATAATGGGCTAGCGATAGCTTTCTTTAGAGTTGATATTTTGAAAGACATGGTTGCTTGTTGATATGCTTGAGTATTAATGTTTTCATGTCAAATTATAAACTATTGCTTTGAATCATTCAAGTCCAAAAGTCCATGCTACAAAGAAAAGAATATATGATGAATATGATAGGTAGCATTCCACATCAAAAAATCTGTTTTTTTCATTATCTACTCGAGGACGAGCATGAATTAAGCTTGGGGATGCTTGATACGTCTCCAACGTATCTATAATTTCTGATTGTTCCATGCTATTATAGTATCAATCTTGGATGTTTTATATACATTTACAAGCAACTTTATATCATTTTTTGGGACTAACCTACTAACTTAGTGCCCAGTGCCAGTTGCTATTTTCACTTGTTTTTGACTTTGCAGAATATTAGTACCAAAGAAAGTCCAAATGCCATGACACTTTTCAGAGATTTTTTTCTGGCAATAAGAGACCCTGGAAGCTTCGGGAAGGAACGAGAAGACAAAGGAGAGGCCCACTAGGCACCAGGGCGCGCCAGGGGCTTGTGGCGCACCCTGGTACATAGTGGGGCCCACAGACCTCCGTTTGACCTAACTCCGCCTCTATAAATACTCTAAAATTAGGAAACCTATGAGGAGCCCACAAAATACTTTTTCCGCTGCCGCAAGCCTCTGTTCTCGAGATATCCCATCTGGAGGCCTTCTCCGGTACTCCACCGGAGGGGGAAACTATCACGGAGGGGTTCTTCATCATCCTTGCTGCCCCTCCGATGATCCGTGAGTAGTTTACCACGGACCTATGGGTCCATAGTTAGTAGCTAGATGGCTTCTTCTCTCTTTTTGATTCTCAATACAATGTTCTCCTTGTTGTTCTTGGAGATCTATTTGACGTAATGACTTTTTGCGGTGTGTTTGTTGGGATCCGATGAATTGTGAGTTTTTGATCAGATCTATCCATGAATATTATTTGGGTTTTCTCTGAACTCTTTTATGCATGATTAATAAAGCTTCATATTTCTTCTCCGATTTATTGGTTTGGTTTGGCCAACTAGATTGATTTATCTTGCCATGGGATGAGGTGCTTTGTAATGGGTTTGATCTTGCGGTGCTCAATCCCAGTGATAGAAAGAGACATGACACATATGTATTGTTGCTATTAAGGGTAACAAGATGGGGTTTATTCATACCTGAGTTTATCTTGTCTACATCATTGTCATCTTGCTTAAAGCATTACTCCATTTTTCCATGAACTTAATACACTAGATGCATGCTGGATAGCGGTCGATGTGTGGAGTAATAGTAGTAGAAGTAGGCAGGAGTCGGTCTACTAATTTTGGACGGGATGCCTATGTATGGTCATTGCCTTGGATATTGTCATAATTATTTGCTTTTCTATCAATTGCCCAACAGTAATTTGTTTACCCACCGTATGCTATTTTCTCGAGAGAAGCCTCTAGTGAAAACTATGGCCACCGGGTCTATCTTTTATCATATATTAAAACTAAAAATACCTTGATGCAAATTTCTTTTATTTATTGTATTTTGTATTTTTGTCAGATCTATCAAAAATTATACAATTTAATCTTGCTCATAACCGTTGTGGGATTGACAACCCCTCTACGCGTTGGGTTGCAAGTATTTGTTGTTTGTGTGCAAAAGCTATTTACATAGTGTTGCTTGGTTCTCCTACTGGATTGATAACCTTGATTTCATAACTAAAGGAAATACTTATCTCTATTGTACTGTATTATCCTCTCCTCTTCGAGGAAATCCCAACGCAACTCACAAGTAGCATCAACCAAGAGATCTATAACCATAGCTGTCGGCGTCAAAACCGGCAGATCTCGGGGCAGGGGGTCCCGAGCTGTGGATTCTCGGATCAATGGTAATAGGACGATGAACACGGTGTTTTACCCAGGTTCGGGCCCTCTTGATGGAGGTAAAACCCTACGTCCTGCTCTTTATTATATTAATGGAGTATCAAGGTACAGAGTTGATCTACCTCGAGATCATATGTTGTGGTCTAAACCCCAGGAGTATGATGCGTAATGTCATAATCTATCAACGAGCCTGGCCTCGGCTTATATAATGTACCGAAGGCCTAGGATAACAAGAGTCCTAGTCGGCTACGTCAGTGGAGAGGAGTCCTTGTCTTGATCACCAAGTCTTGTGGAATCTTCCTCGTATATGTCATCGGCTGTCCGAACTGGCCCATTAGTGAACCACCATGGGGGTCCTCGGCCCGACCCACTGGTCGGGAGATGACATGGTGAGAACCCCCTAGTCTAGGACACCGTTAGTAGCCCCCTGAACCGGTCTTCAATTTGGGGACGCTCCTCGGTTCTTCCGAACTGTTCTTCGTGTTCGGTCGTCGGTCTTGAAAGCTGGTTCAACAAATCTTCCCATCTCCGATTTTGAGGATTGCCGAGGTATATCCGAAAAGTTCATACGTCGGGTATCCGAGGAGTCTTTTAAGTTCTCGGCCCTTATCAATGCCTCATTATTTTTTACGCCACACCTTGGGTTCGAAGTTTTTCCCGCGCGGCGGTGCCCTCTTGCATCCGAACTCCAACGCCGGATTGCATCCGAGGTGTATCTTTGCAGCCGAACTCCAACGCCGGTCTGCATCCGAGCTCCAACGTCGGTCTGTATCCGAGCTCCAGCGCCGGACTGCATCCGAGGAGGCATAGAGTATCTCGTCTTTGAAAGTTTTGAAGGAGGATTATCTGAGCTTAACGCCGAAAAGGTTCTTTTATGGAGCCAGCCACTAGCAGCCGAGCTTTATGCTGGACTGCTTCCGAGGTTTCCTCTCACAACTGAGCACCAACGCCAGACTACATCAGAGGTGTCATCTCGCAGCCGGGCACCAATGCCGGACTGTATCCGAGATGTCATAGATTACCTCGGTCTTGAAAAAGTTAAAAGGGTTAAACCGAGCTTAATGCCGGAGATGCCCTCTATGGAGCTAGCCACTTGCATCTGAGCTTTATGCCGGACTGCTCCTGCGGTGGTGCACCACCTCGGCTGTGGGCTGATTTTTGTGAATTTAATTCGGATTTGTGCAATGTATTCTCTGCCAAGATATATAGCCAGTAGCCCTCAAGGTGTGTGTCCGCTCAATGTCCGGCATGCACCTGAAGGATGGCATAAAACCGGTGATCCCAGTAGCCCCTGAGACTCAGGTCGATTCACAAAATTGGCCTGAGGATCAACTCCTAGCTCTGTAGCATACTTAGGAATAGAAATGTGGTGTGCATATTCCTCGAGAATCAGGTTGGGTGCGGCCGACCTACCTGAGGATCATAATCTCCTCGGGAACTATTTCGCACTTTGTAAACTGTCTGCATTGAATCGTCGATGCAGTAGCCCCCGAGCCAATGGTCGGGTGGCAACACCAGATCAGGGGATCGATGTGCCCCTTTAATATTTGTAAATGAGAAGCGCGAAGCCCAGTAGCCCTCGAGCCTTAATGTGGGCACGGGTGGCCGAATTAAGGATCAATGTCCGGAGTATATCACAATTTATGTGTAATGATTCTATGTATCCAAGTACTTTACATCACTAATGCTCGGATCAACATTGTACAAAACTTTGTTGACCGACCATCGGCTTCAACCTCCTCGGCCAGCAGCCGAAGAGTGTTCGTCCTACTTTATAAAGCCTTTATAAGGGCAAAGATTTACGACAAACAATGCAATCCGGCCATACGGTTTTATAAACAAAGGTACGCAGAGAGATATGTTATAAAACATCTTCTGGGAAAAATAGTTCCATTATAGGTTCCTTTTCCCAGGCTGTCATGTTGATCATGATCATGAAACCTCAACTCCGATCAATGTGGGAGGTAAATATTGAGGATTTAGTTGGGAGAAAGTTCCCGAACTCTGTGGTCCATAATGAACCAAAATTTTCACTTCCATCATTGCCGACCAATAATATTCTTTAAGATGGCTAGCTTTCGGCTTCACCCAGTCTGAGGTACTAACCCGGACGACCCGGTAGTAACAATCACAGAGGTGCTCCCTTTACCGCCTAGCCGAACAATCGGGAACGTAGGGGTAAGCACAGGAGCCAGGCAACCCAGCTTGGCCAAAATCTTAAGTCAAATTGATGCATATTTATAGCTTTATTATGATACTTACGAAAGGCAAATTCTCCATTGAGACTGTTTATAACCTAAAAGTGGCCCATCGTCGGCTTCCACCCCTTTGTAGATGCTACATAGGGTGTTTCCGTACTAACAATACAACCCTTAGCCGACGTCTCGGTGCCCGGAGGCGGTTGTGTTAGCGGAAATGAGGCAATCAGATATGCAGGCTTTATAACTTTCACTTAGTAATAGGAGTTTAAAGTTCGGGGCCAGTTACTAGCCCCTGGTTAGTGTTTGGCGTCGACCGAGGTCAAACCAGTAACACTTCGGCCAAAATTATGAAAGGCCCATCATTTAACACGGGGTGACCTCTATTGATTTGTAGTTTGACACAGTCATCGGATCGCTGACCAGTTTAAGCTTATTGCGACAGTCAGTGTTCGGCTTTCTCCACTGAGGCGCTTAACCATTTGAGCTGGAAGCACAATCGCAGTGGTTCTCCCTTTGCACACCTAGCCGAACAAAGCGGAACGTAGGAGGCAAGCACAGGAGCAGGGCAACCCAACTATTGACCGAAGACACAATTCAAAACCGGTGCATATAAAGCAATATCCGAGAATGTTTTGCCGAGGACTCCATGAATTATCTTGGCTTTTGGGGGGTTCGGCTCTAGTTGCAGCCCCCTGTTGATATTGCCGAATCTGCAAAGGTGTCCGGCGTTGCACTACGAGACCTATGCTGGAAACACACAAATAGGTTAAAAGTGCCATAGGCTCAGAAAACCAAAAAACTTCAGTAAAAACTTTACGCCCGAACTAAATCAAGTTTTTGGTGCCAATCCAAAATTGATCTTAAAATTAGTTTGTACTTCTGTCGTGCTTTAATATGATACATCCGATCTCCAGACTTCAAGCGGGTCAGCCTTCGGCTTCAACCTCCTATCCCGAAGGCAGAGTGCTTCTCAGGCCAGTTTAGCGAACTAAACTCTAGCGGCTTTAGAGAGAAACCAGGCTATCTGGCTATTGATCACACACTCGAGTCGGGAAAGGAGTAGTAGAAAAAGACTTTGCAACGACTAAGAAGAAAACACATTTATTATAGAATGGCTCATATAAATTTTAAGAGCCCCCAGTTAACATGGGTAGAGGGAGTTTCAAACAACATATGCGAGCATGGTCGAACCGAACACATATTAAAAATTTAAAAACTTTGAGCATGAAAGCGACTTAGCTGGTTAATGTGTTTGGCATTGATGACGCGGGCCGAGCTTGCAGTGGGTCTAGGTCCCAGCCCCCAAGCCGGTTTCGAGGTGCCCGAGCGAAGAGCTCGGCTTGATGAAGTAGCGACGCCGCACGGTCGATGCGGTGAGGCAAAGCCCCGAAGTCCAGCCGAGGTGACGAAGCTGGTCGGCTGGTGGTAAAGGGAGCGCCCAAGCCGGTTTCGAGGTGCCCGAGCGAAGAGCTGTGCACAAAAAATAGTGCAAACCAAAAGTAATAACAAATAATGGTATAGTTTAAAAGAAATCTTCTACTTAATTAATTTAAGTGAAGCAAATAATTAAAGAAATATGGCCTGAATGCCGAGGTCAGTCCGGTGGAGTGGTCATCGTCTGGATCCGATCTAGCATCTTGTTTCTTCGGGGTCGTCCTCCCGTAGGATGGTGCGAGGGACGAGTCCGGCCAGGGTTGACTCTTGGTGTTCGGATGCCGAAGTCGTGTCCAGGCTTTGGAGCTGGATCCGGGATAAGAAAGGCGAGTCCGGCCGGAATTGACTCCCGATCTTCGGACGCAGAGGTCGCATCCAGGCTTGAATCCGGATGCGAGTAAAAAGCCGACCCCGGGATCGGGTCAGAGATAGATCCCTAAGTCAAAGCTTCAGGGTTGTTCAAGTTAGGGTTTCGCGATGCCAAACTCTTGCTCGGTTCGCAGAGGTTATGATCCGAGGAGATGTCGTTGGCTTTATGGAGCGACGGCGCAGTCCGTGCTGGCACAGGTCGGCAGCCGTGGAGCAATGTGTTCGGGCCGGTTTGACATCTGCCCGACGATGAAGACCGCCTCGGAAAAGGCTTTAAAATTTGTCGGCACGTGTTTGAGAACAACACACAATACCCTAGAAAAAGTTTCCTTCCAAAAAGGATGTTCAATATCCCGTTCATGAAGAAAGATGAATTCGGGTCGGATTCGTTGTTGCACAGAAAACATATCCGAAAATTGACACACTCCTCGGGCCGTTCCCAAAGTTTGAACGGTCGGATCGAGCTGAAATTTTGAGGAGTGATTGATATGGTAATTCCACAGCCGATCAATGGTTAGATCTTCTAAGTGATGTCCGAGCTGGGCGCTGGAGTCCTCGCCCTTAACTCGTCCAGATTCCCATCCAGATTTGACAGGGCTCCGGTATATCGTAGATCGCCGGAGATTCCTCCATCGGAACGCGATGAAATTTTACAGGATTGTTATATACACAATTCCACACTATTCCACCAAAGCAATCGTCAAAGCGACACCCGAGGAAGCGGCGATGGTGAATACAAATCCACTGTATAGAAAAATAGCACGGTCGCCCGAGGACAATGTTGAAGTTGAGTCCCCGAGCTATATGGATGATTCCTCGACGATCTTGATAGAGATCGGAGTTGATGTTGATGAAGGCCCTCATCCAATCATGACGATCTGAGGCGGAGCGCAGTCCTCGGTCGAGCCGAGGTGACCAGTCGAGCCGGCGACGAATATGCCGACATCACAGTTGATCTGCATGCGAGCCATTGATCCATTGCCGATCACACATCGGAACTCTTAATGAAAGCACCATTGTCAGCATCAAAACTGGCAGATCTCGGGGTAGGGGGTCCCGAGCTGTGGATTCTCGGATCAATGGTAACAGAACAACGAACACGGTGTTTCACCCAGGTTCGGGCCCTCTTGATGGAGGTAAAACCCTATGTCCTGCTCTTGTTTATATTAATGGAGTATCAAGGTACAGAGTTGATCTACCTCGAGATCATATGTTGTGGTCTAAACCCTAGGGGTATGATGAGTAATGTCATAATCTATCAACGAGCCTGGCCTCGGCTTATATAATGTACCGGAGGCCTAGGATAACAAGAGTCCTAGTCGGCTACGTCGGTGGAGAGGAGTCCTTGTCTTGATCACCAAGTCTTGTGGAATCTTCCTCAGAAAAGAAGGCTACTATCTCAGAGTCAAGTCCATATTTAGTGCTAAACCTATGTAAAGCATCTGTACCATAAAAGATTTAGCACAATCGAACTCAAGTGTTATACCTGACTCATTACCTTTGTCAATTTCCCAATCTTCAGATTTGCGTTTAATTCTTTACAGAAGATTCCATCTGAACTCAATAGTTTTCTTCATAAAGGAACCAGTTGAAGAAGAATCGAGCATGGTTGGATCATTATGAGAAAGTTGAGCATAAAAATTCTGTAAGATAATTTCCCTTGAGAGCTCATGATTGGGGTACATATACATCATGTATTTAAGCCTCCCCCAAGCTTGAGCGATGCTTTCTCCTTCACGAGGCCAAAAATTCTATATATAATTCCGATCACGATGAACTAGATGCATAGAATAAAACTTTTGATGAAATTCCTAGTTCAATCAATTCCAATCCCAAGCACCAATATCATCACATAGCCTATACCATGTCATTGCATTTCCCCCCAAAGATAAAGGGAAGACCTTATTATTAACTTCATCTCCGGGTAAACCTGCAAGCTTAAATAATCCACAAACTTCATCCACATAGATTTGGTGCATATCAGGATGTAATGTTTGGTCTCCTGCATAAGGATTAGCTAGCAGTTTCTCTATCATACCCGAAGGAATCTCAAAATAAATATTTTTAGCAGGTGCAGTAGGTTGAGGAGCAACTCTTTGTGCTACCGGTCAAGGTGAAGATACCCCGAACAAACCCCTCAAAGGATTGTTTTCCATAGTAACAAGTGATAGTAAATTTCAGCATACAATATAAATGTTTCCTTACTAAATTCCACTTACCAAAGCACTTCACTCCCCGGCAACGGTGCCAGAAAAGAGCCTTGATGATCCACAAGTATAGGGGATCAATCATAGTCCTTTCGATAAGTAAGAGTGTCAAACCCAACAAGGAGCAGAAGGAAATGACAAGTGGTTTTCAGCAAGGTATTTTCTGCAAGCACTGAAATTGTCGGTAACAGATAGTTTGGTAGCAAGATAATTTGTAAAGAGTAATTAATAGTAACAGTAACAAAAGTGCAGCAAGGTAGCCCATTCCTTTTTGTAGCAAAGGACAGGCCGGAACTTTCTCTTATAGCAAGTAAAACGTTCTTGAGGACACACGGGAATTTTGTCTAGTCACTTTCATCATGTTTGTTTGATTCGCATTCGTTACTTTGGTAATTTGATATGTGGGTGGACTGGTGCTTGGGTGCTGTTCTTACTTGAACAAGCCTCCCACTTATGATTAACCCCTCTCGTAAGCGTCCGCAACTACGAAAGAAGAGTTAAGGTAAACCTAACCATAACAAGAAACATATGGATCCAAATCAGCCCCTTACAGAATATCGCGTAAACTAGGGTTTAAGTTTCTGTCACTCTAGCAACCCATCATCTAATTACTACTCCACAATGCATTCCCTAAGGCCCAAAGATGGTGAAGCTTCATGTAGTCGACATTCACATAACACCACTAAGGGAATCACAATGTACACATCATCAAAATATCGAATGAATGCCAAATTCACAAGATTACTTATGACAAGACTTCTCCCATGGCCTAAAGAAAAAAAGCAACTACTCACAAATCATATTCATGTTCAAGATCAGAGGGGTATCGAATAGTATCATGGATCTGAACATATAATTTTCCACCGAATAAACCAACTAGCATCAACTACAATATGTAATCAACACTACTAGCAACCCACAGGTGCCAATCTGAGGTTTTGATACAAAGATTGAATACAAGAGATGAACTAGGGTTTGAGATGAGATGGTGTTGGTGAAGATGTTGATGAAGATTGGTCCTCCCATGATGAGATGGTTGTTGGTGATGACGATGGCTTCGATTTTCCCCTCCTGGAGGGAAGTATCCCCGGCAGAATCACTCCGCCGGAGAGCAAAAGTGCTCCTGCCCAAGTTCTACTTTGAGACAGTGGCGTTTCATCCTGAAAGTCCTCTCCTGATTTTTCTAGGGCAAATGGGCTTATATACCAGAAGATGGGCACCGGAGGCTGGCCAGGGGCCCCACAAGCCACCAGGGCGCACCCTGGTGCCTCGTGGGCACCTGGGTGACCCCCTCTGGTACTTCTTTTCTCTAATATTTTTTTATTTATTCCAAAATAAATCTTCGTGAAATTTCAACTCATTTGGAGATATGCAGAATAGGTATCTCTAACATAGCTTTTCCAGGTCCAGAATTCCAGCTGCCGGCAACCTCCCACTTCATGTAAATCTTGCATATTAAGAGAGAAAATGCATTAGAATTGCTCCATGAAGTGTTATATTGATTAAAAACACTATAAATAATAGTAGGAAAACATGGAACTAATAACTAATGAATGCAAAGGATTCCACAAATCCTCTCTTTATTGTGTTTCTACAAGAAATGGGCTAAATATGGACGAAATCAAGCGGGAACATGGAAAGGAGTGAAGGAGGAGATAGAAGCAATCAGGATGAGGCGCACCAGAAGAAACATTGCAAAAGATGGTGTAGAGCACCTATTATTGGGTTCAACATCCTGGACTGGCTCTGCCGCACGTCTGCGCCTTCTTGTTGTGCCCTTGTCGAATCCAAGGTTCGTCAATGCCACCCGCTATGTCACCATTACCATGCTTGAAAGGCATTCAAGTGACGAATCCTTTGAAGAGGCTCTATTAAATAGTGACAACTTTGTAGCTTGGTGTTGTTCCTATGACCTCCTGGTGGGCCTTTAATAGTGCCCTTGAGATAGCCAGGACTAACGCCACCCACACCTTGGTTGAGTCGAGCAGTGTATTTTGGTAATGGTGCTCCGTTGTCTCCCATGGTATTTCAAGGGCGAAGTTATGTACGCGAGGTATGTAGTCCTCAGATAAGTAGGTTGGACAATGGAGCGCTCACCCCTATTTGCGGTTGCCGCTTGAGTGCGCGAAGACGAAGGTAACTCCTCGGGCGTATCTGGTAGAGCTCCGAGTCCTTGGTGCCTTAACGAGCCTTGATGCCTCCTCGGCGGCTTGAGCCTCGGCTGCGAGAGCCGCAATCCACTCCTCTGTATGGAGGAAATGTTTCGTGTTACCATTGACTATTATGACGCCATTTGGCGCTGGCATTTTCAGCTTAAGATAAGCATAATGTGGGATGGTGTTGAATCGGGCGAAGTGCGCCTACTGTGAAAAGGGACAATGTCAAAGATTAAATTCCTGGCTCTGGAAGTTCTCGGGCAAGCCGAAGACCACTTCTAGAGTTATAGTCCCGGAGCATTGCACCTCGACACTTGGTATGATACTTTTGAAATTGTATTGCTGGGTTTAATCCTTGATGGATCGATGCCCATTTTTCTGACTGTGTCAGTGTAAACTAGGTTGAGGCTGCTGCCTCCATCCATAAGGACCCGTGTGAGGTGAAAACCATCCACGATAGGGTCGAGAACCAAAGCCGTTGTCCCTCCATGGCGGATACTGGTCGAATGATCTCTCTTGTCAAAAGTGATCGGGCAAGCCGACCATGGATTGTATTTCGACGCTGTGGGCTCTATGGCGTATATGTCGCGTAGCGCTCGCTTTCTCTCCTTTTTGGGGATGTGGGTAACATAGATCATGTTCACATTGTTTACCTCAGGAGGGAACTATTTTTACCATCCATTGCTTGGCCTAGGGGAGTCATCCTCATCCTCGTTACGAGGCTCGCCTTTGCCCGAGCTCTCGACTGCAATTTTGCCGCCCTGCTTTATGACCCAGCAGTTTCGGTTCGTGTGATTGGCAGGTTTATCTGAGGTGCCATGAATTTGGCAAGGCTTGTCGAAGATTGTGTCCAACGTAGATGGGTCGACCCTTTAAAGGGCTTCTTCTTCTGACCACTGCGTTGGTTGCTGAATCCCGCATGTACAGTCGCCTCGCCGGCATCACTGTTATTGCCTTTATGGTGACGCTTGTTGTGTCTTTGCTTCCCGTTCTCATCGCGCACTTCCAAGGTGTCGGGGTCTTGGTTGTGATTACTGCGAGCCAACCAACTATCTTCTCCTGCGTAGAATTGGGTCATTAGAGAGGTGAGGGCCACCATGGTCTTTGGTTTGTCCTGTCCGAGATGTCGCGCGAGCCATTCATCATGAATGTTGTACCAGAAGGTAGCAATGGCATATGCATTAGGAAAGTCGATGATTTGGTTCTTTTTCATCAAGAACCGATTCCAAAATTTCCTGACAGACTCGCTAGGTTGTTGTTTGATGTGACTTAGGTCATCGGCATCCGGAGGCCGAACGTAAGTGCCATGGAAGTTAGCTCGGAAAGCATCTTTAAGCTCCTCCCAGCTCCCAATAGAGTTCTCGGGCAAGCTATTGAGCCAGTGCCTCATTGACCCTTCAAGCTTTAATGGTAAATACTTGATGGTGTCAAGGTCGTCTCCTCGAGCCATATGAATGTGGAGAAGAAAGTCTTCAATCCACATAGCCGGGTCAGTGATTCCATCGTATTGTTCGATTTTAATGGGTTTAAACCCCTCCGGGAACTGATGTTGCATGACCTTGTCTGTAGAACACATCGGATGTGATGCTCCTCGGACTCGAGCAACAGATTGTCGAGCCATGCCTGATATCCTGTCTGACCAGCAGGCGCACGGTCTCTCGACCCGTATATGGATCGTGATGGAACAGGCTGAGCGGCCAACTTGCTGCGTAAATTGTACGGCGGGGCAGATGGGATCGGATTTCTATGCTGACGAAGAGGGATTTCGGGATGGTCTCGAAGGCCGCCCCTAGGTCTATCCCGCCCTGATAACCCACAAGTATAGGGGATTGAGATAGTCTTCGAGGGTAGTATTTCACCCAAATTTATTGATTCGACACAATGGGAGCCAAAGAATATTTGTAAGTATTAGCAGTTGAGTTGTCAATTCAACCACACATGGAGAACTAAATATATGTAGCAAAGAGTTTAGTAGCATAGTAGTATGATAGTTTGATATCAGTGGTAACAATAGCAATAGTAACGGTAACAGTATCAGCAGCATTTTTGTAGTGATTGTAACAGCAGCAACAACAAAAGTAACTTAGCAAAGATCAATATGTGAAAAGCATGATACGTCTCCGTCGTATCTATAATTTTTTATTGTTTCATGCCAATATTATTTTGGAATATATATGATATTTGGGAAGCAGAATCAACGCGAGACAATGCCCAAGGGGCCCACAAGCTCAAGGGGTGCGCCCCCTACCCAGGGCGCGCCTGGCAAGCTTGTGGCCACCCCGTAGGTCGGTTGGAGGTGTCCTTCGGCCGCAAGGAAGCTTATATCCGGATAAAAATCGTGTTAAAATTTCAGCCAAATCGGATTTACGGATCTCCGGATATTTAAGAAACGGTGAATGGCCAGAAAAGGGGCTCACGAAACAAAAGAGAAACAGAGAGATAGATCCAATCTCGGAGGGGCTCCCGCCCCTCCGCCGCCATGGAGGCCATGGACGAGAGGGGAAACCCTCCTCCCATCTATGGGGAGGTCGAGGAAGAAGAAGAAGGAGGGGGCTCTCTCCCCCTCTCTCCCGGTGGCGCCGGAGTGCCGCCGGGGCAAGGATCGTGACGGCGATCTACACCAACAACCTCGCTACCGTCAACACCAACTCTCTCCCCCTCTATGCAGCGGTGTAACACCTCTTCTCCCTGCTGTAATCTCTATTTAAACATGGTGCTCAACGCTATATATTATTATCCAATGATATGGGGCTATCCTATGATGTTTGAGTCACTACTGCAGGATGCTGCTAACGTGACACTATGATCAGAGACCCTTTGATGAAACTGTGTGGGATGCATTAATCGCAAACGGTGATGTAAAAAAACCGTCAAAAAAGATGCAAAACATTTGCGATGGCGGAGACATCAAACACGGTTCAGATTTTAGTTGCGTGTGCGATGCAGGGCACACAGATGATCCATACGAACTGTTTGCGATGAGACAGAACAACAGAAACGGGCAGCCATATCAAGGTGTGTGCGATATATGGCATACAGTTCGCTCAGATGAACTGTTTGCTATTAGGGAGTGCAACTGAAACGGTTAGCCAGATCAAGGTGTGTGTGATATACGGCATACGGTTCACTCGGACGAACTATTTTCGATTAGGGAACACAACAGAAACGGTTCAACTTAACAAGATGTGTGTGATATGCGGCATATAGTTCACATAGATGAACTGTTTGCGATGATCCAAAAGAACACAAACGAGTCGTGTAAACAAGATGTGTGTGGTACGCGGCAAACAGCCCACTCGGATGAACTGTTTGCGATGAGACAGTTAATTCGTGTGAGATTATGTGTGTACAAAAAACTTTGAAAATTGCAAA
This sequence comes from Thinopyrum elongatum, assembly GCA_011799875.1. Classification (NCBI taxonomy): domain Eukaryota; kingdom Viridiplantae; phylum Streptophyta; class Magnoliopsida; order Poales; family Poaceae; genus Thinopyrum; species Thinopyrum elongatum. The sequence continues at coordinate 443,123,252 of CM022297.1, read as the reverse complement.
CTAGTTGCTTGCGGTGGCTAGGAGTATCGCACATGATGCGTCTGTGAGTACTCGTGTGCGATGATTAGTAAGTTACACATACGTTTCCTTATGTTAACACGTGTGTGAATTTGCAATATGGACAATTAATATGCAAATGCCTTCTCGACATCGGTGCTGATCACCACGTCCAAAACATGGGCGTCCTCTACTCTACCACTCTACCGGGCACACGCTTAAACTCAATGAACTGTGTACGATACTAATACTTTCCATGAAAATTTAAGAACTTTGCTAACAACATTTGATAACATATATATAGTGGTTACACTATTCGACAAAAGGAGGATCTTCGTAACACACTTTTGACAACCATATGGTCCATATCTACATACTTAACATAGTAACAACTATCACATTTTAAGAGGCTGAGGGCCAACAACCATATGGTCCATATCTACATACTTAACATAATAACAGCTAGCACATTTTAAGAGGCTGAGGGCCAACAACCATAACTATCCGCTGGAAGCAGCTTGATCACAGCGACTCGGCATCTCGTCAATGAAAAGGAAGAGCCCTCCTGTGCCTTGGTAGAGCATGAGTAGAACAGTGTCTCCAATTTTCCAATATGGATGCATTGCCACGACAAGCGAGAACTTGTTAATTTGAATGGTTCCATTTCTGCGGGAAATGCAGTACCTTGCAATCACTTTGGTGTTATTAGCAGGGACAAGTGTAATTTGACCATACCGGGAAATCGATCCAGGAACAGCTACAGCGGGCAATTTTTGTTGAAATGTAGAATAAAAACCAATTGTAACATATCGTTGAAGGTATATATAGTTTATGAGCATCAACATAAAAATAAGACTTTGTACCAGCGTTTTGTGCACACAATTGGTCTTGTTCAATGTGTGCACCATAGGTATAATTAATCCCATCCAAAATCCAGCATTCATACGCTGTGCTATCTCTGTCAGATTATGAACAAAGTTTATGACATGCTTCAAGTCCTTCCAGTGAAATTTGGTACGCTTAGTAACATACAGATCATTCACTATGCATCCAACATATCCTGCTTAAAAGGTGGAAATGTATTATTTATTCAGAACATGGCAGAAGAATATATAGTGCACATAAATTGGTAAATAGAATTTGTTACTGCCTAGGAACGGAGTCAGAAAATGAAATCACAATTGGTTGCTTAAATAGTGATCAATTAGTCAGAACAAATACCCTGATTTTGCTAAGTAATATGCCAGCATGGAGAAAGTTGAAAGGACACTAATCTCGATCAGACTTTGATTGGCTGATGACGTTGGGGAAGTAAACATCCACATTAATTAGACCAGGCTGTGGTGCACGCACTAGAATTTTATTGCCAGCTTTCAGTTCATAACACTTAGACATTTTTCTCCAAAGGTCCGCATCAAAATAGGAGTGACTATCTTTATCAAGTTTTACGCTAACTATCATTGTAAATCCATGTTGCGTTGTCAATATGACATCCATGGAGTCATCAACAAAGTAAAGCCCAAGATTTCCTTCTACTCCTGTTCTTGCAAAGCAAGGGATGTACTGCTTGAAATGAAAATTAAGATCGTAAATTAGATATATTGAAATAACAGAGCAAGATGCAAATATGGGAGTAACTGATAGAACAGATCAATATATAGATGAAAGCAAAGTACACAAATATATAATAAAAAATAGATAATGTAACAAAGATTTGATGCAAATATGAGAGTAACTGAATGAACAATACATCATAAATTTGCCTTATATAGGGGGAAAAAAATCGGCTTCGACATCTAGGCTGCACGTGGCACAGTAACTTTTATCCAAATGTAGCAACAGACGGTATATGTTCACAAATTTAGGCCATGCCGACTGTGGTAGGGTGAGATTGAACATACCGAGCGCTCCCTGAAGTCATCCAGAATGGTGAGATAGAACTTCGTTTCTGACTGGCCGCGACCACACTTGCCCGATTTGTGCTCGCACTGTGGACACCTGAATAAAAACCCTCGAATCAACTAGAAGAAAAATGAATGCACGATGATTTCCGCCGGTTGATTAACAGCGACGGACGGACTGCGATAAGAGAGAGTGAATATTTCGCTAAATTGATTACCTTCTCCATGAGAAAAATCCCTGACCCAATCCCGCAGAAAACCCCAATCGACCAGAGTCTAGAATGTCAGTGCAGATAGGCGGCGGAAAGTGGTAGGGGCGAAATCGCGTGCTGTTTGGAGCGCGACCTCCGCCTGCCGACGACAGCTGTCAAGCTTAGGGTGGCCGCCGCGATAGAAGTTGATGCGGTGCAGAGTTGCGGAGGAGTCCGCGGCGAGTGGGTGGGGACGAAGTGGGCGAGGGTTTTCTTTTTTCCTTTTTCATGTGTGGGTGAACACACACGGTTCACAGAGGTGACGGAGATGAATCATGTGCGATAGTAAATCACCGAGATTGAAGGGGAATCCAAATTTTCTTTGTCCTTTGTCCATGAGTTTTTTTCTATAATGAACATAAACCCTGCAAATCACCATGTTCAAATTTGGCACTTTTCCGGGTTCATTTACAATATTTAGGGGATTATGTGCATTTTCTAGGCATTAATGCACATAATTCAATTTCAAACAATCAATGCATGAAAAGGTGCACGAGAATGGTCTGGAAAACCATGATTGTGCTATTTAGTAAATTCTCATGCCTTTTACAAGGAATGGGCAGAGATTTCACGGAAATGTGTGGCAATAGTCAACCACAAACTCGTCGTTTATTGGTTTTTCAACTGTAGAAAAATGAAATACATGCTTCAAAAACATGACGGCTGGCATGGTGCCATGGTATGGCCTCACCATGCCCTGGTAAAAATTTGAGAAGATTTGGCTTATGTCGTCATGCACGCCATTCATAAATCGAACCATCACCGAGGAATTTATATGGTTTCGAGGGGGAAATCACCAAGATTGAAGGGGCCGGGAATCCAAATTTCCTTCCTAGTTTGTCATTCAGTTTTTTCTACAATCAACATACCCCCTCGAATGCAACGTGTTCAAATTTGGCATTTTTGGGCTCATTTACCATATTTAGGGGATTATGTGCATTTTCTAGGCATTAATCCTCATAATTCAAATTCAAACAATCGGTGCATGAAAAGGTGCACAAGAACAATCTGGAAAACAATAATCGTGGTATTTAGTAAATTCTCATGCCTTTTACAAGGAATCGGCAGAGATTTCAAGGGAATGCGTGGCAATAGTCAACCACAAACGCGTCATTTACTAGGTTATCAACTATAGAAAAATGAAATACGTGCTTGAAAAACATGGCGCCTGGCATGGTGCCATGGTATGGCCTCATCGTGCCCTGGTAAAAAGCTGAGAAGGTTTGGTTTATGTCGTCATGCACACCCTTCATAAATCGAACCATCACCGAGGAAGTTCCATGCTTTCGAGAGGGAAATCACCAAGATTGAAGGGGAATCCAAATTTTCGTCCTATTTTGTCATTCAGTTTTTATTCCAATGATCAACATACCCCCTCCATTGCAATGTGTTCAAATTTGACATTTTTTTGGGCTCATTTACCATATTCAGGGGATTATGTGCATTTTCTAGGTATTAATGCACATAATTCAAATTTGAACAATCGGTGCATGAAAAGATGCACAAGAACGGTCTGGAAAACCATGCTCATGCTATTTAGTAAATTCTCATGCCTTTTATAAGGAATGGGCAGAGATTTCAAGTAAATGTGTGGCAATAGTCAACCACAAACGCGTCGTTTACTGGGTTAACAACTATACAAAAATGAAACACATGCTTGGAAAACATGATGCCAAGCGTGGTGCCATGGTATGGCCTCACCGTGCCCTGGTAAAAATTTGAGAATGTTTGCCTTATGTCGTCATGCACGCCTTTCATAAATCGAACCATCACCGAGGAAGTTTCATGGTTTCGAGGGGGAAATCACCAAGATTGAAGGGGGATCCAAATTTCCTTTGTCCTTTGTCCATGAGTTTTTTTCTACGATGAACACCGTGTTCAAATTTGGCATTTTTCCGGGTTCATTTACCATATTTAGGGGATTATGTGCATTTTCTAGGCCTTAATGCACATAATTCCAGTTCAAACAATCGGTGCATGAAAGGATGCACAAGAACGGCCTGGAAAACCATGCTCATGCCATTTAGTAAATTCTCATGCCTTTTATAAGAAATGGGCAGATATTTTGATGAAAAGTGTGGCAATAGTCAACCACAAATGTTTGTTTATTGGGGTTTCAACTATAGAAAAATGAAATAAATGCTTGAAAAACATGACGCCTGGAATGGTGCCATGGTATGGCCTCACCATGCCCTCATAAAAATTTGAGAAGGTTTGGCGTATGTCGTCATGCACGCCCTTCATAAATCGAACCATCACCGAGGAAGTTCCATGCTTTCTCGAGGGAAATCACCAAGATTGAAGGGGAATCCAAATTTTCTTCGTTCTTTGCCCTGGAGTTTTTTTCTACGACAAAAATACACCCTGCAAATAACCATGTTCAAACTTGGCATTTTTCTAGGCTCATTTACCATATTTAGGGGATTATGTGCATTTTATAGGCATTTAGCGCATATAAATCTAATCCAGCTACAGCTGCACGGGTGCAATGTGAGGGACATGGATTGCCGTTCGATCACGGCGCATCCTACAGTGCACACACGCGATCCGCGTGGCTGGGGTTCCGGCCAATCATAACGCAACACACAATAGGCTCAGCGCACACTGTTTCTGGAGGCGACGGAGATGAACCGTGTGCGCAAGTTCTATTCAAATTTCTAAGGACATGAAGAAGAAAGACTATTGAAAGTTCTAAGGAAGCACCGAGCTGCTATTGGATATACTCTTGATGATCTTAAGGGCATTAGTCCCACTCTATGTCAGCACAAAATTAATATGGAACCTGATGCCAAACCCGTTGTTGATCACCAATGTCGGTTAAACCCCGAAGATGAAAGAAGTGGTAAGAACAGAAATATTAAAACTTCTGGAAGCAGGTATAATCTATCCTATAACTGATAGTAGGTGGGTAAGTCCTGTTCATTGTGTCCCTAAGAAGGGAGGAATTACTGTTGTTCCTAATGATAAAAATGAACTCATCCCACAAAGAATTGTTACATGCTATAGAATGGTAATTGATTTTAGAAAATTAAACAAAGCAACTAGAAAAGATCATTACCCTTTGCCTTTTATTGATCAAATGCTAGAAAGATTGTCAAAGCACACACATTTTTGTTTCCTTGATGGATATTTTGGTTTTTCACAAATACCTGTTTCTCAACCTGATCAAGAAAAGACCACTTTCACTTGTCCCTTTGGAACTTATGCTTATAGACGTATGCCTTTTGGTTTATGCAATGCACCTGCTACCTTTCAAAGATGTATGACTGCTATATTCTCTGACTTTTGTGAAAAGATTGTTGAGGTTTTCATGGATGACTTTTCTGTTTATGGGAAGTCTTTTGATGATTGTTTAAGCAATCTTGATCAAGTTTTGCAGAGATGTGAGCAAACAAATCTTGTCTTGAATTGGGAGAAGTGCCACTTTATGGTTAATGAAGGTATTGTTTTGGGCCATAAAATTTCTGAAAGAGGTATTGAGGTGGACAAAGCTAAGGTTGATGCAATTGAGAAAATGCCAAGTCCTAAGGATATCAAAGGTATTCGTAGTTTCCTTGTTCATGCTGGTTTCTATAGGAGATTTATCAAAGACTTTTCAAAAAATTCTAGGCCTCTTACAAATCTTTTGCAAAAGGACACTCCTTTCATTTTTGATGATGATTGTTTAGAAGCCTTCGAAACACTCAAGAAAGCCTTAATTACTGCACCTATTGTTCAACCACCTGATTGGAACTTGCCTTTTGAAATTATGTGTGATGCTAGTGATTATGCTGTTGGTGCTGTTCTAGGACAAAGAGTTGATAAGAAACTAAATGTTATCCATTATGCTAGTAAAACTCTAGACAGTGCCCAACGAAATTATGCTACTACTGAAAAAGAATTCTTAGCAGTTGTGTTTGCTTGTGATAAATTTAGATCCTACAATGTTGATTCTAAAGTGACTGTTCGCACCGATCATGCTGGTATAAAATATCTTATGGAAAAGAAAGATGCTAAACCTAGACTCATTAGGTGGGTTCTCTTGCTACAACAATTTGATTTGCATATTACTGATAGAAAAGGAGCAGAGAATCCCGTAGCTGATAACTTGTCTAGGCTTGAAAATGTCCTTGATGACCCACTACCTATTGATGATAGCTTTCCTGATGAGCAGTTAGCTGCAATAATTGTTTCTAATAACACTCTTTGGTATGCTGATTATGCTAATTACATTGTTGCTAAATATTTACCACCTAGCTTTACATAGCAACAAAAGAAAAAATTCTTCTATGATTTAAGACATTACTTCTGGGATGACATACATCTTTATAAAGAAGGAGTAGATGGTATTATTAGACGTTGTGTACCTGAGCATGAACAGGGAGAAATCCTACGGAAATGTCACTCCGAAGCTTGTGGAGGACATCATGCGGGAGACAGAACTGCTCATAAGGTATTGCAATCTGGTTTTTATTGGCCTACTCTCTTCAAGGATGCTCGTAAGTTCGTCTTATCTTGTGATGAATGTCAAAGAATAGGTAATATTGGTAAGCATCAAGAAATGCCTATGAATTATTCTCTTGCTGTTGAACCATTTGATGTTTGGGGATTTGATTTCATGGGACCTTTTCCTTCCTCTAATGGGTATACTCATATTTTGGTTGATGTTGATTATGTTACTAAGTGGGTAGAAGCTATTCCAACCAGTAGTGCTGATCACAACACCTCTATTAAAATGCTTAAGGAAGTTATTTTCCCAAGGTTTGGAGTCCCTAGATATTTAATGACTGATGGTGGTTCACACTTTATTCATGGTGCTTTCCGTAAACTGCTTGCCAAGTATGATGTTAACCATAGAATTACATCACCCTATCATCCTCAGTTTAGTGGTCAAGTTGAACTTAGCAATAGAGAAATAAAATTAATTTTGCAAAAGACTGTCAATAGTTCCCGGAAGAATTGGTCTAAGAAATTAGGTGATGCACTTTGGGCTTATAGAACAACATATAAAAATCCTATGGGTATGTCTCCTTATAAAATGGTTTATGAAAAAGCTTGTCATTTGCCTCTTGAGTTAGAACATAAAGCATATTGGGCAATTAAAGAACTCAACTATGATTTCAAACTTGCCGGTGAAAAGGGGTTATTTGATATTAGCTCATTAGATGAATGGAGAACCCAAGCTTATGAAAATGCCAAGTTATTTAAAGAAAAAGTTAAAAGATGGCATGATAAAAGAATCCAAAAGCGTGAGTTCAAAGTTGGAGAATATGTTCTTTTGTACAACTCTCGTTTCAGATTATTTGCAGGAAAACTCCTCTCCAAATGGGAAGGACCCTATGTTATCGAGGAGGTTTATCGGCCTGGAGCTATCAAAATAAATAATGCCGAAGGTACTAACCCGAAGGTTGTTAATGGGCAACGAATAAAACATTATATCTCAGGTACGCCCATTAATATTGAAAGTAATATTGTCCAAACTATGACACCGGAAGAACACATAAAAGAGTCCTTCCGGAACACTCCAGAATCGCGAAAAAGAGGAGGTACGTGATACGGTAAGTAAACGGACTCCGAAAAATCTGCAAAAATATTTTTTGTCAGTTTTGGAATAATTAGAAAATTAGGAAAATAAGAAGCAACCAGGAAGGCACCCCTAGTGGGCACAAGACACCAGGGCGCGCCTGGCTTGCCAGGCGCGCCCAGGTGGGTTGTGCCCACCTCGGGTACCTTCCGGACTCTGTTTTTCTTCCGTTTGCTTGTTTTCCAAGATAAAAAATCTTTATATACACACCGAACCTATTGACCTCCGTATCGCGGAGAAATCTCCTGTTCTCTTTTCTTGCTGTTTTCTATCAGATTTGTTAAGCCAGGCATCATGTCTTCTTCTTCCTCTAACAATGTGGAAGAGGATGCTTGGTTGATGAAGATCGAGCTAAAGAGGGAAGAGGCCGTTGGAGCAGCCAAGGAGGACAAGGGCAAGGAGGCTACCGGAGATCAAACGTCGGTGATCGAACAAGCACTGCCTGCCGAGGAGGAAGAAGAAGATATCCTTAAACCTTACTATGCTCATCTTACCCCTACTGAGATTGAAGCCTTTCGGATCATCGAAACGGTTCGTGTGCAAAATAAATATCTCACTCGTGAAAATATTCTGCATCAAGAGCACATCATCTTCCTTCGGAGCGTCATCCGTAGATTGGAGAATCTCTTGATCTTGAAGGACAGGATCACTACTACTCCATCACCACCACCTCCTTCTTCATCACCAAAAGAAAATTGAGTATCGGGTATGGGCACTCCCCTTGGCTTCCGCCAAGCTTGGGGGAGGTACCCCGGTATTGTATCAACCCCACTATCTTTTGCCTTTACTTTTCTTAGTTCGATCCATGGTTATCTTTTGCTTTAGATGAATAAAAGTTTAGTTCGATCCTTTCTTTTTGAGAGCTTGCTTAGTAATCCATCCTTGTAATCGTGTGCGAGATATATAATAAAGTTTAGTTTGAGTTTTTGCTTTCTTTACTTTCATGTTTCAATAAAGAGAAAGAAAATAAATGAAAAGATCATATGCTAATCCTATGGTAGGTGATAACACCACATAAGGAAAAGTATAAGTAGAAAATTTTATTAGAGGTTGACAAACATAGCATTAGTTAATGATGCAACTCATGAAAGAATTAATAAGGAAAGAGAAGATTCACATATAAATACACTATCATGGAAATCTTTTGTGATATTGAGCCCCCATCAAAATATTATATGCCAAAATTGTGGACGTTGGACAAGGAAGACAACTTAATGATTTATGTTTGTTCATATTCACATAGAAGTTATGCAAGAGTCTATATTTTCCTTTTACTTTTACTTTTATGTATTTACTTTTATGCAAGAGTCAAAGTTCTTCTCTCTTTTCCTTTTATTTTCCTCCTTTGGCAAGCATCATGTGGTGAGGAAAAATCTAGGCACATATGTCCAGTTGAATATGGGCAGCATGAGTTATTATTGTTGACATCACCCTTGAGGTGAATACGTTGGGAGGCGAAACTATAAGCCCCTATCTTTCTATGTGTCCGGTTGAAACGTTTTGCTCATGTGTATGCGGTGAGTGTTAGCAATCATAGAAGACTATATGATGGTTGAGTGTGTGGACTTGCCTAAAGGCTCCGATACGTGACCCTTCCTGAAAAGATGATGAATTGTAGTTGCAAAGTTGACTGAGAACATAGTTTGTTGGTTTCTAATAGAGTTTATGCTTTATACTTCGATTGTGATGAATTGTTACTTATTCATGAGAAGTCTATGATAAAAGTTTTATGTTAAAAGTTTGTTGCTGTTATAATAAAATTACATGATGCTTCTATGTCCGTATTTTGTTTTTATCGACACCTCTCTCTCTAAGCATGTGGACATGTTTTTTGATTTCGGTTTTCGCTTGAGGACAAGCGAGGTCTAAGCTTGGGGGAGTTGATACGTCCATTTTGCATTATGTTTTCCTACTGTTATTTATGATGTTTTTATGCATAATAATGCTTTTTGGAGTAATTCTAATGCCTTTTCTCTCATAATATGCAAGGTACACACAAAGAGGGAGAATTCCGGCAGCTGGAAATCTGGACTTGAAAAAGCTACGCCAGGCTACCTATTCTGCACAACTCCAAATGAGCTGAAACTTTACGGGGATTTTTTATGGAATAAATGAGAAATATTGGAGCCAATAAGTACCAGAGGGGGCCCACCAGGTGGGCACAACCCACCTGGGCGCGCCAGGGAGCTCAGGCGCGCCCTGGTGGGTTGTGCTCCCCTCGGCCCACCTCCGGTGCCCATCTTCTGGTATATAAGTCATTTTGACCTAGAAAAAATAAGGAGAGGACTTTCGGGACGGAGCACCGTCGTCTCGAGGTGGAACTTGGGCAGGAGCACTTTTGCCCTCCGGGGGAACTTCCCTCCCAGAGGGGGAAATCATCGTCATCATCATCACCACCAACTCTCCCATCTTGGGGAGGGTAATCTCCATCAACATGTTCAACAGCACCATCTCCTCTCAAACCCTAGTTCATCTCTTGTGTTCAATCTTTGTACCGGAACTATAGATTGGTGCTTGTGGGTGACTAGTAGTGTTGATTACATCTTGTAGTTGATTACTATATGGTTTATTTGGTGGAAGATTATATGTTCAGATCCAATATGCTATTTAATACCCCTCTGATCTTGAGCATGATTATCATTTGTGAGTAGTTACTTTTGTTCTTGAGGTCACGGGAGAAATCATGTTGCAAGTAATCATGTGAACTTGATATGTGTTCGATATTTTGATGATATGTATGTTGTGATTCCCTTAGTGGTGTCATGTGAACGTCGACTACATGACACTTCAGCAACAAGCTTCTCTCTTGTTGCGTAGGATCAAATCTGGCTATGCGAGCGAGGCAGGTTGACACTTGATTGCATTTCATAAACCGATGATTGCTCATTGGGTGTCACCTTGCCTCGTTCATGTACATTGAATAATCCTGATACAATGAAAGAGATTTTTTGAAATTAGGTGCGGTTGGAGATGCTGATAGATATAAGAATTATTAGAATATCACAAAACACATGGTTTCTATGGCGTACCCGTGTGCGTTGTTTTGCGTTAATGATCCATAAGTCAGTTACCTGTGCGATGTTTCCTAATAAACCAGGCGTACCATTGACCGAAAAAATCAACTACACGTGTACATTTTTTTGGAGACGGGATCTGTCAATTTTCTATTTTCTCGCACACGAGTATTTTACGTGCTTCGTCTGCATTGTGTGTTTCCCCCGCCCAATTTTCAAGTTTCGTAGCGAAATTTTCATTAGGTGCGTGATTTCAGAATTTATTTCTCCCACCACATCCCCACCCATCAAATTTCCTCAGTATCCCCCTCCCCCCTCCCCCCTACCGGCAGCTAAAACCGCCGCCGTCGCAACCACAGCTTCAACCACATCTATGTTCTGCTCGGATCCAGTCAGGTAACCCATCGATCTCTATCACAGCCCCGGCCTGATTGCTTAAATGGCGCCTGCGAAACATCCTCATGCCTCCAAATCCCCACCGCTCCTACTTCCAGAGCATCGCCGCGCAAGCCCAACCACATATCATGTGGAGGTCGAGGAGCTGATGGCGGTCGATGGCGCGGTGGCCGCTGTGCGTGTTGACCCGGAGGAACACCTCTCCTCCGCCGCCGCCGACTTGGTGCAGTCTCTGGCCTAGATGAAGTGCCGCAGCGACTACCCCCCAGGACTTAGCAGGTATGATCTGACCAGCTCAATCTTACCAATACCACTTGCAATGGCTATGTTTTGTACGGTTGATGTATTAAGCATGTTCGTGCCTTGTTTATTTCAGTACTGCACACTGTGTGATGTTCAAGTATTAACTGTCCAGCTCAATTTCACCAATACCAGCAACAAACTTACAATACATGACTCAGGATATCACTAGAGATGATGCCCATTTGCTATTTTTGGTGGGTGCTAACCCTGTTGTACTTAACATGCCTATCCATATACTTACGCAGCGTCATAACGGCCGATGCTATTGTTTGCCGTCGAGGTTAGCTGCATCCCATGTCTTACAGTATTTCACATCATTTGTGCAATTGCAGTTTAACTTCTAACATTTACTGGTTGCCTGTAGGTACACATGTCAGTGGCACTGATCCACACTTCGACCCGGAGGAACAGCTCGCCTCCGCCGCCGCTGACTTTGGGCGGGCTCTGGCTAAGATGAAGTGCCCCAGCAACTACCTCTCAGGACTTACCAAGTATGAACTCACCAGTTCAATCTTACCAATACTAGTTGCAATTAATGGCTATGTTTTGTACGGTCGATGTATTAAGCATGTTGTAGTAAACATGCCTAACACATTTTAGCTATTTTCCCTACCCTTTTTATAGACAACTGGGCCATTCTCTGCTCTGGCAGCACCTACTTTGTGATGTTTAACTCTGCCAATTGAATTTTTATCAGTACCGGTTTCAATGGCTATTAAGCCTATTGCAATTAACAGTTGTATCCATTTTTAAACAGTTGTATTTCAATGGCTACAAACTTACAAAACATGACTTAGGATGCTGTTAAGCCTGTTGCAATCAATAGTTGTATTCTTTTTTTAATCTGTCCCTTTTCTACCGTGCTACTCTCCGCAATGAAGATATACTAGAGATGCTGCCCATTTGCTGTTTTTGGTGGATTCTAACCCTGTTGTACTTAACATGCCTTTCCATGTACTTACGCAGGGCCATAACGGGCGATGCTGTTGTTTGCAATCGAGGTTAGCTGCATCCCATGTCTTACAGTATTTTACATCATTTGTGCAGTTGCAGTTTGGCTTCTAACATTTACTTGCTTCTTGTAAGTACACATGTCGGTGGCACTGATCCATGCTTCGACCCGGAGGAAGAGCTCGCCTCCGCTGCCGCTGACTTTGGGCGGGCTCTGGCCAAGATGAAGTGCCCCAGCAACTACCTCTCAGGACTTACCAAGTATGAACTCACTAGTTCAATCTTACCAATACTAGTTGCAATTAATGGCTATGTTTTGTACGATCGATGTATTAAGCATGTTGTAGTAAACATGCCTAACACGTTTTAGCTATTTTCCCTACCTTTTTATAGACAACTGGGCCATTCTCTGCTCTGGCAGCACCTGCCTTGTGATGTTTAACTCTGCCAATTGCATTTTTATCAGTACCGGTTTCAATGGCTATTAAGCCTGTTGCAATTAACAGTTGTATCCATTTTAAAACAGTTGTATTTCAATGGCTACAAACTTACAAAACATGACTTAGGATGCTGTTAAGCTTGTTGCAATTAATAGTTGTATCCATTTTTTAATCCGTCCCTTTGTTACCGTGCTACTCTTTCGCAATGAAGATATCACTACAGATGCCGCTGTTTTATTACCATTTGCTATTTTTGGTGGATGTTAACCCTGTTGTAGTTAACATTGGCTTTCCATGTACTTACACATGGCTACAATGGGCGATGCTGTTGTTTGCCGTCGAGGTTAGCTGCATCCCTTGTCTTATACACCATATGTTCCTAAATATAACTATTTTTAGATATTCCAATATAGACTACATACGGAGCAAAATGAGTGAATCTAGATTCTAATCTAAACTATATCTATAATTCTATATACATCCGTATGTAGTTCATATTGAAATCTCTAAAAATACTTGTACTTAGGAACGTAGGTAGTTGTATTTTACATCATTTGTGCAATCTCAGTTTAGCTTCTAACATTTACTGGTTGCTTGTAGGTACATATATGAGTGGTACTGATCCACGCTTCGATCCCTTTTGCGTATGGGGCAATGAGATATTCATGAACAAGCGTCAAGTGAGGAAACTAAGAAAGATTGTTAGGCGAAGGAAACTGGTGATGGGAATTAAGCTCTTTATTTACACTTTGTCCAAGACAACAGTGAACTTTAGGATGGTAAGTAATGTGTTGCCTTTTCCCCCTGCCCACAACAAGTTACTCTATTAGACCTCAGTATCTGAAATTTTTCTCTTTTCAGTGGTTTCCGAAGCTATTTACTGATGATTACCTTGCAAACTACATGACCGGAGTGGAGGCAACTAAGGTTAAAGTATATAATTCATGCTACCATGATAATGCTCTAGAAGTCTTCCTGAAGGCGGTGAAGGATGGGCGGGCGATCGTCACAAGGGGTTGGACAAAAGTTGTTCGTGCCTATGGCATGCAAGAAGGCACATTATGGGCATTCCGCTTCTTCAACACCATCGGTAGTCAAAATGATTTACACTTGTCTCTTCACCTTTACCGCCTCTAAATACTGTGGTTTTCATCATAGTTAATTGCTGTCTAATCCTATAATTACTGAACATATTGTACTGACAATTTTATTTATGGATTCGTTGCTGAACCATTGTGCTGAGAATTTGAATTCCACATTTCATATTTCAAAATTTCAAATTCGAATAATAAATTACAGGGAAAAATAAAATTATACAGGAGCGAATAAAATAATGTGCACACGGTTAGAAAGAAAACAGCGTGTGCGATGAAAAATAGAGAACAGACGGTTCTTTGACGTGAAACGTTTGCGATGCCCGACGGACGCAGACATGATTTCGTCTCATATGCGTGTGTGGTTCAGGGTAATACGGCAAACGTTTCAAACCAGTGTGCGTGTGTGATAGGAATACCAATCGCACACAGTTATGAAAATGGACACGTTGGCGTTAGTAGAGGCACCGCACACATTTTACATTCTTGAACTGTTTGCGATAACGTACCTATCACAAACATATCGGTAGATTAAATGTTGATGTCCACCTTTTTCACACGACTATAGCGGCATAATCATTTGGGATGTCTCTCGGATCAGAAACGTAACATCGAGATATAGCGTGTGGGACTGGGGCGGCTTCTCATACGTTTATTCTATGGTGATCGTCAGTAGCCGCTCGCCTATCCCCGACGATTTCTGGGTCATGTGGGAAGGACCCCCCTATCACAGTCACTCACTTGGCGACGGTTCCAAATGCCATCGCGGAAAGTGGTTAAAAACCGTTTGTATAGCACCTTACGGTACTAGTGAGTAGATCCGTTTTGTCCTATGGGTTGATTGATGATCGTGATTGGTTTGAGTTGTATGTTTTATTATTGCTGATGTCCAATGGTGCCCTCCGTGTCACGCAAGTGTGAGGGATTCCTGTTGTAGTGTGTTGCAATACGTTCATGATTCTCTTATAGTGGGTGGCGAGAGTGATAGAAGCTTATACCCGAGTAAGGGGGTTGTTGCGCATGGGAGTAAAGAGGACTTGATACTTAATGTTATGGTTGGGTTTTACCTTAATGATCTTTGGTAGTCGCGGATGCTTGCTAGAGTTCCAATCATAAGTGCATATGATCCAAGTAGAGAAAGTATGTTAGCTCATGCCTCTCCCTCATATAAAATTGCAATAATGATTACTGGTCTAGTTATCGATTGCCTAGGGACAAATAACTTTCTTGTGACAAAAAGCTCTCTACTAAACAACTAACTTTATTATCTTGCAATTTACTCGTAGTTTTATTCTTGCTAAGTACTTCTAGTTTTATTCTTGCAAACTATCCTATCACACCTACAAAATAGTTTCATACTAGCTCCAGGTAAAGTTAACATTAAGTGTGCGTAGAGTTGTATCGGTGGTCGATAGAACTTGAAGAGAATAAAAATTCTACCTTTAGCTCCTCGTTGGGTTCGACACTCTTACTTATCAAGAAAGGCTACAATTGATCCCCTATACTTGTGGGTTATCAAGATCTTTTTCTGGCGCCGTTGTTGGGGAGCAATAGCGTGGGGTGAATATTCTCGTGTGTACTTGTTTGCTTTATCACTAAGTAGATTTTATTTTGTGCTCTTGTTTTCTACCTTTAGTTATGGGTAGGAAATGTAAAATACCAAAAAAAAAGTTGTACCTGCTAAACCAATGGTTGAAGAACCACCCAAAATCTATCATACTGCTGAAGCTTTCTACTTGGATCATCTTCGATCCCTATGTGCTCGTACTGAAAATCTAACTAGCTTAGTTGAGGGAAAATCATTAGATGAGCATGCTCATTTTGTGCGACACCGCTTATCTCAAAAAGGAAAACTTTTATGGCATCATATTAATACTATGCATTGCTATGCTTGACATTTATGCGAAATATATGATTTTGCTTGTTGTTCTGAAGACCCTAAGAAACACCTTCCCTACCAATGTGAGTTTAGTGATAATGGAATCATATCTTCTTATGCTAAAGGTGTTTATAGTTACTATGATATTGAACAAATTGAAGAATTTGTTGCTTTTAAGGGTGCTTATGAAATTGCTTCTTTGATTGAAAAGTATGTTGCTACTCTTTACAAATCTAAATTTTTTGCCATACTTAAATATTGCCATGAAAATTGTGCTTCTAATGCTTATGTTAAAGATTATATTAAGGACGCCTCCGTTGTCCAAGAAGAGACTAATATTTTACAGAAATCTATTGAAGAAGAAATTGATGACACTGTGAGCTCATTGGATGAAAAAGATGAGGAGGAGAACAAAGAACAAAATGAGGAAGAGTGGATTAGCTACCCGTGCCCACCTTATAATAAGAGTAACTCTTCAACTCATACATTGTTTAAATTCCCTTCGTGCTTATCGAATGATGAATGCTATGATGATTGCTATGATCCCTTGGATTCGTTTGAAATATCCCTTTTTGATGAAATTGATGCTTGCTATGCTTGTGGCCATGATGCGAATATGAATGATGCTTATGGAGATGAACTTGCTATAGTTCCTTATGTTAAGAATGAAATTGTTGCTATTGCACCCACACATGATAGTCCTATTATCTTTTTGAATTCTCCCAACTACACTATATCGAAGAAGTTTGCGCTTATTAAGGATTATATTGATGGGTTGCGTTTTACCATTACACATGATGATTTTGATAGATACAATATGCATGTGCTTGCTGCTCCTACTTGCAATTATTATGAGAGATGAACTACATCTCCACCTCTCTATGTTTCCAATACGATGAAATTGTAAGAAACTGTTTATGCTATGTATCGGCCCTTACTATGTGTGAATAAATTGTTCTTTTATGACATGTCGATGCATAGGAAGAGAGTTGGACTTTGTTGTTGCATGATATTTGTTGATTTGTGCTCAATACTAAAATAGAAATCATTGTTAATTAAAATTGGCTTTGATATACCTTGGGATCCGGGTGGATCAAGTACTTGAGCACTTTATGCCTAGTTTAATGGATTTAAAGAAAGCGCTGCCAGGGAGACAACTCGGAAGTCATAGAGAGTCATTTATTATGTTGTGTGCTTTTAAAAGGTTTAAAAACAAAAAAAAATATAGAGGGGAACGTTAAACTTTTCAAAAAGGAAACTGAAAGTAAGAAAGACGAGCACTGTTGAAGTGGGGGAGCTCCTTGAACTTTGTTCATGCCCATGGAAACTTTGCAAATCTTGAATTACAGAAACTTTTCAACGAAAATAATTATCCCGTTGTACAAATCCATTGTATTATAAAAATAATGTGCCAAGATTTGCATTTAGGATGAATAGATTGCTTGTTTGGTATGTGCAGTGCAAAAACAGAAACTTTGGCTGTATTGCGCAAATTTACATTTTTTACCGGAATGTTAAAAGTTTCTAAATTTTTTACACAGTACTTCTATGCAAATTTTTTATTTTGTCCTAATTAGTCAGAATTTTTTGAGTTACAGAACTATATGTACCATCTGCATCTTTACAGATTGTCCTATTTTCATAGATTGCTGTTATAGTTTCATTATTTGCGTATGTTTGAAATCTTGTTGAGCCTCCTTTGACTTGGGGCCATAGAATTGTGATAGCATACAGTGGGTAATTATTGATTATAATTATACAATAATGTTACAACAGTACATGATGGGATTTGATGTTATATGTACTAACCCCGCCAATAAAAAGATCGGTTAAGTTTTGTGTGGATGAAGTGTTCGAAGATCGAGGAGGTATTGATATGAGAAGAATGAGGAGAGGCAAGAGCTCAAGCTTGGGGATGACCAAGGCCCCCAAGTAATATTCAAGGAGACTCAAGCGTCTAAGCTTGGGGATGCCCCGGAAGGCACCCCATCTTTATTCGACAATTATCGTTATGTCTCGGTTTTTGTTTTGTTCACATGATATGCGTAAATTATTGGAGCGTCGTATGCCTTTCATTTTTCTTTTAATAATGCACCATGCTGGTATGGGATAGTCCTTGGTTGATTTATAGAATACTCTTTGCACTTACTTATATCTTTTGAGTATGGCTTTTTAGAATGCTTCATGTGCTTCACTATATCATTTAAAGTTTGGATTGCCTATTTCTCTACACATAGAAAACCACCATTTGAAGAATGCTCTTCTGCTTCACTTATATTTGTTAGAGCATGGGAAAATATTTTGTAGAAAGAATTAAACTCTCTTGCTTCACTTATATCTATTTATAGAGTCAACAGGAATTGGTCATTCACATGGTTGGTCATAAAATCCTACATAAAACTTGTAGATCAGTGAGTATGATATGTTTGATTCCTTGAAATAGTTTTGCGATATAGAGATGGTAATATGTGGGAGGTACTAGTGAATGATTGTGGTTTTGTAAGAATATCGGTGTTAAGGTTTGTGATTCCCGAAACATGCACGTATAGTCTCTCGTTATGCTAAGAAGTTGGAGCATGATTTATTATTGATTGTCTTCCTTATGAGTGGCGGTCGGGGATGAGCGATGGTCTTTTCCTACCAATCTATCCCCCTAGGGGCATGCGTAGTAGTACTTTGCTTCAAGGGCTAATAAACTTCCGCAATAAGTATGTGAGTTCTTTATGACGAATGTGAGTCCATGGATTATACGTACTCTTACCTTTCCGCAATTTGCTAGCCTCTTCTGTACCGTGCATTGCCCTTTCTCACCTCGAGAGTCGGTGCAAACTTCGCTGGTGCATCCAAACCCCATGATATGATACGCTCTATCACACATAAGCCTCCCTATATCTTCCTCAAACAGCCACCATACCTACCTATTATGGCATTTCCATAGCCATTCCGAGATATATTGCCATGCAGCTTCCATCATCATATACATGACTTGAGCATTCATTGTTATATTGCCTTGCATGATCGTAGGATAGCTAGCATGATATTTTCATGGCTTATCCGTTTTTTGATATCTTTGCCACGCTAGATCATTGCACATCCTGGTACACCGCCACAGGCATTCATATAGAGTCATATTTTCTTCTAGTATCGAGTTGTAATTTTGAGTTGTAAGTAAATAGAAGTGTGATGATCATCATATTCATTATTAGAGCATTGTCCCAGTGAGGAAAGGATGATGGAGACTATGATTCCCCCACAAGTCGGGATGAGACTCCGGACGGAAATAAAAAAAGAAAAGAAAAAAAAGGCCAAAAAGAGCCCAACAAAAAAACAAAAAAATGAGAGAAAAAGAGAGAAGGGGCAATGTTACTATCCTTTTCCACACTTGTGCTTCAAAGTAGCACCATGTTTTTCAAATAGAGAGTCTCCTATGTTGTCACTTTCATATACTAGTGGGAATTTTTCATTATAGAACTTGGCTTATATATTCCGATGATGGGTTTCCTCAAATGCCCGAGGTCTTCATGAGCAAGCAAGTTTGATACACACCCACTTAGATTTCAATTTGAGCTTTCATACATTTATAGCTCTTAGTGCATCCGTTGCATGGCAATCCCTACTCCTCGCATTGACATCATTTGATGGGCATCTCCATAGCCCATTGATTAGCCTCATCGATGTGAGACTTTCCTTTTTTTGTCTTCTCCATATTAATCTCTACCACCGTATTCTATTCCACCCATAGTGCTATATCCATGGCTTGCGCTCATGTATTGCGTGGGGTTGAAAAAGTTGAAACACGTTAAAATGTATGAACCAATTGCTCGGCTTGTCATCGGGGTTGTGCATGATAAATACTTTTTGTTAAGAAGATGGAGCATGACAAGGCTATAATATTTTGTAGGCATAACATTCTTTAGAATTGATATTTTGAAAGACATGATTGTTTGTTGGGATGTCTGAGTATTGATGTCTTTATATCAAAGTATAGACTATTGCTTTGAATCACTCGTGTCTTAGTATTCATGCCATGACTAGATTATACGATCAAGATTATGCTAGGTGGAATTCCACATCAAAAATTATCTTTTCTATCATTTACCTACTTGAGGATGAGCAGGAATTAAGCTTGGGGATGCTGATACGTCTCCGTCGTATCTATAAATTTTTATTGTTTCACGCCAATATTCTACAATTTTTACATACTTCTGGCAACAATTTATATGATTTTCTTAGACTAACATATTGATCCAGCGCTCAGTGCCAGTTCCAGGTTTGTTGCATGTTTTTTTGTTTCACAGAAAATCCATATCAAATGAAGTTCAAACGTGATAAAATTTTATGGAGAATTATTTTGGAATATATGTGATTTTTGGGGCGGAATCAACGCGAGACGATGTCGGAGCGGCCCACAAGCTCAAGAGGCGCGTCCGGCAAGCTTGTGGCCACCCCATAGGTTGGTTGGAGGTGTCCTTCCGCCGCAAGGAAGCTTATATCCAAATAAAATTTGTGTTAAAATTTCAGCCCAATCAGAATTACGGATCTCCGGATATTTAAGAAACGATGAAAGGCCAGAAAAGGGGGTCACGAAACAGAAGAGAAACAGAGAGATAGATCCAATCTCGAAGGGGCTCCCGCCCCTCCGCTGCCGTGGACCAAAGGGGAAACCCTCCTCCCATCTAGGGGGAGGTCAAGGAAGAAGAAGAAGGAGGGGGGCTCTCTCCCCCTCTCTCCCGGTGGCACCGGAGTGACGCCGGGGCAAGGATCGTGATGACGGTCTACACCAACAACCTTGCTACCATCAACACCAACTCTCTCCCCCTCTATGCAGCGGTGTGACACCTCTTCTCCCCGCTATAATCTCTACTTAAACATGGTGCTCAACGCTATATATTATTATCCAATGATATGTGGCTATCCTTGATGTTTGAGTAGATCTGTTTTGTCCTATGGGTTGATTGATGATCATGATTGGTTTGAGTTGTATGTTTTATTATTGGTGCTGTCCTATGGTGCCCTCCGTATCGCGCAAGTGTGAGCGATTCCCACTATAGGGTGTTGCAATACGTTCATGATTCTCTTATAGTGGGTAGCAAGAGTGACAGAAGCTTATACCCGAGTAAGGAGGTTGTTGTGTATGGGAGTGTTGGGGATATTCCCCACGACCAAGAGGCTTAAGTCATTTCTGGGCTTAAGTCGCCCTGACGTTAACTCATTTCTGGGCTTAAGTCACCCTGACGTTAAGTCATCTTTGGGCTTAAGTCGCCCTGATGTTAAGTCACTCTGGACTTAAGAAGCCATGTTAACCCGCCATTTTAACCAGCCATCTTAACTCGCCATGATGAGTCCTGGAGATGAGTCTTGGAGATGAGTCCTGAAGATAAGCCCTGAAGGTAAGCCGCCCAGCAGATTGTAACCCGGCAGACAGTTGTAACCTGGTAGACAGTTGTAACCCAGCAGATAGATCCTAACCCGGCCAATACTTAGCCACGAAATGAGCCGCCTGGAGATAAGAATCCCAGGCGTTAAGAAGCCCACGAAGAGAATCCCAGGGTTAAGAAGCCCACGAGAAGAAGCCAGAAATAGGCTAAGTCCTAATCCTACTAGGACTCTACATGTAACCCGCCCCTTCAACTTATATAAGGAGGGGCGGGGCACCCCAAGAGGGTCAGGTTTTTACAGGTTAAGATAGTCAGGTCTAAGTCAGACAAGTCTTAGACAAAATCAGAGTAGATGCTCTCGAGATAGAGGTAGTGAAATACCACCCTTGTAACCGAGATCATCGTCATCATCAATATCAATCAAGCAGGATGTAGGCTTTTACCTCCACCGTGAGTGGCCGAACCTGGATAAAATCTCGCGTCTCTCGTCCCGCTCAACCCCGTTCAAGCTACCACTTAGATGCGTTGGCCTTACGACTAAGTCCTCACACGAGGACATATGCCATGACAAAACCACGACAGAGAGTAAAGAGGACTTGATACTTAATGCTATGGTTGGGTTTTACCTTAATGATCTTTGGTGTAACACCCCCAGTGGTTAGCTACAGTAATTCCCCTTTTGATAATGCCATGTCAGCAGGTCTAACAGTGCCTAATCAGCATTTGCATCATATTGCATTTCAAACTCCAAATTCAAACTTCAAATGAATTCAAAGTGGAAAATAAAAGTTGTTCAAAACAGAAACTAAAATGTTCATTAGATAGCAAATAATTCAGAGGCAATTATAAAATTTTAATTAACATTAAATGGATTAGT
Source organism: Thinopyrum elongatum (assembly GCA_011799875.1). Taxonomy (NCBI): domain Eukaryota; kingdom Viridiplantae; phylum Streptophyta; class Magnoliopsida; order Poales; family Poaceae; genus Thinopyrum; species Thinopyrum elongatum. The sequence goes on along the minus strand of CM022297.1, from coordinate 443,101,208 downwards.
TAAGTGACCCTAACAACCTCAAACAGTGGCTAAAAGCAACATTTAATAATCTTTTAGTTAATCTAAATTAAATATGAAATTCTATTTTTCCCAATCAGGTTTTTACAGGTTAAGATAGTCAGGTCTAAGTCAGACAAGTCTTACACAAAATTAGAGTAGATGCTCTCGAGATAGAGGTAGCGAAATACTGCCCTTGTAACCGAGATCATCGTCATCATCAATATCAATAAAGAAGGATGTAGGCTTTTACCTCCACTGTGAGGGGCCGAACCTGGGTAAAATCTCGCGTCTCTTGTCCCGCTCAATCCCGTTCAAGCTACCACTTAGATGCGTTGGCCTCACGACTAAATCCTCACACTAGGACATTTGTCGTGACAAAACCACGACAGTTGGCGCCCACCGTGGGGCCAGCGCACGGTGGTATTATGTTCTTGAAGGGATTTCTCTCGGGGATCAAGAAGCTCGAGATTGATTAGAAGAAGAAGAGTTTAAGAGAATTAAGTGTTACTGCGTCCAGTGCGGACGCTGCCGCCGCGATATGGCGGTTCATCAATATGAGATGAGGCCGTTTTCTTCACACAGGAGGAATCGATCTCTGAACGCCAAGGTTAACAGCTTCGAGCCTTCAGCGAGCGCAGCCAGACGTCATCAAGAACGATAAGTTCCTTACTACTGATTCAACTCAGTACACAACCACGGAATTGTCAAAGCTTCCGAAGCAGTCAAAATTTTATTGCAAAAAACAGGAAGAGAAGGAAAGAAGGCTACGACAAAGACTCAGACGTAAATTTTCCAAAGACCCCTACGACCCGGACTCACTAGGGCCTCCTCCGCCGCGGCCCCGGACTTGCCGCGCCCGCGGGCCTCCTCCGCCTGGCCCGTCACTCCTCCGCGTGACCCGCCTCCAGCAGTGGCATGAGCCGCTCGACGGGCCAAACTGCTGCCTCACCGCCGCACCATTGGGTGACACCGCCGTGGCCTTGCCTTGCGGCAACCGATGAGCCGCCCCGCGACCTCGCTGCATCTCGAGCAGCCCTGGCCTCCGAGCCACCCCGTCGCTGTGGTTTTGCTCGCCGTCACCTACGAGCCGCCCGACTCCACCACCGTGGCCGCGCCCAACCGGCTCACCGGTGTTGTCGATCAGCCTCGTCGGATTACGCCGAGCCGCCTCCGGGTCTCTTGCAAGTCGCCCCGGCCGCCGAATGGACCCTGCTACGCGTTGAGCCGCCCTCATCATTGTTCTTCTCCAAGTCGCCCCATTGCCGTTCCTCGCTGTTGCCGGCACCAACCCTGCATCCGAGTCAAGTTGCTTCCGTCGACCCGCCTTAAACAGAGCCGCCGTGAGCCATCTCTGCCGTTTTGGCCGTCGCGTGTCGAGCCACCCGACCACCTCAGCTGCCTCGCTCCGGGTCGATTGGCCGCCCCTGCCGCTGTGCCTCGCGTCAAGCCGCCCCGGTGAAGATCGCGCGTTGAGTCGCCCAAACCACTGCAACTCGCCGCCGCCGGCGAAATCGCCTCATCGGGCCACTTCTGCCTCGGCCTTCCTCTGAGCCACTTCTGGGGCTTCACCTCCGAACGGGTGTTGCGGCCCTGCATCCAGGTCATCAAGCCATGGCCGGCATCGAATCGCCGCCCTCTGAGTCGCCGTGGCCGCTGGCTCACCCTGCGCCTTGAGCCGCCGCCCTCTGGCTCACCACCGCCACCAAGTCGTCGTGGCCTCGCACATCGGGTCGTCGCAACCTCGCTTGCGCCTTCAAATTACCTCACCGCCCCCGCAGTCGCCGTCACGGCTTGCCTCTGCTGCCGCGGTCACGCACCAGCCTAGTTTTCCTTCTGCGAAGTTGCTGACTGCAGCTATGGACTCGTTGACCCGCCATCTGCCGTCATGGACCCGCGCTGAATCACCGACCTCCGCCATGGCCTATCCACGAGTCATCAACATCGCCGCCGTCTTCCGCCGCGAGCCGCGTCAGTCAGGCTAAGTCGACCCCGAGCCGCCTTCACCTCGAATGGGGTCCGCCTCTCAAGCCGCCGCTGTACGTCGACGTGCCTCGCCTCGCGGGCCTTCCTCCATGTGGCCGCGCTGAACCGGCCTGGCCGAGCGGCTCGCCTCTGCGCCGGCTCGCCGCTCCACCTCCAAGCATGGGCTCTGCCTCCTTGAGCGTCCCGCACGCCGCCGGCCGAGCCGCGCTTTGCCTCTGCTCCATCCGTGCACGTCTGCACCTTGCGCGCGCGTCCCCTGCTATCACGACCTGTCGTGGGCTCGTCGCTGCCAACCTGCTGCTGTGGGCTCGCCGCTACAAACTTGCTGCTCATAGCTGCTGTAACCCGCAGCCGCGACCCACCTCGCCGCGAATCCTCCAAGCCGACTGAGCCGCGAGTCGCCGCGCCTTGCTTCGAGCACCGCCTCCACTGGCCTCCTGCGCCTCCCTGAAGCAAGCCGCCACCGGCCTCCGACCGTCTCCGCCTCACGCTCCTCTGAGTTGCAGGGGCCACCTTGAGTCGCCGGATTCTGAGCCGCCCCAAAGCAGTCGCCTCTGCCATGGCCACCCCTTGCCGGCGTCGCCTCCTCTGTTGTGGCTCGTCCCTCTGCCACATCCGAGTCGCCCCCCCGCCGGTGCGGCCTCGAGCCGCCGCTGCCTCGCCGAGTAGCCAGCGCCCCTCTACCGCAGATCGCCGCATCGCTCCTCTGCCTGCCCCGCCCTGCTACAGCTACTCACGCACGCTCCCCTGCTATGTGAAGAAAAAGACAGAAGCAGACGAGGACGAGGTTGGCTGTCTAAGTCGCCAAAAAAAGGTCAACATGACCTGGAGGGTCTGTTCTGAGCCGCCAAGCTCCGGATCCGCTGCGATCGCGGTTCAAGTCGCCGCCTCGCCACCGCCGTCACCGCTATGAACTTCGCGCTGAGTCACCTCCGCTCGGCCGCGTCCTGGGCTGCCACGCTCCCGCTGTGAGCCGCCTCTGCCTCAACATTTGCGATCTCGCCTTGAGTCGTTTTTCACCGTTACGGCGCGCCACCTTCGCCGCGGTATTGTCAGCCGCCGCCTTGCCTCCGCCGGTCTCCATCAAGCGTTGCCGGAGAAGAGAATTATTTTATCCGCGACGGCTGCAGTGCTGTGATCGATGCTCTTTTGCAAGAGAAGAAGAGAGCGGATAAATCGCAGTTGAAATTACTGGAGGTTATCCACGGCCACTATATACGGATCATCTATTATCCGAATAAATTAGGTAAAATCCATCCAATCAATTTTTATTGATACATTTTTTCTTTAAAAGAACAATTACTCTGGCTCGTGATATTTTCTATGCAGGACAATTATTCACTGCAAGAGTGGTCATCACGCCACGGATATAAAGCTCGCGCCAATATTATCATGCGTCAGCATCCGACCATACAACATTGTTCTCAAATGTGTGTGCAAGCCGCGCCCTCTGTGGCCTAGACTACATCAAACACGACGTGGCCGACTCACCCATCCGCGCGGCTTACGACGCCGCGGCCAACTCACGCGTCCACGCCGTCTTTAAATGCCGCGGTTGACTCCTGCATATACATCAACAAATCAGAGCCACATCTGCTCACACAAGCTGCTTAGTGAGCGCATGCAAGTCACCGCTCCGGCGGCCCGGTATATTCCAACAACTCTGGAGCAATATTATCAGCCTCCAATGGATGGCTCAATGGACAGGTGCACAAGTCGCCGCCACTGCGGTTTGGTTAACTTCAACAACCAGCTGGGATGAACCATTGGCCGGGTTACTGACACAGCTCATACGAGATCATTTCTAACCCGCCGCGGTCGACTTCAACCTTCCATGGATTCACATCGCGTTATCAACACCAAGGATATACAATGGGTGTCACGAAGATTATCAACTCGCCACCTTGTCTCCAGCTTCAACACATTCCAGCGTTCCGCTGTCAACTATATGCAGGTTTATGCCACGGCCAAGTATGGAGAATCTCAAGCCAACTCCTCGAGTCGTCTTAAGACTCGGGGGCTACACAGACATGACTCGTCAGAATTGGCCGATTTCAGCAAATTCAAGAACCCTGGGTTATTGCGGGGAAGACAACTCGGTCCCAGAGACTGCTGCCATATTAGTGAAAAATTTCAAAGTTGTCAGGAATTTTCTAGCTTAAAAAGTGTCGGGCAATCAGAAAGTTCCGGCTCAAAAGAAAGATTCCGGATTATCAGAAAAGGTTTCGGTTCAAAATACAGCTCAAGGGAAATCCATCCCTCACAATTTTTTTGAGCTCTCAATATCCGGCTCGACATCCAGTTCAAGAGGAATCCATCTCTCGCAAGTTCGAATTCTCAGGAAAAGTTAAAGGTTGCCAAAGAGGACTTGCCGCCATGATGCGCAGTTCAAACATGGGTATCCTGCCAGATTGGTGAAAAATTAAAGGTTGCCAAAGAGGACTAGCAGCCAAGATCCGCGGTTCAAATATGGGTATCTTTCCTTATTGGCTTATCATATTATGATCAACGTAATAAAGCTGGCATCCCCAAAATTCGGGGTCTTTGTCGTTTCAGCTCATATTTACTGTGCATGGGTCTTTATTAATTGATCATAAGGTCACATTGGGGCTTCCAACTCATCGAGTTTAGCTTTCATACCCTCTTGACCGTCAATAAACGCCATATTATGGGTTAAACCTGCCTATTTGCAACTTGCTACTCCAACAGGTGACCCGCCGTACTCTTGACAGTCAATCTTTTATGACCCTAAACTCGTCAAGGTTAAAACAGCGGTTTTTTGTCATGTGAGAGTTGGCTTACAGGAAGCAAGGATAAACTCACCTGTCTGCTTGTTGCTACTCCAATATGTGGCTCGCCGTACTCTTGACAGTCAATCTCTATGACCCTGAACTAGTCAAGGTTAAAATGGCGAAATTATGTCACGCGAGAGCCGGCTTACGGGAGGAACGGCTATCATGCCAAGATTCATTGAAGCAAGACTCGAGCCTTAAAAGTCAGTCTTATGTCGAGCCTCGAAAGTCGGCATTTTTATACTCTATTATCATACACATACATCATACATCATACATTGCATCATCATACCATGCATCATATATGCATGGATATACTGGTTTATGTTGCAGGCACCGGTTTCCAAACCTGGTTATTCAAATCTTTAATAGCCAGACATGGCTGGATTTTCATTATGGTTATCATAACCAGTATTGGATGATTGAGGTTTTCAAAGCCCCTTCAGAGTAATGGCTATTATTCCCTCATCCAAAAATACCAGCTCACAGCAGGGAGCATGGTTCAACATTAATATGCAAAGCATTCAGCAATATCATCTAGATAGTGGATGGAAGGAATAGTCCCGAGTCGCTGCAGGCACACGACCCGGCACTTGGGGGCTACATTATTCAAATCAAGATTATATCAAGTATGCAAGTCCCATGTCACTGCAAGCATACACCACGACACTTGGGGGCTAATGCAAGTTGCTTTTCAAATCATCACATTGTCAACAGACCCGGTTATCTTAGGTAGATGAGCCAGCCTTCCATCATTTTCTAAGTTCCAGCCCAGTGTTATCCATGGGGGCTGCACATTGCTCTTCAAGTCTATATAATCAGATCTACAAAAGTCCCTGCTCATTATTGCATAATGACCCGACCCTTGGGGGCTACACTGGCGGAAGTTTTATAAGCATAAGATAGTTACAAGTCCCAAGTTGCTGCAGGCAAAACAACCCGGTACTTGGGGGCTACACATGTGAAGTACAAAATGTTCAGTTTATGACTGGTGACTTAGATGAGCAACCCAGATTTCTAAGTATTTCTATTGAAAGCAAGTCTTAAGCTATCACTTTGTTCTACTCAAGACTTGGGGGCTACAGGTGAGGGAGAATACCTTCAAAATTTTCAGTGTTGAGCAAACCAGGTCTCATATATTTCGGTGGAAAAATTTGCAAAGATTATTCAGAAAAGTGAGGGAGAACACCTTCAAGCTATTCAGACAAGTCAGTTCAACATCATTTGGATATATTCTTTATCAAAGTCTGAAGCAGTGAAAGTTGGTTCAACATCAGGCAAATTTCTCTATTTATCAAACCAAGGCGTTTTTTGAAGACAATTCAAGATATCATAAGGGTTATTTTTTCTGCAAGGAACCAGAGTCAGCATATTGATATTACAGAAATTCAGACTTTTCAGGAGCTAGTCAATGAACTAAAACTGGACTTTTTGAGTGAGCCGGTCTCTTTACATATTCTTATTTCAGGAGTTTAGCATGAATAAATTCAAAGCTAACCTGGGGGCTAATGTTGGGGATATTCCCCACGACGAAGACCCGGCTCATAAGGATAAGCTGCCCTGAGGCTTGAGTCATTTCTGGGCTTAAGTCGACCTGATGTTAAATCATCTCTGGGCTTAAGTCGCCCTGATGTTAAGTCATTTCTGGGCTTAAGTTGCCCTAACGTTAAGTCATCTCTGGGCTTAAGTCGCCCTGATGTTAAGTCACTCTGGACTTAAGCAGCCATGTTAACCCGCCATCTTAACTCGCCATGATGAGTCCCGAAGATGAGTCCTGAAGATAAGCGCTGAAGGTAAGCCGCCCGGTAGATTGTAACTAGTAGACATTTGTAACCCGGCAGACAGATCCTAACCCGACCAATACTTAGCCACGAAATGAGCCGCCTGGAGATAATAAGCCCAGGCATTAAGAAGCCCATGAATAGAAGCCCAGGGTTAAGAAGCCCGTGAGAAGAACCAGAAATAGGCTAAGTCCTAATCCTACTAGGACTCTACATGTAACCCGCCCCTTCAACTTATATAAGGAGGGGCGGGGCACCCCAAGAGGGTCAGGTTTTTACAGGTTAAGATAGTCAGGTCTAAGTCAGACAAGTCTTAGACAAAATCAGAGTAGATGCTCTCGAGATAGAGGTAGCGAAATACCACCCTTGTAACCGAGATCATCGTCATCATCAATATCAATCAAGCAGGATGTAGGCTTTTACCTCCACCACGAGTGGCCGAACCTGGATAAAATCTCGCGTCTCTCGTCCCGTTCAAGCTACCACTTAGATGCGTTGGCCTTACGACTAAGTCCTCACACTAGGACATATGCCATGACAAAACCACGACAGAGAGTAAAGAGGACTTGATACTTAATGCTATGGTTGGGTTTTACCTTAATGATCTTTGGTATAACACCCCCAGTGGTTAGCTACAGTAATTCCCCTTTTGATAATGCCATGTCAGCAGGTCTAACAGTGCCTAATCATCATTTGCATCATATTGCATTTCAAACTCCAAATTCAAACTTCAAATGAATTCAAAGTGGAAAATAAAAGTTGTTCAAAACAGAAACTAAAATGTTCATTAAATAGCAAATAATTCAGAGGCAATTATAAAATTTTAATTAACATTAAATGTATTAGTTAAGTGACCCTAACAACCTCAAACAGTGGCTAAAAGCAACATTTAATAATCTTTTAGTTAATCTAAATTAAATATGAAATTCTATTTTTCCCAATCTAGTTTTTGGTGCTAGGTAATAATGCACTATAATATTTGGACTAGGTCACATATTTTACAAAAGTCATTTAGGTGCTAAGCAATTTGAAAACAGAAAAGAAAATAGAGATAGAAAATAAGAAATAAAAAAAGGCCTAGCGACTACTGTACACTTAGGCCCGGTGCTACAGTAACCGGCCTAGCCCATCTAAGGGCCTTTCCCTTTCTCACGTACAGAGGAGGAGGCAGTGGCAATGGCGTGTCGTTCATCCACGCGCCCTGGCCGCTCCTGTCACCGTGTCGACCATCCGACGGAACCCCGAGATGCATAAGAACCTCCCCGTCGCGGTAGACAAACCCTAATCCCCATTCTCCCCCTCGTTCACTCTCTGTTTCGATTTAGAATGCGCCCGAGTTTCACCGTGGCTGCGCCGTCGTCGTTCGCGTGGCCATCGGCCTCCCCGGCGCTCGGGAGGATGTCCAGGAGTTCCGTCGTCGTCGACTCCTTCGCCTACCTCCGCTGAATCGAGCTAGGAGGCCCTGTACGCTCGGCATCGAGCACATCTTTGTCGGTACATCGCCGGCGTTCGACGTCGTTTGCCGCTTCTCCGGTCCACCCCGGCCTTCACCGAGCCCACCACCTGACCCGCAATGAGCTCCACTGCCGATTCCCCCTCTTTCCCCTTTCGATCTGTGTCGTTTACGCCGTTGTTCATCGTCGTGGCCGGAGCTCAGTCTCTGCGTACTTTGCCCCCGGCCTCTGCTGCTGCTCGCTGCTGCTGCTGTTCGCTGCTCTACCTGCTGCTCTGCCTAGTGCTGCTGCCCTTGCTGGTCGCCTACTGCTGCTGCTAAGCGCTGCTGCCGGCCATGGCCGTGCGTGTGTGCGTGCTGTGTGTGTGCGCGCGCGTGCTCTGTGTGTGTGGTGCGTGCGGTGTGTGTGTGGCTCCGGCCTCACCCGCCTTCGGCCAGCCTCGCTGCGCCCGCGCCACGCCGCTGCCGCCCCTCTGCTGCTGCGTTGCTCGCTGCCTGCTGCTGCTAGTGCAGCGCTTTTCTAAAACTGCACTGGATAGCCCACTGAACAGCCTCAAAACAGCAACTAAACTAAGCTTAACATAGCTAAAATAAATATGTGTGGGTAGTACACTTGACAAGGTTCAATTCTTTCCATTGGACCAAATCCAAAAGTTGCCTGGATTAATCCCTATGAAAATGACAAAAGTCTATGTTCTGTTAACTGGAAGAACTAATAACAGATATACTGCCATAGCAACTTTGGAGCAGAAAATAAACAAGTTACAGGGTTCTAACAGAGATGCAATTGATACCATCTTGTAGACCACAGGAAAATGATCAATATTGGTAAAAGGCACCAATTCATAGGATGAATAGAGCACTAGCTATAGCCTCTGGAAAACAGCTAAATGATGTTTAAAACTGAGGACTTAGCAAAATTTCAGTAATTTCAGAAAATGCCTAAAACTTCGGAAAATCATAGAAAAATAACTGTAGCTCAGATCGAAAAACTTTCTACATGAAAGTTGATCAGAACGACGAGACAAAGCTGACCGTGCCATCTGTTTCTGAGTCGGGACCCTCTACGGAGGTGAACCCGCAACTTTTAGCCTGTTTCTGGTAAATGAATAGTGCACATATACCGGTTATTAAATCCAACTTAAATCCTAAAATAACTAATATGCCTTAGACATGCTTTTAGGCAGCCCTGCACTGCACGTTAGCATAGCAAGCTCTGTGTTACTTTGTCTGCCTTGTATTTATCTGTTTCCTCCCCCTCTTCTCTCTCAATAGAGCCCGGTACCGACGCAGCTCAGGAGCCCGACGACGCCGTTGACGACCTTGCCTTTGCCGCCGAGCAACCAGGCAAGCACCCCCCTTTTTGAGCATACCGATATCGCCTATTCTCTTCTCTCTTGTGCTTGCATTAGAATTGCTGCTGCTATTGTTTATCCTATTCTGATGCATAGCCTGTTTATTGTAACATACTATTGATACCTTACCTGCTTATCCTAAACGGTCTAGTATAGGCTGGGTAGAGGCCTATTAGTGATCCCACTTGTCCCGATTGCCCCGCTGGATCATCAGAAGACTCGACGACCAGGCCCCAGCACCGCACATCACCCCCTTAGTTGTAACGACACTGCAGTGTTACTATCGAGTGCCGAGGGTGATACCTCGTATAGCACTCCTGATTTTAACTCTGTAGAGTAGCTATTTGGTCTTGGTCATCGAGGGTGATTCCTCCTTCACTATTTCCGATAACGATGATGTCGTGCAACACCTCAAGTGTGAACCCATCGAGGGTGATTCCTCCTAAGTTCACCTTGACGGTTACATCGAGTAGGAATCCAACGAGGGTGATACCTCGGATTTCCCTTGATGTTATGGACACACGGATAATTGGACTTTACACTGTTACTTGGAAGGCGGGTCGACCCTGAGGGGTACCCGCGAGTGATATGGAGACGGGTTGACCTGGATGGTGCTTGAGTGAGAATACAAGGCGTGGCCGGGCATTCCTAGCCCATGCCGCAAGTCCTCGAGACGGGGCGACGGGGTCACATCGATCGTGAGTCTCTTCTCGTTACCGCACTACCAACACACTACGATTTGGATATTTGATCTGAGTGGGCCTCTGGCCCGATAGCACTAACCATCACGCGGGAAAAGTTATGGGCACTCCGCATCATGGCATCAGCCGAAAGTTCTATTAGACGTCTAGTTCAGCATTGTGGCACGGTCGGATCGTACCGACCATCCGAGGCGGTGCTGGTATCCACCCTGCACACAACGACCCGGAGTGCACAGGGTGATGGCCCAAGACCCCTGAGCGCTTAGGTTGTAGACCGGCGGGGACCTCTCTGCTGAGCTCTAGGTAGGGTTGCGGTGTGTCGTTTGGCCGAGGCCGGGCATGACCCAGGAAAGTGTGTCCGGCCAGAGTTAAGCGAGTGTGGTGGGTAAGTTGGTGCACCCCTGCAGGGAAGAACTAATCTATGCATAGCTGAATCCTCGGTAACGGACACTCGGAGTTGTATCCCGATCGACACAACTAGAATTGGATACTATGGCTCTAGGATTGCTTCTTGCAGGGAGTCGAGAAGGGATCTCAGGACAAGGTTGATGACTGTATGGCTCTGGGATTGCTTTCTCGCAGGGTGTCGAGAAAGGATCTCTGGGTGGCATTGATGACACTACTACTATATTATACTGTGCTGATCTACTCTCTTCTATTGCTGCAAGACTGCTGAAGATGCTAGTCTTCGATAGGACTAGGCCTCCTCTCTATTCTGGCATTTCTGCAGCCCAGTCCACATATATAGCCTTCCTTTGATAATGTTGCATATGTAGTGTAGATCCTTGCTTGCTGAGTACTTCGGATGAGTACTCACGGTTGCTTTGCTTTCTTTTTCCCCCATATCCTTTTGATGCAACCAGATGACGGAGCCCCGGATACAGCTGCCCACGCCGATGATTGCTACTACTACCCCGAGGGTGGATACTTCTACGAGTTGGCCGACGACCAGGAGTAGGATCGGAGGGTCCCAGGCAGGAGGCCTGCGCCTTTCGATCGTAGCGTTTTCTTTTGCCCCGCCTTCTAAGGGCCTATCTGTGTTTTCTTGTATATCTGTACTCAGATATCTGATGCTTCCGCTGACGCTTGTACGCAAGCTTATGTATTCGAGCCCTCGAGGCCCCTGGCTTGTAATATAAAGCTTGTATGACTTTATTCATGTTTTAGAGTTGTGTTGTGATATCTTCCCGTGAGTCCTTAGGCTTGATCGTGTGCATTTGCGTGTATGATTGGTGCACGATTGAGCCGGGGGCGTCACATTTGGTAGTTGCGGATGCTTGCTAGAGTTCTAATCATAAGTGAATATGATCCAAGTAGAGAAAGTATGTTAGCTCATGCCTCTCCCTCATATAAAATTACAATAATTATTACTGGTCTAGTTATCGATTGCCTAGGGACAAATAACTTTCTTGTGACAAAAAGCTCTCTACTAAACAACTAACTTTATTATCTTGCAATTTACTCATAGTTTTATTCTTGCTAAGTACTTCTAGTTTTATTCTTGCAAACTATCCTATCACAGCTACAAAATAGTTTCATACTAGTTCTAGGTAAAGTGAATGTTAAGTGCGCGTAGAGTTGTATCGGTGGTTGATAGAACTTGAAGGGAATATAAATTCTACCTTTAGCTCCTCTTTGGGTTCGACACTCTTACTTATCGAGAAAAGCTACAATTGATCCCCTTTACTTATGGGTTATCAAAGCGTAGGCATTGGATCAGTGATGGATAAGTGTGTTGGATGACATTCACCATGTAACAACCACAACCTAGAGGGATACACAATAGCTCCAATTCATCAATGTAATGTAGGCATGTATTTCGTATATAGTCATACGTGCTTATAATAAGAACTTGCATGCCATCTTTTGTCCTACCCTCCTGTGGCAGCGGGGTCCATAAGGACAAAGGGATATTAAGGCCTCCTTTTAATAGAGAACCGAAACAAAGCATTAACACATGGTGAATACATGAACACCTTGAATTATAGTCATCCCCAGAGAATATCCCAAACAATTGTCACTATGGGATCTACGGATCAGAACAATAACAAGTGCATATAACTACCAGATAGGATCAAGAACTCAAATATATTCATGAAAACATAGAGGGTTCAGATCTGAAATCATGGCACTCGGGCCCTAATGACAAGCATTAAGCATAGCAAAGTCATAGAAACATCAATCTCAGAACATAGTGGATACTAGGGATCAAGCCCTAACAAATTGACTCGATTACATGATAAATCTCATCCAACTCCATCACCGTCCAGCGAGCCTACAAAGGAATTACTCACTCTCGATGGTGAGCATCATGAAATTGGCGATGAATAAGGGCTGGTTATGATGATGGCGACGAATCCCCCTCTCCGGAGCCCCGAACGGACTCCAGATCAGCCCTCCCGATGAAAAACAGGAGGTGGCGGCGGCTCCGTATTCTAAAACGCAATGACACTTCTTCTCCTATTTTTTCTCGGGGAAAAGGAATTTATAGGCTTGAAATTAGGGTCAGCGGAGCCACATGGGCCGCACAAGGTACCAGGGCGCGCCTGGGGGTGGTGGTCGCACCCTGTTGCCTTGTGGGCAACTGTTGGGCCCCCTCCGGTGGATCTTCGCTCCATTTTTGATATATTCCATAAAAAATCTCCAAAAAGTTTCGTCCAATTCCTTGAACTTTTATTTCTGCACAAAAACAACACCATAGTAGTTCTATTGAAAACAGCGTCAGTCTGGGTTAGTTTCATTCGAATCATGCAAATTTGAGTCCAAAACAAGAGCAAAAGTGTTTGGAAAAGTAGTTACGACGGAGACGTATCAACTCCCCCAAGCTTAACTCATTGCTTGTCCTCAAGCAATTCAGTTGAGAAACTGAAAGTGATAAAGAAAAACTTATACAAACTCTTTTGTTCTTGTATCCGTATATAAGCTTAAATAGTACCGAAGTTTTCAGCAAAGATCATGAACTAACCATGCAAATGATGACACTTAGAAGTTATTTTCACTCATATCAATGGCATAATCAACTAGCGAGACATAATAACACATCTCAACTGCCAACAATTTGTCAAAACAATCATGATATAATATGAGAACATGGTATCTCGCTAGCCCTTTTTGAGACCGCAAAACATAAATTTAGAGCACCTCCAAAGTTCAAGCAGCGACTAAACATTGTAATTCATGGTAGAAGAGATTCAGTCATGATGTACACAATATTAACTACACTCAATGCATAAGAATGACAATAGTGCTCTCAGGACTGGTGCTTTAATTGAGAAGGTGACAACTCAACAATAAAAGTAAATAACATAAAATAAATATATAGGCCCTTCGTAGAAGGAAGCAGAGGTGCCAGAGCTCAAAGCTTAAATTAGAGAGAAATACAATTTTGAGAGATATGTCTTTCCTTTCAACGTCACGATCGAGGATTTTCAATATCTTGTGCTAAACATATTATCGGCGGTTTCCAAGCAGAAAGGTAAAGTTTACTCCCCCTCCACCATACAAACACAAGCCATGGCTAGCCGAATCCACGGGTGCCCTCCATACCAATAACTTTCTGAGCGAGTTTGTTTCATTATATAATTTTTTATTTTGATTATAGGACTGAGCATCCCAATTACCAACCTCTCTCGTGCAATGACAGATGAATAAACACCCATCGTGAGAATAACCAGCTTAGCATGGAAGATACTGACCACCCCCTGTCGCTCCATGAGTTGTACGGGCACAAAATACAGATGCTTATTTGAATGATTAGAGCTGGCACATGCAAATTTACTTGGAACGGCAGAGTAATTCCGCATATAGGTAGATATAGTGGACTCATCTGGAACAACTTTGGTTTAAGGATTTGGATTCACAAGCATTATTCTTGCTTAGTACAGGCGAAGGCTATCAAATAGATTAAGAAGCAACCAACTAGAGAGCGACAGCAGTCATAATCATGCATTGCTAATAATTAACATTGAATACTAGCATGAGTAGGATATAAACACCATGAACATAAATATCGTGGAGGCTATGTTGGATTTGAATCAACTACATGTGTGAACATGTGCCAAGTCAAGCCACTTGAAACATTCAGAGGAGGATAACATACTATCATACTACATCGTAACCATTTCAATGCATGTTGACATTCAAGATAAATCATTATCCACTCCTAGCTACTTAAGCATGGCATGAGCACCTATAATCTCTAATTGTCATCACAAACATGTTTACTCATAATATGATGAATCATGATACTAAGTTAAACATATTTACAAAAACAAAAACAAGTAGAGTTCATACCAGCTTTTCTTTGCCATGATCACTTCATCAAATTATCATCATTATTGCTTTTCACTTGCACGGCCGAATGATGTGAGAATAATAATAGTGCAAGAGTGCCTTGGACTAACACTACTACAGGATGCCGCTAACGTGACACTACGATCAGAGACCCTTCGAGGAAACTGTGTGCGATGCATTAATCGCAAACGGTGATGTAAAAAAAATGTCAAAAAAGATGCAAAACGTTTGCGATGGCGGATACATAAAAAATGGTTCAGAATTTAGTTGCGTGTGCGATGCGGGGCATACGGTTCAGCTCAGTGAACTATTTGCGATGAGGCAGAAGAATAGAAACAGGCAGCCAGATGAAGGTGTGTGCGATATACGGCATACGGTTCACTCGGATGAACTGTTTGTGATTAGGCGGAACAAAAGAAACGGTCAGCCAGATCAAGGTGTGTGCGATAGAGGTTAAACAGTTCACTCGGATGAACTGTTTGCGTTGAGCCAAGATAACAGAAACGGTTTAATTTAACAAGATGTGTGTGATACACGGCAAACAGGTCTGTAATCAGAAATGTGTGCGAAGACCGATAATAACACAGATGATTGCTGCTAATAAGATGTGTGTGTTGTGCGTTGGGATTGCATACAGAACAACAACATATATATATATATACACACTTATAAGGACATCGTTGCATAACCAAATTAAACATCCAATTACATAGGTGGCTACTACACACATGCCATTTGCACACACCAAAGTAAACTATTACATGCATAATTACATAGGTGGCTACTACACACATGGCAATTCCACACACCAAAGTCAACTATATATTACATGCATAATTAACTAGGATAAACGATCATCTGATCATCATCTACTTCTTGTGACGCTTGCCGCTACTGCTCTGCTTTTGGCTCGATCCGGCCTCGTCGATTTCGGTAACGAGGCACTTCCTCATGTCAATGATCCGCCTGTGCATCTCGTAGCATGTGTACACGCTCTTGGCCGTGAACCTGAGGTGAGGTTCATCCAGTTGCGGCATCTAGGCCCCGTGCCAGGATACGGGACATGTTCTGTTGGCATCCTACTTCATCTTTTCGTAGTATGGGTCGATGATGGCCGAGGCGAGTTCAACCAGAGAGTCCTTCTTCGTGCTGCCCCAGACCCTGTAGTGCTCATGGATTTCGACAATGTTCTTGCAGGCCAAGCCCGTAACCCTGAGCGCTTTTACATCGTTGGTGGTTTCCACCGTAGCGAACTTGTAGTCGGTGCTGTTGACAAACCTGGCAAAACGGTCGCAAGGTTCTGTGGCCATGCAGTAGTGGTAGATGAGGACATGATGGCGCACGCACAACTGGGCGACGGCAACCTTCTGATCTTTGCCGGGAAGACCGTCGGTGTACTGGAGGTCGATGCCGACCACCTTGTACTTGTCTCCAGCAAGCAACTACTCCACAGTGTTGATGTAGTCCTCCACCACGGCCGGGTCGATGGTGTACACCATCGTGAGATCCGTCTCCCTCGCGTGGGCCTCGACTTGATGCTCGCCGAACTCCATTGGAGCGCCGCTAGATATCCTCTCTGTATGTGTCGTCGTGGGTGTGCTTGTTGTGTTGTGGGGCGAGATCGAAAGCTTGAAGAGACTAAGGTTATAATGGCCGCGGGAATTAATGGGGAAGCCGGATGGACTGGAATATCCGCACGTCCGGATGGCAGTTCTAATTTGCAGCGTGTAACTCCATCGTGCCGCACGTAACTGCATCATGGCGACGCGCGCGGCGCAACCACATGCATATGGGCCCCCAACGTGATCGTGCGCAGGCCCCAATCGCTGGCAGAGCGCGCGCGCACAGATGTGAGCAGAGCGCTCCGCAGCGCCTCAACGGTGAGCAACCATATATATGCATATAGCAGTTGAACACGCAAGGAAAAGTTGTCCACAAGCCGAGCGCATGGAGGTACGTGAGCAGAGCGCACCGACGGACGCGAGCAGAGCGCCGCGGCGCCTAACGGCGAGCACAGCGCGCTACGGCGCCTAACGGCGAGCAGAGCACGCTGAGGGACGCGAGCAGAAGCCAGCACAATGATACGTGGCAAATAAGACGAACTGTGCGAGCGATGGCGGAGACATCAAGCACGAATCATATTAGATTTGTGTGTGCGATACGTGGCATACAGTTGATCCATCCGAGCTGTTTGTGATGGAATAAGCCATGTGTGTTGTGGGCAAACACTTGCTAGTATATAACCGTTTGCAATTGATGAATTCATCACCGACGGGTTACCTAGTGTGGTACGTGTGCGATGTGATATGCTCTGTCTGCAGAACATCTATGCTCTGTGTATAGAAGAACAACATATATATACTTGTAACAGGACATAATTGCAAGACCAAATTAAACATCCAATTACGTTATATGACAAATACCATAAATATTGCAATGTTCAAATTCCAGCATTACAAGGCCCAAATTCAAAGATTACAAGGTTCAAACTATTCAGACTCATAAAATTCATCTTCTTTAGAATCTTTTTCATGCATTATTTCTGCGAAAGGATCAGCCACCGAGAAGTCATATAGCAGCTCGATACAGTGAGTTCCGAATAATCTGTCATATGAAGTTACAAACTGAAATTCAGCTTGTGCAGAGCCTTTTCCATTTAGCTGTAGATGCATGCCCTCTTTAGCAATCCATTCACTTCTATGCAGTAAATATAGGGCAAACCTCATTACCTTGAGCAACCTTGCTTTCTCAACAAAGAACCTGGCGAATTTAATTTCTGGTGTGGTGCCTCGGTATTCGTTAAAAGTAATTTCTGTGAGATGAAGATCAAGGCATTCAATGGGATTGTTATATTCCCCAACATTTTCTACTTTCGGGCCTGCTAGTATCTGCAAACAAAGACAACATATTAGTGCATAGCTGCAGATTTGAACACTTCGGGCCTCTTTGATTTGCAGGATTTCTAAAATACACGAAAAGAGTGAAATGCCACCTTCGATCTTTCATGATAAACATTTATCACGAAAGCATGTCGGGCGAAGGAATAAAACGCGTACAACACTAGCATCTCAAAAAATATATGTATTGAAATCCTCCAAAATTCCATTAGAAATCATTCTACATTTCTCAATGTAATCATGGGTAAAAAGTAACAAAAAATTAAGCTCCGTTGTGGTTAACAATTAACAGGAAAGGAGCATCACCTCGATGTATAGCTTCTCCGTGCAAGGAAAGCATCTAAGGAATCTAACAACTTCATCCAGATTGGGGCCGACAGATTGTAGTGCCAAGATCTTCACTGTGCGCAAAGGCCGGGTCAAGCTTGTGGGAATTATTTTCTGGATGACAGGCGAACATATAGATCAACAACAATTAGATAAAATGTGTTGGCCAATAATATATAAGAAGGAGAAGAAGAAGACTATTGTACCTGAACGGATAATGATCCAGTAACAAGTTCGTTGAATTCAGCACACGAATAGCCCAACACTGTCAATTTTGGTGCGTGAATGACCCTGATTCTTGCTGGACCTAATTTATCAAGTACATACAATCTCTCGAGGAAAGGCGCATTCTCAATGACAATATCGTGAAACACCTCAACTGAAAGCCTTGGGCGGTGCCGGCAATGCACATAAATCGCACGGAAATTCATCGAGGTGATGTGGAGGCTACTAAGACCATCCATCGCATGAAGATGAAGGTACTCGAGCGTTGTACAGCCGACGAGCAGGCGCTCCAAATCCTCCTTCGAGATGCGGACGACAATGAGCTCGAGGTTCTTAAGTTTAGGGAGATGAAGAGCGCGCGCGGCATTGATCCGGGGGAAAATGCACCGCCTAAATGTAGCGTGGCGCAGCGTGGGCGCGAGTCGGAGCACGGACGGCGGCAGCGAGCAAGGACGTCTAGCATGAAGGCTGAGCTCCTCGAGCTGATCCAGGGCTAGGGATAGGAACTAGTAGTGCAACCTGGGTTCGGTCTTGTTGTGGGGATTAAGCCTGCTGATAGCAAGGCATCTGACCGGCCCAGGGTGCGTGGCGAGGACGTGGGACAATGCGTCTAGGCGTTGCTGCTCCCCGCTGTAGAACTCGTGGTCAACGATGATGTCCAGGGGGGTGGTGTGCCAGAGGAGGCACCACTGCCGCGAGAGGATAGTGGTCCGCACGCCATATTTGATGGGGAGGTGGGATTTTATGGTTACCAACATCTCGTCGGGGAGGCTGCTGATGAAGTCCATGTTCGCCGGAGGCTCTTGCGGTTCTGGCTCGACCCGCCCCCGCTTGTTGGCCGGCTCGTCCTCCATCTCGCAGCAGGCGGAGATCCTCGGCGGCGGTGCTTGTAGATGAGAATGGAGGACTATTCTACGTACCTTCCCGAGGCGGCCGAAAAAAAAGTCCAAAACCAGCAATAAATTGCAGCGCTCGCGGTGTGCGCGGCGGACTGCTCACAGTCGTCCCGTCTAATCAAACAGCTGCCCGCGGTACTAAATGGTTAGTTGAAGAACGCCCATGGTTGGACTAATACGATCGTTTGCGATAATAACGTGGTGGCTATTTGTTAAAATGCCTAGGAAAATCAATGTATAAAAAGGCGAAACGAACCCTGAATAATTTCATATGTTTAGCACAGTTGCATGTTGCCTCTGTAAAATAAATCAAGGCGGGAAGATACAACGTATGTCGTTTCCGCTGGCCGGAGCCTCATCTGTGTACATAGCAATCTGGAATAAAAAAAAGGCAGAAACATACATGTAGGAAATTCAAAATCAATTCTCAAGATCTGGAAGAAAAAAAGGGCACAAACATATATGTAGGACATTCAAAATCAATTCTCAAGATCTGGCTACGAATTATTAGCACGCACGCTAACTCTAGTCAGATTATTAGCAAAAAAATCATTTGTACAGACCAAACAATTAATCACTAACCATAGATACCATTCAAACAATCAATACACTACACGGATCTAATGAATCTTACTCTGACTTCATGGACTGGGTGAACATAACCAAGGGTTTCTGTTCCCAACAAGGGGGGGGGGGGGGCTAACCGGTTTTCCGTCGGAGTCGGAGTCGTTGCCGGAGTAGCTGTGGACCTCCGGCTCCGGCTGGGGAGGCACGACGATGGCGATGAAGTTAAGGTCGTGCTGCTACCCACGCGAGACCTCGTCAGCGGCGACAGCAACCTCTGCGCCCAGCTTCATGCATTGCGTGGGTGCTTCACTAGCCCTGGCGTCGCCACTCCCACCGATGGTGCGCTTCGGCAAAATCTAATACACTCCATGCGGCGGTGACAACTATGGACGGGGTGTGCGGCCGCCTATTATGACAAGCGGATCGGGCACGCCATTGATATGGAGTAGTGGGAGCGAGGTGGGCGGCGGTCAAAGGGCTGGCTTGCCTCCCGGTGAGCCTGCGTAGCGGACTGCTGGCACGCCTACCGTCATTTCACACAGCTACTAGCATGCCCCACGGTGAGTGCGTAGCAAACACGCGCATGCCTCGGCCTCCCGGGCTGCCTGCTAGCATGCGTCTCATCAACTCACGCATGCTCGTACGGCACACGGGACGTGTGCGCGGCACGTATTATATTGATTTTTTCTTTTTGATGATTAATTCTACCGCTTTATTGCTTAACCGAAGCACGACACTTACATTGTTGGTCTAACGCACACAGTTTGAATAAAATAGTTCGTTTGCGATATTGGTTGATAATTATTTATAATTTCCTGTATGTAAGAAGATTATATCAAAACTTGTCTCAAATTTGAAAATAATAATAATATCACAGTCTATTGGTGTCCATATGACACCACGATAAGTTTCATGAATTTCAACTTAGTTTTGGATTTATTGGATTTTAAAATCAAGATTCTCGATGTTAGAAATTTCTTGCATGGGGACTAAACATGCACCCAGGGACACGTACACATATGATTTTGCAATCCATTTTCGTGCACTATCACGGGTCTCATGTAGATCAAATTTGATTTTTTCACATTTAAATCCCTGGGAAATCAATCAATGTATAAAAAATAGACAAATGCTATCTATTTTTTCAATTTTCAACACTAAACTCCTTTGGTCGCATGTTCGCTGCAGAAAAAGTTTGACATATGCATCTTTGGGCTACATGCATGCGATGGTCCTAGGATACTCACTCTCGTGGGCCCGCGAGGTCGCCGTCCAGCACTATGACATGCGATGAGAGAGGTTAATTTGACCAACAAGGATGGTCATTTTTTTGTTTTTGTTATACGTACGGTAGGAGTATATATATGTAGTACGCGTTGAAGAGGGTGGCCGGGGGCAATATTGCGCGTCATATAGGACACTCACTCGCGTGTGATGCTTCCATCCGTGGGCCCGCGAGGTTGTCCTCCATCACTTTGACCTAGCAAGGAGGTTTCTTTTTGGGTTGTGTTGCGGTAGGAGTATATAGTACGCGTCAAAGAGGGGAGGAGGGGGCCGGGGCAGCACATACTACACACACGTCATGAATCGATCTCGCTCCGTGTGGGGACTTTTCGGTTTCCGAGGCAGGTGCCGCAAAGAAGTTGTGCATATTGGGTATTAAAAACATCACCAACACATTGGGCCACGTGCAGATGATGGTTGTCACTCATTCGCCTGCGACTCTTCCCTCCATGGACCCGCGAGGTCGTCGTCCATCTAATATATGACACAACGAGAAAGGTAATTTGACGAACAAGGAGGATTATTTTCGGGTTGTGTTACGGTACGCAGGAGTATACATTACGCGTCGAAGAGGGGAAGGGGGCAACATATATATACTATGTGTCATGAACCTCGGTTCGTGTGGGGGACTTAAAGGTTTCCGAGGCAGGTGCCACATCAAAGTTCTGCATATATATTAGGTATTCAAACATCACAACCACACATCTCCATACATGTGTTTGGCCCACAAGCAAGCGATGGTGGTTGTCCTCTAGCACTCACTCACGGGGTTATCGGCGAGATGCTTCGTCCATCTCTGTGTGCCCGCTTGCTCAATCACTTCGACCGACAGTGATAGAGGTTAGTTTGACTTATAATTAGGAGGGGATTAAATTTTGGTTCGTCTTATATGGTTCGGTACATGCAACTATACTTTGCGCACATGTGTACGCATGAATCCCTCCCACCGGGTCGAAGTGGGGGGGGGGGGGGGGGGGGAGCACGCAACGCGTCATGAACCAGATCTTTGTGGGGACTGTGCGATTTTCGACGCATGCATGCGCCACATCAAAATGTTGTGCTTTTGGTATTTAAACATATATGCATGCATCACGCATGTCCATACATATGTTTGGGGCACATACATGCAGTGGTTGTCTTTGGGCACTCTCCCTCCCTTGGTTATCATCGTCGGCCTATATATTCGTGGGCCCGCGTGGACGTCCATCACTTCGACCAACAACGCGAGAGAGGTTACCAGGGTGGATTCTTCTTCTCTTGCCTCGCGTTACCGTATAGTCGTACGTCGATCATGGTGAGATTCGAGACCTAAGTTTGAGGGCTCGCATACACATGAATCCCTATATATATATAGTATACACGCGTCGTGAACCCTCACTCCGTGTGGGGACTTTCCGGTTCCAAAAGCACGCTGCCACATCAAAGTTGTGCATTGGGTATATTCAAACACCACATGACACTTTATGTTTGGGCCACATGCACGCAGTGATTGTCTTCAGGCACTCCCTCGCGTGGTTATCGGCGACAAGCGAGCCTATTTTGTGGGGCCGCATGTGGAACATCAATGCATGACTTTGACCCAACAAACAAGAGAGCTTATACGACCAAGGTGGTGATTCTTCTTGGTCAGTCTTACAATACGCCTTGGTGAGATGCCCCCTCCCACCGACTCATAGTGTGTGTGTGTGGGGGGGGGGGGGGACACAGTACTACTTCGTACTAAATGAACCTCCGTGGGGTCGGGGATGTCCGGTTAATTTGCGATGCACATGAGACACATCAAATTTGTGATTTGGTTATTTAAATATCATACCACATCGTTTTCACACACACACCACACATCAACACAACACACACACCACCACACACACACACACACACACACCACACACACCACATCGGGCCACCCGCAGGTGTGGCTCGTATGTGGTCTCACCCATCTAACGCCAGAAGAACACATCTGTGGGCCCGCACACGGTCCACATTTGATCAGAAGCAAAGGGGGGGAGGGGGTTGACCATGATGTACTCCTTTTGGTTTTGTGTTACGGTAGGGTGAGATGTCAGACCTAGCTATTTGGGGGCATGCGTTCATAGCTAGGATTCCCCTCCCGGCAACACGAAGTGTGTGTGTGCGTGTGTTTGTTTGTGGGGGTGGGGGGGCTAGCAATAATAACATGCGCTTTGTGCGACAGGTGCCACATCAAAGTTGTGCATTGAGTATTTGAACATCAAACCACCCTTTTCATACATATATTTGGTCCACATGCAAGTGTGTTCGTGTTCTGACCCTTTCCCGCATTTTTTTGGCCAAATTTATAAACAGCAGACGAGTCGGACGCAGCAACCATCTACAGACACCGTTCCCTAGGACTACCCGTGTGCCGAGCCCCTGCCCCTGTCACCCACATGATCATAGCAGATTGGGATCCACGAGGCTTCCCTCCCCCTCTCGAAAATATCTACTCCCTCGCAATCTCGAAAATATCTACCCGCCTAGATGGTTTTTCTGTTTGATAGCACACGATTAGTATGTCTGGACCGTGTGCGATGTCTGTTACTCCCGCTCTGCTTCAATCAGTAGATCCAAATTTTCAGTAGCCCCGGCATTTTACTCCCGCGTGCATCCCTCGCAATCTCAAAAATATCTGCTCGGCTGGAGTGTTTTTCTGCTTGATAGCACATGATTATTATGTTTTAATCATGTGTGATGTTCGTTACTCCCGCCCCGCTCTGCTTCAATCCCTTGATCCAAATTTTTGGTAGCCCTGCCATTTTACTCCCGCCTAATAAAATTTTCAGTACCCGCGGCATTTCCTCAAACACCACCTTGGACCCCTCCATACACACACACCCCAAATCCTTCGCTCACCCCAAATCCCCCACTCACACACATACACACCACCCCTCCCTCACTCAAAACCTAGCTAGGTCGCCGCCGCTGCCGCCGCGCCGCCTCCATCGTCAACCTCTGCTGGTCTGCCCGTGTAGTTTACCCATCGATATACATACCCTCGCCGCCCTGAGTTTCTTAGATGACGCCTGTGAAACACCCCCTTTCCCAGAGATGCCCATCCCCACCCCCCTCCCCCACTCCAGAGCGTTGCAGCCTAAGCCCAGCTACGCTTCCCGGGGAACTCGAGGAGCGAATCACCCAAAAGAGCTTTACCGCGGCCTCTTCGCCCGACGTCGGCGAGGTGGCCGCCGAGGAAGCTGACAACAATGACTGGACCTTGATTGAGCTTTTCTATCAGCGGGCTAGAGTATTCTGGCATGTCGCGGTCGCCGGCTACGACATCGAGGTCGTCGACACCGACGGCTTGACGCGGGTTATGTCACAGGTTAAGTTGCCCACCCCCAACCCTTCGGGTTTGACAGCCGTCGATCTCATCGATGGCCCTGCCGCTGATCTCCCGCGGCTCGTCATGAACAATTTGCCATCCTTCATTGCCATGGAGCCCCTTTTGTCATTTTTGAAGGACACGTTCTGCGACGCTGGCTTGGGATCCTCAGCTGGCAAGTCAGACCTCATCGACGGCGACCACGAGGAGGAGCCAATATGTGACAAGTGAGGAAACCCATGATTTGTTTTCTCGAACCCCTTTTGTAGTGAGAACCTATCCAGTATTTATTGCTATATTTGGTTGTTTGCATTATGCCTTGTTTATTTCTATGGTTTATGGTTGTTTGGTGGTTTGTAGTTAGCATATGTCCAGTTTCAATTGCCATCTTTGGTTGTTCGTAGTATGCCTTGTTTATTTCAGCTATTAACAGTGTGATGTTTTATATGTGCTAGTATGAACTGTGCAGTTCAATTTCATCAATACCAAATTTAACAATAGCTCTATGAATGGCTATATTTGGTTGCTGTTAAGCATGTTGTACTCCCTCCGAATCTTTTTAGTTCACATATAAGATTTGTCTAAAGTCAAGCCTCGTAAAGTTTGACCAACTTTATAGAACAAAATACCAACATTCACAATATGAAATAAATATCAGTACATGTGTCATGACTTAAATTTTCATATTGTATAACTTTAGCATGGTAGATGTTGATATTTTTTCATATAAATAAGGTCAAACTTTATGAAGTTTTACTTCAGACAATTCTTATATGCAGAGTAAAAAGGACTGGAGGGAGTATTTAACACGTCTTTCCATTTGATTTAACAATGGCACTGTTTAGATACTCTAATTTAGCTAGAGGTTAGAGTTAGTTTCTAGCTCATGACAGTTAAAAGGGAGAGAGAGATTGGTGGAATAGTTGATTGTATTTCTTGAGCCTCGTGGGCATATATATATGAGTACATGGTCATCTTGGAGTACAAGTCAAGGTAGAATAAATCCTACGCTATCCTACATTTCCTAAATAACAATGATACTCAACAATGACTAACCCTGAACTCACTCTAGCCAAAGAGGTGTTTGGATGACATTGTTAGATTGACAATAAATGCACTAGGAGAACTAGCCCCAATCAGCACCTCTTGGGTGGGATAGTTGTTTTGGGTGGGTTTGACACAACTAGCTCAAACTAGCCATCATGTTTGGATACTTTAGGGCTATTTGAGCCCAAACTAGCTCAAACTAACTCTAACCCATGGATCCAAACAGGGCCAATAACTAGTGTACTTAGACCTGCACAATACAAGTTTGAATGACTACATTTGCTTGTTTTTAAATATTAGGCATGTTGTAGTTAATAACACACCTTTCCACTTCTTGTTTTTAAATATTAGTTTTTTAACAATTTGGTCTTGCACATGTAGGTCCTGCTATCAGAGGTTTTGACCCACTGTTTGACCCTTTTTGCATATGTGGAAATGAGTTGTCCATGAATATCAGTCAAGTCAAGAAACTCAGAAAGATTGTTACGATAAAGAAATTAGCAACAAAAACCAACAAGATCTTTGTCTGCATAATGAAGAAGACATCAGTTCACTACAGGATGGTGCTAAGTGTTATACCTTGTCTTTTTAATTCATTTGCGCCATTTCAAATCTAGAGAAGATATTTATGCATATCCTTGTTTTGAGGCCTTTTCGAAGCAGTTCACTGATGATTACCTCTCAAACCACATGTATGGCCAGGAGGCGACGAAGGTATTCATACAACACCCACGGTTCAATATTGAAGTGTTCCTGAAGAGGACGAAGGATGGACAGGCACTGGCCTAAAGTTGCAAAGACCTTCAACATCAATGAAGGCTCAATATTTGCCTTCCGCTTCAGCAGTTTTCCAGATGAGATCTATCTGTCTATGTACCGTCTATGATGCTAATTTCGAAAGGTTATAGATGTTGCATGTGAAACTTGGTGCTGGTGGAGTTGTGTAACGGGCTAGCTGAGTGCCGAAGCTATATGATGTTGTACTCTGACGTATTTCAATTATGAAATCCTGCTTCCTTAATATGAAAATGAAATATATTGTGTGCTTAATATGAAATGTTAGTTAGATTAATAAATGGATTATTAATAATAGGGCAATTAGCTTGCTAATGGCCAATTAGCCTGCTATTTTTCTATTGCAAACGGTTATTGAGAAAACACCGTGGCGATGACCTCAGGCAACGCACACAGTTTGTAGGAATAAACCGTGTTGGATCAATGAACAATCACACACGACATCCTCTTGAAAACCGTTTGCATTAGGTCACCTTACGCAAATGTTTACCACAACAAAAGTGTGTGTGATGGACAGCCTTTGCCACATAGTTTCTTCCATGCACCGTGTGTGATGCATTCAATAACGCAAATGATAAAATTGTTAATATCGTGTGCAATGGCAACGCTATCACAAATGATTTAATGGGGAAAATTGTGTGATGTACCTGCGAACGGAAACGTTTTCCTTGGAGTGACTGTGTGGGATGTATATACGAATGGAAACATACTACTTGGATTAACTATGTGGGATGTACATACTAACGGAAACATATTCCTTGGATTGACTGTGTGGAATATACATACGAACGGAAACGTTTAGCCGGGACTGACTGTGTGGGATGTACTTACGACCGAACATGATTTGGCCTGTATAATTTATTTTTTTAGCACAACTGTGCATATAACCGTATTTGATCGCTCGCCCATCGCACACGACCTCATTTTGCCGAGCGTGTGTACCAGGAGGGCCTATCCCCGACGGTTTCTGGGTCGTGTGGGAAGTACCCCCCTATCGCAGTCACTCACTTGGCGATAGTTCAGAACGCCTTCACAGAAAGGGGTTAAAAACTGTTTGTATATCACCTTGCTGTACCAGTGTAAGCTGGAATCTGCAAACATTTTATTATAGGGAGAAGACAAGGTAATATGGGCTCTTCGTTAGATCAACAATAAAGTATATGAGAGCCACTCAAAAATTTCATCATGGTCTTCTCCCTACGACGACTCAAAGAAATAAAGAATTTCATAGAAACACACTGAAATATTTTTGGAGTTTTGAGTTTTTCTAAAGAAAGCAAATTATAATAGGAGAAAAATGAAAACATGAAAAACTATTTACACGGGAAAGCTCCCAGCGAGTAAAAGAGGAAACGAGAAATATTTTTGGGTTTTCTTTTAATGCTATGAATTAACTAAACAGGAAAGAAAAACTAAAAAGATGTGAGAAATATTTTTGGTTTTCCAAAGTTTTTCAAACACACAAGAAGAAAACAAGAAATAAAAACTAGCATCGATTATACAATGAAAGAGGATGAACACCGACAACTAAAATGAATGTGTGAACATGAATATATTGTCGGTGAGAAACATACTCCCCCAAACTTAGGCTTTTGGCCTAGATTGGTAATTACCAGCGCTGACCAGGATAATAGTCATAATCGTAGCTCATGGAGGCATGCTGGGCCGCCTCCTCAGCAAGACAGGCATCTTCCAATGCCGCGTTATACTCTTGCACCTCATTCTCATGGAGAAAATATCTTTGTTTGCTCTGAAAAGCAAAGAGAATAGGTGCAGGAAAAATAACAGAGACAACCCGGTATTTATCAAATATCAAGTTATAATCATATACGTGAGTGTTGTCCTTAATAAAGTCATGGCGCTGCATCACCTCAAAATCTAAATATTTATCAGGCAGTATAGGACCATTGGGCCGAGGGGAGACCCCAAGCCTGGCAGCTACGCGGGAGGCTTAAATTCCTCCATATAAATCTTCATTACCCGCATTGCGGTGTAGCCTATGTGCAACAATTGCCCCAAGATTATACGGTCTATGGCTTGTTAGAGCGGTATGGATAATGCTCAAGTCCGGGGCACAAAGTGCACTAGGGTATTGTTTACCAGAAATGTATTTCCCATTAAAAAGTGTAAAATATCGAATAGCAGGAAAATGAATGCTTTTTATTCTAGCTTGTGTAACACCCCTATCCTCACCAGTGCAAAGGCTACTAAGAAACATATCATAATCAATTTTTTGTGGTTCGCCAAGCGAGCCCCAATATGGAATTTGCATGCATCACATAATTCTTCTAGAGACATACCATAGGATCCACCATATAGGTCAAATAAGACTCTAGAATTGCGAGAGTGATACTCAAACTTTTGAGTGAATGAATGTGTAAGGTTGTAGTGTTGAGTGCACTTATATGCGACGAAGGGAGCGAGCTCAGTATTATTAATATATTGACCGAATTCTTCCTTAATGCCCGCACCTATCATGCACTCATTACACGACCACCGGCATGATTTGGCTTTGGCGATTCACGTCGAACTTGCCCTTGGTTCAACATACGCTTGCCGTATCGAGCTCTCGCTCGATGATCCCTTCGAGGACCTCCTCCTCGAAGAACTCCTCTTAAAGAAGTTCATTTTCCTAAGAGCAAATTTCAGAAATTTTTGGGCCATAAAATGATGTTAATAAAACTTCACAAGATTGCTAGCAACTACTCATATGAATATCTAGGGGCTATATCAAGCATTCAAACTACTTGGAACTCAAAGAATTTAACATGCAAGCTCATTTTTAGTAGCACCAGAGCAGCTAATTATGTAAAATATAATCCACAAAAGCAAAAGCTAATTGGA
Organism: Thinopyrum elongatum; assembly: GCA_011799875.1. NCBI lineage: Eukaryota > Viridiplantae > Streptophyta > Magnoliopsida > Poales > Poaceae > Thinopyrum > Thinopyrum elongatum. The sequence goes on along the minus strand of CM022297.1, from coordinate 443,072,628 downwards.
GCAATGGAGGATTCACACACCAAGGAGCAATCCCCCAAAATAGTTTCAGAAATGGAGCTCCGAGCAAAGAGATCACAAATCTTAAGTTTGGGAGCAAGAACATGAGGGCGAGAGCTACCACGATTTTTTCTGGAGGTAGGAGATGAAGTGGGCTGAATGAGTAAGTGAGTGGGGTCATGTGGACCCCACAAGGCATCTTGGCGCACCCTAGGGTGTCATACCTTGTTGCCTTGTGAGCAACAAGGGCACCCCACTAGGATGTATTCAGTGCCAAAAATTCTTAAATATTCCACAAAAAACCATGTTAAAATTTTACGACATTCTAAGGACTTCTATTTGGGCCATTTTTTATTGCACATATAATTCAAAAAAAGGGTAATCATGGCATTTTGCTTTATTAAACTACAAATAATAGAGAGCAAACTAAGATTACAGTAGGTACAGAAAGTTGTGCTTACTAAATTCATCGACCAAATGCCCCTTGATACGTCTCCAATGTATCTATAATTTTTTATTGTTCCATGCTGTTATATTATCATTCTTGGATGTTTTATATTCATTTTATTGCAACTTTATATCATTTTTTGGGACTAACCTATTGACATAGTGCCCAGTGCCAGTTGCTATTTTTTGCTTGTTTTTTTACTTCAGAGAATATCAGTACCAAACAAAGTCCAAATGGCACGAAACTTTTTGGAGATTTTTTTCTGGCCAGAAGACAACTTGGGAGCTAAGGAAGTGCACGAGGGGAGGCCCGTGGGGCCCACCACCCACCTGGGCGCGCCAGAGGCCCCTAGCGCTCCCTGATGGGTGGTGGGGCCCATGGAGGTCCTTTTCACAGCCTCTCAGCTCTGTTAATACCCAAATATTCCAGAAACCCTAGGGGAGTCGATGAAACACAATTCCAGCCGCCGCAAGTTCCAGAACCACGAGATCCAATCTAGAGCCCTATTCCGGCACCTTGCCAGAGGGGAACACGATCACGGAGGGGTTCATCATCCTCATTGGTGCTCCTTCGATGATGCGTGAGTAGTTCACCACAGACCTATGGGTCTGTATGCAGTAGCTAGATGGCTTCTTCTCTCTTTTTCATTCTCAATACAATTTTCTCCTCGTTGTTCTTGGAGATCTATTTGATGTAATGTTTTTTTGTGGTGTGTTTGTTGGGATCCGATGAATTGTGAGTTTATGATCAGTTCTATCCATGAATATTATTTGAGTCTCTTTTGATCTCTTATATGCATCATTATTATAGCCTCATATTTCTTCTCCGAAACTTTGGTTTGGTTTGGCCAACTAGATAGATTTTTCTTGCAATGGGAAGAGGTGCTTTGTGATGGGTTCGATCTTGCGGTGTCCTCACCTAGTGACAGAAGGGGTAGCGAGGCACGCATGTATCATTGCTATTAAGGATAAAAAGATGGGGTCTATTCCTACATGAATAGATCTTGTCTACATCATGTCATCGTTCTTATTGCATTACTCCGTTTCTCCATGAAATTAATACACTAGATGCATGCTGGATAGCGGTCGATGTGTGGAGTAATAGTAGTAGATGCAGGCAGGAGTCGGTCTACTAATCTTGGACGTGATGCCTATATACATGATCATTGACTTGGATATTGTCATAATTATTTGCTCTTCTATCAATTGCCCAACCATAATTTGTTTACCCACTGTATGTTATTTTTTTGAGAGAAGCCACTAGTGAAATCTACGGGCCCCGGGTCTATTTTCAATCATATTGCTTTCAGATCTATTATGCCAAAAGCCCAAAAATACCTTGCTGCACTTTTTCTTTCTTTATTTTATTCTGTGTTTTTGTCAGATCTATTTATCCAATCTCATACAATTTAATCCATCTCAATACCGAGGAGGGATTGACAACCCCTCTTACGCGTTGGGTTGCAAGTATTTGTTATTTGTGTGCAGGATCCGTTTACATAGTGTTGCTTGGTTCTCCTACTGGATTAATAACCTTGGTTTCATAACCGAGGGAAGTACTTACCGTTGTTGTGCTGCATCATCCTCTCCTCTTTGGGGAAATACCAACGCAGATACAAGCAATCACCCCTAAAAAAGAATCCATTAATAAGATTGATCAAGTCTTATTAAGAAACTTTTTCCGAGTAACATGATACTGAAGAATATTTGTATAACAGTAGGTTACATCAATGGGGATATGCATTTCCCCAACAATAAGGGTGTCATATTTCTTTTTGACGGACGAAAGAGGGAATTCAAAACCTCCAATAGAGATTGTCGAAACTTACTCAATACAATTAATACCATTCACTTGAAGTTGTTTCTTCGAAAAACATACCGTATGCTCATTACCACTGACATGAAATGTGACCTCTTGCTTTTGTTGCAATCAATAACAGCTCCTGCAGTATTCAAAAAGGGTCTACCAAGGATAATCGACATATTATCATCCTCGGGCATATCAAGTGTAACAAAGTCTGTTAAGATAGTAACATGTGCAACCGCAATAGGCCCATCCTCACAAATACTGATAGGTATATCAGTTGATTTATCAGCCATTTGCAAAGAGATTTCAGTAGGTGTCAACTTATTCAAATCAAATCTTCTATATAAAGAGAAAGGCATAAAACTAACACCGGCTCCCAAATCACATAAAGCAGTTTTGACATAACTTCTTTTAAGGGAGCATGGTATAGTAGGTATTCCTGGATCTCCTAACCAATTGATAGTGAGTTGAGTGCACTAGATTATCTTTATGAAGTTTTGCTTGAAATTCATGAATCTGAAAATTGTGATGAAGTGCTAAAAGAAGAAATTTATGAAGTGATTCAGGAGCTCCTTGAATGAAAAGCATGATTGCAATGGTGTTACTATAAATTCTATTAATGTCAATTGTGCTAATAATATGCAAAACCCCAAGCTTGGGGATGCTAATTTTGATATGTCCACCACTTATTGCAAAGATCATGATTGGGGTGATTCTTCTTATGATCTTGAAAATTTATTTAAGCCCCATGACGAATATGTTTGCGATAATATTGAAAGTGGGTTTGGAAGAGTGTTAAATCTAGGTAATAATGATCCCACTACTTTGGAGAATGATCAATCTTATGAATTTTTTGATAAAAGTGGGCTTGGAGAGGTCATGACTTTATTTGATGGTAATCCCACTATTTTGGAAGAGTGTCAACTTTGCATGCATCTGGATCATGTAGAGAATATGTTATGTAATAACTATATTGTTGAATTCGAATATGATCCCACATGTAATTATTATGAGAGAGGGAAATATGGTTGTAGAAATTTTCATGTTACTAAATTACCTCTCGTTATGTTGAGATTATCAATGTTTTATTCTTCTCCCTTGCATATGCTAGTTTTTGCTTGCCTTGATAATTTGTTTGCTTATAAAATGCCTATGCATAGGAAGCATGTTAGACTTAAATTTGTTTATCATATCTTTTATGATGCTCTCTTTGTGTTTCAATTATTATCCTTCATGTGAGCATCATCGAAATCTCAATGCCTAGATAGGGGCGTAAAACGATAACGCTTGTTGGGAGGCAACCCAATGAATAAAATTTACTTTTGTCTTTGTCTTTTTCTTTCTGTTTTTGTGTGTTCACACAATTATGCTACCGTTATGATTGTGTTTTTATGTTTTAATTAGTGTTTGTGCCAAGGAAAGCCTTTGGGATCATGTTTGGTGATAGTTGATTTGATCTTGTTGGAAAACAAAAACTTTTCTGTCCAGTAGCAGAATTGTTAAAATCACAGAAGCGACGAAAACTTCTGAGTTTTTTACACAAGATTGATATACCAATTACAAAAGTATGCGTAAAATTCACATCTTCACAGACTATTCTGTTTTTGACAGATTATGTTTTCTTTGCATTGTGTGCTTATTTTGATGAATCTATGGATTGTATCGGGAGGTATAAGCCATGGTAAAGTTAGAATACAGTAGGTATAATGCAATAACAAAATATGAATTGGTTTGCAATAGTACTTAAAGTAAAGATTGGTTTTCGTATACTAACGGATCTCACGAAGGTCTTGTTGAGTTTTGTGTGATTTAAGTTTTCAAGTTTTGGGTGAAATCGCGATGGATGAAGGAATAAGGAGTGTCATGAGCCTAAGCTTGGGGATGCCCCATGGAATCCAAAGGTAATATTCAAGGAGAACCAAGCAACTAAGCTTGGGGATGCCTCGGAAGGCATCCCCTCTTTCTTCTAACGACCATCGGTAATTTTACTTGGAGCTATATTTTTATTCGTTACATATCATGAGTTTTGCTTGGAGCGTCTTGTATTATATGATTCTTTGCTTGATTTGCTTTTTAGTTTTTCACAATCATCCTTGTTGGACACAACTTTTTGAGAAATCCACAATGATGCTATGATTTGTTAGAATTGGTCTATGTGCTTCACTCAATTTTTTTGAGCTATGGAATTGCTTTAGTGCTTCACTTATATCTTTTTGAGCACGGTGGTGCTTTAATTTTTGAAGAAATTATCTCATGCTTCACTTATATTATTTTTAGAGATTATGAAAAATTATTTATGCTCATGTTCTTCACTTAAATTTGTTTGAGAGCTTGTTATAAGCAATGGTAATTTATGAAATTAGTCCCAAAGTGATAGATATCCAAGAGGGATATAACGAAAACTTTCATGAAAGATCATTGGACAAAATAAACTTGATTCTTTGCAATAGTTTTGAGATATGATGATAGTGATATGTGAGTCATGTTGGTGAGTAATTGTGGTTTAGTAAGAATGTTGGCGTTAAGGTTTGTGATTCCCTATGCAAGCACGAAAGTCAATAGTTATGCAATGAAATTACATCCTACTTGTGGTGCATTATTCGATGTTAGTTTTGCTTAATGCTTGTTTATGTTTCTTGGTTGGTTACTTCTCAATCTATTTGCTAGCCTCCATTTGTACTAAGTGGGAATACTACTTGTGCATCCAAATTCCTTAAACCCAGTTGTGCCATATGAGTCCACCATACCTACCTATATGCGATATTTCCATGCCGTTCCAAGTAAATTTGTATGTGCCAACTCTAATTTTCAAAATGAATTTCCTTTTTGTGTGCCCGTACCGCTCATGAAGCGGCAGGGGGTGGTCAATATTTTTCCATGCTAGATGTGTTATTCTCAAGATGAGTGTTTATTCACTTGTCATTGCACGAGAGTGTGGCGGTAATAGGGATGCCCAGTCCAGAAATGAAAAAGAAATTTACTTTATGTTGTCAAATAATAAATTCCTTGGAAAGTGTTGGTATGGAAGGTGATGTCTACTACGCAACCTTCTTCTTGTAGACTCTTGTTGGGCCTCCAAGCGCAGAGTTTTGTAGGACAGTAGCAATTTTCCCGCAAGTGGATGACCTAAGGTTTATCAATCCATGGGAGGCGTAGGATGGAGATAGTCTCTCTCAAACAACCCTGCAATCAAATACAAGAAATCTCTTGTGTACCCAACACACCCAATACAATGGTAAATTGTATAGGTGCACTAGTTTGGCGAAGAGATGGTGATACAAGTGTAATATGGATAGTAGATATATTTTTTTGTAATCTGAAAATATAAAAACAGCAAGGTAACTAGTAACAAAAGTGAGCACAAACGGTATTGCAATGCTTGAAAACAAGTCCTAGGGTTCATACTTTCACTAGTGTAATCTCTCAACAATGATAACATAATTAGATCATATAACAATCCCTCAAAGTGCTACAAAGAATCACTCCAAAGTTTCTATCGGAGAACGTAGGACGAAAACATGCATCAACCCCTATGCATAGATTACCCCAATGTCACCTCGGGAATCCGCGAGTTGAGTGCCAAAACATACATCAAGTGAATCAATAGAACACCCCATTGTCACCACGGGTATCCACATGCAGGACATACATCAAGTGTTCTCAAATCCAACATAATGAAACCTCAAAGAGCAAGACTCAAATCATCACAAGAAGGTAGAGAGGGAAGAACACCATAAGATCCAAATATATTAACAAAGTTCGCTGTATATCAAGATCATGCCAAATCAAGAACACGAGAGAGAGAGAGAGAGATCAAACACATAGCTACTGGTACATACCCTCAGCCCCAAGGGTGAACTACTCCCTCCTCATCATGGTGGCCGCCGGGATGATGAAGATGGCCTCCGGTGATGATTTCCCCCTCCTGCAGGGTGCCGGAACAGGGTCCCGATTGGTTTTTCGTGGCTACAGAGGCTTGCAGCGGCGGAACTTCTCATCTAGGGTTTTTTTCAGGGGTTTTGGTATTTATAGGAATTTTTGGCATCGGTCTCACATCAAGGGGGTGCCCGAGGGGCCCACAAGCTCGGGGGGCGCGCCCTGGGGGGTGGGCGCCCTCCCCCAGGCTTGTGGCTTCCTCGTCCACTTCCTAGCCCAGCTCTTGTGCTTCGGGGGTCTCTTTTGGTCCATAAAAAATCACCGTAAATTTTTAGCCCATTCCGAGAACTTTTATTTCTGCACAAAAAATGCCACCGCGGTAGTTCTGCTGAAAACAACATTAGTCCGGGTTAGTTCTAATCAAATCATACCAAAACCATATAAAATTGTTGTAAACATGGCATGAATACTTCCTAAATTATAGATACATTGGAGACGTATCAGAAGGCACCCTGGATACGGCTAGCCATGGATTGTGAAAGAATGGTGGAAAAAGGAATAAAGTTTATTTTATGTTTGGGACGTTGCATCCTTGCTCTTCCAGGCCTGTGTACAGTCTGGACAACAGACCCAGGGTTTGTTGCACCGACAGGAGCCCCTGGGCATGGCCCAAATGCGCTGCCGGGCGTAGTCGGGGTAGGCCCTATCCGATGCACAGGCAAGAGGGGAGCAGTTGCTTGTCCCTTGAGATCTTCTTTGCTTCTTCATTCATCTGAGCTTGGATCAGTTTCCGGTTTTCCCGCACGTCGTGTAACGCCAACCGTAGTGGTAGAGATAATGGGCCATGATCCGTGGGGTACCCACGTCCCACATTCACGGGGCGGTAACCGCCACTCCATTATCCTTCCCGCCCCAAGTGCCTCCGCCACGTGTATTGCATGCACTGCGCAAAGTTGGTGGCGGATGCGGAGGGCGCGGGAATGAGCGCCGTGGCAGAAAGCCAGGCGTCGTGGATTGGTGCAGGGGGTCGGCCTTGATTCCTCGAGCCATTGATGGCGAGGAGGAGCCAGACTGGGCGAATGGGGCGGCTACCTTCATGGAAAAATCTAGCCCCCTGCCCTACTCTCCTATAAAAAGGGAACGTGGGGCAAGGCGTTTTTTCCACACATCCTTCTCCTTCCATTCTTGTAGCAGTCCTCGCCCACGATGGCGAGAGGTCGGGGGCGCGGTGTTGCTCCAGTGGCGGTAACGAGAACTTCTGCTTGACAGCGTCTCCCTCCTCCCTCCGAAGATGCGGGGGTAGAGCCCGCCGCAAGAGGAGGTGGGAGGGGGCGAGGTCGTGGTCGTCGTGGTGCCCGGGGCCGAGGAGGACGGGAGGCACTCTAATTGCGCCCCCGCCGTCCGCCCCTCCCCTGACGAAAGGCCATGTTGGAGACCAACCCCTGGAGTTCATTATCAGATTGTACAAGCCTCTGCGTGGCCGCCTCCATCTCCCCACTCCATTCACGAGGGCGATGGAGCTCAAACAGCCGCACGCATTCAAGCTGCACATGAGGGATTGCGGGAACGGTGGCATGCGGGTGGATGTGGATTTTCCTGCCCCTCATGTCATGTTCTTCTGACACGTCTTGTCGGAGGGGCACGTCCCCCATTTTAAATTAATGGAGGCCGGCCTACTCTTCGTCAAGGTCTTTGGGTGCTCGGGTGCTCGTTTAGGGTGCTGTGCGGAGAGCTCGACCGACGACGAAAGCTCCTCCTCGAGCGACAGCGATGAGGAGGACAGTGACGGCGATGACGATGGCCCCGATGGGGAGGACGACGACTCCGACTCCGGCTGAACACCTGCCGCACCATCATCGTCAGGCCGGGGCACCAATATCTGCACCTGCACTCCATTCCAGGCAAGGTGATTTGCTGGGGAGTTGGATGCAGAGGTGCGGATGGCATCCTGGGCTCCTCCAGCAGCCTTCCAGCTGGACCCCGGCAGGCTTCCTCGTGGGCTGCAGCTCCGTTAGCCCTGCCGCGTCCTGCTAGCCCTGGTGGTGGTGGCTGGTGGGCTGTCCCTACCGCTCTCTTCACCTTCACCTTCGCCCGCGCCCTCCCTCTCTTGTTAGGCCCCTCGCCAAGGGGCCTGACGGGGTCAGGCTGGGCTTCTGCCCAGGTGCCCTTTTTGCCTTCTTCACCTTTCGCCGCAGTGCCTGGGAGGAGAAGGACAAGAAAGGGCATCACGGGGTACTTATCTTTTTTCAATCTAAAATATGTAGGCACTTGCCAAACTTTAGTCTAAATAATGTAATTTTCTTTATCCATGTTGGTGTTCTGTAAGATCTGTACTTGTTCATCAGCATATTAAAGAAAAAGAGAAGCTTTGTCGGGCACTTGTGCATGCATCATACCCATGCAGAGGTGAAATGCCTCTATACGTTCAAGTAAACAAGTTATCTCCGGCAAGCTATCCTACCGGTACCCTCGAATTGTTGCCGTGGGGCTAAGCCTGCCGGGCACAAATCACAAAGAGGGACCAGCCCCCCACCAAGCCTTCTCCGCCAAAGGCCACTGCGACCATCCTGACCGAAGCAATGTTCGAGTCAAAGGATGGGAGCACCTAAGTTTCGAAGGTGGCGAGGTTTTCATATGCACAAGTTTCTACTTATAGAACACGTAAGGATAAGAAGAGAACTTATCTGTTTGGTTTGCCGAGGATCGTCACGTAGGCTCGTCTTCATTTCTTCTTTTTGGAACAGAGTCCACGGCAAGAACCCTGCAACTCAATGCAGACGAAAACAATGCCTCACGCGACCTCATCTATATGATCATGCTATGCTTATGCATGCATGCAAGTTTTGGGGGCCCCCCAACGCTTCATTTATTTCTATTGCTCAAGGTATATGCCTGGCTTTGTACAAGAGTTTACATGCAACAGCGGCAAGGCCAGTACAAAAGGGTGGCTGCCGGGCAGGGCCCGACAGCCGCGCCTTACATGTAGAACTTACGGAGATGCTCAATGTTCCATGAGTTTTGCAACTGAATGCCATCTCCGGTCTCCAGACAGACTGCGCCAGGTCTGGTGACTCGTACTACCCGGTAAGGGCCTTCCCACTTCGGCGTCAACTTGTTTGTACCCTTGGCGGACTACACGCCTAAGGACAAGGTCGCCTTCCTCAAAACCCCGGGCATGAACCCTGCGGCTGTGATAGCGACGCAGGGCTTGCTGGTAGCATGCAGCACGTGTAGCGGCCCGGAGACGGTTCTCCTCAAGTAGCACAGTGTCATCACGCCGGTGCCGTTCCTACGCTACTTCGTCGTAGGCAAGCACTCGAGGAGATCCGAATATGAGTTCCGTGGGGATAACTACATCTGCCCCATAGACTAGGGAGAAGGGAGTCTGCCCGGTAGCTCGATTTGGTGTCGTTCTGAGGGACCAAAGAACCACCGGTAGCTCGTTGATCCATCACTTGCCACACTTCTGCAGTCTATCAAAGGTTCTTGTCTTGAGACCTCGCAGCACTTCAGCGTTCACCCTCTCAGCTTGTCCGTTGCTTCTAGGATGGGCGAGAGAGGCAAATGCGATCTTGCTTCCGAGGGCATGAACATATTGCATGAAGGCGCGGCCTGTGAATTGGGTGCCATTGTCGGTGATGATTCGGGCAGGCACCCCGAAGCGGCACACCAATCCTTTCAAGAACTTGATAGCTGACTGTGCGGTCACCTTTCTCATGGGCTCCACCTCTGGCCACTTTGTGAACTTGTCGATAGCGACGAGCAAGAACTCAAAGCCCCCGGTAGCACGGGGGATGGGGCCCAAGATATCGAGCCCCCAGACCGAGAAGGGCCATGACAAAGGGATCGTCTGAAGAGCTTGGGCAGGCTGATGGATGTTCCTGGAATGGAACTGGCAGGCTTCACATTTGGTGATGAGCTCAACTGCATCTTGGAGGGCTGTGGGCCAATAGAAACCTTGCCGGAAGGCTTTTCCAACCAGAGCCCTTGATCCAATGTGTGAGCCGCACATACCCTTGTGTACCTCTGCCAATAGTTCCTTTCCTTCCTCCCGGCAAATTCACTTCAATTTCACACTGTTGGGCCTCCTTCTGTACAGCGTGTCATCAACGAACTGATACATACTGGCCCTCCGGGCTACTCTTTCAGCTTCTTCTTGCCCTTCGGGGAGTTCTCCAGTTTGGAGGAAATGGACTATGTGCCGTGCCCAGGTTGGGGCCAGGGGCTCAGCAACAAGGACCAGCGGCACCTCCTCATTCGCAGGAGCGCACTTCTCGACCGCGGGGACCGGTGGTCTGGCGGGATGGTGCAGCTCACTGATCGAAGGGGAGTTGTTCCCGCCAAGCTCTCTGTCGGGAGCCTCGGGAGGCTCTGCCGGGTGAGGCTTGCCGGAGTCCAGTTTCCTCCTCTTTCTGGCCATTGTTGCCGGGGATACGGAGGGCTGAGTCAGATGGAGAACAAAAGTCCCTGGTTCCACAAGGAGTTTTTGCACAACACACTTTGACAGATGATCAGCAATGCTGTTTTCTGCACGGGGCACGTGCTCTGTTTGCAATCCGTCAAAGCGCTCCTCCAGCTTTCTCACTTCCTCGATGTATGCCTCCATCAATGGACTTTGGTAATCCTTGTTGACTTGTCTCACCACAAGTTTTGAATCTCCGCGGATGATCAGCTTCTTGATTCCCAGTTCTGTTGCAATCCTGAGCCCGACAAGGAGCCCTTCATACTCTGTAGTATTGTTGGTAGCCTCCTCTCGGGGAAAGTGCATCTGGATGACATACTTAAGGTGCTCCCCAGTGGGGGCAACAAGAAGCACGCCAGCCCCTACACCTGGTAGGGAGAAGGCATCATCGAAATACATAATCCATTCTTGGGGCGCTTCCTTGCCGGGGATGATCGTCTCCAATACTTCTTCATCAGGAGTTGGTGTCCACTCTGCGATGAATTCTGCCAGTGCTTTGCTCTGAATAGTTGACGTGCTTTCAAACTTCAAACCAAAGATGGACAACTCCAAAGCCCATTCCACAATCCTGCCGGTGGCCTCGGGGTTTTGGAGTATGCGCTGCAAGGGGAAGCGGGTGACAACTGTGATCTCGTGGGCTTAGAAGTAGTGGCGCGGTTTCCTTGAGGCCATGATGAGGCCAAAAATCAACTTTTGCACGCCAGAGTACCTAGATCTAGCTCCTTGTAATAGAGAGCTGACGAAGTACACTGGGCGCTGCACCACTTTCTTCCTTCCCGCAACCATAGAATTGCTTCCACTGCCCTGCCTTTCTTCGCTCTCGGCTGACTCTGGTCTTGCCGGGACGGGTTCGCTTTCCTCTTCAGAGGGGACAGTGGTTGTGGCTAGCGCGTCATCCACTTCCTGCTACGCCACTAGTGCCGCACTAACCACTTGATTGGTTGCCGCTAAGTATAGCAGCAACTGCTCTTGTGGTTTGGGAGCGACCAAGGTGGGCACAGAGGAAAGATAGGTCTTCAAATCTTGCAGCGCAGCGTCTGCCTCTAGGGTCCACTCCACGGGTCCTACCCTCTTCATGATTTTGAAGAATGGCAGGGCATGCTCGGCAGACTTGGAAATGAACTTGCTTAGTGCAGCCATGCATCCAGTCAAACGCCTCACATCCTTGACTGTCTTGGGTGCTGGAATTTTCTCGATAGCCTTGATCTTATCGGGGTTGGCCTCTTTCCCTCGATGAGAAACAAAGAAGCCAAGTAGCTTGCCGGAGGGAACTCCAAACACACACTTCTCCGGGTTCAGCTTCAAGTTGATCTTGCGCAGATTAGCAAAGGTTTCTTCCAAATCCTGGATGAGGGTTGATTTGTCCTTGGTCTTGACCACAATATCATCCATGTAAGCTTCAACATTTCTGTGCAGCTGGGACTCAAAGGCAATCTGTACTGCTCTTGCAAAAGTGGATCCGGTGCTCTTTAACTCGAAGGGCATCCATACAAAGCAGTATGTGCCACATGGGGTTATGAATGCGGTCTTCTGTTCATCTTCCTTGGTCATGAAGATCTGGTGGTATCCGGAGTAGGCATCCAGAAAGGAAAGCAGGTCACACCCGGAAGTGGAATCCACAATCTGGTCTATGCGCGGCAAGGGAAATGGGTCCTTCGGGCTTGCCTTGTTCAGATCCGTAAAATCTATGCAAAGCCTCCATTTCCCATTAGCAATGCGTACCACCATAGGATTTGCTAACCATGTTGGATGCAGCACTCCTCTGACTAGACCAGCTGCCTCAAGTTTCTTGATCTCCTCGCCAATGAATTGCTGCCGCTCCAAAGCTTGCTTCCGGACCTTCTGCTTGACGGGTCGGGCATGTGGGCAGATAGCAAGGTGGTGCTCGATTACCTCCCTGGAACACCGGGGATATCAGATGGTTGCCAGGCAAACACATCGATATTCGCCCACAGGAAGGCAACGAGCGCGCTTTCCTATTTGTCATCAAGGGTGGCACTGATAGTGAAGGTACCATCAGCACCAGCCAGCCCTGCCGGGACCTTTTTCACAGCGGGTGCACTAGTTTTGGATCTCTTGCTATTGGAACTCTCCGGCAAGTCATCAACAGGCGCAGCACACTCTGGAGAGGCGCGCTTCCCGGATTCCTTGCTGGCATCCTTGCTAGCTCTCTTCATTTTCTTACTTTCCTTGGCAGGAGCAGTGGCTTCCGCGGCCTCTGTCGCGACTGCTTCCTGGTACATCCTGTCCACACAAATGACTGCATCCTTCTGATCTGACGGAATGGAAATGACTCCTATCGGCCTTGTCATCTTCAAGGTGTTGTAGGCATAGTGGGATGCTGCCATGAACATGGCCAGAGCTGGGCGACCAAGGATTCCGTTGTACGGCAAGGGGAGGTCAACTATGTCAAACACGATCTTCTCAGTCCGGTAGTTTAACTCCCCTCCGAACGTCACCATCAGCGTGATCTTTCCCTTAGGACGACTCCTGCCGGGGTTGATTCCTTGGAACGTGCCAGTAACCTTGAGATCCTCATCTGCTATCTGAAGTTTGCTGATGACCTTTGGAGATATCAGATTCAACCCGGCTCCTCCGTGAACCAACATCTTTGTGACCTTGAGGTTGCGGATTGTTGGTGAGACCAACAACGACAAGCACCCTACCGCGGTGGTGCGGTCAGGGTGATCCTCTTCGTCAAAGATGATGGGTGTGCGGGACCACTTGAGCGGCTTCCGAGAATCTGCCGCTGGCTCCACGGCATTGACTTCACGTGCCCACTGTTAAAGTTGGCGATGAGAGGAATGCAGAGATGCACCCCCGTCAATGCACAGGGCGTCAGTGGCTTTCTGGAACTCCTGCTCACTGGTTTCCTCTTCATCTCCTCCATCACTCTCATCATTGCAATCCTCCTTCTTACGGCCTCTGGCGGGCTTCCCTTGATTCTGAGGAGCCTTGCCGGGGCGACTTACTCCGCCGCCTCGGCCCTTCCCGCCAGCACCATCCTGGTTTTTCTCCTTATCATGCTTCTCATACTCAGCCCTCTGCTTCTTGACGAGCTGCTCAACCTAATGACACTCCTGAAGGTCGTGGCCCTTGGTCCTATGGATCTTGCAGTACGGCCCATCACCCTTACCAGCCTTCTCGGTTGCCGCGGCCGCTCGACAGTCAGTGGACGCGGCAACCTCCTTACCGGGGGCCTCGACCTTGGCCTTCTTGCCGGTACTAGGTGCTTGATCCTTCGACGGCCATCACAACTTTCTCCTTGCACTTCTTATTGTGCTTCTTGTTCTTCTTCTTCTGACTGGTGGCCTTGTCGTCATCGTCTGAATCGATGTCGATGCCATCCTCTTCACCGGAAAGTCGCCTTCCCTCCTCTATGCGAGCACACTTATCCACCAGAGTGTATAACTCATTCACAGTCTTGGGCAGTCGCACGTTCATTTTGGAACGTATCCTGCGGTTGCGCACGTTGGACTGGAATGCGGCTATCACAGCTGCCGGGTGGATATCTGGGATGTTCCTGTGCACTCGACTGAACCTTTGCATGTACTTCCGTAGACTTTCTCCTTCCTTCTGCGGGAGGATCTACAGATCACTGGGCCGCCCTGGTTCTTGGTGGCCGCCCGTGAAGGTGCCAACAAACTCATGGCACAGGTCAGCCCAGGTCGAAATGGAGTTCTCCAGCAGGTGCATTAGCCAAGACCTCACATTTGGCTTGAGTGCCAAAGGGAAGTAGTTGGCAAACACCTTCTCGTCTCTTCCCCCTGTAGCCTGAAAGCGATGGTGTAGATGCTTAGGAACTCTGCCGGGTTCAATCTCCCATCGTACTTCTCTGGTATCTCTGGCTTGAACATGCAGGAAGATGGCCAACGGACTTGCCGCAGTTCACGAGTGAAGGCGGGGCACCCAACCTCGAAAGGTAGGTACCCACCCTCACCGAGTGCAGGCTCGTCGATGTCGGGGCCATTGCGCCTATCAGACTGGCGGTGCGCGTCATGGCGCCGCTCAATGGTGACGCGCGCGTCTTCCTCTCGCCTGTCTTCCTGGGCCTGCCACTGGTCTCGACGTGCTCGAGGGCCGGACAAAGCCATCGAGACGTCATCAGGTTCTTGATCGTGTGGCTCCGGCCGTGGCCCCTGCACATGCTGCCGCAGAGGGGACTGCACCATGGGGGTGGTCCCTTCGGCACGGCCCATAACCGCGGGCCGTTGTCGTCGCCTGGGGAGGCTGTGGTGGGCCAGCTCGCTATGATCCTCCTACCTCGGCAAAACCAATTAGGCTCTTAATGGTGGCTCTCTACTCATCCATCTGATCGGCTGCCGGTGAAAATCTCAACAGCAGTTGGGCCCGCGCCATAGCCTCCGAAGCGGTGCTTGGCATGCATGACGACATAGACCATAGTGTCGCCTGGCTCCTCATGGTGCCGGTAGTAGCCGCGCCATGTTCTCGTCATCGTGAGCCCGTCGCCAGGGTGGCGTAGTGACGAGGTGGAGGCGCTTGAGGGCCAGCAGCTCTATTCGGCGCATCGGCTAGGGCAGCTCGTTCTAGGAGTGGCGCACGCCCTGCGGCCGCGCCCGCGATGGGTGCGGTTGGAGAGTTGCGATTCGCCCTAGAGCGAGTGCCACCACTGCAGCTGTGCCCTTCAACTGGGCGGAGAGGTGCAGACGGAATGATTTCTCCACCCGTACTTCATGGAGCGTGGCCGCTGGGATGCTGTTGGTGTTGTCCTTCCCCGGTGCCTTCTTCCCTCGTTTCAGCCGCAGGGGAGGTGGGGACGATGCCGCCTGCGCCGGCCACGTCCCCCGCAGCGTCCATGTCTCCGTGCGTCCCCATAGCCCCCGTGGCGTCGGCGGCCGCGTGCGACGGGGCCTTCGAAGTGGACGAATGGGCTGCAACACCGGGCTTCTTCTTGGGCGCCAAGGATGATGGAGCCGTCGATGAAGAAGATGATGAAAATGACGCGCTGCGTACACTTCTCGGGTTCGCGCAAGCGCAGCCCCCTACCTAGCGCACCGAAGATGTCATGGGAAACCACGGCCACCTATGGGGCCATCAGGCCCTTGTGGTTCGGCAGGAAGGATGAGCACATTGCACAAAGAGCGGAGGACGTAGCGCAGCACGGCAGAGATCACACGGGCAGTTTTATCCAGGTTCGGGCCGCCGCGAGGCGTAAAACCCTACTCCTGCTTTAGTGGATTGATGGTGGATTGTGGTGGAAACGCAGCGCTCTTGCCCGGCAGGGTTGCCTCGGCGCGAGGGCAGCTACGCGCGTACGAGTGTACAAGGGTCCGAATCCTTTCTATGGTTGCCATGGACCTCCTTTTATAGATCAAGGGGTCACCACAGTGGCAAATCAGTCATTGTGTACTGATTAGATAGCGAACAGTACTATCATACCTAACTCTGCAGTCAGAGCAGAGCGCATTAAATGTGCTGCTTAGTGTCACATCGTGGTGTGCCAGGCAAGCCTTGCCGGGCTGCTCGGCCACCTCCTCGCCTGTCTGCTTGACACGTCACTGGACGGGTGTCATTTGGAGGTGATTTCCGTAGGAAGTGGCTGCCACGTGCCAAATAACAGCCACTTAGTCACTTGGTAGCTTGACACCGCACCGATCGATGACTTGCGTCACTATGAGATGGAGCGGTGGAGCCTTGGCGGGGTAGTTTTCCCTCGTAGTGCCCAGCAGGCCTGCCGAAACGGTCTTGAGGCTCGACTTCGGGGCCACCTCGTCCTCGCCAGGCTCGCCTGCCCGGCAAGGGAGGTTTCTCCTTAGTGGTGTCTTGCTCATTTAGCTTGTCTTGATCCTCTTGATCTGCCCTTTGATTCCTCAAAGAGCTCATCTCTCCTTGCTTGGTCTGGACTTGGACGTTACGACATTGCAAATCCAGGCCTGTAACGGTCTGGGTAAGAGACCCGGGGTTTGTTGCATCGACAGCAGCATTCCACATTAAAAAAATCTGTTTTTATCATTTACCTACTCGAGGACGAGCAGTTATTAAGCTTGGGGATGCTGATACATCTCCAACGTATCTATAATTTTTGATTGTTCCATGTTGTTATATTATCATTCTTTGATATTTTATATTCATTTTATAGCAACTTTATATCATTTTTTGGGACTAACCTATTGACATAGTGCCCAGTGCCAGTTGCTGTTTTTTTTCTTGTTTTTTTACTTCGCAGAATATCAGTACCAAACAAAGTCCAAATACCACGAAACTTTTTGGAGATTTTTTTCTGCCCAGAAGACAACTTTGGAGCCAAGGAAGTACACGAGGGGAGGCCCGTGGGGCCCACCACCCCCTGGGCGCGCTAGAGGCCCCTGGCGCACCCTTATGGGTGGTGGGGCCCATGGAGGTCCTTTCCACCGCCTCTCAGCTCTATAAATACCCAAATATTCTAGAAACCCTAGGGGAGTCAATGAAAGACAATTCGAGCCGCCGCAAGTTCCAGAACCACGAGATCCAATATAGACACCATCACGAAGGGGTTCATCATCCTCATTGGTGCCTCTCCGATGATGCGTGAATAGTTCACCATAGACCTACGGGTCCGTAGGCAGTAGCTAGATGGCTTCTTCTCTCTTTTTGATTCTCAATACAATGGTCTCTTGGAGATCTATTTGATGTAACTCTTTTTGTGGTGTGTTTGTTGGGATCCGATGAACTTTGAGTTTATGATCAGATCTATATCCATGAAAGTTATTTGAATTTTCTTTGATCTCTTATCTTCATGATTACTTATAGCCTTGTATTTCTTCTTCGAATCTTTGGTTTAGTTAGGCCAACTAGATCGATTTTTCTTGCCATTGGAGGAGGTGCTTTGTGATGGGTTCGATCGTGCGGTGTTCTTTCCCAGTGATAGAAGGGGCAGCAAGACACGCATGTATCGTTGCTATTAAGGATAACAAGATGGGGGCTATTCCTACATGAATAGATCTCGTCTACATCATGTCATCGTTCTTATTGCATTACTCCGTTTCTCCATGAACTTAATACACTAGATGCATGCTCGATAGCGGTCGATGTGTGGAGTAATAGTAGTAGATGCAGGCAGGAGTCGGTCTACTAATCTTGGACGTGATGCCTATATAATGATCATTGCCTAGATATCGTCATAATTAGTCGATCTTCTATCAATTGCCCAACAGTAATTTGTTTACCCACTGTGTGCTATTTTCTCGAGAGAAGCCACTAGTGAAATCTACGGCCCCCGGGTCTATTCTTTATCATATTTGCTTTGAGATCTATTTTTATTCGCTTTTATTTTCAGATCTATTAGTCCAAAAACCCAAAAGTACCTTGCTGCACTTTTTTATTACTTATTTTATTTCACATTTTATCGAGAGCTATTTATCCAATCAATCAAAAAATATTCTCCCGTCAACTTGCCAATTTCTGACGCCGTTACCTAAAAGGGATTGACAACTCCTCATAAGCGTCGGGTTGCAAGTATTTGTTCTTTGTGTGCAGGTACCATTTACATAGTGTTGCTTGGTTCTCCTACTAGATTGATACCTTGGTTTCAAAACTAAGGGAAATACCTACCGTAGCTGTACTGCATCATCCCTTCTTCTTTGGGGAAATACCAACGTAGTTCAAGCGACATCAAAAGGAATTTCTGGCGCCGTTGCCAGGGAGACATCATCAACATCTATCAGGTTCCGAATCACAAATCTCATCTCCTTGCAATTTACATTATTTGCCATTTGCCTCTCATTTTCATCTCTCCCACTTCACAAAAAATACCATTTTATTCACCCTCTTCTTCCTTCGCCTTTTTCTCGTCAGATCTCTTTGTGTTCTTGTTCGCCTTACTTGTTATTATGGCTAGTTCTTCCTCTATTGCGTGTACCCCCGAGAATGAGGTTCTTAATTTTAAGCAAAGGGGAGGGGAAACTCTAAAATATGCTTGGTATCGGATTTGCAATGCTCATAATAGATCTATTCGTAAGCAATCTACCGTTGTTCTTCTTCCCAGTTTTTATGTGGGCATCACCACTTGGTATAGAATCGCCCTTGATATGATTACTGGTGGAAATTTCTTGATGTGCCCATCTTTGGATGCTTTTAATGCTATGGGATATTTAGTGGGTGCACCACCTATCACTATCAATGAAACGGTTTTAACTCTTGAGCATGTTATGCAAAGGCTAGATGCTATTGAAAAGAAAATGCTCACTGAAGAAAATATTGAGAAATCTATACCTAATATTAAAGGACAGAGGCTTTCATGGTTCTCCATACGTCACCCCCTTTGTATCCATTAATTTTATGTTAACCATAAGAATTGATGGCTGAGATTTAAAGTAGATGTACATAACCGTTTGGAAAAAAACTCCTCCCATGATACGAGAACCTGCGCGCACGCAAGGAAAGGAAACTTACTGGCTAGCTTGGGCCTCACTCAGCCATCCTACCTCGTCGCACATCCCGTTGTCTCTACTATCAGAAAAAGGCAAGACCGGATCGATAGCTAGCCATGCACATGATCTCTCTCTCAAAAGAAAAATAAAAGCAGCCACGCACACGATCTCTCAGCTTTTTTCCCCACGAAAGCCCTAACAAGGCTACCACACAATCAAGCCCAACTAGCCTACCTGCCCCAAAGAAATCTGGACGGGGGACGCCGGTGGGAGCACGCGGCCGCCCAGCTCCAGCACGACGCCACTAATCACCAAGCTCCAACTCAAGGGATTCCATTGCCAAGTGATATAGAGATGAGCGAGGGATCTGCGATGGAGTAAAAGCGGATGAGAAGAGCACACAGACTTGTAGCAATTGAAGTGTTCAAGAACCCACTGCCGTTCGTTCGGGACATTGTGGTCGTGATGCAGCATGTCGACGAAGTTGGCCATGATATAGAAGAGCGTGAGGTCTACGAAGTTTCGCCCTCTCGACCGTCGCCACGCTCCACTTGCACGGCGGCATCAGTGTATGCCAGGTTATCGTCCTTTGAATTGCGCAACTGCAACGCCCGCCATACATGATCGGGTACAACAATGACGCCGCAAAGCTCTCCAGGGGGTCGCCAGTCGCCAGCGCGCGCACACCGTTAATTGGCTGCTCTGGCTTGCGGCCACATCCACGGGCCATGACAGCCATGGCCAGCTATCGGGGTAGCTCATATGCATGTACCCTGCTTGGTTGAACTAGAGCAGGGACATGCTCTATTGGACGGGGTGGCGCGCGGGGACGAGAGGCCAACCAGTACGTTCTGAACCATGCAAAGCATGTCCAATGTTTCAATCTACCCGTAGTCCTGTACATTATATTAATTTCTTCCTACATATTCACTTGATGTTGGCGCAGCTTGATTCCGGTGAACCAAGACGTCTCTCATCGATCCAAACTAAGGAGGGCCGTGCCAACATGGCGAGTCTGAATACTGGTCTAACACCTCTGAAAGACTCTCCCATCCTTCTCATAAAAAGGACCCTCCCATCCATCGAACCGTCAAGTTATATACGATGAGCATCTCACCAATTCATTGGCATCAATATTTCTATCATCGTACTAATTGTTGTCAAAGTGTCTGGCGCTCCTAATCTCGCTGGAATCATGGTCAAAAAGTTGGGGAGCAATTTGGTTCACCGAAATATTAATGATCTCTTTCTCTAAATAACTGGATCATGTCTTTTAGAAACCGAAACATGTAGTTGATTTCATACAACGATCAGGTTTGTTGAGAATCAATTATATCTTTGTCTAAATAATTGTAAATAATGTCTTTCCTTGGATTCGGAAGCATGCATGGTTATAAAAGAAAATCTTAATCATGCACTTGATTTCATGGGAATTAATTATGGCCACACACATTTTAAGTGCATGTTTAAAATTTAGCATCAAAACAATGGACGTCATGGAGGCCACGGTGCAACTAAAAAAGGTCTGCAATGCATGTGTTTTAAAGCCATCTTTGGAAGGACAAAGTTTCAAAGTAAATTACCACAGCATGAGACGTTGCAATCTTATTAAACTTAGCAAATGTTATTCAATTGACCTGATATAACTAGGGTAATCTTCTTTGTGAACTATTCAAAGAAAAAAAATCATTTTGGTATGGTACGTGCAAATCCGATTATTATGTTTCTTTCTGTATCAAAGAAAATTGAGTTGTACTTTAAGCTATGTGCGTATGTCGTGGAAGCACGGTTAGAAGGAACTCTGTAATCAATAACGGGCATTTGCCAACTTCCTAATTAAACCTTAATTTCTTATCTGCGTACATACATGAACGATTCTCATGATTTAGGATCTCAATAATATATCAACTGATGAACGTAATGGCTCCTTACACTTGGCATATTAACTGGGAAGGTAATTTAGATATTTAAATGAACTAATTCTGTACAATGACAATGAACATGTAGTTTACGAGCAGTGCTATGTGAATATAGCTCTTTTTTATTTTCTCTCTGAAGGATGCACATGTATGTGTGGGCGAAAAACATACTGTAATCGACATCCACACAAAACCAATGCATCATGTTCAGTTGTTCCATACTTTCCTGATTGAAGTGTAGCACTTCATACATGCACCTTTTTTGTTCAAGGCTGTCAATAAAATACATTACATGACGGATGCTTCCAGGAATGTCTTAGCAATAGAGGAAGAGTGAGAATATCTCGGTGATTCAACAAAATATGGTCTTGAGCCATTGATCTAGGGAAGTGTGGTTGTTTTTCTCTGGTGCAACGCACGGGCATGTTTGCTAGTTAGATAAAAAGATGCATATGCTCATAGAATTTGTTCAAAAGCGGGGGACGCTCTTAAAATACTAAGGGAAAAGGAACCCGTAGTTAACGAGAGAATGGAAAAAAGTCCCGCTAGAATTGATAAGCTAGAAGAAATTTTTACTAACTTGAGTTCGGCTTTTTATTCCGTTAAAACTATTGAAAAAACTCCCGTAAAAATTGACAAGATTGCTCAAGTCACTAAGAAACAAGGGTGCAACTTCTTCTAATAACAAAGAAGACCTTAAGATGATTAGTATTCACCCCGACTTTGTTGAAGTTGTCAGAGACACTACTTGCAAGAATGAATTCTTCAATCTTATTCCTAGAAGTATTATTATCGAAAACATGCATGCTAAATCTTTGAAGAATATTGGTTGTGTGATTGAGGAATTGGAAACTAAAGATGACAACACTTGAATCTATGCATTATGCCTAGCTAGCGGCATAAAACGATAGCGCTTGTTGGGAGGCAACCCAATGAATAAATTTATTTTTGCCTTTTTTTTGTTTTTGAGTGTTTGCACAATTATGCCTCTATTATGATTGTGTTTTTTATGTTTTAATTAGTATTTGTGCCAAGTAAAGCCTTTGGGATA
Organism: Thinopyrum elongatum; assembly: GCA_011799875.1. Taxonomy (NCBI): domain Eukaryota; kingdom Viridiplantae; phylum Streptophyta; class Magnoliopsida; order Poales; family Poaceae; genus Thinopyrum; species Thinopyrum elongatum. The sequence continues at coordinate 443,050,700 of CM022297.1, read as the reverse complement.
GCTTTGGTGATAGTTGATTTGATCCTGTTGAAAAACAAAAACTTTTGCATCTAGTAACAGAATTGTTTAAAATCACAGAAGCGACGAAAGGTTCTGAGTTTTTTACACAAGATTGATATACAAATTGCCTCTTTTTTCCTAATTTTTCAAAATTTGTGGAGTTACAGAAGTATGAGATCAATTCGCATCTTTACAGACTGTTCTGTTTTTCACAGATTCTGTTTTCTTTGCATTGTGTGCCTAGTTTGATGAATCTACGGATTGTATCGGGGGGTATAAGCCATGGGAAAGTTAGAATACAGTAGATATAATGAAATAACAAAATTTGATTGGGTTTGCAACAGTACCTAAAGTAAAGATTGGCTTTCTTATACTAACGGATCTCACGAAGGTTTTGTTAAGTTTTGTATGATTGAAGTTTTCAAGTTTTGGGTGAGATCACGATGGATGAAGGAATAAGGAGTGAAAAGATCCTAAGCTTGGGGATGCCCCATGGCACCCCAAGTTAATATTCAAGGAAAACCAAGAAACTAAGCTTGGGGGCGCCCCGGAAGGCATCCCCTCTTTCTTCTAACGACCATCGGTATTTTACTTGGATCTATAACTTTATTCGTCACATATCATGAGTTTTGCTTGGAGCGTCTTGTATTATATGAGTCTTTGCTTGTTTTGCTTCTTAGTTTGTCACAAGTATCCTTGCTGGACACACCCATTTGAGAGAGCCAAAATTATGCTATGATTTGTTAGAATTGCTCTTTATGCTTCACTTAAATTTTTTGAGCTATGGAATTGCTCTAGTGCTTCACTTATATTTTTTGAGCACGGAGTGCTTTAATATTTTTGAAGAAATGCTCTCATGCTTCACTTAGATTTATTTGAGAGTTAATAATTTATTTAAAGAATTTCTCTCATGCTTCACTTATATTATTTTGAGAGACGAAAAATTTTATGCTCATGTTCTTCACTTGGATTTATTTGAGCTTGTCAAAAGCAATTGCAATATATGAAACTAGTCCCAAAGTGATAGATATTCAAGAGGGATATAATAAAAACTTTCATGAAGATCATTGGACAAAATAAACTTGATTCTTTGTAATAGTTTTGAGATATGATGATAGTGATATGTGAGTCATATTGGTGAGTAATTATGCTTTAGTAAGAGTATTGGTGTTAAGGTTTGTGATTCCCTATGCAAGCACGAAAGTCAATAGTTATGCAATGAAATTACATCCTACTTGTGGTGCATTATTCGGTGTTAGTTATGCCTAATGCCTGCTTATGTGCTTTTTTGTTTCTTGGTTGGTTGTTTCTCAATCTTTTTGCTAGCCTCCACTTGTACTAAGTAGAAATACTACTTGTGCATCCAAAATCCTTAAACCCAGTTTTGCCATATGAGTCCACCATACCTACCTATATGCGGTATTCCTGTGCCGTTCTAAACAAATTTGTATGTGCCACCTCTAATTTTCAAAATAAATTTCTATTTTGTGTGCTCGTACCGCTCATGAAGCGGCAGGGGGTGGCCAATATTTTCCATGCTAGATGTGTTATTCTCAAGATGAGTGTTTATTCACTTGTCATTGCACGAGAGTACGGCGGTAATAGGGATGCCCAGTACCAAAATGAAAAATGAATTTACTTTATGTTGTCAAATAATAAATTCCTTGGGAAGTGTTGGTATGGACGGTACCCGTGGATGCGGCTAGCCGTGGAGTGTGAAAGTATGGTGGAAAAAGGAATAAAATTTATTTTCTGTTTAGGAACCGCCTATGATATATCTAGCATGGAAAGTGTTGGGAATTACTCAGTCGTTTTCGTTGACGGGAAAAGTATGCCTCTCAAAAAAAATTATATCTCAATTTCAGCTTTGAGCTCTGGCACGTATACAAATCCCTACTTCCCTCTGCGAAGGGCCTATCTATTTACTTTATGCAATTTTATTTTTATTTGAGTCTCCATCTTCTCTTATAAAGCACCAAGTAAGGGGCACTATGATCTAACTTGAGCATTGGATGTAGCTAATATGCGAGTGTGTTTCATGAATGGATCAATGATTGAGCATGATGGGCTAGGGATAACTTTCTTTAGTGTTGATATTTTGAAAGACATGGTTGCTTGTTGATATGCTTGAGTATTGAAATCTTCATGTCAAAACTAGACTATTGCTTTGAACCATATAAAAGTCCAAATGTCCATGCTACAAAAGAAAAGAATATGTGATGAACATGATAGGCAGCATTCCACATCAAAAATTCTGTTTTTATCATTTACCTACTCGAGGACTAGCAGGAATTAAGCTTGGGGATGTTGATACGTCTCCAACGTATCTATAATTTTTTATTGTTCCATGCTGTTATATTATCATTCTTGTATGTTTTACAATCATTTTATAGCAACTTTATATCATTTTTTGGGACTAACCTATTGGTAGTGCCCAGTGCCAGTTGCTGTTTTTTGCTTGTTTTTTATTTCGCAGAATATCAATACCAAACAGAGTCCAAACGCGGCGAAACTTTTTGGAGATTTTTTCTGGACCAAAAGACACCCAATGGGCCAAAGAAGTACTAGAGGGGAGGCCCGAGGGGAGCACAACCCACTAGGGCGCGCCAGGAGGCCCAGGCGCGCTCAGGGGGGTTGTGCCCACCTCAGAGCCCCCCTTCACCGCCACTTCACCCTATAAATTCCCAAATATTCCAGAAACCCTAGGGGAGTTGACGAAACACAATTCTAGCCGCCGCAAGTTCCAGAACCACGAGATCCAATCTAGACTCCATCACGGAGGGGTTCATCATCCTCATTGGTGCTTCTCCGATGATGCGTGAGCAGTTCAGCATAGACCTACGGGTCCGTAGGCAGTAGCTAGATGGCTTCTTCTCTCTATTTGATTCTCAATACAATGGTCTCTTGGAGATCTATTTGATGTAACATTTTTTGCGGTGTGTTTGTTCGGATCCGATGAACTTTGAGTTTATGATCAGATCTATATCCATGAAAGTTATTTGAGTTTTCTTTGATCTCTTATATGCATGATTACTTATAGCCTCGTATTTCTTCTTCGAATCTTTGGTTTAGTTAGGCCAACTAGATCAATTTTTTTGCCATGGGAAGAAGTGCTTTGTGATGGGTTCGATCATGCGGTGTTCTTTCCCAGTGACAGAAGGGGCAGCAAGACACGCATGTATCATTGCTATTAAGGATAACAAGATGGGGGCTATTCCTACATTAATAGATCTCGTCTACATCATGTCATCGTTCTTATTGCATAACTCTGTTTCTCCATGAACTTAATACACTAGATGCATGCTGGATAGCGGTCGATGTGTGGAGTAATAGTAGTAGATGCAGGCAGGAGTCGGTCTACTAATCTTGGACGTGATGCCTATATAATGATCATTGCATGGATATCATCATAATTATTTGATCTTCTATCAATTGCCCAACAGTAATTTGTTTACCCACCGTGTGCTATTTTCTCGAGAGAAGCCACTAGTGAAATCTATGGCCCCGGGTCTATTCTTTATCATATTTGCTTTGAGATATGTTTTTATTCGCTTTTATTTTCAGATCTATTATTCCAAAAACCCAAAAATACCTTGCTGCACTTTTTTATTACTTATTTTATTTCGTGTTTTATCGAGAGCTATTTATCCAATCTATCAAAAAATATTCTCCCGTCAACTTGCCAATTTCTGACGCCGTTACCTAAAAGGGATTGACAACCCCTCATAAGTGTCGGGTTGCAAGTATTTGTTCTTTGTGTGCAGGTACCGTTTACATAGTGTTTCTTGGTTCTCCTACTGGATTGATACCTTGGTTTCATAACTGAGGGAAATACCTACCGTACCTGTACTGCATCATCCCTTCCTCTTTGGAGAAATACCGACGTAGTTCAAGCGACATCAGCTTCTTCTCTCTTTTTGATTCTCAATACAATATTCTCCTTGATGTTCTTCGAGATCTATTTGATGTAATGAGTTTTTGCGGTGTGTTTGTTGGGATCCGATGAATTGTGAGTTTATGATCAGTTCTATCCATGAATATTATTTGAGTCTTCTTTGATCTCTTATATGCATGATTGTTATAGCCTCGTATTTCTTCTCCGAAACTTTGGTTTGGTTTGGCCAACTAGATTGATTTTTCTTGCAATGGGAAGAGGTGCTTTGTGATGGGTTCCATCTTGCGGTGTCCTCACCCAGTGACAGAAGGGGTAGCGAGGCACACATGTATCATTGCTATTAAGGATAAAAATATGGGGTCTATTCCTACATGAATAGATCTTGTCTACATCATGTCATCGTTCTTATTGCATTACTCCGTTTTTCCATGAACTTAATAAACTAGATGCATGCTGGATAGCGGTCGATGTGTGGAGTAATAGTAGTAATGCAATAAGAACGATGACATGATGTAGACAAGATCTAATCATGTAGGAATAGACCCCATCTTTTTATCCTTAATAGCCATGATACATGCATGCCTTGCTACCCCTTCTGTCACTGGGTGAGGACACCGCAAGATCGAACCCATCACAAAGCACCTCTTCCCATTGCAAGAAAAATCAATCTAGTTGGCCAAACCAAACCAAAGTTTTGGAGAAGAAATACGAGGCTATAACAATCATGCATATAAGAGATCAAAGAAGACTCAAATAGTATTCATGGATAGAACTGATCATAAACTGGCAATTCATCGGATCCCAACAAACACACCGAAAAAAGTCATTACATCAAATAGATCGCCAAGAATATCGAGGAGAACATTGTATTGAGAATCAAAAAGAGAGAAGAAGCCATCTAGCTACTGCATATGGACCCGTAGGTCTATGGTGAACTACTCACACATCATCGGAGGAGCACCAATGAGGATGATGAACCCCTCCGTGATCGTGTTCCCCTCAGGCAAGGTGCCGGAATAGGGCTCTAGATTGGATCTCGTGGTTCTGGAACTTGCGGCGGCTGGAATTGTGTTTCATCGACTCCCCTAGGGTTTCTTGAATATTTGGGTATTTATAGAGCTGAGAGGCGGTGGAAAGGACCTCCCTGGGCCCCACCACCCATCAAGGCACGCCAGGGGCCTTTGGAGCGCCCAGGTGGGTGGTGGGCCCCACGGGCCTCCACTCGTACACTTCCTTGGCTCCCAAGTTGTCTTCTGGGCAGAAAAAAATCTCAAAAAGTTTCGTGACATTCGGACTTCGTTTGGTATTGATATTCTGTGAAGTAAAAAACAAGCAAAAAACATCAACTGGCAATGGGCACTATGTCAATAGGTTAGTCCCAAAAAATGATATAAAGTTGCTATATAATGAATATAAAACATGCAAGAATGATAATATAACTGCATGGAACAAAAATTATAGATACGTTGGAGACGTATCAAATATCACCCTCATCAAATCTATTAAGAGAATTCACCTCTACTACCTGGGTTAGGGTATCGAGTCCATGTATTTCTTCAATAGGTGGTAAATTCTTAACATCTTCAGCTTTAATACCCTTTTTCTTTCATAGATTTCTTTGCCTCTGGCGTATCTTCTGGACTGAGGAATAGAATACCTCTCTTCTTTGGAGTTAGTTTAGGTGGTGCTTCAGGAAGTGCCCAATCATTATCATATCTAAATATATTATTCAGTAGTTCTTAAACCTGTTCAACAGTTCATTCCCTGAAAACACAACCAGCACAACTATCTAGGTAGTCCCTAGAAGCATCGGTTAGTCCATTATAAAAGATATCAAGTATTTCGTTTGTCTTAGGAGGATGATCAGGCAAAGCATTAAGTAATTAGATAATCCTCTCCCAATCTTGAGGGAGATTCTCTTCTTCAATTTGCACAAAGTTAAATATTTCCTATAAGGCAGCTTGTTTGTTTTGAGCAGGAAAATATTTTTCAGAGAAGTAATATATCATATCTTGGGGACTACGCACACAACCAGGAGCAAGAGAATTAAACCATTTCTTAGCATCACCCTTTAATGAGAATGGAAACAACTTAATAATATAGTAGTAGCGATTTTTTTCCTCACGAGCAAATAGGGTGGCAATATCATTTAATTTTATAAGATGTGCCACAATAGTTTCATTTTCATAACCATGGAAAGGATCATATTCAACCAAAGTAATTAACTCAGGATCGACAGAGAATTCATAATCCTTATCAGTAACAAAGATAGGAGAAGTAGCAAACTTAGGATCATATTTCATTTTCTCCATCATAGACTTTTCTTTCAACTTACTCAGTAATTTCTTAACATCTTGTCTATCATTACAAGCAAGGATTTCTCTAGCTATCTCCCTATCCATAACATAACCATCGGGTATTTCAACTCTAGTAGGAGAGCTAGTCATAATAGGTGAATCTTAATTCTCATCAGTTTCAGCATTCTCAATTTCTTTAGCTTTAGCAAGTTGTTCATCAAGAAATTCACCTAGTGGCACAGTTTCATTAAGCAGAGTACTAGCATAATCAATAGTAGAAGTAGCATCATCAATAACTTGTGACATATGAGAATTAATAGAAGGTGCTGGTGTCACAAATTTACTCGAAATAGAAGGTGAATCAAGTGCGGTGCTAGATGGAAGTTCCTTACCTCCTCTCGTCTTAGAGGGTACGATCTTGGTTCTAGTGTCTTTCAGATTCTTCTTTGTGATTAACAGATATAATTCACAAGTAACTGAGCAAATAGAGCTATGCTCCCTGACAACGGCGCCAGAAAAAGGTCTTGATAACCCACAAGTATAGGGGATCACGACAGTCTTCGAGGGTAGTATTTCACCCAAATTTATTGATTCGACAAAGGAGGGGCCAAAGAATATTTGTAAGTATTAGCAGTTGAGTTGTCAATTCAACCACACCTGGAGAACTAAATATCTACAGCAAAGTGTTTAGTAGTACAGTAGTATGATACTTTGATAGCAGTGGTAACAATAGCAATAGTAACAGTAACAGTAGCAGTAGCAGTTTTGTGGTGAATGTAACAGCAGCAGCAACCACTGGTACAACGAGCTGCTATACAAACGGTTTTTAACCCCTTTCCGCGACGGCATTTTAAACCGTCACCTTGCCAGCATGGGCTGTGACGCCCCCGGCTCAATTGTGCACTAATCATACACGCAAATGCACACGATCAAGCCTAAGGACTCATGGGAAGATATCACAACACAACTCTAAAACTTAAATAAAGTCATACAAGCTTTATATTACAAGCCAGGGTCCTCGAGGACTCGAATACATAAGCTTGCGTACAAGCGTCAGCGGAAGCATCAGATATCTGAGTACAGATATAAAAGAAAACGCAAAAAGGCCCTTAGAAGGCGGGCCAAAAGAAAACACTACGATCGAAAGGCGCAGGCCTCCTGCCTGGGACCCTCCGACCCTACTCCTGGTCGACGGCAAGTTCGAAGCAGTAACCACCCTCGGGGTAGTAGTAGTAGCAATCATCGACGGGGCAGCTTTCTCAGGGGCTCCGTCATCTGGCCGCGTTAAACTGATATGGGGAGAAAAGGAAAGCAAAGCAACCATGAGTACTTCGAAGTACTCAGCAAGCAAGGATCTACACTACATATGCAACATTATCAAAGGAAGGTTGTATATGTGGACTGGGCTGCAGAAATGGCAGAATAGAGAGAAGGCCTAGTCCTATCAAAGACTAGCATCTTCAGTGGTCTTGCAGCAATAGAAGAGAGTAGAACAGTACAATATAATGTAGCAGTAATGATATCAACGTCACCCTGAGATCCTTTCTCGACTCCCTGCGAGAAAGCAATCCCAGAGCCATACAGTCATCAACCTCGTCCAGAAATCCCTTCTCGACTCCCTGCGAGAAGCAATCCCAGAGCCATAGTATCCAATTTAGTTGTATCGATCGGGATACAACTCCGAGTGTCCGTTACCGAGGATCCGGCTATGCATAGTTTAGTTCTTCCCTGCAGGGGTGCACCAACTTACCCACCATGCTCGATTAACTCCGGCCGGACACACCTTTCTGGGTCATGCCCGACCTCGGCCAAACGACACACCGCAACCCTACCTAGAGCTCAGCAGAGAGGTTCCCGTCGGTCTACATCCTAAGCGCTCAGAGGTCTTGGGCCATCGCCCTATGCACTCCGAGTCATTGCGTGCAGGGGGAAGCCAGGCACCATGGGGGCGCCGGTCTGTCCCAGCCGCAATGCTGAACTGGATGTCTGACAGAGCTTTCGGCTGATGCATACGATGCAGAGTACCCATATTTATTCCCGCGTGATGGTTAGTGCTATCGGGCCAGAGGCCCACTCGAATCAAATATCCAAATCGTTAGTACCTTGGGGGTTGCGGTAACGAGCAGAGACTCACGAAAGATGTGACCCCGTCGCCCCGTCTCGAGGACTTGCGGCAAGGGTCAAGAATGCCCGGCCACGCCTCGTATTCACCACTCGGGCACCATCCAGGCAACCCATCTTCACATCACACGCGGGTACCCCTCAGGGTCGACCCGCCTTTCCATGTAACAATAGTACAGTCCAAGTATCCGTGTGTCCATAACATTAGGGGAATCCGAGGTATCACCCTCATTGGATTCCTACTCGATGTATCCGTCAAGGTGAACTCGGAGGAATCACCCTCGATGGGTTCACACTTGATGTGTTGCACGACAGCGTCATTATCGGAAGTGGGGAAGGAGGAATCACCCTCGATGACCATGACCGAATAGCTACTCTACAGAGTTAGCATCAGAAGTGCTACACGAGGTTTCACCCTCGGCACTCGATAGTAACGCTGCAGTGTCGTTACAACCAAGGGGGGTGATGTGCGGTGCCGGGGCCTGGTCTTCAATCCCGTCGATCGGGTCTTCTGATAATCCAGCGGGGCAGTCGGGACAAGTGGGGTCACTGATAGGTCTCTACCCAGCCTATACTAGACAGTTTAGGATAAGCAGGTAAGGTTTCAATAGCAGGTTACAATAAACAAGCTATGCATCAGAATAGGTAAAGCAGTAGCAGCAGCAATTCTAATGCAAGCATGAGAGAGAAAGAATAGGCGATATCGGTATGCTCAAAAGGGGGGTGCTTTCCTGGTTGCTCGGCGGCAAAGGCAAGGTCGTCAGAGGCGTAGTCGATCTCCGGAGCTGTGCCGGTCTTGGAGGCTACGTCGGTACCAGGCTCTATCGAGAGAGAAGGGGGGGGGAAGAAACGATAAATATAATGCGAACAAATGCAGCACAGTGCATGACAAGATAATATACAGTGCCAGAGGTGATCTAACGCAGTGCCGGGTAATACTAGCGAAGGGGATAACATCCGGGAAAGTGTTCCCGATGTTTGGCATTTTCGGACAGAGGGAACGGAGGGGAACGGTTGCATGTTCGCTATGTTACGGACAGTGGCGGACGAATGGACTGCGTATCCGAATTCACCTCGTCGTTCTGAGCAACTTTCATGTACAAAGTTTTTCAATCTGAGCTACGGTTTATTTTATATTAAATCCTGAAGTTTTATTAATCATTTTGAATTATTTAATTAATTAAATCAGAATTATCCGAAACAGTGTATGCTGACATCATCATGACGTCAGCAGTCTGTTAAGATTAATTAGGGTTTAATTAGACTAATTATAGATTAATTAGACTAACTATTTTATTAGTTTTAACTAAACAAAATTAATTAAGTTAATTAATTAATTAATTAATCATTTTTTTAATTGTTTTTCTTTTTAATCTTTTTTTTCTTTTTTTCTAGGGCGTGGACCCATATGGCGGTGGCACAAGGGCCAGCCGGGACGGGTTATGGGCGCAGGCGCCCGCCCGAATGGCCTCGGGCGAGGCCGTGGCCGGCGATGGCGAGAGGCCAGTGCGTCGGGGGGGGCTAGCAGGGGGGCGATGAGTGGTGCTAGCAGGGCGAGCGGGCGTGACCAAGGTTGCCCCGGGCGCGGCCGCCGAGCAGGGCCGCGTCCGCGGGAGCGTGCGGCGAGCGCGGACGAAGGCGGCATGACCTGGCGAGGCGCGGGCGACGGGGTGCGCGAGCACGCTTGGCTGGCCGCAGAGCAGGGGCAGACGGCGCGGACGCGGCGCAGGCAGGCGGTGGCCGCGGCAGAGGGCGGAGCAGGCGGCGTGCGAGCAGGGGCGTTCCGGGCGACTGTGAGGGGGTGCGGGCGTGGCGCGGTGAGCACGCAACGGACGCGGCCGGAGCGCGTCAACCGCGGGCGAGATCGGCGGGGACCGCGGCGACCCGAGGGAGAGAAAGGGAAAACAGGCGGCGTGCTCACGGGCGTTTGCAGGGATACGGGGGCGGCGAGGCTCGACGGAGTCCGGTGGTGGAGCCGGTCAGAGAAGGAGAGGCAGGGGCGGGGCGGTACGGCGAGGCAGGGCGGCTCCGGGGCACGGTGCGACGGCGGCGGGGCCGGGTGACGGGCGGCGTCGGGGACCGAGGGCGACGGGGTCGGGGCAGCGGCGGCAACGAGCGGTGAGCGACGAGGCCCGGGGGCACCGGTTGCGTGCCCCCACTTTTGGGTTCACATGTTCTAGGGGAAAAGCATAGGTTCAACCCATTGGGGCATCTTAGGAACGTATACCACGTACTACAGGTAAATAACTCAAGCTCGAGAGCATGCAAGGTTGGCAAAGCAGAGATACAATTACCAAAGGCAATATGTATCAGGGGAAAACTCACAAGACTTTGGATTTTAGGACACTGTCGGATGATAACTCAACAAAGGATCTGACGGTCCATTACGGAGCTGACGTGAGCATAGGCACACAACCAGAAGAAGAATCAATTTAAAGGCATATTTAAAGCTCAAATGCAAAGGAGTTGTTATTTCCAAAGCAAGGGTCAGAAGCAATCACTCTGATTAAGGATGGTTAATTGAATAGACTTAGGGGTACAAGCGACGGCGAATAGATTGGTCAAGAATCCGCTCATGTTCGGGACGACGTTTGAGCCGGAAAGAAAATTTCTAAGGATTAAGTGATGATTGCGAGTTATTCGCACACACATAGAATCCATAGGACAGTCGCAAAGGATTTTAGTAAATATTGCTAGACATGGGGAATTAACCAAGTGCAAGCAGGCAAGGAAAATCAAGAGCAATAGGCTGCACAGGATTTTCGGAGATCAGATAGCATTGCGAAGTATTTTGGAAAGCATATGAACACTGGGGATGAACGAATCCCTGATAAGTGTGAAGAATTACGCATGGCAAAAAGAAGCCGCAAGCAGAAGGCACAAGGATTCTTGGAACAACGGAGAGTACTAGGGGTACTTGTAACAACAGGAGCAACTGGGAGGAAGGTACAAGCGCAAGGATGTTTTTTACAGGGATTATCGGTGGTCAGGAACTGCAATGCAGTGGGCACAGGGTCTCGGGAAACATCAAGGAGTATCTTCGAAGTCTTCTGAAGAAGCAGGCAACCATCCGGTATGAAGGGGCTCTCCGGGGAAAGTCGTTACGAGAACCTAATGTAGTTAGTAAATTCATTTAACCTAAATAAGAGATATCAGAGCCCAGAGTATAGACGAGGAGTAAAGATCCTAATACCACCCATGGCAACGTGGGCCCGTAAGCCACACAGCCATGTTAGTAAACAGTTTTTTGAAAGACTAGACTCAACTTCGGCCAAGGAATGGAGGGGTTCCTACAGGCAGTCGGCTCTGATACCAACTTGTGACGCCCCCGGCTCAATCGTGCAATAATCATACACGCAAATGCACACGATCACCCTAGACTCATGGAAGATATCACAACACAACTCTAAACTTAAATAAAGTCTACAAGCTTAATATTACAAGCCAGGGGCCTCGAGGACTCGAATACATAAGCTTGCGTACAAGCGTCAGCGGAAGCATCAGATATCTGAGTACAGATATAAAGAAACGCAAAAAGGCCCTTAGAAGGCGGGCCAAAAGAAAACACTACATCGAAGGCGCAGGCCTCCTGCCTGGACCCTCCGACCCTACTCCTGGTCGACGGCAAGTTCGAAGCAGTAACCACCCTCGGGTAGTAGTAGTAGCATCATCGACGGGGCAAGCTTTCTCAGGGGCTCCGTCATCTGGCCGCGTTAAACTGATATGGGAGAAAAGGAAAGCAAAGCCACGTGAGTACTTCGAAGTACTCAGCAAGCAAGGATCTACACTACATATGCAACATTATCAAAGGAGGTTGTATATGTGGACTGGGCTGCAGAAATGGCAAATAGAGAGAAGGCCTAGTCCTATCGAAGCTACACTTCAGTGGTCTTGCAGCAATAGAAGAGAGTAGAACAGTACAATATAATGTAGCAGTAATGATATCAACGTCACCCTGAGATCCTTTCTCGACTCCCTGCGAGAAAGCAATCCCAGAGCCATACAGTCATCAACCTCGTCCAGAAATCCCTTCTCGACTCCCTGCAGAAGCAATCCCAGAGCCATAGTATCCAATTTAGTTGTATCGATCGGGATACAACTCCGAGTGTCCGTTACCGAGGATCCGGCTATGCATAGTTTAGTTCTTCTCCTGCAGGGGTGCACCAACTTACCCACCATGCTCGATTAACCCGGCCGGACCCCCGGGGTTGTTTTTGCTTTTCTCTTTTACTTTGTTTTATTTCTTTCTTTTTTTTGTCTTTCTCTTTTTATTTATTTTACCTTTTGCTGTTTTATTTTATTTCTTTAATAGTTTACTATTTTACAATAGGTAACCCACTCCAAAAACAGAGTTGTAAATCCAACTAGTGCCACAAAAAGTTTTATCCCTGAACAAAATAGTTTGGTATTTTATAAAATTCAAAAGGCATTTATTTAATTATTTTACCTGCTGTTCTAGTTATTTTAGAACCTTTAACTACTTTATAAAAGTGTGATTTCTCCACCAATATTTATTATGAATTATTTGTCACATTTGGAACATTTTAGTTTAAATATTTGAAAACTTTTATTGTTTGACTTAAATTCAAATTTGGATTTGAATCGGTTTTGAACTAACACGAGATTAACAACAGTAACCGAGGTGATGTGGCATCATTAACGTGGGATTACTGTAGCCTAACTACCGGGGTGTTACAAATCTCCTCCACTACAAGAAATCTCGTCCCGAGATTTTAAGAGGTAGAGTAAGGGGGAAAGTTCTGGTTACGAAATTCTAACGGATCTTCTCGATCTTGGTCGCTCTTCTCGAAGAGGTCGATCCATTACGTTGATGTCTTCATTTCTCTGCTTCAGGTCATCATGATGAAGTCGTCATCCTTTCTTCGGGAACTCCATCGTACTTACGAATAGGTAAGGGGTAGCTCGACAACGCTAGAATGCTTATAAGGGGTAATCATCTGGGGGTTATCCCATGAATGAACACCTGAGTATCTCTCGAGTTGAACAATTAAAACACATCGAGAGCAGGTAAGAAGGTACAATAAGAAGTTCCAAGCGGATAGGCAATCGCTCATTGCCTGAAACGGAATGTGAGAGCAGTTCAAAGCAATGGGAATAAGTAATGTGGCTGATACCAGAATTTATCACTAGGAAGGTGGCTCGTGAATTACATACGAAGCCAAGCGTGAGAGATAACTTTGGAAACAAGGATGTACAGGAGAGTCAGGTTTCGATCCTGTGGAATTGTGGGTTATGGGCCCACCATGGGGATTAAAAGTAGAAATGGCGCTGACATCTTGCATGGTCACGATAGCAGGGCAGGTCAGATCATAGCCTGCCAGTTATATTGGCAACAACGTTGGTACCAAGGGCGAGGGACGAAGAGAACCATTTTCCTGCTCGTTGAAACGAGCGGACCAATAGGCAAAGTTCTCGTCCATCGGTGGTTACCGAAATGTTATCAACAATAGTAACAGGGTCTTACTGACAGAGTTGTACACCGAGGTGTTTACATAAGCAGTGAATTATTGCTGCTTAGATCATATAGATCACAAGAAAGGTTAAACAAAACAATGGAAGAAAAATGAGACTATACCCGAGTATTGGGTATACCTCCTTCCCAAGAGCTAGCAGAGAGGGATAATCTTGGCAGGATTGCAAATAGATAACCATCTAGGAAAAAGGGCGAGGAAAACTCATGATGTTACCCATACAACAGTGTTTGGATAATTGATCGAAAAAAACATTTGGCAATCTGCTTCCAATGTTCATGTTGGTGTTCGGAATACCATAGTCATGCTTCGAGGCAGCAATGATATGGTGTTTCAAGTAAGGGTTGGATCTGAAGATCACAAGAGGTATGAAGGAACAATTTCAAGAATAACAAGGAACTCAACGTATAACCAAAACATAACCAAGTCTGAGTTGGCAGAAAGTCAAGGATGTTATCGATGATAACACAAATCATCAAGGATTAAGGATGGTATTTCTAACCATGAATTTATTTCACAACTTTAGGGAAGTCAAAAGGTTGACGATGATGGTGAAACATTTTGTCAAGGGGCTTGATGAGACGTAATCGATCAGCGACGACATCAAGAAAATGGACTGATGAAGCGAAAAGGTTATTGGAACCATGGATGTGACACAAGCTCGAAATCAAGCTTGTTGTTCGAGGTGAAATGATAAGATGAGGAAGATCGACGTAAGCTTAGCTCATCGTCGGAAGTTGCTCTGGACATAAGGACCAGGTAGCATAATCAAAGTCGATACGATAAAGATTTAGCCGATCAGGCTAGGAATGATGTGATGGGGTATTATACTTTCCAGTAACAAGTGCTAGGGGTAATACCGGAAGGTAAATCGGAGTAGAGGTTGGATGGGTGAAATGATGTGCAGAGGACAAGTATATATATTTTTTTAACTTATCCGGGAAATGGAATCAAGGAGGAAATATGGTCGGAACCACGATTGCAAGGGATCAACTCATAGAGACAAGATGAACTTGTACCAAGGAAATAATTATTTTTACGAGCAGCTTCCATGATAAGTTCTACATCGGATCCATGGGCATGAACACAAAGGTTCAAGGTCGACTCCCATGTCTTCAATGCATAACCTTTCATTCACTTCTCGCTTTCGAAGAAATTGTAGGGTTAAGAATTTATCTGAGGAAACGCCAGTAGAGTATAACCCGCATAACTTTTGGGTTCACATGTTCTAGGGGAAAAGCATAGGTTCAACCCATTGGGGCATCTTAGGAACGTATACCACGTACTACAGGAGTAAATAACTCAAGCTCGAGAGCATAGCAAGGTTGGCAAAGCAGAGAATACAATTTACCAAAGGCAATATGTATCAGGGGAAAACTCACAAGACTTTGGATGTTAAGGACACTGTCGGATGATAACTCAACAAAGGATCTGACGGTCCATTACGGAGCTGACGTGAGCATAGGCACACAACCAGAAGAAGAATCAATTTAAAGGCATTAATTTAAAGCTCAAATGCAAAGGAGTTATGATTTCCAAAGCAAGGGATCAGAAGCAATCACTCTGATTAAGGATGGTTAATTGAATAGACTTAGGGGTACAAGCGACGGCGAATAGATTGGTCAAGAATCCAGCTCATGTTCGGGACGACGTTTGAGCCGGAAAGAAAATTTCTAAGGATTAAGTGATGATTGCGAGTATTCGCACACACATAGAATCCATAGGACAGTCGCAAAGGATTTTAGTAAATATTGCTAGACATGGGGAATTAACCATAGTGCAAGCAGGCAAGGAAAATCAAGAGCAATAGGCTGCACAGGATTTTCGGGAGATCAGATAGCATTGCGAAGTATTTTGGAAAGCATATGAACAACTGGGGATGAACGAATCCCTGATAAGTGTGAAGAATTATCCGCAGTGCAAAAAGAAGCCGCAAAGCAGAAGGCACAAAGGATTCTTGGAACAACGGAGAGTACTAGGGGTATCTTGTAACAACAGGAGCAACTGGGGATGAAGGTACAAGCGGCAAGGATGTTATTTACAGGGATTATCGGTGGTCAGGAACTGCAATGCAGTGGGCACAGGGTCTCGGGAAACATCAAGGAGTATCTTCGAAGTCTTCTGAAGAAGCAGGCAACCATCCGGTATGAAGGGGCTCTCCGGGGAAAGTCGTTACGAGAACCTAATGTAGTTAGTAAATTCATTTAACCTAAATAGAAGAGATATCAGAGTCCCAGAGTATAGACGAGGAGTAAAAGATCCTAATACCACCCAATTGGCAACGTGGGCCCGTAAGCCACACAGCCATGTTAGTAAAACAGTTTTTTGAAAGACTAGACTCAACTTCGGCCAAGGAGATGGAAAGGGGGTTCCTACAGGCAGTCGGCTCTGATACCAACTTGTGACGCCCCCGGCTCAATCGTGCAATAATCATACACGCAAATGCACACGATCAACCCTAAGGACTCATGGGAAGATATCACAACACAACTCTAAAACTTAAATAAAGTCATACAAGCTTTATATTACAAGCCAGGGGCCTCGAGGACTCGAATACATAAGCTTGCGTACAAGCGTCAGCGGAAGCATCAGATATCTGAGTACAGATATAAAAGAAAACGCAAAAAGGCCCTTAGAAGGCGGGCCAAAAGAAAACACTACGATCGAAAGGCGCAGGCCTCCTGCCTGGGACCCTCCGACCCTACTCCTGGTCGACGGCAAGTTCGAAGCAGTAACCACCCTCGGGGTAGTAGTAGTAGCAATCATCGACGGGGCAGCTTTCTCAGGGGCTCCGTCATCTGGCCGCGTTAAACTGATATGGGGAGAAAAGGAAAGCAAAGCAACCGTGAGTACTTCGAAGTACTCAGCAAGCAAGGATCTACACTACATATGCAACATTATCAAAGGAAGGTTGTATATGTGGACTGGGCTGCAGAAATGGCAGAATAGAGAGAAGGCCTAGTCCTATCGAAGACTAGCATCTTCAGTGGTCTTGCAGCAATAGAAGAGAGTAGAACAGTACAATATAATGTAGCAGTAATGATATCAACGTCACCCTGAGATCCTTTCTCGACTCCCTGCGAGAAAGCAATCCCAGAGCCATACAGTCATCAACCTCGTCCAGAAATCCCTTCTCGACTCCCTGCGAGAAGCAATCCCAGAGCCATAGTATCCAATTTAGTTGTATCGATCGGGATACAACTCCGAGTGTCCGTTACCGAGGATCCGGCTATGCATAGTTTAGTTCTTCCCTGCAGGGGTGCACCAACTTACCCACCATGCTCGATTAACTCCGGCCGGACACACCTTTCTGGGTCATGCCCGACCTCGGCCAAACGACACACCGCAACCCTACCTAGAGCTCAGCAGAGAGGTTCCCGTCGGTCTACATCCTAAGCGCTCAGAGGTCTTGGGCCATCGCCCTATGCACTCCGAGTCATTGCGTGCAGGGGGAAGCCAGGCACCATGGGGGCGCCGGTCTGTCCCAGCCGCAATGCTGAACTGGATGTCTGACAGAGCTTTCGGCTGATGCATACGATGCAGAGTACCCATATTTATTCTCGTGTGATGGTTAGTGCTATCGGGCCAAAGGCCCACTCGAATCAAATATCCAAATCGTTAGTACCTTGGGGGTTGCGGTAACGAGCAGAGACTCACGAAAGATGTGACCCCGTCGCCCCGTCTCGAGGACTTGCAGCAAGGGTCAAGAATGACCGGCCACGCCTCGTATTCACCACTCGGGCACCATCCAGGCAACCCGTCTTCACATCACACGCGGGTACCCCTCAGGGTCAACCCGCCTTTCCAAGTAACAATAGTACAGTCCAAGTATCCGTGTGTCCATAACATCAGGGGAATCCGAGGTATCACCCTCGTTGGATTCCTACTCGATGTATCCGTCAAGGTGAACTCGGAGGAATCACCCTCGATGGGTTCACACTTGATGTGTTGCACGACAGCGTCGTTATCGGAAGTGGGGAAGGAGGAATCACCCTCGATGACCACGACCGAATAGCTACTCTACAGAGTTAGCATCAAAAGTGCTACACGAGGTTTCACCCTCGGCACTCGATAGTAACGCTGCAGTGTCGTTACAACTAAGGGGGGTGATGTGCGGTGCCGGGGCCTGGTCTTCAATCCCGTTGATCGGGTCTTCTGATAATCCAGCGGGGCAGTCGGGACAAGTGGGGTCACTGATAGGTCTCTACCCAGCCTATACTAGACAGTTTAGTATAAGCATGTAAGGTTTCAATAGCAGGTTACAATAAACAGGCTATGCATCAGAATAGGTAAAGCAGTAGCAGCAGCAATTCTAATGCAAGCATGAGAGAGAAAGAATAGGCAATATCGGTATGCTCAAAAGGGGGGTGCTTTCCTGGTTGCTCGGCGGCAAAGGCAAGGTCGTCAGAGGCGTAGTCAATCTCCGGAGCTGTGCCGGTCTTGGAGGCTACGTCGGTACCAGGCTCTATCGAGAGAGAAGGGGGGGAAGAAACGTTAATATAATGCGAACAAATGCAGCATAGTGCATGACAAGATAATATACAGTGCGAGAGGTGATCTAACGCAGTGCCGGGTAATACTAGCGAAGGGGATAACATCCGGGAAAGTGTTCCCGGTGTTTGGCATTTTCGGACAGAGGGAACGGAGGGGAACGGTTGCATGTTTGCTATGTTACGGACGTGCGGCGGACGAATGGACTGCGTATCCGAATTCATCTCGTTGTTCTGAGCAACTTTCATGTACAAAGTTTTTCAATCTGAGCTACGGTTTATTTTATATTAAATCCTGAAGTTTTATTAATCATTTTGAATTATTTAATTAATTAAATCAGAATTATCCGAAACAGTGTATGCTGACGTCAGCAGTCTGTTAAGATTAATTAGGGTTTAATTAGACTAATTATAGATTAATTAGACTAACTATTTAATTAGTTTTAACTAAACGTAATTAATAAAGTTAATTAATTAATCATTTTTTTAATTTTTTTCTGTTTAATATTTTTTTTTCTGGGGCGTGGACCCATATGGCGGTGGCACAGGGGCCAGCCGGGGCGGGTTATGGGCGCGGGCGCCCGCCCGAATGGCCTCGGGCAAGGCCGTGGCCGGCGATGGCGAGAGGCCAGTGCGTCGGGGGGGGGGGGCTAGCAGGGTGGGGGCGACGACGGTGCTATCAGGGCGAGCGGTGCGCGGCCAGGGCTGCCCCGGGCGCTCCATGGCTGCCCGGTCGCGCCGCCGTCAGCGACCGCTCCTCGGGAGCTTGGCTTCAGCTCGCGACGAATTGCTGCTTACCTGCTAGGCTGCTGTGGCTGCCGGTGTCGCTTGAGATCTTTGGCTTTGCCCACGCATGCGGCTCGCTGCGACCTGCTTCTCAGGCAGGCGTGGCCGCGGCAGAGGGCGGGGCAGGCGGCGTGCGAGCAGGGGCGTTCCGGGCGACTGTGAGGGGGTGCGGGCGTGGCGCGATAAGCGTGCAACGGACGCGGCCGGAGCGCGTCAACCGCGGGCGAGATCGGCGGGGACCGCGGCGACCCGGGGGAGAGAAGGGGAAAACAGGCGGCGTGCTCACGGGCGTTTGCAGGGGAACGGGGGCGGTGAGGCTCGACGGAGTCCGGTGGTGGAGCCGATCGGAGAAGGAGAGGCGGGGGCGGGGCAGTACGGCGCGGCAGGGCGGCTCCGGGGCGAGGTGCGACGGCGGCGGGGCCGGGTGACGGGCGGCGTCGGGGACCGAGGGCGACGGGGTCGGGGCAGCGGCGGCAACGAGCGTTGAGCGACGAGGCGCCGGGGGCACCGATTGCCTGCCCCCGATCCAGATCGGGGGAGAAAGCAGAGGGGGAAGTGGGGGCGAGTGGGGGGGAGTGGGATAGGTGGGCTAGGGTTTGCGGGTGGTGGTGGTGGGGGGGGGGGGGGGTACGGAGAGGTGGGCTGGCCGGGGTGGGCTAGCTAGTTGGCTAGCTGGGCCGGGGGGTTGTTTTTGCTTTTCTCTTTTACTTTGTTTTATTTCTTTTTTTGTCTTTATCTTTTTATTTAGTTTACCTTTTACTATTTTATTTTATTTCTTTAATAGTTTACAATTTTACAATAGGTAAAACCCACTCCAAAAACAGAGTTTTAAATCCAACTAGTGCCACAAAAAGTTTTACTCCTGAACAAAATAGTTTGGTATTTTATAAAATTCAAAAGGCATTTATTTAATTATTTTACCTGCTATATTAATTATTTTAGAGCCTTTAACTACTTTATAAAAGTGTGATTTCTCCACCAATATTTATTATGAATTATTTGTCACTTTAGAACATTTTAGTTTAAATATTTGAAAACTTTTATTGTTTGACTTAAATTCAAATTTGGATTTGAATCGGTTTTGAACTAACGCGAGATTAACAACAGTAACCGAGGAGATGTGGCATCATTAACGTGGGATTACTGTAGCCTAACTACCGGGGTGTTACATGGGCGATAGGGGGGTCCTTCCCACATGACCGAGAAACCGCCAGGGATAGGCCCTCCAGTCACACACGCTGGGCAAAATGAGCTCGTCTGTGATCAGGCTAGCCAGTGCATACAATTATACAGACCCAACCATTTCCATTCTTAAGTACATCCCACACAGTGAATCCCAGAGAAACGTTTCCCTTCATAGGTACATCCCACACAGTCAATCCAAGGAATAGGTTTCTGTTCGTATGTACATCCCACGCAGTCAATCTAAGAAGAACGTTTCCATTCATATGCACATCCCACACAGTGAATCCTACACAAATGTTTCCGTTCCTATATATATCCCACAGTTTTCTGTATAGCCTCGTGTGTGATAGGTGTAATGATCACACACGCTCTGCCTCTATTAACTATTTACTTTATTGACATATATCACACACGATTCGATGAAGAAAACTGTATGGCATTGGGCTATCCATCACACACGCTTTTGCTGATAGAACCGTTTGTAAAAGTTCCATGACCCATTTAGCAGGTTTATTTGTTTACAATTAATAATTATAGTATTACGCTCACATTTCATATCGAACAACTGTTTGCCAATTTCATATCAGGCACTTAAATATATTCTAACATCATAGTATGATAGCTACATGAAAACAACACAATACATCATATAGCTAGTTCACCTTCATAACCACAATATTAGAACAATATATTCATTTCCCTAATCGACTCATGCATGATCAGCCATGTTCATCTTCTCCACCTCTACTTTCAGTTTAGTAAGAACCTGTTTTGCACTGACCAACTGGGAAAGTGCCTCCTCCTTCACCAACACCATCTTAGCAAAGTCTAATTTAAAAATCTGAGTTCATTCTCCATCTTCCTCTTTTCTCCTGCATCTTGAAACATTCTTCAGCGTTGACAACACTTTCTCTAAGCCTATCTCTGTTCTCTTCCTCATACATGCTCCAGAGCTTTGCTAGGCACATCTTCAAAGACTGTGGTCACTCTTGATCAACCCACTCCAGGTAAGAACACTTCCATTCATCCTATAATATTTAAAACTAAATCAGTAATAATTGTAGGGAAAATGGGTTTCTAGCAACATAGAAAATCACCACATACATATTTTGAAAAACTAAAGAAACACATTAATTATGACATATCTTCTCAAAAAGATCAATGTGCAAATGAATTAATTGCTATTGAGACAACAATTAAATTCAGAAACATCACAAGCTATAATTAATTACAACAACACAACAAGTTCTTAGTCATGTATAATAAATAACAAATTGAACATTTTATGAGGAAGCTAAATGTAATTGAAACAGCATAGCGACAGTGTTTGGATGACATCAAATTAATACTAACAGGTGTGTACATGCACAAATTTTGTAACATAGAACTAATAGCACTAAGGCCGTCCACTATGTATGCCAAAATTGGTGTCAAAACAACTGTTGCTACATTAGCACCGGTGCCCTGCACTGCCGAGCCGATGCCGGAGGAAAAATTCAGGGAACCGGACTCCGGAGCACCTAGTTGCTCCGATGCCCAGTTCCTTCGTGCCATAAAGTTTTAGTATTTTACTACTTGGTTACTTGGATGTGTGGAGCAAATTGGCTGCACAGGCTGCTGGAGCGGTGCCAAATAATTTTCCCTACGGCACCGCTGATGAGATGGCAACATTTTTATATACTAGGTAGAAACTGTGACAATGTCTTAATCACATCCAGAATAACATAGCATAGTGATAGTGTTTGAATCACATCTAACAAATGATTTGTAACAACGAAAGTGGGGCTAACCTTCTCTGCACATGCCAGAAACTTCGTCCCACTATCCACAAATTCAAATGCAACTAACTTCACGCATGGAGATTGATGGTGACAATGAGCAGGCAGATCTTCAGGCACCCCGCTCCATTCATCGCAAGTGATGGTCCTAGGGAGCTACAAGAGGAAGAAATGACTCAAATCGGCTGCCAGGTTAAAATCCTTAATTCCAAATCATAACCCGAGAGAGAGGAGAGAGGCATACCCGGGTGGTGAAAGAGTCGTCATTGGAGGAGGAACCGCTGGAGAGGTCATTATAGAAGACCACGGTGACCGTGGCCGTCGGATGTGAGACGGCGAGAGCGCGGAAGCAAGCAAGGAAGTGGCTATATCTTGGGAAGGAAGGAAGGACGAAACAAGGGAAATGTGACTTGTGGTCAGGGAGAAAAGGGGGTGGGGAGGGGGGAAGAGTTAGATATTTGGGCGCTAGGCCAAAAATTTCGAAAGGTGGAGGGAAACTTTGCGCGCGGTGCTGCCGAACACCATTCACATTGAACAAACGTGTGCATCGCAAACGATTCTTGTGCTTTGTGCGCATGCAATGAGTTTGATCATTCAAATTTTGGTGGAAATTTCCCTGGGTACTGTTCTCATCCATGTCATTGCATAATTTAACATCGCGTGCTAATTTGGGTACACAAAAGAGCCTACAGCACACAAACCACTGATACGTCCATTTTGCATCATGTTTTCTTACTGTTATTATAGTGTTTTCATTCAATATAACACTTTGTGGAGTAATCCTAATGCCTTTTCTCTCATAATATGCAAGGTTTACACAAGGAGGCAGAATGCCGGTAGCTGGAATTCTGGACCTGAAAAACCTACGTCAGAGATTCCTATTCTGCACATCTCCAAAGGAGCTGAAATTTTACGGAGATTTATTTTAGAATATATAAAACATATTGGAGAAAAGAAATACCAAAGGGGGCCACCCAGGTGCCCACTAGGCACCAGGGCGCGCTTACCCCCCTAGCGCACCCTGGTGAGTAGTGGGTCCCCTGGCCATCCTCCGGTGCCCATCTTCTGGTTTATAAGGTCATTTGACCTAAAAAAAATAAAAAAGGACTTTCAAGACGAAACATCACCGTCTCGAGGCGGAACTTGGGTAGGAGCACTTTTGCTCTCCGACGGAGTGATTCCGCTGGGGATACTTCCTTCCGGGAGGGGGAAATCGAAGCTATCGTCATCACCAACAACCCTCTAATTATGGGAGGGACAATCTTCATCAACATCTTCAATAGCACCATCTCATCTCAAAACCCTAGTTCATCTCTTGTGTTCAATCTTTGTATCAAAACCTCAGATTGGTACCTGTGGGTGACTAGTAGTGTTGATTACATCTCGTAGTTGATGCTAGATGGTTTATTTGGTGGAAGATTATATGTCCAGATTCATTATGCAATTCATTACCCCTCTGATCTTGAGCATGAATATGTTTTGTGAGTAGTTACTTTTGTTCTTTAGGACATGGGAGAAGTCATGTCATAAGTAATCATGTGAATTTGATATTCGTTTGATATTTTGATGGTATGTATGTTGTGATTCCCTTAGTGGTGTTATGTGAACGTCGACTACATGACACTTCACCATCTTTGGGCCTAAGGGAATGCATTGTGGAGTAGTTACTAGATGATGGGTTGCTAGAGTGATAGAAGCTTAAACCCTAGTTTATGCGCTATTCCGTAAGGGGCTGATTTGGATCCATATGTTTAATGCTATGGTTAGATGTTATCTTAATTCTTCTTTCGTAGTTACGGATGCTTGCGAGAGGAGTTAATCATAAGTGGGACGTTTGTTCAAGTAAGAACTGCACCCAAGCACCGGTCGATCCACATATCATATTATCAAAGTAGCGAACACGAATGAAACAAACATGATGAAAGTGACTAGATGAAATTCCCGTGTGTCCTCAAGAACGCTTTGCTTATTATAAGAGACTGTTCCGGCCTGTCCTTTGCCACAAAAAGGATTGGGATACCTTGCTGCACTTTTTTTACCATTACTATTACTTGCTTGTTACAAATTATCTTGCTATCAAACTATCTGTTACCGACAATTTCAGTGCTTGCAGAAAATACCTTGCTAAAAACAGCTTGTCATTTCCTTCTGCTCCTCGTTGGGTTCGACACTCTTACTTATCAAAAGGACTACGATTGATCCCCTATACTTGTGGGTCATCAAGACTCTTTCTGGTGCTGTTTCCGGGGAGTGAAGCGCCTCTGGTAAGTGGAATTTGGTAAGGAAAGATTTATATTACGTGCTGAAATTTACTGTCACTTGTTACTATGGAAAACAATCCTTTGAGGGGTTTGTTTGGGGTATCTTCACCTCGACCAGAAGCACAAAGAGTTGCTCCTTAACCCACTGCACGTATTGAAAATATTGGTTATTAGATTCCTTCAGGTATGATAGAGAAACTGCTAGCTAATCCTTATGCAGGAGATGGAACACTACATCCTGATATGCACCTAATCTATGTGGATAAAGTTTGTGGATTATTTAAGCTTGCAGGTTTACCCGGAGATGAATTTAAGAAGAAGGTTTTCCCTTTATCTTCGGGGGAAAAGCATTGACATGCTATAGGCTATGTGATGATATTGGAGCTTGGGATTGGAATCGGTTGAAATTGGAATCTTATCAAAAGTTTTATCCTATGCATCTGCTAGTTCATCGTGATCGGAATTATATATATAATTTTTGGCCTCGTGAAGGAGAAAGTATTGCTCAAGCTTGGGGGAGGCTTAAGTACATGATGTATACATGCCCCAATCATGAGCTCTCAAGGGAAATTATCTTACATAATTTTTATGCTCGGCTTTCTCATGATAATCAAACCATGCACGATTCTTCTTCGACTGGCTCTTTATGAAGAAAACTATTGAATTTAGGTGGGACATTCTTGAAAGAATTAAATGCAACTCTGAAGATTGGGAACTCGACAAAGGTAATGAGGTATAACACTTAAGTTCGATTGTGTTAAATCTTTTATGGATACCGATGCTTTTCAAAAGTTTAGCACTAAATATGGACTTGACTCTGAGATAGTAGCCTCTTTTTGTGAATCATTTGCTACCCATGTTGATCTCCCTATGGAGAAGTGGTTTAAATATCATCCCCCTATTAAAGAAAAGATTGAAGAGCCTGTTATAGTAAAAGATGAAATTATCATTTGTTGATCCAGTTGTGCCTACTGCTTATATTGAAAAACCACCTTTCCCTGTTAGGATAAATGAACATTCTAAGGTGTCAACCGTGGTTAACAAAAATAATATTAGAGCACCTAGACCTTTTGAACAAATTAAAATAGAACCTAGTATTGCTATGATTAAATATCTCTTGGTTGATAATATCGATGGGCATGTTATTTATTTCTGTGATGAAGCTGCTAGAATTGCCAAACCCGATAATAGAGATAAAAATAAGCCTGTTGTCTCACTTAAAATAGGAGATCATTGTTATCATGGCTTATGTGATATGGGTGCTAGTGTTAGTGCTATTCCTTTCACTTTATACCAAGAAATTATGAATGAAATTGCACCCGTTGAAATAGAAGACATAGAAGTTACTATTAAAATAGCAAATAGAGACACCATTACACCATTTGGGATTATTAGAGATGTTGAAGCCTTGTGTGGGAAAATAAAATATCCTACTGATTTTCTAGTTCTTGGTTCTCCACAAGATGATTTTTGTCCCATTATATTTGGTAGACCTTTCTTGAACATTGTTAATGCTAAGATAAATTGCAAGAAAGAAACCGTCAGGTGTTAATTTTTGGTGATATGTCTCATGAGTTTAATTTCTCTAAGTTTTGTAGGCAACCTCATGATAAAGAATTGCCTAATAGAGATGAAATCATTGGTCTTGCTTCCATTGCTATACCACCTACTGATCCGTTAGAACAATATTTACTAGACCATGAAAATGATGTGCACTTGCATGAAAGAAATGAAATAGATAGAATGTTCTTTGATCAACAACGTATCCTTAAACACAACTTGCCTGTTGAAACTCTAAGAGGCCCTCCTCCATCTAAAGGTGACCATGTGTTTGAATTAAAGCAATTGCCTGATACTTTGAAATATGCTTATCTTGATGAAAAGAATATATATCCTGTTATTATTAGTGCTAACCTTATAGAGCATGAAGAAAAGAGATTATTGAAAATTTTGAGGAAGCACCGTGCTGCTATTGGATATACTCTTGATGATCTCCCACTCTCTGTCAGCACAAAATTAATATGGAGCCTGATGCTAAACCAGTTGTTGATCACCAAAGATGATTAAATCCTAAGATGAAAGAATTGGTAAGAACTAAAATATTAAAGCTTCTAGAAGCAGGTATAATTTATCCTATAGCTGGTAGTAGATGGGTAAGTCCTATTCATTGTGTCCCTAAGAAAGGAGGCATTACTGTTGTTCCTAACGATAAAAATGAACTTATCCCACAAAGAATTGTGACTGGCTATAAAATGGTAATTGATTTTAGAAAATTAAACAAAACCACTAGGAAAGATCATTACCCTTTGCCTTTTATTGATCAAATGTTTGAATGATTACCCAAGCATACACACTTTTGCTTTCTTGATGGATATTCTGGTTTATCTCAATTACCTGTATCACAAACTGATCAAAGAGAAAACCACATTTACTTGTCCTTTTGGAACTTATGCTTATAAACGTATGCCTTTTGGTTTATGTAATGCACTGATACGTCTCCAACGTATCTATAATTTATGAAGTATTCATGCTGCTATATTATCATTCTTGGATGTTTTACAATCATTTTATAGCAACTTTATATCATTTTTTGGGACTAATTTATTGACATAGTGCCCAGTGCCAGTTGTTGTTTTTTGCTTGTTTTTTACATCGCAGAAAATCAATACCAAATGGAGTCCAAACGCAGCAAAACTTTATGTGGATTTTTTATGGACCAGAGGACATCCAATGGACCAGAGCAGCACCTGGGGGGTGCCCCGAGGGGGGCAGAACCCACCAAGGCGCGCCTCGGCCCCCAGGCGCGCCCCAGTGGGTTGTGCCCACCTCGGTGGCCTCGCGCACCGCCTCTTCGCCCTATAAATTGCCAAATATTTCAAAAACCCTCAGGGTAACGCTAGATCAGAAGTTCCACTGCCGCAAGCCTCTGTAGCCATGAAAAACCAATCTAGACCCCGTTCCTGCACCCTGCCGGAAGGGGGAATCATCACCGGTGGCCATCTTCATCATACCGGCGGCCACCATGATGAGGAGGGAGTAGTCCACCCTCGGGGCTGAGGGTTTGTACCAGTAGCTATGTGTTTAATCTCTTTCTCTCGTGTTCTTGAGATGGCACGATCTTGATGTATCGCGGGCTTTGTTAATATAGTTGGATCATATGGTGTTTTCCCCTCTCTATCTTGTTGTGATGAATTGAGTTTTCCCTTTGAGATTTTGTTTTATCGGATTGAATACTTTTATGGATTTGAGAGCACTTGATCTATGTCTTGGCACTCAACTCGCGGATTCCCGAGGTGACATTGGGGTAATCTATGCATAGGGGTTGATGCACGTTTTCGTCCTTGTTTCTCCAGTAGAAATCTTGGGGCACTCTTTGAGGTTCTTTTTATTGGATTGAGTATTATGAATCTGAAATTGTTTGATGCATATCGCATAATCAACTCACGGATACTCGCGGTGACATTGGAGTATCTAGGTGACATTAGAGTTGGTTGATGTGTATCATATGGTGTTATTTTAGTATGAACTCTTGGTTAGATCGATCGGAAAGAATAGCTTGGTGTTATTTTAGTATGAACTCTAGGATAGATTGATCGGAAAGAATAGCTTTGAGGTGGTTTCGTACCCTACAAACAATTTCTTCTTATATTCTCCGCTAGATAGGAACTTTGGAGTGACTCTTCATCGCACAATGAGGGATGGTTATATGATCCAATTAGATTAGCATTGTTGAGAGATTGCACTAGCGAAAGTACGGACCCTAGGCCTCATTTTCAAGCATTGCAATACCGTTTGTGCTCCGTTTTACCAATTGCTACCTTGCTGTTTTTTATTTTCATATTACAAAAATATATTTCTACCATCCATATTACACTTTTATCACCATCTCTTCGCCGAACTAGTGCACCTATACAAATTACCATTGTATTTGGTGTGTTGGGGACACAAGAGAATCTTTGTTATTTGGTTGCAGGGTTGTTTGAGAGAGACCATCTTCATCCTACACCTCCCATGAATTGATAAAACTTAGGTCATCCACTTGAGGGAAAATTGCTACTATCCTACAAAACTCTGCGCTTGGAGGCCCAACACGAGTCTACAAGAACAAGTTGTGTAGTAGACATCAAGCTCTTTTCTGGCACCATTGCCGGGGAGGTTAGGTAAGAGGCACTCACACCCCGTCAACGAAGCTCTTTTCTGGAAGCGTTACCGGGGAGGTGAGTGCTTGAAGGTGTATCTTTAGATCTTGCAATTGAATCTTTTAGTTTGTTGTTTTATCACTAGTTTGGTTTGTAAAAGAAAACTACAAAAAAAATGTAATTGAAGTGGTCTCATATTATTCGTCTTTATCATGTCTTTCTTGAAAATGATGGGAAGGAAAATTGTGCTCAATTGATAGAAGAAGAATTCTATAAAATATTTGACAAAAAATCTTTCAATCATGAGCATGATTGCAATGTTGTTGGTATGAACTCTTTGAATATCCATGATGCTAATGATATGCAAAGCCATAAGCTTGGGGATGCTATATTTGATGAGGATGATATTTTTAGTCCCCCAAGATTTTATGTGCAAATTTGTTATAATTATTGCATTCCTCCTATTTATGATGATTATATTGATGAAAGTGGATTTGGAGATGTCATGACTTTATTTAGTGATGAATCTACTATTTTGGAGGAGGTTTCAATTGATTATGATGAGAACAAAGTTACTATCTATGATGATTATGGTGATGACTTGTATGCTATAAAGAGTAATGATATCCATGAAACTTGTCATCATGATTTTAATGCTCAAACTGATTATGCCAATCAAGTATCACATGATAGTTATTTTGTTGAGTTTGCTCCCACTACTATTCATGAGAATAAATTTGCTTATGTGGAGAGTAGTAAAATTTCTATGCTTATGGATCATGAAAATAATGCTTTATGTGATGGCTATATTGTTGAATTCATTCATGATGCTGCTGAAAATTATTATGAGAGGGGAACATATGCTTTTACATATTGCAATAATATCAAGTTTTCTCCCTATGTGTTGAAAATCTTGAAGTTTTGCTTGTTTTGCCTTCCTATGCTAGTTGATTCTTGTTCCCATAAGTTGTTTGCTCACAAAATCCCTATGCATAGGAAGTGGTTTAGACTTAAATGTGCTAGTCATATGCTTCATGATTCTCACTTTATGTTTTCAATTCTTATCTTTTATGCGAGCATCATTGAAATCATCATGCCTAGATAAAAGGCATTAAAGAAAAGCGCTTGTTGGGAGACAACCCAACATTTACCCCTACTGTTTTTATGTGTTCACATGATTATGCTACTGTATTAATCATGTTTTATTGCTTTTGTTTCAATAAAGTGCCAAGTAAAGCCATTGGGATAGTGTGGATGATAGTTGACTTGAATCTGTGCAAAAACAGAAACTTTTCGCTCAGTCCAGGAATTTTGAAAATTCACTGTTATGTACTTTTGATCTGAATTTTTTACAGGTTATAGATATAAAAATTCTTTACGTTTTCCTAATTTTTTAGAATTTTTGGAGTAGCATAAGTATGGTTGGAGTACAGATTACTACAGACTGTTCTGTTTTTGACAGATTCTGTTTTCAATGCATAGTTTGCTTGTTTTCTAGTTTCTATGGCTTATATTGCTCAATATAAATTGTGGAAATGATATGATACAGTAGGCATTGTGTGGAAACAATTACGAATCTTCTCTTTGACAGTACCAAAGTGAAATGGTTTGCTCTTTATCATAATAACCTATCTCACGAAGTTCCGTTAAGTTTTGTGTGATTGAAGTTTTCAAGTTTTGGGAGAGATGTCGATATGAGGAGAATAAGGAGTGACAAGACCCTAATCTTGGGGATTACCAAGGCACCCCAAGGTAATATTAAAGGAAGATTCAAGCAACTAAGCTTGGGGATGCCCCGGAAGGCATCCCCTCTTTCGTCTCCAACATTATCTGTAACCTCACTTGGAGCTACATTTTTATTCGTCACATGATATGTGTTTTACTTGGAGCATCATTTTCTTGTTTGGATTTGCTTTCTGTTATTTAGAATAATGTTTTGCATCTTTCTTTTCAATAAAAATGTCAAGGATAGCCTTTACCATGCTTATTTTGCAAGTATATGAGTTGCTGTTTCAAAACAGAAAGTTTATCGATGCTGCAAAAATTCCCGAGAAAAGTCAGAATGTGTTAAAATGTTGAAACTGTTTGCACAATAAGACCTGATAAATTTTCTACAGTGTGGTAAATTTTCATAATTTTTGGAGTTAAAGAAGTATTGATACTCTTGCATTCTTTACAGACTGTTCTGTTTAGACAGATTGCTGTTATGTTTGCATATGTTTGCTTGTTTAATGATTCTATTTGGGGATAGGAGTATTAAATATGCAGAGGCATTTAGTATGCAATGTTAAATTATAATTTAGTGATTTGCTACAGTAGAGAATGATAAGGTGTTGCATTGATTTATACTAACGTATCTCACGAGTTCTTGTTGAGTTTTGTGTGTATGAAGTTTTTAAGATTTAGGGAAACCTTGATATAAAAGGAATTAAGGAGACGCAAAAGATCAAGCTTGGGGATGCCCAAGGCACCCCAAGATAATATTTCAAGAAGTCTCAAGCATTTAAGCTTGGGGATGCTCCGGTAGGCATCCCACCTTTCTTCATCAACAATTATCGGTTAGTATCGGTTGAGCCTAAGTTTTTGCTTCTTCACTTGAGTTGTGCTATTCTTGGAATGTCATTTTGTTTTGTTTTACTTGCTGTTTTAATAAAATACTTAGATCTAAAAGTTTTTAAATAAGAGAGAGTCCTCAATTAGCTACCCCTTTACTTAACTACTCGCTTGATCTGTACTTATATCTTTTTGGAGTAGTTTGTCATTTACTCTCGTGCTTCACTTATATCCTATGAGTAAATTGTTGAATGAATTGAATATCATGAAGTTGAAATTATATGTTCATATCATGCCCAGTGGTAGCTTCAAATTGGGTTTAGAAAGTGAAATCTTTTGAAGCTTGATAATCACAATATTGGTCATACAAGCAATTCATGAATGATTACTATAAGGAAGAGAACTTTCACATGCAAATACACTATCTTGGAATTTTTTTGTGATTGTGAGCCCCCATCAAAATATTATATGCCAAAATTGTTGACGTTGGACAAGGAAGACAACGTAATGATTTATGTTTGTTCATATTCACATAGAAGTTATATTGTCATAGATCCTTCAACATGTGGTGCTTGCCCCCCATCTTTGCTAGCCAAAAATTCCGCACCAAGTAGAGATACTACTTGTGCATCCAAAAACTCTTAAACCCAAATCTTATTTTCAAGAGTCCACCATACCTACCTAAGGATTGAGTAAGATCCTTCAAGTAAGTTGTCATCGGTGCAATAAGGCAAGAAAAATTGCTTCTAAAAGTGTTAGATCATTTAGTGTAAGAGAAAATTGAGCATTGTACGAACTTGTGATGGCAAAGAATAAAAGCGACAGACTGCATAATAAAGTCTGCTATCATAAGGGGCAATATAATGTGACATTCTTTTGCACTAAGGGATTGAGCATCCAAACAAAAAGCACATGGCAACCTCTGCTTCCCTCTGCGAAGGGCCTACCTTTTACTTTTATGTATTTACTTTCATGCAAGGGTCAAAGTTTTTCTCTCTATTCCTTTTTATTTTTCTCTTTTGGCAAGCATCATGTGGTGAGGAAAGATCTAGGCACATATATCCAGTTGGATATGGGTAGCATGAGTTATTATTGTTGACATCACCCTTGAGGTGAATACGTTGGGAGGCGAAATTATAAGCCCCTATCTTTCTATGTGTCCGGTTGAAACGTTTTACTCATGTGTATGCGGTGAGTGTTAGCAATCATAGAAGGCTATATGATGGTTGAGTATGTGGAGCTCTTACTTAGACTCTGTTGAATAAGTTGAATTGCAATTGTTTGGTGACTAAGAATATAGGTTGTTGAGTTTCAAGAGAATTCAATGTTTGAACCTTAACATGTGAATTGGTTGCTACTTTAACATGATGAGTTTTATGAGAAAGAGTTGCTGTTATGATGCTAGGAAAATTGATTGAAATTACTATTGATCAAACTTATGCACTTTGCTAGCATTCACACTTCATAAATTATTTCTTTTATCATTTACCTACTCGAGGACGAGTAGGAATTAAGCTTGGGGATGTTGATACGTCTCCAACGTATCTATAATTTATGAAGTATTCATGCTGCTATATTATCATTCTTGGATGTTTTACAATAATTTTATAGCAAGTTTATATCATTTTTTGGGACTAACTTATTGACATAGTGCCCAGTGCCAGTTGCTGTTTTTTTTCTTGTTTTTTACATCGCAGAAAATCAATACCAAACGGAGTCCAAACGCAGCGAAACTTTTTGTGGATTTTTTATGGACCAGAAGACATCCAATGGGCCAGAGCAGCACTTGGGGGTGCCCCAAGGGGGGCACAACCCACCAGGGCGCGCCTGGGCCCCCAGGCGCGCCCCGGTGGGTTGTGCCCACCTCGGTGGCCTCCCGCACCGCCTCTTCGCCCTATAAATTGCCAAATATTCCAAAAACCCTCGGGGTAACCCTAGATCAGAAGTTCCGCCGCCGCAAGCCTCTGTAGCCATGAAAAACCAATCTAGACCCCGTTCTAGCACCCTGCCGGAGGGGGGAATCATCACCGGTGGCCATCTTCATCATCCCGGTGGCCACCATGATGAGGAGGGAGTAGTCCACCCTCGGGGCTGAGGGTTTGTACCAATAGCTATGTGTTTAATCTCTCTCTCTCGTGTTCTTGAGATGGCACGATCTTGATGTATCGCGGGCTTTGTTAATATAGTTGGATCATATGGTGTTTTCCCCTCTCTATCTTGTTGTGATGAATTGAGTTTTCCCTTTGAGATTTCGTTTTATCGGATTGAATACTTTTATGGATTTGAGAGCACTTGATCTATGTCTTGGCACTCAACTCGTGGATTCCTGAGGTGACATTGGGGTAATCTATGCATAGGGGTTGATGCACGTTTTCGTCCTTGTTTCTCCGGTAGAAATCTTGGGGCACTCTTTGAGGTTCTTTGTGTTGGATTGAGTATTATGAACCTGAAATTGTTTGATGCATATTGCATAATCAACTCATGGATACTCGCGGTGACATTGGAGTATCTAGGTGACATTAGAGTTGGTTGATGTGAATCATATGGTGTTATTTTAGTACGAACTCTTGGTTAGATCAATCGGAAAGAATAGCTTGGTGTTATTCTAGTACGAACTCTAGGATAGATTGATCGAAAAGAATAGCTTTCAGGTGGTTTCGTACCCTACAAACAATTTCTTCTTATATTCTCCGCTAGATAGGAACTTTGGAGTGATTCTTCATCACATGTTGAGGGATGGTTATATGATCCAATTAGATTAGCATTGTTGAGAGATTGCACTAGCGAAAGTACGGACCCTAGGCCTCATTTTTCAAGCATTGCAATACCGTTTGTGCTCCGTTTTACCAATTGCTACCTTGCTGTTTTTTAATTTTCAGATTACAAAAATATATTTCTACCATCCATATTACACTTTTATCACCATCTCTTTGCCGAACTAGTGCACCTATACAAATTACCATTGTATTTGGTGTGTTGGGGACACAAGAGACTCTTTGTTATTTGGTTGCAAGGTTGTTTCAGAGAGACCATCTTCATCCTACACCTCCCACGGATTGATAAACCTTAGGTCATCCACTTGTGGGAAAATTGCTACTGTCCTACAAAACTGTGAGCTTGGAGGCCCAACACGAGTCTACAAGAACAAGTTGTGTAGTAGACATCATGCACCTGCTACCTTTCAAAGATGTATGACTTCTATATTCTCTGACTTTTGTGAAAAGATTGTTGAGGTTTTCATGGATGATTTTTCCATTTATGGAACTTCTTTTGATGATTGCTTAAGCAACCTTGATCGAGTTTTGCAGAGTTGTGAAAAAACTAATCTTGTCTTGAATTGGGAGAAGTGCCACTTTATGGTGAATGAAGGTATTGTCTTGGGACATGAAATTTCCGAACAAGGTATTGAGGTGGATAAAGCCAAAGTTGATGCAATTGAAAAAATGCCATGTCCTAAATATATTAAAGGTATTCGAAGTTTCCTCGGTCATGCTGGTTTCTATAGAAGGTTTATTAAAGATTTCTCTAAAATTTCTAGGCCTCTTACCAATCTCTTGCAAAAAGATGTTCCATTTGTTTTTGATGATGATTGTGTAGAAGCCTATGAAACACTTAAGAAAGCTATAACTTCTGCACCTATTGTTCAACCACCTGATTGAAACTTACCTTTTGAGATCATGTGTGATGCTAGTGATTATGTTGTTGGTGCTGTTCTAGGACAAAGAGTTGATAAGAAACTAAATGTTATCCATTATGCTAGTAAAACTGTAGACAATGCTCAAAGAGATTATGCTACTACTGATAAAGAATTTTTAGCAGTTGTGTTTGCCTGTGATAAATTCAGATCTTACATTGTTGATTCTAAAGTGATTGTTCACACCGATCATGCTGCTATTAAATACCTTATGGAAAAGAAAGATGCTAAATCTAGACTCATTAGGTCTGTTCTTTTGCTACAAGAATTTGACTTGCCCATTACTGATAGGAAGGGAGCTGAAAATCCCGTAGCCGATAACTTGTCTAGGTTAGAAAATATTGTTGACGACCCACTACCTATTGATGATAGCTTCCCTGATGAACAACTAGCTGTCATAAATTCTTCTCATAATACTCCTTGGTATGCAGACTATGCTAATTACATTGTTGCTAAATTTATACCACCTAGTTTGACATACCAACAAAAGAAAAAATTCTTCTTTGATTTAAGACATTACTTTTGGGATGACCCACATCTTTATAAAGAAGGAGTAGATGGTATTATTAGAAGTTGTATACATGAGCAGGAACAGGAACAAATCCTACGGAAATGTCACTCTGAAGCCTATGGAGGACATCATGCGGGAGATAGAACTGCACATAAGGTATTACAATCTGGTTTTTATTGGCCTACTCTTTTCAAGGATGCTCGTAAGTTTGTTTCCTCTTGTGATGGATGTCAAAGAATAGGTAACATTGGTAGACGTCAGGAAATGCCTATGAACTATGCACGTGTTATTGAACCATTTGATGTTTGGGGTTTTGATTATATGGGACATTTTCCATCCTCTAATGGGTATACACATATTTTGGTTGCTGTTGATTATGTCACTAAGTGGGTAGAAGCTATTCCAACTAGTAGTGCTGATCACAACACCTCCATTAAAATGCTTAAAGAAGTTATTTTCCTGAGGTTTGGAGTCCCTAGATATTTAATGACTGATGCTGGCTCACATTTTATTCATGGTGCTTTCCATAAATTGCTTGCTAAATATGATGTCAACCATAGAATTGCATCCCCTTATCACCCTCAATCTAGTGGACAAGTTAAACTTAGCAATAGAGAAATAAAGTTAATATTGCAAAAGACTGTCAATAGGTCTCGAAAGAATTGGTCTAAGAAATTAGATGATGCACTTTGGGCCTATAAAACATCTTATAAAAATCCTATGGGTATGTCTCCATATAAAATGGTCTACAGAAAAGCTTGTCATTTGCCTCTTGAGTTAGAACATAAAGCATATTGCGCAATTAAAGAACTCAACTATGATTCAAACTTGCCGGTGAAAATAGGTTATTTGATATTAGCTCGTTAGATGAATGGAGAACCCAAGCCTATGAAAATGCTAAATTGTTCAAAGAAAAAGTTAAAAGATGGCATGACAAAAGAATCCAAAAGAGGGAATTCAAACTGGGTGAGTATGTTCTATTGTACAATTCTTGTTTTATATTTTTTGCAGGAAAACTTCTCTCCAAGTGGGAAGGACCATATATCATTGAAGAAGTTTATCGTTCTGGAGCTATTAAGATCAATAATGCCGAAGGCACTAGTCCAAAGGTGGCCAATGGACAAAGAATTAAGCACTATATCTCAGGTACACATATTAATGTTGAAACTAATATTGTTCAAACCATGACACCGGAGGAATACATAAAAGAGACCTTCCAGAACACTCCAAAACCCTGAAAAGGAAGAGGTACGTGATACGGTAAGTAAACCGACTCCAAAAATTCCGCAAAAAAAATTTCTGTCAATTTTGGAATATTAGAAAAAATAAAAAAATAAGAAACACCTGAGAAGGCAACCCAGGTGCCCACTAGGCACCAGGGCGCGCCTGCTCCACCTGGCAGGCCCTGGTGGGTAGTGGGCTCCTCGGGAACCTTCCTGACTCCGTTTTCCTATGGTATACTTGTTTCCCAAGATAAAAATTATTTATATATACCCCCCGATGATTTTACCACCGCATCGCGGAAATATCCTCCGTTTTTGTTTCGTGCTATTTTCCTGGCATATCTGAAAGTATGTCATCTCAAGATTCAGATGGAGAGAGCTATGTTGCCCACTATATATCGCAAACCCAAGGCTTTACGGAGATGTGGATCATTACGGTTGGACCACAGAGGAAGAATAGGATGATGACCTGAAGGGAACGGAGGAGACCAGCTCAAACATAACTCAAACTAATCTTTATTGTTCTATGGACTTGAGTTTTTGTTTCTTTACTATTATGTTTCAATCAAAATGAAGAAAATAAGGAAAAACATCATATGCTAATCTTATGGAAAGTAATGACACTACATAAGGAAAAGTATAAGTGGTAAATTTTATTGAAAGTTGACAAACATAGCATTGGTCAATGATGCAATTCATGAATGAATTAATAAGGGAAGAGAAGATTCACATGCAAATATACCATCTTGGACATCTTTTATGATTCTGAGCCCCCATTAAGTATTTTATGTTAAATTGTTGACGTTGGACAAGGAAGACAACGCAATGATTTATGTTTGTTCATATTCACATAGAAGTTATATTGTCATAGATCCTCCAACATGTGGTGCTTGCTCAATATCTTTTCTAGCCAAAAATCCGCACCAAGTAGAGATACTACTTGTGCATCCAAAAACCTTAAACCCACTTTCATGTTATGAGAGTCCACCATACCTACCTATGGATCGAATAAGATCTTTCAAGTAAGTTGTCATCAGTGCATAAGGCAATAAAAATTGCTTCTAAATATGTTTGATCTTTTATTGTAAGGGAAAATAAGCGTTGTACAAACTTGTGATGGCAAAGTAATAAAAGCGACGGACTGCATAATAAAGGTTTCTATTATAAGGGGCAATGTAACATGACGTTCTTTTGCATTAAGAGATTGTGCATCCAAAATCAAAAAGCGCATGACAACCTCTGCTTCCCTCTGCGAAGGGCCTATCTTTTACTTTTATGCAAGAGTCAATAATACTTCCTTCTATTCCTTTTATTTTTCTCTTTTGCAAGCATCATGTGTTGAGGAAAGATCTAGGCACATATATCCAGTTGAATGTGAGTGATCATGAGTTATTATTGTTGACATAGAAAGATAGGGGCTTATAGTTTCGCCTCCCAACTTATTCACCTCAATGTGATGTCAACAATAATAACTCATGAGACCCTTGCTAAAAAGATGGTTGAGTATGTGGACTTGCTAAAAAGCTCCGACATGAGACCCTTCCTAAAAATATGATGAATTGCAATTGCATTGTTGACTAAGAACATAGTTTGTTCGTTTTCAAGAAAGTTTATGCTTTATACTTTGATGTTGTGATGAATTGTTACTTCCTCATAAGAAGTTTTATGATAAAGTTTATTGCTGTTATAATAATGATCATGATGCTACAATGTCTGTATTTAGTTTTCATCGACACCTCTCTCTCTAAACATGTGGACATGATTCTCGATATCGGCTTTCGCTTGAGGACAAGCGAGGTCTAAGCTTGGGGGAGTTGATACGTCCATTTTGCATCATGTTTTCTTACTGTTATTTATAGTGTTTTCATTCAATATAACAATTTGTGGAGTAATTCTCACGCCTTTTCTCTCATAATATGCAAGGTTTACACAAAGAGGGAGAATGTCGGCAGCTGGAATTCTGGACCTGAAAAACCTACGTCAGAAATACCTATTCTGCACATCTCTAAATGAGCTGAAATTTTACGAAGATTTATTTTGGAATATATAAAAAATATTGGAGAAAAGAAATACCAGAGGGGGCCACCCAGGTGCCCACTAGGCACCAGGGCGCGCCTACCCCCCCTGGCGCGCCTTGGTGGGTAGTGGGCCCCCTGGCCATCCTCCGGTGCCCATCTTCTGGTATATAAGGTCATTTGCCTTAAAAAAATTAAGAGAGGAATTTCGGGACGGAACGCCGCTGTCTCGAGGCGGAACTTGGGCAGGAGCACTTGTGCTCTCCGGTGGAGCGATTCCGCCGGGGATACTTCCCTCCGGGAGGGGGAAATCCAAGCTATCATCACCAACAACCCTCTCATCATAGGAGGGCCAATCTTCATCAATATCTTCAACAGCACCATCTCATCTAAAAACCCTAGTTCATCTCTTGTGTTCAATCTTTGTATCAAAACCTTAGATTGGTATCTGTGGTTGACTACTAGTGTTGATTACATCTCGTAGTTGATGCTAGATGGTTTATTTGGTGGAAGATTATATCTTCAGATCCATTATGCAATTCATTACCCCTCTGATCTTGAGCATGAATATGTTTTGTGGGTAGTTACTTTTGTTCTTGAGGACATCGGAGAAGTCTTGTCGTGAGTAATCATGTGAATTTGATATTTGTTCGATATTTTGCTGGTATGTATGTCGTGATTCCCTTAGTGTTGTTGTGTGAACGTCGACTACATTACACTTCACTATCTTTGGGCCTAAGGGAATGCATTATGGAGTAGTTATTAGATGATGGGTTACTTGAGTGATAGAAGCTTAAACCCTAGTTTATGCGCTATTTCGTAAGGGGCTGATTTGGATCCATATGTTTAATGCTATGGTTAGATGTTATCTTAATTCTTCTTTCATAGTTGCGGATGCTTGCAAGAGGGGTTAATACAAAGTGGGAGCTTTGTTCAAGTAAGAACAGCACCCAAGCACCGGTCCACCCACATATCATATTATCAAAGTAGCGAACGCGAATCAAACAAACATGATGAAAGTGACTAGATGAAATTCCCGTATGTCCTCAAGAACGCTTTGCTTATTATAAGAGACTGTTTCGTCCTGTCCTTTGCCACAAAAAGGATTGGGCTACCTTGCTGCACTTTTGTTACCATTACTATTACATGCTTGTTACAAATTATCTTGCTGTCAAACTATCTGTTACCGACAATTTCAGTGCTTGCAGAAAATACCTTGCTAAAAACCGCTTGGCATTTCCTTCTGCTCCTTGTTGGGTTCGACACTCTTACTTATCAAAAGGACTATGATTGATCCCCTATACTTGTGGGTCATCAATCACACTTACTGAATCGAGCAATTTTAGTAATTAAACAGAGCCAGTTGACCTAAACATTGCTCTAACAAAAGACCAACATTATAAACAAAGGCTAAGTACGCATAATTTTAACAAAGCCGCCGATGCGTCGCCCTATGCCTCGCCGGTGTAAGATGAGACATCGATGACTTGTCTCGGCGAAGGCTGAAGTCGACCGCATCGTCGTTCTCATCCTCGGCGCTGCCCTCAAGGTTGTAGTACTCGTAGTAGTGGCTGCACCAGAGCTCGCGTTGGTACTCCATCGCCGATTCCTTGATGTACAGGCTCTTCTTTACCTCCTCCTCAGCCATGCGCAACTCATCCTCCCGGCGCTCCTTCATCTCCGCCGCCTCCTGCATCTCCAGCTCCCGCTCGGTGATCTCATGATGAAGCAGGTGCTCCATGGCCTCCGCTACCTTTTCAGACGTGGGTTCCATGATAGATTCGGAGGAGGCCTGGAATATCTTGGCGTGGGCGATCTCGATCTTGGCGTGGATGGCCTCGACCAAGGCCAGGGCGACATCGGCGGCACAGATGGCTGCTCGAGCGCTCTCGCATTTGCAGCTGTCGTCACAGCAGCTGTTGCAGCTGCCCTGTCGGCAAATGCGGCCACGCTCAATGTGGATGCGGCCGCGCTCTCGGCGTAGGTGGCCGTGCTCTCGGCGTAGGTGGCCGCACTCTCAGCGCAGGGGGAGGCATTCGGGGAGGACGCGGCCACCGTACGGGCCCTCACGAAGCGTCTCCACGGCATCATTCTTTGCAAGAAGGGGTTGGGGAATGGGGATCGGGGATTCGTGGATTCGGGGGTGACCGGCACTAGAGTAGACGAAGCCGACGAAGCTTATGGAGGAAGACATAAATAGACCCACCAATTTTCATCGCAAACGGTTCCTATAACAAACTGTGTGTGATGTTGTTGACTTTTTGTATTAGCTGTGAAAGAAGAATTTGGAGTATAGTTGCAATGGATGGTGTTTTAAATGTATGACAAAATTTTGTACCGTTAAAATGCACTAATACAACTGTCATGTTAAAATGTGGAAATTATAAGGGTTCATTTGACCTTTTAAAGACATTAAGTGAGTTTCTAGCCATTTAATGGCCGTAATTCAAATTTGAACTGCATGTACATGCAACAGCAAACCATCATGGGGTGGAAAATCATATTTTTGTTCTTGTGTGCGAGTTAATTCCATGCGCAGTAAATAGGAAGGAAATTTTCAAACATATTAGTGTTACGGCTTGGACACAAGCATCGAGTGCAATGGGATTTAAATTCAAAAAAATTCAAAAATGATCAGAAGTACATGAAACCTTGCTTGATGTAATGGCATGCCACCAAGATGTTGTGGTAAAAAAATTGGCCTATTTGACGAAAGTTTGGATACACACCCCTCACAAACTGGAGCATCTCACTAGAAGACTCGTGGCCTGAGAGGGAACAATGCATGTTTGATGACGAACTGTTGGTAGCTTCCTCTTATGGCCTTCAAACTTTCTCTACTGTTACATGCACTAATACAACTGTCATGTCAAAATTTGGAAAATTTCAGGGGTTATTTGACCTTTTAAAGACATTTAAGTGATTTTCTAGCCATTTAATGGCCGTCATTCAAATTTGAACTACATGTACATGCAACAGCTAACCATAACAGTTTGAAAAATCATATTTGTGTACTTGTGTGTGAGTTAATTCCATGTGCAGTAAATTGGAAGGAATTTCCAAACATATTGGTGTCACGACTTGGACACAAGCATCGAGTGCCATGGCATTTAAATTCCAAAAAAATCAAAAATGATCAGAAATACATGAAACCTTGCTTGACGTAATGGCATGCCACCAAAATGCTGTGGTAAAAAAATTGGCCTGATTGACAAAATTTTGGACACACACCCCTCACAAACTGGAGCATCTCACTAGAAGACTCGTGGTTCTGAGAAGGAACAATGCATGTTTGATGACGAACCGGTGGTAGGTTCCTCTAATGGCCATCGAACTTTTTCTACCATTAACGTGCACTAATACAACTGCCATGTTAAAATTTGGAAATTCTCAGGGGTCATTTGACCTTTTTAAGACATTTAAGTGATTTTCTAGCCATTTAATGGCCGTAATGCAAAATTGAACCACATGTACATGCAACAGAAAACCATCATGGGTTGGAAAATTCATTTATGTATTACATTACATTATACAATAATATCATGGTAACACAAAATAAGCATTCGTGCTTTATATGTGGAAAGAAAATGTAAATATCTGGAAAGATAACTAGGCCCACACGATTGGCACTCTATTTCACGCCTCGAGGTTTGTAAGGTGAGTGGCGTGGTTATTAATCAAACACGGTTCTGTATTGGAAACCATCAGCAATTAAATTCACACACGGCTTTTGCTGCGGGAATCGTGTGCAATTCATACTACCGTACTCGTAAATTCCGGCGACCGGCATGTGTATTCTTCCCATCGATCTAGATTCCAGCCGCCAATAAATACTACCTTACTCACATCATCCCGCCTGCATTCTCATCTACATCCTCTCCTTGCTCGCCCCCCCCCCTCTCACACACAAATCTCTGCCATGGTGCCGCCGATCTGCCCATGCGCCGACGAGGAGGCGCCGCCCCCCGAGGACGTTCAGTCGAAGAGCAGCGACGTGGAGGACCCCCACGCGCCACCGGACGAGGTTGCGCCGGACCCCCCAACTTTGGAGTGGTTTTGGGGCCAGTACAATCTTTGTGGAGGTCGCTGTCACCGGCTGAGAAAGCCAAGCAAGTGGCGTTGAAGAAGGAGATGGCGGAGGAGGAAGCCATGTACCAGGCGGCCTGTGAAGCCCGTGATGCCGCCTGGAAAAAGGAGGCGGTGGAGCTTTGGGGCGGGCGCGACAACGTGCAGAGGGGGTGTACGAAGACGGGTACTTCACCAGGAAGGCCAAAGGCGCTAGGCGCCTCATCGCTGCATGGAGGTGGGCCGATAAGCTCCAGCGTGCCACCGACAAGGAGCTCTGGTGGGCTTGATACGTCTCCAACATATCTATAATTTATGAAGTATTCATGCCATGTTTACAACAATTCTATATGGTTTTGGTATGATTTGAATGGAACTAACCTGGACTGACGCTCTTTTCAGTAGAACTACCGTGGTGTTGTTTTTCGTGCAGAAATAAAAGTTCTCGGAATTGGATGAA
This sequence comes from Thinopyrum elongatum, assembly GCA_011799875.1. Classification (NCBI taxonomy): domain Eukaryota; kingdom Viridiplantae; phylum Streptophyta; class Magnoliopsida; order Poales; family Poaceae; genus Thinopyrum; species Thinopyrum elongatum. The sequence continues at coordinate 443,007,735 of CM022297.1, read as the reverse complement.
ACTTTTTAGAGATTTTTTATGGAACAAATGAAGAATATTGGAGCAAAGAACCACTAGAGGGGGCCCTGCTGCCCACTAGGCACCAGGGCACACCACCCCCTCTGGCGCGCCCTGGTGGGTAGTGGGCCCCTCGAGGCCCATCTTCGCGTGATTCCAATGCTGAAAAATCCTATAAATAGAGAAACCCCCAGAAATAACCCTAGATCAGAAGTTCCGCCGCCGCAAGCCTTTGTAGCCATGAAAAAAAATCTAGACCCTGTTCCGGCACCCTGCCGGAGGGGGAAATCATCACCGAAGGCCATCTTCATCATCCCGGCGGCCACCATGATGAGGAGGGAGTAGTCCACCCTCGGGGCTCAGGGTTCGTACTAGTAGCTATGTGTTTGATCTCTCTCTCTCTCTCATGTTCTTGATTTGGCACGATCTTGATGTATCGCGAGCTTTGTTAATACAGTTGGATCATACGGTGTTTTCCCCTCTCCGTCTTGTTGTGATGAATTGAGTTCTACCTTTGAGATTTCACTTTTATCGGATTGAATACTTTGTTGGATTTGAGAGCACTTGATGTATGTCTAGGAACTCAACTCGCGGATTCCCGAGGTGACATTGGGGTAATCTATGCATAGGGGTTGATGCATGTTTTCGTCCTTGTTTCTCCGGTAGAAATCTTGGGGCACTCTTTGAAGATCTTTTTGTTGGATTGAGTATTATGACTCTGAAATTGTTTGATGCATATCATATAATCAACTCACGGATACTCGTGGTGACATTGGAGTATCTAGGTGACATTAGAGTTGGTTGATGTGTATCATATGGTGTTATTTTAGTACGAACTCCTATTTATGCTACTTGTAGGAATAGCTCAATAGATCGATCGAAAAGGATAATTTTGAGGTGGTTTCATACCCTACAAAGAATTTCTTCTTATGTTCTCCGCTAGATAAGAACTTTGGAGTGATTCTTCGTCGCATGTTGAGGGATTGTTATATGATCCAATTATATTAGCATTGTTGAGAGATTGCACTAGTGAAAGTATGAACCCTAGGCCTCATTTTCAAGCATTGCAATACCATTTGTGCTCACTTTTGTTACTCATTACCTTGCTGTTTTTTATTGTTACTATTACAAAAATCAATATCTACTATCATTACTACACTTGTATCACCATCTCTTCGCCGAACTAGTGCACCTATACAATTTACCATTGTATTTGGTGTGTTGGGGACACAAGAGACTCTTTGTTATTTGGTTGCAGGGTCATTTGAGAGAGACCATCTTCATCCTATGCCTCCCACGGATTGATAAACCTTAGGTCATCCACTAAATTTTCTACTATCCTACAAAACTCTGCGCTTGGAGGCCCAACATGAGTCTATAAGAACAAGTTGTGTAGTAGACATCAAGCTCTTTTCTGGCACCATTGCCAGGGAGGTGAGTGCTTGAAGGTATATCTTTAAATCTTGCAACTGAATCTTTTAATTTCTTGTTTTATCACTAGTTTGGTTTATAAAAGAAAACTATAAAAAAACGGGAATTGAGGTTGCCTCATATTATTCGTCTTTATCATGTCTTTCTTCAAAATGATGGATCGAAAAATTGTGCTCAATTGATAGAAGAAGAATTCAATAAAATGTTTGGCATAAAATCCATGAATGATAAGCATGATTGCAATGTTGCTAGTATGAATTCTTTGAATATCCATGATGTTAATGATATGCAAATCCATAAGCCTTTGGGATGCTATGTTTGATGAAGATGATCTTTTTACTCCCCCAAGTTTTGATGAGAGAAAATATTATGATGATAGCATGCCTCCTATTTATGATGATTATATTGATGAAAGTGGGTTTGGAAGAGTGTCAACTCGACGAATTAATGATCCCACTATTTTGGACGGTGTTGAATCTTATCGTAATAATCATGAAAGTGGATTTGGAGAGGTCATGACTTTATTTTGTGATGAATCCACTATTTTGGAAGAGGTTTGAATTGGCTATGACAACAAAGTTGCTATCTATGATGATTATGGTGATGGCATGTATGTTATATTGAATAATGATAACCATGAAACTTGTCATCATGATTTTAATTTTCAATCACATGATAGTTATTTTGTTGAGTTTGCTCCCACCAATATTGATGAGAGGAAATTTGCTTATGTTGAGAGTAATAAAATTTCTATGCTTGTGGATCATGAAAAGAATGCTTTATGTGATAGTCATATTGTTGAATTCATTCATGATGCCACTGAAAATTATTATGAGAGGAACATATGCTTTTACATATCTCAATAATATCAAGTTTCCTCTCTATGTGTTGAAAGTTTTGAAGTTGCACTTGTTTTGCCTTCCTATGCTAGTTGATTCTTGTTCCCATAAATTGTTTGCTCACAAAATCGCTATGAATAGGAAGTGGGTTAGGCTTAAGTGTGCCTGCCATGTGATTCATGATGCTCTTTTTCATGTTTCAATTCTTTACTTTTATGCGAGCATCATTGAAATCATCATGCCTAGCTAAAAGGCATTAAAGAAAAGCGCTTGTTGGGAGACAACCCAATATTTCTACCTACTTTTTTTTTCACATGATTAGGCTACTGTAGTAATCATGTTTTATTTCTTTTGTTTCAATAAAGTGCCAAGTAAAGCCTTTGGGATAGTGTGGATGGTAGTTGACTTGATTCTATGAAAAAACAGAAACTTTTGCGCCCAGTTCTGGAATTTTGTAAATTAACATAAACATTCTTTTGCTCTGGTTTTTTTATAGATACAAATTTCCCACGTTGTCCTAATTTTTCAGAATTTTTAGAGTTGTAGAAGTATGAGCATAATTCAGATCATTACAGACTATTCTGTTTTTGACAGATTCTGTTTTAATGCATAGTTTGCTTGTTTTATTGTTTCTATGGCTTATATTGGTCAATATAAATTGTGGAAATGATAAATTATAGTAGGAATTATGTGGAAGTAATTATGAATCTTGTCTTTGACAGTACACAAGTGAATGATTTGCTCTTTATCATACTAACCAATCTCACGAAGTTCCGTTAAGTTTTGTGTGATTGAAGTTTTCAAGTTTTGGGTGAGATATCGATATGAGGAGAATAAGGAGTGGCAAGACCCTAAACTTGGGGATTCCCAAGGCACCCCAAGGTAATATTCATGGAAGACCCAAGCAACTAAGCTTGGGGATGCCCCGGAAGGCATCACCTCTTTCGTCTTCAACATTATCGGTAACCACACTTGGAGCTATATTTTTATTTGTCACATGATATGTGTTTCGCTTGGAGCATCATTTTATTTGAGTTGGATTTACTTTCTGTTATTTAGAATAATGTTTTGCATCTCTTACTTCAATGAAAGTTTTAAGTATAGCCTTTACCATGTTTATTTTGCAAGTCTACATGTGGCTGTTTGAAAACAGAAAGTTGCATGCTAGTGCGTGAATTCTTGAGAAAAGTCAGAATGTGATAAAAGCTTGAAATTTTGACACAATATGATATGATAAATTTTCTACAGCGTGGTAAATTTTCAGAATTTTTTGAGTTAAATAAGTATCCATTACAGACTATGCTGTTTAGATAGATTGCTGTTATGATTGCATTGTTTGCATATGTTTGCTTGTTTAGTAATACTATTTGAGGATAGGAGTATTAAATATGCAGAGGCATTTAGTATGCAATGTTAAATTATAATTTTAGTGATTCGTTATAGTATAGAATGATAAGGTTTTGAGTTGATTTATACTAACTTATCTCACGAGTTCTTGTTATAAAAAGAACTAAGGAGACACAGAAGCTAAAGCTTGGGGATGCCCAAGGCATCCCAAATTAATATTTCAAGAAGTCTCAAGCATCTCAGCTTGGGGATGCCCCGGTAGGCATCCCACCTTTCTTCATCAACAATTATCGGTTAGTATCGGTTGAGCCTAAGTTTTTGCTTCTTCACATGAGTTGTGCTATTCTTGGAATGTCATTTTATTTTGCTTACTATTTTAATAAAATACTTAGATCTGAAGATTTTTAAATGAGAGAGAGTCCTCAAATAGCTACCCATTTACTTAACTACTCGCTTGATCTTCACTTATATCTTTTTGGAGTAGCTTGTCATTTACTCTTGTGCTTCACTTATATCCTATGAGTAAATTGTTGAATGAATTGAATATCATGAAGTTGAAATTATATGTTCATATCATGCCTAGTAGTAGATTCACATTGGGTTTAGAAAGTGAAATCTTTTGAAGCTTGACAATCACAATATTGGTCATACAAGCAATTCATGAATGATTAGTATAAGGAAGAGAACTTTCACATACAAATATATTATCTTGGACATATCCTATATACCTAAGAGATCCATCCCCACTAACCTATTTATCTAAACATGCAGCCTATCCAAGTCAGCATCAATCCACGTCATCAGTTCTCCACTCACATATTCTATTTGCAGCAGTCAATCAATGACTCCTTTCTTACTCTTCTTCAGTTTCTCTTCTTTATGCCTTTCAACGAAACGATAGAAGTGAGGAAGATGATCGAGTTCCCTACCTCTTCAATTTTCCTCCTTCCACTCATGATGGTTTGGATATTGATCCAGCTCCCTGCCCACGGGGACTCCTTTATTTAACACACAACACACTTCATACTGCGCCACCGCCGTCGACGACTGTCGCCACAATAGACCTGTGCGCTGATGCTGTCGCAAAGCCTCGTGATTGCCTCCAGCGGGGGCTATGCTGGCCCAAGCCTTATGCACACACGTCGACCTGGCCTCTCGGCGAACCATCTGTGCCACTCCGCCTCCTCCTTCAACCTCACATGCGCCACGGCGGGAGCTCTCCTTCCTCTGTCCGAGCCGGAGTAGCTGGGAAAGGGCCACCGGCCCCTATGCGTAGTTTGGCGGCGATGATGGAGCCATGCCGGTGCAGAGCATGACTGATCTCAGTTGAAGTAGCGCCTTTGCTGGCAAGGTAGGAGCAGGAAGATTAGGTCCCTCCCATCATTTATTGTTCAGATCTCCACGTCTGCGTTTTTTTGCACCTCAGCGTTGTTCCCCTGGAGATACATGTGCTCTTCTTCAGTTGAAGAGATGCATCTGTGTTGTTATGTGTTACTGTTTGCACGTTCTTTTTTCTCCTTTCTAGCGTTGGTATGAGGCTCGTGGTCATGTAGAAATTCTATGATGTATGGATGTGTTGCTGAGATATTTATATATATCTCGTGCTTTCGCCTTTGAAGGACAGATAACTCAGCAAGCATTCGCCTTAGTGGTTTTACGGGCCTCGAGCTAGGATTCAAACTTCCGGGCTTTTGTGTTGACACTTGCTTGGGCTTTGATTTCAGCGAAATTATCATCAAACTATATGTTCATTGCCTCAAAAAAATCAAACTATGTTAATAATGTATTTAAATTTCCCCGCATAAAAATCGACCCATACTTTTTTGTGATGAAAACAGCAACACATACTAATTATGCAAATCTGGAAATAGTCTACAGTATACTAATTTTCATATTCTATGATCAAAGGTTGAAATAAACATACCTTTATATTTATTTTTATGGTTTACTATTTTTACTGCATAATCCTTCTCCTATATGGTGCCACAAATTCCCGCAGCAACGCGCGGGGTATTATCTAGTTCTATGATTTTCAATACCCATTAATTATTTTCAAACTTGAGAAAATTAGTTGAAGTTGGACAAGGAAGACAACATAATGAATTATGGTTGTGTATATTTGCATATAAGTTATATTGTTATGGATCCTCCAACATGTGGTGTTTGCTTAGGATCTTTTGCTAGCCAAAAATTCGTACTAAGTGGAGATACTACTTGTGCATCCAAAAACCCTTAAACCCAGTTTCTTACCATGAGGGTCCACCATACCTACCTATGGATTGAATAAGATCCTTCAAGTAAGTTGTCATCGGTGCATAAAGAAAAAAAAATTGCTCCTAAATATGTTTGAGCTTTTATTGTAAGGGAAAATAAGTGTTGTACAAACTTGTGATGGCAAAGTAATAAAAGCGATGAACTGCATAATAAAGGTTGCTATCATAAGGGGCAATGTAACATGACGTTCTTTTGCATTAATAGATTGTGCATCCAAAAATAAAAAGCACATGACAACCTCTACTTCCCTCTACGAAGGGCCTATCTTTTACTTTTCAGTATTTACTTTTATGCAAGAGTCAATAGTATGCATTCTCATTTCAACCTCAATTACTCTCTAGTTGGAAAGCATCATGTGGTGGGGAAAGATCTAGGCACATATGTCTAGTCAAATATATTTGATCATGATTTATTATTGTTGACAATTATCTCTATGATAAATGGGTTGGGAGGCAAAACATTAAGCCCCTATATTTCTCTGTGTTTGATGGATTCCATTTGTTCTAAAAATATGCTTTGAGTACTGATGTTGGCTTGAACGACGTCGGTATTTCCACAAAGAGGAAGGGATGATGCAGCACAGCAACGGTAGGTATTTCCCTCAGTGATGATACCAAGGTTATCGAACCAGTAGGAGAACCAAGCAACACTACGTAAACATCACCTACACACAAAGAACAAATACTTGCAACCCGACGTGTTAAAGGGGTTGTCAGTCCCTTTCGGGTAACGGCGCCAGAAATTGGTAAGTTGACAGGAGATAAATTGTAGTAGATTGGATAAATAGATTGCGAATAAAATAAAGTGAAGCAAAATATTTTTGTTTTTTTACAAATATAGATCTGAAAATAAAAGTGGCAAATAAATAAAAAGGCAAATGGCAAAATAGATCTGAAAATATATGATGAGAAAATAGACCCGGGGGCTGTAGATTTCACTAGTGGCTTCTCTCGAGAAAAATAGCATACGGTGGGTAAACAAAATACTGTTGGGCAATTGATAGAACTTCCAATAATTATGACGATATCCAGGCAATGATCATTATATAGGCATCACGTCCAAAATTAGTAGACCGACTCCTGCCTGCATCTACTACTATTACTCCACACATCGACTGCTATCTAGCATGCATCTAGTGTATTAAGTTCATGGAGAAACGGAGTAATGCAATAAGAACGATGACATGATGTAGACAAGATCTATTTATGTAGAAATAGACCCCATCTTGTTATCCTTAATAGCAATGATACATACGTGTTGGTTCCCCTTCTGTCACTGTGATCAAGCACCGTAAGATCAAACCCATCACAAAGCACCTCTTCCCATGGCAAGAAAAATCAATCTAGTTGACCTAACTAAGCCAAAGATTCGAAGAAGAAATACGAGGCTATAAGTAATCATGCATATAAGAGATCAAAAGACTCAAATAACTTTCATGGATAAAAACATAGATCTGATCATAAACTCAAAGTTCATCGAATCCCAACAAACACACCGCAAAAAGAGTTACATCAAATAGATCTCCAAGGGACCATTGTATTGAGGATCAAAAGAGAGAGAGAGAAAGCCATCTAGCTACTAACTACGGACCCGTAGGTCTACAATGAACTACTCACACATCATCGGAGAGGCACCAATGAGGATGATGAACCCCTCCGTGATGGTGTCTAGATTGGATCTGTGGTTTCTGGAACATGCGGCGGCTGGAATTGATTTTCGTCGACTCCCCTAGGGTTTCTGGAATATTGGGGTATTTATAGAGCAAAGAGGCGGTGCGGGAGGCGGCCGAGGTGGGCACAACCCACCTGGGCGTGCTTGGGGCCCCAGGCGCGCCCTGGTGGGTTGTGCTCCCCTCGGAGCCCCCCTCAGGTACTTTCTTGGCCCAACTTGTGTCTTCTGGTCCAGAAAAAATCACCAAAAAGTTTCGCTGCGTTTGGACTCCGTTTGGTATTGATTTCCTGCGAAGTAAAAAACAAGCAAAAAATAGCAAATGGCACTGGGCACTATGTCAACAGGTTAGTCCCAAAAAATGATATAAAGTTGCTATAAAATGATTGTAAAACATCCAAGAATGATAATATAACAGCATGGAACAATCAAAAATTATAGATACCTTGGAGACGTATCAGCATCCCCACTCTTAATTCCTGCTCGTCCTCGAGTAGGTAAATGATAAAAACAGAATTTTTGATGTGGAATGCTGCCTAACATGTTCATCGCATATTCTTTTCTTTGTAGCATGGACATTTGGACTTATATATGATTCAAAGTAATAGTCTAGTTTTGACAAGAAGATTTCAATACTCAAGCATATCAACAAGCAACCATGTCTTTCAAAATATCAACACTAAAGCAAGTTATCCCTAGCCCATTATGCTCAATCATTGATCCATTCATGAAACACACTCGCATATTAGCTACACCCAATGCTCAAGTACGATCATAGTGCCCCTTAGTTGGTGCTTTATAAGAGAAGATGAAGACTCAAAATAAAAATTGCATAAAGTAAAAGAAAGGCCCTTCGCAGAGGGAAGTAGGGATTTGTAGAGGTGCCAAAGCTCAAAGCAAAAAATAAAGTATAGATAAAACATTTTGGGTGGCATCCTTTTCCTGTCAACGAAAACGATTGAGTAGTTCCCAATACTTTCCATGCTAGATATATCATAGGCGGTTCCCAAACGAAAAATAAAGTTTATTCCTTTTTCCACCATACTTTCACATTCCACGGCTAACCGAATCCACAGGTGCCGTCCATACCAACACTTTCCAAGGAATTTATTATTTGACTACATAAAGTAAATTCATTTTTCATTTCGGGACCGGGCATCCCAAATACCTTTGTCGTACTCTCGTGCAATGACAAGTGAATAAACACTCATCTTGAGAATAACACATCTAGCATGGAAAAATATCAGCCACCCCCTACCGTTTCATGAGCGGTACGAGCACACAAAAGAGAAATTTATTTTGAAATTAGAGATGGCACATACAAGTTTGCTTAGAACGGCACGAAAATACCGCATTTAGGTAGGTATAGTGGACTCATATGGTAAAACTGGTTTAAGGACTTTGGATGCACAAGTAGTGATCATACTTAGTGCAAATGAAGGCTAGCAAAAGATTGAGAAGCATCCAACCAAGAAACGAAAAATCTCATAAGCAAGCATTAAGCATAACTAACACCGAATAATGCACCACAAGTAGGATGTAATTTCATTGCATAACTATTGACTTTCGTGCTTGCATAGGGAATCACAAACCTTAACACCAATATTCTAACTAAAGCATAATTACTCATCAATATGGCTCACATATTATATCAACATATCACAAAACTATTATAAGGAATCAAGTTTATTTTGTCCAATGATCTTCATGAAAGTTTTTATTATATCCCTCTTGAATATCTATCAATTTGGGACAAATTTCATAAGTTGCTTTTGATAGCTCAAACAAATCTAAGTGAAGAACATGAGCATAAAATTTTCTTCTCTCAAAATAATTTAAGTGAAGCAAGAGAGAATTTCAAAAAAAAATTACTAACTCTCAAATAAATCTAAGTGAAGCATGAGAGCATTTCTTCAAAAATACTAAAGCACACCATGCTCAAAAAGATGTAAGTGAAGCACTAGAGCAATACCATAGCTCATAAAGATTTAAGTGAAGCATAGAACGCAATTCTAACAAGTCATAGCATAATTTTGGCTCTCTCAAATAGGTGTGTCCAGCAAGGATTCATGACTAAAAATAAAAAATAAAACAAGCAAAGACTCATATCATACAAGACGCTCCAAGCAAAACTCATGATATGTCACGAATAAAAATATAGCTCCAAGTAAAATACCGATGGTCGTTAGAAGAAAGAGGGGATGCCACTCGGGCATCCCCAAGCTTAGTTGCTTGCTTCTCTTTGGATAATGTCTTGGGGTGCCATGGGGCATCCCCAAGCTTAGGCTCTTCTTACTCCTTATTCCTTCATCCATCGTAATCTCACCCAAAACTTGAAAACTTCAATCACACAAAACTCAACAAAACATTCGTCAGATCCGTTAGTATAAGAAAACCAATCTTTACTTTAAGTACTGTATAAAACCCATTCAAATTTTGTTATTTCATTATATCTACTGTATTCTAAATTTACCATGGCTTATAACCTCCAATACAAACCATAGATTCATCAAAATAAGCACACAATGCAAAGAAAATAGAATCTGTCAAAAACAGAACAGTCTGTAAAGATACGAATTGTTCTCATACTTTTGTAACTCCCAAAATTCTAAAAAATTAGGACAACAGATCAAATTTGTATATAAATCCTGTGTAAAAAATTAGGAATTTATCGTCACTTCTGTGAATTTTCAAAATTGTTCTCCTGGACGCAAAAGTTTCTGTTTTCGAACAAGATCAAATCAACTATCACCAAAGCTATCCTAAAGGATTTACTTGGCACAAACACTAATTAAAACACAAAAAACACAATCATAACAGTAGCATAATTTTGCAAACACTCAAGAATAGAAAGAAAAATACAAAAATAAATTTTATTAATTGGGTTGCCTCCCAACAAGCGCTATCGTTTTACGCCCTTAGCTAGGCATAATGCGAAGGTCTAAGTATTGCCATCTTTGTTTTCCAAATCCTCAATCAAACACTTAGAATTCTTCAAAGATTTAGCATACAAATTTTCAATAACAATACTCCTAGGAACAAGTTTGAAGAATTCATTCTTGTACGTAGAGTCTCTTATAATTTCAACAAAATCCGGGTGAATACTAATCATCTTAAGATCTTCTTTGTTACTATTAGAAGTTGCACCCTTGTTTTTAGTGGCTTGAGTAATCTTGCCTATTTTTATGGGGTTTTTTTCAATAGTTTTAGCATAAGCAAAAGCCGTGCTTAAATTGCTAAAAATTTCTTCCAAGTTATCGGTCCGAGAAGGGCTTTCTTCAATTCTTCGTGAATTACGGTTCCCTTTTCTTTTAACAACTTAAAAACTTCTCCCGTTTTGGACCCAAATTTAGTAGCAAAATTATGCATCATTTTATCCAAGTTTTCAAAGTGTTCTTTGATAATCATTTTCTTTTTTATAGCATCCAGTCTTTCCATAACGTGCTCAAGAGTCAAAGCTGTTTCGTTAATTATAAGAGGCGGTGAACCCACTAAATTTCCCATAGCATTAAAAGCATCAAGAGAGGGACACATCAAGAAATTTCCACCGGTAATCGTATCAAGGACGAATCTATACCAAGTGGTTATGCCCACATAAAAGCAGCGAAGAAGAACAATGGTAGATTGCTTACGGATAGATCTATTATGAGCATTGCAAATCCTATACCAAGCATCTTTTAAATTCTCCCCTCCCCTTTGTTTAAAGTTAAGGACCTCGTTCTCGGGGGTGCACGCGATAGAGGAAGAACTATCCATAATGACAAAAAGTGATCAACAAGATTGCACACAAAACAGATCTGATGAGAAAACGGCGAACGAAAAAGAGGGCGAATAAAACGGTAAATTTTTGTGAAGTGGGGGAGAGGAAAACGAAAGGAAAATGGCAAAAAATGTAAATTGCAAGGAGATGAGATTTGTGATTAGGAACCTGGTAGATGTTGATGATGTCTCCCCGGCAACAGCGCCAGAAATTGGCACGTGGCCGGGAGACTATCTTGACTTGATCTTCCCCGGCAACGGCGCCAGAAATTCCTTTTGATGTTGGCTTGAACTACGTCGGTATTTCCCCAAAGAGGAAGGGATGATGCAGCACAGCAACGGTAGGTATTTCCCTCAGTGATGAGACCAAAGTTATCGAACCAGTAGGAGAACCAAGCAACAGTACGTAAACAACACCTGCACACAAAGAACAAATACTTGCAACTCGACATGTTAAAGGGGTTGTCAATCCCTTTCGGGTAACGGCGCCAGAAATTTGCAAGTTGACGGGAGATAAATTGTAGTAGATTGGATAAATAGATCGCGAATAAAATAAAGTGAAGCAAAATATTTTTGGTTTTTTAGAAATATAGATCTGAAAATAAAAGTGGCAAATAAATAAAAAGGCAAATGGAAAAATAGATCTGAAAATATATGATGAGAAAATAGACCCGGGGGCCGTAGATTTCACTAGTGGCTTCTCTCGAGAAAAATAGCGTACGGTGGGTAAACAAATTACTGTTCGGCAATTGATAGAACTTCAAATAATTATGACGATATCCAGGCAATGATCATTATATAGGCATCACGTCCAAGATTAGTAGACCGACTCCTGCCTGCATCTACTACTATTACTCCACACATCGACCGCTATCCAGCATGCATCTAGTGTATTAAGTTCATGGAGAAACGGAGTAATGTAATAAGAATGATAACATGATGTAGACAAGATCTATTTATGTAGAAATAGACCCCATCTTGTTATCCTTAATAGCAACGATACATACGTGTCGGTTCCCCTTCTGTCACTGGGATGAAGCACCATAAGATCGAACCCATCACAAAGCACCTCTTCCCATGGCAAGAAAAATCGATCTAGTTGGCCTAACTAAACCAAAGATTCGAAGAAGAAATACGAGGCTATAAGTAATCATGCATATAAGAGATTAAAAGACTCAAATAACTTTCATGGATAAAAACATAGATCTGATCATAAACTCAAAGTTCATCGGATCCCAACAAGCACACCGCAAAAAGAGTTACATCAAATAGATCTCCAAGAGACCATTGTATTGAGGATCAAAAGAGAGAGAGAAAGCCATCTAGCTACTAACTACGGACCCGTAGGTCTACAATGAACTACTCACGCATCATCGAAGAGGCACCAATGAGGATGATGAACCCCTCCGTGATGGTGTCTAGATAGGATCTGTGGTTTCTGGAACTTGCGGTGGCTGGAATTGATTTTCGTCGACTCCCCTAGGGTTTCTGGAATATTGGGGTATTTATAGAGCAAAGAGGCGGTGCGGGAGGCGGCCGAGGTGGGCACAACCCACCTGGGCACGCCTGGGGCCCCAGGCGCACCCTGGTGGGTTGTGCTCCCCTCGGAGCCCCCCTCAAGTACTTTCTTGGCCCAACTTGTGTCTTCTGGTCCAGAAAAAATCACCAAAAAGTTTCGCTGCATTTGGAATCCGTTTGGTTTTGATTTCCTGCGAAGTAAAAAACAAGCAAAAACAGCAACTGGCACTGGGCACTATGTCAATAGGTTAGTCCCAAAAAATGATATAAATTTGCTATAAAATGATTGTATAACATCCAAGAATTATAATATAACAGCATGGAACAATCAAAAATTATAGATACCTTGGAGACGTATCAAGTACTAGCAATCATAGAATACTATATGATGATTGACTATGTGGAGCTCTTACTTAGACTTTGCTGAGAATAAGTTGAATTGGAATTGTTTGGTGACTAAGAACATAGGTTGTTATCAAGTTTCAAGAGAAGGCATTGTTTGAACCATAATTTGTGAATTGATTGCTACTTTATCATGATGAGTTTTATGAGAAAGAGTTGCTGTTATGATGCTAGGAAAAGTGATTGAAATTATCATTGATCAAACTTATGCACTATGCTAGCATTCACACTTCATAAATTATTTCTTTTATCGTTTACCTACTCGAGGACGAGCAGGAATTAAGCTTGGGGATGCTGATACGTCTCCAACATATCTATAATTTATGAAGTATTCGTGCCATGTTTACAACAATTCTATATGATTTTGGTATGATTTGAATATAACTAACCCGGACTGACGCTCTTTTCAGAAGAACTACCGTGGTGTTGTTTTTTGTGCAGAAATAAAAGTTCTCAGAATTGGACGAAACTTTTTGGAGATCTTTTATGGAACAAATGAAGAATATTGGAGCAAAGAACCACTGGAGGGGGCCCTTGTTGCCCACTAGGCACCAGGGCGCACCACCCCCCTCTGGTGCGCCCTCGTGGGTAGTGGGCCCCTCGAGGCCTATCTCAGCGCGAGACCGACGCCAAAAAATCCAATAAATACATAAACCCCCAGAAATAACCCTAGATCAGAAGTTCAGCCGCCGCAAGCCTCTGTAGCCACGAAAAACCAATCTAGACCCTGTTCCGGCACCCTGTCATAGGCGGAAATCATCATCGGAGGCCATCTTCATCATCCCGGTGGCCACCATGATGAGGAGGGAGTAGTCCACCCTCGGGGCTGAGGGTTTGTCTAGTAGCTATGTGTTTGATCTCTGTCTCTCTCGTGTTCTCTATTCGGCACAATCATGATGTATCGCAAGCTTTGTTAATATGGTTGGATCATTGGTGTTTTCCCCTCTCTATCTTGTTGTGATGAATTGAGTTCTACCTTTGAGATTTCACTTTTATCGGATCGAATACTTTGTTGGATTTGAGAGCACTTGATGTATGTCTTGGCACTCTACTCACGGATTCCCAAGGTGACATTGGGGTAATCTATGCATAGGGGTTGATGCACGTTTACGTCCTTGTTTCCCCGGTAGAAATCTTGGGGCACTCTTTGAAGTTCTTTGTGTTGGATTGAGTATTATGAATATGAAATTGTTTGATGCATATCGCATAATCAACTCACGGATACTCGTGGTGACATTGGAGTATCTAGGTGACATTAGAGTTGGTTGATGTGTATCATACGGTGTAATTTTAGTATGAACTCTTGCGCTATTTGTGACACTTATAGGAATAGCTCTATAGATCGATCGGAACGGATAACTTTGAGGTGGTTTCATACCCTACAAACAATTTCTTCTTATGTTCTCTGCTAGATAAGAACTTTGGAGTGATTCTTCGTCACATGTTGAGGGATTGTTATATGATCCAATTATATTAGCATTGTTGAGAGATTGCACTAGTGAAAGTATGAACCCTAGGCCTCATTTTCAAGCATTGCAATACCGTTTGTGATCACTTTTGTTACTCGTTACCTTGCTGTATTTTATTGTTACTATTATAATAATCAATATCTACTATCATTACTACACTTGTATCACCATCTCTTCGCCGAACTAGTGCACCTATACAATTTACCATTGTATTTGGTGTGTTGGGGACACAAGAGACTCTTTGTTATTTGGTTGCAGGGTTGTTTGAGAGAGACCATCTTCATCCTACGCCTCCCACGGATTGATAAACCTTAGGTCATCCACCTAAGGGAAATTTGCTACTGTCCTACAAAAATCTACGCTTGGAGGCCCAACACGAGTCTACAAGAACAAGTTGTGTAGTAGACATCAGGGCACCCAACAAAATGGCAAGATCATTCACGCACGTCCGCCAGCAAGAGGCAGATCGGTACATCAAGCGCTGTGAGGCGGAGGAGGCGGAGTACTGCCTCCGCGCTGCAAAGACGCCGCACACTAGGGAGCTGCTGGCGAGGGGCTGACGAAATACTGCCCCCGTAAGAAGGGGTTATTAGTTTTAGTATTGTTCGTTTTCATTTTTTTGCATTGTACATAGTTGTTAAGTATCGTCATGTATATGTGATGATATTATATATATTCTATGATGAACTAATGAACAATTAATATATATTATGAATTCCATTTTTTATCTATTTTCATATACTAATTTGTATCTAGCTGTTATCATCCACATATACAAAATGGAAAGCATATATATACACATTGAAACAAAACAATATCTAAGAACGGAAAACAGAGTACACACAATGAAACAGAGCAATAAATAGAGCAATATTATGATTGTTGTGAATACATAGTGATCCATGTTGAAACAACTCAACAAAATAAAACGCGTCCATGACCAGCAGCCCTTAGCTACGGTAGCTCTTGGCTCTGCCTGAACTCGTGCGGGCGTTCGTCCAAGCGGTTGACACACTCGCAGTACATCTGGAGCGCGATCTCGAGCTCCAAGTTGGCTATTTCATTGAGACCAATAGCTCGAGGATGCGAGGTCCATGTTCCTATATTGCACCTAGGTGGACACCTGGGCCAACGAGGCGATCAAGCCTAGCAACCAACGCATTGGCATCGAGCGGGCTGCGGACAAGGCGAATGGCGCGACCCATGCGAACAATGCGGCGGGCGTCCGGTGCAAGTATGGTGGGGCCGGCCTCTGGTGCAAGTATGGTGCAGACGGCCTTTGCCCACTCCTGGCGAGGAATGGGGGTACTAACGGGCCATGTACCTAGTTGTGACGCCCTATCGACAGCAGGCAAGCGCTGATGGATCCACTCTTGCTGTGCTGCGCGTCGCACCTCTTGCTCTGCGGTGCTCCAACGGTCTCGATGTGCGGCGAGCCACAGCCTATCAGCACGGACGCGCCTAGCTTGCTCTGTGGTGCACCATCGATCATGTTGTGTGGCGAGCTGTAGCCTCTCAACACTGACATGCCTATCTTGATCTGTCGCTGAAGCGCCGTGCGTCGAGTGTCTGCTCAACCCTAGCGATGACGCGCAACACGACGTCGTCCATCGCATTGCCAAGGAGCATCTCGGCCTCGACGGGCCATGGTGCCTTGTTGAGGAGGTTGATGGCAAAGACGGCGCTTCGGTGGGTTGGCATCCTTGGAAAAGGTGGATGTGCTATAGGCTGGGCTTGTTGCCTCGGTGTGTCGCGCGCCGCCTAGGTTTATGCGCAATATCGCGGGGTGGCGGCGGGAAACCGATGAGGAAATGGTGGGAAATGGTGGCGTGTTCATAAAATGCCATTAGTTAATGGAAACTTAGCATAGAAGGAATAGCGAGCTAGCATGACGCGTGTGGGCACATTGCTCGCCCATGGCTATGATGCAAATACTTGTGTGCCCAACACTATTCACAGTAAGGAATATTGTTCTGTGCATAGAGAGCGTAGATGTTGTGCAGACTGATGACCCACAAGTATAGGGGATCTATCATAGTCCTTTCGATAAGTAAGAGTGTCGAACCCAACGAGGAGTAGAAGGAAATGACAAGCGGTTTTCGGCATGGTATTTTCTGCAGGCACTGAAATTATCGGTAACAGATAGTTTTGTAGCAAAATAATTCGTAACGGGTAACAAGTGACAAGTGTAACAAAGGTGCAGCAAGGTGGCCCAATACTTTTTATAGCAAAGGACAAGCCTGGACGAACTCTTATATAAAGCAAAGAGCTCCCGAGGACATATGGGAATTACCGTCCAGTTAGTTTTCATCATGCTCATATGATTCGCGTTCGCTACTTTGAAAATTTGATATGTGGGTGGACCGGTGCTTGGGTGCTGTCCTTACTTGGACAAGACTCCCACTTATGATTAACCCCTCTCGCAAGCATCCGCAACTATGAAAGAAGAATTAAGATAAATCTAACCATAGCATGAAACATGTGGATCCAAATCAGCCCCTTACGAAGCAACGCATAAACTAGGGTTTAAGCTTCTGTCACTCTAGCAACCCATCATCTACTTATTACTTTCCAATGCCTTCCCCTAGGACCAAATCATGGTTAAGTGTCATGTAGTGTACGTTCACATAACACCACTAGAGGAAAGACAACATACATCTCATCAAAATATCGAACGAATACCAAATTCGCATGATTACTTATAACAAGACTTCTCCCATGTCCTCAGGAACAAACGTAACTACTCACAAAGCATGTTCATGTTCAAGATCAGAGGGGTAATAAATATCATTAAGGATCTGAACATATGATCTTCCACTAAATAAACCAACTAGCATCAACTACAAAGAGTAATCAACACTACTAGCAAACCACGGGTACCAATCTGAGGTTCTGAGGCAAAGATTGAATACAAGAGATTAACTAGGGTTTGAGAGGAGATGGTGCTGGTGAAGATGTTGATGAAGATTGACCCTCCCATGACGAGAGGATCATTGGTGATGATGATGGCTTCGATTTCCCCCTCTCGGAGGGAAGTTTCCCCAGCAGAATCGATCTGCCGGAGCTCTAGATTGCTCCTGCCCAGGTTCCACCTCGAGACGGCGGTGCTTCATCCCGAAAGCTCTCCTCTTATTTATTTTTCTAGGTCAAAACCCTCCATATAGCAGAAGATGGGCACCAGACGATGGCCAGGGGGTCAACAAGCCCTGGGGGGGTAGGGCGCGCCCCCCTGGCTTGTGGCCACCTGGTGGGCCCCCTTCTGTAGTTTCTTCGCCCAATATTTTTTATGTATTTCAAAACAATTCTCTGTAAAGTTTTGGGACATTTGGAGTTGTGCAGAATAGGTACTCAGATTTGCTCCTTTCCGGTTCAGAATTTCAGCTGCCGGCATTCTCCCTCTTCATGTAAATCTTGTAAAATAAGAGAGAAAAGGCATAACTATTGTACCATAATGTGAAATAACAGTCCATAATGCAATAAATATGAACATAAGAACATGATGCAAAATGGACGTATCAACTCCCCCAAACTTAGACCTCGCTTGTCCTCAAGCGAAAGCCGAGATCGATAATCATGTCCACATGTTTAGAGATAGAGGTGTCGATAAAATAGAATACGGACATGACGGCATCATGATCATCTTTTAGAACAGCAACATGTTGTCATATAACTTCTTATGTTAAAGTGATAATTCGTTCACAAAGTAAAGTATGAACCAAAAACTTTATTGAAATCTAACAAACTATGATCTCGGTCATTGGGGCAATTGCAATTTATCATAACATCAGAAAGATTCAATATAATAGCTTGTCTAGCAAGTCCACATACTCAATCATCTTTTAGTCTTTCATAATTGCTAACACTCATGTGATACTTATGAGATGAAAGCCTCAATCAGTCACATCGAAAGATAGGGGCTTATAGTTTTGCCTCCCAACTATTTACCTCAAGGGTAATGTCAACAACAATAACTCATGATCACCTACATCCGAGTGGATATATGTGTCTAGATCTTCCCTCAACACATGAGGCTTGCCAAAAGAAAAAGGCGAAATATAGGGAATGGTGAGGATCACCATGACTCTTCCATAAAGGTAAGTACTAAATGTAAAAGATAGGACCTTCGTAGAGGGAAGCAGAGGTTGTCATGCGCTTTTTGGTTGGATGCACGAAATCTTAATGCAACGGAACATCACTTTATATTGCCGCTTGTGATAGAAAACTTTATTATGCAGACCGTCGCTTTTATTTCTTCCCCATCACAAGTTCGTATAAAGTTTATTTTCCTCACACTAATAGATCATACATATTTAAAGAGCAAATTTTATTGCTTGCACCGATGAGAACTTACTTGAAGGATCTTACTCAATTCATAGGTAGGTATAGTGGACTCTCATGGCAAAACTGGGTTAAGGGTATTTGGATGCACAAGTAGTATCTCTACTTGGTGCGGAATTTTTGGCTGGTATGAGGTGGAAGCAAGCTTCACATGTTGGAGGATCGATACATCTCCAACGTATTGCTACTTCTTGAGCTTGCGTTGGTTTTTCCCTTGAAGAGGAAAGGGTGATGCAGTAAAGTAGAGATAAGTATTTCCCTCAGTTTGAGAACCAAGGTATCAATCCAGTAGGAGGTACACTCAAGTCTCCAATCTATGCACCTGCCCAAACAATCAAACACTTGCACCCAACGCGATAAAGAGGTTTTCAATCCCTTCACGGTCAATTGCAAGGATGAGATCTGATAGAGATAGATATAAAAGATTACTAACACGTAAAACAAGGTAAAAACAAATAAATTGCAGCAAGGTTTTTTTGGGTTTTTTTGGTTTATAGATCTGAAAATATATGATGGAAAATAGACCCAGGGGCCATAGGTTTCACGGTGGGTAAACAAATTACTGTATAGCAATTGATAGAAAAGCGCAAAGTTATGATGATATACAAGGCAATGATTATGAATATAGGCATCATGTCCGTGTCAAGTAGACCGACTCCTGCCTGCATCTACTACTATTACTCCACACATTGACCGCTATCCAGCATGCATCTAGAGTATTAAGTTCAAAAGAACGGAGTAACGCCTTAAGTAAGATGACATGATGTAGAGGGATAAACTCAAGAAATATGATGAAAACCCCATCTTTTTACCCTTGATGGCAACAATACAATACGTGCCTTGCTACCCCTACTATGTCACTGGGTGAGGACACCGCAAGATTGAACCCAAAACTAAGCACCTCTCCCATTGCAAGAAGAACCAATCTAGTTCGCCAAACCAAACCAATAATTCCAAGAGAAATACAAAGATATCAAATCATGCATAAAAGAATTCAGAGAAGATTCAAATAATATTCATAGATAATCTGATCATAAATCCACAATTCATCGGATCTCGACAAACACACCGCAAAAGAATATTACATCGGATAGATCTCCAAGAACATCGAGGAGAACATTGTGTTGAAGATCAAAGAGAGAGAAGAAGCCATCTAGCTACTAGTTATGGACCCGTAGGTCTGTGGTAAACTACTCACGCTTCATCGGAAGGGCAATAGAGTTGATGTAGAAGCCCTCCATGATCGAATCCCCCTCCGGGAGCGTGCCGAAAAAGGCCCCAAGATGGGATCTCACGGGTACAGAAGGTTGCGGCGGCGGAAAAGTATTTTGGTGGACGCTTCTGGTCGTTAGGGAATATTTCTGAATTTATAGGCCAAGAATTAGGGTTAGAGGAACTCCGAGGGGCCCACAAGCCCTCAGGGCGCCCCCCCCTATGTGACACCCCTGGCTTAATCATGCACTAATCATACACGCAAATGCACACAATCAAGCCTAAGGACTCACTTGAAGGAATCACAACACAACTCTAAAACATAAATAAATGCATACAAGCATTATATTACAAGCCAGGGCCTCGAGGGCTCAAATACATAAGCTTGATGTCAACAAGCATCAGCGAAAGCGTTAGATATCTGAGTACAGATATAAAAGATAAAACAGATAGGCCTTTACAAGGCGGGGCAAAAGAAAACACTATGATCGAAAAGGCGCAGGCCTCCTGCTTGGGACCCTCAGGACATACTCCTGGTCATCAGCAAACTCATAGTAGTAACCACCCTCGGGATAGTAGTAGCAGTCGTCGACGGGGGCAGCTGTCTCAGGGGCTCAGTCATCTGGTTGCATCAAACGGATATGTGGAAAAAGAGGAAGCAAAGCAACTGTGAGTACTCATCCGAAGTACTCAGCAAGCAAGGATCTACACTACATATGCAACATTATCAAAGGAAGGCTGTATATGTGGACTGGCTGCAGAAATGCCAGAATAGAGGGAAGGCCTAGTCCTATCGAAGAGTAGCATCTTCAGTGGTCTTGCATCATTAGAAGAGTGTAGATTAGTACAGTATAAAGTAGTAGCAGTATTAAGTATCAACCTCGGCTAGAGATCCTTCCTCGACTCCCTGCGAGAAAGCGATCCCAGAGCCCTAATATCCATATCTCATCTCATCATTAAGTTCTAGTTGTATCGATCGAGATACAACTCCGAGAGTCCGTTACCAAGGATCCGGCTATGCATAGATGTTTTCTTCCCTGCAGGGGTGCACCAACTTACCGACCACACTCGATTAACTCCGGCCGGACACACTTTTCTGGGTCATGCCCGGCCTCGGCCAAACGATACGCCGCAACCCGACCTAGGCATAACAAAGAGGTCAGCACGGCGGACTAACCTATCCGCCCAGGGGTCTTGGGCCATCGCCCCGGGAACTCCTGCACGTTGCGAACGCGGCCGGTGAGCAGACCTAGCCCCCCTTATACAAGTGCAGGGCATTACCAGTCCAACCCAGCGCGCGCCGCTCAGTCGCTGACGTCTATTAAGCTTCGGCTGATGCATACGACGCAGAGTGCCCATGACTGTTCCCACGTGATGGTTAGTGCTATTGGGCCAAAGGCCCACTCGGATCAAATATCCAAATCGTTAGTGTGTTGGTAGCGTGCGGTAACAAGCAGAGACTCATGATCGATGTGACCGTATCGCCCCATCACGAGGACTTGCGGCAAGGGCTAAGAATGCCCGACCACGCCTCATAATTTATCACACGGGCACGCTCCAGGTCAACCCGTCTCCACATCCCTTGCTTCTTATGCTCGCTCGGGTACCCCTCAGTGTCGACCCGACTTTACAAGTAACAGTTTTAAAGTCCAAGTATCCGTGTGTCCATAACATCAGGGGAATCTGAGGTATCACCCTCGTTGGATTCCTACTCGATGTATCCGTCAAGGTGAACTCGGAGGAATCACCCTCGATGGGTTCACACTTGAGGTGTTTCACGACAGCGTCATTATCGGGAGTGGTGAAGGAGGAATCACCCTCGATGACCATGACCAAATAGCTACTCTACAGAGTTAACATCAGAAGTGCTATACGAGGTATCACCCTCGGCACTCGATAGTAACGCTGCAGTGTCGTACAACTAGGGGGGTGATGTGCGGTGCCGAGGCCTTGTTGTTGATCATGTTAATCGAGTCATCTGATAATCCAGCAGGGGCAACTGGGTCAAAGTGGGGTCTCTGGTGGGTCTCTATCCAGCCTATACTAAGCAGTTTTGGATAAGCAGGTAGGTATCAAGAGCAGTTACGAAAATAGGCTCTGCATAAAAAATAGGATAAGCAGTAGCAGCAACAATTTCTAATGTAAGCATAAGAGAGAAAGAATAGGCGATGTCGGCATGTTCAAGGGGGGGTGCTTGCCTGGAAGCTCTGCGGCAAAGGTCTGGTCGTCAGGGGCGTAGTCGATCTCCGGAGCTGCGTCAGTCTCGGGGACTGCGTCGGTACCGGGGTCTACCGAGAGAGAAGAGGGGGAGGAAACAGATAAATACACAGCAAACATATGCAACACAGAGCATGCTATGCTAAGATGCAGTGCAGGGTTGCCTAAGAGCATGTTTAAACCATTTTCGTTATTTTAGGATTAAAGTTGGATTTATTAACCGGTATGTATGCACTATTCATCTACCAGAATCAGGCTAAAAGTTGCGGGTTCACCTCCGTAGAGGGTCCCGACACGAAAATAGATGGCACAGTTGGATTCGTCTCGTCTTTCTGATCAACTTTCATGTATAAAGTTTTTTGATCCGAGCTATGGTTTAAATTCTACGAATTTTCAAAGATTAAATCATTTTTTGGAATTATTTTAAATTAACAGAAAAGGTTTATTGCGTCAGCACGATGTCACAGTGACATCAGCAGTCAACAGGGCGGCTGACCAGGTCAAACCTGACCAGTGGGTCCCACATGTCATAGACAGAGGGGCTAACAGAGTTTTATTTTAACTAAACAGAGTTAATTAGCTACTGGACCCCACCTGTCAGTGTCTCATTTAACTAACTAATTGATTTTAATTATAAAAAAAATTAGTTAAACTAATTATGCAGTGGGGCCCGCATGTCAGCGTCACTCGGCTGCCCAGTCAGCACGTTGACTGGGTCAACCCAATCAACAGGGCCCCCAGGGCCCACTGGCAGCGAGCTAGGGGTGGGGCCCACGCGTCCACATCGGCAGGCGGCGCCGGAGCGACGCCGGCGACCAAAAACGCGGCGGCGCAGCCTCGGACCTCGCCGGAATTTCGCTACGGTGGCCCGTTTTCGCTCGGGGTTTGTTGCGTTCGAACGAGGGCGAAATGCCGCATCGAACTGCGGTGGTAGCGGCAGCTGGGGTGAACGAAAACGGCACCGGCGACGAGCTACGGCGGCGGCGGCGTTTGGATGAGCATGGGAACGGCGACTTCGGGCACGGCAAGCAGCGGCAACAGCGTGTTCGACTTCCTACGGCTACGGCGAGCACGACTACAAGCTCAGACGAGCTCGACAGCGGCTACAACGATGGCAGCACCAACGGCAGTGGAGCTCCGTTCGGGCAAACATGGCGCTGCGGCTACGGGCGGTGATAGGCAGCGCAGAGGGGCGGGAGAGGAAGGAGTGAAGCTCACCGAGCGGTCACGAAAGACCCTTGATAGCTTAGGAGCAGCAGAGCTCACCGGAGAGAAAGGGGATCGCCGTCGGCCCGAGGTTGAAGACGAGGTCGAGGGGTTTGATACAGGGGGTCCTGGCTCCGCCAAGTGGCACTGGTCGACGCAACAGTCGACGGCGGAGCAGACGGACATGGAGAGGCGACGAGTGGATGACGGTGGCCACGGGAACGACGGAGGCGCGGCGGTGGTGGTGCTCGGCTGCTCTCCAGATTGATGGGGAGAACGAAGGAGGAGGGGAAAGTGAACGAGGAGGAGCCAGGGGGAGTGAATGAGGGGGTCCTTATCCCCTCCTCGCGTCGGTGGGCGTCGGTGGCGTCGTCGTGTCACCGTTTCACCGGCGCTCGCCGGTGCGGCCATACGCGCGCCAACAGCCCGAAGGAGAGAGAGAGAGGAGGAAGAAAGAGGCCGGCTGGGCTGGGCCTCAGGCACTGTGCACTTAGGCCCAGTGCACAGTGGCCTTTCTCTTTTTCCTTTTCCAGTTTTTCTGTTTTTCCTTTTATTTAATAACAGAGAGAGGAAAATAATTATTTGGGCAGTCTATTGACTCGGGAAAACTTGGGAAGTGTCCCATTAAATCCCTGGTGATTTCAGGCACTGCCTCAAATATTTTAGAGACCAGTGGAATTCATTTGTATTTTGCAAAAAAATGAATTTTCAATTTTAAATTGCTGAAATAGCACTGTTTAAATGCTACTGCTCATTTTAGCATAAGGGTGATGTTGTTTTCCTTAACAACAATTGTTTTGGAATTTTTGCTAGAGGATGAACATTTTTCCAGCAACTTTTGTGCAAATAGAAATTTCACTTTGAATTTGAATAAAATTCAGAGAAGGAATTTGAGATGAGATATTAATCTAATATGATTAAGCTTTGTAAATCAAGATGACTTGGCACTAATCATAAGGGATTACTGTAGTGCGATGCTGGGGATGTTACAAATCTCCTCCACTACAAGAAATCTCGTCCCGAGATTTAAGTGAGGGAGTAAAGGGTAACTTCGGGAGAACTGACCCTTGTAGGGTTAATTATCTAGAGAATAGTTCAAGGAATGTGGCAGAAGTATCTCTCGAGTTGAAACTTAAGAAAACATCGAGAGCAAAGTATGAAGGTACAGTAGGAAGTTTCAAGCGAATGGACAAACGATCGATACCTGAACGGAGTGTGAGAAGGGGGTTCAGAGCATCGGGAATAGATCATCTCTCGGAGGGTGGCTCGTGACAACATACAAAGCCAGGAGCAAAGGATACTTCGGAATCAAGGATATACAGGAGAGTTAGGTTCCGATCCTGTGGAACTTTGAGGATTGTCAATCGAAAGTAGGGAGGACGGTGACATCTTACCGGTCACGACAAAAAGGTAAGTCAAAGGATAGTCTGTCAGTTATGTCGGTGACAACATCGGTACCATGGGCGCTATTGGATAATAATCCAGCAAAGGATCTGGTAGCCCACAAGGGAGCTGTGGTGAGCATCGGTACTCAATCAGAGGAAGAAAGAATGCAAAGGTATCGGATTATAGAAATATCTGAATAGTCTGATGCTTAAACTCAAAGGAATTTATGATTTCCAAAGCAAGGGATCAGAAGCAATCGCTTTGATTAAGGATGGTTAATTGAATAGACTTAGGGGTACAAGCGATGGCAAATTGATTGGTCGAGAACCAACTCATGTTTGGGAAGACGTCTGAGCCAGAAAGATAATTTATAAGGATCAACTGATGATTGCTACTATTCACAACCATTTCGAATCGATGGACTCTAGATGATAATGACAAGGGACGTCAATGAATACTGCTAGTCATATGGAATTTAACCATAATGCAAGTAGGCAAGGAAAATCAAGAGCAGTAGGCTGCAGAGGATTTTCGGAAGATCAGATAGCATTTCCAAGTATTTTGGAAAGCATATGAACAACTGAGGATGAACGGACCCCGGGTAAGTGAATTATCCGCCGTGCGAAAAGAAGCTACAAAGCAGAAGGCACAAAGGATTCTCGGAACAACGGAGAGTATTAGGGTAACTTGTAACAACAAGAGTAACTGGGGATGAAGGTATAACGACAAGGATGTTATTCACGGGGATTATCGATGGTCAGGAACTGCGAAGAAGTGGGCATAGGGTATCGGGAAACATCGAGGAGTATCTGCAGAATCTTCTGGCGAAGCAACCGATCAACTGTAGTGAAGGGGCTCTCCGGGATGAAGTGGTTACGAGAACCTAATGTCAGAGTTAGTAAAAGAGAGATCAGAATCCCAGAGTATAGATGAGGAATAAAAGATCCTAATACCACCGAATTGGCGACGTGGGCCCGTAAGCCACATAGCCATGTTAGTAAAACAGTTTTGGACCACTAGACTCAACTTTGGCCAAGGAGTTGGAAAGGGGGGATTCCTACAGGCAGTCGGCTCTAATACCAACCTGTGACGCCCCCAGCTTAATCGTGCACTAATCATACACGCAAATGCACATGATCAAGCCTAAGGACTCACTTGAAGGAATCACAACACAACTCTAAAACATAAATAAAGGCATACAAGCATTATATTACAAGCCAGGGCCTCGACTGCTCGAATACATAAGCTTGATGTCAACAAGCATCAGCGGAAGCGTTAGATATCTAAGTACAGATATAAAAGATAAAACAGACAGGCCTTTACAAGGCGGGGCAAAAGAAAACACTATGATCGAAAAGGTGCAGGCCTCTGCCTGGGACCCTCCGGACCTACTCCTAGTCGTCAGCCAACTCGTAGTAGTAACCACCCTCGGGATAGTAGTAGCAGTCATCGACGGGGCGGCTATCTCAGGGGCTCTGTCATCTGGTTGCATCAAACGGATATGGGGAAAAAGAGGAAGCAAAGCAACCATGAGTACTCATCTGAAGTACTCAGCAAGCAAGGATCTACACTACATATGCAACATTATCAAAGGAAGGCTGTATATGTGGACTGGGCTGCAGAAATGCCAGAATAGAGGGAAGGCCTAGTCCTATCGAAGACTAGCATCTTCAGCGGTCTTGCAGCATTAGAAGAGTGTAGATTAGTACAGTATAAAGTAGTAGCAGTATTAAGTATCAACCTCGACCAGAGATCCTTCCTCGACTCCCTGCGAGAAAGCGATCCCAGAGCCCTAATATCCATTTCTCATCTCATCATTAAGTTCTAGTTGTATCGATCGAGATACAACTCCGAGCGTCCGTTACCGAGGATCCGGCTATGCATAGATGTTTTCTTCCCTGCAGGGGTGCACCAACTTACCCACCACGCTCGATTAACTCCGGCCGGACACACTTTTCTGGGTCATGCCCGGCCTCGGCCAAACAATATGCCGCAACCCGACCTAGGCTTAACAGAGAGGTCAGCACTCCGGACTAACCTATGCGCCCAGGGGTCTTGGGCCATCGCCCCGGGAACTCCTGCACGTTGCGAACATGGCCAGTGAGCAGACCTAGCCCCCCTTATACAAGTGCAGGGCGTTACCAGTCCAACCCAGCGTGCGCCGCTGAGTCGCTGACGTCTATTAAGCTTCGGCTGATGCATACGACGTAGAGTGCCCATAACTGTTCCCACGTGATGGTTAGTGCTATCGGGCTAAAGGCCCACTCGGATCAAATATCCAAATCATTAGTGTGTTGGTAGCGTGCGGTAACGAGCAGAGACTCGCGATCGATGTGACCCCGTCGCCCCGTCTCGAGGACTTGCGGCAAGGGCTAAGAATGCCCGGCCACGCCTCATAATTTATCTCATGGGCACCCTCCAGGTCAACCCGTCTCCACATCCCTTGCTTCTTATGCTTGCTCGGGTAACCCTCAGGGTCGACCCGACTTTCCAAGTAATAGTTGTAAAGTCCAAGTATCCATGTGTCCATAACATCAGGGGAATCTGAGTTATCACCCTCATTGGATTCCTACTCTATGTATCCGTCAAGGTGAACTCAGAGGAATCACCCTCGATGGGTTCACACTTGAGGTGTTGCACGACAGTGTCGTTATCGGGAGTGGTGAAGGAGGAATCACCCTCGATGACCATGACCAAATAGCTACTCTACAGAGTTAACATCGAAAGTGCTATATGAGGTATCATCGTCGGTGCTCGATAGTAACACTTCAGCGTCGTACAACTAGGGGGTGATGTGTGGTGCCGGGGCCTGGTTGTCGATCACATTGATCGAGTCATCTGATAATCCAGCAGGGGCAACTGGGTCAAAGTGGGGTCTCTGGTGGGTCTCTATCCAGCCTATACTAAGCAGTTTTGGATAAGCAGGTAGGTATCAACAGCAGTTACAAAAACAGGCTATGCATCAGAAATAGGATAAGCAGTAGCAGCAACAATTTCTAATGCAAGCATAAGAGAGAAAGAATAGTCGATATCGACATGTTCAAGGGGGGGTGCTTGCCTGGAAGCTCTGCGGCAAAGGTCTGGTCGTCAGGGGCGTAGTCGATCTTCGGAGCTGCGTCGGTCTCAGGAACTGCGTCGGTACCGGGGTCTAACGAGAGAGAAGAGGGGGAGGAAATAGATAAATACACATTAAACATATGCAACACAGAGCATGCTATGCTAAGATGCAGTGCAGGGTTGCCTAAGAGCATGTTTAAACCATTTTAGTTATTTTAGGATTAAAGCTTGGTTTATTAACGGGTATGTATGCACTATTCATCTACCGGAATCAGGCTAAAAGTTGTGGGTTCACCTCCGTAGAGAGTCCCGACACGGAAACAGATGGCACGGTTGGATTCGTCTCGTTTTTCTGATCAACTTTCATGTATAAAGTTTGTCGATCCAAGCTATGGTTTAAATTCTACGAATTTTCAAAGATTAAATCATTTTCTGTAATTATTTTAAATTAACAAAAAAGGTTTATTGCGTCAGCATGACATCACAGTGACATCAGCAGTCAACAGGGCGGCTGACCAGGTCAAACCTAACCAGTGGGTCCCACATGTCATAGACAGCAGGGCTAACAGAGTTTTATTTTAACTAAACAGAGTTAATTAGCTACTGGACCCCACCTATCAGTGTCTCATTTAACTAACTAATTGATTTTAATTATAAAAACATTTTAGTTAAACTAATTATGCGGTGGGGCCCGCATGTCAGCGTCACTGGGCTGCCCAGTCAGCACATTGACTGGGTCAACCCAGCCAACGGGGCCACCAGGGCCCACTGGCAGTGAGCCAGGGGTGGGGCCCACGCGTCCACATCGGCGGGCGGTGCCGGAGCGACGCCGGCGACCAAAAACGAGGCGGCGCAGCCTCGGACCTCGCCGGAATTTCGCTACGGTGGCCCGTTTCGCTCGGGGTTTGTTGCGTTCGAACGAGGGCGAAACGCCGCATCGAACTGCTGTGGTAGCGGCAGCTGGGGTGACCGGAAACGGCTCCGGCGACGAGCTACAGCGGCGGCGCATTCGGGTGAGCATGGGAACGGCAACTCCGGGCACGGCAAGCAGCGGCAACGGGCGTGTTCGACTTCCTACGGCTACGGCGAGCACGACTGCGAGCTCAGACGAGCTCGACAACGGCTACAACGATGGCAACCAAGGTCGAGGGGTTTGATACACGGGGTCCTGGCTCCGCCAAGTGGCACTGGTCGACGCAACAGTCGACGGCGGAGCAGACGGACACGGAGAGGCGACGAGTGGATGACGGTGGCCACAGGAACGATGGAGGCGCGGCGGTGGTGGCGCTCGGCTCCTCTCCAGATCGATGGGGAGGATGAAGGAGGAGGGGAAAGTGAGCAAGGAGGAGCCAGGGGGAGTGAATGAGGGGGTCCTTATCCCCTCCTCGCGTCGGTGAGCGTCGGTGGCGTCGTCGTGTCGCCGTTTCGCCGGCGCTCGCCGGCGCGGCCATACGCGCGCCGACAGCGGGAAGGAGAGAGAGAGAGGAGGGAGAAAGAGGCCGGCTGGGCTGGGCCTCAGGCACTGTGCACTTAGGCCCAGTGCACAGTGGCCTTTCTCTTTTTCCTTTTCCAGTTTTTCTGTTTTTCTTTTTATTTAATAACAGAGAGAGGAAAAGAGTTATTTGGGCAGTCTATTGACTCGGGAAAAACATGGGAAGAGTCCCATTAAATCCCTGGTGATTTTAGGCATTGCCTCAAATATTTTAGAGACCAGTGGAATTCATTTGTATTTTGCAAAAAAATGAATTTGCAATTTTAAATTACTGAAATAGCACTGTTTAAATGCTACTGCTCATTTTAGCATAAGGGTGATGTTGTTTTCCCTAACAACAATTGTTTTGGAATTTTTGCTAGATGATGAACATTTTTCCAGCAACTTTTGTGCAAATTGAAATTTCACTTTGAATTTGAATAAAATTCAGAGAAGGAATTTGAGATGAGATATTAATCCAATATGATTAAGCTTTGTAAATCAAGATGACTTGGCACTGATCATGAGGGATTATTGTAGTGTGATGCTGGGGATGTTACACCCTAGGGCGCACCCCTGAGGCTTGTGGCCGCCTCGGGACTCCTCTGACTTCATCTCCAAGTCCTACGTGTGTCTTCTAGTCCAAGAAAAATCATCGCGAAAGTTTTATTCCGTTTGGACTCCGTTTGGTATTCCTTTTCTGTAAAACTCAAAAACAAGGAAAAAACAGAAACTGGCACTGGGCTCTAGGTTAATAAGTTAGTCCCAAAAATAATATAAAATAGCTTATTAATGCATATAAAACATCCAAAATAGATAATATAATAGCATGGAACAATCAAAAATTATAGATACATTGGAGACGTATCAAGCATCCCCAAGCTTAATTCCTGCTCGTCCTCGAATAGGTAAATGATAAAAACAGAATTTTTGATGTGGAATGTTACCTAACATATTTATCCATGTAATTTTTTTTATTGTGGCATGAATATTCAGATCCATAAGATTCAAAACAAAAGTTTAATATTGACATAAAAACAATAATACTTCAAGCATACTAATAAAGCAATCATGTCTTCTCAAAATAACATGGCCAAAGAAAATTATCCCTACAAAATCATATAGTCTCGCTATGCTCCATCTTCATCACACAAAGTATTAAATCATGCACAACCCCGATGGCAAGCCAAGCAATTGTTTCATACTTTTGATGTTCTCAAACTTTTTCAACTTTCACGCAATACATGAGCGTGAGCCATGGATATAGCACTATAGGTGGAATAGAATATGCTGGTTGTGGAGAAGACAAAAAGAAGGAGAAAGTCTCACATCAACTAGGCGTATTAACGGGCTATGGAGATGCCCATCAATAGATATCAATGTGAGTGAGTAGGGATTGCCATGCAACGGATGCACTAGAGCTATAAGTGTATGAAAGCTCAAAAAGAAACTAAGTGGGTGTGCATCCAACTCGCTTGCTCATGAAGACCTAGGGCAATTTGAGGAAGCCCATCATTGGAATATACAAGCCAAGTTCTATAATGAAAAATTCGCACCAGTATATGAAAGTGACAACATAGGAGACTCTCTATAATGAAGATCATGGTGCTACTTTGAAGCACATGTGTGGTAAAAGGATAGTAGCATTGCCCCTTCTCTCTTTTCTCTCATTTTTTTTTGTTTGGGCTTCTTTTGGCCTCTTTTATTTTTGTAAAGTCCGGAGACTCATCCCAACTTGTGAGGGAATCATAACTTCCATCATCCTTTCCTCACATGTGACAATGCTCTAATAATGAAGATCATCACACTTTATTTACTTACAACTCGATTCTAGAACAAAATATGACTATATGAATGCCTCCGGTGGTGTTCCGGGATGTGCAATGATCAAGAGAGACATGTATAAAAAATATGAACGGTGGCCTTGCCACAAATACTATGTCAACTACATGATCATGCAAAGCAATATGACAATGATGGTGCGTGTCATAATAAACGGAACGATGGAAGTTGCATGGCAATATATCTCGGAATGGCTATGGAAATGCCATAATAGGTAGGTATGGTGGCTGTTTTGAGGAAGGTATATGGTGGGTTTAATGCACCGGCGAAAATTGTGCGGTACTACAGAGGCTAGCAATGGTAGAAGGGTGAGAGTGCGTATAATCCATGGACTCAACATTAGTCATAAAGAACTCACATACTTATTGCAAAAGTTTATTAGCTATCGAATTGAAGTACTACACGCATGCTCCTAGGGGGATAGATTGGTAGGAAAAGACCATCGCTCGTCCCCGACCGCCACTCATAAGGAAGACAATCAATAAATAAATCATGCTCCGACTTCATCACATAACGGTTCACCATACGTGCATGCTACGGGAATCACAAACTTTAACACAAGTATTTCTACCAATCCACAATTACTCACTAGCATGACTCTAATATCACCATCTTTATGTCTCAAAACAAATGCAAGGAATCAAACTTCTCATAGTATTCAACGCTCTTTATATGAAAGTTTTTATTATATCCCTCTTGGATGCCCATCATATTAGGACTAAATTCATAACCTAAGAAAATTACCATGCTGTTTAGAGACTCTCAAAATAATATAAGTGAAGCATGAGAGTTCAACAATTTCTATAAAATAAAGCCACCGCCGTGCTCTAAAAAGATATAAGTGAAGCACTAGAGCAAATTGCCTAGCTTAAAAGATATAAGTGAAGCACATAGAGTATTCTAATAAATTGATGATTCATGCGTGTCCCTCTCAAAAGGTGTGTACAGCAAGGATGATTGTGTCAAACTAAAAAGCAAAGACTCATATCATACAAGACGCTCCAAGCAAAACACATATCATGTGGTGAATAAAATATAGCCTCAAGTAAATTTACCGATGGATTGAAGACGAAAGAGGGGATGCCATCCGGGGCATCCCCAAGCTTAGATGTTTGGTTGTCCTAGAATATTACCTTGGGGTTCCTTGGGCATCCCCAAGCTTAGGCTCTGGCCACTCTTTATTCCATAGTCCATCAAATCTCTACCCAAAACTTGAAAACTTCACAACTCAAAACTCAACAGAAAATCTCATAAGATCCGTTAGTATAATAAAATAAATCACCACTTAAGGTACTGTTGTGAACTCATTATTTATTTATATTGGTGTAATATCTACTGTATTCCAACTTTTCCATGGTTCATACCCCCCAATACTACCCATAGATTCATCAAAATAAGCAAACAACACATAGAAAATAGAATCTGTCAAAAACAGAACAATCTACGAAGATCTGAATTGAAATCATACTTCTGCAACTACAAAAATTCTGAAAATTTTGGAAAACCTGGGAAATTTGTATATAAATCTTGTGTAAAACATTCAGAATTTTTAGTCACTTATGTGAATTTTTAAAATTCTGTTACTGGACGCAAAAGTTTCTGTTTTTGAGCAAAATCAAATCAACTATCACCGTAAGCCATCCCAAAGGTCTTACTTGGCTAAAACACTAATTAAAACACCAAAACACAATTACTAGAGAGGTAATAATGTGTATTTATTGAAAAACATAACCAAAAATAAAAACATAAAAATAAAATTGGGTTGCCTCCCAACAAGCGCTATTGTTTAACGCCCCTAGCTAGGCATAAAAACATAGATCTAGGTATTGCAATAGAAGTGAGGGAGATCATCCATGCTCATCTCATATTCCCTCCTCTCGGCAGCAAGCTTTCTTTGTGGCAAACAAAAATAATCAAAGGGGCTAAATTTGATAGGGTATGGATCTATAAGATCAAGTTTGGGAGGAATAGGTTCCTCCTTCGGCCCTTTGTATTTGATAATTATTTCTTCATTGTAAACATTCCTTTGATTAAAATCCCTAAGTCTATCCCTAAGCACAAACCCTAATCCATTATTTTGTATAGAAAAATTGTCATTGAGCTCAGAAATTTTATCAATCAAAACATTGGTAGGGACTTTCTTTCTTAGGTTTTCATTATAAGCAGCATAATCTAGAGATTGTAATCTCCTAGTTTCTTCTTGATTAAAAATGATCTCTTCTATAGGGGGACAACCACCATTAATATTATAATGAGCAAATATTTCACCGGCCTCTTTCATGATAAACCTAAACTCATGAGCTAAAAATATAGTGGTGACACGTTTAACGGAAGGATCATGAATATTGGAAAATTCTAGTAAAAGCCTTTGTATGCATGGATGCTTGTGAACAAATTGTCTTTCAAATTCAACTATAAGCAAGGATATTGCATCCGCAAGGCTAATTGTTTTATTTAGAATTGACCCTCCAAGCATAGGTAAAGTACCAGCACAAGTAAAGAAATCTTGAATAACCCATTTTCCAATAATATTACCGCTACCCACACGGAGTTTTTTAGTATGGATAATAGTGGGTTCTTCTCCATGAGGATCATTATTGGCAAAATCATTAAAACTTCCATCAAGATTATTGCTATATTTTTCAATGATAAACTCCCCGGATTCAGACATGATGGCAACAAACCAATCTAGCAACGAGCTACCAAAAGGCAAACGAAAAAGACGAACGGAAGAAGGCCGAATAAAAAGGCAAATCTTTTTGTGTTTTTCTGAAAATGTTTTAGAAGTGGGGGAGAGGAAAACGAGAGGCAAATGGCAAATAATGTAATGCAAGAGATGAGAGTTTACGGTGGGTACTTGGTAGGCTTGATGTAGAACCTCCCCGGCAACGGCGCAAGAAATTCTTCCTGCTACTTCTTGAGCTTGCGTTGGTTTTTCCCTTGAAGAGGAAAGGGTGATGCAGCAAAGTAGAGAAGTATTTGCCTCAGTTTCAGAACCAAGGTATCAATCCAGTAGGAGGAACACGCAAGTCTCCAATCTATGCACCTGCACAAACAATCAAACACTTGCACCCAACGCGATAAAGGGGTTGTCAATCCCTTCACGGTCAATTGCAAGGATGAGATCTGCTAGAGATAGATATAAAAGATTACTAAATCATAAAACAAAGTAAAAACAAATAAATTGCAGCAAGGTATTTTTGGGTTTTTTGGTTTATAGATCTGAAAATATATGATGGAAAATAAACCCGGGGGGCATAGGTTTCCCTAGAGGCTTCTCTCTTGAAAGAAAACATACGTTTGGTGAAGAAATTACTATCGAGCAATTGATAGAAAAGCACAAAGTTATGATGACATCCAAGGCAATGATTATGAATATAGGCATCACGTCCATGTCAAGTAGACCGACTCCTGCCTGCATCTACTACTATTACTCCACACATCGACCGCTATCCAGCATGCATCTAGAGTATTAAGTTCAAAAGAACGGAGTAACGCCTTAAGTAAGATGACATGATGTAGAGGGATAAACTCAAGCAATATGATGAAAACCCCATCTTTTTACCCTTGATGGCAACAATACAATACGTGCCTTGCTACCCCTACTATGTCACTGGGTGAGGACACCGCAAGATTGAACCCAAAACTAAGCACCTCTCCCATTGCAAGAAGAACCAATCTAGTTGGCCAAACCAAACTGATAATTCAAAGAGAAATACAAAGATATCAAATCATGCATAAAAGAATTCAGAGAAGATTCAAATAATATTCATAGATAATCTGATCATAAATCCACAATTCATCGGATCTCGACAAACACACCGCAAAAGAATATTACATCGGATAGATCTCCAAGAACATCGAGGAGAACATTGTATTGAAGATCAAAGAGAGAGAAGAAGCCATCTAGCTACTAGCTATGGACCCGTAGGTCTGTGGTAAACTACTCACGCTTCATCGAAAGGGCAATAGAGTTGATATAGAAGCCCTCCGTGATCGAATCCCCCTCCGGCAGGGTGCCGGAAAAGGCCCCAAGATGGGATCTCATGGGTACAGAAGGTTGCGGCGGTGGAAAAGTATTTTTGGTGGACGCTTCTGGTCGTTTGGGAATATTTCTGAATTTATAGGCCAAGAATTAGGGTTAGAGGAGCTCCGAGGGGCCCACAAGCCCTCAGGGCGCGCCCTGAGGCTTGTGGCTGCCTCGGGACTCCTCTGACTTCATCTCCAAGTCCTACGTGTGTCTTCTGGTCCAAGAAAAATCATCGCGAAAGTTTTATTCCGTTTGGACTCCGTTTGGTATTCCTTTTCTGTAAAACTCGAAAACAAGGAAAAAACAGATATTTGCACTGGGCTCTAGGTTAATAAGTTAGTCCCAAAAATAATATAAAATAGCATATTAATGCATATAAAACATCCAAAACAGATAATATAATAGCATGGAACAATCAAAAATTATAGATATGTTGGAGACGTATCACGTATCTATAATTTTTTATTGTTCCATGCTATTATATTATCTATCTTGGATGTTTTATATGCATTTTGGAACTATTTTATATCATGTTTTGGGACTAACCTATTAACCTAGTGCCCAGTGCCAGTTGTTGTTTTTTCCTTGTTTTTGAATTTTTCAGAAAGGAATATCAAACGGAGTCCAAACGGAATAAAACTTTATGATGATTTTTCTTGGACCAGAGGACACCTATGTGACTTGGAGAGAGGGACAGAAGAGTCCCGAGGAGGCCACAAACCTTGAGGTCATGCCCCAAGGGGGGCACCCCCTGGCTTGTGGGCCCGTCGAGGGTCCCCTAACCATAATTCCAGCTCTATATATTCTCAAATATTCCCCAAACATCAGAAGCGTCCACAAAAATACTTTTCCGCCGCCGCAAGCTTCTGTTCTCGTGAGATCCCATCTTGAGGCCTTTTCCGGTGATCTTCCGAAGGGGGATTTGATCATGGAGGGCTTCTACATCAACCTTGCTACCCTTCCGATCATGTGTGAGTAGTTTACCACAGACCTACGGGTCCATAGCTAGTAGCTAGATGGCTTCTTCTCTCTCTTTGACCTTCAATACCATGTTCTCCTCGATGTTCTTGGAGTTCTATCCAATGTAATTGATGACCCACAAGTATAGGGTATCTATCATAGTCCTTTTGATAAGTAAGAGTGTTGAACCCAACGAAGAGCAGAAGGAAATGACAAGCGGTTTTCAGCAAGGTATTTTCTGCAAGCACTGAAATTATCGGTTACAGATAGTTTTGTGATAAGATAATTCATAACGGGTAACAAGTAACAAGTGTAACAAAGGTGCAGCGAGGTGGCCCAATCCTTTTTGTAGCAAAGGATAAGCCTGGACGAACTCTTATATAAAGCAAAGCGCTCTCAAGGACACATGGGAATTATTGTCAAGCTAGTTTTCATCATGCTCATATGATTCGCGTTCGTTACTTTGATAATTTGATATGTGGGTGGACAGGTGCTTGGGTGATGTCCTTACTTGGACACGCCTCCCACTTATGATTATGGGATAATTAACTTTATGCCCCTAGTTGGGTCCCACTCGTCTGTTTTACCCCTAGTTTCAGAAACTCACCTGTTCAGTCCAAGCCACTTTGCAATTCTTATGCTCTTGCCCTTTGACCCTTTGACCGTCACTTTGAAAAATTCATAACAAATTCATACTAACTCAAACAAATTCAAATAAGATATCAAAATGTTCGGAAAAACATCACCTATATGTGCATGTCATTTTCATTCTTGATAAAAGTGTTGGAAAGTCCCCATCTTAGTTTTAGCTCATATGCTCTTAGCATGAACAGTAAAATCTAAAAAAATCTAAAAAAATTTGGTTGAAAACATTGACCAATGTTTTGAGAACTTGCCAAGTTTCATAATGGAATGACATTCATGGAGGTCGTGGCAAAAAAAAGAAAATCAAAGCTCCAAAATTTCTTTTTTTTGCCACGACTTCCACGAATGTCATTCCATTATGAAACTTGGTAAGCATTCAAAACATTGGTCAATGTTTGCCACCAAATTTTTTTAGATTTTTTTGAATTTTTTAGATTTTACTGTTCATGCTAAGAGCATATGAGCTAAAACTAAGATGGGGACTTTCCAACACTTTTGTCAAGAATGAAAATGACATGCGCATATAGGTGATGTTTTTCTGAACATTTTGATATCTTATTTTGAATTTTTTGAGTTAGTATGAATTTGTTATGAATTTTTCAAAGTGACGGTCAAAGGGTCAAAGGGCAAAAGCATAAGAATTGCAAAGTGGCTTGGACTGAACAGGTGAGTTTCTGAAACTAGGGGTAAAACAGACGAGTGGGACCCAACTAGGGGCATAAAGTTAATTATCCCTATGATTAACCCCTCTCACAAGCATCCGCAACTACGAAAGAAGAATTAAGATAAATCTAACCATACCATGAAACATGTGGATCCAAATCAGCCCCTTACGAAGCAACGCATAAACTAGGGTTTAAGCTTCTGTCACTCTAGCAACCCATCATCTTCTTATTACTTCCCAATGCCTTCCCCTAGGCCCAAATCATGGTGAAGTTTCATGTAGTCGACGTTCACATAACACCACTAGAGGAAAGACAACAAACATCTCATCAAAATATCGAACGGATACCAAATTCACATGATTACTTATAACAAGACTTCTCCCATGTCCTCAGGAACAAAGGTAACTACTCACAAAGCATATTCATGTTCAAGATCAGCGGGGTATTGAATATCATTAAGGATCTGAACATATGATCTTCCACCGAATAAACCAACTAGCATCAACTACAAGGAGTAATCAACACTACTAGCAACCCAGAGGTACCAATCTGAGGTTTTGAGACAAAGATTGAATACAAGAGCTGAACTAGGGTTTGAGAGGAGATGGTGCTGGTGAAGATGTTGATGGGGATTGGCCCCTCTGGATGAGAGGATCGTTGGTGATGACAATGGCTTCGATTTCCCCTTCCTAGAGAGAAGATTCCCCGGCAGAACAGCTCCGCAGAAGCCCTAGATTGCTTCTGCCTAGGTTCCACCTCGAGACGGTGTTGCTTCGTCCCGAAAGCTTCCTTATGATTTTTTCAGGTAAAAACCCTTCATATAGCAGAAGATGGACACCGGAGACCTGCCAGGGGGCCGACAAGCCCTAGGGGCGCACCTAGGGGGGTAGGGCGCGCCCCCCAGGCTTGTGGCCACCTGGTGGGTCCCCTCTGGTATTTTCTTCGCCCAATAATTCTTATATATTCTAAAATAATTCTCCATAAATTTTCAGGACTTTTGGAGTTATGTAGAAATAGGTCTCTTAGATTTGCTCCTTTCCGGTCCGGAATTCCAGCTACCGGCATTCTCCCTCTTTGTGTAAACCTTTTAAAATAAGAGAGAAAAGACATAAGTATTGTACCATAATGTGTAATAACAGCCCATATTGCAATAAATATCAACATAAAAGCATGATGCAAAATGGATGTATCAACTGCCCCAAGCTTAGACCTCGCTTGTCCTCAAGCGAAAACCAAAATTGATAATCATGTCCACATGTTTAGAGATAGAGGGGTCGATAAAATAAAATACGGACATGAGGGCATCATGATCATCTTTAGAACAGCAACATATATTGTCATATAATTTCTTATGCTAAAGTAACAATTCATTCACAAGGTAAAGTATGAATCAAGAACTTTATTGAAAACCAACAAACTATGATCTTGGTCATTGAAACAATTGCAATTTATCATAACATCAAAAAGAGTCAATGTAAGAGCTTTCATATAGCAAGTCCACATACTCAACCATCTTTTAGTCTTTCATAATTGCTAACACTCATGCGATACTTATGAGATCAAAGCTTCAATCGGACATAGAGAAAGATAGGGGCTTATAACTTCGCCTCCCAACCTTTTACCTCAAGGGTAACATCAACAATAATAGTTTATGAATATCTACATCCGAGTGGATATATATATCTGGATCTTGCCCAATATATAGTGCTTGCCAAAAACAAAAAGTATAAAAAGAAGAGGTGATGATCACCATGACTCTTGTATAAGGGTAGAAAGTGAAATAAAAGATAGGCCCTTCGCAGAGGGAAGAAGAGGTTGTCATGCGCTTTTATGGTTGGATGCAAAAAATCTTAATGCAAAAGAACATCACTCTATATTGCCGCTTGTGATAAAGAACTTTATTATGCAGTCTGTCACTTTTATTTCTTCCATATCACAAGTTCGTATAAAGCTTATTTTCCTCACACTAAAAGATCATACATATTTAGAGAGCAATTTTTATTGCTTGCACCGATGACAACTTACTTGAAGGATCTTACTCAATCCATAGGTAGGTATGGTGGACTCTCATGGCAAAACTAGGTTAAGGGATTTTGGAGGCACAAGCAGTATCTCTACTTGGTGCAAAAGATTTGGCTAGCATTGGATGAGAAGCAA
Organism: Thinopyrum elongatum; assembly: GCA_011799875.1. NCBI lineage: Eukaryota > Viridiplantae > Streptophyta > Magnoliopsida > Poales > Poaceae > Thinopyrum > Thinopyrum elongatum. The sequence goes on along the minus strand of CM022297.1, from coordinate 442,967,845 downwards.
GCTCAACATGTTGGAGGATCCATGACAATATAACTTCTATTCGGATATAAGGAAACATAACCCATTATGTTGTCTTCCTTGTCCAACATCAACCTTTTAGCATATAATATTTAATGAGTGCTCACAATCACATAAGATGTCCAAGATAGTGTATTTATATGTGAGACCTATCTTTCTTTATTACTTCCTAATAATTGCAACAATGACCAAAACTATGTTTGTCAACTCCCAACAAATTTCATGCGACATACTCCTTATATGTGAAGTCATCACTTCCCATAAGATCATTATATAATCTTTTTATTTCTTTTATTCTTTATTTCTTTTACTCAAGATCATAACAAGAAAGCAAAGCCCTCAACCAAAACTAAACTTTATTATATAACTCGCGGACTCGATTACATAGAAGGAACACAAAGCAAAACTCAAAGCTAGATCATACTAAAACTTTATTCAACACTGATTGTTGAGGCACGTGGCGGGTATCGTAATTTTCTAACCTTTACAGGTGATTTGAGTAGATATGGGTATATGTACTTAATGAAACACAAATCTAAAACATTTGAAAAGTTCAAAGAATTTCAGAGTGAAGTAGAGAATATCCGTAACAGGAAAATAAAGTTTCTACGATCTGATCGTGGAGGCGAATATTTGAGTTACAAGTTTGGCCTTCCTTTAAAACAATGTGGAATTGTTTCACAACTCACGCCACCTGGAACACCACAGCGTAATGGTGTGTCCGAACGTCGTAACCATACTTTATTAGATATGGTGCGTTCTATGATGTCTCTTACTGATTTGCCTTTATCATTTTGGGGTTATGCATTAGAGATAGCCGCATTCACGTTAAATAGGGCACCATCTAAATCCGTTGAGATGACACCGTATGAACTATGGTTTGGCAAGAAACCTAAAGTTGTCGTTTCTTAAAGTTTGGGGATGCGACGCTTATGTCAAAAGGCTTCAGCCTGATAAGCTCGAACCCAAATCGGAGAAGTGCGTCTTCATAGGATACCCTAAGGAAACTATTGGGTACACCTTCTACCACAGATCCAAAGGCAAGATCTTTGTTGCCGAGAATGGGTCCTTTCTAGAGAAGGAGTTTCTCTCGAAAGAAGTGAGTGGGAGGAAAGTAGAACTTGATGAGGTAGTTGTACCTTCTCTCGAATTGGAAAGTAGCTCACCAGGGAAAAATGTTTCTGTGATGCCTACACCAAGTAGAGAGGAAGCTAATGATGATGATCATGAAACTTCAGATCAAGTTACTACTGAACTTCGTAGGTCAACCAGAACATGTTCTGCACCAGAGTGGTAATCCTGTCCTGGAAGTCATGTTGTTAGACAACGGCGAACCTACGAACTATGAAGAAGCTATGATGAGCCCAGATTCTTACAAATGGCTTGAGGCCATGAAATCTGAGATAGGATCCATGTATGAGAACAAAGTGTGGACTTTGGTGGGCTTGCCCGATGATCAGCAGGCCATTGAAAATAAATGGATCTTCAAGAGGAAGACGGACGTTGATGGTAATATCACTGTCTACACAGCTCGAATTGTCGTGAAAGGTTTTCGACAAAGGGTTGACTACGATGAGACTTTCTCACCCGTAGCGATGCTTAAGTCTGTCCGAATCATGTTAGCAATTGCCACATTTTATGAAATCTGGCAAATGGACGTCAAAACTACATTCCTTAATGGATTTCTTAAAGAAGAGTTGTATATGATGCAACCAGAAGGTTTTGTCGATCCTAAAGGTGCTAACAAAGTGTGCAAGCTCTAGTGATCCATCTATGGACCGGTGCAAGCATCTCGGAGTTGGAATATACACTTTGATGAGGTGATCAAAGCATATGGTTTTATACAGACTTACGGTGAAGCCTGTATTTACAAGAAAGTGAGTGGGAGCCCTGTAGCATTTATGATATTATATGTGAATGACATATTGTTGATTGGAAATGATATAGAATTTCTGGATAGCATAAAAGGATACTTGAATAAGAATTTTTCAATGAAAAACCTCGGTGAAGCTAGTTACATATTGGGCATCAAGATCTATAGGGATAGATCGAAACTCTTAATAGTACTTTCACAAAGCACATACCTTGGCAAAAGTTTTGAAGAAGTTCAAAATGGATTAGTCAAAGAAAGGGTTCTTGCCTGTGTTGCAAGGTGTGAAGTTGAGTAAGACTCAAAGCCCGACCACGGCAGAAGATAGAGAGAGAATGAAAGTCATTCCCTATGCCTCAGCCATAGGTTCTATAAAGTATGCCATGTTGTTTACCAGACCAGTTGTGTGCCTTGCCATGAGTTTGGCAAGGGGGTACAATAGTGATCCATGAGTGGATCACTGGACAGCGGCCAAAATTATCCTTAGGTACCTAAAGAGGACTAAGGAAATATTTCTCGGTTATGGAGGTGATAAATGGTTCGTCGTAAAGGGTTACGTCCATGCAAGCTTTAACACTGATTCAGATGACTCTGAGTCTCATTCTGGATACGTATTGAACGTGGGAATAGTTAGCTAGAATAGCTCTATGCAGAGCATTGTAGACATAGACATTTGCAAAGTCCACACGGATCTGAATGTTGCAGACCCATTGACTAAAACCTCTCTCACACGCAAAACATGATCACACTCTAGTAAAATCTTTGGGTGTTAATCACATGGTAACGTGAACTAGATTATTGACTCTAGTAAACCCTTTCGGTGTTAGTCACATGGCGATGTGAACTATGGGTGTTAATCACATGACGATGTGAACTAGATTATTGACTCTAGTGCAAGTGGGAGACTTATGGAAATATGTAGAGGAAATAATAAAATGGTTATTATTATATTTCCTTAATCATGATAAAGGTTTATTATTCATGCTAGAATTGTATTGACCGGAAACTTAAATACATGTGTGGATACATAAACAAATATCGTGTCTCTAGTGAGCCTCTACTAGACTAGCTCGTTGATCAAAGATGGTTAAGGTTTCCTAACCATAGACATGAGTTGTCATTTGATAACGGGATCACATCATTAAGAGAATGATGTGATGGACAAGACCCATCCGTTAGCTTAGCATATGATCGTTTAGTTTATTGCTACTGCTTTCTTAATGTCAAATACATGTTCCTTCGACCATGAGATCATGCAACTCCCGGTTACCCGAGGAATACCTTGTGTGCTATCAAACATCACAACGTAACTGGGTGATCATAAAGATGCTCTACAGGGATCTCCGAAGGTGTCTGTTGAGTTGGTGTGAATCGAGATTGGGATTTGTCACTCCGTGTATAGGAGAGGTATCTCTGGGCCCTCTCAGTAATACACATCATAAGAAGCATGCAAGCAAAGTGACTAAGGAGTTAGTTGCAAGTGATGTATTACGGAACAAGTAAAGAGACTTGCCGGTAACGAGATTGAACTAGGTATAGAGATACCGACGATCGAATCTTGGGCAAGTAACATACCGACAGACAAAGGGAATTACGTATGTTGTCATAAAGGTTCAACCGATAAAACATCTTCATGGAATATGTAGGAATCAATATGGGCATACAGGTCCCGCTATTGGTTATTGACCAGAAAGGTGTCTCGATCATGACTACATAATTCCCGAACCCGCAGGGTCGCACGCTTAACGTTCGTTGACGCTAGAGTAATATTGGGATATTTGATGAGTGGTAACCAAATGTTGTTCGGAGTCCCGGATGAGATCCCAGACGTCACGAGGAGTCTCGGAATGGTCGAGAGGTAAATATTTATATACGGGAAGTCATATTTTGGGTTCCGGAAAAAGGTGCAGTTTTTTCGGTATTGTATCGGGAAGCTTCCAGAAGGTTCCGGAGGATTCCGGAGGGGTCCGGAAGTCCACAAGTGGGTCCACCACGACCCAAGGGATAGCCTGGGCTGCGGGGAGGTGCCTTGGCCTTATTTGGCTAGGCACACCAAGTCCTCAAAAGCTCATGGGGCTAGGGAAGGTAAAAAAGGAAGGAGTCCTAGTAGGTATAGGATTGGACTTGGAGTCTAAGTCCTCTCCCTCTTAGCTGCGCCCTATGGCTTGGAGGGGCTGTTTCCCACACCCCTCCACCTATGTATAGATGTAGGGGGTGCCCCAAGAGTACACACCAATCCCTTGGGGCCCCTCTCTCTCCCGTTACTCCGTAGTTCCACCGCCTCGTCCCAGCGATGCTTAGCGAAGCGCTGTCAGTGCTCCACCACCACCATCACCACCACGTCATCATGTTGGTTGTGATCCCATCTACTTCTCCTCTCCCGCTTGCTGGATCAAGAAGGAGGAGACGTCATCGAGTCGCACGTGTGCTAAACTCGGAGGTGCCGTCCGTTCGGCACTAGATCGGTTGGATCATGAAGAGTACGACTACATCAACAGCGGGATAAACGCTTCCGCTTAGCGATCTACAAGGGTATGTAGATGCTCTCCCCCTCTCGTAGCTATGCATCTCCGTGGATAGATCTTGCATGTGTGTAGAAATTTTTTGTTTTCCATGCAACGTTCCCCAACAGTGGCATCATGAGCCAGGTCTATGCGTAGATGATATGCACAAGTAGAACACAAAGGAGTTGTGGGCGGTGATGGTCATACAGCTTACCACCAACGTCTTATTTTGATTCGGCGGCATTGTGGGATGAAGCGGCCCGGACCAACCTTACATGTCCACGTACATGATACCGGTTCCACCGACTGACATGCAACTTGTTTTGCATAAAGGTGGCTGGTGGGTGTCTGTTTCTCCTACTTTAGTTGAATCAAATTTGACTATGGCCGGTCCTTGAAGAAGGTTAAAACAGCAAACTTGATAATCACCGTTGTGGTTTTGCGTAGGTAAGAATGGTTCTTGCTAGTTGCCCATAGCAGCCACGTAAAACTTGTAACAACAAAGTAGAGGATGTCTAACTTGTTTTTGCAGGGTATGTTGTGATGTGATATGGTCAAGACATGATGTGATATACGTTGTTGTATGAGATGATCATGTTTTGTAATATCAACAACTGGCAGGAGCCTTAGGGTTGTCTCTTAATTATTGTATGAAATACAAGCGCCATGTAATTGCTTTACTTTATCGCTATGCGTTAGCAATAGTTGTAGAAGCAATAGTTGGCGAGACGACCCTGATGCAACGATGGAGATCAAGGTGTCGAGCCGGTGATGATGGAGATCATGACGATGCTTTGAAGATGGAGATCAAAAGCACAAGATGATGATGGCCATATCATGTCACATATTTTGATTGCATGTGATGTTTATCCTTTATGCATCTTATTTTGCTTAGAACGACGGTAGCATTATAAGATGATCCCTTCACTAAATTTCAAGATAAAAGTGTTCTCCCCGAGTATGCACCGTTGCTAAAGTTGATCGTTTCGAAGCACCTCGTGATGATCGGGTATGATAGACTCTACGTTCACATACAACGGGTGTAAGCCAGATTTACACACGCGGAATACTTGGGTTAAACTTGACGAGCCTAGCATGTACAGACATGGTCTCGGAACACTGGAGACCGAAAGGTCGAACATGAGTCATATAGTAGATATGATCAACATGAAGATGCTCACCATTGATGACTACCCCATCTCATGTGATGATCGGACATGGGTTAGTTGATTTGGATCGTGTATGACTTACACAACTTGAGGGATGTTGATTTAAGTGGGAGTTCATTAGTAATTTGATTAATTGAACTAAGATTTATCATGAACATAGTCAAAATGTCTTTGCAAATTATGTTGTAGTTCAATAGCTCGCGATGTAGCTTCCCCGTTTTTTGATACATTCCCAGAGAAAACTAAGTTGAAAGTTGATGGTAGCAATAATGCGGACTGGGTCCGTGATCTAAGGATTATCCTCATTGCTGCACAGAAGAATTATGTCCTTGATGCACCGCTAGGTGACAGACCTGTTGCAGGAGCTGATGCGAACATTATGAATGTTTGGCAAAGCTCGATCTGATGAATACTTCAGAGTTTAGTGCGCCATTCTTTACGGCTTAGAATCGGGGCTCCAAAGACGTTTTGAACGCCATGGAACATATGAGATGTTCCAAGAGCTGAAATTGGTATTTCAGGCTCATGCCCGTGTTGAGAGGTATGAGACCTCTGACAAGTACTTTGCCTACAAGATGGAGGAGAAAAGCTCAGCCAGTGAGCATGTGCTCAGAATGTCTGGGTACTACAATCGCTTGAATCAAGTGGGAGTTAATCTTCCAGATAATATAGTGATTGACAGAATTCTCCAGTCACTATCACCAAGCTACTAGAGCTTCATGATGAACTATAATATGCAAGGGATGACGAAAATGATTCCCGAGCTCTTCGCGATGTTGAAATCAGCGGAAGTAGAAATCAAGAAGGAGCATCAAGTGTTGATGGTTAACAAGACCACTAGTTTCAAGAAAAAGGGCAAGGAAAAGAAAGGGAACTTCAAGAAGAATGGCAAGCAAGTTGCTGCTCCCATGAAGAAGCTCAAACCTAGACCCAGTCCTTAAACTGAGTGCTTCTACTGCAAGGGAAATGGTCACTGGAAGCGGAACTGCCCCAAATACTTGGCTGATAAGAAGGATGGCAAAGTAAACAAAGGTATATTTGATATACATGTTATTGATGTGTACCTTACTGGTGCTCATAGTAGCCCCTGGGTATTTGATACCGGTTCAGTTGCTAAGATTAGTAACTCGAAATAGGAGTTGCAGAATAAACAGAGTCTAGTTAAGGGCGAGGTGACGATGTATGTTGGAAGTGTTTCCAAGATTGATATGATCACCATCGCACACTCCCTCTACCTTCGGGATTAGTGTTGAGCCTGGATAAATGTTATTTGGTGTTTGCGTTGAGCATGAGCAAGATTAGATCGTGTTTATTGCAGTACGGTTATTCATTTAAGTCAAAGAATAATTGTTGTTCTGTTTACATGAATAAAACCTTCTATGGTCATTCACCCAATGTGAATGGTTTATTGAATCTCGATCGTAGTGACACATATATTCATAATATTGATGCCAAAAGATGCAAAGTTGATAATGATAGTGCAACATACTTGTGGCACTGCCGTTTAGGTCATATTGGTGTAAAGCGCATGAAGAAACTCCATGCGAATGGACTTTTGGAATCACTTGATTATGAATCATTTGATACTTGCAAACCATGCCTCACGGGCAAGATGACTAAAACTCCATTCTCCGCAACAATGGAGCGAGCTAATGACTTATTGGAAATAATACATACTAATGTATGCAGTCCGATGAGTGTTGAGGCATGCGGCGGGTATCATTATTTTCTAACCTTTCCAGATGATTTGAGTAGATATGGGTATATGTACTTAATGAAACACAAATCTAAAACATTTGAAAAGTTCAAAGAATTTCAGAGTGAAGTAAATCATCATAACAAGAAAATAAAGTTTCTACGATCTGATCGTGGAGGTGAATATTTGAGTTACGAGTTTGGCCTTCATTTAAAACAATGTGGAATTGTTTCACAACTCACGCCACGTGGAACACCACAGCGTAATGGTGTGTCCGAATGCCGTAACCGTACTTTATTAGATATGGTGCGTTCTATGGTGTCTCTTAATGATTTGCCTTTATCATTTTGGGGTTATGCATTAGAGACAGCCGCATTCATGTTAAATAGGGCACCGTCTAAATCCGTTGAGACGACACCGTATGAACTATGGTTTGGCAAGAAACCTAAAGTTGTCATTTCTTAAAGTTTGGGGATGCGACGCTTATGTCAAAAGGCTTCAGCCTGATAAGCTCGAACCCAAATCGGAGAACTGCGTCTTCATAGGATACCCTAAGGAAACTATTGGGTACACCTTCTACCACAGATCCAAAGGCAAGATCTTTGTTGCCGAGAATGGGTCCTTTCTAGAGAAGGGGTTTCTCTCGAAAGAAGTGAGTGGGAGGAAAGTAGAACTTGATGAGGTAGTTGTACCTTATCTCGAATTGGAAAGTAGCTCACCAGGGAAAAAGGTTTCCGTGATGCCTACACCAAGTAGAGAGGAAGCTAATGATGATGATCATGAAACTTCAGATCAAGTTACTGCTGAACTTCGTAGGTCAACCAGAACATGTTCTGCACCAGAGTGGTAATCCTATCCTGGAAGTCATGTTATTAGACAAAGGCGAACCTACGAACTATCAAGAAGCTATGATGAGCCCAAATTCTGACAAATGGCTTGAGGCCATGAAATCTGAGATAGGATCCATGTATGAGAACAAAGTGTAGACTTTGGTGGACTTGCCCGATGATCGGCAGGCCATTGAAAATAAATGGATCTTCAAGAGGAAGACGGACGTTGATGGTAATATCACTGTCTACAAAGCTCGAATTGTTGCGAAAGGTTTTCGACAAAGGGTTGACTACGATGAGACTTTCTCACCCGTAGTGATGCTTAAGTCTGTCCGAATCATGTTAGCAATTGCCGCATTTTATGAAATCTGGCAAATGGACGTCAAAATTGCATTCCTTAATGGATTTCTTAAAGAAGAGTTGTATATGATACAACCAGAAGGTTTTGTCAATCCTAAAGGTGCTAACAAAGTGTGCAAGCTCCAGTGATCCATCTATGGACTGGTGCAAGCATCTCAGAGTTGGAATATATGCTTTGATGAGGTGATCAAAGCATATGGTTTTATATAGACTTGCGGTGAAGCCTGTATTTACAAGAAAGTGAGTGGGAGCTCTGTAGCATTTCTGATGTTACATGTGAATGACATATTGTTGATTGGAAATGATATAGAATTTATAGATAGCATAAAAGGATACTTGAATAAGAATTTTTCAATGAAAAACCTCGGTGAAGCTACTTACATATTGGGCATCAAGATCTATAGGGATAGATCGAGACGCTTAATAGGACTTCCACAAAGCACATACCTTGGCAAAAGTTTTAAAGAAGTTCAAAATGGATCAGTCAAAGAAAGGGTTCTTGCCTATGTTGCAAGGTGTGAAGTTGAGTAAGACTCAAAGCCCGACCACGGCAGAAGATAGAGAGAGAATGAAAGTCATTCCCTATGCCTCAGCCATAGGTTCTATAAAGTATGCCATGTTGTGTACCAGACTAGTTGTGTGCCTTGCCATGAGTTTGGCAAGGGGGGTACAATAGTGATCCAGGAGTGGATCACTGGACAGCGGTCAAAATTATCCTTAGGTACCTAAAGAGGACTAAGGAAATGTTTCTCGGTTATGGAGGTGATAATGGGTTCGTCGTAAAGGGTTACATCGACGCAAACTTTAACACTGATTCAGATGACTCTGAGTCTCATTCTGGATACGTATTGAACGTGGGAACAGTTAGCTAGAGTAGCTCTATGCAGAGCATTGTAGACATAGACATTCACAAAGTGCACACGGATCTGAATATTGCAGACCTGTTGACTAAAACCTCTCTCACACGCAAAACATGATCACACTCTAGTAAAATCTTTGGGTGTTAATCACATGGCGACGTGAACTAGATTATTGACTCTTGTAAACTCTTTCGGTGTTAGTCACATGGCGATGTGAACTATGGGTGTTAATCACATGATGATGTGAACTAGATTATTGACTCTAGTGCAAGTGGGAGACTGATGGAAATATGCCCTAGAGGCAATAATAAAATGGTGGTTATTATATTTCCTTAATCATGATAAAGGTTTATTATTCATGCTAGAATTGTATTGACCGGAAACTTAAATACATGTGTGGATACATAAACAAATACCGTGTCCCTAGTGAGCCTCTACTAGACTAGCTTGTTGATAAAAGATGGTTAAGGTTTCCTAACCATAGACATGATTTGTCATTTGATAACGGGATCACATCATTAGGAGAATGATGTGATGGACAAGACCCATCCGTTAGCTTAGCATATCATCGCTCAGTTTATTGCTACTGTTTTCTTAATGTCAAATACATGTTCCTTCGACCATGAGATCATGCAACTCCCGGTTACCGGAGGAATACCTTGTGTGCTATCAAATGTCACAACGTAACTGGGTGATCATAAAGATGCTCTATAGGTATCTCCGAAGGTGTCTGTTGAGTTGGTGTTAATCGAGATTGGGATTTGTCACTCCGTGTATCGGAGAGGTATCTCTGGGCCCTCTCGGTAATACACATCACAAGAAGCCTGCAAGAAAAGTGACTAAGGAGTTAGTTGCAAGATGATGTATTATGGAACGAGTAAAGAGACTTGCCGGTAACGAGATTGAACTAGGTATAGAGATACCGACGATCGAATCTCGGGCAAGTAACATACCGACAAACAAAGGGAATTACGTATGTTGTCATAAAGGTTCAACCGATAAAACATCTTCGTGGAATATCTAGGAATTAATATGGGCATCCAAGTACCGTTATTGGTCATTGACCGGAAAGGTGTCTCGGTCATGACTACATAATTCCCGAACCCGCAGGGTCGCACGCTTAACATTCGTTGACGCTAGAGTAGTATTGGGATATTTGATGAGTGGTAACCAAATGTTGTTCGGAGTCCCGGATGAGATCCCGAACGTCATGAGGAGTCTCGGAATGGTCGAGAGGTAAAGATTTATATATGGGAAGTCATATTTTGGGTTCCGGAAAAAGGTGCAGTTTTTTCGGTATTGTAACGGGAGCCTTCCAGAAGGTTCCAGAGGATTCCGGAGGGGTCCGGAAGTCCACAAGTGGGTCCACCACGACCCAAGGGATAGCATGGGCTGCGGGGAGGTGCCTTGGCCTTATTGGGCTAGGCGCACCAAGTCCTCAAAAGCCCATGTGGCTAGGGAAGGCAAAAAAGGAAGGAGTCCTAGTAGCAATAGGATTGGACTTGGAGTCCAAGTCCTCTCCCTCTTAGCTGAACCCTAGGGCTTGGAGGGGCTGTTTACCACGCCCCTCCACCTATATATAGAGGGGAGGGGGCACCCCAAGAGTACACACCAAGCCCTTGGGGCCCCTGTCTCTCCCGTTACTCCGTAGTTCCACCGCCTCATCCCGGCGACGCTTAGCGAAGCGCTGTCGGTGCTCCACCACCACCATCACCACCATGCCGTCGTGTTGGTTGTGATCCCATCTACTTCTCCTATCCCGCTTGCTGGATCAAGAAGGAGGAGACGTCATTAAGCCGCACGTGTGCTAAACTCGAGGTGCCGTCCGTTCGGCACTAGATTGGTTGGATCGTGATCGGATCGTGAAGAGTACGACTACATCAACCGCGTGATAAACGCTTCCGCTTAGCAATCTACAATGGTATTTAGATGCTCTCACCCTCTCGTAGCTATGCATCTCCATGGATAGATCTTGCGTGTGCGTAGAAATTTTTGTTTTCCATGCAACGTTCCCCAACAAAGACATGGTCACCTACATTAATTTCATGCTTTTGTATCCTTTTATCATGCCACCTTTTAACTTTTTCTTTAAAAATTTGGCATTCGCATAGGCTTGGGTTCTCCATTCATCAAGTGAGCTAATGTGAAATAACCTCTTCTCACCGGCAAGTTTGAAATCATAGTTGAGCTCTTTAATTGCCCAATAAGCTTTATGTTCTAGTTCAATAGGTAAGTGACATGCTTTTCCATAAACCATTTTATATGGAGACATACCCATAGTATTCTTATAAGTAGTTCTATATTACCATAGTGCATCATCAAGTTTCTTAGACCAATTCTTTCTGGATCTATTAACAGTCTTTTGCAAAATCAATTTTATTTCTCTGTTACTTAATTATACTTGACCACTAGACTGAGGGTGATGTGGAGATGCAATTCTATGCTTAACATCATACTTAGCAAGCAATTTACGGAAAGCACCATGAATAAAGTATGAACCACCATCAGTCATTAAATATCTAGGGACTCCAAACCTCGTAAAAATAACTTCTTTAAGCATTTTAATGGAGGTGTTATGATCAACACTACTAGTTGGAATAGCTTCTACCCACTTAGTAACATAATCAACAGCAACCAAAATATGTGTATACCCATTAGAGGAAGGAAAAGGTCCCATATAATCCAATCCCCAAACATCAAATGGTTCAATAACAAGTGAATAATTCATAGGCATTTCCTGGTGTCTACTAATATTACCAATTCTTTGGCATTCATCACAAGACAAGACAAACTTACGAGCATCCTTAAAAAGAGTAGGCCAATAAAAAATAGATTGTAATACCTTATGTGCAGTTCTATCACCAGCATGTTGTCCTTCGTAGGCCTCGGAGTGACACTTGCGTAGGATCTATCCCTGTTCATGCTCAGGTACACAACATCTAATAACACCATCTACTCCTTCTTTGTAAAGGTGTGCGTCATCCCAGAAGTAATGTCTTAAATCATAGAAAAACTTTTTCTTTTGTTGGTATGTGAAACTAGGTGGTATAAATTTACCAACAATATAATTAGCATAGTCAGCATACCATGGAGTACTACGAGATGTATTTATGACAGCTAATTGTTCATCAGGGAAGCTATCATCAATAGGTAGTGGGTCATCAAGAATATTTTCTAACCTAGACAAGTTGTCTGCTACGGGGTTCTCAGCTCCTTTTCTATCAATAATATGTAAATCAAATTCTTGTAGCAAGAGAACCCATCTAATAAGTCTAGGTTTAGCATCTTTCTTTTCCATAAGATATTTAATAGCAGCATGATCGGTGTGAACAGTTACTTTGGAATCAACAATATAAGATCTGAACTTGTCACAAGTAAATACAACTGCTAAAAATTCTTTTTCAGTAGTAGCATAATTTCTTTGAGCACTGCCTAGAGTTTTACTAGCATAATGGATAACATTTAATTTCTTATCAACTCTTTGTCCTAGAACAGCACCAACAGCATAATCGCTAGCGTCACACATAATTTCAAAGGGTAGGTTCCAATCAGGTGGTTGAACAATAGGTGCAGAAATTAAGGCTTCCTTAAGTATTTCAAATGCTTCTACACAATCATCATAAAAAACAAATGGAATATCTTTTTGCAAGAGATTAGTAAGAGGCCTAGAAATTTTAGAGAAGTCTTTAATAAATCTCCTATAGACACCAGCATGGCCAAGGAAACTTCTTATACCTTTGATATCTTTAGGACAAGGCATTTTTTCAATAGCAGCAACTTTAGCTTTATCAACTTCAATACCTCTTTCGAAGATTTTATACCCCAAGACAATACCTTCATTAACCATAAACTGGCACTTATCCCAATTCAAGACAAGATTAGTTTCTTCACATCTCTGCAAAACTCGATAAAGGTTGCTTAAGCAATCATCAAAAGAAGTTCCGTAAACGGAGAAATCATCCATGGAAACCTCAACAATCTTTTCACAATAGTCATAGAATATAGCAGTCATACATCTTTGAAAGGTAGCAGGTGCATTGCATAAACCAAAAGGCATACGTCTATAAGCAAAGGTACCGAAAGGGCAAGTAAAAGTAGTTTTTTCTTGATCCTCTTGTGACACGGTATTTGGGAAAAAACAGAATAACCATCTAGAAAGCAGAAGTGTGTGTGTTTTGATAGTCTTTCTAGCATTTGATCAATGAAAGGTAAAGGATAATGACCTTTCTTATTAGCTTTGTTTAATTTTCTAAAATCAATTACCATTCTATAACCTGTGACAATTCTTTGCGGAATCAACTCATTTTTATCATTAGGAACAACGGTAATGCCTCCCTTCTTAGGGACACAATGAACAGAACTTACCCATCTACTATCAGCAATAGGATAAATTATACCTGCTTCCAGAAGCTTTAATATCTCATTCCTTACCACTTCTTTCATTTTTGGATTCAACCATCACTGATGATCAACAACAGGTTTAGCATCATGTTCCATATTAATTTTGTGCTGACATAGAGTGGGACTAATGCCCTTAAGATCATCCAGAGTATATCCAATAGCTGCGCGGTGCTTCTTCAAAGTTTTCAATAATTTCTTTTCTTCATGCTCTGAAAGGTTAGCACTAATAATAACAGGATATATCTTCTTCTCATCGAGATAAGCATATTTCAAAGTATCAGGTAATTGTTTAAGATCGAACACATGATCACTCTTGGGTGGTAGAGGATCTCCAAGAGTCTCAACAGGCAAATTGTGTTTCAAAACAGGCATTTGTTTAAAGAAAATCTCGCCTAATTCCTTTCTTTCATTCATAAACATATCATTTTCATGGTCTAGCAAGTATTGTTCTAAAGGATCAGTAGGAGGCACGCCAATAGAAGCAAGACCAATAATTTCATCTTTATTAGGCAATTTTTTATCATGGGGTTGTCTACAAAATTTGGAGAAATTAAACTCATGAGACACATTCCCGAAACTTACACTAACAGTTTCTTTCTCACAATCTATTTTAGCATTAACAGTGTTCAAGAAAGGTCTACCAAATATAATAGGACAAAAATCATCTTGTGGGGAACCAAGAACTAGAAAATCAGTAGAGTATTTTATTTTCCCACACAAGACTTCAACATCTCTAATAATCCCAATTGGTGAGATAGTATCTCTATTAGCAAGCTTAATGGTAACATCAATATCTTCTATTTCAGCAGGTGCAATATCATTCATAATTTCTTGGTATAAAGTAAAGGGAATTGCACTCACACTAGCACCCAAATCACATAAGCCATGATAAAAATGATCTCCTATTTTAACAGAGACAACAGGCATGCCAACAACAAGTCTATGTTTATCTTTTTCATCGGGTTTAGCAATTCTAGCAGCTTCATCACAGAAATAAATAACATGCCCATCAATATTATCGACCAAGAGATCTTTAACCATAGTAATACTAGGTTCAACTTTAATTTGTTCAGGGGGTGTAGGTGTTCTAGTATAACTCTTATGAACCACAGCTGAAGCTTTAGCATGTTCTTTTATCCTAACAAGAAAGGGTGGTTTCTCAATATAAGTAGTAGGAATAACAGGATCAACATTATAAGTAATAGTTTCCTCTTCAGCTTTAATACGTTCTACTATTTTTACTTCAATGAGAGTATGATATTTAAACCACTTCTCCTTAGGGAGATAAACATGAGTAGCAAATGATTCACAGAAAGAAGCTACTATCTCAGAGTCAAGTCCATATTTAGTGCTAAATTCACGAAAAACATCAGTATCCATAAAAGTTTTAACACAATCAAACTTAAGGTTTATACCTGACTCCTTACCTTCGTCGATCTCTCAATCTTCAGAGTTGCATTTAATTCTTTCCAAGAGATCTCATTTGAATTCAATAGTTTTCTTCATAAAAGAACCAGTACAAGAAGTATCAAGCATGGATTGATCATTACGAGAAAGCCGAGCATAAAAATTCTGAATAATAATTTCTCTTGAGAGCTCATGATTGGGGCATGAATATTACATTGACTTAAGCCTCCCCCAAGCTTGAGCGATACTTTATCCTTCATGAGGCCAAAAATTATATATATAATTCCGATCACAATGAACTAGTTGCATAGGATAAAACTTCTGATGAAATTCCAATTTCAATCAGTTGTAATTCCAAGTCCCAATATCATCGCATAGCCTATACCATGTCAATGCCTTCTCCTTCAAATATAAAGGGAAGACCTTCTTCTTGACTTCATCCTCGGGCAAACCTGCAAGCTTAAATAATCCACAAACTTCATCCACATAAATAAGATGCATATCAGGATGTAATGTTCCATCTCCTGCATAAGGATTAGCAAGCAGTTTCTCTATCATACCCGAAGTAATTTCATAATAAATATTTTTAGTAGGTTCAGTAGGTTGAGGATCAACTCTTTGTTCTTCCGGTCGGGGTGAAGATACCCCAAACAAACCCCTCAAAGGATGATTTTCCATAGTGACAAGTGACAGTAAATTTCAGCACGTAATATAAATGTTTCCTTACCAAAGGTGCTTCACTCCCCGGCAACGGTGCCAGAAAAGAGTCTTGATGACCCACAAGTATAGGGGATCTATCGTAGTCCTTTTGATAAGTAAGAGTGTCAAACTCAACGAGGAGCAGAAGGAAATGACAAGCGGTTTTCAGCAAGGTATTTCCTGCAAGCACTGAAATTATCGGTAACAGATAATTTTGTGATAAGATAATTCGTAACGAGTAACGAGTAACAAGTGTAACAAAGGTGCAGCAAGGTGGCCCAATCCTTTTTATAGCAAAGGATAAGCCTAGAAGAACTCTTATATAAAGCAAAGCGCTCCCGAGGACACATGGGAATTGTTGTCAAGTTAGTTTTCATCATGCTCATATGATTCATGTTCGTTACTTTGATAATTTGATATGTGGGTGGACCGGTGCTTGGGTGCTATCCTTACTTGGACAAGCCTCCCACTTGTGATTAACACCTCTCACAAGCATCCGCAACTACGAAAGAAGAATTAAGATAAATCTAACCATAGCATGAAACATGTGGATCCAAATCAGCCCCTTACGAAGCAACGCATAAACTAGGGTTTAAGCTTCTGTCACTCTAGCAACTCATCATCTACTTATTACTTCCCAATGCCTTCCCCTAGGCCCAAATCATGGTGAAGTGTCATGTAGTCGACATTAACATAACACCACTAGAGGAAAGATAACATACATCTCATCAAAATATTGAACGAATACCAAATTCACATGATTACTTATAACAAGACTTCTCCCATGTCCTCAGGAACAAACGTAACTACTCACAAAGCATATTCATGTTCAAGATCAGAGGGGTATTGAATATCATTAAGGATTTGAACATATGATCTTCCACCGAATAAACCAACTAGCATCAACTACAAGGAGTAATCAACACTACTAGCAACCCACAGGTACCAATCTGAGGTTTTGAGACAAAGATTGAATACAAGAGATGAACTAGGGTTTGAGAGGAGATGGTGCTGGTGAAGATGTTGATGGAGATTGGTCCCCTCTCGATGAGATGATCATTGGTGATGATGATGGCTTCAATTTCCCCCTCCCGGGGGGAAGTTTCGCCGGCAGAACAGCTTCGCCGGAGCCCTAGATTGCTTCTGCCCAAGTTTCACCTCGAGACAGCGGAGCGTCGTCCCGAAAGCTTCCTTCTGATTTTTTCAGGTAAAAACCCTTCATATAGCAGAAGATGAACACGAGAGACCTGCCAGGGGGCCCACAAGCCCTAGGGGCGCGCCTAGGGGGTAGGCCGCGCCCCCCAAGCTTGTGGCCAACTGGTGGGTCCCCACTGGTATTTTCTTCGCCCAATAATTCTTATATATTCCAAAATAATTCTCTGTAAATTTTAGGACTTTTGGAGTTGTGCAGAATAGGTCTCTCAGATTTGCTCCTTTCCGGTCCAGAATTCCAGCTGCCGGCATTCTCCCTCTTTGTGTAAACCTTGTAAAATAAGAGAGAAAAGACCTAAGTATTGTACCATAATGTGTAATAACAGCCCATATTGCAATAAATATCAACATAAAAGCATGATGCAAAATGGACGTATCAGTAATCTTCTTTTGCGGTGTGTTTGTTGAGATCCGATGAATTGTGGGTTTATGATCAGATTATCTATGAATATTATTTGAGTCTCCTCTGAACTCTTTTATGCATGATTTAAATATCTTTGTATATATCTCTGATCTATTGATTTGGTTTGGCCACCTAGATTGATCTATCTTGCAATGGGAGAGGTGCTTTGTGATGGGTTCAATCTTGTGGTGTCCTCACCCAGTGACATAGTAGAAGTAGCGAGGCACGTACTATATTGTTGCCATTAAGGATTAAAAGATGGGGTTTATATCATATTTCTTGAGTTTATCCCTCTACATCATGTCATCTTGCTTAAGGCGTTACTCCGTTCTTATGAACTTAATACTCTAGATGCATGCTGGATAGCGGTCGATGTGTGGAGTAATAGTAGTAGATGCAGGCAGGAGTCGGTCTACTTGTTATGAACATGATGCCTATATTCATGATCATTTCCTTAGATATCGTCAAAACTATGCACTTTTCTATCAATTGCTCAATACTAATTTGTTCACCCACCGTATGTTATCTTTCAAGAGAGAAGCCTCTAGTGAAACCTATGGCCCCTGGGTCTATTTTCCATCATATATTTTCAGATCTATAAAACCAAAAACCCAAAAATACCTTGCTGCAATTTATTTATATTTACTTTAGTTTGCTCTTTTATTTATCTTTTATACCTATCTCTATTAGATCTCACTCTTGTTCGTGACCGTGAAAGGATTGACAACCCCTTTTTCGCGTTGTGTGCAAGTGTTTGTTAGTTTGTGCAGGTGCATCTATTGGAGACTTGCTTGTGCCTCCTACTGGATTGATACCTTCATTCTTAACTGAGGGAGATACTTATCTCTACTTTGCTGCATCACCCTTTCCTATTCAAGGGAAAAATCAACGCAAGATCAAGAAGTAGCAAGGATCCATGACAGTATAACTTCTATTAGGAAATAAGTAAACATAACTCATTATGTTATCTTCCTTGTCCAACATCGACTTACTGGCATATAGTATTTTAATGAGTGCTCATAATCATAAAAGATGTCCAAGATAGTGTATTTATATGTGAACCTCTCTTTCTTTATTACTTCCTTTTAATTGCAATAATGACCAAAACTATTTTTGTCAACCTTCAACAAATTTTAATCATCATACCTCTTATATGTGAAGTCATCACTCTCCATAAGATTATTATATAATCTTTTTATTTCTTTATTCTTTTTCTTCTTTTCCAAGATCAAAGCAAGAAAGCAAAGCCCTAACTCAAAACTACTCTTTATTATATAACTCTCACACTCGATTACATAGATAGATCACGAAGCAAAACTAAAGGACTAGATCATACTAAAACTTTTATTCTACTAGATCAAGATATAACCAAAAGGATCGAACTAAGATAAATGATAAAGATAAAGATTTGATGGTGATACGATACCGGGGCACCTCCCCCAAGCTTAGCACAAGCCAAGGGGAGTGCCCATACCCATGTACTCAAGTCTCCTCCTTCGGTGGTGGTGGTGATGAAGTTGATGATGTGGGAAGCTTGTCTTCAATCTTCCAAGGCATAGGTTCCCCGTCATAGAAGGATGAATGAGTCTCCGAAATCCTCAAATCTGCAGCTAAACTCATCCTTTTAAATCTATACTCATACTCACAGTTTTGGTTTTGCAAATCATAGATCTGCGCTTGAAGGTGCTCTATCCACTCATGGAGCTTGAAGATAGCCTCTCCAATATTAGCAGCATCCAGCTTGTGGTCGCGGGTGAATTCCGTGATCATGGAGTGGTTGGCGTTGAGTCTGCATTCCCCATCCCTTGGCACTTGAAGATCTCCTGCTCCACCGCTTCCAGCCTGGTCTCCATAGTTCCGGTCTTCTTTGGCCCTTGAACATCCCGGATGTGAAGCACCCCCTCACGCATCTCAATAGCCTGAGGGTGTTAAATCACCTCCTGGAGGTAAGGGTTGATGACCTACTCGAATAACTTGTCCTTGGGGGCACTCGGAGACGTCATGGCGATCTGGATCTGTCAGAAAAACAGCACGAAACAAGAACAGAGGATTTCTCCACGATGCGGTGGTCAAAACCTTCGGGAGATTATATAATGAATTTTTCCTGGGCAAAAGAAGTAACCTGCAAGAAAACGGAGTCTGGATGGCACACGAGGTGGCCACAAGCGCCCAGGGAGGTAGGGCGCGCCCCCACAGCTTGTCGCCTCCTCGTGCACTATTCGGACTACTTTTTATTTTTCTAATTTTTTAAATATTCCAAAACGGAGTAAAATTGCCTTTGGGAAACTTTTGGAGTCGGTTTATTTACTGTATCACATACCTATTCCTTTTCAGGGTTCTGGCGTGTTCTGGAAGGTTTCCTTTATGTACTCCTCCGGTGTTATGGTATGAATAATATTAGTTTCAACATTTATGGGCGTACCTGAGATATAATGTTTGATTCTTTGCCCATTCATCACCTTCGGATTATTGCCTTCGGCATTATTGATCTTGATGGCACCGGAACGATACACTTCTTCGATGATGTAAGGTCCTTCCCATTTGGAGAGAAGTTTTCCTGCAAAAAATCTTAAACGAGAATTGTATAGCAAGACTTGGTCACCTACATCGAATTCACACTTTTGTATCCTTTTGTCATGCCATCTTTTAACCTTTTCTTTAAACAACTTGGCATTTTCATAGGCTTGGGTTCTCCATTCATCAAGAAAGCTAATGTCAAATAACCTCTTCTCACTGACGAGTTTGAAATCATAGTTGAGTTCTTTAATTGCCCAATAGGCTTTATGTTCTAGTTCCAGAGGTAGGTGACATGCTTTTCCATAAACCATTTTATATGGAGACATAACCATAGGATTTTTGTAAGCAGTTCTATAAGCCCATAATGCATCATCAAGTTTCTTAGACCAATTCTTCCTGGATCTATTAATAGTCTTTTGCAAGATCAATTTTATTTCCCTATTGCTTAATTCTACTTGACCACTAGACTGAGGATGATATGGAGATGTAGTTCTATGGTTAACATCATACTTAGCAAGCAATTTACGGAAAGCACCATGAATAAAGTGTGAAAAACCATCAGTCATTAAATATCTAGGGACTCCAAACCTCGGGAAAATAACTTCTTTAAGCATTTTAATGTAAGTGTTGTGATCAGCACTACTAGTTGGAATAGCTTCTACCCACTTAGTAATATAATCAACAGCAACCAAAATATGAGTATATGCATTGGAGGAAGGAAAAGGTCCCAATAATCAAAACCCCAAACATCGAATGGTTCAATAACAAGTGAATAATTCATAGGCATTTCCTTATGTCTACTAATGTTACCAATTCTCTGACATTCATCACAAGACAAGACAAACTTACAAGCATCTTTGAAAAGAGTTGGCCAATAAAAACTGGATTGTAATACCCTATGTGTCGTTCGGTCTCCCACATGGTGTCCTCCGTATGACTCGGAGTGACACTTCTGTAGGATCTGTTCCTGTTCATGCTCAGGTATACAACATCTAATAATACCATCTACTCCTTTATAAAGGTGCGGGTCATCCCAGAAGTATTGTCTTAAATCAAAGAAAAACTTTTTCTTTTGCTGGTATGTGCAACTAGGCGGTATAAATTTAGCAACAATATAATTAGCATAGTCCGCATACCATGGGGTACTACGAGAAGCATTTATGACAGCTAACTGTTCATCAGGAAAACTATCATCAATAGGTAGTGGGTCATCAAGGATATTTTCTAACCTAGACAAGTTGTCTGCTACGGGTTTCTCAGCTCCCTTCCTATCAATAATATGTAAATAAAATTCATGTAGCTAGAGAACCCACCTAATGAGTCTAGGTTTAGCATCTTTCTTTTCCATAAGGTATTTAATAGCAGCATGATCAGTGTGAATAATTACTTTGGAATCAACAATGTAAGATCTGAATTTAGCACAAGCAAACACTACTGCTAGAAATTCTTTTTCAGTAGTAGCATAATTTCTTTGGGCACTATCTAGAGTTTTACTAGCATAATGGATAACATTTAATTTCTTATCAACTCTTTGTCCTAAGCACCAACAGCATAACCACTAGTATCACTCATAATTTCAAAGGGTAGGTTCCAATCAGGAGGTTGAACAATAGGTGCAAAGATTAAGGCTTTCTTAAGTATTTAAAGGCTTCTAAACAATCATCATCAAAAACAAATGGAACATCTTTTTGCAAAAGATTAGTAAGAGGCCTAGAAATTTTAGAGAAGTCTTTAATAAATCTCATATAGAAACCGGCATGACAAAGGAAACTTCTTATACCTTTCATATCTGTAGGACTCGGCATTTTTTCAATTGCATCAACCTTAGCTTTATCAACTTCAATACCTCTTTCGGAGATTTTATGCCCCAAGACAATACCTTCATTAACCATAAAGTGGCACTTCTCCCAATTAAATACAATATTAGTTTCTTCACATCTCTATAAAACTCGATCAAGGTTGCTTTGTAGCGATCCGACCTCAGATGGTCAAATCTCTGTGTTCAAGTGTCATCCCTGGATCGGTAATGCTGACACACACAGTACTCGAAGGATTTTTAACAGAGTGCAATCACACACTTATTACATCGAATGTCTCAAAAGAGAACTTATTACAATAAATATGGCTTAAGGCCATCTAAATAAAGTAACAGCGGAAGGCTTGGAAGATAAAGTGAGTCCATCAACTCCAACGGCATAGCTGAGTGAATGACAACGACCTAGCACACCTTACTCTTCGTCTGAAAAGTCTGCAACATGATATGTTGCAGCCCGGAAATGGGTCAGCACATGGAATATGCTGGCAATATAACACAATAGAGCAAGGAACAGATAATTGCTATCACTACATGCATATATGGCTGGTGGAAAGCTCTAGGGTTATATTGTTTTGCAAAAAGCCAGTTTTTTCCTACATCAAAGGAATATGTTTTATTTAACTATCATGGTAGTTGTTAAACATTGAGAAGGTAAATCCCCATCTCAATCCCAATTAAAGTAATCATTAAACCCAACAAATTAATTTAGAGTGATGAGATCAAATCAATAATTCAAGTACCAGATACTCAAGATGTCCATAACCGGGGACACGGCTAATCATGATTAGTTTATACACTCTGCAGAGGTTTGTGCACTTTTCCCCACAAGACTCGATCTCCTCCGTTGGATTTCTCGCACTACATGATGTTTGAGAAACGGATGACCGAGACACAGTCTTTCAGAAGCATTTACTCTTTACTCTAGGTAGACAGTTACACCTACTTTCCCCTACATCTGCTAGCCTACCACTGAAAGAGGTCCTGCAACATACTCAACTATGCTAGAGCCCATAATAGCTTGTGGCTGCACACGGAAGTTTCTAGCATGAATAATCTTATGATCCCTTTGAGCCTGGGTGGCGAACCAAAAAGACAACACTGGTATATCCCCAGGTGCCTGCAACCAATCCACCCAGATGTGTATTTAAGTAGCCACCTTAAGTTAACCATTAATTAACAATCTCACATCTATCATGGATACACTCAAACCCAATCCACGTCTATGAGCATAGCATGGCAATATAAGCATAACGTGGAAGTAACTCCCAAGGGTTTGATAATAAAGGGCAATAGGTTCTACCTCATCATCTACTTCCCAATACCCACAAGTTAAACACATCCTAATCATGCAGTGTTTGAGGATTGAAACTAATGCATAAAAACTGGGTAGGAAAAGAGTATGATCAATGTGTTACTTGCCTTGCTGACGATCTGCAAACCCTAGAGACTCGTAGTAGCACGCTTCGCACTCCGGGAATTCTATCGTAAACAAACAATAGCATACATAAGCAATCAAGCATAGATGCAAGGGTAAAACTCAAATAAGAAGATCAAATCTGAAAGTTCAACTGAAGAGATTCGATCTGCAAAAAGAATCAATCGAATCGGAGCTACGAAACTGAAACTACGGTCAAAAGAACTTCGAAAACAAATCTGCTTGAAACCAAATTTTAAATTGTCAAAATCATGTTCAAGTTGATTAAACAGAAAGAGGGGTTCGAGACGAAGATTTTGGCATTGGTTTCACTGGATTTGGACGAACGGTTTAGAAACGGCGAGGGTTTGAAGATCAGGTGCTGATCTGCGATAAAAGTAATCATGGATAGGTCCCTGGCAGAAAAAGAAAAACCTATCGGACGAACATCCGCTAACAGAGACGAACGGGCGAAAACGTTCGTTAAAACGAACGAACGAACGTTCGCAAATGAACTAAACCGAGAAAACCGAACCGATCTAATAAAAAAAACCGAACTAGGGTTTTAAAAAAAACCGAGACGGTTTTTACCTAAACCGAAAAAAAACCGGCGGTGAGATCCGGCGGCTTCCGGCTAAGGCGGCGGGCTCCGCGGGCGGTGGCACGGCTGCGCGGGGCGAGGCGGCGGCGGCGGCGGCGGCGGCGGCGGCGGCGGCAGCGCCGGCGGCGGCGGCGACGGCGGCAGCGGCGGCGGCGGCAGCAGCGGCGGCGGCGGCGGTGGTGGTGTGGGGATTAGGGGGGGCGGCGGCATATAAAGTGCTCGGGGGGGCAGCTTGGGCGAGGGGGCGACGGCTCCGACCCGGACTCCCTTGCTGTCGTCCGGCGGGGTTACGGCGCGGCGGCGAGGCGGTTGGCAAGCTGGGCCTTGGCCTGGCTTCGGCTGGGCCGGCCCAGTTTCGGCGTGCGCGCGTTTTTTTTTAAATAAGATTCCGCCGAGAAAAATCCTAAATAAAAAAATAAAAAAAATCTAAAAATGCCAAAAATAATTTTCACCATCTAAATAAAATATTTAGAACAAAGTGAACATTTTCTTGGCCTAAAAATGCAATTTTAAAAAATGCATATTTTTCTAATTCAAATAAAATAGCAATAAAATCCAAATAAAATTATTTATTTGATTTTAACATTTTTCCTCCAATATTTCTTTTATTTTGGAGAAGTCATATTATCTCCTCTCATATGTTTTTAATATGAAATATTTTGGAAAGAAAAATAAATAAAACCAAAATGATCCTCTTTTCAATATTTGAGAAAATTCAAATATGAAAATAATAAAATCCCCAACTCTCTCCGTGGGTCCTTGAGTTGCTTAGGATTTTTAGGGTCACAATCAAAATGCAAATAAAATATGATACGCAATTGATAACCTATGTATAACATTCCAAATTGAAAATTTGGGATGCTACAAACCTACCCCCCTTAAGATGAATCTCGTCCTCGAGATTCAGGTTGGCTAGAACATAGGTGTGGGTGGTCTTTCCGTAGGTCTTCCTCTCGTTCCCAGGTGGCTTCATCCTTGGTATGGTGGCTCCACTGAACTTTGCAAAACTTGATAACCTTGCTGCGTGTAACTCTGCTGGCAAACTCGAGAATCTTGAAGGGTTTCTCCTCGTAGGTCAGATCACTATCCAACTGAATTGCTTCCAGGGGTACTGTATCTCTCAGAGGAATATCGGCCATCTCAGCATGGCACTTCTTCAACTGGGAAACGTGAAACACATCATGAACTCCTGATAGTCCGTCGGGTAACTCCAACTTGTAGGCCACCTCTCCCATACGTTCCAAGACTCGGTATGGTCCTACAAATCTCGGGGCTAACTTTCCTTTGACTCCAAAGCGTTTAACTCCTCGCAGAGGTGACACACGAAGATATGCTCTGTCTCCGATTTCATAGACTACCTCCTTGTGCTTGGTATCGACATAACTCTTCTGTCTGGACTGAGCTACCTTCAGTCTATCCCGAATCAACTTAACCTTCTCTTCAGATTCTTTAATCAAATCTGGTCCAAACAATTGACGGTCTCCAACTTCATCCCACATCAACGGTGTTCTGCACCTCCTTTCATACAAGGCTTCAAAAGGGGACATCTTCAAACTGGCTTGGTAGCTGTTGTTGTATGAGAACTCCGCGTAGGGCAAATTGTCATCCCAACTCGATCCGTAATCTAGTGCACAAGCTCTCAACATGTCCTCCAGAATCTGATTGACTCTCTCGGTCTGTCCATCTGTCTGCGGATGAAAGGTTGTACTAAACTCTAGCCTGGTACCCAAGGTCTGGTGCAGCTGGTGCCAAAACTTTGAAGTAAACTGTGTTCCTCTATCTGATACCATGGTCCTCGGAACTCCATGCAGACATACGATCCTGGTCATATATATCTTGGCCAACTTTGCACTCGTATAGGTGGTTTTCACTGGGATAAAGTGAGCCACTTTGGTCAAACGATCCACTACTACCCAGATAGAATCATATCCCGATCGGGTCCTGGGTAATCCGGTGATGAAATCCATGCCAAGCTTATCCCACTTCCATTCGGGTATCGGCATAGGCTACAGTAATCCTGCTGGCTTCTGATGTTCTGCTTTCATTCTCTGACATACATCATATACGGCTACATACTCGGCAATGTCCTTCTTCATACCAGTCCACCAGAAATGCTCCTTCAGATCCAAATACATCTTGGTGTTTCCGGGGTGTATCGAGTATGGCGAGTCATGAGCTTCCTGTAGTATCAACTTCCTGATCTCCGCATTATTGGGTACATAAACACGGTCCTCAAACCACAAAGTGTCGTGCTCATCCTCACGAAAACCTTTGGCTTTTCCTTTGCTCATCCTCTCCTTTATCTCAGCAATTTTCTTATCATCTTTCTGAGCTGCTCGAATCTTTCCCAATAATGTTGACGTTACCTCCATTGCTGCGACAAAACCTCTAGGGATTATCACCAAACGAAGCTCCCTGAGATCTTCGGCTAACTCCTTTGGTAATCCTCCGCTTATGAGGGTATCGACATAACTCTTCCGGCTCAAAGCGTCTGCTACAACATTGGCCTTTCCTGGGTGATAATGCAACTTCATATCATAATCCTTTATAAGCTCCAACCATCTCCTCTGCCTGAGATTCAGCTCCTTCTGTGTGAAAATGTACTTCAAACTCTTATGATCCGTGTACACATCACAACGGTTCCCAATAAGAAAATGTCTCCAGGTCTTGAGTGCATGAACTACAGCTGCTAACTCCAAATCATGCGTGGCATAATTTAACTCATGCGGTCGAAGCTGACGTGAGGCATATGAGACAACTCTTCCGTCCTGCATAAGTACACCTCCAAGTCCTAAGCGAGAAGCGTCGCAATACACTTGGAAATCCTTGCGTATATCCGGCAGAATCAGTACTGGGGCTGTAACCAAACGTTTCTTCAGCTCTTGAAAACTTGCCTCACATTCATCTGTCCATTTGAACTTGGTGTCCATCTTCAGTAACTCCGTCATAGGCTTCGCAATCTTAGAAAAATTCTCAATAAATCTCTGATAATATCATGCAAGTCCAAGAAAGCTGCGGATCTCTCCAACTGAGGTGGGTGCCAACCACTCAGTGACTGACTGAACCTTGGTGGGGTCTACTGCTATACCTTCTCCTGATATAACATGTCCAAGAAATCCAACTTCCTTCAACCAAAACTCACATTTGCTGAACTTGGCATACAACTGATGTTCCCTGAGCTTCTCGAGAACTAAACGCAAATGCTCCTTGTGTTCCTCTTCATTCTTCGAGTACACCAAGATATCATCAATGAACACCACGACAAACTTATCCAAGAACTCCATGAACACTTTATTCATCATACTCATAAAATAGGCAGGGGCATTAGTTAATCCAAATGACATAACCGTATACTCATATAGCCCATACCTTGTGGTGAAGGCTGTCTTAGGTATATCCTGTTCTCGGATCTTCAACTGGTGGTATCCTGATATCAGATCGATCTTGGAGAACACTTTAGCTCCTTGCAACTGATCAAACAAATCATTGATCATCGGCAGTGGGTACTTGTTCTTGATTCATCACTTCATTCAATGCACGATAATCAACAACCATTCTCAATGATCCATCCTTCTTCTCAACCAAGAGCACTGGGGCTCCCCACGGTGATGAACTTCGTCGAATGTAACCTTTCTCCAATAACTCCTTGATCTGCTTCTTAATCTCCTCCAGATCATTTGCGGACATCCGGTATGGTCTCTTCGATATCGGTCCGGTGCCTGGCAACAGCTCTATCAAAAACTCAATGTCTCGATCCGGCGGCATGCCTGGTAACTCCTCTGGAAATACATCTGGGTAATCCTTCACTACTGGCACTTCCTCCTGAACAACTCCTGAGAGGGAATTTGTTTGGGTTCTCCTTGACGCATGCCTGGATACATACTTGATCCTTTTTCCCTCCGGGGTGGTGAGCAGAATTGACTTACAGGCGCAATCGATGTTTCCTCCATACGTCGATAGCCAATCCATGCCTAGTATCACATCCAATCCTTGTGACTCCAAAATTATTAAGTCTGAGGGGAACACGTGCCTACCTATGGTCAATGGCATCTGAAAACATCCTTGACTTGCCATATACTCCGCTTCTGGTGAGCTTACTAACATAGGTGTCCTAAGAACTTTAGTGGGCAACTTATCCACAAATCCCCTTGAAATGTATGAATGCGATGCACCAGTATCAAAAAGAACGATTGCAGTAAATGACTTAACCAAAAACTTACCTATAACTGCATCTGGCTGCTCTTCAACCTCCTCCACTTTAACGTGGTTCACTTGTCCCCTGTTGAAAGGGTTGGGCTTCTTCCCAGAGCTTCCATTGCCATTACCATTCTTCAGTTCAGGACACTCATTGGCGTAGTGTCTAGTCTTCCCGCACTTGAAACAAGTAATGTGACTTTGATCCTTCTTGGCGGGTGTGGCTGGGTTAGAGCGGTTCTGATTGCTGCCTACTCCATTCCCGTTTCCATTCTTGGGGCCACTGTGGTTATGCGAACTTCCTCCATTGTGACTATGGCCTCCATGGTTATGTGTATATCCTCCCGAGTTCGGGGTAAAACAAGGCTTCTGCTGAGCTCCTGAATTGTACTTCCCTTGTCCATACTTCCTTTTGCGGCTCTCAATCTGTTGCTGCTTCCCTTCAATCATAAGAGCCCGGTCTACCAACTCCTGGTAGTTAGCGAATGTTGCTACCATTAGCTGCATGCTCATCTCATCATTCAACCCTTCCATAAACTTCTCCTGCTTTGCGACATCAGTGGCCACATCATCTGGGGCATAGCGAGCTAACTTACTGAACTCATCCACGTACTACCCCACGGTACGGTTTCCCTGGCGCAAGTTGCAAAACTCACGCTTCTTCATGCTCATAGCTCCAATTGAGACATGTGCAGTGCGGAATGCTTGCTGAAACTGATCCCAGGTGACATTGGCTATAGGGAATGTGGCTGTGTAATTCTCCCACCATGAGGCTGCGGGTCCATCCAATTGATGTGCGGCAAAACGCACCTTCTCAGCATCTGTGCATTCTGCGGTGGTCAACTCCCTTCCAATCCTGCGTAGCCAGTCATCAGCAACTATTGGCTCGGTGCTACTGGAAAACACCGGCGGCTGCAACCTCAGAAAACGGGCTAGGTTGTCAACTGGAGGTGGGGGCGGTGGGTTGTTGTTGTTGTTGTTGTTGCCTTGGTTCTGGACTAGTATTTGCATCAAGGCATTCTGCTGCTGGATCAACTGTGTGATCTCCGGTGGGAAGACAAATCCGGTGTCGCGTCTCGGAGGCATCTGATGGGTTTAGAGGGGAGAGATTAGAATAGAGTGAGGTCTAATGAGAAAGCACTACCCATATTCACATGAGGCAAACACATTCATATCACACCAAAATCAATTCAAGCAGGGGCATACAATCGATCTAACTATCGTTACAAAAGTGCTCGGACTACTACTATATACATGGGGAAATACTACTAATCATATGGTGGTCATCTAGAAATTTTGATCGGTGGAAGACTCCATGATATCCGCTCCAGCTTCGTCTTCATAGTCATCATCACTACTGTCGGGGTCGGAGTCGGTGTCGTCGATGATGATGTAGTCCTCGGGATGGTTGTCATCTCCTCATGGCGCGGGGTCTCCCATGAATACTCCTAGCTTCCTTGTCAGGTCATCATTCTTCTCCACTAGTACTACGATTTCTTCCTCGTACCCGTCGCATGTAGACTTGAGTTCCTCTTCTAGCTCCATGTTCCTGGTCATCATCTTCTTCAAATCTATCATGCTTGCGCACATCTGGTTCTCCTGTCGACGAATGTGCTGGTTTAACTCCTGGATGAAAGCTGCAATGGATCTGTTTCTCCTGGTGCTGATCATCTCCCATTGCTCATCTCGGCGCCCACATATCTAGTAGATGGTGTCCTTAAGATCTTTGTGATAAACTTCACCGATGCGTCCCATGGCGATGTGGGCTGCCATGCTCTTACCTAGACTCCAGGTTGGTGCATCAAAGGAAAACTCTATGGACTCGGTAACTGGCATGAACGTCCTTCCTGGAACTTGAACTCGAATCATCCAACGCTCCTCTTCTGGTAAAGTGGCGGTGTATGTCCCGGTGAAGCTTGGTATTCCGATGTTCAGGTACTTAGTGATTTCCTTCAAGTGTCTCCCAAAGGGTGTGTCTTCATCCGGTTGTGCAAACTTGTTCCTTGAGTCCGCCATCCTAGAGAGTAGAAGATGGAGAGAGTCAGAAATGAGTAGAGAAGAGTGACCTATGGCTTTTCTTAGTGGTCGTGTCCTACAGTCAGCGTGTGCTCTGATACCATCTTGTAGCGATTCGACCTCAGATGGTCAAATCTCTGTGTTTAAGTGTCATCCCTGGATCGGTAATGCTGACACACACAGTACTCGAAGGATTTTTAACAGAGTGCAATCACACACTTATTACATCGAATGTCTCAAAAGAGAACTTATTACAATAAATATGGCTTAAGGCCATCTAAATAAAGTAACAGCGGAAGGCTTGGAAGATAAAGTGAGTACATCAACTCCAACGGCATAGCTGAGTGCATGACAACGACCTAGCGCACCTTACTCTTCGTCTGAAAAGTCTGCAACATGATATGTTGTAGCCCGAAAACGGTTCAGCACATGGAATATGCTGGCAATATAACACAATAGAGCAAGGAACAGATAATTGCTATCACTACATGCATATATGGCTGGTGGAAAGCTCTAGGGTTATATTGTTTTGCGAAAAGCCAATTTTTCCCTACATCAAAGGAATATGTTTTATTTAACTATCATGGTAGTTGTTAAACATTGAGAAGGTAAATCCCCATCTCAATCCCAATTAAAGTAATCATTAAACCCAACAAATTAATTTAGAGTGATGAGATCAAATCAATAATTCAAGTACCAGATACTCAAGATGTCCATAACCGGGGACACGGCTAATCATGATTAGTTTGTACACTCTGCAGAGGTTTGTGCACTTTTTCCCACAAGACCCGATCTCCTCCGTTGGATTTCTCGCACTACATGATGTTTGAGAAACGGATGACCGAGACACAGTCTTTCAGAAGTATTTACTCTTTACTCTGGGTAGACAGTTACACCTACTTTCCCCTACATCTGCTAGCCTACCACTGAAAGAGGTCCTGCAACATACTCAACTATGCTAGAGCCCATAATAGCTTGTGGCTGCACACGGAAGTTTCTAGCATGAATAATCTTATGATCCCTTTGAGCCTGGGTGGCAAACCAAAAAGACAACACTGGTATATCCCCAGGTGCCTGCAACCAATCCACCCAGATGTGTATTTAAGTAGCCACCTTAAGTTAACCATTAATTAACAATCTCACATCTGTCATGGATACACTCAAACCCAATCCACGTCTATGAGCATAGCATGGCAATATAAGCATAACGTGGAAGTAACTCCCAAGGGTTTGATAATAAAGGGCAATAGGTTCTACCTCATCATCTACTTCCCAATACCCACAAGTTAAACACATCCTAATCATGCAGTGTTTGAGGATTGAAACTAATGAATAAAAACTGGGTAGGAAAAGAGTATGATCAATGTGTTACTTGCCTTGCTGACGATCTGCAAACCCTAGAGACTCGTAGTAGCACGCTTCGCACTCCGGGAATTCTATCGTAAACAAACAATAGCATACATAAGCAATCAAGCATATATGCAAGGGTAAAACTCAAATAAGAAGATCAAATCTGAAAGTTCAACTGAAGAGATTCGATCTGCAAAAAGAATCAATCGAATCGGAGCTACGAAACTGAAACTACGGTCAAAAGAACTTTGAAAAAAAATCTGCTTGAAACCAAATTTTAAATTGTCAAAATCATGTTCAAGTTGATTAAACAGAAAGAGGGGTTCGAGATGAAGATTTTGGCATTGGTTTCACTGGATTTGGACGAACGGTTTAGAAACGGCGAGGGTTTGAAGATCAGGTGCTGATCTGCGATAAAAGTAATCATGGATAGGTCCCTGGCAGAAAAAGAAAAACCTATCGGACGAACGTCCGCTAACAGAGACGAACGGGCGAAAACGTTCGTTAAAACGAATGAATGAACGAACGTTCGCAAATGAACTAAACCGAGAAAACCGAACCGATCTAATAAAAAAACCGAACTAGGGTTTTAAAAAAAACCGAGACGGTTTTTACCTAAACCGGAAAAAAACCGGCGGTGAGATCCGGCGGCTTCCGGCGAAGGCGGCGGCTCCGCGGGCGGCGGCGAGGCTGCGCGGGGCGAGGCGCGGGCGCTGGCGAGGCTGCGCGGGGTGAGGCGCGGGCGGCGGCGGCAGCAGCGGCGGCGGCGGCGGCAGCGGCGGCGGCAGCGGCAGCGGCGGCGGCGGCGGCGGCAGCGGCGGCGGCGGCGGCGGCAGCAGCGGCGGCGGCGGCAGCAGCAGCGGCGGCGGCGGCGGCGGCAGCAGCGGCGGCGGCGGCGGCAGCGGCGGCGGCGGCGGTGGTGGTGTGGGGATTAGGGGGGACAGCGGCATATAAAGGGCTCGGGGGGGCCGGCTTGGGCGAGGGGGCGACGGCTCCGACCCGGACTCCCTTGTCGTCGTCCGGCGGGGTTACGGCGCGGCGGCGAGGCGGTTGGCAAGCTGGGCCTTGGCCTGGCTTCGGCTGGGCCGGCCCAGTTTCGGCATGCGCGCGTTTTTTTTTTAAATAAGATTCCGCCGAGAAAAATCCTAAATAAAAAAATAAAAAAATCTAAAAATGCCAAACGTTCGTTAAAACGAACGAACGAATGAACGTTCGAAAACGAACTAAACCGAGAAAACAGAACCGATCTAATAAAAAAACCGAACTAGGGTTTTTTAAAAAAAACCGAGACGGTTTTTACCTAAACTGAAAAAAAAACCGACGGCGAGATCCGGCGGCTCTGGCGGCTTCCGGCGAAGGCGGCAGGCTCCAAGGGCGGCGGCGCGGCTGCGCGGGGCGAGGCGCGGGAGACGGCAGCAGTAGGCGGCTGTGGCAGCAACAGCGGCGGCGGCGGCAGCAGCGGCGGCGGCAACGGCAGCAGCGGCGGCGGCGGCGGTGGTGGTGTGGGGACGAGGGGGGGCGGCGGCATATAAAGGGCTCGGGGGGGCCGGCTTGGGCGAGGGGGCGACGGCTCCGACCAGGACTCCCTTGCCGGAGTCCGGCGGGGTTACGGCGCGGCGGCGAGGCGGTTGGCAAGCTGGGCCTTGGCCTGGCTTCGACTGGGCCGGCCCAGTTTCGGCGCGCGCGCGTTTTTTTTTTAAATAAGATTCCGCCGAGAAAAATCCTAAATAAAAAAAATCTAAAAATGCCAAAAACAATTTTCGTCGTCTAAATGAAATATTTAGAACAAAGTGAACATTTTCTTGGCCTAAAAATGCAATTTTGAAAAATGCATATTTTTCTAATTCAAATAAAATAGCAATAAAATCCAAATAAAATTATTTATTTGATTTTAACATTTTTCCTCCAATATTTCTTTTATTTTGGAGAAGTCATATTATCTCCTCTCATATGTTTTTAATATGAAATATTTTGGAAAGAAAAATAAATAAAACCAAAATGGTCCTCTTTTCAATATTTGAGAAAATTCGAATATGAAAATAATAAAATCCCCAACTCTCTCCGTGGGTCCTTGAGTTGCTTAGGATTTTTAGGGTCACAATCAAAATGCAAATAAAATATGATATGCAATTGATGACCTATGTATAACATTCCAAATTGAAAATTTGGGATGTTACATGCTTAAGCAATCATCAAAAGAAGTCTCGTAAATGGAAAAATCATCCATGAAAATCTCAACAATCTTTTCACAAAAGTCAGAGAATATAGCAGTCATACATCTTTGAAAGGTAGCAGGTGCATTGCATAAACCAAAAGGTATACGTCTATAAGCAAAAGTACCAAAAGGGCATGTAAAAGTAGTTTTTTCTTGATCCTCTTGTGACACGGGTATTTGGGAAAAACTAGAGTATCCATCTAGATAGCAGAAATGTGTATGTTTTGACAATCTTTCTAGCATTTTATCAATAAAAGGCAAAGGATAATAATCTTTCCTAGTAGCTTTGTTTAATTTTCTAAAATCAATTACCATTCTATAACATGTGATAATTCTCTGTGGGATAAGTTCATTTTTATCATTAGGAACTATAGTAATACCTTCCTTCTTAGGGACACAATGAACAGGACTTACCCATCTACTATCAGCTATGGGATAGATTATACCTGCTTCCAGAAGCTTTATTATTTCATTCTTACC
Organism: Thinopyrum elongatum; assembly: GCA_011799875.1. Taxonomy (NCBI): domain Eukaryota; kingdom Viridiplantae; phylum Streptophyta; class Magnoliopsida; order Poales; family Poaceae; genus Thinopyrum; species Thinopyrum elongatum. The sequence continues at coordinate 442,933,813 of CM022297.1, read as the reverse complement.
ACTTCTTTCATCTTAGGATTTAACCGTCGCTGGTGATCAACAAGAGGTTTAGCATCAGGTTCCATATTAGTTTTGTGCTCTCATAGAGTGGGACTAATGCCCTTAAGACCATCAAGAATATATCCAATAGCAGCACGGTGCTTTCTTAGAGTTTTCAATAATCTCTTTTCGTCATGCTCTGAAAGGTTAGCACTAATAATAACAGGATATATCTTCTTTTCATCAAGATAAGCATATTTCAAAGTATCAGGCAATTGTTTAAGCTCAAACACAGGATCACTCTTGGGTGGTAGAGGATCTCCAAGAATCTCAACATGCAAATTGTGTTTCAAAATAGGCATTTGTTTAAAGAATATCTCACCTATTTCATTTCTTTCATCCATATGCATATCATTTTCATGGTCTAGCAAATATTGTTCTAAAGGATCAGTAGGAGGCACGGCAATAGAAGCAAGACCAATAATCTCATCTTTACTAGGTGACTCTTTATCATGAGGTTGTCTACAAAATTTGGAGAAATTAAACTCATGAGACACATCACCGAAGCTTACACTAACAGTTTCTTTCTCACAGTCTATCTTAGCATTAACCGTGTTCAAGAAAGGTCTACCAAATATTATTGGACAAAAATCATCTTGTGGGGAACCAAGAACGAGAAAATCAGTAGGGTATTTTATCTTCCCACACAAGACTTCAACATCTCTAACAATCCCAAGTGGTGTAATAGTGTCTCTATTCGCGAGTTTAATAGTAACATCAATATCTTCTATCTCAGCAGGTGCAATATCATTCATAATTTCTTGATATAAAGTAAATGGGATATCACTCACACTAGCACCCAAATCACATAAACCATGATAACAATGATCCCCTATTTTAACAGAGACAATAGGAATGCCAACAACAGGTCTACGTTTATCTTTTTCATCGGGTTTGGCAATTCTAGCAGCTTCATTACAGAAATAAATAACATGCCCATCAATATTTTCCACCAAGAGATCTTTAACCGTAGCAACATTAGGTTCAACTTTAATTTTTTCAGAGCGTGTAGGTGTTCTTGTATAACTCTTACGAACCATAGTTGAAGCTTTAGCATGTTCTTTTATCCTAAAAGGAAAAGGTGGTTTCTCAATATAAGCAGTAGGAATAACTAGGTCAACATTATAAGTAGTGGTTTCTTCCCTAGCTTCAATGGGTTCTACTACTTTTACTTCAATGGGAGGATGATATTTAAACCACTTCTCCTTAGGGAGATCAACATGGGTAGCAAATGATTCACAGAAAGAAGCTATTATCTCAGAGTCAAGTCCATATTTTGTGCTAAATTCACGAAAAGCATCGGTATCCATAATTTTTTTAACACAATCAAATTCAAGCTTTATACCTGACTCCTTACCTTCGTTGAGCTCCCATTCTTCAGAGTTGTGTTTAATTCTTTCCAAGAGATCCCATTTGAATTCAATAGTCTTCTTCATAAAAGAGCCAGTACAAGAGGTATCGAGCATGGATTGATCATTACAAGAAAGCCGAGCATAAAAGTTCTGAATAATAATTTCTCTTGAGAGCTCATGATTGGAGCATGAATATAACATTGACTTAAGCCTCCCCCAAGCTTGAGCAATACTTTCTCCTTCACGAGGCCAAAAATTATATATATAATTCTGATCACGATGAACCAGATGCATAGGATAAAACTTCTGATGAAATTCCAATTTCAATCGGTTGTAATTCCAAGATCCAATATCATCACATAGCCTATACCATGTCAATGCCTTTACCTTCAAAGATAAAGGGAAGACCTTCCTCTTGACTTCATCTCCGGGTAAACATGCAAGCTTAAATAATCCACAAACTTCATCCACAAAGATTATATTCATATCAGGATGTAGTGTTCCATCTCCTGCACAATGATTAGCTAGTAGTTTCTCTATCATACCCGAAGGAATTTCATAATAAATATTTTAGGTAGGTGCAGAATGTTGAAGAGCAACTCTTTGTTCTTCCGGTCAGGGTGAAGATACCCCGAACAAGCCCCTCAAAGGATTATTTTCCATAGTGACAAGTAACAGTAAATTTCAGCACGTAATATAAATTTTTCCTTACCAAATTCCACTCACCAAAGGTGCTTCACTCCCCGGCAATAGCGCCAAAAAAGAGTCTTGATGACCAACAAGTATAGGGGATCTATCACACCCCTTTCAATAAGTAAGAGTGTCGAACCCAACGAGGAGCAGAAGGAAATGACAAGCGGTTTTCAGCAAGGTATTTTCTGCAGGCACTAAAATTATCGGTAACAGATAGTTTTGTAGCAAAATAATTCGTAATGGGTAACAAGTGACAAGTGTAACAAAGGTGCGGCAAGGTGGCCCAATCATTTTTATAGCAAAGGACAAGCCTGGACGAACTCTTATATAAAGCAAAGCGCTCCCAAGGACACATGGGAATTACCGTCAAGTTAGTTTTCATCATGCTCATATGATTCGCGTTCGCTACTTTGATAATTTGATATGTGGGTGGACCGGTGCTTGGGTGCTATCCTTACTTGGAAAAGCCTCCCACTTATGATTAACTCCTCTCGCAACCATCCGCAACTACGAAAGAAGAATTAAGATAAATCTAACCATAGCATGAAACATGTGGATCCAAATCAGCCCCTTACGAAGCAACACATAAACTAGGGTTTAAGCTTCTATCACTCTAGCAACCCATCATCTACTTGTTACTTCCCAATGCCTTCCCCTAGGCCCAAATCATGGTGAAGTTCCATGTAGTCGACGTTCACATAACACCACTAGAGGAAAGATAACATACATCTCATTAAAATATCGAACGAGTACCAAATTCGCATGATTACTTATAATAAGACTTCTCCCATGTCCTCAGGAACAAACGTAACTACACACAAAGCATGTTCATCTTCAAAATCAAAGGGGTAATAAATATCATTAAGGATCTGAACATATGATCTTCCACCAAATAAACCAACTAGCATCAACTACAAAGAGTAATCAACACTACTAGCAACCCACGGGTACCAATCTGAGGTTTTGAGGCAAAGATTGAATACAAGAGATGAACTAGGGTTTGAGAGGAGATGGTGATGGTGAAGATGTTGATGAAGATTGACCCTCCCATGATGATAGGATCGTTGGTGATGACGATGGCTTCGATTTTCCCCTCTCGGAGGGAAGTTTCCCCGGCAGAATTGATCTGCCGGAGCTCTAGATTGCTCCTGCCCAGGTTCCGCCTCGAGATGGCGGTGCTTCATCCCGAAAGCTCTCTTTTTTTTCTAGGTCAAAACCCTCCATATAGTAGAAGATGGGCACCAGACGATGGCCTGGGGGCCCACAAGCCCTGGGGGGTAGGGCGCGGCCCCAGGCTTTTGGCCACCTGGTGGGTCCCCTTCTGTAGTTTCTTCGCCCAATTTTTTTATATATTCCAAAACAATTCTCCATAAAGTTTCAAGAGATTTGGAGTTGTGCAGAATAGGTATCTCAGATTTGCTCCTTTCCGGTCCAGAATTCCAGCTGCCGGTATTCTCCCTCTTCATGTAAATCTTGTAAAATAAGAGAGAAAGGGCACAAGTATTGTACCATAATGTGAAATAACAGTCCATAATGCAATAAATATGAACATAAAAACATGATGCAAAATGGATGTATCACAGACTGAGCAAATCATGGCAAATGATTAAACTAAGGAACAGGTCGATGATGATTTCAAGAATGGCAGACAATAATTTAGCAGCAAGCGTCGTTTGCCAAGAACACACATAGCTTATCAACACGAAATGTCTTTGTTATTATCAGTCTTCCCACACAATTAGCCAGTGCACCCTTGTCAGTTGACCGCGTTCACCTCATCGTGCCGGCCTCTGCTCGCGTCCCTCGGCGCGCTCTGCTCATGTACCTCCACGCGCTCGGCTTGTGGATAGCTTTTCCCTGCGTGTTCAAACTGCTATATGCATATATATGGTTGCTCGCCGTTAAGGCGACCGTGGATGGCTCTGCTCGCATCCCTCCGCGCGTGCTCTGCCAGCGGTTGGGGCTAGTGCACAATCACGTTGGGGGCCCATATGCATGCGCTTGCACCGCGCGCATCACCGTGATGCAGTCATGTGCGGCAAATTAAAACTGCCATCCGGGCGTGCCGACATTCCAGGCCGTCCGGCTTCCCCATTAATTCCCTCGGCCATTATAACCTTAGTCTCTTCAACCTTCGATCGCGCCCCACAACACAACAAGCACACCCACGATGACACATACAGAGAGGATATCTAGCGGCGCTCCAATGGAGTTCGACGTGCATAAAGTGGAGACCCACACGAGGGAGACGGATCTCTCGGTTGTGTACACCATTGACCTGGCCGTGGTGGACGACTACATCAACACCGTGGAGCAATTGCTTGCTCAAGACAAGTACAAAGTGATCGGCATCAACCTCCAGTATACCAGCGGTCATCCCTGGAGAGATCAGAAGGTTGCCGTCGCCCAGTTGTGCGTGCGCCATCATGTCCTCATCCACCACTACTGCATGGCCACAGAGCCTTGCGACCGTTTCGCCAGGTTTGTCAACAACACCGACTACAAGTTCGCTACGGTGGAAACCACCGACGATGTAAAAGTTCTCAGGGTTACGGGCTTGGCCTGCAAGAACCTTGTCGAAATCTGTGGCCACTACAAGTTCAGGGGCAGCACGAAGAAGGGCTCCCTGGTTGAACTTGCCTCTGCCATCATCGACCCCTACTACGAAAATATGAAGTAGGATGCCAATAGAATACATCCCGTATCCTGGCATAGAGCCTGGATGGGGAAACTGGATGAAGCTCACCTCAAGTTTGCGGCCAAGAACATGTACACATGCTACGATATGCACAGGTGGATCGTTGACATGCGGGAGTGCCTCCTTCCCATAAACGACGAGGCTGGATCGAGCCACCAGCAGAGCACTGGCGGCAAGCGTCATAAGAAGAAGTAGATGATGATCAGATGATTGTTTATCCTAGTTAATTATGCATGTAATAGTTTACTTTGGTGTGTGCAAATGTCATGTGTGTACTAGCCACCTATGTAATTGGATGTTTAATTTGGTTATGCAATCATGTCCTTATAAGTATATATATTGTTGTTCTGTATGCAATCACATCGCACACGGACACTACTAGGGAAACCGTCGGTCATGAATTCATCAATCGCTGACAATTGTATACCAGGAAGCGTTTGCCCACAACACACACGGCTTATTAGTAGCAATCATCTGTGTTATTATCGGTCGTCGCACACATTTCTAATTACGGACCTGTTTGCCGCATATCACACACACATCTTGTTCAGTTGAACCATTTCTGTTCTCTTGCCTCAACGCAAACAGTTCATCCGAGTGACCTATATGCCGTCAATCGCACACACACCTTGATCTACCCGACCGTTTCTGTTGTGTTGCCTAATCACAAACAGTTCATCCGGGTGAACTGTATGCCGTATATCGCACACACCTTCATCTGGCTGCCCGTTTCTGTTATTAAGCTCATCGCAAACAGTTCATTCGAGTGAACTGTATGCCATGCATCGCACACGCAACTATAATCTGAAATGTGTTTGTTGTCTCCTCCATCGCAAACGTTTTTGTATCTTTTTTTACGGTTTTATTACATCATCATTTGCGATTAATGCATCGCACACAATTTTTTCGAAGGGTCTCTGATTGTAGTGTCGCATTTGGACCATCCTGCAGTAGTGAACAACAAAAGTAACCTACCAAAGATCAATATGTGAAAAGCGTAGGCATTGGATCAGTGATGGATAATTGTGTTGGATGACATTCACCATATAACAACCACAACCTAGAGCGATACACAATAGCTCCAATTCATCAATGTAATGTGGGCATGTATTCCGTATATAGTCGTATGTGCTTATAATAAGAACTTGCATGACATCTTTTGTCCTACCCTCCCGTGGCAGCTGATACGTCTCCAACATATCTATAACTTTTGATTGTCCCATGCTATTATAGTATCAATATTGGATGTTTTATACGCAATTATATGCAATTACATATCTTTTTTGGGACTAACCTATTAACTTAGTGCCAAGTGCGAGTTGCTGTTTTTTGCCTATTTTTGATTTTCCAGGAAATCGGTACCAAACAAAGTACAAACGCTATGAAACTTTTTGACGATTTTTTTCTAGACAAGAGGGACCCTAGAAGCTTCAAGAGGAGACCAGACAAGAAGCGAAGAGATGAAAAGGCACTTGGGCGCACCCAAATACCTTGTGTGCCCTTCGTGGCTCCGTCTGACCTAATTCCACCTCTATAAATTATCTAAAATCGGGAAACCAACAGAGTGCCACCAAAAATATTTTTTCCACCGCCGCAAGTCTCTATTCTTGCGAGATCCCATCTGGAGGCCTTTTCCGGTACTCTACCGGAGGGGGAATCGATCACGGAGGGCCTCTACATCAACCTTGCTGCCCTTCCGATGATGTGTGAGTAGTTTACCACAGAATTACGGGTCCATAGCTAGTAGCTAGATGGCTTCTTCTCTCTCTTTGATCTTCAATACAATGTTCTCCTCGATGTTCTTGGAGTTCTATCGGATGTAATCTTCTTTTGCGATGTGTTTGTTGGGATCCGATGAACTGTGGGTTTATGATCAGATTATTCATGAGAAATATTTGAGTCTTTTCTGAATTCTTATATGCATGATTATTATAGCTTTGTATTTCTCTCTGATCGATACGTTTGGTTTGGCCAACTAGATTGATTTATCTTGCAATGGGAGAGGTGCTTTGTAATGGGTTCAATCTTGCGGTGATCTATATCCCAGTGACAAAAGGGGACAAGACACGTATTTGTATCATTGCCATTAAGGGGAAAACGATGGGGTTTATTCATATTGCTTGAGTTTACTTCGTCTACAACATGTCAGCTTGCTTAAGGCATTACTCCATTCTTTATGAACTTAATACTCACTACAAGAAATATGTCAACTTGTGACCTTCTGTCAGTGACCCTGGAAGAAATGGCTGTAAATCTATGACCATTTGAGACCAATTAGTCGTAAGCTGTTCGGGGGGCTCCAAACCCTAAACCATAACGACCATTTTGGTCAGAAAGGTCGTAATTTCCTTACACGAAATGGTCCTAAAGCAGATAGCACTGGTCCACTGCCTTATTTCTAGCTGATCATGACCAATATAGATGGTCATAGCCTTGTAAATTGTGGTGCATTGCTATGACTAGGCGCCACTTCATCAGTTTTGCCTATGTGTCATGTCCATGTGTCAATTTTTGCCCTAGGTTGTGAAGCAGCCTACATTTCTGTCATTCCCAAAATACCAAAAAAAAATTGGGCACTCTTTACTATCCAAATCATTACCTCATGACAAAATTCAGCTCCATTTGCCTAGTAAATCTTCCTCAGCAAATTTCCAAAGTTTTTGTTCAGCTAGAACCATTGTGAAGGAAGTACTAGCTAGGCATATCCTAATGAGTTGAATTTTTACCACATCTTCTATATGCCCAAATCATAGCTCTCCACAAAATTTGAGCCCCACATAACAATCCATGTGAGCTCACCATCCAATATTTGTTTCTTATAATATTTTCAGTTTGTGAAGCAACTATATTTTATATTAATTTATAATTGCTGAAAATATACGAGGACATGACCTTGCCCATAGAACCTCCCTCCACCAAATTTTAGCTCATTTAATTTAGCCAATTTCCCTCAATATTTTTCCCAATTTTCTGTTCAGTGGAGAGCACTGTGAAGGAAGTACCATTTTTATTTATCCAAATGGTATGAAATTATTACAGTGCCTTCATGTGACCAAATTATCATCCTCCTCGAAATTTCAGCCCAATCCATTCATTCATTTGAGCCCAGCTTCAACATTCATATTTATGTCTAGTGTGGTACTTTGCAAAGCAAGTGACACCTAGGCTCCTCCATTTGAGCTGCAAATTTGCCAAGACAGTCTCCTTAGTAGATGATCATCCTAGGCCAAAACTCAGGATTGCTCTATATGAGAGAGCCAAAATTATGCTATGATTTTTTAGAATTGCTCTATATGCTTCACTTAAATTTTTTGAGCTCTGGAATTGCTCTAGTGCTTCACTTATATCTTTTTGAGCACGGTGTACTTTAATATTTTTGAATAAATGCTCTCATGCTTCACTTAGATTTATTTGAGAGATAGTAATTTTTTGAAGAAATTCTCTCATGCTTCACTTATATTATTTTGAGAGACAAAAATGTTTATGCTCATGTTCTTCACTTAGATTTGTTTGAGCTTGTCAAAAGCAATTGCAATATATGAAACTAGTCCCAAAGTGATAGATATTCAAGAGAGATATAATAAAAACTTTCATGAAGATCATTGGACAAAATAAACTTGATTCTTTGTAATAGTTTTTAGATATGATGATAGTGATATGTGAGTCATGTTGGTGAGTAATTATGCTTTAGTAAGAATATTGGTGTTAAGGTTTGTGATTCCTTATGCAAGCACGAAAGTCAATAGTTATGCAATGAAATTACATCCTACTTGTGGTGCATTATTCGGTGTTAGTTATGCTTAATGCTCGCTTATGTGATTTTTCGTTTCTTGGTTGGTTGCTTCTCAATCTTTTTGCTAGCCTCCACTTGTACTAAGTAAAAATACTACTTATGCATCCAACATCTTTAAACCCAGTTTTGCCATATGAGTCCACCATACCTACCTATATGCGTTATTTCCATGCCATTCTAACCAAATTTGTATGTGCCATCTCTAAATTTCAAAATAAATTTCCTTTTTGTGTGCTCGTACCGCTCATGAAGCGGCAGGGGGTGGCCAATATTTTCCATGCTAGATGTGTTATTCTCAAGATGAGTCTTTATTCACTTGTCATTGCACGAGAGTGCGGTGGTAATAGGGATGCCCAGTCCCAAAATGAAAAAGAAATTTACTTTATGTTGTCAGATAATAAATTCCTTGGAAGTTTCGGTATGGACGGTACCCGTGAATATGGCTAGCCGTGGAATGTGAAAGAATGGTGGAAAAAGGAATAAACTTTATTTTCTATTTGGGAACCGCCTATGATATATCTAGCATGGAAAGTGTTGGGAATTACTCAGTCGTTTTTGTTGACGGGAAAAGTATGCCTCTCAAAAAAATTTATCTCTCAATTTAAGCTTTGAGCTCTGGCACCTCTACAAATCCCTACTTTCCTCTGTGAAGGGCCTATCTATTTACTTTATGCAATTTTATTTTTATTTGAGTCTCCATCTTCTCTTATAAAGCACCAACTAAGGGGCACTATGATCATACTTGAGCATTGGATGTAGCTAATATGCGAGTGTGTTTCATGAATGGATCAATGATTGGGCATGATGGGATAGGGATAACTTTTGGAAAGTGTTGGGAATTACTCGGTCGTTTTCATTGACGGGAAAAGTATGCCTCTCAAAAAAGTTATCTCTCAATTTAAGCTTTGAGCTCTGGCACCTCTACAAATCCCTACTTCCCTCTGCGAAGGGCCTATCTATTAACTTTATGCAATTTTATTTTTATTTGAGTCTCCATCTTCTCTTATAAAGCACCAACTAAGGGGCATTATGATCATACTTGAGCATTGGATGTAGCTAATATGCGAGTGTGTTTCATGAATGGATCAATGATTGAGCATGATGGGCTAGGGATAACTTTCTTTAGTGTTGATATTTTGAAAGACATGGTTGCTTGTTGATATGCTTGAGTATTGAAATCTTCATGTCAAAACTAGACTATTGCTTTCAACCATATAAAAGTCCAAATGTCCATGCTACAAAAAGAAAAGAATATGTGATGAACATGTTAGGCAGCATTCCACACCAAAAATTCTATTTTTATCATTTACCTACTCGAGGGCGAGTAGGAATTAAGCTTGGGGATGCTGATACGTCTCCAAAGTATCTATAATTTTTGCTTGTTCCATGCTATTATATTATCATTCTTGGATGTTTTACGGTCATTTTATAGCATCTTTATATCATTTTTTGGGACTAACCTATTGACATAGTGCCCAGTGCCAGTTGCTGTTTTTTTCTTCACGGAATATCAGTACCAAACGGAGTCCAAACGCAACGAAACTTTTTGGAGAATTTTTTTGGACCAGAAGACACAACATGGACCAAAGAAGCACCAGAGGGGAGGCCTGAGGTGGGCACAACCCACCTGGGCGCGCCCAAGAGCCCAGGCATGCCCAGGGGGGTTATGCCCCCCTCGATGGCCTCCCGCACCGCCTCTTCGGCCTATAAATCCCCAAATATTCTAGAAACCCTAGGGAAGTCGATGAAACACAATTCCAGCCGCCGCAAGTTCCAGAACCACGAGATCCAATCTAGACACCATCACGGAGGGGTTCATCATCCTCATTGGTGCCTCTCCGATGATGCGTGAGTAGTTCATCATAGACCTACGGGTCCGTAGGCAGTAGCTAGATGGCTTCCTCTCTCTCTTTTGATTCTCAATACAATGGTCTCTTGGAGGTCTATTTGATGTAACTCTTTTTTGCGGTGTGTTTGTTGGGATCCGATGAAATTTGAGTTTATGATCAGATCTATATCCATGAATATTATTTGAGTCTTATTTTGATCTCTTATATGCATGATTATTTATAGCCATGTATTTCTTCTTCGAATCTTTGGTTAGTTAGGCCAACTAGATCGATTTTTCTTGCCATGGGAAGAGGTGCTTTGTGATGGGTTTGATCGTGCGGTGTTCTTTCCCAGTGACAAAAGGGGCAGCAAGACACGCATGTATCGTTGCTATTAAGGATAACAAGATGGGGGATATTCCTACATGAATAGATCTCGTCTACATCATGTCATCGTTCTTATTGCATTACTCCGTTTCTCCATGAACTTAATACACTAGATGCATGTTGGATAGCGGTCGATGTGTGGTAGTAGTAGATGCATGCAGGAGTCGGTCTACTAATCTTGGACGTGATGCCTATATATTGATCATTGCCTTGGATATCTTCATAATTATTCGATCTTCTATCAATTGCCCAACAGCAATTTGTTTACCCACCGTGTGCTATTTTCTTGAGAGAAGCCACTAGTGAACTCTATGGCCCCTGGGTCTATTCTTTATCATATTTGCTTTGAGATCTATTTTTATTTGCTTTTATTTTCAGATCTATTATTCCAAAAACCCAAAAATACCTTGCTGCACTTTTTTGTTACTTGTTTTATTTCGCGTTTTATCGAGATCTATTTATCCAATCTACACAATTTTTATCCCGTCAACTTGACAATTTATGGCACCATTACCCATAGAGGGATTGACAACCCCTCATAAGCGTCGGGTTGCAAGTATTTGTTCTTTGTGTGCAGGTACCGTTTACATAGTGTTGCTTGGTTCTCCTACTGGATTGTAACCTTGGTTTCATAACTGAGGGAAATACCTACCGTAGCTGTGCTGCATCATCCCTTCCTCTTTGGGGAAATACCGACGTAGTTCAAGCGACATCAGTAACTTGGTCACATATAATGACACAATGCGAAGGTTTTCCAATTTTTTATTTTTTTTATTTTTCATGCCCGTTTCAAAATGCGGTCAAAATGGCGGGCATGACCGTTCCTAGCTAGTGGTTAAATCTTGGAAAAAAATTGGTGTTCCTCTGATTAAATAGATACTTATGTACCTAGAAATGATTTTTGCTAAAAATAAAGAGCAAACTATGTGGCAGCTGCAATTCAAATTTGACCCGTTTCCTACTGAATCTACAGAAATTTATCTTTTTCACGAGAGGTGGATCAAAGCTTTTGACATCCAACCATTTGGTCAATTGTACATTAAATATGTCCTATTATTTCAGAAAATTGATTCGGTCCAATTGTGCAACAAATATATGGTAGGTCCTTCACAAAAAACTCATTTTGGGCACTCAAAAAATGGAAATTGAATTTTTCATCCAAAGAAAATGAAAACTCCCTTAGGCAACATTGTTTGCCATACCAAGATGCACCCTTGTGCACAAGATGAGATCATTTGAACAAACAATGCCATGAATGTGGCCATAAGATTGATCATTTAGCTTGAAAGCCATGAATCTTCAAACATGATAGCTCATTTCTGAGAACACTTTTTAAAAATAAAAGTCATAGTCCAAGTTTATTATTTTTCCTGGTAACTTGGTCACATATAATGACACAATGCGACAATTTTTTAATTTTTTTTTTAATTTTGCATGCCCGTTTCAAAATGCGGTCAAAACGGCAGGTGTGACCATTCATAGCTGGTGGTTGAATCTTGGAAAACTTTTGGAGTATCTCTGATGAAATAGATACTTATTTACCTAGAAATGATTTTTGGAAAAAAAATTATGAGCAAACTATGAGGCAACTATAGTTCGAATTTGACCTGCTTCCTGCTGAATCGGCAAAAATTTGTCTTTTTCACGAGAGGTGGATCAAAAGCTTTTAGCACCCAACCATTTGGTCAATTATACATTAAATATGATCTAGTATTTTAGAATATTGATTTGGTTCAATTTTGCAACAACTATTTGCTAGGTCCTTCACAAAAAAACTCATTTTAGTCACTCGGAAAATGGAAAATGAAATTTTCATCCAAAGAAAATGAAAACTTCCTTAGGCAGCATTGTTTGCCATTCCAAGATGCACCCTTGTGCACAATATGAGATCATTTGAACAAACTATGCCATGAATGTGGCCATAAGATTGATCATTGGACTTGAAAACCATGAATCTTCACACATGATAACTCATTTCCGAGAACACTTTTTTAAAATAATTGTCGTATTATATGTTTATTATTTTTCCTGGAAACTTGGTCACATATAATGACACAATGCGAAGGTTTTCCAATCTTTTGATTTTTTTACGCCCATTTCAAAATGCGATCAAAACAGCGGGCATGACCGTTCCTAGCTAGTGGTTGAATCTTAGAAAACTTTTGGTGTTTCTCTGATGAAATAGATACTTTTGTACCTAGAAATTAATTTTGGAAATAATCATGAGCAAACTATGAGGCAGCTGTAGTTCAAACTTGACCCGCTTCCAACTGAATCAGCAGAAATTTGTCTTTTTCATGAGAGGTGGATCAAAAAAAATTGACACCAAATAATTTGGTCAATTTTACATTAAATATGGTCTAATATTTTCTAAAAATGGTATGGTGCCATTATGCAACAAAGATTTGGTAGGTCCTTCACAAAAAAACTCATTTTGGGCACTTGGAAAATGGAAACCGATTTTTTTATGCAAAGAAAATGAAAACTCCCTTTCGCAACATTGTTTGTCATTCCAAGATGCACCCTCGTGCACAATATGAGATCATTTGAACAAACTATGTGACGAATGCGGCCATAAGATTGATCATTTGGCTTGAAAGCCATGAATATTCACACATGATAGCTCATTTTTTAGAACATTTTTTTAAATAATTGTCGTATTACAAGTTTATTATTTTTCCAAGTAACTTGGTCACATATAATGACACAATGCTAAGGTTTTTTTAATTTTTTGATTTTATTTGAATTTTTCATGCCCGTTTCAAAATGCAGTCAAAATGGCGGGCATGACCGTTCCTAGCTAGTGGTTGAATCTTGGAAAACTTTTGGTGTTTCTCTAATGAAATAGCTATTTTTGTACCTAAAATGATTTTTGGAAAAAATTAACAGCAAACTATGAGGCAGTTGTAGTTCAAATTTGACCCACTTCCAACTGAATCGGCGGAAATTTATCTTTTTCACAAGAGGTGGATCAAAAGCCTTTGACACCCAATCATTTGGTCAATTATACATTAAATATGGCCTAATATTTTATAAAAATGATTTGGTCCAATTTTGCAACAAATATTTGGTAGGTTCTTCACAAAAAAAAATCATTTTGGGCACTCAAAAAATGGAAAATGAATTTTTCGTGCAAACAACATGAAAACTCCCTTTGGAAACATTGTTTGTCATTCCAAGATGCAAACTTGTGCAAAATATTATATCATATAAACAAACTATGCCATGAATGTTGCCATAACATTGCCCATTTGACTTGAAAGCCATGGATCTTTCATACATGATAGCTCGTTTCTGAGAACACTTTTTTAAGACATTTACCGTAGTCAAAGTTTGTTACTTTTCCTGTAAAGTAGGTCACATATACTGCAACAATGTGAAGGTTTTCATTTTTTTATTTTTTGAATGCCTGTTTCAAAATGCGGTCAAAACGGTGGGTATGACCACGGGTCTCATCATCTTCAGCGGTCTTGCAGCATTAGAAGAGTACAGAATAACATAATGTAAAGTAATAGTAGTGTCATCAACCTCGCCCAGAGATCCTTCCTCGACTCCCTGCGAGAAAGCAATCCTAGAGCCATACTATCCAGTTATCATCTCAAGTATCAGGTTCTAGTTGTATCGATCGGGATACAACTCCGAGTGTCCGTTACCGTAGGAAAGGCTATTGATAGATGTTTTCTTCCCTGCAGGGGTGCACCAACTTACCCACCACGCTCGATTAACTCCGGTCGGACACACTTTACTGGGTCATGCCCGGCCTCGGCCAAACGATACGCCGCAACCCGACCGAATACTTAACAGAGAGGTCAGCACGCCGGACTAACCTATGCCCCCAGGGGTCTTGGGCCATCGCCCCAGGCGCTCCTGCACGTTGCGTACACCGCCGGTGAGCGACCTAGCAACCCCTTAATACAAGCGCGGTTGCGTTCCCAGTCCAACCCAGTGTGTGTCGCTCAGTCGCATGACGTCTATTAAGCTTCGGCTGAAGTATACGACGCAGAACGCCCATACTATGCCCACGTGATGGTTAGTGCTATCAGGCCAGAGGCCCCTCGGATCAAATATCCAAACCGTTAGTGGATTAGGAGCGCGCGGTAACGAGAAGAGACTCACAATCGATGTGACCCCGTCGCCCCGTCTCGAGGACTTGCTGCAAGGGCTAAGAATGCCCTGTCGTGCCTCGTAATTATCTCGCGGGCACCCTCCAGGTCAACCCATCTCCACATCACTCGCAATTAAGCTCGCGCGGGTACCCCTCAGGGCCGACCCGTCTTTAGTGACTTGATTCAGTGTAAAGTCATAGTAACCATGGTAACTGTGTGTCTAACACCAAGGGGAACCCTGAGGAATCACCCTCGATGGAATTCCACCTAATGTTATCGTCAAGGTGAACGAAGGAGGAATCACCCTCGAGGTCCACTCTTGAGGAGTTGCACGACAGTGTCGTTATCGGGAGTGGAGAAGGAGGAATCACCCTCGATGACCACGACCGATTAACTAACCTACAAGGTTGTCATCAGAAGTGCTGACGAGGTATCACCCTCGACACTTCCATAGTAACCCAGTAGCGTCGAGCAGCTAAGGGGGAAGTGATGTGCGGTGCCGGGGCCTGGTCTTCGATCCCGTTGATCGGGTCTTCTGATAATCCAGCGAGGCAGTCGGGACAAAGTGGGGGTTTCTGATGGGTCTCTACCCAGCCTATACTAAACAGTTTAGGATAAGCAGGTAGGTAACAACAACAGGTTACAATAATCAGGCTATGCAGCAGAAATAGGATAACAGTAACAGCAGCAACTTCTAATGCAAGAATAAGAGAGAGAAGAATAGGCGATATCGGTATGCTCAAAAAGGGGGGGTGCTTGCCTGGAAGCTCTGTGGCAAGGGTCTGGTCGTCAGGGGCGTAGTCGACCTCCGGAGCTGCGTCGGCCTCGGGGACTATGTCGGTGTCGGGGTCTATCGAGAGAGGATAGGGGGAGGAAACAAATAAATACACAGCAAACATATGCAACACAGAGTATGCCATGCCTACGGTGCAGTGCAGAGTTGCCTAAAGATTTGTCTAAGTCATTTTAGTTATTTTAGGATTAAAGTGGGATTTATTATCCGATGTATATCCACTATTCATCTACCAGAAACGGAAGGAAAGTTGCGGGTTCACCTACGTAGAGGGTTCCGACATGGAAACAGACGACACGATCAGAATCGTCTCGTCGTTTTGATCAACTTTCATGTAGAAAGTTTTTCGATCCGAGCTACGGTTTAATTATTATGAATTTTTGAAGATTGAAGCATTTTCTGAATTTATTTTTATTAATAGAAATGATTTATGATGTCAGCAGTCAACAGGTCGGCTGACCAGGGTCAAACCTGACCTGTGGGTCCGGTGGGACCCACATGTCAGCCTCTGTTAGCTTAACAGAGGATTAACTTTATCTAAGCTGAGTTATTTAGCTAGTAGGCCCCACATGTCATTGACAAATTAGCATATCTAATTAAATTTTAATTAGTAAAACATTTTAATTAGTGAAATAAGCGGTGGGGCCCACGTGTCAATGGCACTGGGTGCCCAGTCAGCACAGTTGACCACGGTCAACGTGGTCAACTGGGGCCAGGAGGCCCACTGGCAGCCTCACAGGGGTGGGCCCCACACGTGCCAGCTCAGCGGGGCCGGCCACTCACCGGCGGGGACGCCAATACGCGGCGGCGACGCACTGCCCGCGTCGGAATTGGGCTAGGGGGCACCATTTGGCACGCGCAAGGGCGTGTTCGAACGAGCGCTCGCTCGCGCGTCGAACGGCGGTGGTGCCGTGGCTAGAGGTGGCCGGAAACGTGGCCGGCGACGAGCTACAGTGGTGGTGCGTACGGGTCCTTGATGAAAATGGCGCTAGGGGGCACGGGCAGGCTCGTGCGCGTGCTTTGTCGGGTTCCTGAGAGCACCAGGAGCTCGACCATGGCCTCAGGCGGCGGTGTCATCGACCACAGCGACAGCCACAAGCTCATCGGCGGCGAGCAGAGCACGAACGCGGCGGTAGCTAGCTACGGCATGCGAGGGAGTTAACGAGGAAGGGCAGGAGGCGGAGGAGCTCACCGAACGGCACTCAAGAGGGCCCTTGGAAGTTTAGGAGCAGCGGATCATCGCCGGGGAAGAAGGGGATCGCCGGCGACCCGAGGAAGATGACGACGCGTGCAAGCGATGCAGAGCTTCTCGGCTCCCTCCAGGGGCTCCAGAGGACGTGGTAGTCCACGGTGATGCCGACGAGCACGGCCAGGCCGCGTGGAAGGCACGATGGCCGCGGGGGCGACGAAGACGCGGCGGCGATGGCGTTCGGGCGCCGGTGGATCTGAGAGAGAGAACGGCGAAGAGGGAGAGGGAATGGATGGGGAGGCCAGGGGGGAGGCACTGGCTCGGCCTTATCCCCTCGACGAGCCGCGGTGTCGGTGGACGTCAAGCTATCGACGCGCTGTCGGCACGGCGCGCTCGTCCAAGGCGGCGGCGACAGCGCGATGGAGAGAGAGGGAGATGGGCCTGCTCAGGCACTGTGCACTTGGGCCAGTGCACAGTGGCCTTTTTCTTTTTCTCTTTTATTCTTCTGCTTTTTCTTTTTACAGAGTGGGTTTAGTAATATTTTGAGCTTCCAAGAGATTTGCAAGAATGTGAAACTTGCTCATATTAGTACTTTGCAATATCCAGCACTGCCACAAAAAGTTTGGGCATTTTTGGAACCCACTTGAATTTATTCAAAAATGAATAGGCATTTAAGTGTTGTTTTGGCTCTGTTAAAATGCATTGGGCCCATTTAGAGTTGATGATGATGTTGTGTTGCTTAACAGCAAATAGTTTTGGATTATTTGCTATAAGGTGAACATTTTTCCAACATGTTTTGGGCAACTTCATTTTGCACTTTGAATTTGAGTTGAATTTCAGAGAAGGATTTGATTTGAATCTTTAACCAATGTGACTAAGCACTGCAAATGAGAATGACTTGGCATTATTAGCAGATGATCACAGTGCTTATTACATAGGGGTGTTACAGCGACGATGACGACCTCCTCGCTTGCGACCACCTCCTCGACGCCCTGCTCTTCTTCGGGCCGACGTCCTTGCTGGTGGCCTCCCCGGATAAAAATCCAGAGCTTCTTTATTCAGTATCGCCGTCGCCGCCCACAAAGTCAAGACGTCGAATGATCCAAAACCTAAGCTACTAGGACCCTGGAACCTAAAGCTAAAATGATCCACACACGCGGGATCTGACAACCCTCCTCACCACCAACGACCAAGAAGTCACCAGCGGAGGGGAACCGCCTAAACACGGCGCCAAAATAGTTGGTTCTCTTAGCCAAAGAGATCTGCACCTTATTTTTAGCCGATTATGACCTACTTAGATGGTCATGGACGTCACACACATCTACTCTATTTTGATTGGTTCACAAGCATGTCACGCGGATCATGGATCGAGCACCGTCTGATGCTCCCGGATCCAACGATAGCGCTCCCCCCTCACCCTCTCACCCCACCTAGCCCAACAACCCACAGGCCACAGCCCCGCACTCCTCCCTCGTCCCCATCTCTCTCCCGCATGACTCTCCTCGCCGCCACCACCAACGGCGCCCGATCCAGGCGACCTCCAACGGGAATTGACAGTGCCAAGCATACAACAAGGATCCCCTCCCTCCGCTCCTCCCTCCTGTCCGGTGAGATCCGGCACACGCGTCCTCCAGCGCCACCCGCGACCGTCTCCTGTTGCTAGGTTTCGCCCGGCGTGGTCCAGCGACTCAGGTGCGTCCCTCCACTCCATCTCCTCCTCCTCACAGCCCTCCCTCACTTCCTCACCTCATGTTCTCTCCCTCCCAGATTCAGGATGCCGTCCTCGCTCGAGCACCGGGACACCATGGGCGGGATGGCCTCTTCCTCCCCTGCCCCGATGCCATGGAGTGGCTAGAGCTGGCCGTGGACGATGATGTGGGACGGCAAGAGCTGGTCGTGGATGGCAGTAGAAGAAGCAGAAGAAGAGCGACGATAGAAAGAAGACATAAGATCAGAAGAAGATCCATCACGAAGCCTAAGTAGAAACGCTACTAAGTAAAGAAGAGAGAAGACCCGCAGACCCTACTACCTCATCCGCATCATCCTCCGACCTCCTCCTCCCGCCCTGAATAAACCAAAGGCAGAGAATCACCTAATAAGCCGTACATACTCACTCCTCCTACTACTAATCCGAATCAGCCCAGAACACTCCATCACGAAGAATCCGAGGGGGATCCTAATACTCAGCCTAATACACGAAGAAGAATACCTCTCCTCCTCCTACCCTCCGCCTCACGCCCATCCTCCTCCTCCTCCCTCCTCCGCCTCCTCCTCCTCCTCCTCCTCTCTCCTCCTCCGCCTCCCTCCCTCCTCCCTCTCCGCCTCCTCCTCCTCCTCCTCCCGCCTCCTCCTCCTCCCTCCTCCTCCTCCTCCTCCTCCTCCTACCTCCTCCTCCTCACCCTCCTCCTCCTCCTCCTCCTCCTCCTCCTCCCCTCTCCTCCTCCTCCTCTCCTCCTCCTCCTCCTCCCCTCCTCCTCCTCCCTCCTCCCTCCTCCCTCCTCCTCCTCCCCTCCCCCCCCTCCCTCCTCCTCCTCCGCCTCGTCCTCCTCCTCCTCCTCCGCTCCTCCCTCCTCCTCCTCCTCCGCCTCCCCTCCGCCTCCGCTCCTCCCGCCCGCCTCCTCCGCCGCCTCCTCCTCCCCTCCTCCTCCTCCTCCTCCTCCGCCTCCTCCCCCCTCCTCCCCTCTCCCTCCTCCTCCTCTCTCCTCCTCCTCCCTCCTCCTCCTCCTCCTCCCTCCTCCTCCTCCTCCTCCTCCTCCTCCTCCTCCTCCTCCTCCTGCCTCCTCCTCCTCCTCCTCCTCTCCTCCTCCTCCTCTCCTCCTCCTCCTCCTCCTCCTCCTCCTCCTCCTCCTCCTCTCCTCCTCCTCCTCCTCTCCTCCTCCTCCTCCTCCCTCCTCCTCCTCCTCCTCTCCTCCTCCTCCTCTCCTCCGCCCTCCTCCCTCCCTCCCCTCCTCCGCCTCCTCCTCTGCCTCCTCCTCCTCCTCCTCCTCCTCCGCTCCTCCTCCTCCTCCTCCTCCTCCTCCCGCCTCCCTCCTCCTCCTCCTCCTCCCTCCTCCTCCTCCTCCTCGCTCCTCCTCCTCTCCTCTCTCCTCCTCCTCTCCTCCTCCTCCTCCTCCTCCTCCTCTCCTCCTCCTCCTCCTCCTCCTCCCTCCTCCTCCTCCCCTCCTCCTCCTCCTCCTCCTCTCCTCCTCCTCCTCCGTCCTCCTCCTCCTCCTCCTCCTCCCTCCTCCTCCTCCTCCTCCACGCCCCTCCTCCTCCTCCTCCTTCACTCCTGCCTCAATAATACGTGTCATCAGGTGAAGCAAAAGGATAAGGTGAACAACGCGGTGCTCTTCGACTAGGCCACCTACGACAAGCTACTCACCGAGGTGCCCAAGTACAAGCAGACCACACCCTCCATCCTCTCCGAGCGACTCAGGGTAATGCGCGCCATCCATCCTCCCTCCCTCCGGATCTGTTCTTCTTGCTTGCTTTTTACCCATGAGAATTGAGATATCGGGATGGTGGGTTATGTGTGTGATGGATGGCTCCTGGTGAAGTCTTTTGCCGTGATGCTCTGTTTTGGGGTCAGTCAGTAGCACTCTGTGATGCTCTGGTTCTCCTACCATGGGGCATATATGATTGTGCTATGAATTGTTTGCATGCCCTCTTGGATGCCGGTTTCAGCTGCTGCATCTATGCTAATAGTTTTTGTGCAGTGTGATGTTCAGTTTGGTGCATAAGCCTGGCATCCTCAAATTTTCATTGGTGTGCCAACTGCAACAAAGCTATAACTAGTATGGTGTGGATTTTATGCCCATCTAGTGATTATTTATGTCTAGTGTCAATCGATGTTGCATAATCTGATTTGGACATGCACAGTGCTAATGATGTTTTATCAACATCACCATTGATGCTGCTGAATAGTTAATTAACTTGTCCCTGCATCTTGCTGTCCACAATTTGTGCCTGACATGCCTTGAACTGTACATTGGAACTACTGATTGATGTGAGCACTGCAACTTGTGTTAGCAATTTACCCTTGCATTTATCTGTGCATCAAATTTGTGACTGCTCTCAGTTTAACAATTGAACTCTTCTGGCATTTTCTAGTATGCACAATGAGGCCTGCCACCCCGAAGCCCTAGCAAGGCGGGTGAGGAACCAGGAGGGGTACTCCTGCCGTTGCCCCTCATGTGGACGCGCCAGACCTCAAGGCCAAGCCTGCTGCTGCTAGGTAGAGGCCAACCACGCAACACCATCTTCAAATTTTTATATACTTTTGCTATAATTTTTTATTATAGCAAAGTGCGCTATGCTTTCTGCTTAATCCTAGATGGATTGCATAGGAGATATACACTTACATAGATGTAACATTTGCTTGCCGTGATGACGGATGTAACCTAAAAATGCTGCTACTTTTGTAGTGCTAGGAAAACTTATGCCACTACGGCATTTTAGTGATGCTACGTGTTCTGATTACGGCATGTTCCATTCCATTGTGTGTAGACTGTAGAGATAATGACCCAGGCCAGATTTGCATCGTTTTGCAGCAAAATGCAATCAACCATGCACCATTCAAGTAGACTCTGGTGTTCTATTTTACTCTGTTGAATGTAATTTAACAGTAAAAATTGTTGAAAGCTTTGTTCAAATTTGACACTCCTTGATATTCTAGCTTCAGATATCATTGAAAAGTTTCCTTTTGCTTGATAGAACCATTGGTGTATGTGCTTCTAATAACATTTTCTGCCAATGGTTTAGGTAATGCTGGTTTTGCTTGCAGGGCAAGGAGCTAGTTCAGCTTAAGTGCGAAGCCTGGATGAAGAGTGGGTTCTATGTCAGCCCTGAGGCTTGTAACACCCCCGGTGGTTAACTACAGTAATCACCCTTTTGATTATGCCATGTCATCATGTTTAACAGTGCATGATCATCATTTGCATCATATTGCATTTCAACTCCTAACTCAAAATTCAAATTTAGATGAAAGTGAAATATGAAAGTTGTGCAACATAAAAACTAAATTGTTCATTAAAATAACAAATATTCCAGAGACAATTCTAAAATTGAAACCAACATCATTGGAGTTGGGTAAGTGACTCAAACATCCCCAAACAGTGACTAAAGACAATATTTAATTACCTTTTATTTAATCTAAAATAAATATGAAAAGATATTTACCCCAAACTAGTTTTTGGTGGTAGGATATATTGTGCTGTGATTTGTGGGCCAGCTCTCATATTTTACAAAAGTGTTTTGAAATAAAAACAAAAGCCTAAACAGAAACTAAAAAGAGAAAACAGAAAAGAAATTAGAAAAAAGGAAAATAGAAAGCTGCAACTGTGCACTTACCTCGGCCTGAAGCAACAGTGCCGGCCCAGCCCAACCGGCGTCCCCTCCCACCTCCCACTGCTCATCCCCGCGCCGTTGTTCCCGCACGCGCGCTCGCCGCGCCGGGCCCCCCCTCTCCCCTCGTCCACAGCGCGACGCCGCGCCCTCCGATGGGGATAAGGGCAGAGCCCCGTCCCCCACTGAGCTCCCCTCGCCACTACTCTCCCTTGCTGCTCTCTTTCCCGCCCTCTCCCCGCCATGGCCGATGCGCCCGTGAGCACGCCGCCGTTGTAGTCGACGCCACCGCCCCTCCCTCGACCTCTCGTCGTGTCCGCAAGCTCTGCCCTGACGTCCTCGACCTCCTCGACGAGTCACACGCCGCCGGACGCGCCGCACCGTCTCCCCCGAGCTCTTCCTCGCCGTTCGGCCGCCGAGATCGACTTCGCCGCCCCTCTAACCTCCGCCCTCCTCCGAGCTCGCTCCGACGCCTGTCACAACCGCCGTGAGCCACTGACCTTTCCTCCTCCCTCTGTTCTCTCCCTCGCTTGCCGTAGCCACCGCACCGCGCTCAACCGCACGCGTCGCCGCCTATGCTCGCCACCGACGTACCCCCGGCCATCTAATGGCCCGGCCGTCATGCCCAACCTGCTCGCCGCATCGCGTAGAGCCCATAGGTGCTATCCCCGCATCGCCACGCCCGCCGTAGCCACGACCCCGAGCTCGCCCGAGCTCCGGCAACCGCCGTGGTCGACGCCGGCGATGACTCCGGCCACCACAGGCCCAGCCACCACCACCACTCGATGCGGACGGGCGCCCGCAGCACGTAGATGCCCTCCGCCGGCCTTTTTGGTCGCCGGAGGTGGAATCCTGAGCCCTCCGCCGCGTCTATGGGCGCCGGCGTCGAGCCGCCGGCGGGTCAGCCTCGGTTGACCAGGGGTTTGACCTCCCCTGGGTCAATGACAGGTGGGGCCACCCCCCCTAATTAACCGCTAATTAAATTAAGTTAATTAATTAATCTATTAATTAGTGCACCCTATGACAGGTGGGCCCCCACTCTGTTTAATTAGTTTAGTTTAAACTTAAACACTGGATTAGAGCTGAGCCTATGACAGTGGGGTCCCACATGTCAGTTTGACCTGGCCGGCCCCCTGTTGACTGCTGATGTCAGCACTGCGTCATGATGACGTCACCCCCGCACTGTTCTGGATAATGTTGATTTAAATAAATATTTAAATTCCAGAAATTAATAAAAACTTTAGAAAATCATATCTTTTAATCCGTAACTCCGATCGAAAAACTTTGTACATGAAAATTGCTCAGAACGACGAGACGAATCCGAATAAGCGGTCCGTTTGTCCGTCACACGTCCCTAACTAGCCGAACATGCAACCGTTCCTCTCCGGTCATCTGTCTGACAAATGTCCGGAGACGGGAAAACATTCCCGGATGAATCCCACCTTCGCCAGTATCACCCGGCACTGCGTTAGGTCACCTCCGTCACCGTGTATTGCCATGTTATGCTTTGTGCTGCACTTGTTCGCTGTGTATTTATACTGTTTCCTCCCCCTCTTCTCTCTCGGTAGCTCCCGAGACCGACGTCGTCCCCGAGACCGACGCAGCTCCGGAGCCCGAAGACACCATTGACGACCTTGCCCTTGCCGCCGAGCAACCAGGCAAGCCCCCCCTTTGATCATCCCGATATCGCCCATTCTAATTTCCCATGCTTGCATTAGAATTGTTGCTGCTACTGCTTTACCTATTCTGATGCATAGCCTGTTTATTGTAGCCTGCTGTTGATAATTACCTGCATATCCTAAACTGCTTAGTTTAGGCTGGGTAGAGACCTATCAGTGACCCCACTTATCCCGACTGCCGCGCTGGATCGTCAGAAGACCCGATCAACGGGATTGAAGACCAGGCCCCGACACCGCACATCACCCCCCTAGTTGTAACGACACTGCAGCATTACTATCGAGTGCCGAGGGTGAAACCTCTTGTAGCACTCCTGATGTTAACTCTGTAGAGTAGCTATTCGGTCGTGGTCATCGAGGGTGATTCCTCCTTCACCGCTTCCGATAACGACGCTGTCGTACAACACCTCAAGTGTGGACCCAGTGAGGGTGATTCCTCCGAGTTCACCTTGACGGAGACATCGAGTAGGAATCCAACGAGGGTGATACCTCGGATTCCCCTGATGTTATGGACACACGGATACTTGGACTTTACAATGTTACTTGGATAGGCGAGTCGACCCTGAGGGGTACCCGCGTGCGCCTGAGAGGCGAGTGTTGTGAAGACGGGTGCCAGTGTGGTGCCCGAGTGGTGAATACGAGGCGCGGCCGGGCATTCTTAACCCTTGCAGCAAGTCCTCGAGACGGGGCGACGGGGTCACATCTTTCGTGAGTCTCTGCTCGTTACCGCAAGCCCCTAGTCCTAACGATTTGGATATTTGATCCGAGCAGGCCTCTGGCCTGATAGCACTAACCATCACATGGGCATAGTATGGGCGTTCTGCATCGTATGCATCAGCCGAAAGCTCTGTCAGACGTCTAGTTCAGCATGGCGGCACGGACAGACCGGCGCCTTCCTGTAGTGTTGGTGCCTGGCTTCACCGTGTGCGCAACGACCCGGAGGGCGAGGGGCGATGGCCAAGACCCCCTTGCGCTTAGGATGTAGACCGGCGGGGACCTCTCTGCTGAGCTGTAGGTTGGGTTGCGATGTGTCGTTTGACCGAGGCCGGGCATGACCCAGGAAAGTGTGTCCGGCCGGAGTTAATTGAGCGTGTTGGGTAAGTTGGTGCACCCCTGCAGGGAAGAAAACTTCTATCGATAGCCGGTCCTACGGTAAAGGACACTCGGAGTTGTATCCTGATTGATACAATTTAGAACTGGATACCTGTGGTGAAACCTGTATATATGGCTCTGGGATTGCTTCTCGCAGGGAGTCGAGAAGGGATCTCCGGACGAGGTTGATGACTGTATGGCTCTGGGATTGCTTTCTCGCAGGGAGTCGAGAAAGGATCTCTGGGTGAGGATGAGACTTAATGATACTGCTACATTATATTGTACTGTTCTACTCTCTTCTACTGCTGCAAGACCGCTGAAGATGCTAGTCTTCGATAGGACTAGGTCTTCTCTCTATTCTGGCATTTCTGCAGCCCAGTCCACATATACAGCCTCCCTTTGAAAATGTTGCATATGTAGTGTAGATCCTTGCTTGCTGAGTACTTCTGAGTACTCACGGTTGCTTTGTTTTCCTTTTCTCCCCATATCAGTTTGACGTTACCAGAGGGCGGAGCCCCCTGAGACAGATGCCCCGACGATCGCTACTACTACTACCCCGAGGATGGATGCTACGACGAGTTGGACTGACGACCAGGAGTAGGATCGGAGGGTCCCAGGCAGGAGGCCTACGCCTTTCGATCGTAGTGTTTTATTTTGCCCCGCCTTTCTAAAGGCCTTTCTGTTTCTCTTTTAATATCTGTACTCAGATATCTGATGCTTCCGCTGACGCTTGTTCGCAAGCTTATGTATTCGAGCCCTCGAGGCCCTTGGCTTGTAATATAAAGCTTGTATGACTTTATTTATGTTTTAGAGTTGTGTTGTGATATCTTCCCGTGAGTCCTTAGGCTTGATCGTGTGCATTTGCGTGTATGATTAGTGCACAATCAGGCCGGGGGCGTCACAAGTTGGTATCAGAGCCGACTGCCTCTAGGAAGCCCCCTTTCCAACTCCTGGGCCGAAGTTGAGTCTAGTAACCGAAAACTATTTTACTAACTTGGCTGTGTGGCTTACGGGCCCACGTCGCCAATTGGGTGGTATTAGTATCTTTTATTCCTCGTCTTTAATCTGGGACTCTGCTCTCTCTTCTATTCGGGTTAAATGATTTTACTAACTCCAACATTAGGCTCTCATGCTCACATCCACCCGGTGTTCTGAAATATTCCCCCTTTGCTCCAAGATTGTGGACCAGGTTCTGCTTACAGGATCCTCTTATCGAGGGCACCCTATTTTGTCACTTGTAGATGCCTCGCTCCAATAGTTTTCTCCGACGTTGATGTAGCCTTTGCTATGTCTCGTTGTGTACTTCCTTACCGCGTGCCTGCGCGCCGCCTAGAATGTCTAGCTTCTAAATTTGTGCCGTTGTGCTGTCCGCATGTACCCGACTCTGTGCATGGATTGGTATGTCTTTCAACGACTACTATTTTACATCTAATGCCCTTCCTGTTCATCTCTCGTGTTACGTCCTGAATAACTCCTTACACATGCAGTCTTTCTTGCTAAACTGCCCCTGTTGATTTGGCAGGATGGCTGACGATCCTCCACCTCCACCCTATATGGCCGCCATGATGCAGCAGTTTATGACCGGACTATTGGCTCAGTTCCCAAATCAGAATGCTCAGCAACAGAATATTCCAATAACTCTGGCAGAATTTGTGCGCCTCAATCCGTCCGTTTTCCGCAACTCCACCAATCCTATGGATGCTGATGATTGGCTTCGTGACATCCTGTTTGAGATGGAATCAGCTAATGTCGCTCCTGACAGTTACGTCACCTTTGCGACATTCCACCTGAAGGGTCCAGCTGCTCAATGGTGGGAAAGCCACAAGGCTATGTTGCCTGCAGAGACTGTAACCACTTGGCAGGAATTCCAGTCAGCTTTTCGTGCACATTACATTCCTCAAGGTCTGATGGACCAGAAGAAGCAGGAGTTCCGCAAACTCTCAAGTGGCAAAATGACTGTGGATGAATATCAGAGGAAATTTATCGAACTGTCCCGCTATGCTGAGGATGACGTCAACACCGACACTCGCAAGCAGGAGAAATTCCGTGAAGGACTACGTACTGATATAAAACGTGCACTTGTTGTCCATGATTTCACAGACTTCGCAACGCTTGTCAGCAAATCTTTCCAAGTTGAAACAGCTCTGACTGAGTACCAGGAGTCGCTCAAGCGTACTCGAGATGTCGGCTCGTCTTTCGGTCGACCTACTCAGAAATGTCGAGTCTGGATCCCTCACAATATTCATCATCGACCTGCTCCAACACCAAGGCCGTCATATGCTGCACCTCGTCTGCCCCCACCACCAAGGCAACTGAACATTTCAAGTGGACAGCCCAATGTTGGTGTTTCTTCCCATAATGATGGTCTGTGCCACCAGTGTGGACAGCCAGGGCACCGTGCTTTTAACTGTCATCAAGGTCAGCCTCAGAATGCATCACGTCATCCTGTTGTTCGTAGGAAGGGCCATCGGACCCATCATTCCAGAAATCGTAGTGCCAGACTACCTGCTAGTCAACTTGTTCATGTCAACCAAGTCAACATGGAAGAAGCTCGACAGGACCCCAACATTGTGATGGGCACCCTTCTAGTGAATTCAATCCCAGCTTCAGTCCTCTTTGATTCTGGAGCATTGCACTCCTTCATGTCCGAAAGTTTTGCGCGAAGCCATGATATACTTTTCGAGGAGATGTCCATCCCATTAGTAATCCATTCACCTGGGGCTAATTGGCAAACTACCATGGTTAGCCACGGTAACCACATTGTGATCGGAGGATTGATGTTCCCCGTTTCACTCATTGCTCTCAAGACCTCCAACATAGACATTATTCTCGGTATGGACTGGTTGAAGCCTCATAAAGCTTTGATTGACTGTGCCACTGAAACAGTCCGCCTCACACACCCTTCCGGTCAGACTGTCAGATACTCAGCTCGTACAGTGCAGGACGCCGAAGCTCAGATATATGTTCTGAATGCATTGAATGCTTCACCTCTTGAAGGCATTGAGAACGTTCCAGTTGTTCGTGATTTCCAAGACGTCTTTCCAGAAGAACTTCCAGGAATACCCCCTGCTAGAGCTGTTGAGTTTGTCATCGACTTGAAGCCTGGCACAACTCCTATTGCGAAGCGTCCTTATAAAATGCCTCCGCATCATCTTCTCGAACTTAAGGAAGAAATCGACACGTCACTTAAGAAAGGTTTCATCCGCCCCAGTTCCTCAGCTTGGGGAGCACCTTCACTCTTCGTTAAGAAGAAGGATGGAACTAATCGATTGGTTCAGGATTACCGACCTATCAACCAAGCAACAATTCAGAACAAATATCCGCTTCCCCGGATCAATGATTTGTATGATCAACTTGCCGGTTCCTCAGTATTCTCTAAGCTTGATTTGAGATTGGGATACCACCAGATTCGAGTTCGAGAAGAGGATATTCCGAAGACAGCATTCGTTACTCGCTATGGTTCTTATGAGTACACAGTCATGTCATTTGGCTTAACAAATGCTCCAGCAACCTTCTCCCGGTTAATGAACTACATCTTCATGGATTACCTCGACAAGTTCGTCGTGGTTTATCTAGATGATATTCTGATATATTCGAAGAATGAAGAAGAACATGCCGAACATCTTCGCCTTGTACTGGAGAACCTGCGTGAACACCAACTGTATGCCAAATATTCTAAATGTGAATTTTGGTTGTCTGAAGTGACATATCTCGGCCATGTGATTTCGAAAGAAGGCATTGCCGTTAACCCAGAACGAGTTCAGGCTATTTTGGACTGGACTCCTCCGAAGAATGTCAAGCAAGTGAGAAGTTTTCTCGGCCTTGCAAGCTATTGCTGTCGATTTGTCGAGAACTTTTCCAAGATTGCTAAGCCCCTGACTGATCTGCTTCACAAGGGCGTTAAATTTGAATGGACAGAAAAATGTCAGGAAAGTTTTCAAACACTCAAGGACAAGCTAACTTCTGCTCCAGTTCTTGCTCCTCCAGATACCCGCAAAGACTTTGTGATTTATTGTGACGCATCCCGTGAAGGATTAGGCTGTATCCTAATGCAAGAGCGTAAAGTGATTGCTTATGGCTCTCGTCAGTTGCGCCCACATGAAGAGAATTATCCGGTACATGATCTAGAACTAGCTGCTGTCATGTATGCACTGCAGTTGTGGCGACATTACCTCCTCGGTAATCGTTGCGAGATATACACGGATCATAAAAGTCTGAAGTACTTGTTCACTCAACCATCTCTAAACCTCCGTCAGCAAAGATGGATGGAGGCCATTGCAGACTATGATTTGGGTATTTCTTATACCCCTGGCAAGGCTAACGTGATGGCTGATGCCTTAAGCTGCAAGTCCTATTGCGACAACCTCATGGTTAGGCGAGCTCAACCTCGTCTTTTTGAAGAATTGTGCAAGCTGAATCTGTGTATTGTTCCACAGGGTTCTTTTAATAACCTTGTGATACAACCAAATCTTGAGAAAGCTGTTAAGGATGCGCAAGCTAAAGATGCTGAAGTTGATCTGATGAAGAAAGACCTTCACCTTGTAAAGTACAGGGATTTCTCGTTGTCTGAAGATGGAACCTTGTATTTCAGAAACCGCATTGTCGTACCTCGCTTCGAGCTTATGACTGACAAAGTCATGAAGGAGGCACATGATACCCCGCTGTCTATTCATCCGGGTAGCACCAAGATGTATCGTGATCTCCGTCAAAGGT
Source organism: Thinopyrum elongatum (assembly GCA_011799875.1). NCBI lineage: Eukaryota > Viridiplantae > Streptophyta > Magnoliopsida > Poales > Poaceae > Thinopyrum > Thinopyrum elongatum. The sequence goes on along the minus strand of CM022297.1, from coordinate 442,904,131 downwards.
ACTGGTGGTCTAAAATGAAGCAGGACATTGCTTGATATGTTGCCGAATGTGATGTGTGTCGTCGCGTTAAAGCAGAACATCAGAAACCAGCTGGAATTCTGCAACCACTTCCTATTCCTCTATGGAAATGGGATAAGGTTCAGATGGATTTCATTACAAGACTTCCCAGGTCACAGAAGGGTCACGATGCTATTCTTGTCGTCGTCGACCAACTCTCTAAAGTTGAACACTTTCTGCCTGTCAAAGAGACTATCACTGCTAGTCAGTTAGCAGAGTTGTATATCTCCAGAATTGTTTCACTCCACGGTATTCCGAAGTAGATCAGTTCGGACCGTGGCGGTCTTTTCACCTCAAAGTTCTGGGAAAGTTTCCAAACAGCTATGGGAACTCATATTACCTGGAGTTCAGCTTATCACCCCCAATCCCAAGGCCAAGTCGAACGAGTCAATCAGGTTCTTGAAGACATGCTACGAGCTTGTGTTATTTCTTTCGGCAAGAAGTGGGAAGAATCTCTCCCGTATGCCGAGTTTTCCTATAACAACAGCTATCAAGCCAGTTTGAAAATGGCCCCCTTCGAAGTACTCTATGGACGTAAGTGTCGAACCCCTCTGAATTGGTCAGAAACTGGGGAACGACCGCTCGTGGGTCCGGATATTATTCAACACGCCAAAGAGCAAGTTCGTATTGTTCGAGAAAATCTCAAGGCGGCTCAGGACCGCCAGAAGAGCAACTATGATCGCAAACGATGGGGTTTGACTTATCAACCTGGTGATCAAGCTTATCTTCGTGTCACTCCTATGAAGGGCACTCACCGTTTTGGAATCAAGGGCAAGCTAGCTCCACGCTACATTGGTCCTTTCCGCATTATTGCTAGACGTGGTCAGGTGGCATATAAATTGGAGTTGCCGCCGCAATTCTCTCATATCCACGACGTCTTCCATGTGTCACAACTTCGTCAATGCTTCAAGGAATCTCCGCACCGAGAAGTGGATCACGAGGTGCTCGAATTGCAAGATGACCTATCTTATAAGGAGCATCCGATCCGCATCCTCGATGAAGCTGAACGTCGGACCCGTCAGAAGGTTACCAAGTTCCTCAAAGTGCAGTGGTCAAATCATACTGAAGATGAAGCCACTTGGGAACGCGAGGATAATCTTCATGCAGAATACCCCGAACTTTTTCCTTCTACCTCTTAATTCTCGGGACGAGAATTCTTGTTAGTAGAGGAGATTTGTAACACCCCCGGTGGTTAACTACAGTAATCACCCTTTTGATTATGCCATGTCATCATGTTTAACAGTGCATGATCATCATTTGCATCATATTGCATTTCAACTCCTAACTCAAAATTCAAATTTAGATGAAAGTGAAATATGAAAGTTGTGCAACATAAAAACTAAATTGTTCATTAAATAACAAATATTCCAGAGACAATTCTAAAATTGAAACCAACATCATTGGAGTTGGGTAAGTGACTCAAACATCCCCAAACAGTGACTAAAGACAATATTTAATTACCTTTTATTTAATCTAAAATAAATATGAAAAGATATTTACCCCAAACTAGTTTTTGGTGGTAGGATATATTGTGCTGTGATTTGTGGGCCAGCTCTCATATTTTACAAAAGTGTTTTGAAATAAAAACAAAAGCCTAAACAGAAACTAAAAAGAGAAAACAGAAAAGAAATTAGAAAAAAGGAAAATAGAAAGCTGCTACTGTGCACTTACCTCGGCCTGAAGCAACAGTGCCGGCCCAGCCCAACCGGCGTCCCCTCCCACCTCCCACTGCTCATCCCGGCGCCGTTGTCGCCGCACGCGCGCTCGCCGCGCCGGGCCCCCCCTCTCCCCTCGTCCACAGCGCGACGCCGCGCCCTCCGATGGGGATAAGGGCAGAGCCCCGTCCCCCACTGAGCTCCCCTCGCCACTACTCTCCCTTGCTGCTCTCTCTCCCGCCCTCTCCCCGCCATGGCCGATGCGCCCGTGAGCACGCCGCCGTCGTAGTCGACGCCACCGCCCCTCCCTCGACCTCTCGTCGTGTCCGCAAGCTCTGCCCTGACGTCCTCGACCTCCTCGACGCGTCACACGCCGCCGGACACACCGCACCGTCTCCCCCGAGCTCTTCCTCGCCGTTCGGCCGCCGAGATCGACTTCGCCACCCCTCTCAGCTCCGCCCTCCTCCGAGCTCGCTCCGACGCCTATCACAACCGCCGTGAGCCACTGACCTTTCCTCCTCCCTCTGTTCTCTCCCTCGCTTGCCGTAGCCACCGCACCGCGCTCAACCGCACGCGTCGCCGCCTATGCTCGCCGCCGACGTACCCCCGGCCATCTAATGGCCCGGCCGTCATGCCCAACCTGCTCGCCGCGTCGCGTAGAGCCCGTAGGTGCTATCCCCGCATCGCCACGCCCGCCGTAGCCACGACCCCGAGCTCGCCCGAGCTCCGGCAACCGCCGTGGTCGACGCCGGCGATGACTCCGGCCACCACAGGCCCAGCCACCACCACCACTCGATGCGGACGGGCGCCCGCAGCACGTAGATGCCCTCCGCCGGCCTTTTTGGTCGCCGGAGGTGGAATCCCGAGCCCTCCGCCGCGTCTATGGGCGCCGGCGTCGAGCCGCCGGCGGGTCAGCCTCGGTTGACCAGGGGTTTGACCTCCCCTGGGTCAATGACAGGTGGGGCCACCCCCCCTAATCAACCGCTAATTAAATTAAGTTAGTTAATTAATCTATTAATTAGTGCACCCTATGACAGGTGGGCCCCCACTCTGTTTAATTAGTTTAGTTTAAACTTAAACACTGGATTAGAGCTGAGCCTATGACAGTGGGGTCCCACATGTCAGTTTGACCTGGCCGGCCCCCTGTTGACTGCTGACGTCAGCACTGCGTCATGATGACATCACCCCCGCACTGTTCTGGATAATGTTGATTTAAATAAATATTTAAATTCCAGAAATTAATAAAAACTTTAGAAAATCATATCTTTTAATCCGTAACTCCGATCGAAAAACTTTGTACATGAAAATTGCTCAGAACGACGAGACGAATCTGAATACGCGGTCCGTTTGTCCGTCACACGTCCCTAACTATCCGAACATGCAACCGTTCCCCTCCGGTCATCTGTCTGACAAATGTCCGGAGACGGGAAAACATTCCCGGATGAATCCCACCTTCGCCAGTATCACTCGGCACTGCGTTAGGTCACCTCCGTCACCGCGTATTGCCATGTTATGCTTTGTGCTGCACTTGTTCGCTGTGTATTTATACTGTTTCCTCCCCCTCTTCTCTCTCGGTAGCCCCCGACACCGACGTCGTCCCCGAGACCGACGCAGCTCCGGAGCCCGAAGACACCATTGACGACCTTGCCCTTGCCGCCGAGCAACCAGGCAAGCCCCCCCCTTTGATCATCCCGATATCGCCCATTCTAATTTCCCATGCTTGCATTAGAATTGTTGCTGCTACTGCTTTACCTATTCTGATGCATAGCCTGTTTATTGTAGCCTGCTGTTGATAATTACCTGCATATCCTAAACTGCTTAGTTTAGGCTGGGTAGAGACCTATCAGTGACCCCACTTATCCCGACTGCCGCGCTGGATCGTCAGAAGACCCGATCAACGGGATTGAAGACCAGGCCCCGACACCGCACATCACCCCCCTAGTTGTAACGACACTGCAGCATTACTATCGAGTGCCGAGGGTGAAACCTCTTGTAGCACTCCTGATGTTAACTCTGTAGAGTAGCTATTCGGTCGTGGTCATCGAGGGTGATTCCTCCTTCACCGCTTCCGATAACGACGCTGTCGTACAACACCTCAAGTGTGGACCTAGTGAGGGTGATTCCTCCGAGTTCACCTTGACGGAGACATCGAGTAGGAATCCAACGAGGGTGATACCTCGGATTCCCCTGATGTTATGGACACACGGATACTTGGACTTTACAATGTTACTTGGATAGGCGGGTCGACCCTGAGGGGTACCCGCGTGCGCCTGAAAGGCGAGTGTTGTGAAGACGGGTGCCAGTGTGGTGCCCGAGTGGTGAATACGAGGCGCGGCCGGGCATTCTTAACCCTTGCAGCAAGTCCTCGAGACGGGGCGACGGGGTCACATCTTTCGTGAGTCTCTGCTCGTTACCGCAAGCCCCTAGTCCTAACGATTTGGATATTTGATCCGAGCAGGCCTCTGGCCTGATAGCACTAACCATCACATGGGCATAGTATGGGCGTTCTGCATCGTATGCATCAGCCGAAAGCTCTGTCAGACGTCTAGTTCAGCATGGCGGCACGGACAGACCGGCGCCTTCCTGTAGTGTTGGTGCCTGGCTTCATCGTGTGCGCAACGACCCGGAGGGCGAGGGGCGATGGCCAAGACCCCCTTGCGCTTAGGATGTAGACCGGCGGGGACCTCTCTGCTGAGCTGTAGGTTGGGTTGCGATGTGTCGTTTGACCGAGGCCGGGCATGACCCAGGAAAGTGTGTCCGGCCGGAGTTAATTGAGCGTGTTGGGTAAGTTGGTGCACCCCTGCAGGGAAGAAAACTTCTATCGATAGCCGGTCCTACGGTAAAGGACACTCGGAGTTGTATCCTGATTGATACAATTTAGAACTGGATACCTGTGATGAGACCTGTATATATGGCTCTGGGATTGCTTCTCGTAGGGAGTCGAGAAGGGATCTCCGGACGAGGTTGATGACTGTATGGCTCTGGGATTGCTTTCTCGCAGGGAGTCGAGAAAGGATCTCTGGGTGAGGATGAGACTTAATGATACTGCTACATTATATTGTACTGTTCTACTCTCTTCTACTGCTGCAAGACCGCTGAAGATGCTAGTCTTCGATAGGACTAGGTCTTCTCTCTATTCTGGCATTTCTGCAGCCCAGTCCACATATACAGCCTCCCTTTGAAAATGTTGCATATGTAGTGTAGATCCTTGCTTGCTGAGTACTTCTGAGTACTCACGGTTGCTTTGTTTTCCTTTTCTCCCCATATCAGTTTGACGTTACCAGAGGGCGGAGCCCCCTGAGACAGATGCCCCGACGATCGCTACTACTACTACCCCGAGGATGGATGCTACGACGAGTTGGACTGACGACCAGGAGTAGGATCGGAGGGTCCCAGGCAGGAGGCCTACGCCTTTCGATCGTAGTGTTTTATTTTGCCCCGCCTTTCTAAAGGCCTTTCTGTTTCTCTTTTAATATCTGTACTCAGATATCTGATGCTTCCGCTGACGCTTGTTCGCAAGCTTATGTATTCGAGCCCTCGAGGCCCTTGGCTTGTAATATAAAGCTTGTATGACTTTATTTATGTTTTAGAGTTGTGTTGTGATATCTTCCCGTGAGTCCTTAGGCTTGATCGTGTGCATTTGCATGTATGATTAGTGCACAATCGGGCCGGGGGCGTCACAAGGCTAAGCTGTTGTTTGTTGTCTGAAATAGAGGGTAAGCCACTGTATGTCACGATATGTATGTTTCTGGCTTAAGTTTATGCTAATTTTGTCAAATGTTTGGCTGCAGTATCAATGCCATGCACCCAAAGATAATTTCTTATGACCGAGTAGCTCAAACCGCAAGAATGAATAGTCATGCTCTTGCATACATGTTTTGTTGGACTAAAAAATGTACAATGATCTGCTCCTTGGGATATTAATTCTTATGATATATCTTGTAATTTACTTTATTGTAAAAGTTAAATCCACTACACATGTTGAGCAGGAATTGTTTTAGTTTGTCATACATAATTGTCTATGCTTATGTTGGTAGCTATTAAGTGTATAATTCATCATATAAGCATAGGAATGTGATGGACATCATCAGATTACTTTTTTGTTCTGAACTTATATATTTAAACTTAGTGTTTAGATTCTGTAATCATAAGCTTCACTTGTAGTCTGATTGTTCTTAGATATATTATTGTTTGAGTTAAGTTCACCAAACTATACTTAAACTTTCAGGAATCAATGATGCCGACCTCCTTGCAGAGTTGTGCTAGGTACCCAATGACGACCTCCTCCTCACGCAGTTGTGATAGGTACCGATGACCTCCTCCTACTCACTAGTAACAAGTCTGGTTTCACATTTGCTAGGCACTATGCTTTTGGTGTATGATATGGCTGGGAAAAAACACACAGTTTCCTGCATCGACTGATAATGTCAATTTGTTCTGTAAGAGCTGAGTTTATTGTACTATTAATGCTGATAAGATTGCCGCTAGTATGTTCACGACATTTTACATTGTATGGATAGTTGGATACACTGAGCTTCAACCTTTATTAAGCTTTGTTGTTCTTGCAATTACTAGTTGTGCAGTGGTAGTATGCACCATCTTCCCCTGTATACCCCGCAATCAAACTCATATGATAGAGTAGATATTTTCTACCTGTAGCATCATGGAGGTATTGAACAGCATCATGTTCGAATATGCCAAATGTTTAGGCCTAATGATGTTCTGTATTAGGGCGGCAGGTTTATTACTTTTTCCTATGTGTGTGCAATGTTGGATTAATGATTGAAGTGCATTAGCGGTTTATCTTCTTCTTTATAAGTCTGTTTGCAATGGATGTACGTAACTGTCATTTTTACCTCTTGCATATTTAACATACTTGACAGTAGCAGTAGCTATTCAAATATATGCGAAGCTAGAAGCTATTGTTGCTGCTTGCGTCTTTAATAAATAAAAAATTCTGTAATGATGATCTGAAATGTCACGCAGGTGATCATTGCTGTTGCCGCCGCCATTGTGCCGGTTGGAGGTGCTGCCGCTGCCGCCCCAAAGAGCAACCTTCATCGGACACTACCCCATAACAGTGCCTCAAGGTTCTGTGCCCCATCTCCCCTCTTTCTAAATTACTGAAATGAAAATGGCTAGGCCTGATGTGCCTCTTGTATCTATTGCTCGATTTGTTATGATTTGATTCACCAAGAATGATTCTTCTACTATCTTGTAGTAAGGTTAAATGGAACAACGACGGATGTTTCTAATATGGTTATTGATAGAATATTCCATCAACTTGAGATATGCTGGGATGTTACTCTAGGTGTCAAAATGACAGTAAAACCTAGGTTCTTGCATGGTTCTTAGATTAATTGTTCTGTTTTGTTGTTAGCAAATATTGCCTATATTGAGACTCTAAACATGTGACTATTCCTCTCATTTACAGAGTTCTAGGCTGAAGACATTCGAATAAGCTCGAAGCCCCAGTCAACAACTTGCTTTATATGTTACTGAATTTGTAATGCTAATTTTCTTGAGAAATATGATGTACTGCTGAACATGCTGGGAATTTGATGTATATTTGCTCGTTGAACTTGATATTAAATACTGGTAGTTATGTACATATAATCAGAATATTATTTTTTGTTTACTTGAAATACATTCCTCGACTAAAAGTGGCCAGAAAAATAAATATATAGCCCAAATGAAAAATGGCCGAAATGTCTATTGGACCAAATCTATTTGGGCTTTGAAAACAGGCCTAAAATATATTGGCTGGAACAAAGGCTGAACATTAAAAAGAAATGGACCGTTAAAAGGCCGGGGCCTAGAAAATATGGTCCAGGCCCAAAAAAGAAATGTACAGCAAAAGACATCAGCCTAGAAAATTGAATTGTTGGGTCAGGCCTATGTTGGTGACCATAATTGACAGGAAAAATACACTAAATGGGCTAAATTAATGGGCTCGGCCCATATATACACCGAATTGGACTGGGCTGATTCTTATCAACGATCAATTCAATTGGTCGCAAATTTGCCACATCAGCTTGCCACGTTGGATCTGACGTGGCCTGGGCAGACAACCAGTGACCAAAACAATTGGTCGTAGAACCAACGACCTTTTGTTTTGGTCACTGACTTCTATGACCATATCACAAAGAAGGTCATTAAGTTTCATTAAAGACGGTCAGCTTTTGACCAACTGTTTTTGGTCGTAAAAAGGTTGCAAATGAAAAACAATGACCATTCAGTGACCAATATTGATGGTCGCAAGTTAGCATATTTCTTGTAGTGACACTAGATGCATGCTGGATAGCAGTCCATGTGGGGAGTACTAGTAGCAGATGCAGGCAGGAGTCAGTCTACTTGTCTTGGACTGATGCCTATATACATGATCATTGTCTTGAATATCGTCATAATTATGCACTTTTCTATCAATTGCCCAACAGTAATTTGGTTACCTACCGTATGCTTTTTCTTCAAGAGAGAAGCCTCTTGTGAAAACTATGGCTCCCGGGTCTACCTTTATCATATATTAAAATCCAAAAATACATTGCTGCGATTTATTTACCGTTCTTTTATTTTGTGTTTTTGTTTATCTATCTACTATACCAGACTTGATCCTTGCAATTAACCGCCGAGGGGATTTACAACCCCCTTGACCGCGTTGGATGCAAGTATTTGTTCTTTTGTGTGTACGTGCTATTTACGAGGTCTTGCTTGGTTATCCTACTGGATTGATAACCTTGGTTCTTAACTGAGGGAAATACTTATCTCTACTATACTGCATCATCCTCCCCTCTTCGAGGAAATCCCAACGCAGCTCACAAGTAGCGGGAAGAATTTTTGGCGCCGTTGCCGGGGAGACATCACCAAAACCTATTAGGTACCATTGCATAAACTTACATCTACTTGCATTACTTTTATTTGCCTTTTACCTCTCGTTTTCATCTCCCCCACTTCTAAAACGTTTCACAAAAACACAAAAATATTTTCCTTCGCCTTTTTTGCTTGTTTGCTTGCTTGCTTTGTTGCGATGTCTCAAGAAAACACCAAGTTGTGTGATTTTTCCAATACTAATAATAATGATTTTATTAGTACTCTGATTGCTCCTCCCGCCACTAGTGCAAAGTCGTGTGATATTAATGTTGCTTTGCTAAATCTTGTTATGAAAGAACAATTTTCTGGTAGTCCTAATGAAGATGTTGCATCCCATCTTAATACTTTCATTGAATTGTGTGATATGCAAAAGAAAAAAAAAGATGTGGATAATGATATTGTCAAATTGAAATTATTTCGGTTCTCACCACGAGATCGCGCTAAAACATGGTTTTCATCCTTGCCTCGAAATAGTATCGATTCTTGGGATAAGTGTAAGGATGCTTTCATTGCCAAATATTTTCCTCCCGCAAAAATTATTTCTCTTAGAAATCAAATCATGAATTTTAAGCAACTTGAGCATGAACATGTTGCACAATCTTGGGAAATAATCAAATTAATGATAAGAAATTGTCCCAGTCATGGTTTAAGTTTATGGATGATCATACGATTTTTTTAGGCGGGATTAAACTTTGTTTCTAGAAATCTTTTAGATTCCACCGCAGGGGTTACCTTTATGGAAATAACTTCAGGAGAAGCTACAAAACTCCTAGATAATAGTATGGGAAATTATTCACAATTGATATGTCTCCAATGTATCTATAATTTATGAAGTATTCATGTTGTTATATTATCATTCTTGGATGTTTTACAATCATTTTATAGCAACTTTATATCATTTTTTGGGACTAACCTATTGACATAGTGCCCAGTGCCAGTAGTTGTTTTTTGCTTGTTTTTTACTTCTCGGGAAATCAATATCAAACGGAGTCCAAATGCAGCGAAAATTTTTGGAGAATTTTTTTGGACCAGAAGACCCAGGATGGGCTAAAAAGTACCAGAGGGGAGGCCCGAGGTGGGCACAACCCACCTGCCGCGCCCAGGGGGGTTCTGCCCCCCTCGATGACCTCCCACACCGCTCTTCACCCTATAAATTACCAAATATTCCAAAAACCTGGGGGTAACCCTAGATCAGAAGTTTCACCGCCGCAAGCCTCTGTAGCCACAAAAAACCAATCTAGACCCCGTTTCGACACCCTGCCAGAGGGGGAAATCATCACCGATGGCCATCTTCATCATCCCGGCGGCCACCATGATGAGGAGGGAGTAGTCCACCCTCGGGGCTGAGGGTTTGTACCAGTAGCTATGTGTTTCATCTCTCTCTCTCTCGTGTTCTTGAGATGTCACGATCTTGATGTATCGCGGGCTTTGTTAATATAGTCGGATCATATGGTGTTTTCCCCTCTCTATCTTGTTGTGAATTGAGTTTTCCCTTTGAGATTTTGTTCTTATCGGATTGAATACTTTTATGGATTTGAGAACACTTTATGTATGTCTTGCTATGAATACCCGTGGTGACAATGGGGTATCATATTGATTCACTTGATATGTGTTTTGGCACTCAACTCGCGGATTCCGGAGGTGACATGGGGGTAATCTATGCATAGGGGTTGATGCACGTTCTCGTCTTTGTTTCTCTGGTAGAAATCTTGGGGCACTCTTTGAATTTATTTGTGTTGGATTGAGTATTATGCATCAGAAATTGTTTGATGCATATCGTACAATCAACTCACGGATACTCGTGGTGACATTGGAGTATCTAGGTGACATTAGAGTTGGTTGATGTGTATCATATGGTGTTATTTTAGTACGAACTCTTGGTTAGATCGATCGGAAAGAATAGCTTGGTGTTATTTTAGTATGAACTCTAGGATAGATTGATCGGAAAGAATAGCTTTGAGGTGGTTTCGTACCCTACAAACAATTTCTTCTTATGTTCTTCGCTAGATAGGAACTTTGGAGTGATTCTTCATCGCACGTGAGGGATGGTTATATGATCCAATTAGATTAGCATTGTTGAGAGATTGCACTAGCGAAAGTACAGACACTAGGCCTCATTTTCAAGCATTGCAATACCGTTTGTGCTCCATTTTATCAATTGCTACCTTGCTGTTTTTTATTGTTCCTATTACAAAAATCAATATCTACTATCATTACTACACTTTTATCGCCATATCTTCGCCGAACTAGTGCACCTATACAATTTACCATTGTATTTGGTGTGTTGGGGACACAAGAGATTTTTTATTATTTGGTTGCAGGGTTGTTTGAGAGAGCCCATCTTCATCCTACGCCTCCCATGGATTGATAAACCTTAGGTCATCCACTTGAGGCAAATTTGCTACTGTCCTACAAAACTCTGTGCTTGGAGGCCCAACACGAGTCTACAAGAACAAGTTGTGTAGTAGACATCAACAATGCCATACTGAAAGAACTTCAACTAGTAAAAAGGTGAATTTTGTTGAAGGAATTAATACTTTGAGTGATAAGATGGATGCGCTTATGAAAATGGTTGCTAGTAAGAATGCTCATATTGATCCTAATGATGTGCCATTGTCTACTTTGATTGAACAAAATAATGATTATGTTGATGTGAATTTTGTCTCTCAAAATAATTTCAATAGTAATGCTTATAGAGGCAGTTTTAATCCTAGGCCGTTTCCTGGAAATTCCACTAATAATTATGGCAATTCCTATCGTAATTCTTATAATAATAATGATGGGATGCCCTCTAATCTTGAAAGTAATATTAAAGAATTTATTAATTCTCAGAATATTTTTAATACTATGATAGAGGAAAAATTGAGTAAAGTTGATGATATGTCTAGGAACATGGATAGAATTGCTCACGATGTGGAAAATCTCAACTCTAAAATTTTGCCACCCAAGCTTGATATTAATGAGTCCATTAAAGCTATCTATGTCTCTATTAATGAGAGTAATGAAAGAACTGCTAGGTTGAGGGCTGAGTGAGAATTCCTAGAAAAAGCGATTATGCCCGGTTTTTTATCGTAATCATGATGAAGAGCTTAAAATGATTGGTGTCTCACCCATTGAATCCTTGTTTAGCAATATAAAAATTGATTAAAAGGGGACTGAAGATGAGTCAACTTTATCTAGAAGGCATCCCAATTGTTCAAAGGGTGATAATCTTAATGAAAAAATGATAAAAGTGGGTTTGGAGAGGTCAAAAATTTAAATAGTGATGTGCCCACTACTTCCGATTTCAAGGATTTTCATTATGATAGTTTTTCTTTAATTGAAAGTATTTCCTTGTTTCAATCCATGATAAATTCACCCAATTCTTATGAACAAAATAAGGCTTTTACTAAACATATCGTAGAAGGTATGATGAAAGCTTTAGAAGAAAAGCTAGAATTGGATGTTTCAATACCAAGGAAATTATATGATGAATGGGAACCTACTATTAAATAAAGATTAAAAATTATTAGTGCATTGCTTTATGTTATTTGGGTGCTAGGGTTTCCACTATACCAAAGTCTTTATGTGATGTGCTAGGCCTTCATGATTTGGATGAATGTTCTCTTAATTTGCACTTAGCGGATTCCACTATTAAGAAACCTTTGGGTAGAGTAAATGATGTTATTATTCTTGCAAATAGAAATTATGTGCCCGTTGGTTTCATTGTGCTTGATATTGATTGCAATATGTCTTATCCCATAATCCTTGGTAGGCCTTTTCTACGAACCATAGGTGCTATTATTGTTATGAAAGAAGGTAATATAAGATTTCAGTTTCCATTAAAGAGGGGAATGGAACAATTCCCTAGAAAGAGAATTAAGCCACCATATGAATCTATTATGAGGGCTACCTATGGAATTAATTTGAAAGATGACAACACTTGAAACTATGCATTACGCCTAGCTAGGGGCGTAAAAAAATAGCTACCGTTTGTGCTCCATTTTATCAATTGCTACCTTGCTGTTTTTTATTGTTCCGATTACAAAAATCAATATCTACTATCATTACTACACTTTTATCACCATCTCTTCACCGAACTAGTGCACCTATATAATTTACCATTGTATTTGGTGTGTTGGGGACACAAGATACTTTTTATTATTTGGTTGCAGGGTTATTTGAGAGAGCCCATCTTCATCCTACGCCTCCCACAGATTGATAAACCTTAGGTCATCCACTTGAGGGAAATTTGCTACTGTCCTACAAAACTCTGTGCTTGGAGGCCCAACACGAGTCTACAAGAACAAGTTGTGTAATAGACATCAAGCTCTTTTCTGGTGCCGTTGCCGGGGAGGTGAGTGCTTGAAGGTATATCTTTAGATCTTGCAATTGAATCTTTTAGTTTCTTGTTTTATCACTAGTTTGGTTTATAAAAAGAAAACTACAATGGAATTGAGGTTGCATCATATTATTCGTTTTTATAATGTCTTTCATGAAAATGATGGATCGGAAAATTGTGCTCAATTGATAGAAGAGGAATTCAATAAAATGTTTGGCATAAATGATGAGCATGATTGCAATGTTGCTAGTATGAATTCTTTGAATATCCAAAATGCTAATGATGATTGCACAAGTCATGACAAAAATGTTTCTTATAAGCATGCCAATTTTTGTGGAGTGGAAAGACTTTGTGAAGACATGCCTTATAGGGAAGATAGATTTTGTAAGAAGCATAAACATGATAGAACCAATTTTTTAATCAAAGTGATAGATGAATTTGCCACAAAATTATGTTCTCTTTGTCCTATTACTTGTGAACTTTGCAATAAGGTTGGTCATCTTAATTTCCAATGCAAACTTTTTCATGATCGAATCATGGCCAAATATTGTAATGATTTGATCACCCTTGAACTTTATAATGAGCTTTGTCTATTTTTGGGGAGTGAAGAATTGACACATAAAAATAGTTGGTTTGAAGTATTCATTCTCACGGACGACATTGAAACTAATCTAAAAAATATCTATATGTTTTGCATGGTAAATTGCAATGAGAATGCTTATATTGCCAACTATAGAAAGATGGGAAAACCAATAGAATATAAAAGGAATACTAATTAAAGGGTAAAGATTTCCAGTTTCCCTCCTATTGTCTCTCATGATGAAAGAGGTGACGAGGAGGAGCGCCCTATTCAACCAATCTCATCAATAAGAAGCTCGAAAAAATTAATTAAACCCACACATGATGTGGTGAAGAAGAAGAAAAGAAGAAATAATAGAGGTAAAAAGGTATCTCTCCCAAATAATGTTGCTCCTATTATTGTTGTGCCTCATGAAAATGAATCAAAAATAATTGTGGAAGATGATGCACTTGATGATGATATTGCTTCTTTGTCTTATGGCATAATGTCCGAGAGCACTATTGATGATGATTTTTGCTATGCCTATTGCTTGTTGTGATTATTATGATTGGGAAGATAATGATACTTCTTATAATCTTGGGAATCTTTTTGGCACCAACTTGGGAAATTATGATGATAGCAATTGTTATACCGTTGGTGCTATTCATACTATTAATGATAAGAGTGATTATGTTTATGATATGCCAAGCCACAAGCTTGGGGATGCTATATTTGATAAGAATGACATGTTTGAGAATTTATTTGCTGCAATTAATGTTTGTCTCAAGCTTGGGGATGATATGCTTAATGAAGATGATCTTTTTAGTCCCCCTACTTTGAATGATCAAATTTGCTATGATGATTGCATGCCTCCTATCTATGATGAGAACAAAGTTGCTACTTATGATGATTATTGTGATGATACTTATGTTATAAAAATTAGTGAAAATTATTGTCATAATTTTGAATATCCTTTTACTGAACATTACTCTTTTAATGTAGAAAAAAAAATTAGTATTCGAGTTTCATATGATACTCCCACTATTGTGAATGAGAATAAAATTGCTTATATGGAGAGTAATAAATTTTCTATGCTTTTGGATCATGAAAAGAATGCTTTATGTGATGGTTATATTGATGAATCTATTCATGATGCTACTGAAAATTATTATGAGAGAGTAACTTATGATTCATGATGCTCTTGTTATGTTTCAATTCTTATCTTTTATGCGAGCATCATTGAACTCATCATGCCTAGCTAAAAGGCATTAAAGAAAAGCGCTTGTTGGGAGACGACCCAACATTTAATCCTACTGTTTTTGTGTGTTCACATGATTAGGCTACTGTAGTAATCATGTTTTATAGCTTTTGTTTCAATAAAGTGCCAAGTAAAGCCTTTGGAATAGTGTGGATGATAGTTGACTTGATTCTGTGCAAAAACAGAAACTTTTGCACTCAGTCCAGGAATTTTAAAACTTAACTGGAACGTGATTTTGATCTGAATTTTTTACAGGTTATTTATACACAAATTACCTACGTTTTCCTAATTTTTCAGAATTTTTGGAGTTACATAAGTATGGTTGGAGTACAGATTACTACAGACTATTCTGTTTTTGACAGATTCTGTTTTCAATGCATAGTTTGCTTGTTGTCTAGTTTCTATGGCTTTTATTGCTCAATATAAATTGTGGAAATGATAAGGTACAGTAGGAATTGTGTGAGAACAATTATGAATCTTGTCTTTGACAGTACTGAAGTGAATGATTTGTCTTTATCATACTAACCTATCTCACGAAGTTCCGTTAAGTTTTGTGTGATTGAAGTTTTCAAGTTTTGGGTGAGATATCAATATGAGGAGAATAAGGAGTGAAAATACCCTAGGCTTGGGGATGACCAAGGAACCACAAGGTGATATTCAAGGAAGATCCAAGCAACTAAGCTTGGGGATGCCCCGGAAGGCATCCCCTCTTTCGTCTCCAACAATATCGGTAACCTTACTTGAGGCTATATTTTTATTCGTCACATGATATGAGTTTTGCTTGGAGCATCATTTTAGTTTTTTTTTATTTTCTTGCTGTTATTTATAATAATGTTGTGTATCTTTTATTTCAATAAAAGTGGCAAGAATAGCCTTTACCATGCTTATTTTGCAAGTATATGAGTTGCTGTTTCAAAACAGAAAGTTTGTCGCTGTTGCAAAAATTCCCACGAAAATTCAGAATGTGATAAAATGTTGAAAGTTTTTGAAAAATAAGATATTATAAATTTTCTACAGTGTGGTAAATTTTCAGAATTTTTTGAGTTAAATAAGTATGGATACTTCTTCATCCATTACAAACTGTCCTATTTTGGCAGATTGCTGTTATGTTTGCATATGTTTGCTTGTTTAATGATTCTATTTGAGGATAGGAGTATTAAATATGCAGAGGCATTTAGTATGCAATGTTGAATAATAATTCTAGTGATTTTCTATAGTAGAGAATGATAAGGTTTTGCATTGATTTATACTAACTTATCTCACGAGTTCTTGTTTAGTTTTGTGTGGATGAAGTTTTTAAGATTTAGGGAAACCGTGATATAATCAGAATTAAGGAGACACAAAATCTCAAGCTTGGGGATGCCCAAGTCATCCCAAGATAATATTTCAAGAAGTCTCAAGCATCTAAGCTTAGGGATGCCCCGTTAGGCATCCCACCTTTCTTCATCAACAATTATCGGTTAGTATCGGTTGAGCCTAAGTTTTTGCTTCTTCACATGAGTTGTGCTATTCTTGGAATGTCATTTTATTTTGTTTTGCTTGCTGTTTTAAAAAAATACTTAGATCTGAAGTTTTTAAATAATAGAGAGTCCTCAAATAGCTACCCATTTACTTAACTACTCGCTTGATCTTCACTTATATCTTTTTGGAGTAGTTTGTCATTTACTCTTGTGCTTCACTTATATCCTATGAGTAAATTGTTGAATGAACTGAATATCATGAAGTTGAAATTATATGTTTATATCATGCCTAGTAGAAGCTTCACATTGGGTTTAGAAAGTGAAATCTTTTGAAGCTTGACAATCACAATATTGGTCATACAAGCAATTCATGAATGATTAGTATAAGGAAGAGAACTTTCACATACAAATATATTATCTTGGACATCTTCTATGATTGTGAATACCCATTAATTATTTTCAAACTTGAGCAAATTAGTTGAAGTTGGACAAGGAAGACAACATAATGAGTTATGGTTGTGTATATTTGCATAGAAGTTATATTGTTATGGATCCTCCAACATGTGGTGTTTGCTTAGGATCTTTTTCTAGCCAAAAATTTGTACTAAGTAGAGATACTACTTGTGCATCCAAAAACCCTTAAACCCAAATTCTTGCCATGAGTGTCCACCATACCTACCTATGGATTGAATAAGATCCCTCAAGTAAGTTGTCATCGGTGCATAAAGCAATAAAAATTGCTCCTAAATATGTTTGATCTTTTATTGTAAGGGAAAATTGAGCGTTGTACGAACTTGTGATGGCAAAGTAATAAAAGTGATGGACTGCATAATAAAGGTTGCTATCATAAGGGGCAATATAATGTGACGTTCCTTTGCATTAAAAGAATGGGCATCCAAAAATTAAAAGTGCATGACAACCTCTGCTTCCCTCTGCAAAGGGCCTATCTTTTACTTTTCAGTATTTACATTTATGCAAGAGTCAATAGTATGCATTCCCATTTCAACCTCAATTACTCTCTAGTTGGCAAGCACCATGTGGTGGGGAAAGATCTAGGCACATATGACCAGTCAAATATATTTGATCATGATTTATTATTGTTGACAATTATCTCTATGATAAATGAGTTGGGAGGCGAAATATTAAGCCCTTACCTTTCTCTGTGTTCGATGGATGCCATTTGTTCTAAGAATATGCTTTGAGTGCTAGTGTGACGCCCCCGGCTCAATCGTGCACTAATCATACATGCAAATGCACACGATCAAGCCTAAGGATTCACGGGAAGATATCACAACACAACTCTAAAATAAAAATAAAGTCATACAAGCTTTATATTACAAGCCAGGGCCTCGAGGGCTCGAATACATAGCTCGATGGCATACAAGCGTCAGTGGAAGCATCAGATATCTGAGTATAGATATTAAAAGAGAAACAGAAAGGCCTTTAGAAAGGTGGGGCAAAATAAAACACTATGATCGAAAGGCGCAGGCCTCCTGCCTGGGACCCTCCGAACCTACTCCTGGTCGTCAGCCAACTCGTAGTAGTATCCACCCTCGGGGTGGTAGTAGTAGTCGATTGACGGGGCATCTGTCTCAGGGGGCTCCGTCCTCTGGTCACGACAAACTGATATGGGGAGAAAAGGAAAACAAAGCAACCGTGAGTACTCAGAAGTACTCAGCAAGCAAGGATCTACACTACATATGCAACATTTTCAAAGAGAGGCTGTATATGTCGACTGGGCTGCAGAAATGCCAGAATAGAGAGAAGGCCTAGTCCTATCGAAGACTAGCATCTTCAGAGGTCTTGCAGCAATAGAAGAGAGTAGAACAGTACAATATAAGGTAGCAGTAATGATATCAACCTCACCTAGAGATCCTTTCTCGACTCCCTGCGAGAAAGCAATCCCAGAGCCATACAGTCATCAACCTCGTCCTGAGATCCCTTCTTGACTCCCTGCGAGAAGCAATCCCAGAGCCATAGTATCCAATTCTAATTGTATCAATCAGGATACAACTCCGAGTGTCCGTTACCGAGGATCCGGCTATGCATAGTTTAGTTCTTCCCTGCAGGGGTGCACCAACTTACCCACCACGCTCGCTTAACTCTGGCCGGACACACTTTTCCGGGTCATGCCCGACCTCGGCCAAACGACACACCGCAGCCCTACCTAGAGCTCAGCAGAGAGGTCCCCGCCGGTCTACATCCTAAGCACTCAGGGGTCTTGGGCCATCGCCCTGTGCACTCCGGGTCGTTGCGAGCAGGGTGGATACCAGCGCCAACGGCACGATCCGACCCGGCCGCAATGCTGAACTGGACGTCTGACAAAGCTTTCAACTGATACCATGATGCAGAGTACCCATATTTATTCCCGCGTGATGGTTAGTGCTATCGGGCCAGAGGCCCACTCGAATCAAATATCCAAACCGTTAGTACCATGGGCTTGCGGTAACGAGCAGAGACTCATGAAAGATGTGACCCCGTCGCCCCGTCTTGAGGACTTGCGGCAAGGGCCAAGAATGCCCGGCCACGCCTCGTATCCATCACTCGGGCACCATCCAGGCAACCCGCCTTCACATCACACGCTGGTACCCCTCAGGGTCGACCCGCCTTTCCAAGTAACAATAGTTCAGTCCAAGTATCTGTGTGTCCATAACATCAGGGGAATCCGAGGTGTCACCCTCGT
The DNA here is from genome assembly GCA_011799875.1 of Thinopyrum elongatum. Taxonomy (NCBI): domain Eukaryota; kingdom Viridiplantae; phylum Streptophyta; class Magnoliopsida; order Poales; family Poaceae; genus Thinopyrum; species Thinopyrum elongatum. The sequence continues at coordinate 442,885,271 of CM022297.1, read as the reverse complement.
TGGATTCCTACATGATGTATCCGTCAAGGTGAACTCGGAGGAATCACCCTCGCTGGGTTCACACTTGAGGTGTTGTACGACGACATCGTTATCGGAAGTGGTGAAGGAGGAATCACCCTCGATGACCACGACCGAATAGCTACTCTACAGAGTTAACATCAGAGGTGCTACAAGAGGTTTCACCCTCGGCACTCGATAGTAACGCTGCAGTGTAGTTACAACTAAGGGGTGGTGATGTGCGGTGTCGGGGCCTGGTCTTCAATCCCGTTGATCGGGTCTTCGGATAATCCAGCGGGGCAATCGAGATAAGTGGGGGTCACTGATAGGTCTCGACCCAGCCTATACTAAGCAGTTTAGGATATGCAGGTAATTATCAACAGCAGGTTACAATAAACAGGCTATGCATCAGAATAGGTAAAGTAGTAGCAGCAACAATTCTAATGCAAGCATGAGAAATTAGAATGGGCGATATCGGGATGATCAAAAGGGGGGCTTGCCTGGTTGCTCGGCGGCAAGGGCAAGGTCGTCAATGGTGGCGTCGGGCTCCGGAGCTGCGGCGGTACCGGGAACTGCGTCGGGGTCTAACGAGAGAGAAGAGGGGGAGGAAACAGTATAAATACACAGCAAACATGAGCAACACAAAGTACGACGTGACAAGATGCGGTGCCGAGTGTGTCCTAACGTATGGTTGCACGTCACCGAGGAAGGGGGAATCCATCCGGGAATGTTTTCCCGGTTCCGGACATTTGTCAGACAGATGACCGGAGGGGAACAGTTCCATGTTCGGGTAGTTAGGGACGTGTGATGGACGAACGGACCACGTATTCGGAATCATCTCGAAATTCTGAGCAACTTTTATGTACAAAGTTTTTTCATCCAAGTTACGGATTATTTTATATTAATTTTTAAAGATTTAATTCATTTTTAGAATTAACAGAATTAATTTAATTAGAAAAATGTAATTATGATGTCAGTGTGATGTCAGCATGATGTCATCAGTCAACCGTCTGTTGGCTGGGTCACAGACGTGTGGGTCCCGTTCATCATTGACTAAGACTAATTAATCATGATTAATTAGTTAACTAAGTGATTATGTTAAATCCAAATTAATTAAGTTAATTAACTACTTAATTTATTTTTTTATTTTTATATATTTTTTTAAATCATTTTCGTTCTGGGGTGGACCCCACTTGTCATAGGGTCAGGGGCTTAGCGGGTGAGTGGGCAGGCGGGCAGCGGGCGCAACCGCACGGGGCCGAGCCCGCCCGTGGGGGGCGACAGGGGCGAGGACACGGCGAGGTGGGCTCGCCAGACCGAAGGTGGGGGAACGGGGCGACGCGCGGGAGCAGGCGAGCGGCGGCGCAGCAGCTCGGCCAGCGGGGCGCGGTGAGCATCGCGAGCAGGGGGCGCGCGCGGCGCGACGCCCGGAGGAAAGCAACAGCAGCGGGGCAGGCCGGAGCGGGCGGCGACGCCAGGGCGGACAGTGGGGCGGCGCAGCCCGGTGCGGGCTGGCGCGGGAGCAGAGGGGCGATGGGGCGCGGTCCAGCCGTGGCGAGCAGGGGGGCCGCGAGCTGGTGCCGTGGTGAGCACGGCGTGGGCGTGCAGGGGAGGCGCGGTAGCGAGCGGCCGTGGGCAGGTCACGGCTGCGAGCGGGCGAGCGCGAACAGCGCACGGGGGCGCGGTGAGTGGGTGCTTGCCGTGAGCGCGGGCCCGGCCGGTCTGGCGACGGGAGAGAGGGGAGGCAGAGGGGAGCGCTCACATGCGTTTGAAGAGAAGGGGGCGGCATGGCTCGGTGGAGCCGGCGGGGAAGGGATGGGGAGGAGAGGCGACAGCGGCGAGGGGCGCCGGCGTCGGGGTGGAGTAGTGGCGACGGCGTGGCAGCGCGGTGAAGGAGCAGCGCACGAGCGCGACTGGGCATGGGTGTGTGCGCCCTGAGGTGGCGCGTCCAAGCAGGAGAGGCGGTGGGGCGGCACCGGAGACGGGCGACAGCGAGCAGGCGACGGCGGGCGGCGTCGAGGTCGACCCCGATCTAGATCGGATCGGGGGAGAGGGGAAAGGAGATGCGGGGGGGGAGTGGTAGGTGGGAGTTAGGGTTTCGGTGGGTGGCTGGGGAGGCCATATAGGCCAACGGGGTGGGCCGGCCTGGTGGGCTGAGGTCAGCTGGGCTAGGCCTAGTTGGCCAGGGGGGTTTTCTTTTTCTATTTTCTTTTGTTTAAGTTTTTTTTTGGTTTTATTTATTTTTGTTTTACTTTTCTGTTTTGCAAATTGTTTTGCCACAAACTACTTTTATAAAATATGTGGCTTAGCCCATATAACACAATGCATTAACCTCTCTCTCCAAAAATTGGTTTGGCTAAAATATAATTTCATTTGTAATCTAAATTAATTAAAATGTTGCTCTTAGCTACTATTTGAGATGGTTAGGGTCACTTAACTAATCCCATTAATGTTGGTTACAATTTTATAATTGCCTCTGAATTATTTACAATAACATGAACTATATTGTTTAATTATTTGAAGAAGTTTTTATTTGACTTGCATTTTAAATTTGAATTTGACTTTGATTTGAGTCAAGTAGCATTTTGGCATAGTAAAATAAGATGACATGGCATGATTAGCATGTGGTCACTGTAGTTAACCCCTGGGGGTGTTACAAATCTCCTCCACTACAAGAAATCTCGTCCCGAGATTTAAGTGGGGAAGTAAAGGGTAACTTCGGGAGATCTGACCCTCGTAGGGTCGATTATCTGATGGACAATTGAGGGAGTGGCAGAAGTATCTCTCGAGTTGAAACTTATGAAAACATCGAGAGCAAAGTATGAAGGTACAATAGGAAGTTTCAAGCGAAAGGACAAACGATCGATATCTGAACAGGGTGTGAAAAGGGGTTCAGAGCATCGGGAATAGATCATCTCTCGGAGGGTGGCTCGTGATAACATACAAGGCCAAGAGCAAAGGATACTTCGGAGTTAAGGATGTACAGGAGAGTCAGGTTCCGATCCTGTGGAACTGTGGGTTATGGGCCCACCATGGGGTTCAAAAGTAGGAAGGACGCTGACGTATTGCACGGTCAAGGTAGCAAGGCGTGTCAGAGGATAGCCTGTCAGTTATGTTGGCGACAACATCGGTACCAAGGGCGAGGGACGAAGAGAACCATTTTCCTGCTCGAAAGAACGAGGCGGACCAATAAGGCAAAGTTCTCGTCCATCGGGGGTTACCAAAATGTCATTATCAATAGTAACGGGGTCTCACTGACAAGGTTGTACATCGAGGTGTTTTCATAAGTAGGGAATTATTTCTGCTTGTATCATATAGATCACAAGAAAGGTTAAACAAAACAATGGAAAGGAAAATGTGTTTATACACAAGAACTAGGAGTATATCTTTTCGAACGAAAGATGGAGCACGATATACATGATGGGACAGCAAGTTCAATAACATTTAGTTGAAGGGGCGAGGGAAAATTCATGATGTTTACCCGAACAACGGTGTTTGGATAATTAATCAAGGAACAGTTAGCATTGCGCTTCCAATGTTCTTGTTGATACTCAGAATACCACGATCATGCTTCGGGATAGCACTGACATGGTCATCAGGTAAAGGTCGGACTTTGGATACACAAAGGATCCATCGGAACAACTTATAAAATAAGTCATACAATTTCAGCAAGAAAAAAGATGAGGATAGGGCCCGCGGGCTCAGCAACAATTCATTGAGGGGGCAAGGATGGTATTTCTCACCATGAATTCTATTGATATCCTGGAAGAGCTCGGAATGTTGATGATGATCACAACACAATTGTCGAGAGATTTCATGAAGATGTAATTGGTCGGTGATGACATCAAGTTAAAGGAATGATGAAGCGAAAGGTTATTGGAACCACGGTTACGACACAAACTCGAAGTCAAGCTTGTTGTTCGAGGTGAAATGATAAGATTAGGAAGATCGACATAAGCTTAGTTCATCGTCGGAAGTTGTGCTCCGGGAATAAGGACCAGGTAGCACAGTTAAAATATTGCACGATATCGATATAGCCGATCAGGCTAGGAATGAGGTGATGGGGTATTAAACTTCCCAGTAAGAAGTACTAGGGGTAATACCGGAAGGTAAATCGGAGTAGAGATTGGACGAATGAAATGATCTACAGAAGACAAGTATTTTAAGTTGTCCAAGAAATGGAATTCAAAGAAGAACAATCATGGTCAGTTCCATGGTTGCAAGGGACACAACACAGGTACGAGAGGGTATTATATCAAGGGGATAACTATTATTACAAGGAGCTTCCATGATAGGATCTACATCGTTTCCATGAGCATGAACACAAAGGTTCAAGGTCGACTCCCACTTCTTCAATGCATAACCTTTCATTCACTCCTCGTTTTCGAAGAAATTGTAGTGCTAAAAATTTATCTGGTGAAGCACCAGAAGAGTATGACTTGTAGAATTTTCTGGGTTCTTGCTGATGGCAGAAACATAGATACAACCCATCGGGACATTTTACGAATCCATACAACCATCAACCAAAGCAAGGGATGCGAGTTCGAAAGCAGAGTATCGAAGTCAAAGCAGATGATACAATTTACCGGAGGTACTAAATACCAAGGGAAGAGCTCATAAGATGTTTGAATATGAAGGATACTGTCAGATATTATTCCAACAAAAGATCAGGTAGACGACAAAGGATCTAACGTGAGTAGCGATAATCAACCAGAAGAAGAAGAAATGCAAGGGCATCGGTTTATGGAAACATCTGAATAATACGATGCTTAAATGCGAAGGTTTACGATTCCAAAATCGGGGAATCAAAGGCAGAGGCTCTGATAAAAAGATGAGTATGATGAATAGAATTAGATGGCCAATCAATCAAGGATTGATTTACCGAGATCCAGCTCATATACATAATAATGTCGGAGCTGGAAGGATGAATTAGTAGGACACAACTGATGATTGCGAGTATTCGCACACATGTTGAATCAATAGTATCAGAATGATAGTGACAAGGGGTATCAATGATGTTTACTTGACATATGGAACTAACCATAATGCAAGCAGATCAGAAGAATATCAAAAGCAGTAGGCTGCAGAGGATTTTTGGAAGGTCGTATAGTAATATGAGGTATTTCGTGAAACACAAGAACAACTGGGGATGAACGGATCCCCAGTAATGTGAGGAATTAACCGCAGTGCGAAAGAAGCTGCACGGTAGTAGGCTCAAAGGATTCCCAGATTAATGAGGAGTATTTCGGGGTATTTCGTACATAAAGGAGTAACTGGGAATGAAGATACAAATGGCAAAGAAGTGTAGTTATTCATAGTGATTACCGGTGGTAAGGATTTGCAATGACTAAGGGCACAAGGGTCTCAGGAAACTTCGGGGAGTATCTTCATAATCTTCTGATGAAGCAGACGGTCATCTGTAGTGAAGGGGATCTCCGGGATGAAGTGGTTACGAGATCCTAATTTCAGAGTTAGTAAAATCTTTAACCCGAGTAGAAGAGAGATCAGAGTCCCAGAGTAAAGGTCGAGGAGTAAAAGATCCTAATACCACCCAATGGCGACGTGGGCCCGTAAGCCACACAACCAAGTTAGTAAATTAGTTTTTGGACCACTAGACTCAACTTCGGCCAAGGAGTTGGAAAGGGGGTTCCTACAGTCAGTCGGCTCTGATACCAACTTGTGACGCCCCCGGCTCAATCGTGCACTAATCATACACGCAAATGCACATGATCAAGCCTAAGGACTCACGGGAAGATATCACAACACAACTCTAAAATATAAATAAAGTCATACAAGCTTTATATTACAAGCCAGGGCCTCGAGGGCTCGAATACATAGCTCGATGGCATACAAGCGTCAGCGGAAGCATCAGATATCTGAGTACAGATATTAAAAGGGAAACGGAAAGGCCTTTAGAAAGGCGGGGCAAAATAAAACACTACGATCGAAAGGCGCAGGCCTCCTGCCTGGGACCCTTCGAACCTACTCCTGGTCGTCACCCATCTCGTAGTAGTATCCACCCTCGGGGTGGTAGTAGTAGTCGATTGATGGGGCATCTGTCTCAGGGGGCTCCATCCTCTGGTCATGACAAACTGATATGGGGAGAAAAGGAAAACAAAGCAACCGTGAGTACTCAGAAGTACTCAGCAAGCAAGGATCTACACTACATATGCAACATTTTCAAAGAGAGGCTGTATATGTGGACTGGGCTACAGAAATGCCAGAATAGAGAGAAGGCCTAGTCCTATCGAAGACTAGCATCTTCAGAGGTCTTGCAGCAATAGAAGAGAGTAGAACAGTACAATATAAGGTAGCAGTAATGATATCAACCTCACCTAGAGATCCTTTCTCGACTCCCTGCGAGAAAGCAATCCCAGAGCCATACAGTCATCAACCTCGTCCTGAGATCCCTTCTCGACTCCCTACGAGAAGCAATCCCAGAGCCATAGTATCCAATTCTAATTGTATCAATCGGGATACAACTCCGAGTGTCCGTTACCGAGGATCCGGCTATGCATAGTTTAGTTCTTCCCTGCAGGGGTGCACCAACTTACCCACCACGCTCGCTTAACTCTGGCCGGACACACTTTTCCGGGTCATGCCCGACCTCGGCCAAACGACACACCGCAGCCCTACCTAGAGCTCAGCAGAGAGGTCCCCGCCGATCTACATCCTAAGCACTCAGGGGTCTTGGGCCATCGCCCTGTGCACTCTGGGTCGTTGTGAGCAGGGTGGATACCAGCGCCAACGGCACGATCCGACCCGGCCGCAATGCTGAACTGGACGTCTGACAAAGCTTTCGGCTGATACCACGATGCAGAGTATCCATATTTATTCCCGCGTGATGGTTAGTGCTATCGGGCCAGAGGCCCACTCGAATCAAATATCCAAACCGTTAGTACCTTGGGCTTGCGGTAACGAGCAGAGACTCATGAAAGATGTGACCCTGTCGCCCCGTCTCGAGGACTTGCAGCAAGGGCCAAGAATGCCCAGCCACGCCTCGTATCCATCACTCGGGCACCATCCAGGCAACCCGCCTTCACATCACACGCGGGTACCCCTCAGGGTCGACCCGCCTTTCCAAGTAACAATAGTTCAGTCCAAGTATCCGTGTGTCCATAACATCAGGGGAATCCGAGGTGTCACCCTCGTTGGATTCCTACACGATGTATCCGTCAAGGTGAACTCGGAGGAATCACCCTCGCTGGGTTCACACTTGAGGTGTTGTACGATGGCGTCGTTATCGGAAGTGGTGAAGGAGGAATCACCCTCGATGACCATGACCGAATAGCTACTCTACAGAGTTAACATCAGAGGTGCTACAAGAAGTTTCACCCTCGGCACTCGATAGTAACGCTGCAGTGTTGTTACAACTAAGGGGTGGTGATGTGCGGTGTCGGGGCCTGGTCTTCAATCCCGTTGATCGGGTCTTCGGATAATCCAGCGGGGCAATCGGGATAAGTGGGGGTCACTGATAGGTCTCTACCCAGCCCATACTAAGCAGTTTAGGATATGCAGGTAATTATCAACAGCAGGTTACAATAAACAGGCTATGCATCAGAATAAGTAAAGCAGTAGCAGCAATTCTAATGCAAGCATGAGAAATTAGAATGGGCGATATCGGGATGACCAAAGGGGGGGGGGCTTGCCTGGTTGCTCGGCGGCAAGGGCAAGGTCGTCAACGGTGGCGTCGGGCTCCGGAGCTGCGGCGGTACCGGGAACTGCGTCGGGGTCTAACGAGAGAGAAGAGGGGGAGAAAACAGTATAAATACACAGCAAACGTGAGCAACACAAAGTACGACGTGACAAGATGCGGTGCCGGGTGTGTCCTAACATATGGTTGCACGTCACCGAGGAAGGGGGAATCCATCCGGGAATGTTTTCCCGGTTCCGGACATTTGTCAGACAGATGACTAGAGGGGAACGGTTCCATGTTCGGGTAGTTAAGGACGTGTGACGGACGAACGGACCGCGCATTCGGAATCGTCTCGAAATTCTGAGCAACTTTTATGTACAATGTTTTTTCATCCGAGTTACGGATTATTTTATATTAATTTTTAAAGATTTAATTCATTTTTAGAATTAACAGAATTAATTTAATTAGAAAAATGTAATTATGATGTCACTGTGATGTCAGCATGATGTCATCAGTCAACCGTCTGTTGGCTGGGTCAACAGACATGTGGGTCTTGTTCGTCATTGACTAAGACTAATTAATCACTATTAATTAGTTAACTAAGTGATTATGTTAATTAATCCAAATTAATTAAGTTAATTAACTACTTAATTAATTTATTTATTTATATATTTTTTTTAAATCATTTTCGTTCTGGGGTGGACCCCACTTGTCATAGGGTCAGGGGGCTTAGCGGGTGAGTGGGCAGGCGGGCAGCGGGCGCAACCGCACGGGGCCGAGCCCGCTCGAGGGGGAGCGGGGCGAGGTCGGCCGCCTGAGGCGATAGGGGCGAGACCACGACGAGGCGGGCTCGCCAGACCGGAGGTGGGGGAACGGGGCGACGCGCGGGAGCAAGCGAGCGGCGGCGCAGCAGCTCGGCCAGCGGGGCGCGGTGAGCATCGCGAGCAGGGGGCGCGCGCGGCGCAACGCGGGGAGGAAAGCAACAGCAGCGGGGCAGGCCGGAGCGGGCGGCGACGCAAGGGCGGCCAGTGGGGCGGCGCAGCCCGGCGCGGGCTGGCGCGGGAGCAGAGGGGCGATGGGGCGCGGTCCAGCCGTGGCGAGCAGGGGGGCCGCGAGCTGGTGCCGTGGTGAGCACGGCGTGGGCGTCCAGGGGAGGTGCGGTAGCGAGCGGCCGTGGGCAGGGCACGGCTGCGAGCGGGCGAGCGCGAACAGCGCATGGGGGCGCAGTGAGTGGGTGCTTGCCGCGAGCGCGGGCGCGGCCGATCTGGTGACGGGAGAGAGGGGAGGCAGAGGGGAGCGCTCACATGCGTTTGAAGAGAAGGGGGCGGCGTGGCTCGGTGGAGCCGGCGGGGAAGGGACGGGGAGGAGAGGTGACGGCGGCGAGGGGCGCCGGCGTCGGGGTAGAGTAGTGGCGACGGCGTGGCAGCGCGGTGAAGGAGCAGCGCACGAGCGCAGCTGGGCACGGGTGTGTGCGCCTTGAGGTGGCGCGGCCAAGCAGGAGAGGCGGTGCACAGCGAGCAGGCGACGGCGGGCGGCGTCGAGGTTGACCCCGATCCAGATCGGATCGGGGGAGAGGGGAAAGGAGACGCGGGGGGGAGTGGTAGGTGGGAGTTAGGGTTTCGGTGCGTGGCTGGGGAGGCCATATAGGCCAGCGGGGTGGGCCGGCCTGGTGGGCTGAGGCCAGCTGGGCTAGGCCCAGTTGGCCAGGGGGGTTTCTTTTTCTATTTTCTTTTGTTTAAGTTTTTTTTGGTTTTATTTATTTTTGTTTTACTTTTCTGTTTTGCAAATTGTTTAGCCACTAAACTACTTTTATAAAATGTGTGGCTTAGCCCATATAACACAGTGCATTAACCTCTCTCTCCAAAAATTGGTTTGGCTAAAATATAATTTCATTTGTAATCTGAATTAATTAAAATGCATTAAAATGTTGTTGTTAGCTACTGTTTGAGATGGTTAGGGTCACTTAACTAATCCCATTAATGTTGGTTACAATTTGATAATTGCCTCTGAATTATTTACAATAACATGAACTATTTTGTTTAATTATTTGAAGAAGTTTTTATTTGACTTGCATTTTAAATTTGAATTTGACTTTGATTTGAGTCAAGTAGCATTTTGGCTTAGTAAAATAAGATGACATGGCATGATTATCATGTGGTCACTGTAGTTAACCCCTGGGGGTGTTACAACTAGCAATCATAGAAGACTATATGATGATTGAGTATGTGGAGCTCTTACTTAGAGTATGTTGAATAAGTTGAATTGCAGTTGTTTGGTGACTAAGAATATAGGTTGTTGAGTTTCAAGACAATTCATTGTTTGAACCTTAACATGTGAATTGGTTGCTACTTTAACATGAGAAGTTTTATGAGAAAGAATTGTTGTTATGATGCTAGGAAAAGTGATTGAAATTATCATTGATCAAACTTATGCACTTTGCTAGCATTCACACTTCACAAATTAATTTTTTTATCATTTACCTACTCGAGGACGAGTAGGAATTAAGCTTGGGGATGCTGATACGTCTCCAACGTATCTATAATTTATGAAGTATTCATGCTATTATATTATCATTCTTGGATGTTTTACAATCATTTTATAGTAACTTTATATCATTTTTTTGGACTAACCTATTGACATAGTGCCCAGTGCCAGTTGTTGTTTTTTGCTTGTTTTCACTTCGCAGGAAATCGATATCAAACGGAGTCCAAATGCAACAAAAAAATTTGGAGAATTTTTTTGGACCAGAAGACCCGGGATGGGCTAAAAAAGTACCAGAGGGGAGGCCCGAGGTGGGCACAACCCACCTGGGCGCGCCCAGGGGGGTTGTGCCCCCCTCGATGACCTCCCGCACCGCCTCTTCACCCTATAAATTGCCAAATATTCCAAAAACCCTGGGGGTAACCCTAGATCAAAAGTTCCGCCGTCGCAAGCCTTTGTAGCCACGAAAAATCAATCTAGACCCTGTTCCGGCACCCTGCCAGAGGGGGAAATCATCACCGGTGACCATCTTCATCATCCCGGCGGCCACCATGATGAGGAGGGAGTAGTCCACCCTCGGGGCTGAGGGTTTGTACCAGTAGCTATCTGTTTAATCTCTCTCTCTCTCGTGTTCTTGAGATGTCACGATCTTGATGTATCGCGGGCTTTGTTAATATAGTCGGATCATATGGTGTTTTCCCCTCTCTATCTTGTTGTGAATTGAGTTTTCCCTTTGAGATTTCATTCTTATCGGATTGAATACTTTTATGGATTTGAGAACACTTTATGTATGTCTTGCTATGAATACCCGTGGTGACAATGGGGTATCATATTGATACACTTGATATGTGTTTTGGCACTCAACTCGCGGATTCCTGAGGTGACATTGGGGTAATCTATGCATAGGGGTTGATGCACATTCTCATCTTTGTTTCTCCGGTAGAAATCTTGGGGCACTCTTTGAGGTTCTTTGTGTTGGATTGAGTATTATGCATCTGAAATTGTTTGATGCATATCGTACAATCAACTCATGGATACTCGCAGTGACATTGGAGTATCTAGGTGACATTAGAGTTGGTTGATGTGTATCATATGGTGTTATTTTAGTACGAACTCTTGGTTAGATCGATCGAAAAGAATAGCTTGGTGTTATTTTAGTACGAACTCTAGGATAGATTGATCGGAAAGAATAGCTTTGAGGTGGTTTTGTACCCTACAAACAATTTATTCTTATGTTCTCCGCTAGATAGGAACTTTGGAGTGATTCTTCATCGCACTTGAGGGATGATTATATGATCCAATTAGATTAGCATTGTTGAGAGATTGCACTAGCGAAAGTACAGACCCTAGGCCTCATTTTCAAGCATTGCAATACCGTTTGTGCTCCATTTTATCAATTGCTACCTTGCTGTTTTTTATTGTTCCTATTACAAAAATCAATATCTACTATCATTACTACACTTTTATCACCATATCTTCGCCGAACTAGTGCACCTATACAATTTACCATTGTATTTGGTGTGTTGGGGACACAAGAGACTTTTTATTATTTGGTTGCAGGGTTGTTTGAGAGAGCCCATCTTCATCCTACGCCTCCCACGGATTGATAAACCTTAGGTCATCCACTTGAGGCAAATTTGCTACTGTCCTACAAAACTCTGCGCTTGGAGGCCCAACTCTGCGCTTGGAGGCCCAACACGAGTCTACAAGAACAAGTTGTGTAGTAGACATCAACAATGACATACTGAAAGAACTTCAACTAGTAAAAAGGTGAATTTTGGTGAAGGAATTAATACTTTGAGTGATAAGATGGATGCGCTTATGAAAATGGTTGCTAGTAAGAATGCTCATATTGATCCTAATGATGTGCCACTGTCTACTTTGATTGAACAAAATAATGATTCTGTTGATGTGAATTTTGTCTCTCAAAATAATTTCAATAGTAATGCTTATAGAGGCAGTTTTAATCCTAGGTCGTTTCCTGGAAATTCCACTAATAATTATGGCAATTCCTATCGTAATTCTTATAATAATAATGATGGGATGCCCTCTAATCTCAAAAGTAATATTAAAGAATTTATTAATTCTCAGAATATTTTTAATACTATGATAGAGGAAAAATTGAGTAAAGTCGATGATATGTCTAGGAACATGGATAGAATTGCTCATGATGTGGAAAATCTCAACTCTAAATTTTTGCCACCCAAGCTTGATATTAATGAGTCCATTAAAGCTATTTATGTCTCTATTAATGAGAGTAATGAAAGAACTGCTAGGTTGAGGGCTGAGCGAGAATTCCTAGAAAAAGCGATTATGCCCGGTTTTTTATCGTAATCATGATGAAGAGCTCAAAATGATTGGTGTCTCACCCATTGAATCCTTGTTTAGCAATATAAAAATTGATTAAAAGGGGACTGAAGATGAGTCAACTTTATCTAGAAGGCATCCCAATTGTTCGGAGGGTGATAATCTTAATGAAAAAAATGATAAAAGTGGGTTTGGAGAGGTCAAAAATTTAAATAGTGATGTGCCCACTACTTCCGATTTCAAGGATTTTCATTATGATAGTTTTTCTTTAATTGAAAGTATTTCCTTGTTTCAATCCATGATAAATTCACCCAATTCTTATGAACAAAATAAGGCTTTTACTAAACATATCGTAGAAGCTATGATGAAAGCTTTAGAAGAAAAGCTATAATTGGATGTTTCAATACCAAGGAAATTATATGATGAATGGGAACCTACTATTAAATAAAGATTAAAAATTATTAGTGCAATGCTTTATGTTATTTGGGTGCTAGGGTTTCCACTATACCAAAGTCTTTATGTGATGTGCTAGGCCTTCATGATTTGGATGAATGTTCTCTTAATTTGCACTTAGCGGATTCCACTATTAAGAAACCTTTGGGTAGAGTAAATGATGTTATTATTCTTGCAAATAGAAATTATGTGCCCGTTGATTTCATTGTGCTTGATATTGATTGCAATATGTCTTATCCCATAATCCTTGGTAGGCCTTTTCTACGAACCATAGGTGCTATTATTGTTATGAAAGAAGGTAATATAAGATTTCGGTTTCCATTAAAGAGAGGAATGGAACAATTCCCTAGAAAGAGAATTAAGACACCATATGAATCTATTATGAGGGCTACCTATGGAATTAATTTGAAAGATGACAACACTTGAAACTATGCATTACGCCTAGCTAGGGGCGTAAAACAATAGCGCTTGTTGGGAGGCAACCCAATAGTTATATTTATTTTTCTTGTTTCTTTTCTGTTTTTTGAGTGTGCACACAATTACTCTACTGTTATGGTTGTGTTTTTTAGGTTTAATTAGTGTTTTAGCCAAGTAAATCTTTTCGGATGATTTGGTTGATAGTTGATTCGATTTTGTGAAAAAATAGAAACTTTTACGCTCAGTCCAGAAAAATCTAAAAATCATTGGAATGTGTTTTTTATCTGAATTTTTTAAACATGATTTATGTACAAATGTTCCTCATTTTCCTAACTTTTCAGAATTTTTGGAGTTACAAAAGTATAGTCATTCTTCAGGTTACTACAGACAGTTCTGTTTTACACAGATTTTGTTTTCGTTGCATAGTTTGCTTGTTTTGATGAATCTATGGATTGTATCGGGGGGTATAAGTCATGGTGAAGTTGGAATACAGTAGGAATTATGCAATAATAAAATATTAATGGGTTTACAACATTACCTAAAGTTTGTGATTTGGTTGTTATACTAACAGATCTCACGGGTTTTCTGTTGAGTTTTGTGTGATGAAGTTTTCAAGTTTTGAGTGAGATTGTGATGGGTGAAGGAATAAGGATTGGCAAGACCCTAAGCTTGGGGATGCCCAAGGCACCCTAAGATAATATTCAAGGACATCCAAGACTCTAATCTTGGGGGTTCCCTGGATGGCATCCCCTCTTTCTTCTACCAACCATCGGTAAATTACTTGGAGCTATATTTTTATTCATCACATGATATGAGTTTTGCTTGGACTGTCATGTATTATATGAGTCTTTTCTTTGTTTTCTTTTATTTTTCCACAATCATCTTTGCTGGACACACCTTTTGAGAGGGACACACATTATTCGTGATTTGTTAGAATACTCTTTATGCTTCACTTATATCTTTTGAGCTAGGCAGTTGCTCTAGTGCTTCACTTATATCTTTTAGAGCACGGTGGTGGTTATATTTTAAAGAAATAAATATACTCTCATGCTTCACTTATATTATTTTGAGAGTTTGATAATAGTAATGGCAATATGCATGGGTTGTGAAATTGATCCTAATATGATAGGTATTCAACAGGGATATAATAAAAACTTTCATGTAGATCACTGAATATGATAAGTTTGATTCCTTGCAATAGTTTTGCGATATAAAAATGGTAATATGTGGGACGTACTAGTGAATGATTGTGCTTTAGTAAGAATATTGGTGTTAAGGTTTGTTATTCCCAAAGCATGCACGTATAGTGCCTCGTTATGCTAAGAAGTTGGAGCATGATTTATTATTGATTGTCTTCCTTATGAGTGGCGTTCGGGGACGAGCGATGGTATTTTCCTACCAATCTATCCCCCTAGGGGCATGCGTAGTAGTACTTTGCTTCGAGGGCTAATAAACTTTCACAATAAGTATGTAAGTTCTTTATGACTAATGTGAGTCCATGGATTATACACACTCTCACCTCTCCGCAATTTGCTAGCCTCTTCGGTACCGTGCATTGCCCTTTCTCACCTCGAGATGTGGTGCAAACTTCACCGGTGCATCCAAACCCCATGATATGATACGCTCTATCACACATAAGCCTCCTTATATCTTCCTCAAAACAGCCACCATACCTACCTATCATGGCATTTCCATAGCCATTCCGAGATATATTGCCATGCAACTTCCACCATTCCGTTATTATGACACACATCATCATGGTCATATTGCTTTGCATGATCATATAGCTGACATAGTATTTGTGGCTCAGCCACCGTTCATCATTTTTTATACATGTTACGCTAGATCATTGGACATCCTTGTACACTGGAAGAGGCATTCATATAGAGTCATATTTTGTTCTAGTATCGAGTTGTAAGTAAATAGAAGTGTGATGATCATCATTATTCATTATTAGAGCATTGTCCTAGTGAGGAAATAAAAAAAGAAAAAAGGCCAAAAAGAGCCCAGAGAGAGAGAGAAGGGGCAATGTTACTATCCTTCTCCACACTTGTGCTTCAAAGTAGCACCATGTTTTTCATATAGAGAGTCTCCTATGCTTTCATTTTCATATACTAGTGGGAATTTTTCATTATAGAACTTGGCTTGTGTATTCCAATGATGGGCTTCCTCAAATGCCCAAGGTCTTCTAGAGCAAGCAAGTTGGATGCACACGCACTTAGTTTTCATTTTGAACTTTCATATACTTATAGCTCTTAGTGCATCCGTTGCATGGAAATCCCTACTCCTTGCATTGACATCAATTGACGAGCATCTCCATAGCCCGTTGATTAGCCTAGTGTAACACCCCAAAAATTTAATCATATTTTTATTAAATAAAATTTGGCCAGAATTAAAATTTTGAATTTTTACTAGGTCTTTTATTATTTTCAGAACCATTTTCTGTTTCTGTTTATCAAAATTCTTCCCTCCATATAGAAATTTTTGGAAATAATATTGTGGCTTTGGTAGTTTCCTAAAATCATTTCAATTACATTTTAATAACAGTAAGAATTATTTTCATAATAAAAAATTGCCCAAAACAATTATTTTAATAGCTATTTCTATACTTTAAATGCTTCTGTTGCACTACAACTATTTTAAATAATTCTTTTAAAACCCCACAAAAATTATGAGGTGTCATGTGATGCCTACATATCACTTTTATGCAAAAACCTAACTTGGTCTTTTGAAAAATTTGAGTGAAACAATCTCTTTTCAATTCTGTCCAGTATTTGAGTTTCTACTACAACCCTAATTTTCCTTGCTCCAAAAATCCTGAAATTTTTCCCACTCATAGTCCTTCCAACCAAACCCTTAAGTCCATAATATCAGCTCCATTTGCACCTTTTAAGTTCACCAAATATTCCTCTAAAATTTTTGTCCAGAAACTAAATTCACCAAAACTTGCACTAGAAAGTATCTCCTTTTGCCAAACCAACTCCACCAATACTTTTACCATCGAAAGAGATCTCCACCTGCCAATTTTCAAGTCTAACTAAATTGCCTAGATCACCCTGACATTCTGTCGAGCACCTCATGAGCATGACTGATTTTGGCAAGGTCTTAAACTTACATTGGGAATTTGCTTCTCCTACCAAACCACCATGTCCAGTAGCTCCCTTATGGAGTGACTCATCATCATGTCAAGCTTTCAAATTCAAATAAGTTCATTTTGCCACTGTGGCAATCCATCGAACACCTGGTGGACATATACAAAGTGCGAGCAGAGTGCAGTTTCTGCACCTCTGGCATCGAGCTCATACCACTCCCTCTGCTGCCTCTCCTCGCGCGCAAGTCATCCAGTAGGCTTCACGGATAAGCCACGGACCCTGCCGACACTCTCCCTCGTCCCCTAGTGCCGACCACCGCCGCCCACGGCGACCTAGACCGCCGCCCGACGAGCATAGCTTCGCCACATTTTTGTCGGCGCCGCCTCGCCTTAACTCCCAACCACCGAAGCTCATCCACGGCGTACCAACCGCGCCACCGTCCTCACCAACTCCGCTGACCTCCCCGCCGACCTCACCGTCCTCATCCTCGCCATAAATGGCCGCCCGCCGTCGGTCCTTCCTCTGTAAGTCACGGCACCGCCTCCCCTCCCTATAAAAAAGACTCCCCGAGCTCGCCCCGCTTCACTGGCTCGTCACCCTCTCCCTTAGAGACCTCCCCAAGCACTGGAATGACCGGACTGGCCGTCTTCCCCACCTCCAGTAGCTTCGGCCACCGCCGCCCTCCGGTCAAATCCGACGCCTCCAGAACCTCTTCTTCCTTGGTTTCCCCACTAATGGATTCCTCTTACCACCACTGACCCATCACGCGCTTCAATTTCGCCGGAGAAACCCCATGAGCAAAAGGCCTCTTCCGACCGAGGCCGCCGTCCGCCGGAGACCGGGTCACCGGCAAAGCAGCGCTCCCTGCCGGCCTTGCCGCACCTCGGGAGAACCGCCAGAGCCTCCCGATCCAGTTCCCGTGCTCGCCTCCCCAAGAGTTGCCGCCGTTCGTCGGCAATCGCCGCCGGCAGCGGTCTCCTCTGTTCTGCCCAGACGCGCGCGAGGAGGAGGACGAGGACCGGTCAATCCTGACTAGTGGGCCAGGCGGACCCACTGTCAGTGACCCAGCGCGCGGACTAGGTCGGTAAGTGGAGACGGATTACGCTGGACCCCGCATCCCAGTGGAGAAGGCGTACTCTAGGCGGGCGCCATCGTCGTCCTCGCCCCGCTGGCCGCAGAGGGCCGGCCCAGTGGCGCCAGGCGCTAAACAGCGCCCAGGGCGCATTTCTGCTCAACCTTTTCTTTTTTTTTCCTTTCCCAGCAGATTTCTAATAATCCCTCAGATGCCATTTAAAATCCAAATTCGGTGGTTCAAATTTCT
This sequence comes from Thinopyrum elongatum, assembly GCA_011799875.1. Taxonomy (NCBI): domain Eukaryota; kingdom Viridiplantae; phylum Streptophyta; class Magnoliopsida; order Poales; family Poaceae; genus Thinopyrum; species Thinopyrum elongatum. The sequence goes on along the minus strand of CM022297.1, from coordinate 442,867,567 downwards.
AAATGCTTATAAAATCATTTCCTATCTAACTAGCTTTGAAGAACATTTTTCCTAATCTTTATATCCACTGGATCCTTTTAATAGTCCATTTCCTTATTATTTCCCGCTTAGAAGATTCATAAGAAAATCATCCCAACTCCAAATCATTTGATTCTTTTTCTGAAATTCCTCATATTTCATCTAGTTTATTTTAGTATTTATTTCAAAAATATTTGAAACAATTTTTGGCACGGTTTTTGTTTTATGTGGTAATTTTAAATATTTTTGAAAATAGGAAATGGAGGGGAGTTAATATTTCAAACTCTTGGAGTGCACCCAATTCTTCTGCATGCTCAAGGCAAGCATCTTGAACACTTGATATGGTGAATGCATGGTAGTTTATTTGCTAGAATAATTTAAACATGACTATGTTGAATTCAAATTAGTTTTGCATATTTCTAGTTGAGCATGCATGGTCATGTATATTTTTCTTGCATGCACTCCACTCAAGTTCTGACCTGCAGAAAATTGTGAGAATCCAGGAGCGTGCTCCTGTCTTGGACATGCCGGTGGGCACGGGCCATTTTTGACACGATGGTGTCACGTGATATATGTGGAGCATGCAAGGGGTTGTGACCCTGTTGGTATTGCTGTTGAAAGAATACTTTGTTGTGCTAACCATTGTAGGAAACTTAATGCCTCCTGAGTCGACCATAGATCGAGTCTTGTTTCGGTAACCCCCATACTTGTTTCGTGCTGCCACAAGTAGGGTATGGTTCAGTAAGTTGATAACCCCTTTCCATGCACACACCGTACAGAGGGCCACGATGAGGGTTTCCCAGGGATCCGGGACTAAATCATGTCATCGGGTCAGGGGGCATGGGTGTTTCCAGTTGTGACTGAGAGGGGGGCACCCCTTCTAATCCACGCGTATTAATAGTGATCCCATGCAGGACGTTGGTCTCTCCGTCTCAGAGTTTTTCTTGAACGATGCCTTGGGTGATTCCTGGCATCCGGAAAGTTAATCTGGTGTGTGCTGGTCAGGTGTGTTTTCAACCCAAAGACCGTAATGGGAATTAGTCAGTGTCACGGTACTGACTAAAGAAATCCTTTACTTGTGGGTAAAGAGTACACCCTCTGCAGAGTTTAAACCTATTCGAATAGCCGTGTCCGCGGTTAAGGGCTACAGTCTGGGTTGGTTAAGTGTCGGTCTTAGTGTCGGTCTTCGGAGGAAAATAATTAAATTGAGCCTGAATTATTTTGCGGAATAATTATTGTCACCCTGTTGCTACCATGAATATTTTTATGCTTGTTAAATATTATTATGGTTATGCATAATATTGAGGACTAACCCGTTTCTCTCATTTTATTTTTTTCCTGAGTGTCTCAGGGGCTGGCTAGACTACACCGGGCACTCAATTTTATTTTCAAGACCTCTAGTGGCGTCCCTCGAGTTAACAGGCGGTTTATCACGCCACTACTCTTGTGGACACCCGATTGGCATTTCTCTTCAAGTCCGACCGTGGCGTCACTCGACACCCGACTAGCATTTCTTTTCAAGACCTCTCGTGGCGTCGCCTGAGTTCTCGGATGGTCCTGTCTCGTCCGATTTCTCTTTTAGACACCCGTTTGGCATTTCTCTTCAAGACCTACCGTGGTGTCACTTGACATCCGACCGACATTTCTTTTATTTTGTTTTCCTTTGACCTTCCTTGTTTATCACTAACAATTTTATATATTTTCACATGCTAATATTTTATCATGCCATGAATTAATCCCTGTCAGCATGCATTTTATATAGTCCAGCATGAGCATACGCATAAAGTTTGGTTCATCATGATCTTATATTTTAATTGTTGCATTCGGTATATCTTTTGTTCATGATGTTTGCGAGTACATTCAAACGTACTCACAGGCTTGTCCCTGGCTATTTACTTGGCCAGGTCAGGATTTCTACAAGGAGTACCACAGCGATGTCCGTGCGGAGCCTAGGATGGCAGCCATGCGGGATAGGAATTATCCAGGTCAGCCGTTCCTATGGGAATGGAGCCCCATCGATGTTGAAGAACCGCGAGACAATTCCGTCATCCACCACCAGAATCACTGTTGTATCATTAGACCATTATGGTCTTGTATCCAATTCTTGTAATAGCTTGGTAATTCTGTAACAAGGACGTGTCCACCAGTAACGGTAATCCTGGGCTAGTGATGACACGAGGGGTTAATTTTCTGGGATTTCGTGTCCCCGAAATCCGGCCCCGACACCTAGTCGATGTGAGACTTTCTCCTTTTTTGTCTTCTCCATATTAATCTCTACCACCATACTCTATTCCACCCATAGTGCTATATCCATCTTGCGCTCATGTATTGTGTGGGGGTTGAAAAAGCTGAAGCACATTAAAAAGTATGAACCAATTGCTCGGCTTGTCATCGGGGTTGTGCATGATAAATACTTTGTGTTAAGAAGATGGGGCATGACAAGGCTATATGATATTGTAGGGGTAACATTCTTTAGCATTTTTATTTTGAAAGGAATGATTGTTTGTTGGTATGCATGAGTATTGATGTCTTTATGTCAAATTATAGACTATTTCTTTGAATCATTCGATAATAAATATTCATACCACAAAAGAAAGATTACATGGCGAACATGTTAGGTAGCAATCCACATCAAAAATTCTGTTTTTATCATTTACCTACTCGAGGACGAGCAGGAATTAAGCTTGGGGATGCTTGATACGTCTCCAACGTATCTATAATTTTTTATTGTTCCATGCTATTATAGTATCAATCTTGGATGTTTTATATGCAATTATATATCATTTTTTGGGACTAACATATTAACTTAGTGCCAAGTGCGAGTTGCTGTGTTTTGCCTATTTTTGGTTTTCCAGGAAATCGGTACCAAACGAAGTCCAAATGCTATGAAACTTTTTACGATTTTTTTCTAGACAAGAAAGACCCTAGAAGCTTCGGGATGAGACCAGACAAGAAGAGAAGAGACGACAAGGCACTTGGGCGTGCCCAGGGGGTAGGCGCGCCCAAGTACCTTGTGGGCCCCTCGTGGCTCCGTCTGACCTAATTCCACCTCTATAAATCCTCTAAAATCGGGAAACCAACAAAGACCCACCCAAAATACTTTTTCCGCCGCCGCAAGTCTCTGTTCTTGCAAGATCCCAACTGGAGGCCTTTTCTGGTACTCTGCTGGAGGGGGAATCGATCATGGAGGGCCTCTACATCAATCTAGCTGCCCTTCCGATGATGTGTGAGTAGTTTACCACAGACCTACGGGTCCATAGCTAGTAGCTAGATGGCTTCTTCTCTCTCTTTGATCTTCAATACAATGTTCTCCTCGATGTTTTTGGAGTTCTATCCGATGTAATCTTCTTTTGCGTTGTGTTTGTTGGGATCCGATGAATTGTGGGTTTACGATCAGATTATTCATGAGAAAATATTCGAGTCTTTTCTAAATTCTTATATGCATGATTATTATAGCTTTGTATTTCTCTCTAATCTATCCGTTTGGTTTGGCCAACTAGATTGATTTATCTTGCAATGGGAGAGGTTCTTTGTAATGGGTTCAATCTTGAGGTGATCTATATCCCAGTGATAGAAGGGGACAAGACACGTATTTGTATTGTTGCCATTAAGGGGAAAACGATGGGGTTTATTCATATTGCTTGAGTTTACTTTGTCTACATCATGTCATCATGCTTAAGGCGTTACTCCATTCTTTATGAACTTAATACTCTAGATACATGCTGGATAGCGATCGATGTGTGGAGTAATAGTAGTAGATGCAGGCAGGAGTCGGTCTACTTTTCTCGGACGTGATGCCTATATACATGATCATTGCCTTGAATATCGTCATAATTATGCGCTTTTCTATCAATTGCCCAACAGTAATTTGTTTACCCACCGTATGCTTTTTGTTTGAGAGAGAAGCCTCTAGTGAAAATTATGGCCCCCGGGTATACCTTTATCATATATTAAAATACAAAAATATATTGCTGCAATTTATTTACCGTTCTTTTATTTTGTGTTTTTTTATCTATCTACCATTATCAGACTTGATCCTTGCAATTAACCGCCGAGGGGATTGACAACCCCCTTGATCGCGTTGGGTGCAAGTATTTATTCTTTTGTGTGTAGGTGTTGTTTACGAGGTCTTGCGTGGTTCTCCTACTGGATTGATAACCTTGGTTCTTAACTAAGGGAAATACTTATCTCTACTGTACTACATCATCCTCTCCTCTTCGAGGAAATCCCAATGCAGCTCACAAGTAGCAGCAGTGGAGTCCATAAGGAAACTAAGGATATTAAGGCCTCATTTTAAGAGAGAACTGGAACAAAGCATTAACACATGGTGAATACATGAACTCCTCGAATTACAGTCATCCCTGGAGAGTATCCCAAACAATTGTCACTATGGGGTCTACGGATCAGAACAATAACAAGTGCATATAACTAGCAGATAGGATCAAGAACTCAAATATATTCATGAAAACATAGAGGGCTCAAGTATGAAATCATGGCACGCGGGCCCTAGTGACAAGCATTAAGCATAGCAAAGTAATAGCAACATCAATCTCAGAACATAGTGGATACTAAGGATCAAGCCGTAAGAAATTGACTCGATTACATGATAAATCTCATCCAACTCCATCACCGTCCAGCAAGCCTACAAAGGAATTACTCACTCCCAATGGTGAGCATCATGAAATTGGCAATGAAGAAGGGTTGGTGCTGATGATGGCGAAGAATCCCCCTCTCCGGAGCCCTGAACGGACTCCAGATCAGCCCTCCCGATGAAGAACAGGAGGTGGCGGCGACTCCGTATCATAAAACATGATGAAACTTCTTCTCCTATTTTTTTCTTGGGGAAAAGGAATTTATAAGCTTGAGATTAGGGTCAGCAGAGCCACGTGGGCCTCACAAGGTAACCGGGCGCGCCTGGGGGGTGGTCGCGCCCTGTTGCCTTGTGGGCAACTGGTGGCCCCCCTCCGGTGGATCTTCTCTCCAGTATTTTTTATATATTCCATAAAAATCTCCAAAAAGTTTTGTCCAATTTCGAGAACTTTAATTTTTGCACAAAAACAACACCATGGTAGTTCTGATGAAAACAACATCAGTCCGGGTTAGTTTCATTCAAATCATGCAAATTAGAGTCCAAAATAAGAGCAAAAGTGTTTGGAGAAGTAGATACGATGGACACATATAATGCCCCCGAGGAGGGCGGTCCGGTTTATCATTGTCATCATGCTGATAAAGCATGTTGTTGTCCACTTCTTCATCGAATGTTGGAAGTAGACGACGTCGTGGGTAGGATTTGTTTTGGTATGCGCGTCTTTGCTCGAGAGCTTGCTTGGTTGCGAGGACCCCTACCCATTTGTCACTGTATCCTAGTCGGCTTTAAGCTTCTCTCGTCCCTTCTTAATACTTCGGGCGGATGCAATCAGCCGACGGCGGAAAGTTTCCAATGTGAGGAAATTCTCGGGAATGACAAATTCGTCCTGACCAATGCTAATGTCCTCCTCTGGTTCCGGCATATAGTTGCTATCATCGGGATTAGCAAGATCCTTGTGATCCTCTACAGTGTTGTCAATCCGATCAGATATTGCATCGTCACCATTGGCCTGGTCATCGGTGCCATCGCCGGTATCCTGGTCTTCGGTACCATCCGGGGTAGTGTTGTTACTCGGGGTGCCATTACCAGCATTGTTGTTGCCGGCGTCGCCCCTACCGGTGCGTTTACCACGTTTTCTTTGACGTCTAGGGACATCCTTTTTCTCCTCCTTATCCTCATCGTCCTTAGGTGTGTCCACTATGTAGACGTCATAGGTGGAAATAGCAGTCCAGCTATCTGTGTTGGTTGGCGTGATGCCGAGCATATCACTGATATCTTCGTCCATATGAGTTGCCTCCTCGGAGGCATAGTCCAATATGTCGGTTAAATCCTTGACCATAGTGACTAGGTGGGTAGTGGGTGGGACGAAAATTTCCCTATCATCAGCTTTACATCCGATCTGGTTGTAGACCGAAGTCTGCCGTCCGAAATCGCAAGACTCTGGATTCGATCTAGCATCTCGTTCAAAAGCGAGAGGTCTGCTAGTCCCATCTCTTGACAGTAGGTGGATTGATCTGTAGTATGCACGACGAAGCGCATGGCGCAGCTTCAGAGCACGGGTCGACTAGGATGAGGGCCTGGTTCAATTTGTGAGAGCTCGGATCCGAACTCAAGGTTGGTTCCGAGGCGAGGCTCGATCCGAGGTTAGGATCTGAGATTGGGTCCGAGGTTAAGGCCATGGTGTTCGTGGAGTTCTCCAAGTTGATCTGGCGCTCGACCAAAGAGGGAAAGATCACCATGGGAGTCAGTAGTGTAATCTAAGCTCCCAAATCTGACGACCAGATCTGGGGTGAAGCTTTCAATGCAACCGAGGCGTCCGGTCGAATCAGCATGAAGGAAAATGCTGTCAAACACAAAAAGCTGGCTGGGGACAAAGATGTCACCGTAGTCGACGTCAGAGTTGATCTGAAGGCGAGCGATCAATCCTTTTTTTACCACACGGCGGGACCTGTATGGGCCACCAATATTGGTGCTAAAACCGGTGGATCTCGGGCAGGGGGTCCCGAGTTGTTGGTCTAGAAACGGTGGAAACAGGAGACGATGTTTACCCAGGTTCAGGCCCTCTCGAAGAGGTAAACCCTACATCCTGCTTTGATTATATTGATGTGATGGAGTATCAAGTATAAGATGATCTACCTTGAAATCGTATGATTGTGTTCTAAACCCTAAGTCTGGTAATCGTGCCTCTAAAGACTAAACCCCACAGCTTATATATGCATTGGGGGTACCTAGGTTATACATATGGTCGGTTGCCAATCATGTAAGCTAGTGAGCTATCCTTGTAGTACATGCCAAGTCTTCGGAGGTTTCCATCTTGATTATGTCTGAGGTTTATAGCTTCCAGAGTCCTTCCTTGTGGGAGATCGATCATCCGTGAGCTTGGCCCATGGACTGTGGGTCATACATGTTAGTACCCCTTAGTCCAGGACACCGTCACCATGTGTGACACAAAAATTTAAACCTAGTAAAATATCTTTTTGCGGCAATTTTTTGATTTTAGGCATTTTTGCACTAGTCACCGGGATTGGGACATCCATTAAAATTGGAACAATACGGAGAAAATTAGCATGATCATGCGCAAGGATGGCACGCATACATAAAAGAGTGGTTCGTACCTCACGGTCAATCTCTACTCCTAATGTCTGAGTTGGTAGTCTCGTCTCACTCCCACCTCATCCCATCATTCCTATCTTTCGCCCAGCTTTAAAATCACATCACAACATTGTACTTGGGCCGGCCCAATCAATTTGTCTGACCCTTCTTTCCTTTTTTCGTGATTGCTTTGGTAGGTATTGATTCAATATAATCTCATAAATAAATAGGTAATTAACAATTCAGAAATCATACCATATACACGAGATCACCTTCCTAAACCTCTACTCGATTCAATATAATCACATAAATAAATAGGTAATTAACAAGTCAGAAATCATACCATATATACGAGATCACCTTCCTAAATCTCTACTTCTGATGAAGGACTTGGTAGTCTCGGTTCCACGGGTTTTTTCGTCTCACTTCCCGCCACCATCTTTTGTCGTGTTTTTTTCTTACCTTCCACCACCATCTTTCGTCTGGTTTCTTGCCCCCTTATAAAAAACCAAAACAAACACACGTTTGGTTTTTTGCCTACCATCAAACAAACGGAACACTGAACAACCCCTCCTTCGCTCAATCTTTACCATCCTCGCGATCAAAAAAAAATCTTTCCCATCCTTCTGTCGATCGTCCCTGTCTCTTCTCTTCTAGGGTTCGCCGCCTCCGCCGCCCCTGACGCTACTCCTTCGCTGCTGCCCCTCCCTCTGCCTGCCTCCTATACCTCTCTCTCTCCGTCAATCCATCCAAGTCGAACCACACCCGCCGCGTCCCATGCTCCCATGGGAGATTGAACGCGTGTAGCCAGCCAATGAGCCACCTTGTTTTCCGGCGGCACCTCGCCGCGGCCGCGGCCATCCGGCGATCCCCCACTGTGTTCACTTCCAGGTGACCCACCTCTCACCCACACTCCATTTTTTTGGTCATGATCTGGTTCCGTCCAAAGCTTATCATCATCGATGGCGTGCGCGGGAGGAGCAGTCTGTGGAAATTTGATGCTGGTTTCTTATGCAGAAGCTCGAAGTGCCTGCTCCCGGGCCGCGATTTCAGACGTGATCTGGGCTGGTAGCTGTCAGGGTTCCGAGGGGAGCCTGACATTGATTTGCACTACTCGATTACTCACAGTTTTAGGCGATGTGTAGGTGGCTGCACACGCCGGCATTTGCTATGGTGTCTCCCAAGGAGATCTCTGGTTCAAGCCTAGGGGAAGTGCAGAATTTCGGTAAGATGACCGCCGTTTTGTGGATATATTTGTATGCATTGTTTTAAATTGGTCCTGCTTGCTAGAGCTTTGTCATGGGCACGCTTCATAATTGTCTCTGTCCATGGGGTTACTTATTACTGCTTGTGATGTTTAAGCGCGATACACAGGAATATTATTATCTTTATGGTGAAGGTGGATAGAAATAATTTTACTTGAGAAGGAGCTTTCCATTGCGTCTGATTTGTACTATTAGTATCAGACTTCATTCCTCTGAACTTCCTATTGGGCAAAATGGGCAAGATGTGTTTGGTCAGTCGTGCTTTGTTTTTTTAGGCTATGGCTATGATAACTTGATGACACCCCTTTGTAGTACAGAGCAATCTCATGTGTTTGTCCTCCAGCTTCAGGAATGTAACACCCCCTATAATGAACAACAGTGATCACCCTTAGTTAATGCCATGTCAGCAAGTTTAACAGTGCCTAATCTTCATTTGCATCATTTTGCATTTCAAACTCCTAAATCAAACTTCAATTAAATCCAAAGTGGAAAATAAAAGTTGTTCAAATCAGAAACTAAATTGTTCATTAAGTAGCAAGTAATTCAGAGGCAATTATGAAATTGTAACCAACATTATTGAAATTGGATAAGTGACTCAAACATCCTCAAACAGTGGCTAAAAACAATATTTAATAACCTTTTTATTAATCCAAAATTAATATGAAATAGTAATTGCCCCAAACTAGTTTTTGGTGCCAGGATATATTACACTGTGATTTATGGGCTAGGTCTTATATTTTACAAAAACCATTTAGTGCCCAAACAATTTACAAAACAGAAAAGAAAAGAAAAACAGAGAAAAGAAAAGAAGAAAAAGAAAAGGCCCACTGTACCTGGGCTTAAGTGCTATAGCCAGCGGCCCAGCCCACCCCGCGCCTCCTCCCACCTCCCGCACTGCTCACCACGATCGCTGTCGAGCACCTAGCGCGCGCCTCGCCCGAGCCGCCCCCCCCCCCCTCTCTCCCTGCTCGACAACGCGTCCGCGCCCGCAGCGAGGATAAGGGCGAGCCCCACAGCCCCCTGGCGCCTCCATCGCCTCACTTTCCCCTCCCTCGCTCGCTCTCCGCCATGGCCGACGCAGCCATCGCCGTTGCTCCATCGCCCGCGTAGCCACCGCCTCCGCCTCGCCGTTTCGCCTAGTCCAGCGTCACCGCCGAGCTCCGCTACATCGCCTGCGCCAACGAGCCGAAGCCGAGGAGCTCTGCATCGTCGGACTGCCTCATCTTCTTCCCCTACGGCCGCCGTCGAACGCCTCCACGATTCGCCGCCATCGCCCTTCCTCGAGCCGTCCCCGGGCCTTCCCTACAACGCTAGTGAGCTGCCGCGTCGATCCCTCCTCTCCCCGCTCTCTCTCCGTAGCCGTAGCTGCCGCCCCCTTCTCACCCGAACGCGCCGCCGCCTGGCCTCGTCGCCGGCGTGGCCTCGGCGACCATAGGGCCCCGTGCGTGCCACCATCGCACTCACCGTGTCGCGTAGACGCCGTAGCCACCTCGCGCTGCTCATTTTACCCGCCGTAGCCCCGATTCCATAGCTCACCCGAAGCACCTTGTCGCCGGCGAGCTCATGGCGCTTAGCTCCGGCCACCACAGCCCCTCGCACCACCACCGTTCGACGCGCGACGCCGAGCCGCGTCGAACGCTCCCAACCACAGCCCCACAGACCCCCTGTGGTCGAAACCCGATCGCCTCCCGTGTCGCGCCTGTTGGGGAACATAGTAATAATTCAAAATTTTCCTACGTGTCACCAAGATCAATCTAGGAGATGCTAGCAACAAGTGAGAGGGAGTGCATCTTCATACCCTTGAAGATCACTAAGCGGAAGCGTTACAAGAACGCGGTTGATGGAGTCATACTCGCGGCGATTCAAATCGCGGAAGATCCGATTCAAGCGCCGAATGGATGGCGCCTCTGCGTTCAACACACGTACAGCCCGGGGACGTCTCCTCCTTCTTGATCTAGCAAGGGGAGAGGAGAAGTTGAGGGAGAGCTCCGGCAGCACGACGGCGTGGTGGTGGTGGAGCTCGTGGTTCTCCGGCAGAGCTTCGCTAAGCACTACGGAGGAGGAGGAGTAGGAGGGGGGAGGGCTGCGCCAGGGGCAAGGGTTTCAGCTCCCATGCACCTCCCCACTATATGTATGGATGGAGGGGGCTGGTTTCTTGCCCTCCAAGTCCATTGGGGTGTTGGCAAAGGTGGGAGGAAAGAAATCCCATCATTTCCCTTCCCCACCGATTGTTCTCCCCCCTTTTTAGGGATCTTGATCTTATCCCTTCGGGATATGATCTTATTCCTTCTAAGGGGGGATCTTGGTGCGCCTTGACCAGGGGTGTGGGGCCTTGCCCCCACTACCCACGTTCATGTGGGTCCCCCATGCAGGTGGGCCCCACTCCGGAACCTTCTAGAACCTTCCCGGTACAATACCGAAAAAAAACGAATATTTTTCGGTGGCCAAAATAGGACTTCCCATATATAAATCTTTACCTCCAGACCATTTCGAAACTCCTCGTGACATCCGGGATCTCATCCGAGACTCCGAACAACTTTCGGTAACCACATACAATTTCCCATAACAACTCTAACGTCACGGAACCTTAAGTGTGTAGACCCTACGGGTTCGGGAACCATGCAGACATGACCGAGACACCTCTCCGGCCAATAACCAATAGCGGGATCTGGATACCCATATTGGCTCCCACATGTTCCACGATGATCTCATCAGATGAACCACGATGTCGGGGATTCAATCAATCCCGTATACAATTCCCTTTGTCCATCGGTATGTTACTTGCCCGAGATTCGATCGTCGGTATCCCTATACCTTGTTCAATCTTGTTACCGGCAAGTCTCTTTACTCATTCCATAACACATGATCCTGTGGCTAACTCCTTAGTCACATTGAGCTCATTATGATGATGCATTACCGAGTGGGCCCAGAGATACCTCTCCGTCATACGGAGTGACAAATCCCAGTCTCGATTCGTACCAACCCAACAGACACTTTCGGAGATACCTGTAGTGCACCTTTATGGTCACCCAGTTACGTTGTGACGTTTGATACACCCAAAGCATTCCTACGGTATCTGGGAGTTGCACAATCTCATGGTCTAAGGAAATGATACTTGACATTAGAAAAGCTCTAGCAAACGAACTACACGATCTTGTGCTATGCTTAGCATTGGGTCTTGTCCATCACATCATTCTCCTAATGATGTGATCCCGTTATCAATGACATCCAATGTCCATGGTCAGGAAACCACAACCATCTATTGATCAATGAGCTAGTCAACTAGAGGCTCACTAGGGACATGCTGTGGTCTATGTATTCACACATGTATTACGGTTTCCGGTTAATACAATTATAGCATGAACAATAGACAATTATCATGAACAAGGAAATATAATAATAACCATTTTATTATTACCTCTAGGGCATATTTCCAACAGCGTCGCCGTTAGAATGGTCGCCGGCGTTGCGCCGGCCGCCGCGCTGACCTGGCACCGGTGGGCCCCGCCTCTGTGTCACTGACCCCGGGACTGGGTCAACTGTTGACTGGGCGCCCCTGTCCCACTGACATGTGGGTCCCGCCTAAAATAAAACAAATTAAATTAAATAGATAATTAGTTAATTAGCTAATTAGTTAATTAAAATCCTAAACACTCACTGACCAGTAGGCCCCACCCACTAATTAACCTATTTAATCAAACTAACCCCTCTGATTAAAGCCACTGCGACCCACCTGTCAGGTTTGACTGGTCAACCGACCAGTTGACCTGCTGACATCACTCTGACATCATGCTTGCGTCACCATTCACTGTTTCGGATAATTCTAATTTAAATAATTAAATAAATTCAGAAAATGATTAAAACTTTAGAAAATCATATAAAATAAACCGTAGCTCAGATGAAAATAATTTATATATGAAAGTTGCTCAGAATTTCGAGACGAATATGAATACGTGGTCCGTTCATCTGTCAGATGCCCCTAACTATCTGAACATGGAACTTTTAGACTGATTTCGATAAATGAATAGTGCTCAACTTTAATTAAATAAATCCAAATTAATTCCTAAATTAACTAAATCATTTAGTTAGGCAGTAGAACACCTCTGCATGTCATGCATATTGATTGCATCTTTTCCGTGAATTTACTGTTTCTTCCCCCCTCCTTCTCTCTCGATAGACGCCGAGACCGACACCGTTGCAGCTGAGTACGACTACGCTCCAGACAAGCAGCCCATTGACGACCCCTCCTTGCCAGAGCAACCAGGCAAGCCCCCCTTTGAGCATCTAGATGTCGCCCATTCCATTTCTCCTGCTTGCATTAGATTTTGCTACTGTTAATGTTTGCTCCTATTCTGATGCATAGCCTGCTTTTGTAACCTGTTTATTGTTACCTTACCTGCCTATGGTAAACTGCTTAGTATAAGTTGGTAGTGAACCATCAGTGACCCCCACCACCTTACCCTTGTTGCCCCTGCTTGATCATCGACGACTCGATCAATGTGATCGTCGACCAGAGACCGACACATCACTTCACCCCCTTAGTTGTACGACTCTGCATAGTTACTATCGAGTGCCGAGGGTGATACCTCGTAACGCACTCCTGATGAATACTCTGCAGTGTAGCTGTTCGGTCATGGTCATCGAGGGTGATTCCTCCTTCTCCACTTCCGGTACGACTCTGTCGTGCAACCCCTCAGTGTGAACCTCGAGGGTGATGCCTCATACGTTCACCCTGATGATTTCATCGAGTGGAATCCACCGAGGGTGATTCCTCGGGGTTTCCCCCTTGATGTTATGACCACACGGTTACTTTGACCTTTATTACAGGCGGGTCGACCCTGATGGGTACCCACAGGGGATCTATGATGTCGGGTGTGCCGGAAGGGCACTCGAGTGTGATATTGTGGCGGAGCTTCAGAAACTCTGATTGTCTTCGCGTGTTATTAAATGAGCATATCGGATTTGGGTATTTGATCTGAGTGGGTCAACGTGCCCTATACGCACTACCACCACGCGGGATAATGGTTTATGGGGCCCTCTACGTCGTACGTTTCTCCCGAAAGCTCTTCAGACGTCACATTTCACTGTGCGGGCTGATCGTCGGGAATGGGCTGGATACTTCACTGACGAGTTCAGTGTCGCACCTGCACCCCGGCCAGCCACGCAACACGCAGGGTGCCCAGGGCGATGGCCCAAGACCTCTGGGTGCATAGGTTAGTCCGACGTGCTGACCTCTCTGCTGAGCCTAGGTAGGGCGCTGCTTCATGTTGATCTCCCGAGGCCGGGCATTACCCATGCAAGTGTGTCCGGCCAGAGGTGATCGAGCGTGTTGGGTAACAGTAGTGCACCCCTGCAGGGAAGAATAATCTATCGATAGCCGGTCCTATGGTAAAGGACGCTCAGTTTGGTATCCCGATCTACTACTTGAACTGGATATTTGTACTTAATTGAAGCTTCAGGATCGCTTTCTCGCAGGGAGTCGAGGAAGGATCTCTAGGCTTTACTTCAACATGTTTGTTTAATAAAATGCTATCCTACTCTCTTCTATTGCTGCAAGATGGTGGCTTCGTGAAGATGTTTGAAGATGCTAGTCTTCGATAGGACTAGGCCTTCTCTCTATTCTGGCATTTCTGCAGCCCAGTCCACATATACAGCCTTTCCCCTTTGATAATGTTGCATATGTAGTGTAGATCCTTGCTTGCTAAGTACTTCGGATGAGTACTCACGGTTGCTTTGCTTCCTCTTTTTCCCTATATTCCCCTACTTGGTGATACAACAGACGATGGAGCCCAGGAGTCAGATGCCACTGGAGGAGCTTACTACCAGGAGGGTCCCGACGGCACGTACTACTGGATCGAGCCAGTCGACCAGGAGTGGGATCGGAGGCTCCCAGGCAGGAGGCCTTCGCCTTTCGATCTAGAGTCGTTGTTTGTGCTAGCCTTCTTAAGGCTAACTATGTCTGTACTCAGATATTATTTGTATGACTGACTTATGTATTCGGATCCTCGTGATCCCTGGTCTGTAATATTGTGGATCTCCGTTTATTTGTGTTAAAGTTGTGTTGTGATATCTTCCCGTGAGTCCCTGTGCTTGATCGTGCACGTTTGCGTGTATGATTAGTGCACGATTGAGCCGGGGGCGTCACAAGGAACATTTATTACTATACAATGGCCAAGCAATTATTTAAAAAAAAATACAAAACCTGAAATTGAATTGCTAAAACATGGAATTATTCTGCTTCTTCGTAGGTTAATGTATGACTATCTGGTTCCCCACCAAGTGAAATGTGCTATTTCACCACAGACATTAACAAAGTTAAGTTCAGTGCAGGGAAAATGGATAGTCTGCTAACTGGAACTCTGGATAGTTGATCCTTTGAATGGCGGAAAATTTATCAAAGTTGCTGAGGTTCAGGGATCTGAAATAAAGGTAGTGATGCTTTGGGGTGCTTATCTTTTCATTTCCATGTCACAGCGATGTGAGTGTAATTTGTTCATAGTATCTATCAAGTTTTCCCAGCTCAAATACAATATATTTTTCTTCAAAAAGAGCTCAAAATACAACTGACTTTTCCTTGTTTAAACTTTACTGGTATTGTCGTATGTGTATTAGCTCTGAAGTATGTTCTCAAAGAATATGTAATATTTTCGTGCTGCATCCATTTGTGGAGAGTTTATCTAAATGCCCAAAGCATGGACTTCACAAACCCCTTAGAGCTCCTTCTGGTCTGTGTTGTTTTCTTGTACTATGGATTTAAGGTGATTCTCGAGGGGAACAAGTCGCCATGGACCGGCGAGATCGAGAGAGGCTACGCGGTTGCGAGGAGCACCGGCTGAGTGGAGTGGCAACAACAACCCGTTGGCCGTGACGGCCCGAGCATTTGTGAGAGGGGATGTAGGCGGTTGCGCAGCTACGTCGTCCCGACAAGTTGTGAGAGTGGATGGAGTGGCGGCTGCACGGACGCGCTCCTGGAGGTGTCAGTATGCACCCTGATTTTGAGCCTGGGAGGATCCTCGCTCTGCCCTAGCCTCAAGGGTGTCCATCTACTTTGGTGTCGTTTTCTGGAGTCAAGATGATGCACTAATGCAGGTTTGATTCTTTACTTTTTCTTTTCTTTTATTTGTATGCATATCCTTGAATTTTGTGAGCCGTGATTTAAATGTTGTCGTGTGTGCCATTGTGTCCTTTACAATGATTGTTATTGAGGCATCGTTGCAACCCAGTTTGTTTATCAAATTGATGCAAGAAACAAACTAATACATAGCGAGTATAAATTTATTGCACTAATCTGTATATCCCTGCGCCTGGCGATAGGTAGAGATGGATAAACTTTGTAGCTTTTTTTTCCAGATTTTCCTATCGAAATTATGGATTTGGAAGCTAATCATGGAGTGTTGAAATTGCCTGCTATAATATGGATTTGCAATGAGCACAAGCCTGCAACCTTGATGGAAAAGTCGTTGCTGCTGATCATAATATTACGTTGCAGCAAGAATGTATAGAGCTCCAGAGCTCTGTGGATCCTTCTCTTTACAAAAGGTGAGGTTTAGAGTTCATGTTTTGTGCTTATTAAAAACAAACAAAAGGAATGAGTTGCTTGATATATTGACAGGTATATAGTGTAACAAAAACACACTTATAGTTCTAATATGAATTTGATTG
This sequence comes from Thinopyrum elongatum, assembly GCA_011799875.1. NCBI lineage: Eukaryota > Viridiplantae > Streptophyta > Magnoliopsida > Poales > Poaceae > Thinopyrum > Thinopyrum elongatum. The sequence goes on along the minus strand of CM022297.1, from coordinate 442,851,442 downwards.
AACTGGGAGTTGTGACATGCAAATATTTTATGGTTGATAAATCTGTACTACCGGTTATATATATTGTATAAAAATAATATTTGCTTTCATCTTCTTTGATGTTATATTTTTCGTAACAATTGAAATGCATTATGCACCTGTTCTTTTTATTGTGGTTCCATTTTTTTGTCAAATTTATAAATTCTCTATGTACATGGGCCTAATGACCATGTACACCTTTTTTAGTTAGAATTGTTTCTGCTATTGATCTATCTTGCTTAATCCAAAGAACTCTGCATATTTAGGAAACAAGAGGTAATGCAAATAATTGATTTTATTGTGAACTTTTGATACAGCCTTAGGGCGTGGACGGCGAGAAGCAGAGGCACGTGTCTAAAGTAGCGGACCATGATGGATTGATGAGCTGATGTCACGTGGCGGCTGGTGAGGCTCCAGCGGCTGGAGCCATCATCAACCATGCTGCCGCGCCAGGAGCGCAAGGGCAAAGGCGAGGACATCTTGGTGCCGATGGAATAAGGTTTATTGGGTCGTCGTCCTCCAGCAACATATTACACAATCTACTTAAGCCGATTGATTCTCTTTGGTAAAAATGTCCCTCATTTGGTTCATGAAACTCTACCTTCATAAAATTAATTGAGTTTGTACATCTATGACTGGTATCTATTTAGTTATATTAAACTGACAGTTTATTCTTCTTGCTGGAAGGATATGTCGTGAAGATAAGTTAATTCTATGAGCTATACTGCTAATCGTCACATAACGTCATATGCTAATTCTTGACTATGTCCACATAATGGACCTCTCACCTTGGATCATATCAATATGCTATCTATTTTTTTAAACGCTTCAATCTTCCTTGAATTTTCTGATACACCGAGCAGCATCACAAGTTAATTCAAGTAACTGGTCATATAAACATGTACTCTTTCCTGTCCATGGAATGTAATGCTTTCAACGAACCTTCAATCAAACTTAAAAATAAATTAGTATTGATGTTGTTTTAAATATTTAAGTCGGAAACTTGAAACTTATATGTGTTAACTTGTGTCGAAAAGTAATCCCAAAAATATTACATTTTTGCGTGCCTAGGTACAGTTTTTCATAATTCGCAAAAAAGGTATAGTTTTTCATAAATCTTGAACCAACAGATGCACTTGTTAGAATGACATGGTTGCTGACTTAGCTGACAAGTCGGATGGATACTCATTAGGGGCATTTCAAATGATGCCGTTGTTTGTAAAAAATGAGTTTATCGTTTGCTTTGTTTTATATATTGCATTCGAGGGAGACCATGCTCTTGAAACTTGACACGATATATTCATTACTGTGTGCAACAAGTTATATTTTCTTTGGAAGATGCAACAAGTTATATTGATTATATTTTTCCTCCATGGGGCATACTAGACTTATTTACAGTGACAGAGGCAGGGGCAAGATGGGTCCTGGGCCCACATTAGAACAACAACATTATTAGAGCTACTAATATGACGTGGAGAAAATGTATTTTGATGGTTCCGGAAAAGTTTGGAGACTGGCCTGAGATATTACTGATTAAGTAAATACACAAACAATTTGGAAACATACACTATGGATGCGCTTGCGGCCATATGACTGTGGAATCCAAGCACCTGTTCTTACCATGGAGCTCAGTCTACTATCAATCCACGTGATGATGTATCGTTTACCTCCCATTAGTTATCTTGTGAATCTTTCTCCAGTATTGAAATTCATAGGACTGCGGCTATTTAGCTACCGAGCTCATCTGCTCCCCTAGTGAACAGTAAATTAAAAAAACAATACTAGAAAATTCAGAAAAAACAAAAAAAATTTGCATGGAAGATACTTCGTGCGCGAGGTTCGCTCCAAATTTTAGCTCATTTGGATATCTGAGTAGCTCTCGGCCAAAAAAAACTTGAGCCTGTGAAACAGTTCATATACTGTTCTGACCCAATTTGTCTTTTTTGTTGAGAGCTACTCATATGTCCAAATAAGATGAAATTTGGAGCGGACCTCATGCACCGAAGCATCTTCTATGCAAAAAATGGATTTATTATTATTTTTGTAGTATTTTTCTTGCGTTTATTGTTCACCGGGTGCAGCTGAGCGCGGGCTCAAAAATGGATATTCGAATTCATAGTTGTTTCTATGTATCTTTCCTTGCCATTGAAGTTAATAAGCTCACAAATAGCATATCAGATTTAGTCATTTTTATCTACTCTGTATGTGTGTGTCCTACATTTCATACTTGGCCAGAATATGACCAAGGTTACCTATCAGAATGTGGTGATGATGAGATGTGTGTGAACAAAACGGTAAGATGTGCTACGATTGATGTAGGATATGCGAGGGCAAATCAATGGGGACAAGATGGTGTCGGAATGAGAGCCAATGCAGTTGGGGTGACATGGGATGAGTACGCCATCTAGGAAGGAGAGGTGGAGCGGGACCAGGTGGTTGCACATAAAGGGGGAGATAGATTGGACAAGGAGACCCGCTATGCCAGGAAAGAAATAATCGAAAGAGCTTGACAGAGAAAGACGATGCACACATATCGACATGGTTAGAAACTACACACGACATCTTTTTTTATTATCAAATGTCACCATATATCTTTTTTTATGTCATCACAAAGCAATATTATGCTCCGGTTGCAATGCACGGGCGCCCGTTTAATGTCCGAACATGTCCGGATGTAAGAGGAAGAAATGAGCTTCAACCTTGGAGACGACCTTAATTATTTGTCTGACTCATTTATATGTTATAGCCCGTGGCAACGCACAGACGTTCTACTAGTTCTTAATTAAGTTACGCGTGATGCATACCGATTCCTTGCTACAATCTTGACCTAATAATAAAGCACCAACTGCTTCTGGCCGTACGTTGTCGCACATTTTGCAGAAAAGTCCACGCACTTTTGTGAAATCAACGTACGGTCCCGATTTAAGTGGGAACAGAAAAACGTTTTGCTTTTTGCAGAAAACCTCCCGAGGTTTGATTAATCAACCCACGGTCCTATTTTAAGTGTGAATAGAAAATGTTTCGCCTTTTGCAGAAAACCAGCTGAGATCTTGATCAATTAACCCGCCGTTCGTCTAGAAAATAACTTTTTTTATAGATTCAAATGTTTTTTTAATATTCATATCTTTTAAACCATAACTCCAATTTTGACATGTTATATATGAAAATTGATTAGAAAAAAGTGTAGAATATGAATATGATGTTGTTTTTACCCATTAGCCCTTTCTAAATGTTGTTCAGCGACAGATTCAAATGCATTAAAAATACTCATATCTTTTAAACCCTAACTCTAATTTAAACATGTTATGTATGGAAATTGATTAGAAAAATATGTAGAATTTGAATATGATATGTTAATAATTTTTTAAATGATGTTTAGGATGCAACGTTTATCATAGTGCATGATTCGTCTTTCTTTTGTGTCGATGCCGTTTCAAATTGGAAATGAACACCTCAACAAAAATAAATTGAAGACGAAAGAAACCATCTATAACCGTGCATGTCCGCCGGCGAGAGTGGGAAGAAGGATAAACGTCAAGACTGATAAGATGCCATGTTGAAATAAAGGACGTGGACCTATTGGGGTCTTGAGTCATGATTATTGTGTTATGACATCTCCAACGGCAACCCGCAAAAAACCTCCCGCATCCGTCCGTGGACAGGGGAGCCAGTATACGGACACGGATGCGGGAGGACGCCATCCAACGCTAGCCGCATACATTTTCACAACAACTCAAACCAACTGGACGAAATTCGTTCAAACACGGCCGGATTTCATGTGGGATCGACGGAGGTCCTCGAAAGAGAAGAACCGGGCAAGACGCCGGCTGTGTACGCCGACGTCGCCTAGACGGTGGCCTTCATGGGACTCAAGCGGTGGCGGACTCCCGTGTTCTACTTCTCCTCGATGATGATGGCGGACGCGGAGGCGCCGGCCACCCGGGTTGCGCGGTCACATTCACGGGAGGCGCGGTCGTAGGCACGAGAGGCGCGGCCGCAGGCACGGGAAGCGCGGTCGTCGACGGCAGCGATGACGCTCGTGTCATCGTGCTTCCCGCCGTGCCGGCATGGAGCAACTCGCCACTCCTCATCGAGTGGCCCTGGAGTGGCGAGTTGCTGAACCACGCGACGGCTTGGGGCGGCAACTTGCTCCGGCGGTTCAGGCACAGGAGGTGGAGCAGCGAGCTGCCTCGCTCTTATCCGGCGGGCTCGGCGGGCCACCCAGTCGGCTTGTATGCCGTAGAACTGCTCTTTGAAAGTCATCAGAAGAGTGGAGAAAATGGTGAAGGAGGGGATGGGAGCGGCGAAGGGGTGCGATTCTTGCCCGGCATCTGGCCTCATATAAATAGAGGGTGGACGGGAGGAGCTCGACCGGCGTTGTGTTTTAATGTCGGCCCGCTCATGAGCGGACGTGTGGCCAGTGTAGGTTTCTCGGCTTCCACACGGGTTTAATGGAGGCGTATGAATGCGGCGAGGAGGCGTGTTCAGACGGGCGTGCAGCGGGCGGTGCCCTCGGCCGGCGCGCCGCTTCAATGACGGAGGCAGTGAAAGGTCGCGTCCGCCCTGAACCGTCTTCAATGCGGAGCGGCGCGCTTTAGAGCGGCATGAATGCGGGCAGCTGACGCCGGGAGGGGAGCGCGCGGGAGGGAGAGGGGTTTTTGGGTGGGCCAGGGCGGTCAGAAACGGGCTTGGGATCGGTCCGGACTCCCTCAAACCTCCCCCATTTTTGTCTCTAGTTTGCGGGAGAAATCGCGTCCGCGCCCCGCGGACCGATACAGATCGGCGTTGGATGGCTTCCGCGGTCCGGACGGTTATGGGAGATTTATGAATCTGCCTTGAAGACGCCCTTAGGGTGTGTTGTATTTTTTTTTTCTTCTGTTGCAACGGACATGCTCTTTTGCTAGTATTAAAAAAATTCCTTAATGCAATAGAATAGCTGGCGCGAGACAGCAACATCGTACGTCGTGCCATCTGCCATGGCCACAGTCATACGTAGTACCCCATTTCATTTTTCTTTGCGGAAACATATATTGAAATGGAGAGGCGCTCACACCATATGCGTGCGCAGATGCACCACATCTACGTACGTACAGTATCTTGCTTATAAACACAATTGGCGTGCGTGATCTGTGGTGTGTATGCGAAACAAAACAGGATACAGTACGTTTTTTGAAGCATCCTGCCGACATGTTGTTTTACGCCACATTTGATTCCACATGACACGGGAGATCGACACGCCTCGCCGTCCCTTCATCGGACGCCGTGCTGCACTGATGATGCTCCAACTGATGCGCCCTCGTAGGATGAGAGCATGGTTGATAGTATAGCCAGCTGTTGATTATACGATGTTGTCATGTTAACTATAGTCAAAACCAAGTTTATAGCCGGCTAGTGTCAAAAACGCTCTTATATTATGGGACGGAGGGAGTAGATGTAAAAAAAGTACTACTTTATTGATACAACCTCTCTCACAAAGTCTCTAGGAGCACGTGCTGCAGCCGGCTATTAGTTTGTAGCCCGCTTGTCTTCTCTCTCTTTCAACTCAGCAAACATTTTCTTTGGAAAAGGAGGATAAACCCCTGGCCTCTGCATCTGAACGATGCATGCGGCCATCTTATTAATTATTCACATAGACCATACAAAGTAATACATCAGTGAGTCTGAAGCCATCATCTAGGCAACACCTGTTGCTACTCGTATCCTATTGATGAAGGTGTGCCAAATATCCGGGCCTAATACCAAACGGACATCGCACCAAACCCTAACATCTAAAACCGGATGCCCCAGCCCAGCCACATACCGGGACTGGGTCCCATACCGGACCGACGCATTCTCAGAGGCTGCCGCCGTCATCTTCCACCGGTCCATCTCCTGAGCAGCAACTGACCCATCGACCTTGCCTGGCCTGCCGTCGACGCCACCACGACGCCAGACAACTCCACTATCCTGCACGAATCCGTCCACACGCGCCCGTCGCCGAATCTCCGCAGCACCATGCCACCGGGATCCGCCGTCGGCCTTGTGGTGGATGAGACACCGCTCTTCCGCTTGTCCCATCCAACTAGCACTTGCTCCAAAACGATGCCCTCATGAGGGACAACGACATCAAAGGTACCATCATCGTTCGATCCGATAGATCCAGATTTAGGGTTTCCCCCGGAGCATCACGAGTGGGGTGCCACGACCTGCAACAACAATGCCTCGAGAAGGGAACGACGTCATAGACGCCACCATGATCGAAGTCGGCGCGATTTTCACCGGAAGTCGCGTCCCCCCAACCTCGCAGCTGGCTGGAACCGAACGAAGCCTCGCCGTGGAGACGAAGGCCGCCGTCGGCACGCCGGCAGGGAGCCTCCAGCCGCCCCTCATCGGTCCTCCTTACACCACCGGCCGGCCAAGGCCGTACCGAGACGAATTTGGACAGGACGCCAGATCCGCAGCCATCGGAGCCACCCATGTGTGCCCGTGGCCGCCACACCGCCGGCCATGTAGGTTCCCATCGCCACCGCGCAGCAGGGACGCCGCCCTGACTGCCGCCCCCAGCCTCCCCGCGTGAGACGCCGCCTCCATCTCACCGGATCTGCCGCGGACCACCCGCCCTGGATCATGCAGGGCCCGCCGCCACCACGGCCCTTGCCGGCGGCAGCGGCGGCTGGGGATGGAGGAGCGGGGAGGGGCTGGCGGCGTGGGATCGGGGCCCCTGGCGCCGCCCGAGGGGAGGCGACGCGAGAGGGGAGGGGAGTCGTCGGGGTAAGGTGGCGGCGCTTCTCCAACTCAGCAAATATATACTATTTTAAGTCTTACAGCCCGCCTACATCACCTTATTATTATACTTGCTCTGATGGATCCTCCACACGCTAGCCAGCTCGTGTAGCAATGCTCGGGGCTCAGCTAGCTAGGTGCACCTGCACGCGCGTACAGCCACCGTAATTTCCTGGCCGACGTACGGACGGTTCATGTTGTATTACCACACGTTCAGTGATTCTTAGGGCCTTTTTGATTCACGGGATTCTCAAAACACAAGAAAAGAAAAAACACATCAATAGAGTGGCATGTCCTCTTGTATACAGAAATTTGGATGATAGAGCGTTGGTAGCACAGGAAAAATAAAGAAATTTTATCAAGAGGTTTGAGTGGATGAAATTTTTTCTCCAAAATGTAGTACAAATGAATAATATGAAAAAAAAATCCTAAGAAATCTAATCACGTGAATCAAATGGCCACCATAGGAAAAATTCCTAAGGATCCCTATCTTCCGAAAATCCTATGCAGTTCCTTTGAATCAAATGAGGCTTCATTTGGAGCCAAAATGTCATCTACTCCGGCCATGCCTGTTCCATACTACTCCTGATTATCTCACAATACGGGTGTCTAATTCGTGGCTTTTTGTTCCACACGCCAATGAACTCGTTTGAAAAGGATTAGATAGGATGCTACTGCATGAGGCGGCTGCGTGAGCGTTAACTGTGCCATGGATCGTGAATTCGGACCAAGATGCATGCATGCATCTTGCATGTTGCATCCTATCCTACGAACGAACTCGCGGTTAATTTGCATATTGCATGCGCGCGGGTCGATCTTGCTCTTCTCGGAGGAGCCTTCGCTGTCGACTGGCCGGCAACTATTCTTCTTCACCTTTACGCTGTGATGGCATCATGCATTACTTATTTACTTATCTACTAGGCTAGGCCAGATCTTGTGACCGTTAGCTTCGAAACGAGATCATTGCCTGGACGGCTATTTCACCCAATATCTGCTTATAAAATGATAATGCAAATTGCAGTCCGAGCCATGCATCCAATCCTAGAAGAAAGGAAAAAGTCTGCATAACTGAAGTCAGTCTGGCAATGTGGTTGGTTGTGTGTGCAGTGCATCCCGGGGAGTGTCGGGTGAACCAATTCCCCATCCCTTCAGAACGACCCCAGCCCTTTTTCTACCGGAACCTAGTTCCATTAGCTATACTTGCAGACTCATCCTGGTTGGCACCGTCGAACTGTGTCAAAAACGACTATCCTACCTGATCAATAGAGGTCTTGAGCTAGAGGACACTAGGTGCTTGTTTTGTAGCAGAAATGTGGAGGACGGTGGACACCTCTTTGTCCGTTGCAAGGCTGTCAAAGAAGTCTGGAGAACCATGGGCCTGGAAGGGGTGCGTAGGGCAATTGAGAATTATAACACAGTGGAAGTTGTCCTTGATTATATCTGGACCAACTCTGAAAATGGAAGATCGTGTGCAAATATTGTACTTCTGGTGGGAGTGGTGGAACGAGAGAAACCGTGTGCGCAAGAAGGAAGGAAGACTACGTCCTGAGGAAATTGCACACAAGACGAGGGTGGCCACAATGGAGTACTGGGAAATTGTTGGAAAGAACAAAATTGGAGGCCAGAAGGAGAGACTCAAATGGCGACCACCTGACATGGACGTGCTTAAATTCAACATCGATGGAGCCCATGCGCCTGGGAGCTCATATTCTGCTTGGGGTATCGTCGTCCGAGACCATTCGGGTGACGTGGTTGCTTGTTTGGCAGGAAAGTCTGACCACGTATATGATGCATTCGCGGCTGAACTTCAGGCGGCGGTGAGCGCTGTGGATCTGGCCACCCAAATTGGGGCAATCCGCATCTGCATTGAGACGGATTCACAACTGCTGCAAGCTGCACTGGGTCGGAGGGAGCCAGACTCCTCTGCCTACGCGACAGTTCTGGAGGACCTGAAGATACAAATGCGTTTATGGTTCTCTAAATGCAATGTAAGTGCTTGTAGTAAAGATGCTAACCGTGCTGCGCACGAGCTTGCCAAGTTGGGCTATGAGTGTGATGTGAATGAACCCAGGGTGTGGGACGTGGATGTACTGGCGCCGGTGGCCGGAGCTGTTTTAGGCGATCTGTCTACCCAGTTATCGTAATAAAGCTATGCTTTAACCCTCAAAAAAAAAACCGACTGTCCTACCGTGAGGCAATCGGTCTCCAGCTAACTCTTTCTGTTTTTTTTTTAAACGGAGACAAAACATTTGCCTCATCGATTAATTAAGATGAAGAGAGTTCCCCAGATAATTTACGGAAAACTGGGCGAAAATCGATACAAACAACTCAAAGCGGACTACTCACAAAAAATGAAACACCATCGAAGCGACACTTCAAACACACAACAACCACAATCCTTGACACTTGCACAACTCAACGGAACTCCTGACAAGCACACCGACAATGACAAGAACCGGGCAACCTCTATCATAAAATCGTGGATGCCTTTCGGATGGCGCTACGTTTCTTATTTTTGTTCCTTTTTTATTTCTCCTTTAGGGGGCAACCACTTGTCTTGCAAGCTGGGGGTTGATCAGCCACCCATTTGACAGGGAAATCATAAAACTCGTTGAATTTCTTGGTGTAGCTATCGTCAACCAAGACGCTCGTAGGAGCAGGCACCAACACACTGGTCGCATTGACGTCCTCAACCAGAGGGACCACCGACACGACATCATCGACTATAGGAACCACTGTCACAATGGACTCGGGCACCTCCAGTTGCTCACATGCATGACAGAGGCGATACATGTCCCTCACACGACTTCGCCGATGAGTCCACCTCCAACTGCTCCAAAGACAAAGGCGAAGCAGGAGTCGGGCATAGCTTCCGTAGCTCGGGCATGATCTGAAGCACCGGAACCTCGAGCACAGAGATGGACTCACCGTCGGTGGTAGGCATCACAGGAGACAAGGTCGACGGTGACGAAGAATTGTCCCCAACACGAGGGGAGAAACATCCATATAGCTCTCGCTAGCTCCGGCTCTGCACCCCCGGCCCATCCCGACCTGGCACCATGGTCGATGCTGCAGATGCTTTGCTCCTGGACATCGTGCGGCTGGCTGCAGAGATCCGCTTCGGTGTTCCCGTTGCTTGGAGAACGACCATCGTGCGCGTGGATGTCACAGTCCATGGCGACCTCTAAGCTATTTGGCATGTCTTGCCGTGCCGGTGCCTGATACGTCTCCAACGTATCTATAATTTTTTATTGTTTCATGCTGTTATATTATCATTCTTGGATGTTTTACAATTATTTTATAGCAACTTTATATCTTTTTTGGGACTAATCTATTAACATAGTGCCCAGTGCCAGTTGTTGTTTTTTGCTTGTTTTTTACTTCGCAGAATATCAGTATCAAACGGAGTCCAAACGCAACGAAACTTTTTAGAGATTTTTTTGGACCAGAAGACACCTTGGGGGCCAAGAAAGCACCAGAGGGGATCCACGTAGGGACCACGAGACACCTGGGCGCGCCAGGAGGCCCAGGCGCGTCCAGGTGGGTTGTGGCCCCCACGGAGGTCTCCTGCACCGCCTCTTCGCCCTATAAATACCCAAATATTTCAAAAACCCTAGGGGAGTCGACGAAACACAATTTCAGCTGCCGCAAGTTCCAGAACCACGAGATCCAATCTAACACCATCACAGAGGGGTTCATCATCCTCATCGGTGACTCTTCGATGATGCGTGAGTAGTTCACCATAGACCTAAGGGTCCGTAGGCAGTAGCTAGATGGCTTCCTCTCTTTTTGCTTCTCAATACAATGGTCTCTTGGAGATCTATTTGATGTAACTCTTTTTTGCGGTGTGTTTGTTGGGATCCGATGAACTTTGAGTTTATGATCAGATCTATATCCATGAACATTTTTTGAGTTTTCTTTGATCTCTTATATGCATGCTTATTTATAGCCTCGTATTTCTTCTTCGAATCTTTGGTTTAGTTAGGCCGACTAGATCGATTTTTTCTTGCCATGGGAAGAGGTGCTTTGTGATGGGTTCGATCTTGCGGTGTCCTCTCCCAGTGACAGAAGGGGCAGCGAGGCACGCATGTATCGTTGCTATTAAGGATAACAAGATGGGTCTATTCCTACATGAATAGATCTTGTCTACATCATGTCATCATTCTTATTGCATTACTCCATTTCTCCATGAACTTAATACACTAGATGCATGTTGGATAGCGGTCGATGTGTGGAGTAATAGTAATAGATGCAGACAGGAGGCGGTCTACTAATCTTGGACGTGATGCTTATATATTGATCATTGCCTTGGATATCGTCATAATTATTCGATCTTCTATAAATTGTCCAACAGTAATTTGTTTACCCACCGTATGCTATTTTCTCGAGAGAAGCCATTAGTGAAATCTACAGCCCCCGGGTCTACTTTTTATCATATTGTTTTCCGATCTATTTTTCATCGCATTTGTTTTCAGGTCTATTATTCTAAAAACTAAAAAATACTTTGCTGCACTTTTTATTTGCATATTTTATTTTGTATTTTATTCAGATCTATTTATCCAAACACTTACAAAATAATCTATCTTTTTACCGAGGAGGGATTGACAACCCCTCTTACACGTTGGGTTGCGAGCATTTGTTCTTTGTGTGCAGGTGCCGTTTACATAGTGTTCCTTGGTTCTCCTACTGGATTGATACCTTAATTTCATAACTGAGGAAAATACCTACCGTAGCTGTACTGCATTATCCCTTCCTCTTTGGGGAAATACCGACGCAGTTTCAAGCCGCATCAGTGCTGTCAGTCTCTCACATCATTACTGTGCATCGTCCTGCTGCAGCTTCACATGAGGGTCCGATGAAATCTGTGCCCCGCTCCAAGACGCTTCGCCATGGGTCTTGGGCGTCTGTCGTCTCAGCTTCTGTTGGCTCGGCAACCCCGCCCGATGTGATGTTGCAGTCCACTCTAGCTGGCCAGACAGCTCTGCTGCAGGATTGGCTGGCGCGGATTGGGAGCTTTCTTGAGCGGGCAGAAACTGCTCTAACCAGGCTCTCCCTTGTGCCGACTTTGTCGCAAACTACTCCAACGTTGTGCCCTTCTGGTGTGAACGGTGCTGGTTCTTCTCTTTCTATTTTTGACAACTGAGCATAACTCAGATTGCGATAGAACTTATCCACTAGATTCAAATCCTAGAGTTAACACAAGTGGTCCGTAGTTGTTGCTTATTACAATAATTCCTGGAAAATTCTAAAGGCTCGTGTGGGGCTTCACGCCAAGGTAGGAAGTTCAGTATCATCCCGGAAGCAGGGGTGAAGTTAGGATAAAGGTCAGCACGGAAAAGTAGCACTAATATATCCCCTCGAAAACAAAGTAGCAAAACCCTAAAAAAAACAAAGTAGTAATCATATATGGCTACAAAATGCGTAGCTCGTATTAGGTAGCATGTCTATAATGATTTTTTTAGCTCCGATTACAAAAGTACTTACCTCTTTTTCTTTTCTTTAAACCACTATGATCTTTCATCCTTAAAAAGTAATTTATCACATACTTACATGGAGTTGAATATAAAACTCTTTGCTTCAAGAAGCAAATGATGCAGTAGTACTTGAAATCATCACCAATGCGTTAACGCAGCCCAATCTTAACTATTTTCATTCAATATGTCAAACAACCTTAAGATAATAGGAAAACATGAATTTTAAATAATAGGAGAATAGCAATTAGATGAAGAAAAATTGGATTTAATGCCACTTACGGATGGAATCTCTAGAACGAATCTTGAATTTCTATAGAGGGAGGGGAGGAGTGAAGATTGGGAGTTGCCAGGCGGCGGCGATTGAGGCGAACATAAGGAGCCTGGGGCCACACACGAAGAGAGAAGAAGGACGACACGATGGCGTCAAGCCGTGAACGAGTCAACGAGGGATCCTTTTCCTTTTTTTTTCTTTGAGCGGAACGAAGGATCCTTTTCCTGGGATCGGTCAATTCCTTTTGGAGGCTCTGGAGTCCTGGAGATAGGAGCAACTAACGAAGGAGTACTCCTTTGGGAGCCCCGCAAGAGTCAACTGGGGTGGGCTGAGAGCGCGTCACGTCACTTGGCGAGTTCTCAACCGCCGCCACGTGTCACGCTCCGGGCGCTCTCTCCGATTTTTTTTTGCACGCGTTTTCGGCTTTTTTGATTATTTTTTTGGCTTTCGGTTTTCCACCGATCTTTCCAATTACTTTTTTGCGCGAAAAATACTTTTTTTTGTGCTTTCCCAAGAGGCACGGATTTGCTTCCGCGAGAGACACGATTTTCCACCGATCTTTCTTAGCTTTCGAGAGGCACGAAAAAAAACGCGTTTTCTTTTTTCTTTTACTTTCGCGAGAGGCACGGTCGTGCCTCTCGGAAACAGAAAAAAATGTGCTTTTTTTTTCCGAAGAGGCACGGAATGCCTCACAATGAAAAAGACATGCTTTCTTTTTCTTTTTTTCTTTCGTGAGAGGCACGGATTTGCTTTTGCGATAGGCACAGTCGTGCCTCTCGGAAACGGAAAAAACACGTTTTTTTTTCTTCCGCGAGAGGCACATATTTACTTCTCGTGGAGATATGGATTTGCTTCCGCGAGAGGCACAATCGTGCCTCTTTAGGGAAGGAAAAAAAATGCTCCCAGTTTGGTTTTTTCTCGTTCATTTTTTTCTAAAAAAAAGTTCTTAAAAAACTGTCAACATGGGAGTTTTGAATATATCGACGCGAGGGATCCAAAAGTGAAAATGGTTCGAGATTTGAACAAGAGATAAAACGTTTTGAATAAACAGATCTACGATAAAAAGAAATACTCACAAGATGTGACAAGTGGCGCACATCTCATGTTGCGACAAGTGGCGAACAAGTGGCGCACTCGCCACTTGTAGCAACCTGCGAAGATGGGAGTGACCTTTACAAAAAAGAGTGCTCCTTAATTAATTATTTCGGAGAATCACCTAGAATCATTCCAGAATCAGTGTATTTCGACGATTCTGGCGATTTTGCGAAGCCCCTCGAAAAAAACGGTTCGTGTTCCCAGCTTACCCCTATTTGACGAGCTATTTAAGACCGAAATGCCACTCGGGGCCAGTCGATGACAGAGGCCCAGAATAGCTTATCCCCTCGAGCCCACACTCGCCAGCGACACCAAACACATCCGCTCGACCTTGAGCGGTAGGGTTCGCATCACCGCCCCGTTCGCTGCCGGCTCGAGCCGTCACCGCCGTGCTCATCCGTCGCCAGCTCGAGCTCAAGCCGTCACCCGGTCGCCCTGTCCCGTCCGCCGCTAGCTTGAGCTCCAGTCGTCAACTTTGCACCCGACCACCCAGTCTCGTCCGCCTGAGCTTGGCACGCCGTCACGGGTGACCTCCTCCCCCCCACCCCCCCACCCCCCCCCCCCCCCCCCCCCCCCGCCGCGCCGCTTCCCATTCATCTCTTTTCTACTCTGTTTCTCTCTTTCTTTTTCTGTCTGTTTAGCAATTGAGTATGATACAAATTGGTAATCTTAGTGTTTTGGTAAATTATATGCTGATTTATATGGTGCAAATATGTAACAAATGTGTATGGTAATTTTAAGAATTTTACAAATATTCATAAATCTCTTTCGTGTTCACATTCGATGTATAACTATTTGAAACAAACAAATGTTAGCAATTAAGTACAGTACATAGTTTCAGCCTAGAATCATTACAGATATTTCAGCACATAACTCGTACAACAATCTCTAGGATCTCAGAAAAGAACTCATGGCTGATTCTGTGGGCCCAAAAGAACTAGAGATGTTCTAAACCCACCGAACACCAAAACCCCCGCCCCCCGCCTCCGCCGCCGCCGTGGCCCCACCCGCCAAACCCTAGCCCCCGTCGCCGGCAGCGGTGGGCAGCGGCGATGGCCACGGCGCGCGACGTCGAGGAGGTCGTCCAGAAGCTCGCCTCCGACCGCGCCAGGCCCCGCGATGTGAGTACCCTGCTCCGCTCTGCTCTACCCCCAAATCGGTCAATCAGTCAGCCAATCATCTCCGACGACCTCCGATTCTGAGGACGGTGGCGCTCCTGGTGGCTCCGACCGATTCTGATTGCTCCGCCGCGTGCTGCTGCAGGAAGGGGTGAAGCTGCTGGGGACGTGGCTGCAGGGCGACCGCGCCCCCACCTTCTGCCGCCTCCTCGCCCGCAACACCGCCAGGGCCAAGCCCGGCCACCTCGCCTCCGGTAGCTACCTCCCACCTCCTCTGCTTCCATTTCGCTCGTTCCCCGCCTCGTCGACGCTTGTCATGCGTTTGCTGTTCCGCAGGGGCCACGTGGCCGTTCCTCATCACCGTGCTCGCCAAGTGCGTCCTCGCCGACATCGCCGCCAAGAGGCGCGGAGTCACTAGGAGCGCCGCCGCCGGGATGCTCCGCGCCGCCGTCCGCTGCGCAGAGGACGCCAGGCTCTCAGGTAATATTACGCTAACAGTATTCCAAGGCCCTTCTTCTTCGTCCTGCTCCTTCCTTATTATGCCCAATCATTGCGACTCTGTTCTCTGAAGTTTCAAACAACCCGGAACTGGAAACATCACATGATTGCTTAACATAGGATGCAGTATGACACGTTTGGTACCCAAATTGGAATAATGTAGTGCCCTGGAATTATCGTCCAAATATTATTGCTAGTGCCTATTGTTGTTGACCGTAGCTTAGTATTGGAATCATGCGGAATGTGGTATATCTTTTGCCATATGTTTTTACTCGTAGAGTTTGTGTTGGAGATACAGTAGCTGTAAGCTCGGCAGTGGGTGTTAAATGTTGTGCTTGTGGTCTCAGCATTCTGTTATACCGTGAATTGATGTATTATGCGAGGTTTTACTTGCTACTGTTAACATTCTGAAAAGTCATCCAAACACTATCGTTAGTGCCTATTGTTGCTTACCATAGCTTAGTATTGGAGTCATGTGTTTTCTTATTCATACATCCTGTGTTGGACATATAATAACTGTAAGCTTGACAGTGGGTGTTACATATTATGTTTGTGGTTTCAGCACTCTGTTTTTGGGCAAGCTGATAAATCACGTAGGCCTTAACCACGTGCTATTGCTACTTTGCTAGCATTATGCTTTTTTTTTAATCTACTAGACTTCCTTGCAAGTGGTTCTTCAATTGTTTTTATATGGAATATATGCTGGAAGGTGCACGCCATTAAAGATGGTTCACTGTCGTTGCAGGGCACTCCTTACTTTTGATTTCAGTTGCTAAGCAGCTTTTTAGTCATATATTGGAGGTCATAAAAGATGCTCCCAGCTTTCAGCTAGAGTACAGCCCAATTCTCCGGCAGCTTTTGACTGTGAAGGAGTACCGGTATCAGATGAAACCTCGAACATACAGCAGTGAGTTGCCATATCAACGGTCTCCCTGTTTTCATATCACAACGCCCTTTTGTTCTGTTCTTAATAAAATTCTGTATCTTCGCCAGATCTTGTAGTGCTCTATATGAAGAAGGTTGCGACTGGTTTTGATGCAAACTTCAGCAATCAAGCCAGCTCAAAGGAGGAATCCTTCCGCTGTACGTGGACTCTCCATGTTCTACTTGAAAACCCACCTGGCGATTATCCTGACACCATGACGGAGGAGGTTCTTAATGGATTCTGTGCAATATTCTCACATATTAGGAGGCAAGTAGTCTCTGATCAAGTCCTTTCGGCTCTCCTGTTGAACCCCCTTAATTTCCAAGAGGAGTGGGGTGTTCATTTTAATAGCATCCCTTGTCAATTCTCTGAGTTGGAAATCATATATTAATTTTGTGGGATCAGGGAGGATGGAAAGCTGACTAGCAAGCTTATGGAATGCGTTAACACCTTTTTACTCATGGATGGACCAAACCTTGGAGACAAATCTGTGGAGATCCATAAAGCAGTTCAAGATTTTATATTGCGTTCGTGGCTGATGACTCGTGATCTGCGGCTGAAGGTTCTTATGACCTGACTTGCATTGTTTCAACTTTGTTTCATATTTTTTATGTTTGATTCATCCTGAAGTTACTGTTGCTTCCAGAGTTTGTTCATCACATATGCGAAAATTCAGTTGAAGCTTGCTAGAGCTATTCCAAAGGTTTTGGAAAGAAAAAACCTTCTTGGTGTCATCATGGACGACCTAGATCAAAATGTTAACACTGAAGCAGGTTTATTATGGTAAAGGCTACTACTATGCTTTTCAGAGTTATGATTTTGAGTTCTTCATTTACTAAGTTCAATAAATGTAGGTGTGAGGCATCTCGAGATGCGAAAGACGTGTCCTTAAGATGCTCCTTGGAAGAGTTAATGGATCTATCTGCTACTATTTTTTATCAGGTAATAGATATGCACACACAACTTTAACTTAACTCTTCTGAATCTCGTAGTAAATCAGCATTTTGTTTTTTATAATATACAAGTGACTTTTTATAACCGTGTAGGCATATAAATCCCCCACACCAATGAGAGGAGATGATGAGAAAAAATTGAAGACGGAGGATGTTATTAGCCGCATCACGAATAGCCTAAAAAAAGGATCTCTATGTTGGTAAGCTATACATGACACCATTTTTATCCCTGTAAGAAAACATCCTTTATCTTCTTTATATGAATTCTCAGATGTGTACCCTGAATATGGTGCCTTCCAAGCTTGAACCCTCTTACAACTGCATTTACTTGACCAAGATTCATTAACTTCTTCTATTAGACGCTTTATTGTGTGCAGTATCTTTCCATGCCTTTAGTTGTTTCTCTCTAATTTGAGTAACTCTTGACAAAGGAAAAACATCTGTAATCTAGTTGAAAAGTCAATTTTAGTCACCGAGACACTGACTAGTCGATGTTTCTAGTTGGAAAGCCATGTATCGACTGGTAGACTAATTGAGCCACTCTTAACCATTGAGAAAGCGCTGACCCTCGTGTGGTCAACTCTTAACCATTGAGAAAGCTCTGTTACCCCCGTGTGACCACATGTACCTCCTACATGTTCTGGGGGGTGGTACATTACTCATATGGACAAATTGTTTTTGGTATTTGGGGGGGTGGGGGGTATGCTCGTGTGGCATACTTCTCAACAGATGTTCTATATAGTGAGATGAGAAGACACATTCTTTGGTGAACACACGGACGGATTGACTAATGGATCTTTTTTTTTTTTGCACAGGATTGGTACCACATGTCTTCTTGTTCACAAGTATGGATATCGAGTGGACAAATCTTTGTTGATCAGTTGGCTCGAAGCATGTTGTCAATCTTTGAAAAGGTAACTGTACTTTCAATGTGCCATAGTTTTTGGTTAATGCAATTATATGTCGTACCATCTCAGTTGACTTTGTTATGCTTATCCAGTGCTTTGAGCAAGGCAAACGTCATACGTTCTCAGGATTCACTGCTTTGGATTATCAGGTTTGTTGTGGTAGTGAATTTTTTGGGAGTTTGTTGATGTCATAAAACATGTAGGGCTGTTGTATGGAGTATAGTAAATACACTACTGTTACCAGTTATATGGAATATATGTAAGCACCAAGTTACATCTTCTATGGCTTGCTAATTAGTAGAACTGCCTGATTATCAATGATCTTAACAGGGCACTTAAGGAGTTCTCTGCGATGTTCATAGTGAATACTAGGGAGGAATCACATTGTTTATTAACAAAAGGCGAGGTTGTTTTTCGAATCCATATTAACTTTCTGTTTATGCCACTTGCATTTCAGTAGTTCTTGGTACTTACATCTATTGCTATGGAAAATACTGGTTAACTGGATCAGGGCTAAAGTGGATCCACCTCTATCATATGCCATCCCCATATCACTATATGCATGCTCTAGAATAATTTGGACCCACATTTTTTTTCAGCTTGTATCTTTCAAATTAGATAACATTAAAAACATTAAAAAAGTTGGAGTAATAAGTGAATATTTTATGAGGGATAATCATCAACAAGACTGCAAGGAATTGCAAGTATCTGTATCATTCATTACTTAGTGCAGCTCTTTAATTTGTATATGAACTATACTGTAATCTCCAGTATTTTGCAAGTGGCCCATTTCGATTTTACCAACCATTATGTACCAGCTTTGGTTTAGCTGGCCCCACTGTTACACATTGGTTTAACATGTCCACTGTTACACATTAGATATGTGAACATTTGCTTGCATGCTTACAAGGTTTTGTCTATTTTTTTTCTCAAGGTTATCAGATTGTCAAAACCCAAAACATGGCATCACTTTATTTTTAAATGCTTTAACCATTTTGCTAACCAAGTCTTGTCACTTTTGTGCAAGTAAACTTATGACACTGATAGTTCTATTCAATATGTGTGATATCTGTTTATTTGCAGATGTCAACTGTTGAAGGTTATTGGCAAGATATCTGGAATTCCCTCATTCATGCACTTCCTTTGTTTAGCCCCACAGCTCTAGTGGTGAGTTCCAGTAAATTTCCTTTCCATATTTGCAGTTTTTTCAACCCCTACATTTTGGACATTTAAACACTTCATCAAAAGCCCGATGTCATTGCCAGTCAGTACACTAGATGCTTTTCATTCAAACCCTGCACTAATAGCTGATCTTAGCTAACAATATCTCAGTAAAACATCGCTATTTCTAGAATACTATTAATTCACTGTGTGCAATTTATTATTTATTATTTTTAGGGATTCAGAACTTAAAATGACTTTGAAACTGAATTTGAAGCATTGATCTGAACCTGATACATCCATGGTCAAATACATTAAGAGATGCAAGACATTTCGCTGTTTATCATTGGTGACTTTATCCTGGTACTGGATTATTCTTTGCTGTTAGATGACCACAAAGATTTGAATGTTTAGTGACGCCCACCAACATTTGAGTTCATATTGACTGCAAAGATTATGTAGTGATGCTCCCCAAGATTGAGTGATGTTGGTATTGGAAATAGATATAGAACTCTGCATACTGAAATTGAACTCTGCATACAAACTCCCTGCCTTTGTATACACTAGCGGTATTTTGCTTTGTTGTTATTGTGAGTGGTGGTAGGGGTGTTACTTGCCATTGCAAATTTAAGCTTTAACTTGTTACATTACACTACATCTATCTACTTTACACTCTGATAGTGTATACTGTGCACTTTTGTAGGCTGATTCAGCTCTAAATCTGTTGGGTGGAATGATCATGCGGGTGAGCTTTTTAGCCTGAGCTTACGACATGTTATATTATATACTGTGTATGACTTATAGCTGGCATTAGTTGGCTTTTAACTTCTGTAATTTATCTTGCTTTCTTCTTTTAGGATCAAGTCCATACTTCAGTTGTGTCAGAAGATACATGGAACCTGCAAACTTTTAAACAATCGCCATCACCGTATGCCTTCTTTTCCATAAACTCATTCATGTTGATTTCCTTATGGCTATGGTAGCTGCTAGTTGCCATATTTGCGGTAGCTTACTAGTGCTATTCCTTAATTTGTTTTCTTTGTTCTCGGCATTCCTTCCCTTACATAGAATTTTGCCTTCTAGTTTTTTCCGAATTCCGACATTCTTGCTAGTTGTGACTTGTGTGTCAACTTTTTAGAAAAATAATTCTGGTCCTCGTTGTGTGTCAACTTTTTAGAAAATAATTCTGGTCCTCGTGGAAGTTATGCTTGTACTCTACTAATCATTCTCAATCTAGGTCTGCTCTGTACTTCATTGCTTGTTACTTCTCAAGGATAGGGTTGCAGGTATGTTTTCTATCATTTTACTACGTTAACTAGTTAGAGCCCTGAATATGGTAGACTTGACCCCATTTTTTCGAAAAGCAGCTTTAGTTATCTTAAACCTTACCATTTTGCTACTTTTCTTTTTATTGAGGGATTCTTAAATCATAAAACCCAACTTAAGGTAAACACAGAAGAATTAGGCAAAAAAGGACTTTAAATGGCTGAGATCATTTTCCCAGTTCGCTAGGTTTGCTTGGTGCCCAAATTCAAATTGTTCAAGTAATATTTGGTTATATTCCGCCCAAACGGAGTCCTATTATGTAAGAAACTTTATATGGTTTACTGCTGGTCATTCTGAAAATTATTATGCGCATGTTGTTTCATAATTTCTATATTAATGGCCGCAGCTCACCGGTAGTGTTTGCCAGATTGTTCACATGTTCCTATATTGTTTATGACTAAAGTTGAAAAATATTGAAGGTGCTCCTGGCTATGTATAGTTTCCATGCTTGCCAAACTGATCAGTAGGTAAACAGGACAGTATGAATGTACGACAGTGGGGATTTATAAACCAGCACAAAATAAAATCATCTCCGGTTCGATGTATTAGTCCAAATCATACGACCTACTTAGTAATCTGCCATTATCAGATAAAGCAGCTGCCCCCTTATTTTCGTATGTATCTCAAATACGCTCAAAGGATGCATTTGTTAATTGACACCTTGCTATGCAGGGCGATTTATCCAATTCTAGCCTTGTTCGAAAGAATCTGCTAAGATCAACTTTGGAGTTGATTCAGTCGGTGTCAAAGGTGGTCCTATATTTAACCCCTTTTCTATCTTTGTATCATATCCATTTTAAACTTTTGTTCAAGTTATGTATACTTCTCAATCCACAAACATTTGACCAAACTCTGCCTCCTCTCCAGTTATGTTAACTCCTGGTTTAGCTGCACTCATGTTCTAGAATGTGAATGCATGGCTCAGGCCTGTATATGGTGAATTGGTGATTGCTAAATGAACTCTATGCAGCAACCACACATCTAGGCGACAGGGCAACAATAACATGAAATAACTTGTTTCGGAATTTATATGGCTTGTGTTCATATAGTTTATATCTTACATCTTTACAGATGCTATTTTGTAATTCACTGTAACTTAGCTTCTGTGTGCATTGCTCTTACCAACTGAATCATGCAGGGAATTTCCGTTACTCATGAACTCATTGTTATAGTAATTCTATGTGCCAACATGCATATTGATAGTCCCATTGTTTACACATTTTTGGTTATTTTTTCATTTTTTCTCAGCTTTCTCCGTTGACTTCTGTGTCGTAAATGCTTTTTTCCTCTTCTGCAAGGGAGTATGGTTTGTATGTGATTACTGCATGCCTTAAATGAATGTGAGTTTTGCTGAAATTAGTTTCTTGATGGTGTGATTATTTAAGTCTATCTGATCTGATTCGATCTAGTTTACACTTACGTTTACTCCTTATGTTATTGTGATGTATTTTACTGTGGTGTTTATTTGCTTATACACTAATAAATCTTGTAGTCCTAATGTTATTGTCCGTACACTATTTTTGTTAACATTGTTGAGCAAGAGAGCAAATTGAACTTGGGTTTGTTCTAGCATTTCATCACTATGTATTGTTCATTTTCGTATGTACATTCTGCACCACTATATCTATTTTTTTCTCACTTCCTGTCGGGAATTAGTCATCCATTTTAAATTGCCATTGAGATATTCAAGCTCAGTTACTGATATACGTTCTACGGCAGGGATCCTCTCTTTTAAATGAGCAAAATGTTGTGATGATTCCTGAAGCCATTTTTTCTATCTGTGCTGGTTTTTCATCATCAGCCATTAACTCAGCAAATGCATCCCAACTGTTTGATGAATGCAAGGACTTCTCCAAGGTATGTTACAGTTTGTTACAAACACTTCAATCTTTCTAAATATTTTTTTCTGGTTGCCTTCTACTAATTTTGTTTATTTTAGTTGTTACTTGAGAGTGAGAATTGGGTCATCAAAGATGAACTAGGTTACTCTGTGGAAGCCTTATCAGAAATCAGTACTGAAAGTTCTACCAAGGTGATTTACTTGTTTTCCTGTTTTTCTCACAATAGTTTTGGGTCTGTGAGTAGCATGTGTCTATGCATTGAACTTATAAAGCCATGTCCTGTAAACATGGATTTTTTGTTATGAAGTCATCTGATTTCATGGGCAACTGAAAGCCATTTTGACTTAACATGCACTGCAAACATATGTAAATAATAGATATATTCAGATTTCCTCATTTCTCATCGTGAAAGACCCAAATGAAAAGTGATATATCAAATATGACATAGTTATGTATGTTTGATTTTTATTCCACTTCTATGTATGTTGCTTACAGAAGGTTACTCATTTCTTAAACAGGTTATATCTGATAAATGCAACCGAGCACACCTTCCTGGGCACATCCAACAGCAATTGCTTGATCAGCTTATGGAGTTCGAAGGATTTATGGCCTCAAATGAGCAGCTTGAGAAAGTGGACTTATGTACTCTTGTATACCGTTGTTCCCTCCTCTGCAATCTAATTCATTGCGCGTTATTGTCAAGGTATCTTTTTTCTAGTCATATGTATCTTTTTTTTTGAAATTTCTAGTCATATGTATCTGTTGTAATCAGTTGGTGGCATCAACATCTGTGTCTTTTTTTTGACTCAAATAGGATACCCAAATTGTAGATACAAATTACTTAGCTAGTTACGTAGTAATCTTTACCCAATCTAGTAAACTAACTGTTATATGTTTTCCTGTAGTACCAATCAGTCTTATGTTGTATAACTCCATGCTTGTATTTCTCTATTTTTGTTAATGAACAGGCAGTGCTCTCGCCGGGTATTCCAATTTTTTTCCTTATATTATTCTGTGAATTTTTGCAGGGCAATAGAAGAAAATTCTTTATTTCTTAAAGAATTATTTGGTTATGTTACTGGCATCATAAAATATATGATATCAATGGTTATGAAAAAGCACGAGGAACTATCTCATGGTCTTACTAGTGTAGGCTCTGCATTTGAGACAGCTGGCTCCATTTTATCCTCATTTCAGACCTTCCTCTCTGCTCCAATTTTTAGACTGCGGAGTGTTAGTAACAGAGCCAGCTCTGTGCTTATTAAAGGTGTCACTGTATTGCTTGATGAACTATTGGTGGAATTCTCTCAGTTGTTTTCTCGTCTTTCTAGCTTTGCGAATAATTCTGATAGTGAGAACACTAGTAAAATGTTGCCAATATCTTCTGTCAACTTGTCAGAAGATCTAAATCCTTTTGTTGACCACAAAAGTGTTGTTGATATGGATTTTGATATGACGGACTCTGGTGAGGTTGACTCTATCACAGCTACTGTAAGTGGAAGTATTGGTATCTCGTCACGCCTTTTGGAGTGGAAGCTTGAACTAGTTGGTGTTATTTCAACTTTTTTCTCAGTGTCAGCACCCCATACATGGGAAATCTTGTACAACTTAGTGGAGAAAGAGAGTGATGTCAAGGTACAAATTTGTAATAGAATCTGCTTCATGTTAATTTTGTTGTTGTTGTACTTATATACTATCATTGTAACATTTTATTTCCTTTTGAAGGTCTCCCATGTCATCCTGCTTAATCTTTGTCAAAATATCTCCGCTTCATCTAAAAGTTTGTCTTCTGTGGTACCGTCCGACTCATACTTGAGTTATACTCTAATTTGTACTAAGCTATTGCCTTACGGGTTTTATCCACTCAAGCTTTATGTGTTTTTAACCTTTTGGTTTTGGTCATGCAGGTCCATTTGATATCCGATATGAGGGACAAATGTGCAAGTTTACTACTTGGTTCTGCTGACTGCTTAACACATGTACATGCCTTGTTAAGAACTTTAATGGTTACACGTGATGTTGGACAAAATACTGATGGAAAGCTGCAAGCATATAATGAGGTTTCAAATGAGGTTGGTAGCTGGGATAATCATTTTGCTATGCAAAATATATTTCTCTGTTGTTAGTTTTGTTGTCTTAGATGAAAAGTGCACTTAGTGGAGTCCTGAATCTAAGCCATGAATAAACCTAAGAATCACAGTCAATCATGTTATTGAATAGGCTGTTACTTCTTTTTAATAAAATGCATATCGAGCAAGGACATTTTGATCAATTATGTTACAGTGGAATTGGCACTGAACATGTTTTCCTCCTCCCTTTCCAAGTTTTACTGGTGACCTAATGTATTGTTAGATATTTGCATGCCACTTCAATGAGCAGTGACGATTGATTTCAATTTCCTTGATTATTTGTGTTTAGTGGTTCAAACTACTGAATATACCAAATTGTGCCAGAGTGAGGATGTAGAGAACATCTTTCAAACAAAGAAATGCTCCTTTCTAGTTTCTTCGAAATCCCATAAATCATCGGGTAAGAACTGATCAGAATCGTTCATAAATCATTGTACTTAGAGTAAATCAGAGTTAATATACTGATCCTGACAGGTTTCAGTACGAACCAGCTGGTTGCATAATCCTTGTTGGTCCATTGATCCAAAGAAATACCTGTAATAGTGCTTGGCCTACATTTTTTTATCCACTGCTGGAACCTGGAAGTAACGAACTGCTACATATGTTCTAACTATCTGCAGAACCAGGACATTCTATTAGACTTGGTGACTAAAGGTACTGAGATCGGCATCACAGATTGGTTTTTCCGGATCAAGCTCATTGATTGCATCACCCACTTTATTCACTTGTTCCCTGATGGTGCCCAGGTGATATATTTTTTCCGTTTTCTGTTATCTCGTACTACCATTTCAAATTATGTGTATAATGAATTGAATATTCTCGTTTCAGGATATGATTGGACATTTCCTCAACATGCTGCATGATACTGATTATCGTGTTAGGTTGTATCTGGCTAGGAAAATGGTTGTGCTATTCGAAACATGGGAAGGACATGATGAATTGTTTCGTGACGTTTGGTAAGTGTTTGATGACGATACATGCTGTTAAATTCCTTTGGCCACACCATCTAGTCAACCCTGTACATCAATGATGATTGGCATTTAGATTGCCAACCTCTAATCATGAGAGTTAGCTTACCAGTGTTCTGTTAATGTCAGCTCAAATATTGGTGTCAAGATGGTGCAGTTCTCCAGCGAGATTCCAGTTAAATCTAGAGAAGTCTTAGCTGTTGGTCCACAATCTGTTCCAGTTATTGAAACTGTCCTCGTTACATTAGCTCATTTGTCTGTGCATAGTGAGGAGGTTGAATTTGAGGTATGTTTGTTCTCGTTGTCACAAAGTATTTCTGGGACATGTGTCACCATTATGTGTTTGCCTACTGATGCCTAGTTCATGTTGGAGAAAAAATATTGGTCTGACTCTGCACTGAAGTTTCTCACTCAACATAATTTTGTCCTGTCTGATGTTGCAGTGTGCATTCATGATTTCTGCTGCTGCTGCTATACAGCCTTCTCAGCGGTACTTTCACAACAAATGAACTTTTTGTTGGTTTATGGAAATATTACCGTGCTTACTCTCTTTTCATGCTACTTCTCAGAAAATTGGAATATGCTTTATTTGATTCTATCTCAAGAAAGCTCAGTTACGCTTCACGAAGTAAGGTGAGTGGACATTCATCTACTTTATTCAGTTTACTAGAAGAGAATGACTTGCTTGTGGCAAATTAAAATTTGCATATTGTGATTTCTTCTCCATACCCAGTATTTGGACCAACTGATGGGTCCAATTCTCTTCCGGTGGGTTGCCTGTGAAGTGAGCCTAGTTTCGCTTGTTAAGGTAATCTTCTTTTCTGCTGCTTATTACATTTTGATAATTGATTCTGAAATATGATTTCAATGTTTCCACATAGCGCCACAAAATGATGCCATTAAAAAGTTAAGCAAACTGAACACAGCTTAAATGGTTGATTAATGAGATAAGTAGGTCATCTGCTCCAGCTGACGTTGGATCTTCATAAATCCTGAGATCTGAGCTGTTTGATCTTCTGGAATCTGGTCTTCTGGCATGGGGACATAAGCCAGAGTACCTTGGAAAACACACATGAAACCTATTGTTTTGTTGTTGCAGAAAACAGTTCTGTATAATCTGAACACAGTACAATTGCTTAGTTTTGCTGTGAACAGTCATAAATTGGAAAGTTTATTTACTTATTTTTAGGGTTTGTAAGATTTCCAGCTGTTACTGTATTAATGAATTACTCATTCATGCGTTAATGCATTGTACTTCTCATGCAATTTCTTACAGGTGCAAGAGATGTTTGGTTTTGATACGGCCAAGCCAAAGGAGTTCATTGAGCATATCTGCCCATGGCTTCTTTCATTCCTTATTCTCAGGGGTGATGCTGCTGGCCTTAATTGGATATCCAAGGTGCGTTCACCATTATTCTAAAACATAATACTAGCTTTGCTGTTGATTCTTAGTTTCTGTTTTTTTTCTGTAGTGTTTCATTCTACATGTAAGAAGCTTGTAAACAACGAACATACAAAATAAAATTCAAAATTGACCTTGTGAATTAACTTCCCTGAAAGAAAAACATACCAAACATCGCACTATTATTAGTTTCAAAAGTTCTTTGACTATTTGATGGTACTGTGTACAAATGTTTTTTATAAGGCGTTTTCTCTAGTCTCCACTGCCCAGTACTTGAATGCACTGAATGTCTATGGTCTAATTTTTTCACCTATATGCACTTTTCAGACGTTGTTGCAACCTTTATCTGCTGTCATCAAGGGATATTTTGTTCAGATCTTTGGATTGTGTATTGCCGCCAAAAATGGCACTGGGCCAGAGAAGGACTTGGCAGAAACTGTCTTATATGAATCACTTTTACAGCTTGGCGAAATTTCTGAGTTTGAGCGTGATGATCTCATTAGAAAACATATGGTATGCTCTCTGAGTAAACCTCTCCCCTTCAATCTGCATGCAATGTTTGCTGTTCCTTTGTGTATTGTAATATATATCTGTTGTTTTCATCTAGTGCATTTACATATACACAGCGACGTGATGTTGTTTGTGCTCCTTTTTGTGGTTGACTTTTACAATCTAGATGTTCTCAATCTTTTATCAGTTGTTATTCATTATCATACTCATTCTTGTCCTATTTTTAGGTTTCCATTGTGGGCGTTTTGCTCACAGTTTCATCCACTGCTCACCAATCAGAATTGCCATACTTTTCCAGGGAGATTTTAGCACGCACAATCAGACAAGTTGTTGATGGATTCGTGGATACAGCGTATGTCCTTATTTTTCGTGTATCCTACACAATTTTGATGGTCAAGTGCTGATGTAACAAAATCATTGCTACGCCTCTTTCATTTTAGGGATGACGATTCGGCTGATACGGTGGTTATTGACAAAGTTAATATATTCCGTGCTGACAGAGTTTTCAAGGTATTTTGTTTTTTCACGTGTTCAATGTTTATCTAATTTCTGAATTCTTAACTGCAAATTAGAATGTTTTTCTGGCAGTTATTAACTGCAATGTTATGCGATCTGAGGGATGAATAGTCAAGAGTGTTAGCTGCCAGCCACACTGTTCCCGTGATTATTATTTTTGTATGTTGTACCTAGAGTTCAATATCATGAGAAGTGTATTCCTCTAGTAAACCAAATGAATGTTAAACCCTCCTCACAAACGAATTATGATGTTCAACCAAAAAAGAATACCTGAAGTTCAATATCTAAAGTGTATTCCTTGAGGGCTTGTATTTATGAGTGGGGATTAGTTCTTGCCTACCCAATTAAAACTTTTCAAACTACAAAGTGTTTTGTGCAAGTTGCAGTTGTTCATCGACAACATAGGGACAAATGAAAACATTACTTTGGTCTAATCTATATATTAGTTCTTCTTTTGTTATGTGGGTTTGACCAAGTTCCATGTTTTTTTCTTCTTATTTGGTCATAGTTCCTGTTGGCAATACATCAACAAGTTACAGAAGCAGGCCATCCTAGGCACATGAGTCATCGGCTTTGTGCGATTGAGGTTTTAATAGATGTACTTGGGCACAGAGTGGTACATTATAGCACTTGCTTGTAAGTGTTTTTCCTGTTCTCTTTCTTGTCATTGCTGTACCAGATGATTTTTAGATGTCTGTCAGTTCGGAATGGATTTTGTCGTTGTCATCTAGCACCCTCAAATATTTCAATGATCCAACTTTAGACTTGCTCGGCAAGAAAATGTGTTATGCCTTCTGTAATCTTCTGTAGGAATGTGATTCCTGTTTCCAGTTTGATGTTGGTTCCTGTGTGTCAATGGCTCAATGCCATTGTCAGAGCTTTAGTTGGAGCACCAATTACTATGCAGTATTTCTTAAAGTTAATTGACTGCCTTCATTTAAGTGCATGTGCAGTTCTGAGTTACTAGACTTCTTGGTTCATGCTGTATGCTAGCACTGGGTTTTACTTTATCTTGTCTTGTACAACCTCTGTCCCAAAATACTTGTCTTAGATTTGTACGTGTCTAGATACATCCGTATCTAGACAAATCTAAGACAAGTATTTTGGGATGAAGGGAGTATTAATCTAAATTGTACTGGGTGCATGTCTCGACTGCAGCTATATTATTTGTATAGTGGGGAATTATATCTGGAGGCAACCATTGCAAGGCCAGTGCTGCAACATTTTATCTAAATTGTTGGTTGCTTTCAATGCAAACTCATCTACAGAAACTGTCGCTGTGCTTGGCACGCAGCTCCAGGTTATTTTCACAAATAGCGTCCTTGGTTTCCTTCTTGTACTTCTTCTGTCACTTACTCTTCTCATCTGGACTGTTGCAGCTTTTGGTTCCTAAATTAATCACCTGTTGCCTACCTAATGATCAAGAAGGAGGACGTCCCAATGGGGATTTGTCGAAAGTTCTATCTTTGCTTCGTCAATTAACAGTTGATGCTGATCCCTTGCTTTATGATTACATACGAGTACGCTTCATCTCCACTGATCCACTCTGTATCTACAATTGCAGTCTGACAGGCTGCAACATGTTTTCCTTATCATCGTTGTGATCTTTTTTGTTCTTGATGGCCTTGCAGGATTTGGAACCACTTCCTGGTCTTGATTGCTTGAAAGATATAAAAGTTTTCCATGCTTCACTTTCTGACTCATATGCCTCAAGAGACCAGTTTCTGAAGGTTGCTGTTCATTTCTTTTTTCCTATAATTATTATTGTAATATTTGTTATGGGCTAATGTATTACTTTTAACTTCCTGTAGTTTGTTCACAGGGCTCCTCACTTGCCTGCAGAATTGTTTTTGCTGAGGTATGCCCTTATTTGCACAGCATATGTGAAACATGTTAGCTTAGACCATCGTGATATCGTATCATGTCTTTCTTTTGAAGTCATCATGTTATTTGTTCTAACATAATTCTTGTTCTTGTACTTTTAAGTCTTCGTACACATCACAAGAAGTTATTATCGGGAGAAATCATCTGCAGAGGCGATGCATCTGTCGGTAATGCTGACACAGTTAGTTGCTGGCGCAGCGACCCAGATGTTGTTTCGGCTGTATGGACTCTTGTTGGCCTTTGCAGCTCATCATCTGTTGCAAATGAAGCTTCTTCAGTGCTTGCTGATTTTATCTCTAGGGTGTGCTTTCTATCTTCATCCTTTTGCCATGCCCATTATATTGTTAATGCGATTTTTCTCTTGTAATCACTTTTTTTCAACATAAGTGCAGGCTGGTATATCTGATGCTCATCAAGTAATATTCGATGTTCCAAATCTTACTCAAAAGCACTCCTTACAACTTCAAAGTGGTTCTACTTCCAAGGAAGATAAATTGTGTTCAGACTATGGTATTTCTGATGATATCTTGCTTGATCTTCTGAAACTCTTGAAGACTTATTTATCAGACGGGTCTGTTGAAATAATAGAAGTTACTTCACGGACATTGAAGGTAAGTTACTTCTAACTCTTTGTGTGAAGATTTGTGACTGCTTATGGTGGTAATTACTGAGCACATTTTACATGGACTAATGATGACTTGTTCGATTGTTAAATTTTACATGGAATTGCAAGTGTCATGAATATCCTAGATTCAGCTTTATTAGTAATGTCACTACAATTCGTTTAATAGCTGGTTTTTGCTTTTATTTCCATAAACAGGGGATTCTGTCAACATCGAAGGGCCTCAATTCTCTGCAGTGTCTTGATTCTCTTGATAGATCTTTACTGATGGTATTTAGTGCTACATTGTCCCGTTTCTTATGTCCTTTAAAGTTCATTTTTCGTGCCTTCCAGCTTATCTTTTCACCTACTCATTTTTTTTTTCCATAGGTTCATTCGAGGGGAATAAACACTCAGTTAGTTGAGCAGACACTTTTGGGGATGAATAAGTATTCTACTGGTGAGCGATAGTTTGTACCTTTGATAAATTGATGATTTGTGTTATTGTTTCCTTTTAGTTGCACGACTTCAAATTTTACAGCTGCAAATTTGTTATTTTATTTTCAGAAGTAATTTTGTTCTTTGTTTTGCTCCATTTTCATGTTGGAATTATTCTGAATGGTTTGCTCTACAATGCACTATCCCAGAATGGAACAGAGACATATGCCACATCCATAAAGATAAATTATTCAACCATAAATATTTGGACGAATTAACAAGCGTAGCGCACCATGTAAATTTTTTTACTGGCAAGTTGACAGATTGGATTATATTGTGCACTTGGCACTCCTTGTTTCTGGTCCCACACAATACTTGACAAATTGTATCATGAGATTTTGTATGTGCATATGCCTGAATATTCTGAAATCTGTATAGTGCACCATGTAATATTTTCAAATATGGGTCTGTGTTCGCTGGTAATTCCAGATTAAATTAATTGCCGTTTTGGTTGAACTTTTGTTTGATAGTTCCGCTTGAAGATTCAGACATCTGGCAGACTGATGGTCAGCCGTATGAGCAATGGTTATGTACCCTAGTGAGCTCGCTCATTTCCCATTGTGATGACATCATCTTAAGGTATAATTTTCCACAGAAAATATAGCCGTGACATTATCAGCTATAGAGCTTGATAATCGTGTTTATCTTACAGACTTTGTAGAAGTCTTGTTTTTCTTAAAGTTGAGGCTGCTGAGCTTTTGCTGGCAAGTGCTCTGGTGAACATTGCTGGCAATATGGATTCTAATAGCAGCATTTGCGGATTAATTTCATCAAAGGTTTGTACCACACGAAGTTATTTGGTTGCTTGAAAACTGTCAATTGATGCCTTTTGTGATATATGCATGTAGGTTGAGAAAATAATTTTTTGCGACTCGAATTATATGATGAAATCAGTTAAGCTATTTCTGGATGCACTGAATGTTGTCAGATCTTTTTATGTTACCGAACGAGCCAGAGCTTCCCCTTATAATACTAGAGCTTCCCCCTCCCCTTACAATACTCCGAAGGTATGTTTTTAATGGCAGTCTGTTTGACTGCTTGTTTCTAAATTTTGTGTATCATGACCATTGTTTTCTCTTACCATAGTTACACACTTACATGATATATGATTGAAGGCTCATGACAAATTTTTCTGCGCCTGTCAATTGTATATCTCCAAGATATCACTTAGCGTTTAGTTTTTCGTGGGAAGCGCTCAAGTTATTGGCATCTTTATGCTAAAAAACCATGGTTCGCTACTCTCGCATGGAACTCGATTACTTTAGAGTTGTTATCATGGTTTTTTTACTGAAAAGTTCTCTTTGTTGCATGACGCTTCACCATGTAATATTGAGTTGTTGATCATATAGTCAACACATCTTTTTCTTGAGTGTTCCATTTGGTAACTTTCTGTGACTGCATCATATCGAAGAGCAATTTACCGTTCCTTTGCCTTCCAGCTTTCTTGTCTTTTACTTTAAATGATTTGACTCAGATACTGCATGCCAAATGTGCATGCATGAATCAAGCAATCGGCATACAAATCCACTTGGCGGGCCTACTTGATTATTTACTATTGTATGGTAGCCTTTAACAATCCTGTCTGTCAGGAATGAACGAATCAGGAGCCAATACTCAATGTCCGGATGTCACAAACTTAACTACTGTTTTTCTTCAATAGTAATGTTGTGCACTTCATGAACTTATTTCTGTTTATTTCTACTTTTCAACTGCCTATGGATCTATCGTAGGATGGTAGTAGATCCGCTAGATCCAAAAGTAGGTCACCAGCAGCAACGCCGTCATCTTCATGGAGGAAGGTACCTTATTATCTTATCTTCTCTCTTTTAGAAAAAAACGGGTATCTTTTGCTATAGATTTTTTTGTTGCTGTACGCATTTCTGTAAATCTTGCTATACAAGAGGATATCTGTCGTATTTTTACAGTTCTTGGCTGTCACAAGCTCGTAAACATGCCATTCTATGTTTCTATTGATGAATTGGCGTATTATCTCTCCTCTTAGCAATGAATTAAGTAATGAATTTTTGGGGATGCTCTTAGACCCCACCTTTAATCTTTAGGCCTGCAGGAGCATGTCCTTCGAAAATAGAAATTCCTTTGTAGTGTACTCCTTTTCATCCATGCTTCTATGCTTTTCTGTAGTTGGCACATGCGAAGCTTCTCACATCAGTCTATCTCAGAAGTTTGAATGTTTGCTTGTAACTAGGGAGAATGTCTACAGCTGCTATCCCTTTCCTAACGTTTCATTAATTCTCCAGGTGTACTGGCTTTCGGTTGATTATCTTGTAGCTGCCAGAGCTGCTCAAGTAAGTGTGATAACTTTGTCATTATGTTGTTTGTTTCCTTTGTCATTTGCCGATCTCTATTATAGTTCTCTAGATGTTCAGTTACCTTCCATTGAAAATATGTTTAGCTACAGTCTTTGGTTTGAACCCATGTCTGGATATGGTAAAAAGTGCATGGCTGGAGTAATAGGATCAATGTGCTGTTTTGTATGGCTTCTGGAGTAATAGTATCCCGTCCCTCGCAGTGGTATTTAACAAAATAAAACTTGTTCTAACAATTCAACCATGAATAGTTCTTGGCCACAGAAATGCTCGCTGCACCGAACGTTTCTTCTCTATACAATTTTTTCCACCTTGCGCCTCTGGAGACTGAATGTCTCGATGCTTCAAGGGCTCCTTTTCTCTTTGATGGTACTGATTGTTGCTTTCTACTGGATTTTTGTAGCGTTGCTCATGTGACTTTGCGACGCTTATGTATGTTGAACTTTGGTGTGAGGAACAATTCAATAAGCTGGACCTAGGACCTCCAGATTTTTCACAGCAAGAGTCGGTCAGTCCACTTTACATTTCGTCGGTTGTTGCTTTACATCTTGCGTGTGCTTTTTTAGCTCTATTTTGATGTCTTCAGTTGTGTCAAATTATGTTTCTTTCTCTTTCCAGTTGCCACCACATATTGGGCTATTGGTTGAGGCATTTACTCACATAAATGAGCCGGACAGCATTTATGGAATAACACTGGCCAATGAGGTTACTCGCACAACTTCTATTTGTAATTGTTGATTTATTTTGGGTGTGTTCTAATTTTATTTATGAAATCTGGTTGTTCTTAAAACGCCATTTTACTTTCACCTTTCTGTGTGAACTCCATACAAATTTGAAAATAGTGAAGGGAAATAATCTTCATCCATCGCCACATAGGCACACGATCGTTAAATTCGCATCATAAACGTCTTATATTTAGGAACAGAGAGAATACTATTTTAGATATAACAGTTTTGCTGTTAAGGTCTGGAAGTTATGCATCTTAGATTGCTTCTTGTTCTGGCTGTATCTTGAACAGGTAGCTTCTCAAATCATCAGATATGAGCATGAGGGTAACTGGAGCAGCGCTCTTGAATATTATGATTTACTAGTAAGATCAACCCCGAAGGAGAACCTTGCCAATTTTGCTGGGACAGTGTTGACTGGACCATCTGTGTCTTCTAAAGCAGAAGAGAATCTGCTGAACTGGAAAATGCACAAAGGTCTGATGAGGTCATTGCAGAAAACTGGATGTAGCCATGTGCTTGATATTTACAGCCAAGGGTTAACCAACCAAAAAGCGTGCCTTCAACAGGATTCAGAGTTTGTTGATATACAAGTTAGTGTTGCGTATTCTTGATAATATGCTTATTGCTAGATTTTTTTGTAGTTTTGTTATATGCTTGACTATCTATCTCGCAGTACGAAGCTGCTTGGAGGGCAGGAAACTGGGATTTCTCCTTTTTCGTTCCATACTCTTCGCAGTCTTCAAGCCGCTCCCGCGATTATTGTCTTTTCAATGAAAATTTGCACAGGTCTGTATTCTTCATTTATCCTTTCTTGCATACCAATATGCTTTACACGTTCCACATTACCTTCTGTTGAAACAGCTCTAAGTTGTTAATTAATTATTTTCATTTCGCCATTTTGCCCTTACCTTCTGAAAATTTGTTTCCCTACTTCTGATATATCTTTTAACTTTCTCTGCATGCTTCAGTTGCCTAAGAGCTCTTCAGAATGGTGATTCTGAGCAGTTCCAGGGGAAACTTTCCCATTCCAAAATGGTAGCGTTCAGTGTTCATATTAATTTACACAGGGTATTTTCTCTCAGTTGGGTTTGTCAAGACTGTAACTTATTTACTTTGTCCTCTTTTAGGATCTCGTGTTGGCTCTTTCAAATGCTAGTAAGGAGAGCACAAAATACATCCACTCTACCGTTCTCAAATTACAAGTACTCCTTGTGATCATATGGTGGCCTTCATGTTTTTGGTTATCGTTAGATACATTACTTCT
Source organism: Thinopyrum elongatum (assembly GCA_011799875.1). NCBI lineage: Eukaryota > Viridiplantae > Streptophyta > Magnoliopsida > Poales > Poaceae > Thinopyrum > Thinopyrum elongatum. The sequence goes on along the minus strand of CM022297.1, from coordinate 442,816,265 downwards.
AACATTTTGTTAATTTAGATGCTAGATCATCTTTCTATGGCATGGGAGCTGCGCTGGAAATTTTGTCCCGACCAAGCTCCAAAGTCTAATGTTGGAACTGAGGAATTTTCTCTTGTGCCTGCTGTACCCAAGAGGAATCAGGTTCTGACGCTTTCCTCGTCATATATGGAAACCATTTTGTCAATACTTGAATTTTCCTGGTTGCCTAATCATTTCCTTAGCTTTTTTTTTTGCAGCTGGAGTTGTTGAGTAAAGAGTGGAATTTCATCCTGTGTCAAACAGAACGTAACCTTGATCTTTTTGAACCCTTTTTAGCATTCAGACGTGGCCTCCTTAAGATCTTAGGTTCTGAAGAACATCTCATAGAACATTTATTTCAATCCGCTTCTGCACTCCGGAAGGTTGGCTCACTTCTTTACTTTCTGACTATGGGTCCACTGTTTGTGTTTGTTTGCTTAGTACATCATGATTATTTTCTGGATTCAGGGATTAAGGTTTTCTTTGGCTGCGGCTTCCTTATATGAACTCAAAGAACTTTGCTGTCACAGAGATCAGCAAACTGCGCCAAGCACTTATTTCCTGTCAAAGGTAAACAATTTACCTTTCTGTTATCTGATTGCTGATTTGAACTTTTGAAGTTCTAACTTGCTTTCCTTTCCCTTTCTCTTTTGCATATTAATATCATAGCATGTTTTTTTTATGTGATCAATTGAAGTTCATATTCTGATAATCCTGCATTCACTCTCCAGCTTGAAGAAGCTAAACTGCTGAGAGCTCAGGGGCAGCATGATATGGCTATTGGTCTTGGTAAATACATACTGAAGAACCATATTGATGAGAGAAACAAATCAGATGTCTACCGATTGGTTGGCAAGTGGTTGGCTGAAACAAGATCGAGCAAGTAATCCTTTATATTTGATGCCTTCTATACTGTTTTTCTATTGCAAAGTGAGAACTCTTTCCACTTTTTGTATGTGTTGTTAACATGAACATTCTTTATAATAATTTTGTAGCTCAAGAACAATCATTGAAGACTACCTAAACCACTCTGTAGCTCTTGACAAAAAGTACATGTCCAGGCAGTGTCGCACGCACTTCCATTTAGCACATTACACATACAACTTGTTCAAAAGCTACGAGGAAAGACTTTCATCCAATGAATGGCAAGCCGCTCTGCGTTTAAGGAAATACAAGGTAGCTGAGTTGACAATGCCATCAATATTTGACTTCAAGCTTTGTTTATCTTAATCCAATTGCTATTTAATGCAGACTAAGGAGTTGGATACGCTGCTTAAAAGACTCAAAAATTCATCCAAGGCACGTAGATAACTGCAACTTTTGAGGGTTGCTGAAAAGCAAGGTCTTTTATTCTTGCTACCTCGTATACTAAGCCTTCAAAATTTCAGGCTGAGAAAAGTGATTACGGTGCGAAAATCCAAGAGTTACAGAAACAACTTGCACTTGACAGAGAAGAAGCACAGAAGATTCAGGTGTGCATATACTGTTTATCCAAGCTTCACACCAAAATTTCAAGTTCATGGTCCCTTCATATATACCAAATATACTGTTTAATAGTTCTGTCCAATAACCATATATCCAAAAAGGTGCTGATATATAGGCAAAACCTACCGTTCGCAAAAATTAACTATTTGGCAAGCGGATGATGCAATATTATGATAATTTATAGAAAGATGCATTCATTTAATGTTGTGCATATATGCCAAGTTTAGTGGTAAATTCATCTGAGCCATAGAGTGCCAGAATGACGAGCATTGCATCATGCATTATTCTCTTTTACTGATTTTCTTTTCTTAGTTGTCTACATCCAGAGGTGGAGCCAGCATACCACCAATGAGTTAACCTAATAAATTTTTGCATATCTTATACAATCACTATCTATCCATGGAGCTAAGCTCATACATTCGTCAATCTGACCCCATGCACTGGAATTGACTCCTATGGTGTCTGCCCTGGCTTCCCCCGTCTACATTTTGGACCAGCGTGCCGTGTGATTTTCATAAATGGGGTTATGGTGTCCATAGGAGCACCAAATATGGAGTCCCTCGTTCATTATGGCCTCAGTAGAAACCCACAGCATAATTTTAGCGTTGCAATTAGTTGGGCATGTTGAGTGTTATGCAACGCATTCCATGCGATATTAAATTTCTCAGTTTGTTTTGAGCATTTTATTAACTTGAACCCTTTTACCAGGATGATCGAGACGAGTTCTTGAGTCTAGCACTTGAGGGGTACCAACGTTCCCTAGTTGTTGGTGGCAAATATGACCTGCAAGTGGTATGCAATATATTTGCTGGGAATGTTCTTGTTCTTTCAGTCTCAATGTGTTTCATACTGCAAAACGGTTTACCTTCAATTCTGTGTTCTGTTCTTAAGGATACTGTTGCTTATGTCAGTGTCAAACATCTTACATTCAGGTTTTCCGGTTGGTATCACTGTGGTTTAATCTCTTCTCAAGGAAACAAGTTGTGGACTCAATGATTAAAACAACAAAAGAGGTCATCTCTTTTAGCTCCATTTCATTATTCCCGCTGGTACTTTTTTCCCTTCCATGGTAAAAAACTTTATTTTTTTGGTTCGATAGGTCCAAAGCTACAAGTTCATACCATTGGTCTACCAGATTGCTTCTAGACTTGGGAGTTCAAAAGATGCTCAGGGGTCAACAAACTTCCAGGTATGCACAACATTGAGAACTGTCATATGTTGCTTCCACGAGTAAGCATGAATATGAACCTCTCAAGTAAGATCATTGTTTTACCTGGCAGAATGCATTAGCTTCTCTCTTGAAGAAAATGGCCATTGATCATCCATATCATTCAATATGTCAGGTATTAAAGTTACAGTCTTCTATATATTGGAAGAATTACGATCAAAGTCTATTTTCACGGTTTTCATACAATTCATATTGTTTTAGTGTTGAACCTATAGTATATTGAATAGTGAACCCAGATCTAGTCAGCCAAATGCTGAATGCATGTAAAACAATCGTATAACATGGTCAGTACTGTATCAACTAATACAAATACCAACACAACATTGTTTTAGGAGAACCCCAGCACGACTTTCACCATTAGGCCTAGTTGATGTATGGAGCAACTCGAGCACATTTTTGTTAAACCTCAGATTCTTTCAAGCCAGTAGAACACTCTTTTGCTGTTTTAAGTATGTGTCATTCTTTGGCCTCAGCTTTTGGCTCTAGCAAATGGTGACCGTGTCAAAGACAAGCAAAGAAGTAGAAGTTCTTTTGTTGTAGATATGGACAAGAAGCTTGCTGCTGAGAATCTATTAAAGGAGCTATCTTCTTTTCATGGGGCTTTGATTCGTCAGGTTTGTCACTTCTTACAATAATCATTTTATCGCGATATTCTTACCCATGGAGGTGGTCATGTAATATATTATTCGTGATGCTCATCCCCACGTCTTATAGATGAAGCAAATGGTTGAGATCTACATTAGGTTAGCGGAACTGGAGACTAGGAAGGAGGTTAGTTACCTGTTCAAATAACGGCTTGTAGGGGATTTGTATACATACATTCTCCATGCTGACATATTCTTTTTGTACATCTGGTTTTCAGGACACTAACAAAAAAATCTCACTACCCAGGGAGTTCCGCAGCATTTGCCAGCTTGAACTTGCGAAGGTACTTTTTATGAAATTTACTTCTACAAATTCTTTCTGTCGCTTCCAGCTGAAAAATTACCATATGGTTAGGAAAATAAGCAGTCTTTGCTTTGTGGGACCTCCTGATTTTCCTTGATTAATAACCTGGGTCTGTGTGTTCTCAACCGTGAGTGTTTTAAATGACTTGTGGAAATTTCACTACGCTGCTTCTTTGTTTGTTTGATTTCATCAGGTTCCTGTTGTGACTGCTACTATTCCAGTTGACCCTAATTGTCGGTACGAAGAAGGTACCTTTCCACATTTCAGTGGGCTGGTGGATTCTATTACGTAAGTTGGGTTTTGGTTTAACACATTGTTTGTACCCGATGATTTACTGTTTTTGGTCTTTATTGACTGTTGGAAGTCTTCCTCCATGACAGTATAATGAACGGAATTAATGCTCCAAAAGTTATTCAGTGTATTGGCTCGGATGGTAACAGATACCGCCAACTTGCAAAATCTGGAAATGATGACCTGCGACAAGATGCTGTATGTTCTTCTCTTTCATTTTATTGAGAAGTTTGACAATGTATTAGACATACAGGGTTTGACACTAAATCAGTACTTAACTCTGGCGAAAGCTATAGTTGCCTGTGAATATCATAATACACCACACTTCCAGCCGGAGCCTGAGTAAACGCTGTCTTGTGTAAATTTCAGGTGATGGAGCAATTTTTCAGTTTGGTAAATATGTTCTTGCAAAATCACAGAGATACTTCGGAAAGGAGATTGCGAATACGCACATATAATGTAGGAATGAATGCCATAAATTTGCATTTCTCTTAAGTTTCTCCATGCCTATTTTGCAACTTGTGACAAATCCAACTACTTTCTCAAGGTTGTTCCTTTCACCCCAAGTGCTGGTGTCGTTGAATGGGTAAATAGGACTGTTCCGCTTGGTGACTATCTCTTAGACAGGTAATTCTATTCAGATTCCAGTTGTTATATGTAAAATAAATTCCAATTTCTGGATATTTTTTATTAATTAAAGGTATTTTTGATTTCTAAAAAAACACGTATTTCATTGGTTTGGACAGCAATAGAATTGGCGGAGCACATGCACGATATGGGACTGGAGACTGGACATTTCTGCAATGTAGAGAGCACCTGGCGTGTGTATGTTCATATCTGGAGCTTTCACTTTTATATATTCCAATAAATGATGATTAGCGTCCTTTCTGAAAGCACTTATGTTTTGTAGGAGAAAGACAAAAGGAAGGCGTTTTTCAAAATCTGCGACAACTTTAGGTTTTTGTTGATTATTTTCATTTACTGAAAAATGCAGAAGTAAAGTTGTCTGTTTTGCTTACATTTTCTTTTCTTTTTTCCTTGTCCTGCAATAACCAGGCCTGTGATGCACCATTTCTTCATTGAGAGATTCTTGCAGCCCGCAGACTGGTTCCAAAGTAGACTTGCATACACAAGAAGTGTGGCAGCAAGCTCAATGGTAACTTTCATTTTAGTTGGTGAACGGAAGTCATTTGTCTTTGCCTATACCGGTTACTAATTTTGAGGGTTCAGGTGGGATATATTGTTGGGCTTGGAGATCGCCATTCCATGAACATTCTCATTGATGAAGACACAGCCGAGGTTGTGCACATTGATCTTGGTGTTGCATTTGAGCAGGGTCTCATGCTTAAAACACCTGAACGGGTACGTGATCGAAACCATACCATTGTAATGTTTGCTACTAGTTACCATCCTGGAGCCTACTATAAATGTAGCCTGGATTAAGTTTCCATCTGTGCTTGTAGGTTCCATTCCGGCTGACAAGGGACATCATAGACGGCATGGGCGTTACTGGCACTGAAGGTGTATTCAAAAGATGCTGTGAGAAAACTCTGTCTGTTATGAGAGAAAATAAAGAGGCATTGCTCACCATTATTGAAGTATGTCTGTTGCCAAAAGTTTTTTCATAAATGCATTCATCAGGCAAGTCGCCATTACAGTTTATCCTGATAATTGATCTAACATGTCAGGTCTTCATCCATGATCCTCTTTATAAATGGGCCCTTTCCCCACTGAAAGCCTTGCAGCGTCAGAAGGTAACCAGATGATTTTTCGCTTATACAAGTATCTCTATGAATGTCCACTATGCAAGACTGCAGCTTGCAGCGCCGGTGCTGCTGCATATGTCAGCGCTACAATCTTTGTCGAAACATACACCTTTTTTTCTTCTTAATTTCCCTTTGGAAGATGTGGAATTCCAAAGTCTGAAGTAACATCTGCTCTTTCAGGAAACTGAATACAATGACTCGTGCCTGGATGATTCTCAAGAGGCGTACGAGGGCAACAAGGACGCAGCCCGTGCCATACTCCGTGTCAAACAGAAGCTGGACGGTTATGAGGACGGCGAGATGAGGAGCGTAGAGGGGCAGGTCCAGCAGCTCATACAGGACGCGGTAGACACTGATCGGTTATGCCAGATGTTCCCAGGGTGGGCACCTTGGCTGTGAAGCGCCCATGAAAAAGGACATAGATGGGAGATTCCGAACCCGCGGTAAAAGCGATGCTGTGACTGCTAGAGAAGCTTTTACTTTTGGTGCCCGGCGCCTGTTTTTGTGCGTGAAGGTGAGAAACATGGATGGAGATTCCAAACCCGCGGTAAAAGCGATTTTGTCACTGCTCGAGAGGCTTCTAATTTCGGCGCTTGCTCTTGTGCGCGAAGGTGGGAGAGTGACTTGTCACATACATGGGCCTGTAGGTGTACATATAACTGTTGTAGGTATACTTGTCTGTTGATTGTATATAAATGGGCCTTTTGTGTGGAGGATGTATGCAGCGGAAGAAAGGTAAAACTCGTGAGTAGTGTTGATGATATCCTTGAAAAGAAGTTGCTTTTCAAGGATTATTGTCTTTCTTTATAATTCACCAACCACAATGCACACGCAAAGACATGAATATCTTTTGACCATGGTGTCAGATGCACAACAAATATTGATGTGTGGAAAGTGAATTGGAGAGCAACTAAGAGGCAGCTAGCAGGGAAATAATTTTATGTGCGATTAGTGTAGATATCATTCACAACAAACATTGAATATAAATATTCATAACTTGGTATCTGCAAAGTTTTGGTATTGATTATCCTAATGAAAGAGCCCATGATGGTTAAATGGAAAATTATCGAATTGAAATAAAGATTTTAGTTGACTTGCATGAGCTAGCACTTCGATCGTCTCTAGCCCTTGCCCTAAATTTTAACCCATTAAAATTATAAGTCCTCAAATTTGAGTTATAGCTTTTTAGACCAACCCTTCCTCAAAATATAAAATTTCTGCTGATGGTCATTTAAAATGGAAGTTGAAACTAAATTTAGAAAACCTGTTGGTTCATTGTACATAACACAACCTAAATTAAGAGCTAAACATCTACTTCTCGTCGGAGGAGATGCCGATGACTGGTGCCTTGTGGGAGCTTGACGATCATGGTTGTGAATGGCCCTCCTAATCCATGGCATTGAGGCGGGGAGAAGGTTTAGGGAGAATACCAATGAGTTGGTTAAATTTGGGCAGGAGGGGATGTATGGTAGACTCACGAGAGTGAGTTAGATCCATCACCGACGTGTGCAACAAACAAAAACCATGGCCAAGAGGTTAGGTTTTTGGGCTAGGGGGTTGGGTATAGGTTGTCCGTGGCTATACTTTGATGATATTTCGTTCCCCGTTTGATCCCGTACTCATCTTGTTACTCTTGGTTTTGTAGGGAACCCTAGATGGTTGGTCTTTCCTGGGAGCTTTCAAGTTGTGGATTTATGCCCCAAGCTCATTCGTGTGGGTTTAACAAAGCGGTCTTTGTGCCGAGAATGTATATGGTGTGTGTTGCGGGCCTGTTTCTCTATGAAAAGTGAATCGCGTAAATAACCTCGGTTGATGTATTTGTCATAATCAACTACACTGCACACGCCTCTTTCCAGTAAAAAGACCCAATGTAAAAGCGCCTTTTAGCTCCTCTTGCCATTAAACATGAAAATTAGGTTCCCCTTTTAGTTGCATACTTTCTGATTTCTTTTCTAAAGTTTCCAATGTATTTTGAATTTCATATTTTATCCATACAGATTGGTTTCCACATGTGCAAAAATACCTTCAAATAATTCAAGAATCTAGTTACGGTTCAAAGGATGGTGCGGAAAATATGTATTGTTTGGTATTAAAGGCCAAACTTGTTTGAGTATTAGATTAGAGTATTTACAACCGGACTTGATAAATCCATCCCCCTATACGCCCGTGGGCGCGTCCGCGGAAAGCGCCTGCCGGCCCCTCATATGTTGCGCCACACACCCACATACCTCAAATTTCGATCCTCAAATTCATGCAATCCATGCACGTCGATCATACGATACAAATTGTTCGAATTCCACAGTTCAAAACAAAGTCAAAGCAAATCATAGTTCAACAAACCAGACAAGCCAAAATGAAATCAATGTCCGAGCGTGACGGATGGCTTCGGATCACTGGCCGGGCGCCTACTCCGAGCGTAATGCGTCCTGCTCTCCTTGCATCGGGGTTGCCTGCTCCGCCTGCATCCGGGCTGCATGATCCGCTGCCGCCCTCACCATCTCGTATTCCCTACGGTCGTTGATCTCCTTCTTCTTGTCCGCAAGCCACTTCTTTGTATGCTCATCCAAGAGGGTTTCGTCAGCCAACATGATCTTCGCATCCTCCGCGTCCCGTGCGAGTTGCAACCTCTCCTTCTCAAGCTCAACCTCGCCAAATGTCTTGGCCTTCTCGAGTTCTCATTTGATCGCCGCCACTTGCTTCTCCAACTCGATCTTCTCCCTCTCAATTTCGAGCTTCTTCTCCGCCCTTTTCCGGTCCCATTCCATCCTCTTCTTTTGCGCATCCAACATGAGCTTGTACCTCTCCTCTTTCTTGTTCTCCCTTACTGAAAAAATGCCCGTCCATGTGGACGCCATTTTTGTAGCCACGGCGCCACGGGAGGCTCGTGCCTTCTCCCACTTGTTTCCCATGACTTGTCGGTTATCCTTTGGCACGGTGGCTCTTTCATTCGTGACGACAACATCGTCCTCTTCATCGTCCAACCCAATTGATTGGTGGGAGCTTGAGCCATCATCCTCTTCTTGCTGGACCTGAGATCGACCACAACTTGACTCCACTTCGGCTTGCCATTCAATATGATCCAACTATGGCTAAAAGCAAACGGCTTCTTCTCCACCTCGTGATACAAAGTGGCCGCCACCGCCGTCTAGCAAACAACATATGTATGAGCACGAGAATGCAAAGACAAGAAGCATATGCAAATGATGACAAGATGAAGCAATTGAGGTTATGTGAGTTGCCACTCCCATCCCACTTTGAGGGCGTTTAGTCACTTGTGAGTAGTAGCCGACGTACTTGTTTACTTCCCCTTGAATGATCCCCCATCGATGTTGGAGAGATGCCACATTGCGGGTGGTCACAATAGGATGTGGTTTCACATACTCCTTTTGTCCGTGATACTCCTTCCAAATCTTCTCCAAATACGTCTTCCCCTTTTGCTCGGTGCCGCATATTGGATTCATTGTTGTGGCCAACCAAGCTTTGACCAACAAGATGTCCTCAGATCTTGAGAATGCCGGACCTCTTGCCTTCGTCGTCTTAGTCTTCTTCTTCTTCTTGCTCGGATTCGGATCGGATGTTGCCCCAACTTCAAATGCGGTGGTGCTCTCCAATTCATACTCCATTTTGGTCAGAACTTCATTGTCATTGATCATGTTCGACAAGAACGCCTCCTACATGATCATGGTCTGCAAGCATTCATCACGTGCGAAATGAACTAGTGATCTATGCAAAAATTTGATCGGACAGGAGCAAAGAAAACGTACAGACTCTTGTTTTGTCATTCCGTCGAACATGTCGAGGGCAGCCCAGGCGCTGCCGGTGCCCGTGCTCATCCGCGCCCGAACGAGCTGCGGCGAGTCACATACGTCGACCGCCGGTATCTACATCGGCGGAAAGCTCTCCGGAATGGCCCAGCCGGCCGTCGTCGTCCTCTGTCCCAACGGGGTCGGACGGCGTAATCCGCGTAGGTGCTCGGTTGGAAGGGGTGCGGGGTCCGGGCGCAGCGGAGGAGAAAACTGCTCCACCATGTCCGAACCTCCCTGCGTCGCCGCCGCCGCCCTCTCTCGCTGCCGGTGTCGCCGCAACTTTCGGTCGACGTTCTCCGCCTTGCAAGACGAAGCCGACAAAGGGACGCCGACGTACGAGGCGGACTGCGCCTCCGCCACGGTGGTCGGGGACGGGCTAGACGACATCTCCGGCGGTGGATCGGGACAGGTGGTGAGGATGAGGAGCAAGGGTGGAGGACGGCGAGGGCTCGGGCGCGGGAAAGCTTGGAGTGCGGCGGGAGGAGGAGGAAGGGTTTGGTGGATTTGATGCAATTGTCGGTGGGGTCGGCGTATCGGGTCCGACGTGGGGGGCGTGCCCAGGCGCCGGAATATCCGTCCTATATTTGGGCTGGATATGAGGGGTGCCGGTCAGCCCGGGAATTTGAGACCCGTTTAAGGAGCCTGTCTGGATCGAAATTTCGTGACCGGACAGTGACCGGACGGTCCGTCCCAGGCGTATGAGGCGGGTTTGAGGCGCCCGGCTGTAGATGCTCTTAGTTGCAAGACGCCAGCATGACTCAGGGGTCTTCATCTCTGATGATAATCAATGCTCCACCAAACTTTCACTTGTCTGAATAGCACATTTGCCCTTTATAAATACCATCATCTTCGCCTGACTAGGAAATTCCATTGCCCCGCTTCAATTTTATATGTAGCATCTTTGTAGCACTGGATCTTAATGCGCCAACAAAGATAAGGAGAGGATGAACAATAGGAACAGGAAGCCATGGGAACAGGAGACGACAGGAAGATCTGATGACCGTGAAAATACATCATATACTATTTGGTAGCTAAAAGCATAGGTAAGCAAGCTCACTCACACTTAGAGAAGAATTGATTTGGTTTTCAAAAGGAAAAGAAGATCATTTCAAAAACTCAATTAATATATACATATATGCTCACTCCATCTTGTAATCTTGTATTTATATACTAATGCGGATGGCTCAGAATTGCAACATAATCTGTGCTCTCCCTTTGTCTGGCCCGCTCAACATTTTCTTTGAAGCTCCTCCACTGCGCACAGCCACGATGATTTCCCGGCCGACGGTTGAGGTTGCCATTCACTCGTGCCGTGCTGATTTGGAGCCAAGTTCTGGGGCCAAGCTAACTAGCAGCAAGTGCCAGTATCCGTTGTCCAGTCCGCGGCTGTTGCACATGAGGAGTGATTATCGATTTGAACAACAAGGATTAGGGCATGTACAATGGTTGCTAAGACAATCATATTTTAAGCCTTACATGTAATTTAGAGAGTACAATAAAAACATGTCTATAATGAGTTATCTCTTAACCTTATCGATAATAACTAGCAATTCCTAAAAACATGATGAGACATATTATGTTAAGAGATCGTCTCTTAAATAAGAGAAGACAAACATTTTCTTATGAATTCTCTCTCTTCCACCTAGACATTTATCCTATGTGGCAGTTTTAAGATAACATCATCGTACATACCCTTAGACGGAATGCTGCTCGCATGAGGTGTGTTAAAAAAAATTGTGCTATATGTTCGGGTACGCATGGGTCCGTCAATACATGCACGTGAACTCGGACCAAGATGCTCATGCACGTGAACGAACTCGCACGGTTAATTTGCATATATTGCATGCGCGCGGATCGATCTTGGTCTTCGCGGAGGAGCCTTCGCTGTCAAACTCCGATGTGAGAAGGCGTCGCGCAGTGCCTCCTACTTGTCCGTCACGACTGCTCCGATGGTGCCGGCGCCGTCAGACTCCGACGACGACCCGGTTGTCTGCGACGCCAAGCAACTGTCCCTCACCACCAAAAAGTCGGAAGCGCGCCGCCAGTGCCGGATCAACTCAAAGGTCCTCGCGCAAGGATCGGGAAGTCACGTCACGCGACCGAGAAGAAGGCCGCGCGGGAAGCTCGTGTCAGTGCCCTCGCAGGCCTGCCACCGGACTCAGATGACTCCATGTCTGGCACCTCCACCAACCCCTTGTCCTCCAGGGACAAGATCCACCCCGACCCCTGCATAGCCTTCGACCGCTACTACCACGACAAGGACGACAAGGGCAAGGCGGCCGTGGCGAACTTTTACCCGTCCTAATCCTAGTTTATTATGCCATCGAGCTAGTTTAAATGTATTCTCTGTTGTCCTATGTCGTCCACCGTTGAACTATGTTTGAACTATCTCCTATACACACGCTATCTAGGTCTGTGATGATCGATGTTGCAAGTGTTTGTCTGGATTTAAGGGTTGAAAAATGAAGGGCGCAATGGCGCCATTGCGCGGACAAACAAATAGGAATCGAGTCCATGTTATATGAAATGCGCCCGGACACGTCCACAGATAAATAGAGGATCAAATTACTTGCGGTTGGAGATGCTACGATGCATCATGCACGCATTACCCAACAGGTGCTCTCTTACATAATGTAAATCGCAGTACGAGTCATGCATCCAAGAAGAAAGTTTTTCTTTTGCGCAAAGGAACAAGGATCGTCTTATAACACTCTGACAACATGGTCGTGTGCATCTTTTGGCCATGCCACGCACCGAGTGAATTCCCGATCGCTTGGAGCTTGGGGCTATCTAGAGCGCCCGCGACATGAACCTAGCCTGGTCGCCGACGAACTCCATGGGCATGTTTGGTAGTCTACACTCTATACGTAGCTTATACAGGTTCTAGTCGGTCAAGTTTCGGTTGTTTGCTTATCCGTATGCTTGTTTGGTTCTGCATGACACGAAGCTCAAGGCACCCCTCAGACAAGCTCCGAGTGAACGCCTGAATCGATCGTTTCCACAGATGCAGACTCCTTCTAGTGCAATTAAACTATGAAGGAGGCTGCGGGCTGGGATTTTGCAGGCAAACAAATATGATGCAGAACGTGACCCAAAACCTACATGCCCTGAACAGGCTTCGGGAAGACACGAAAAGTGTCCTATCATCCAAACAAGCCCCATATTCATCCTGATTGGCACCCCAAGTGTTCAACTGCATGAAGGACGCAGGACTCGGCCAACTTAAATTTATATAAGAAAAGGAAAATAAATAAATAAAAGGGGCCTCAAGGCGACGATACAGGCGCCTACTCTCCTGACATGAGTCAAATAATAAAGATTAATAAAATGGATGTTGACTGTTGATGGTTTATTCACTGTCAAATCTCTCTATAGACATTTAGTTGTAGCAGACATGAATTCCCACAAAAGTTTTTATGAAAGACCAAAATTCCACCAAAAATCAGAGTCATTCTTTGATTGATGGTCATGAATAATGTCCTAACAAGAGATGATTTGCTAAGGAGGTGGAAAGGCAGCAAAACTGTGTGTTTTGTGGTCATGATGAGAGCATTCAGCATCTCTTCTTTAGATGTTCTGTTACTAGACTGGTATGGAGCCTTTTTAAGTGTGCTTTCAATTTAAGATCTATACCCGATAGTTTGAGTGTATGTTTTAGTAGTTGGTGTTGGTTGGTGTTGCTTATTTTGGACTATTTTGAGATGTAGAAATGACATAGTATTTGAAAGGACGGTCAGTAATGATTCTGTTGTACTGATAAAAATGACTTGTCATTGGATAATGTTGGGCAATGTCGCAGATAAAGGAGGGAAGTCAAAAGGTGTTGATGCTGGGAGCAAAAACCATAGAGCATGTAAGTGAAGTTTGCCGAGCATCTCAAGGGTGGCATCCTGGAGTTTTCCGGATCCGTGGCTGAAAGCTTCTTCAATTTCGACCTCCCGTGCAGCTTCTATGGTGATTTTGCTCTTGGATGCATGAGTTCTCTTTTGCTGCCTCATAGCTACTCCAGTGTCGTATGGTCTGGTGATGTTTCATGGTCATGTAATACAAGGATGGTGATGTTTCATCGCCATGCAATGTACTCCCTTCATTCCTAAATACAAGTCTTGTAGATATTCCACTAGATGGACTACATACAGTTCGTTCCTAAATATAAGTCTTTGTAGATATTCCACTAAGTGGACTACATACGGAACAAAATGAATGAATCTACACTTAAAATGCATCTATATACATCCGTATGTGGTTCATAATAGAATCTCTACAAAGACTTGTATTTAGGAACGGAGGGAGTGTTGCATTATGTTGGTAGTTCTTTGAGTAGGTCTATGTAATGAATCAGATGGTTTCTCTAATAATAGAAATCAGAGGTGGAGGCCTCTCTTTCGTTCAAAAATAATAATCCCGCAAACAAACAAAAACACATAGAACAACTGTAGAAGAAGAAAGTCGAGGCCGACATAATATTTCGCCCGGACTGCAAATAAGACATGCTCTCAGCAGCAGCGTCGACATAGAAATGCTCCAGCACTCAACACACAGCATTGTACCACTACATTAGCCCTTGTTTCGAAGTAAACATTTACGGAGGGTCTGCAAGTTCAGACTAGGAAACGAACCTGCAGATACTCATGTACATCTCGTGCTACAGAACGCTGCAAGCTTCCTTTCCAAAAAGAGCTACAATCCGAAGCAAAAAATCGACATGGTGTTAGCACCAGCTTCACGAGGATCCATACATACAACGAAGATCTACCCGTAATGCCGCCACATCCGACGTATGCAAGGGCTTCCTTGGAGGGACGGCCGCCAGCAGGCTCAACGATGACTTGTCTAGCAGCTCCAACATCGACGAGTTGAGAGGTTCCGAACAGGCCCGAAGGATGCACACAGCTTTTCTCCACGTTCATACATCACTAACTACTTGTCCGAGTCTCTCAGGTAGGTGCAGGCTGGAGTAAAATAGGCAGCCAGAGAACTTCGACTCCATTGCTTAAGTTACATTGTGCTTCGAGTTGCACCTCGTGAGAGAACAGAATAAACCTGACAGAAACGTGGACTATTTCAGCAAAATGCTATGAAGAGTGAAGGGAACTCACAGTTACAAAGTTATTACAGCTTCCATTGACTAGCTTTCCATATAGCCTTCTGCACATTAGTTAATTAGTGTACAACTGCACATTACGTTAAACAGATTTGAGTTTTATGGCATTATAAATCGACCAGAAACTATTGTAGGAGGGCCTGAAATCTACAGCCTACATATAACTAAGTGGATCCTACATTTTAAGTGCCCCCTCCACCCTCATCTTCTCCTGAACGAAAATCCTTGAAGCGGAACTAAACAATTTAGATGGATGAATGTGGAAGATTCCTCATATGTGCTTGGGCTATGCATAGCAAGTACCTAATTCTAGGACTAAAGTACACAGCATGTTGGGCCATATCGGCAGATACACATGATGGTAAGTTGGTAACCAACGCAATTAAGAAGATCGGCTTTTGTCCCAGAAAGCACACTTTCCTTTGACTAGCCTAGCATCAAGACTTCTTAACATTTCTCCTTTTTTTCCTACCTTAACTGCACAATTCAAAAGTAGTAATGGAACGGATGATCCTTAAAGAGCACGCAGTACAACTTTTATCATAATGGGTAGAAATAATACATCCCGAAGGTACAGGTTGGGGCACAGCATTTTTCTTTTCTCAAACCACACTTGCCTTCCACTAGCCCTTAGCCCCTAGCATTCCTCAAATCTCCACCACCCCCTCTCTTTATTTCCTATTCCTTAATTGCACAAGTCCAAAGTAATAATGGGAAAGATGGTTCTTAATGAAGTGCAGAGTACAGCTCTTATCAAAATGGTAAAACAGCTGAAAACGACAGTTTGCGGGTAGAGATTGGTGTTTGTACATAAGAAAATGCAAGATATTACGCATAGCAAAGAAAGCTCGCCAGCTAAACCTGGATGCTTCTTGCTGGAAAGATGAACATTCTTATATGTGGGTTTCAACTTGGTCAGTCAGTCAAATTTTCGAGAGTCAGAACTCAGAAGAAGAATTGACACCTCATAAATTAAGCGTCACAGGCAAATGAAACAGAATTATCTATTTCATGTATCACTGATGGATGATGATCAGTGTTAACATAAATTCCCAACGTCGCAAAAAGAAAGAAAGTGATCAGGAATAATGATTTGCCAAACCACTTGTTGATCTTACGAATTGAATTATTTCATTTAAGTTCATATGAAGGTTACTGCCTTATCACCATCACCAAAAAAAACTCAAGTAACGAACACCAAACGCATCACTGCTGAATCATGAATCTAGGAGCCTGTTCAAACTCCGATACTCTTTCAGAATTTGTGCAATAACATATTATCAGAGTTCATAATGTTCATGAGAAGTATGATTTTAAATTGAGTTCCATTGTATGGTTGTACACTCAGTCAAGCAATGTACTCATGTAAATTGAGTTTGGAACCAAAACTGAATATTTAAAGGGAGAACTACTATATACAATAGCCAAAACAAGTGCTTCACAATAACTCCATACAGGTACACACTAATTCGATGATTGGTTTATAATAATCTGCTTCATACAACACATAACCAAAAATTTAACACAAGGTAAACCTAAATCCAACAGTCTGACTAACACTCAAATCTTAAAATTTCTAACTATGTTGGCTACAAATCTACAATGCATCACAATGGTGGTGAGCTGGTGATGATAGTGTCACAATTGTGCAAAATAAGGTTGCGTCAGTCCTTAAGAGGCAAAGCTAAATAATCAGACAAATATTGGACCGAATGCAATGTGAAATTTACCTCTCACAAATGAAACTTCTGGAATGACACTCCCTCCATAGCTTAGAATGAGTTCATCTCAAGGCTATACATCCTCCGCTTGAGAAGCACACCGACGGCCGTCCGATATGGCTCCTCAAAGGCATCTGAAACCCAGGATCCACCTGCCGACCCAGCAGTTCCACTCCCAACTGCGTCCATCATTGCCTCTTCGCTCGGCTTGATGGCCACCAGTGTTGCTCCATTCAAGACCGTGCCCCCAGGCAGCTCAATGTGTGGCGCATACCACAACCGCATGCTAAGGGCGGGCATGAGTGTGCGGTGCGAGTCACCAGATGCTGATACTGGCCTGACCCGTAGCTCCTGCAGTTGCCACTTGTCCATGGTGAGCACACCCTGCCCATCAGCGTCCGTCAGATCCAGGCTCTCCAGCAACGCGTGGTCGGAAATGATGGGCTGCAGCAGGTAATGCCGGGCCGACGCCGCAATCAACGAGCTGATGGTCCATAGCACCCGCAGCTTAAGCCCCCCGTTGGTGTAGAAGGACTCCGGTATGCTCCCTGAATCGTCAGACTCGGCACAATCCGCAGCAGGAGGAGGTGCGGCCGTAGTGCCGTCCTTGGTGGCAGAGGCGGAGGCGGCGCCGAGGATGACGCAGCTGCCGAGCGTGGAGCCGAAGTCGGCCTTCCACTTGAGCAGCACGCCGTCGTCCATGCCGAGCTCGCCGGCGGGGAGCTCGATGCGCAGGCTGCGGAGCTCCTTGAAGGAGCGGAGCACCTCGGAGGGCGAGTGATGCGAGACGTCGCCGGGGGGCGCGGACGAGGAGGAGAGCGAGGAGGCGGAGCGGCGGAAGGAGGAGAGGGAGGCGGAGGCGGGGAAGTCGGAGGCGGAGTTGGCGTGGGAGAGGATCTGGCCGAGCGCCTGGATGGGCTTGACGATGCCGCCGATAAGCATGCGCGCGATCTGCGAGAAGACGCCGCGCGCGCGGGCAGAGGCGGTGGGGGAGGAGGGCGCGGAGGAGGACGGGGAGCCGGAGCCGGAGGAGGCGGGGTCGTCGGGGATGACGCAGTCGACGCGGACGAGCACGGAGTCGACGAGGGGCACGAGGGCGTGGAAGCGGCGGGAGACGAGCGCGCAGCGGCCGAGCGCCTTGACGTCGCCGATGCGGTTGAAGATGAGGAGGAGCAGCGGGTCGGGGAGGCCGTCGAAGCGGTCGTCGGCCGCCGCGGCGGCCGAGAGGCGGTGCGGCTGCTGCTCCTCCTCCTCGCAGCGCCACCGGCGGGGCCCCGCGGCGGCGGCGGCGTCCTCGGCCATCTGCCGGCGGCGTCGGGGGGCCGGATCTGGGGGAGGGAATGCGGGGCGTGGGAGGCCACGAGGAGAGGAGGGAGCGGGCGTGGGGGTGGACGGCTTGCACTGTCTCGGGCTGTTTTCTCCTCTCTCGGCTCGGGGAAGACAAAATGCAGTGGAGCCCCTGCACCTTCCCGAAATCGTGGCGGTGTGATGCAGCTCTTTTCCCATTAATAATTCAGCTTTGGGAGTTTTCATCAGAGAGAACGATTCTCTAAGAATCATCCCCCTCCCCAGCTTCTCTCAGAATCGGCACTTCAATTTTTTTTACAATCCTAACTAATTAGATCTTAACTAGATAGGATTGTAAAAAATATATGAAGTGGCGATTCTGGGAGAAGCTGGGGAGGGGGGCGATTCTGGGAGAATCGCCCAAAAGAATCGTCGGTGCCAGGCCCTACCATCACCACGATATGATGAGAAACTGAAACACTAAGCAAACTCATTAGGCTAGAAAAAGTGTAGGCAGAAAACTCTATGTTAGAGCATCTACAGCCGGACCTCTCAAACCCGCCTCATACGTCCAGGCGGGCCGCCCAATCACTGACCGGTCACGTTTTTTCGACCCCGACGGACGCCTCAAACGGGCCTCAAACATGATTCCAAGATGAAAGCAATCTACATCTACGTGATACCAAGATGGTAAAAGATATAAAGTCAAAGTGCTATGGAACGCATGGTGAACAACCTGCGGGAGCACGGTAATCCCGACGAGTAGGATCCAGAGGAACTCAGGCAGAAGTACTGCCTCCTTGATTGGATCGCACATGTCAACTGGCTTTTCAGAGACCTAAAAAGACGAAGCCCCTCTCCTCCCTCTGTAACTAGAGAGGTAGGCAAACCTAGCCACCTCGATTCGGGATGTCGGAACACCAACCGGATCGGAAACCTCATCCTAAACTTACTTCGGAATGGTTCGAGAGCTTCCATTTCAATGTGTCTTTCCAAAAATCTTTGGTATGCCTTTTCCTGGTCAAAAGGTTTGTTTGGGAAAGCTTCTAAATCTAGGGTTCAATGTCCCCGAAAAACCCCCTGGGGCAGGATAGTAAAGAGCTGATTCTAGGGAAAGCTAGGATTTCACTTTTCTCTCAGCCATCGAGTTGGAGTAGTTAACCTTCTATATGTCGTGGAAGAATACACATAAGCATTAGTTCTTGTCCTTCCAGTGTAGGTGGCAGATCAAACTTGATCTAGTTCCACACATTGCCTTTTCCCTTATATGTCGTGGCAGGCGAGCTCCCTTCTGGTAAAAAGGATTTGAGTGGAAGGTTGAGCGCCCCTTACCGTTTAGAAGTATCATTTTCAACGGTTAGAAACCTTTCTATTCTATGACGGCTAAGTCGAGGGCAGACACAACAGGTCACGAAGAGCTAGAGAATATAGAATCCCTTGTTGACACCAGATTTTGACACGGTCAAAACTTATTTAAGATGGCCTCAAATGGAGAAGTAATCTACATGAAAGAGTTCCGTATTGTCGATATGAACATCTTTGAAATTTGGGCCATCGCCATCCGATCTCGTCTCAAGGGCCAAAACTATGCTCAAAGTACTAAGATTTTGTGTTCAGAGTATTGTTCAGCCAATTACACCTCAAGGACGGTCTCAAATGAGAAAACTTTCTACACGAATTGTCTTCGTCTTGTCGAAACGGTCGATTTTGATATAAAAAAATCTCAATCCAAGATCATATGTAAAAGTTAGAGCCACCTGAGTGCGGCCCTGTCACGAGTCAAAAGTGGCGCGCGCCATTAGACATGTCTGATGGGTAGCGCGAGTAATAGTCTATCTTGTACGAGCGATTCGGCCCTGAAAATGGCCTCGAATCGAAAAATGTTCAACATGAAAGTTGTTCGTCTCGTCGAAACGGTTAAATTTGCTTTTGGGCGCATCTTCATCCAAGGTCGTTTGTGACCTATGAGAGTCAAAAACCTAACCGATGTCTCAGACTTGCCTAAATCTGAGTTCAGTTAATTTTGGAAAGATTTGGACGGGATTTGGAGTCCTTTTCTTGTATGGGAAGTTCAGCCGCCTCATAAATAGATGAGAGGTGACGGCCGGTTGAACAACACATAATCGACAAAATCATCTACCACATTTTACCTTTACTTTTATCTTTCTTCCTTGTTCTTCTTCTTCCTCATTCTTCGTTCGTTCTTCTTGTTGCAGGGCGGCGAACCTCGAGGCTCTAGGGGCGGTCAGGCCGACCTAGGGCAGCCCATAGCCGCCACGCGCCCTGATGGGGTCCCTCCCGGGTGTGTGGGGTTTCGGGTCTACAAAAGCATCTGCCGGCTGTCCTGCGTATCGCGCTGCCGGTCGGATCTCCTTCGACGTGAGCTGCGGTGCATCACCCCCGTCGTCAAGGGTATACGGTGACGTGTTCATGTGCGAACACACTTTTTAGCGACTCCGCTGGGGACGAAGCTTTGAACGGTCTCCAGCTCGTTCTTGCTACGAAGAGATCGTCATCTAGGGTTTGCAATCTGCAAAGGTAATATGAATACCCAATTCCCTACTGTAGATGCAAATAATTTATATGGTGTTACTAGATCATTCAATGAGTATACTTTATCGGCCAGCCCTATTTTTTTCAATCATGCATCTAATTATGTGCAAAGGCCGATTCAAAATAATTTACATGCTTCAACTTCTTATGATACTAGTAACATGTACCATATATACTCCAACACTCATGCATCGTCAACCCCGCAAATCGTTATGCCGATGAATGACATGATGAGTTTGGTCAATCAAGTTGAAAGACCTCGTGTAAGAACTTCCAATAGCATGAGGCAAAGTGTTTCACCTTTTTATTCATCGGCAACTAATTTGCAATATACTAGTTCAACCATGCCGATGGATGAAAGAATTGACCATGCTACTACTAGCTATTCGGTCAATTACTCTCAACCGTCATATGCTACACCTCATGTTAGTAATTATTCGGCACCGTATACAACTGTAGATGCTCATAATTCGGCTCCGCACCTTCATGGTCATAGCCGAATAAATGAAAAATTTCCAGGAGTGCACATGCCATCATCTAATATTATAGCATATAATGCATCCTCTACGCTATTGCATAATTTCGGCAACACCTCATTGCCGAAAGAATCTAAAAATATTGCAGAGCAATCCCTTACAGAATGTGAAGTGACTACGTTAAAAAGGGATATAGCCCGAAATAACAAGATTAGTGCTCTTTGCCTTCAAGAACATGATAAGGGGCTAGTTCCTGATTATAATGCAATAAGAGGTAGAGTTTTGCAAGAAAATGAATCTTTGCCAATTGATAGAATTGGCGAGCAAAAATATTGTTCTACAACAATGCATATGCCTTCACCTAGTATAACATCATATTGTACACCCCCTACACAATTGCAAAGTTTCGGCAACACCCATGTGTCATTGCCGAAAGAATCTGAAAGCATTGGGGGGCAATCATATCCGGAGTGGGATAAAATTGAGAAAAAGCTGAAAGCCAAATTTGCCGCTCGCCGCCAGAAACAAATAGAAAAAGAATTGGCTCAGATAAAAGAAGCATTGCCAATTGGTAGTATCAATGAAAAGAAGGATGATTCGGAACATGAAAGTGCTTCGGTTGAAAAAGCCAAATCAAGTAGTATATATTCCGAATCCATCAAATCCAAAGAGGCAAGCATTATTGAGAAATGGCGTGGCAAGCATAGAAAAACAACCATACTTGATTTTTCTGAAGTCAATGGAACCTACTTCCTGCCCTATGAGTTCCGTGCCACAGAAATTGACAAGCCTCAAGGACAAGGACAAGAACAAGTAGCCGAACAAAGTTCGGCTGACATGGATCTTCAAAGCAATGATGCACGGAATCAAGAAAAAAGATGATGACAAGGCGTTGGGGAGCCATCCAAAAACGGAGCAAGATGTTCTTCAAGTCGCACCACCATCATGCTCTCCCAACATATTTGAAGAGGTATGGCTTGCAAGTAATTTACCTGTTTTCAGATTTCATCACAACTTTATTGTTGATGCATCTATTAGAAAAATCCTCATAAGTAATTTTGAAAGACCAATGAAAAAGGGTAATTTACTTGTTAGCAATAAAAAAATTATTGAGCATATCGGTCAACCCATTGCGTCATTTATAAAGACCGATAATGACTTATTGTTGCAGCCAAGGCTTTCCCCATTGCTTTATCTAAAGTTCATATCTAATTGGGTAGCTTTGCTTATTTATTACTTGGCTTGCATTTGGTCTCAATTGAGACATGTATGCTCTAACTATTTTCGTTTCAAAAATTTAAAGCCAAGGTTAAATTCTTTTGAGAAAACCGATACTATTATGATATCTTATCGAAAGACATCGGATATAGAGTGCAAAACACATTGCATAGCCGAATGGGGAGATTCCAAATCTGAACCATTTGTTTGCTTACCTCCAAAGCCGTTCTCACCAAGACTGGCTAAAAAATAAGAAGTATACCTTCAATTCAAGCATGTGTGATCAAATATTTGATTTGTTGCTGAAAAATAATTACATTAGAATTCTTGATCATCATGTCAAGCCATCAATCCAGGGACGAATGTATTGTAAGTTGCATGATTCGTCCAAGCATAATTTTGTGGATTGCAACATGTTTCGTTAAATAGTTAAATCGGCCATTGATAAAGGACGATTGAAATTTGTTGAAACACCAAGAGATGACCAGTCTATTCCGATTAGTCCTGATGGAAAAAGTTTTTTGCATCGGTTGCTTTAAGCCGATCCATTTAAAAATGAGAAGGTAAAAACTACAAGTGATGGGATCAAGCTTTCAAGTAAAGAAGTTATTGAAGAGCATAATGAACATAAACTTGAGGGCAAGAATTCCATCGAAGGTACAATGAAGACGCTAAGGACTGAGGGGCAGCAAGCAAATCCAATGATCTATGAAAGCAAACCAAAAGAAAGCAAAGGCCGAGGTAAGCACAAAGGTAAAAGGCCGAAAGTCACTTTCACGCAACTATTAGAAAAATATCAGAAGATAAGTGAGGAGAATAGTGCTTATGGGCCAAGTAATTCAAGAGCATCAAGACCACCCCCTAGGCGCAAACCCGAGGATCGGTATTGGCAAAATGAGAATTCTAATGCAGTATATTCATATCCATATTTTGTGCCGCCAATGCCAATGCCATGGATATCTTCCTATGATCATGTAAATCCATATCCATCATGGGACAGGTATGATACAAGGGCCCATTCTTCATCTTATTTTAGACCATCTCACAAACATTATGCAGCTCCAAAAAGATCAACGTTTGAATAATCACATGTCAAAGACCGTTTCAATCATAAGGAATCGGTCCGGAGCTCAAGGAACAAGAAAGAGGTGGTCAAGCAAGTTTACCGTGTTAAAAAACATGGTCGTAAGAGTGATATTTCAGATTTGATCTCAAATGAAAAAGAGCCAATTAAAGTGCTGACATTGGCTACTAAAGAAAATGAGGCAAGTCAATCAAGCATCAAATCTGAAGAGAAAAAGTTGAGAGTGCACAAGGTAAAACAAGAATTGCCATTGCTTCAAACAAAATCACAGTCAGGATGCTCACTCGGCTTATCCTATTGACAAAAGAAGAAATTACAAAAACTTAGTGCACAAGAACTTGAAGAAAGGAACATGGCATGGGTTCCCAAGAGGTGCAGTCAAAATAAAAATGATGTGCAACCTCCTATTGCAACAAGTGTTACAAAAGTGAAGAAAGAGAAGGATGGAAGCCAAAAACAATTAAGCTGAAGGTTTGCATCACTCCATCAAAATATTCGGTTAGCACATCATCCATATTCGTCAAACATGTCATTGATGTCTTTGCCATGGAATTCATCCCCAGTTTACATGGACCTCACGGTAATGGCCGATATTTATCTATCGCCCTAAGAATATGTCAAAGCATGGCCGGTGTAGGATCCTAACATTGTCCTTAGTTTGATTGGAGACCGAAACAAGGTACATGTTCATTGATATGACCCTTGTCCTTCTAGTACTATGGAGACTATTTTAGATAGTTAAATTTGTAGCAATGGCCAAGGTGTTGGTGTTGTTTATATATATCCTCATGGTGCTATTTCGTGAAGCCTCATGCCGCTTAAAATATTTTTGCACAAATAATCAAAGCCGAATATGCATCTTTATTCGGCTTGGAGCTTTTGTTTGCTATGGGTGCTACACATATTGAGGCTTTTGGTGATTCGTTATGAGAAGTACAACAAATATCAAAAGTTATCAATGTTTTGACGAATCACTTATAATATATCTCGAGACATGTCTAGATATAATATTCTCCTTGGGTTGCTTTTAAAATGTTCATATATTAAAAGTGGAGATAGTTGGCACAACAAGCATCCGGCTACATGTTGATCATGGTATATTACATATCTATCAATAGCCGATGCTTAGTCTCGTTGACATAGGTAAGGCCGAACCAAAACCCACTGCTTCGGCTACTAATGAAATTTTTATGCAGGCGAAAGTAAGGATTCGAGAAAGTTCATTGTTGATTATCTGCAATATCCTAGCAGAAGGGTGGACAATATGGTTGGTGGATGGTTTTGACATGCATATCTATGGAACTTTATAGTCGGATTAATGAAGTTGAGAAAGTTTCACCAAGCTTGCATCAGAATATTCACACAAGCAATGGCCGATATAAACTTATCGTCCTAAGAACATGCAAAATGACCGATGGGGTATTGACATCGTTCTTAGAACAAGCTATGTGCAAGTTATTTTTCGGCACACAAGCTTTGCCGAAAAACAGAGGGCATGTGTTGACACCAGATTTTGGCACGATCAAGAACTTATTTAAGATGGCCTCAAATGGAGAAGTGATCTACATGAAAGAGTTCCGTATTGTCGCTATGAACATCTTTGAACTTTGGGCCATCGCCATCCGATCTCGTTTTAAGGGCCGAAACTATACTCAAAGTACTAAGATTTTGTGTTCAGAGTATTGTTCGGCCAATTATGCCTCAAGGACGGCCTCAAATGAGAAAACTTTCTACACGAATTGTCTTCGTCTCGTCGAAACGGTCGATTTTGATATAAAAAAGTCTCAATCCGATATAGTATGTAAAAGTTAGAGCCACCTGAGTGCGGCCCTGTCATGAGCTAAAAGTGGCGCGCGCCATCAGACATGTCTGATGGGTAGCACGAGTAATAGTCTGTTTTGCACGAGAGATTCGGCCCTGAAGATGACCTCGAATCGAAAAACGTTCAACATGAAAGTTGTTCGTCTCGTCGAAGCGGTTAAATTTGCTTTTGGGTGCATCTTCATCAAAGGTCATTTGTGATCTGTGAGTGTCAAAAACCAAACTGATGTCTCAGACTTGACTAAATCCGAATTCGGTTAATTTTGGAAAGGTTTGGACGGGATTTGGAGTCCTTTTCTTGTACGGGAAGTCCAGCCGCCTCATAAATAGATGAGAGGTGACGGCCGATTGAACAATACGCAATCGATAAAATCATCTATCACTTTTTACCTTTACTTTTATCTCTCTTCCTTGTTCTTCTTCTTCCTCGTTCTTCGTTCGTTCTTCTTATTGCAGGGCGGCGAACCTCGAGGCCCTAGGGGCAGTCAGGCCGACCTAGGGCAGGCCATAGCCGCCACACGCCCTGACAGGGTCCCTCCCGGATGTGTGGGGTTTCGGGTCTACAAAAGCATCTACCGGCTGTCCTGCGTATCGCGCTGCCGGTCGGATCTCCTTCGACGTGAGCTACGGTGCATCACCCCCGGCATCGAGGATACACGGTGACGTGTTCGTGTGCGAACATCCCTATTTACCGGGAACGGAAGGAAACATCGGCTCTTCCGAGATCTTATGTAAGGAATACTATAAAAAGTAGAGCAAAAAGATCTACAAAACTCTGCAAGAAATGTCTTTCCCGCAGAAGACTCTAACTCCTCATAGCATTACGTCAATCTGCAAATATCGAATGACGCTTCGACAGATTCAGTCATCCATTCAGCTTTGAAATCAGAGACAAGGAAAACTTCATAGAAGCGCCGCGGATCAATATAGAGATGCGAACCAATATCCTTTTCCTGGTGGGCTCTGAAGTACTCGTCTTTTGCGCAAGGCCTCGTGTCAAAAAACTTCCAACCACGTCCTCCTACCTCGCCCATTTGCGAAGATCATCTACATTTTGCTCCGTGTCGAGCTCCAGCCGACCCAAACGTTTTCCTTCGGGAGGGCATAAAATCGCTTTCTTTCTGTAGGGAGCACGGATGATTCAAGTAAGGGCTGAGAGCCTACATATCACTGAGATGGGCCAAAGAAGAAAAAACACCTACTGTTCGTTAATTGAAATTCTCTTTGCTTAGCGCCCTTGTGTTTCGAATAGAAAAGCACGGGAGATATTTGTGGAACTGTTGTTTTTCTTAGGGCAAGCTAGCAGAAAGAAGTAATCTATCTGGTCAGCATGGCGAAGCATTTAGGCAAATGGTCCTCAGGGGAAGGAGAAAAGAATCCTAGGTAAACAACAATGCTTTCCGATCGAAACACCCTTTTTTTCCTATTTTCAAATAGGCTTCCGCCCTACTCAATCCTTTCCTATGGACCACGATGTGATGAGAAACTGAAATACCAAGCTAAGCAAACTCTAGATTGGGCTAGAAAACTCTCTATCTGAGCATGTATAATTGGATTGGATGGCCCCTCGTTTGTTCGAGACAACCACATCTCTCATATCGAAACTCTCAAATCCATGCAATTTCATGCACGTCCATCATATAGCATAAATTCATAGTCAATCCAACAATGCAACAAAACGAAATAAACCATAATTCAACACATGCCAAAATAAAATACAACGGTTCATAGATAAGCGATACAATAATGAATCATCAAACGCTCGCGGCGGCGATCGCGAACGCAGCCGCGCTTTCTTTGCGTGTGTTGATCTCTTTTTTCTTCACCTCAAGCCAGTTCGATGTGGACCACCTCCTTGGTCATAGCTTCCCACTTTCACTGTCGGGAGTGCCGCTCCCTCCGGACGACGACGTTCTTAACCTTGCAACTAACCTCCACGGACTCCGCGGAGGCATCATCCATGCCGACGGTGAGGGACGGGGTACACAGCGACGACATCTACGACAACAGACGAGGGCGGAGGTGTACTTGGCGACAACATCTAAGACGGGTGATGGGGAACAAGGGTGGAGGACGGCGACGACCTAACCGCGGGAAATGGGGGACATGCATGAGAGGAGGGCGATCAATTTGGTGGACTAGATCAATTTGGAGGGATTTGAGGTGGGTCTGGTTTGTCGGATCTTACGTGACAGACACGTCCGGGTACCCTATATCCGTCCCAAATATGAGTTGGATTTGAGAGGTGCGGTTGGGTCGCATTTTCATAACGGTCATTGATCGGGCCGTCTGTCCGAACGTCTGAGGATGATACGAGAGGTCAGGTCGTAGATGCTTAGACTAGAGAAAATGTGAGCAGGAGGCTCCATACAGTATTATAGGAGTACTAGAGAAAAGGTAATATATCATGAGATGGTGGACGAGAATTTATACATCCAGTTGAAAGAGACAAACAGGAGTAGACAGTTGCACACTTGAACTATTCTAAGACGAAAAGGGGAGATTATTACTTGAAATCTTCAAAGTCTTACGAGTTTTAAGAGAGAAATTCGGTACTAGCTTTCGTCGGCGCGAACCCTAGCACCATGTCGAGAAACTAAAGCACTAAGCTAAGCAAACTCTAGAATACACCAGAGGAAATGTAGGCAGGAAACTGCACAGTATAGCAGAGGAAAAGGTAGGCACGAACGAAGCTTGGTAATCTGTCATGAGATAGTAGACGAGAAGACGCATCCGATTTTTATATTTTTTATTTTTGAAATAAAGAAGACGCATCCGATTGATAGAGACAAAAAGAAGTAGGTAGACATTATAAGTTATTATTACAATATAATCTTGCAATGCAGGAAACATTCGCAAATTGCCGCACGATCTGTCCAACCTGCTCCGTACACGTGATTTTTTTTTAACACAGTACAGACGTAAGCGCTCATATACACGCACATACATTCACCCCTATGAACGCACACACGCACACCCTACCTCTATAAGCACCTCCGAAAGACTGAGCCGGCATATCATCTTGAAATTTACGAAGTCATCGTAGGCACCTCGTCGTCGACGGGAACGTCTCCTTCCACTGAATGCGCATCGCCGGAAATTCTGAAATAAATCCAGAAATAAATGCGAGCACCAGGATTTGAACCCTCATGAGCTGGGGCCATCCAACCACAGGTTGGTCCGCCCGTACGCGTGAATTTGATTGGTTGACTAATGGTGGTAGGTAAATTTCAGCTGTTCCACGCAAAAAAAAAAGAAAAGAATTGCGTAGAAGCTGGAGCTGGAGGGTGGGTTGGGCGGCGGTGACTGATGCGACGCAGTGCACGCGGGGTGAGTGGTTGCCCACGCACGGTAACGGTAGGGTAGGGCTCGAGACCTTTTTTCGTGGATGGATTCTGCTCATCCAGCTTTCATCCTTTTCTTTCTTTAGGACCGGGCTCTCTTTGGCAATTCAATTGGCATCCCCCTAGGACAGGACAGGGAGAGCAGGGCCGGCGGGCACTGGCGCGGTGCGGGCATTGGAAAATGTGTGGGCTTTCTCGTGTTATGAACGCGGACGCCTGTCTCGGCGTGCAGACGCGCGTTGGTGATGATGGGATGGCAACCGATCCGGCCATCCGTGCGGAGGAGTATCTTTCTCGGGCTGGCAAAGTCGAGAGCTCTGGTCATTTCTCAGTGAAGCGCGGCCATCTTTGTTTACCCGACTCGGATCGGATGGATGAGCACGTATTTTGTCGAACCAATGCAGGATTATTCTTATTTATTTTTCAGCTGAATGCAGGATTATCCTTTTCTTATTTTTTTCAGCTGAATGCATGATTATCCTTTTCTTATTTTTTTCAGTTGAATGCATGATTATTCTGGCTAGAGGCTTCCGTATGCATGCACATCTGCACGCTTGGGTTGGCGGTGCGCACGCGTGCGCGGTCCATCAAGAAAAATCAGGAGAGAGAGAGAGAGCGCGCGCGAGAAGGCCATGCATGCCGCGTGTGCCGTGACCCGTGACGGCAACCGTCGCACCGCCGTTCTCGATCGCGGCGGCGACGGCGGCAGGATTAGCGTGAAAGCGCAACCGTGCCCAACGGCGGCTCGGTCGGTGGGACGGACGCGTCCCTCCCTCGAACGCAATGCGGTGCCAAGGGGGGCACAGGTTGGCGTACGTTGGGGTTGCGCTTGCCGCTTCGCTTCGTACCAGCTCACGCACTACACGCACACGGATTCGATAATGCTCAAGGTAGTTGGAGCGTCGTCGACCGATGGTCTCATCTGGGCCGTCCAAACCTGCCGGATCGACGCCGCCCGTCGACCCCCGCGCCAGACCTGGGTTCATGCTTCGGCGTCACGCGCCTCGCACCAAACTTGGCTTTCATTTTTCCTCTCCGTTGGTTCAGCTGTTGCACCGGACGCGGGGATGGATATCGACTTGTTGAATAATACAGTAAAATAAAATAAATGGAGCGGCAGTTGACATCCATCAGCTCTCGGGGTTTGAAAACGAGCAACTGGTTCGTGCAACTTGCTCCCATGATGAACAAAAGTCAGTACAACATACGCGTGTTTTTATTGGATAACAACAATGATAATGGAGAGCTGGCTGGACGTCAAGTACAAGGTTCAGTCAGGGATGCGCTGTCAATTCATCAGCTATATATAATGGTCAAGTGGAGAGATGCTAGTGCAGAATCAAAGCAACAAACTCTTAAGTTGACAGCCATGATAATTATAATATAGATATTATTCTCAGGCGTAGGATTCTTCCTTCTTGTAATTACCAGAAACACGCTACAAGCACACAAGAAACATTTCTTGGACCGGGTTTGCGTCCTCCCTGTGCCTGACAAGTGGCGTGCCTACCTTCCAACTTCCAAGACGTACAAGGCAGAAACGCCACATACCAGAACACAAAAGCAATTCATAGTCAACATCCACTGACACACGAGATGTTGCTTTTAGGCATCATCAGTGTTGGTAGGGTTGGGTGCGTTTTGCTGCGCCATTAGTGTTGTTGGTTTTTCTTTAAAAAATCACTATGTTATAAAATATAATGTGTATTACTATTTTGAAAAATCAAACATTTTAAATTTGATCAAATTTGTAGAGAAATATATCAAAATCTATAATATCAAATCGGTACTTTTAGATTCATCATGAAATGAATTTCCATACTTATTTTGTTTAATATTATGGACGTCGATATTTCTGCTATCACTACTAGGGAAAAGCCTAGCAGTAGCGCGGGTTTTAGGTGTATCAGTAGCACGGGGACATGCGCTACTGATACGGCGCTACACCTAACTTGTAGCAGTCACTACGGGAAACAGCTAATTTGCCGTCAGGGGGCGTCTTTGCCGTCTACTTTTCATCGGGCAAGACGGCAAAGAAATAATTTGCCATCATCAATAGACAGCAAAGAAACACAGACGGCAAAATAGACTTTGCCGTCTGCCAAACAAAACATAGACGGCAAAGAGCTCGCTTTGCCGTCTGGAAACGAAAACACAGACGGCAAAGTGCTTTGCCGTCTTCGTTTTCTTTTACAGACGGCAAAGTGCTCACTTTGCCGTCTTCGTTTTGTTTTACAGACGGCAAAGATTTACAGACGGCAAATGTCTTTGCCGTCTGTAAAACAAAACGAAGCGGCAACACAAGGGAAGCACTTTGCCGTCTGTAAAAGAAAACGAAGACGGCAAAGCACTTTGCCGTCTGTGTTTTTGTTTCCCAGACGGCAAAGTGAGAAAGCACATCACGCGGATCCATCACGCGGATTGATGACATGGCAGCAATCCACACCACCGGCGGTGCTCCTATGCACAATCCACACCATCCAACCTGCCACCACACACCCCACCTGCCCATCACACCACCCCACGTGCCCACCATCGGCCCCACCACACACTCTCTCTCTCCCTTATCCTCCCGATCCCCCCACCCCCACCACTACCTCTCTCTCTCTCGTACCCCACTGCTTCGATCCACCCAGCCGGCGCCAGCCACCAGCTCGTCCTTCGGCCCCGCCCTCGCCGCCCCGCCCACCTCGTCCTCCGGCCCTGGCCTCGCCGCCCCGCCCACCTCGCCGCCCTGTCTCCCCTGCCGGCCTCCGCGCCCGGCCCCCGTCGCCCCCGCTGGCCGCCGGGCCCGGCCCCCGTCGCCCCCGCCGGCATCCAGGCCCCCGCCCCTGGCGCCGCCGGGCCCAGCCCGTCCTGCGTCGTCCCTGCCAGCCGCCGGCCCCGTCGCCCCCGCTGGCTTGCGCGCGCGACCCCGCGGATCCGGTATAGTTCGAGCAGCCACCGCCGGATTTGATGCCCGTGACCCTGCTGGACCTCCCTACCTCGCCCCTTCGCGCGCGCCGCCGGCCCTGCTTCGCCCCAGCCACACCGCCGGCCCTGCCTTTTGGTCAGGAGAAGATGAAGACATGATTGCTTTTTTCAAATTTTTGTAAGGTTCTTTTTGCAAGAAAGCACGACTGTGTGTACTCCATGTAATCTGTTCGTGTTGTGAAATAGACACCAGATTTGTATTGTGAAAAATTCATTCCTTCGTCGTTGATTCTTTGAAACAAGTATCCATGGATAATATGCTGTTTGTACTGGTCCGTTGGTTCCTTTCTTTTAATATATATAAAATATTCTTTGCCGTCTCCGATTTTTGAGGTAGACGGCGAAGCGTTGTAGGGCCCACCTACTATTAGAAAACCTTAATCCCTACTTTGCCGTCTGCCGTGGAAAAAAAACCTGACGGCAAAGTCTTTGCCGTCATCCCGACGAAAAGCAGACGGCAAAGTATGCCTTTGCCGATTTGTCTTTGCCGTCTGACTTTGCCGTCTACCGGTTGACGGCAAAGAGGTTGACGGCAAACTCTTTGCCGTCTGTATTTCTTTCTTTGCCGTCTGTATATGCCTGACGGCAAACTAGCTGATTCCCGTAGTGAGTAGCGCGTGTTTACCCGCGCTACTGCTATACATGGGTAGCAGTAGCGAATTTTACCGGAACGCGCTGCTGCTAATAGCTGTAGCGCTCTACAGTATGCCGCGCTACTGCTAACTTTACTCCCCTCGCTACTGCTAGTTTTATTAGTTTCTGATTTTTTTCTACATATTTGTTTTATATTTGTACATGCTTTATACAATAATCTCTAGCATATCATACACATACAAATGTAATCATAGCATACACATACAAATAGTCTCATCAAATCATGTCATCATCATAATCATCATCCAACACAAAGTGGTCTCTCGTCATCATTTCGAAAATAGCGATACAAGTCTCAAATACTTGCAACTACATCGTCATCCATCTAAACAATGATATACACGAGAAGAGCTATCACTATGAGTGAGAGCAGAACTATGCAGTACATGGGGCAGCGGTTATGAGTCCTCTCTCGCGCTAGCGTGAACCTCAAGTAACTAGCTTCTGCTTCTTGTCTGCTTTTGAAGCCTTTATGGTTGGCGCCCGAGACCCCCTCCACTTGCGCCTGAAGTTTCATCGTACGCAAACTAATTAACTAGAGGTACGCAGGTCATCGTACCCAAACTAACAAAGTAGCATTACGCAAGTTCGGCAGGGACCGTGGACATCACAAAGTTTCATCGCTACAGAAAGTATACAAGTTGAACCGACACATATCATCATCATCGGCATCGTAAATCACTAGAAGTTTCATCCTTCCGTATCATCGAGGATGCACCCTAGCTTCTTGAACGGCGTGAGGTCCTGACGTTGCATGCCTATGCGAGTTCGGACGTCAGCTCGCGATATAGGGCCGTGGTGGAACATCCCCTTCTCTTCGACGACTTCTTTCATCATGATCGTCGCAATGTCCCTCTAGATGCGAAAGAAGTCATCTCTAAGTTTATAATCCGCTTCTCCTTGAGATTCTACCCACTTGCGGATATGATCATCGTTTCTGGTTGTCATGCGAAGCTTTTGGTGATCCCTTCTGAACTCCATCATGAGATGGAGGAGGTAGAATCCATCGTTCCTGCTTGGTTTCGGGACATGGGTGCAGCAAAAGTTAGTTTTATGCGAGAAACCCGTCTTCTTTTTCCTTTGTTTCCTGATCTGCAGGTGGCAACCCCTCAAGCTGAAGCCTTGGAGAGCATCATCTAGAATATTCATTACGTGGGTGTAGTCCTTCTTCTCGTAGTTTCTGGTAGGGTCGAAATACACGGCGTGGGAGACTCGCGGGTAAAGAACGATAAGGATGGCGCGCCCGTTGCTGCGGGGAAAAGAACACCTCAAATTATTCTCCATATGAGCGAGAAGGAATGATTGAAATGTACGAAAGGGTTGTCCGGCACTGACTTACTTTGGATGATAAGGCAAGAGGACAATTTCCTGGTCCTTATTCTGTACCATGAAGTTTTCGAGGTACTCCCTAGCAGTTTTACGCTCAAAGTCGCCGAGACTCAAGAAGGACTCGTGCATGTAGTATGGATCCGCCATACAGATTTGCGAGACTTCTTCTCTCTTCATGATAGAGCTCATATGTAGCGCAAAACGCCGGACGATTGTAAAATCGAGCCGCCTTGTCAGAAACATCTCGAAGATATGCTCAAACCGCATGAAGAACACCTCCGCGGGCCGTGTGTCGATGTAGCACTTCCCCTCAGGCACACGAGCTTTGTATGTCAGATATCCTGGATCCTTCGAGGCTAGCAGGCTTTTCTCAGTCGATAGCATATGGTCGTGCAGTATCCTGAGATCCCCTCATATTGCCTCCAGTGGTTTTGGCGGTACCGTTGGTTCTCCCGTGACATGGAACATGGCCGCACCTTTGACGGGTACACGCTCTTCAAAATCCTCTGCCTGGCTACTATGTGCTCTGGCTTGT
Organism: Thinopyrum elongatum; assembly: GCA_011799875.1. NCBI lineage: Eukaryota > Viridiplantae > Streptophyta > Magnoliopsida > Poales > Poaceae > Thinopyrum > Thinopyrum elongatum. The sequence continues at coordinate 442,782,624 of CM022297.1, read as the reverse complement.
TTGTAGGCAGCATTGCCTTTCTTCGCCGGTCTCCTCCTCTCCTTTTTCTTGGGCTGACCTTCCAGACCCTTCCTTAACCCCTGCCCCAGTGTTGTCGGGCTAAGTACTGTATGACCCTCGGCTAGTTGAGCCTGTGTTGAGGTGACATCTTCTGGCGTGTCCTGTGAGGATTGCATGAAGAGAGACTTCTTGCAATCAACCCTGCTAGGACGTTCCTGCCCGGGAAGATCATCCATCTCCTCATCAGCATGCTGATAGCTCGAGTCGTCATATGGCTGACTCATCAATTCTAAGTCATTGTCATAGGCGCCTGTATTGAGGAACCGAAGAGGGTCCTCGTCCATCTCATCATCCATTCTTTGTTCTACGGGGGCGATTACATCAGCCACTATTGGACCCCCTTTCTCGTGTCGTCCGCCGCTCTCACCCGGCACTACAGGCGCTGGTAATTGCGTAGGCGGGGTGGTGGTGTTCATACCTGCTTGCTGATGTGTGGTTATTGGTGTGCTCTCGGCCGGCTCCAGACAAAGAAGATTCTTCGGCCATAGCAGCACCCAACCCTTGCAGTTTCCAAGCCACGGCGGGGTCTCATCGTCCTCTCCCCCTAGCCGTACTGGAGGAGGCAGATACGTCTCCAACGTATCTATAATTTTTGATTGTTCCATGCTGTTATATTATTATTCTTGGATGTTTTACAATCATTTTATAGCAACTATATATCATTTTTTGGACTAACCTATTGACATAGTGCCCAGTGCCAGTTGCTGTTTTTTTTGCTTTTTTTTACTTCGCAGGAAATCAATACCAAACGGAGTCCAAATGCAGCGAAACTTTTTGGTGATTTTTTCTGGACCAGAAGACACAAGTTGGGCCAAGAAAGTACCTGAGGGGGGCTCCGAGGGGAGCACAACCCACCAGGGCGCGCCTGGGGGCCCAGGCGCGCCCAGGTGGGTTGTGCCCACCTCGGCCACCTCCCGCACCGCCTCTTTGCTCTATAAATACCCCAATATTCCAGAAACCCTAGGGGAGTCGACGAAAATCAATTCCAGCCGCCGCAAGTTCCAGAAATCACAGATCCAATCTAGATATCATCATGGAGGGGTTCATCATCCTCATTGGTGCCTCTCCGATGATGCGTGAGTAGTTCATTGTAGACCTACGGGTCCGTAGTTAGTAGCTAGATGGCTTCCTCTCTCTCTTTTGATTCTCAATACAATGCTCTCTTGGAGATCTATTTGATGTAACTCTTTTTGCGGTGTGTTTGTTGGGATCCGATGAACTTTGAGTTTATGATCAGATCTATGTTTTTATCCATGAAAGTTATTTGAGTCTTTTGATCTCTTATATGCATGATTACTTATAGCCTCGTATTTCTTCTTCGAATCTTTGGTTTAGTTAGGCCAACTAGATCGATTTTTCTTGCCATGGGAAGAGGTGCTTTGTGATGGGTTCGATCTTACGGTGCTTGATCCCAGTGACAGAAGGGGAACCGACACGTATGTATCGTTGCTATTAAAGATAAAAAGATGGGATCCATTTCTACATAAATAGATCTTGTCTACATCATGTCATCGTTCTTATTGCATTACTCCATTTCTCCATGAACTTAATACACTAGATGCATGCTGGATAGCGGTCGATGTGTGGAGTAATAGTAGTAGATGCAGGCAGGAGTCGGTCTACTAATCTTGGATGTGATGCCTATATAATGATCATTGCCTGAATATCGTTATAATTATTTGAAGTTCTATCAATTGCCCAACAGTAATTTGTTTACCCACCGTATGCTATTTTTCTCGAGAGAAGCCACTAGTGAAATCTACGGCCCCCGGGTCTATTTTCTCATCATATATTTTCAGATCTATTTTGTTATTTGCCATTTTTATTTTCAGATCTATATTTCTAAAAACCCAAAAAAATATTTTGCTTCACTTTATTTTATTCGTGATCTATTTATCCAATCTACTACAATTTATCTCCCGTCCGTTTGCCAATTTCTGGCGCCGTTACCCGAAAGGGATTGACAACCCCTTTAACACGTCGGGTTGCAAGTATTTGTTCTTTGTGTGCAGGTGCTGTTTACGTAGTGTTGCTTGGTTCTCCTACTGGTTCGATAACCTTGGTCTCATCACTGAGGGAAATACCTACCGTTGTTGTGCTGCATCATCCCTTCCTCTTTGGGGAAATACCGACGTAGTTCAAGCAAACATCAAAAGGAATTTCTGGCGCCGTTGCCGGGGAGACATCATCAACATCTACCAGGTTTCTAATCACAAATCTCATCTCCTTGCAATTTACATTATTTGCCATTTGCCTCTTGTTTTCCTCTCCCCCACTTTACAAAAATTTGCCGTTTTGTTCGCCCTCTTTCTCGTTCGCCGTTTTCTCGTCAGATCTCTTAATTGCTTGAACTTGTCATCATGAGTGACTTTGGTATGGCAGAAACAAATGATAGCCTAACTCCTAAAATTGGACGATCTGGCAATCTGGATGCTAAAACTTTTATTTTGGGGCAAGGGAATGTTATAGGAAAAGAACGTATCCAAGAATTTTTTAATTGTGTTGGAAATTTAAGTCTTGATGATGTTCCTATACTTAAAAGGACTAAATCTTATGCGGAAGCTATCTCAGCACTAGTTCTAAAACTTGAAAATAAATTTATTCGTACTCATCCTATCTTGCAAAGAATGTTTTATGAGCTACCCGTCATAAAGAATCCTAAGGCTAAAAAGTTGGCCACTCTTGTTCTTATGAATGAATTTGACTACATAATATGGGAAGCTAGGGAAATCTTTGATTTTTATGGTATGAATCATGAAAAAACCCGTGATAGATGAAATTCTTTATAATAGTGATTATGTTCTAATACATTTGCTTGGGGATAATCAAATCTTTGATGAGAACCTTAAAAAGGACGTCCCCGTTTTAGATATAATCCAACAAGTTTTCAATGATGTTAATCAACACTATTCTTGGATTGTTGCCGGAAATCAAGGGGGATATGACGATAAGCAACTTGATAGTGCTAAAGTCTCTATGGATAACGTGTTTTATGTTGTTTTTGCAAAACCTTTTGACAAAAACACCTCTAAGGAAAATGAGACCAAAGATGACAATACTTAGATCTTTGCATTATGCCTAGCTAAGGTCGTAAAACGATAGCGCTTGTTGGGAGGTAACCCAATGAATACAATTTATTTTTGTCTTTTTCTTTCTGTTCTTGGGTGTTTGCACAATTATGCTACTGTTATGATTGTATTTTTTGTGTTTTAATTAGTGTTTGTGCCAAGTAAAGCCTTTAGGATAGCTTCGGTGATAGTTGATTTGATCTTGTTGGAAAACAGAAACTTTTGCATCCAGTAAAACAATTTTGAAAATTCACAGGAGCGACGAAGAATTCTGAATTTTTTACAAAAGATTTATATAAAAATTGCCTATGTCTTCCTAATTTTACAGAATTTTTTGAGTTACAAAAGTATGATAACAATTCGTATCTTTACAGACTGTTCTGTTTTTGACAGATTCTGTTTTCTTTGCATTGTGTGCTTATTTTGATGAATCTATGGTTTGTATTGGAGGTTATAAGCCACGGTAAAGTTAGAATACAGTAGATATAATGCAAGAACAAAATTTGAATGGGTTTTCTACAGTACTTAAAGTAAAGATTGATTTCTTATACTAACGGATCTCACGAAGGTTTTGTTGAGTTTTGTGTGATTGACGTTTTCAAGTTTTGGGTGAGATTACGATGGATGAAGGAATAAGGAGTAAGAAGAGCCTAAGCTTGGGGATGCCCCATGGCACCCCAAGCCAGTATCCAAAGAGAAGCAAGCAACTAAGCTTGGGGATGCCCGAGTGGCACCCCCTCTTTCTTCTATGGACCATCGGTATTTTACTTGGAGCTATATTTTTATTCGTCACATATCATGAGTTTTGCTTGGAGCGTCTTGTATGATATGAGCCTTTGCTTATTTTGCTTTTTATTTTAAGTCATGAATCCTTGCTGGACACACCTATTTGAGGGAGCCAAAATTATGCTATGACTTGTTAGAATTGCTCTCTATGCTTCACTTAAATCTTTATGAGCTATGGAATTGCTCTAGTGCTTCACTTATATCTTTTTGAGCACGGTGTGCTTTAGTATTTTTGAAGAAATGCTCTCATGCTTCACTTAGATTTATTTGAGAGTTAGTAATTTATTTTAGAAATTCTCTCTTGCTTCACTTAAATTATTTTGAGAGAAGAAAATTTTATGCTCATGTTCTTCACTTAGATTTGTTTGCGCTATCAAAAGCAACAAATGAAATTAGTCCCAAAGTGATAGATATTCAAGAGGGATATAATAAAAACTTTCATGAAGATCATTGGACAAAATAAACTTGATTCCTTGTAAGAGTTTTGCGATGTGTTGATATAATATGTGAGTCATGTTGATGAGTAATTATGCTTTAGTAAGAATATTGGTGTTAAGGTTTGTGATTCCCTATGCAAGCACGAAAGTCAATAGTTATGCAATGAAATTACATCCTACTTGTGGTGCATTATTCGGTGTTAGTTATGCTTAATGCCCGCTTATGAGATTTTTCGTTTCTTGGTTGGATGCTTCTCAATCTTTTGCTAGCCTTCATTTGCACTAAGTATGATCACTACTTATGCATCCAAAATCCTTAAACCAGTTTTGCCATATGAGTCCACTATACCTACCTATATGCGGTATTTCCGTGCCGTTCTAAGCAAATTTGTATGTGCCATCTCTAATTTCAAAATAAATTTCTCTTTTGTGTGCTCGTACCGCTCATGAAACGGTAGGGGGTGGCTGATATATTTCCATGCTAGATGTGTTATTCTTAAGATGAGTGTTTATTCACTTGTCATTGCACAAGAGTACCGCAAAGGTATTAGGGATGCCCAGTCCCGAAATGAAAAATGAATTTACTTTATGTTGTCAAATAATAAATTCCTTGGAAGGTGTTGGTATGGACGGCACCCATGGATTCGGTTAGCCGTGGAATGTGAAAGTATGGTGGAAAAAGGAATAAACTTTATTTTCTGTTTGGGAACCGCCTATGATATATCTAGCATGGAAAGTATTGGGAACTACTCGATCGTTTTCGTTGACAGGAAAAGCATGCCACCCAAAATGTTTTATCTCTACTTTTTTCGCTTTGAGCTCTAACACCTCTACAAATCCCTACTTCCCTCTGTGAAGGGCCTTTCTTTTACTTTATGCAATTTTTATTTTGAGTCTCCATCTTCTCTTATAAAGCACCAACTAAGGGGCACTTGATCGTACTTGAGCATTGGGTGTAGCTAATATGCGAGTGTGTTTCATGAATGGATCAATGATTGAGCATAATGGGCTAGGGATAACTTGCTTTAGTGTTGATATTTTGAAAGACATGGTTGCTTGTTGATATGCTTGAGTATTGAAATCTTCATGTCAAAACTAGACTATTGCTTTGAATCATATAAAAGTCCAAATGTCCATGCTACAAAGAAAAGAATATGTGATGAACATGTTAGGTAGCATTCCACATAAAAAATTCTGTTTTTATCATTTACCTACTCGAGGAAGAGCAGGAATTAAGCTTGGGGATGCTGATACGTCTCCAACGTATCTATAATTTTTGATTGTTCCATGCTGTTATATTATCATTCTTGGATGTTTTACAATCATTTTATAGCAACTTTATATCATTTTTTGGGACTAACCTATTGACATAGTGCCCAGTGCCAGTTGCTGTTTTTTGCTTTTTTTTACTTCGCAGGAAATCAATACCAAACGGAGTCCAAATGCAGCGAAACTTTTTGGTGTTTTTTTCTAGACCAGAAGACACAAGTTGGGCCAAGAAAGTACCTGAGGGGGGCTCCGAGGGGAGCACAACCCACCAGGGCGCGCCTGGGGGCCTAGGCGAGCCCAGGTGGGTTGTGCCCACCTCGGCCACCTCCCGCACCGCCTCTTTGCTCTATAAATACCCCAATATTCCAGAAAACCTAGGGGAGTCGACGAAAATCAATTCCAGCCGCCGCAAGTTCCAGAAACCACAGATCCAATCTAGACACCATCACGGTTCATCATCCTCATTGGTGCCTCTCCGATGATGCGTGAGTAGTTCATTGTAGACCTACGGGTCCGTAGTTAGTAGCTAGATGGCTTCCTCTCTCTCTTTTGATTCTCAATACAATGGTCTCTTGGAGATCTATTTGATGTAACTCTTTTTGCGGTGTGTTTGTTGGGATCCGATGAACTTTGAGTTTATGATCAGATCTATGTTTTTATCCATGAAAGTTATTTGAGTCTTTTGATCTCTTATATGCATGATTACTTATAGCCTCGTATTTCTTCTTTGAATCTTTGGTTTAGTTAGGCCAACTAGATCGATTTTTCTTGCCATGGGAAGAGGTGCTTTATGATGGGTTCGATCTTACGGTGCTTGATCCCAGTGACAGAAGGGGAACCGACACGTATGTATCGTTGCTATTAAGGATAATAAGATGGGGTCTATTTCTACATAAATAGATCTTGTCTACATCATGTCATCGTTCTTATTGCATTACTTCGTTTCTCCATGAACTTAATACACTAGATGCATGCTGGATAGCGGTCGATGTGTGGAGTAATAGTAGTAGATGTAGGCAGGAGTCGGTCTACTAATCTTGGACGTGATGCCTATATAATGATCATTGCCTGGATATCTTCATAATTATTTGAAGTTCTATCAGTTGCCCAACAGTAATTTGTTTACCCATCGTATGCTATTTTTCTCGAGAGAAGCCACTAGTGAAATCTACGGCCCCCGGGTCTATTTTCTCATCATATATTTTCAGATCTATTTTGTTATTTGCCTTTTTATTTATTTGCCACTTTTATTTTCAGATCTATATTTCTAAACCCCCCCAAAAATATTTTGCTTCACTTTATTCACGATCTATTTATCCAATCTACTATAATTTATTTCCCGTCTGTTTGCCAATTTCTGGTGCCGTTACCCGAAAGGGATTGACAACCCCTTTAACACGTCGGGTTGCAAGTATTTGTTCTTTGTGTGCAGGTGCTGTTTACGTAGTGTTGCTTGGTTCTCCTACTGGTTCGATAACCTTGGTCTCATCACTAAGGGAAATACCTACCGTTGCTGTGCTGCATCGTCCCTTCCTTTTTGGGGAAATACTGACGTAGTTCAAGCAAATATCAGAGGCAAATCCTCATGCCCCGATTTCACACTCGACAAGGTAACCCTGAAGTGCCCACCGGGCATCGGCTGGCCGTGGAACATGAGTTCCAAGGGCTTCATTATCATAGCCTTTCCCACGTCCACCTTCTGGCCTTTGATCAAGTAGAGTACGATGCACGGGGTTTCGTCGGCCTGCAAAGACATGTCTGCGGCGTAAAACATCCGAAAGGCAACGAAAACGGAATATTCTAGATATATGTTGGTGCGACATGTAATTACCATGAGGGCGTCGAGCTCAGCCAAAGACGAAGGCTCGCCTAGCGCGCCAGAGGCTGAGGACGGGCTGCTATGAGCGGGTGCGGGAGCGGGCGTGGTTGCGTGAGCAGATGATGGTGCGGTTGTGTTGTTCACCGAGTTGCTCCCGACGAAGCTGGGCATGGGGAAATCATCTACCGTCTTGTCTGGATTTTCCTTCGTCCAATTGATGATAGCTGGGATCAAGTTAGTAGCGAAATCATTTCTGCAGGCATCTACAGCTGCAACGACTGCCTGCTGTAGCAACTCATTTTTCTCCTCGGCTGCTTTTTTCTCGAACGCAAGCTTCACCTTCTCGTCGATGTCCGCCTGACTGAACTTCTTACTCTGCTTCTTGTCCTCCGGGCCCTCGTTGTAAAAGACCTTCCACGTGGCACCGTCTCCGGTGTCGTGCACACATCCATATTGCGGCCGCTGGTCCAAAGGGAGTCCCTTAAGTTCGTTCAAGGCCCGGTTGAGAGGGGTGTCCCACTTGGGCCTCATCGACGAAGACTGGCTTTCGGTTGCAAGCTTGTGTTGCTTGTCCTGCAGAAGGAACATGAACCGTTTACGAATGTGTAGTCGACTTGATCAGAAGCTAAATGTAAGGTGGTAAAAGAATAATTACCAGTATTCTAATCAATTTCCTCGTGATCGGGTCCGTGTAAAAAACCTTCTTTTCCTTGTCCCACTTGTAGCGGGCCCTGATGAAGTCACGCTCCAAGGGGTTGGTGAACTTCACGAAGGGGTCTGGGAGACCCGCGGCTTCACGTTCTGCGTCCTCCTTATCCCATATAGGCCTTTTGCCAAGGTAGCCACGGCTTCCGAGGCGTTGGTTCCCCGTATTCCTTTGCTGAAGGCTCTTGAATTTCGTAGCCTTAGCCTTGGCTGCCTCGGTAGCGCAAGTGTCCTTGAACTTTTGGAACTCCTCTTCCGTAAGTGTTGGATTTTCCTCCAGAATCTTGGACTGGGGTTCCTCAACCTCAATAGCTCGTTTCACCCTCCCTTTCTAGGAGGCCAAATCATTGCTGAACATGCCCATGGCGTGATTGTTAATCTTTTTCATCTTCGGATCATCCCACGGGTGTTCTATGTCGTCATCCCCGTCGGGGAACTTGAATCTCTTGTGCAGCTTTGTCAGGAGCAACTGCTTCAAATGTTCTTTACCCCTTAAGTCATCATCGTTGATGCTCGCACATTCCCGTAGGATGCATCCGACTTGGTTCCCGTAGCACTTGCGAGGTTCTTCCGGCTCTAATGGCTCAAACTTGCCAGGGGCCATCTTTGTGATCACCAGTCGTCCAATGCCGAGTTTGTTAGGTTTTCGTATCCTCTGCTTCTTCTTTTCGGTAGCGGCTTCGGCGCCAGTACCTTCCCCGCTGGTATCTTCCCTGCCGGTACCTTCCCCGCCAGTCTCGGCGCCTCCATCGGTGCCGGCGCCATCGGTGTCGATGTCGGCGTCAGTACCATCATCAAGGCCGCCTTGCAAACCTTGATTGTGCTTAGCAGACAAAAAGTCGAGGTACTGTTGTTCACCCTCATAATCCATCTCGTCTGCATCGTGGTCAGAAGGCCCAGTTTCTTCGTTGTTCGACATGTTTCCTATGATTAAGTCTCCTTGTTTAGTTCTTAAACTATAATAAAATGAGAAATGACATAAAAAAGGTCTATGGTTTGCCGGAATGCCGTTTCATTCCCGTCGCAGCAAATCTCGGCACTCGATATGCCTACTTTCTAGCACAAGTCATGCCAAAATTCACGGGAAATTTCGGCATGACCTTTGCTAAAAAGTGGACATATCGAGTGCCTGAAATTCACAGGAACGGAAATGAATCAACATTCCGGCGAAACATAGGCCACTCGGATCATTTACCCTGCACATAACCATCATTTTCCAAATCACATGTCCACTTCAAATATAAGCTAGCTAGTGGGGGGTTGTTCCACCACGGCCCTGTTTGAATCACATGTCCAAATCACATGTCCACATATCACATGTCCACATATCATATAGGGTTCATATAGCAACAATAGCTTTAACTAAAAAAAAATCAAATAACAACAATTCTGTTTTTTCTTTAAATACCAATAAAAATTCCTTGAATAAAATTTGATACCTAGCTAAATCCCAATAAAAATTCCTTGAATAAAATTTCTGTCCTAGTTTGATACCTAGCTAAATTCATAACTAAATTTGATACCTAGGGTTCATAACTAAATTTGATAAATTCATCACCGCAAAATTCATAACTAGGGTTCATACCTAGCTAAATTCATAACTAAATTTGATACCTAGCTAGGGTTCATAACTAAATTGATCACCGCACTACCTAGGGTTCATAACTAAAACCCAGGTTTCATACTGCCATAACTAAAACCTAAGTAAATTAACCTAAGAACCTAATTAACCTACTGCCCTAACTAAATAGATAACCTAATTAACCTACTGCCCTAACTAAAACCTAAGTAAATTAACCTAAGAACCCTAGCTAGAAGCCTAATGGCAGAGAGAGAGAGAGGAGCGGTGGGGGGCTTACAGAGGGTGCAGGGCGAGGAGGCAGGTCCGACGACGGTCGAGGTAGGGAGGGGAGGAAGCAGAGGAGGGAGGCGTGCCGCGTCGGGGTCGGGGCCAGGCGACGGCGACGGAGGCATGCGGCGTCGGGGTCAGGGCCAGGGCCGAGGGAGGCGTGCGACATCGGGGTAGGCGCTCGGGTTCCGGCGAGGGCGAGGGCAGGGGCTCCGGCGGCGGCGACGAGGGGGAGAAGAGAGTGGGGGAATTGGGGGAGGAAGCAGAGGAGGGAAGCCCGCGCGGGGGGTTATGTGAAAATAGCAGTAGGGCTATTCTGGAAAATGCGCTATAGCTAAGGTAGCTATAGCGCGCTTCCTCCAAAAGCGCTACTGCTATATGAAGTAGCTATAGTGCTTTTATTCAACCAGCGCTCCTGCTATTGTTTTCATTTTTTCTTTTTCTTTTCTTTTCCTTTTCTTTTTTGCTTACTTTTTTCTTTTCTTTTCCATTTTGTTTCTTCTATTTTCTTTTCCTTTTCTTTTTATTTTTTTTGGTTTCTTTCTTTTCTTTTATTTTCTATGTATATAACTAAGGCGATATATATTGCATCATTTGACCCATAACGGTTAAGTGTGCATACAAAATAGGAACATATATATTACATCATTTGACCCATAACGGTTAAGTGTGCATACAAAATAGGAACATATATATTACACCATTTGACCCATAATGGTTAAGTGTGCATACAAAATAGGAACATATATATATTGCATCATTTGACCCATAATGGTTTCTCAGCGTCGACGTTTCCATTTTTTAGTGAGCTTCTTTCCCTTCTTGTTCGTTGACAAATAATTGAGCCCCTCATTGTGACTTTTCCTTTTCCATGGAGTACGATCTTTCTTAGGTAATGTAGTATTGATTCTTCTTCTGACGTATACTTCATCGTCATCGTCATCTTCCCTCATCGGGTTGCTGTACTGGTCGTAGTCTTCCTCGTTGGCGACTCCATCTATTCCAGTGATGTTCCTTTTGCCTCTCCTCACGACAACACGGCTGGGATTGCTCGGGTCGGTTATGAAGAAGCATTGTGTCACGTGCTTAGCGTGTACCCATGGCTCGTTTTTTGCGATGGCATTCACGGTAGCGCTCTTGGTGTCGGGTATAGTCATGGTAGTGAAATACTGGTTTTCTCTTTCGACATTCTTAGCCCATCTGATACGGAACATCGTCGCGCTGTGCAGTCCAGAGTAGTCAAGCTCCCAAATCTCCTCGACCCTTCTGTAGAATCTCTCAGTTGTGCCGTTGTCGCCGGTCTTGCATTCCATCGTCACCCCTGAGTTCTAAAAATCACTGTTCATATCTTTGTCCTCCGTGTGGAACGTGTATCCGTTGATATCGTACTTCTGATAGGTCATGAGGTTGGCCCCGGGGCCATGTGCTAAGGCGTATATGAGCAATCCGTCCTTAGAGCCCTCTTCCGGGGGATTAGCAAGAATATGTTGTTTGAACCAATGCAGGAAAGTGGAGTTGTGCTCTCTAGTAACTTCGGTGTCCGTCCTGCAGAGCCCACGGTCACGATACTTCTTTGCGATGGTTTCTTTGTGCAGTGTAACGAAAGGATCTACCTCGTCTAGGTGATGCAGCACTACTAAGTTTGCTATGTCAAACTCGTTGCGTCGATCCGAGTAGGCCACATGCAGTTCCTTGTGACCGTTGGAGTGACCTTCTCCTTCGAGTCTCCCAAGGTGCTTCTTAACGGGCAAACCAACATCAGGCCGGTCTCTGTCATATAGAAAATTCTCGCAGAAAGAGATGCACTCTTGTGTCAGATAGCCCTAGATGATGCTTCCATCCGGACAGGACATGTTACGAACGAATCCTTTGATGACCCCATTCATCCTCTCGAAAGGCATCATGTTGTGCAGGAATGACGGCCCCAGGTCTATTATGTCGTCCACAATATGGACACATAGATGCACCATGACATCAAAGAACGCGGGCGGGAAGTACATCTCAAGCTCATTTAGTATCACAACGATCTCTTCCTGTAGCCTTCGGAGCTGCTTCACACTGATCGACTTTCGAGAGATGACGTCGAAAAAGTTGCAGAGACCAATAAGCGTGTCACGAACATGCTTGTCCATTATCCCTCTAAGGGCAACAGGTAGTATCTGCGTCATCATCACATGACAGTCATGGGACTTCATCCCGCTGAACCTTTTCTTCTTCATGTCTAGATATCTGCTTTGTTGGGAAACGTAGTAATTTCAAAAATTTCCTACGCACACACAGGATCATGGTGATGCATAGCAACGAGAGGGGAGAGTGTGTCCACGTACCCTCGTAGACCGAAAGCGGAAGCGTTAGCACAACGCGGTTGATGTAGTCGTACGTCTTCATGATCCGACCGATCCAAGTACCGAACGCACGGCACCTCCGAGTTCAGCACACATTCAACTCGATGACGTCCCGCGAGCTCCGATCCAGCAAAGCTTCACAGGAGAGTTTCGTCAGGACGACGGCGTGGTGACGGTGATGATGATGCTACCGACGCAGGACTTCGCCTAAGCACCACTGCGATATGATCAAGGTGGATTATGGTGGAGGGGGGCACCGCACACGGCTAAGAGATCAATGATCAATTGTTGTGTCTATGGGGTGCCCCCTGGCCACGTATAAAAAGGAGTGGAGGAGGGGGGAGGGTCGGCCTAGCTATGGCGCGCCCTGGAGGAGTCCTACTCCCACCGGGAGTAGGATTCCCCCCCTTCCAAGTAGTAGGAGTAGGAGAGAAGGAAGGGGAAAAGAGAAGAGAAGGAAGGAGGGGGCGCAGCCCCTCCCCCTAGTCCAATTCGGACTAGGCCTTGGGGGGGGCGCGCGGCCTACCTCTCTCTCTCCCCTAAAGCCCAATAAGGCCCATATACTTCTTCCCCGTATTCCCGTAACTCCCCGGTACTCCGAAAAATACCCGGACCACTCGGAACCTTTCCGTTGTCCGAATATAGTCGTCCAATATATTGATCTTTATGTCTCGACCATTTTGAGACTCCTCGTCATGTCCCCGATCTCATCCGGGACTCCGAACTACCTTCGGTACATCAAAACACATAAACTCATAATACAAATCATCACAAAACTTTAAGCGTGCGGACCCTACGGGTTCGAGAACTATGTAGACATGACCGAGACACGTCTCCGGTCAATAACCAATAGCGGAACCTGGATGCTCATATTGGTTCCTATATATTCTACGAAGATCTTTATCGGTCAAACCGCATAACAACATACGTTGTTCCCTTTGTCATCGGTATGTTACTTGTCCGAGATTCGATCGTCGGTATCTCAATACCTAGCTCAATCTCGTTACCAGCAAGTCTCTTTACTCGTTTCGTAATGCATCATCCCGCAATTAACTTATTAGTTACATTGCTTGCAAGGCTTATAGTGATGTGCATTACCGAGTGGGCCCAGAGATACCTCTCCGACAATCGGAGTGACAAATCCTAATCTCGAAATACGCCAACTCAACAAGTACCTTCGGAGACACCTGTAGAGCACCTTTATAATCACCCAGTTACGTTGTGACGTTTGGTAGCACACAAAGTGTTCCTTCGGTAAACGGGAGTTGCATAATCTCATAGTCATAGGAACATGTATAAGTCATGAAGAAAGCAATAGCAACATACTAAACGATCAAGTGCTAAGCTAACGGAATGGGTCAAGTCAATCACATCATTCTCCTAATGATGTGATCCCGTTAATCAAATGACAACTCATGTCTATGGTTAGGAAACATAACCATCTTTGATTAACGAGCTAGTCTAGTAGAGGCTTACTAGTGACACTCTGTTTGTCTATGTATTCACACATGTATCATGTTTCCGGTTAATACAATTCTAGCATGAATAATAAACATTTATCATGATATAAGGAAAAAAATAATAACTTTATTATTGCCTCTAGGTCATATTTCCTTCAGTCTCCCACTTGCACTAGAGTCAATAATCTAGATTACACGGTAATGATTCTAACACCCATGGAGCCTTGGTGCTGATCATGTTTTGCTCGTGGAAGAGGCTTAGTCAACGGGTCTGCAACATTCAGATCCGTATGTATTTTGCAAATCTCTATGTCTCCCACCTGGACTTGATCCCGGATGGAGTTGAAGCGTCTCTTGATGTGCTTGGTTCTCTTGTGAAATCTGGATTCCTTTGCCAAAGCAATTGTACCAGTATTGTCACAAAGATTTTCATTGGACCCGATGCACTAGGTATGACACCTAGATCGGATATGAACTCCTTCATCCAGACTCCTTCATTTGCTGCTTCCGAAGCAGCAATGTACTCCGCTTCACATGTAGATCCCGCCATGACACTCTGTTTAGAACTGCTCCAACTGACAGCTCCACCGTTCAATATAAACACGTATCCGGTTTGTGATTTAGAATCGTCCGGATCAGTGTCAAAGCTTGCATCAACGTAACCATTTACGATGAGCTCTTTGTCACCTCCATAAACGAGAAACATATCCTTGGTCCTTTTCAGGTATTTCAGGATGTTCTTGACCGCTGTCCAGTGATCCACTCCTGGATTACTTTGGTACCTCGCTGCTAAACTAATAGCAAGGCACACATCAGGTCTGGTACACAGTATTGCATACATGATAGAGCCTATGGCTAAAGCATAGGGAACATCTTTCATTTTCTCTCTATCTTCTGCAGTGGTCGGGCATTGAGTCGTACTCAACTTCATACCTTGTAACACAGGCAAGAACCCTTTCTTTGCCTGATCCATTTTGAACTTCTTCAAAACTTTGTCAAGGTATGTGCTTTGTGAAAGTCCAATTAAACGTCTTGATCTATCTCTATAGATCTTGATGCCCAATATGTAAGCAGCTTCACCGAGGTCCTTCATTGAAAAACTCTTATTCAAGTATCCTTTTATGCTATCCAGAAATTCTATATCATTTCCAATCAACAATTTGTCATCCACATATAAGATTAGAAATGCTACAGAGCTCCCACTCACTTTCTTGTAAATACAGGCTTCTCCAAAAGTCTGTATAAAACCATATGCTTTGATCACACTATCAAAATGTTTATTCCAACTCCGAGAGGCTTGCACCAGTCCATAAATGGATCGCTGGAGCTTGCACACTTTGTTAGCACCCTTTGGATCGATAAAACCTTCAGGTTGCATCATATACAACTCTTCTTCCAGAAATCCATTCAGGAACGCAGTCTTTACATCCATTTGCCAAATTTCATAATCATAAAATGCGGCAATAGCTAACATGATTCGGACGGACTTAAGCATCGCTACGGGTGAGAAGGTCTCATCGTAGTCAACTCCTTGAACTTGTCGAAAACCTTTCGCAACAAGTCGAGCTTTGTAGACAGTAACATTACCATCAGCGTCTGTCTTCTTCTTGAAGATCCATTTATTCTCGATGGCTTGCCGATCATCGGGCAAGTCAACCAAAGTCCACACTTTGTTCTCATACATGGATCCCATCTCAGATTTCATGGCCTCAAGCCATTTTGCGGAATCTGGGCTCATCATCGCTTCCTCATAGTTCGTAGGTTCGTCATGGTCTAGTAACATGACCTCCAGAATAGGATTACCGTACCACTCTGGTGCGGATCTTACTCTGGTTGACCTACGAGGTTCGGTAGTAATTTGATCTGAAGTTTCATGATCATCATCATTAGCTTCCTCACTAATTGGTGTAGAAGTCACAGGAACCGGTTTCTGTGATGAACTACTTTCCAATAAGGGAGCAGGTATAGTTACCTCATCAAGTTCTACTTTCCTCCCACTCACTTCTTTCGAGAGGAACTCCTTCTCTAGAAAGGATCCATTCTTAGCAACGAAAGTCTTGCCTTCGGATCTGTGATAGAAGGTGTACCCAACTTTTCTCTTTTGGGTATCCTATGAAGACACATTTCTCCGACTTGGGTTCGAGCTTATCAGGTTGAAGCTTTTTCACATAAGCATCACAGCCCCAAACTTTAAGAAATGACAACTTTGGTTTCTTGCCAAACCACAGTTCATAAGGAGTCGTCTCAACGGATTTAGATGGTGCCCTATTTAACGTGTATGCAGCCGTCTCTAAAACATAACCCCAAAACGATAGCGGTAAATCAGTAAGAGACATCATAGATCGCACCATATCTAGTAAAGTACGATTACGATGTTCGGACACACCATTACGCTGTGGTGTTCCGGGTGGCGTGAGTTGCGAAACTATTCCGCTTTGTTTCAAATGTACACCAAACTCGTAACTCAAATATTCTCCTCCACGATCAGATCGTAGAAACTTTATTTTCTTGTTACGATGATTTTCCACTTCACTCTGAAATTCTTTGAACTTTTCAAATGTTTCAGACTTATGTTTCATTAAGTAGATATACCCATATCTGCTCAAATCATCTGTGAAGGTGAGAAAATAACGATACCAGCCGCGAGCCTCAACATTCATTGGACCACATACATCAGTATGTATGATTTCCAACAAATCTGTTGCTCGCTCCATAGTTCCGGAGAACAGCGTTTTAGTCATCTTGCCCATGAGGCATGGTTTGCAAGTACCAAGTGATTCATAATAAAGTGATTCCAAAAGTCCATCGGAATGGAGTTTCTTCATGCGCTTTACACCAATATGACCTAAACGGCAGTGCCACAAATAAGTTGCACTATCATTATCAATTCTGCATCTTTTGGCTTCAACATTATGAATATGTGTATCACTACTATCGAGATTTAATACAAATAGACCACTCTTCAAGGGTGCATGACCATAAAATATATTACTCATATAAATAGAACAACCATTATTCTCAGATTTAAATGAATAACCGTCTCACATCAAACAAGATCCAGATATAATGTTCATGCTCAACGCTGGCACCAAATAACAATTATTCAGGTCTAAAACTAATCCCGAAGGTAGATGTAGAGGTAGCGTGCCGACGGCAATCACATCGACTTTGGAACCATTTCCCACGCGCATCGTCACCTCATCCTTAGCCAGTCTTCGCTTAATCCATAGTCCCTGTTTCGAGTTGCAAATATTAGCAACAGAACCAGTATCAAATACCCAGGTGCTACTGCGAGCTCTGGTAAGGTACACATCAATAACATGTATATCACATATACCTTTGTTCACCTTGCCATCCTTCTTATCCACCAAATACTTGGGGCAGTTCCGCTTCCAGTGACCAGTCTGCTTGCAGTAGAAGCACTCAGTCTCAGGCTTAGGTCCAGACTTGGGTTTCTTCTCCTGAACAGCAACTTGTTTGCCGTTCTTCTTGAAGTTCCCCTTCTTCTTCCCTTTGCCCTTTTTCTTGAAACTGGTGGTCTTGTTGACCATCAACACTTGATGCTCCTTCTTGATTTCTACCTCCGCAGCCTTTAGCATTGCGAAGAGCTCAGGAATCGTCTTATCCATCCCTTGCATGTTATAGTTCATCACGAAGCTCTTGTAGCTTGGTGGCAGTGACTGAAGAATTCTGTCAATAACACTATCATCCGGAAGATTAACTCCCAGTTGAATCAAGTGATTGTTATACCCAGAAATTCTGAGTATATGCTCACTGACAGAACTATTCTCCTCCATCTTGCAGCTGTAGAACTTATTGGAGACTTCATATCTCTCAATCCGGGCATTTGCTTGAAATATTAACTTCAACTCCTGGAACATCTCATATGCTCCATGACGTTCAAAACGTCGTTGAAGTCCCGGTTCTAATCCGTAAAGCATGGCACACTGAACTATCGAGTAGTCATCAGCTTTGCTTTGCCAGACGTTCATAACATCTGGTTCAGCTCCTGCAGCAGGTTTGGCACCTAGCGATGCTTCCAGGACGTAATTCTTCTGTGCAGCAATGAGGATAATCCTCAAGTTACGGACCCAGTCCGTGTAATTGCTACCATCATCTTTCAACTTTGCTTTCTCAAGGAATGCATTAAAATTCAACGGAACAACAGCACGGGCCATCTATCTACAACAACATAGACAAGCAAAATACTATTAGGTACTAAGTTCATGATAAATTTAAGTTCAATTAATCATATTACTCAAGAACTCCCACTTAGATAGACATCTCTCTAATCATCTAAGTGATCACGTGATCCAAATCAACTAAACCATAACCGATCATCACGTGAAATGGAATAGTTTTCAATGGTGAACATCACTATGTTGATCATATCTACTATATGATTCACGCTCGACCTTTCGGTCTCAGTGTTCCGAGGCCATATCTGCATATGCTAGGCTCGTCAAGTTTAACCCGAGTATTCTGCGTGTGCAAAAACTGGCTTGCACCCGTTGTAGATGAACGTTGAGCTTATCACACCCGATCATCACGTGGTGTCTCGGCACGACGAACTTTGGCAACGGTGCATACTCAGGGAGAACACTTTTACCTTGAAATTTAGTGAGAGATCATCTTATAATGCTACCGTCAAACAAAGCAAAATAAGATGCATAAAGGATAAACATCACATGCAATCAATATAAGTGATATGATATGGCCATCATCATCTTTGTGCTTGTGATCTTCATCTCCGAAGCACCGTCATGATCACCATCGTTACTGGCGCGACACCTTGATCTCCATCGTAGCATCGTTGTCGTCTCGCCAACTATTGCTTCTACAACTATCGCTACCGCTTAGTGATAAAGTAAAGCAATTACAGGGCGATTGCATTGCATACAATAAAGCGACAACCATATGGCTCCTGCCAGTTGCCGATAACTCAGTTACAAAACATGATCATCTCATACAATAAAATATAGCATCATGTCTTGACCATATCACATCACAACATGCCCTGCAAAATCAAGTTAGACGTCCTCTACTTTGTTGTTGCAAGTTTTACGTGGCTGCTACGGGCTGAGCAAGAACCGTTCTTACCTACGCATCAAAACCACAACAATAGTTCGTCAAGTTAGTGCTGTTTTAACCTTCACAAGGACCGGGCGTAGCCACACTCGGTTCAACTAAAGTTGGAGAAACTGACACCCGCTAGTCACCTGTGTGCAAAGCACGGCGGTAAAACCAGTCTCGCGTAAGCGTACGCGTAATGTCGGTCCGGGCCGCTTCATCCAACAATACCGCCGAACCAAAGTGTGACATGCTGGTAAGCAGTATGACTTGTATCGCCCACAACTCACTTGTGTTCTACTCGTGCATATAACATCTACGCATAAAACCTGGCTCGGATGCCACTGTTGGAAAACGTAGTAATTTCAAAAATTTCCTACGCACACACAGGATCATGGTGATGCATAGCAACGAGAGGGGAGAGTGTGTCCATGTACCCTCGTAGACCGAAAGCGGAAGCGTTAGCACAACGCGGTTGATGTAGTCGTACGTCTTCACGATCCGACCGATCCAAGTACCGAACGCACCGCACCTCCGAGTTCAGCACATGTTCAACTCGATGACATCCCGCGAGCTCCGATCCAGCAAAGCTTCATAGGAGAGTTTCGTCAGCACGACGGCGTGGTGGCGGTGATGATGATGCTACCGACGCAGGGCTTCGCCTAAGCACCGCTGCAATATGATCGAGGTGGATTATGGTGGAGGGGGAACCGCACATGGCTAAGAGGTCAATGATCAATTGTTGTGTCTATGGGGTGCCCCCTGGCCACGTATATAAAGGAGTGAAGGAGGGGGGAGGGCCGGCCTAGCAATGGCGCGCCCTGGAGGAGTCCTACTCCCACCGGGAGTAGGATTCCCCCCCTTCCAAGTAGTAGGAGTAGGAGAGAAGGAAGGGGAAAAGAGAAGAGAAGGAAGGAGGGGGCGCAGCCCCTCCCCCTAGTCCAATTCGGACTAGGCCTTGGGGGGGCGCGCGGCCTACCTCTCTCTCTCCCCTAAAGCCCAATAAGGCCCATATACTTCTTCCCCGTATTCCCGTAACTCCCCGGTACTTCGAAAAATACCCGGACCACTCGGAACCTTTCCGATGTCCGAATATAGTCGTCCAATATATCGATCTTTACGTCTCGATCATTTCGAGACTCCTCGTCATGTCCCCGATCTCATCCGGGACTCCGAACTACCTTCGGTACATCAAAACACATAAACTCATAATACAAATCATCGCAGAACTTTAAGCGTGCGGACCCTACGGGTTCGAGAACTATGTAGACATGACCGAGACACGTCTCCGGTCAATAACCAATAGCGGAACCTGGATGCTCATATTGGTTCCTACATATTCTACGAAGGTCTTTATCGGTCAAACCGCATAACAACATACGTTGTTCCCTTTGTCATCGGTATGTTACTTGCCCGAGATTCGATCGTCGGTATCTCAATACCTAGCTCAATCTCGTTACCGGCAAGTCTCTTTACTCGTTTCATAATGCATCATCCCGCAACTAACTTATTAGTTACATTGCTTGCAAGGCTTATAGTGATGTGCATTACCGAGTGGGCCCAGAGATACCTCTCCGACAATCGGAGTGACAAATCCTAATCTCGAAATACGCCAACTCAACAAGTACCTTCGGAGACACCTGTAGAGCACCTTTATAATCACCCAGTTACGTTGTGACGTTTGGTAGCACACAAAGTGTTCCTTCGGTAAACGGGAGTTGCATAATCTCATAGTCATAGGAACATGTATAAGTCATGAAGAAAGCAATAGCAACATACTAAACGATCAAGTGCTAAGCTAACGGAATGGGTCAAGTAAATCACATCATTCTCCTAATGATGTGATCCCGTTAATCAAATGACAACTCATGTCTATGGTTAGGAAACATAACCATCTTTGATTAACGAGCTAGTCTAGTAGAGGCTTACTAGTGACACTCTGTTTGTCTATGTATTCACACATGTATCATGTTTCCGGTTAATACAATTCTAGCATGAATAATAAACATTTATCATGATATAAGGAAATAAATAATAACTTTATTATTGCCTCTAGGTCATATTTCCTTCATGCTTATCTTCCCACAGTAACCAGAACTAACTTTGATTCCGGTAAGGCACTTGAAGAATTGATCGATCTCAGCTGGACTTAAGGTGAAGCAAGAAGGGGGGGGGGCAATAATCCTCTTCCTTCACTTTTTTGCCCTTCTCCTCCCGCGCCTCCGTCTCCGTCTCTGTCTCCTCTGACTTTTTACGGGGCAGCATGTGCAGATCTGCCCTAATTTTCAAATCTTGCAAATCTTTTCTTGCCTTCGGCCCATCCTTGGTCTTATCCGACATGTTCATCAGTGTCGCAAGCAAGCTCTCAAGGACATTCTTACAGATATGCATTTGATCAAGGCAATGAGGCATGTCGAGTTTGTGCCAGTACTCCAAGTCCCAGAAAACATACCTCGTCTTCCATACCTTCAGCAGCGGCTCCGGCGCCTTTTTCATCGTCTTTCCCGGCACTGGGCACTGTTCCCAGTTTTTCAACAGCTCATTGATTTCGGCGCCGCTCCGCTTATGTGGAGGTCCTCGATGCTCAGCCTCACCATTGAATAGATCTCCACGGTTTCTCCACGGGTCGTCCTTCTCGAGCCATCTTCGATGCCCCATGTACACGATTTTCCCATACCCGCCTTGTTTTGTTGATGTTAGCTGGTGATACGTCGTATCATCCATGCACCGCGTGCATCCGCAATATCTGTGGCACACCTGGCCTACGCCATATCCGTAACCGATATAGTCGTGCACCGTCGTGATCAGCGCGGCTCTCATATAGAAATACTCGCCTTTACTGGCGTCCCATGTCTTGGCCGGTGTTTTCCATAACGTGTCTAACTCCTCTTGAAGTAGCCCCAGATACAGATTAATATTATTTCCCGGTTGTTTCGGCCCTTGAATCAGCATGCTCATGTGTATGTACTTTGACTTCATGCACAACCAGGGGGGGGGGGGAGGTTGTACATCCATACAAACACGGGCCATGTGCTATGGTTGGTGTTCTGGTTGCCAAACGGATTCATGCCGTCGGTACACGCGCTAAGCACGATGTTCCTTGCATCACATGCGAAATATCAATATTCGCCGTTGAACGCTCTCCACTGGCTCACATCCGCGAGGTGTCTCAGCTTCGGATCATCTCCATCGTCGAGCTTTGTCCTCTCCGCGTGCCAACGCATGAGCTTTGCTTCCTTGGGATCTACAAAATAACATTGTAGATGGGGAGTGATCGGTAAGTACCATACAACTTTCTGGGGACATTTCTTTCTGGCCTTCTTGTATCGAGAAGCATTGCACACCGGACAACTGGTTTTTTCCGCGTGCTCCTTCCGATAAATTATGCAATCGTTGATGCATGCATGGTATCTAACGTGTGACAGATCAAGAGGGCACACGATCTTCTTGGCATCGTCCACACTAGTAGGACATAGATTCCCCGCGGGAAGAACATCCTTTAGGTACTTGAGAAGCTCATCGAGGCTAGTGTCGGTCCATTTGTTTTTAGCCTTCGTCTCAGAAGTTCGAGCGTGAAACTAAAGCGGGTCACCTCGGGATCGCAACCATCATACAATGGAGTGTTCTAGTCTACCACCAGTTGCTCCAGCTTGGCCTCCTCTCTAGAAGCAACTCCGTCAGTACTCGTCTCCTTGCGAAGCAGTTCTTGAACATGAAGGTCCCGCACGATTGAACTTAGTAGCGACGAAGTCTGCGACGTTGAGTCCATGTTTTCTTCGCTGCCATGTCCGGCCTGATCATCTCCGCCGCCATGTCCGGCCTCTTCCCCGTCGCCATGTCCGGCCCCTTCTCCACCATCATTATCGGTCATCTCTTCATCTTGCCCCATGTCGTCATTGCCTGCCCCGTCGACGTCATCATCATCATCATCATCATCTTCAATTATCCACTGAGTATAGCCATCCATGAAACCAGTCATGAGCAGGTGCGCCATCACACGACCATCCTCATAGGGGTCGAGCCAAACTCCTCCTTTGCATCTTCTACACGGACATATAATCTCTGTCCGGTTATTTTCATTCATGTCCTGCACCACCGACCGCAACCACCTTTCCACCATCGTTCCACTGACCATCATGAACGTCTGCGCGGTAATAATAAACAAATTGATTATAAAAATGCATGCATGCATCAGAGTCATACAAAAATTCGGCATGACCTTCCCTAAAAATAGGACATATAGAGTTTGCCCGAAATTCACCGAAACGGAAATAAATCGACATTTCGGCAAAACATAGGCAACTCAAGCACAATTCGGCGACAACTCATGCCACACACACAATTTCCATCATATCACCCGATTATGTCATATCACACACATACACATATTTCCATCCTTGCAAAAGCACACATTTTTAATCACCTATCTCGAGATTGAGCACGGTGATGATGATGTCGATCGGTGTCGCCCCACACATAGGGAATGATCAAAAGTGGAGAAAGCTTACTTCTTGACATGGCTAGATCTAGTTAGGGAGGTACATAGGTCACTTCACTAAATGCTAGATCTACCTAGCTAGTTTGGGAAGGAGATGAGTTCAACTAGTGGAGGGCGAAGGAAAAAGAGAAAGGAGATGCATTAATGGAGGTGGTGTAGTTAGCTAGGAGCAATAAAGAGAGAGAGAGAGAGGGAGGTAGAAGAAGGAGAGTAATGGGGGGGGGGGATAAGTAGTGAGGAAGAAGCAAAGTGAGGGAGAGAGGAGGTGGGAGCTAGGGGAAAGTGATGGAAGAGAGAGGATGAGGGAGGGGGGAGGGGGAGGGGGAGGGGGAGGGAAAAGGTGGTGGCTGCGGTTTAGCAGTAGCGCGGGGAGCAAAACGCGTTGCTGCTAAAGTGGTAGTAGTAGGGCGCCCCTAGGTGAAGCACTACTGCTAAGTGGGGCCCACCATGTGGCCAGGTTCAAAACTAGCCATAGCGCCCAACCCAAAAAGCACGCTACTACTATTCAGTTAGCAGTAGCGCGGTTATTTGAGGGTCGCTACTACTAAACCTAGCCTGCCGGCAATGGTGGGGCAATTTTAGTAGTAGCGCCCTTTTTTCCTGCCGCGCTACTGCTATGTAGACAGCAGTAGCGCCTGCGGCGGAAACGCGCTACTGCTAATTAGCAGTAGTGCATCATTTTATCCAGTGCTACTGCTAAGGTTCTGTGTATAAGGTTTTCCCTAGTAGTGTATGAACATGATCAAAGTTAAAGAAATTTGATTCTCCAAAAAACTAATAACCCTTATATTCTGGAACTTGTGGAATATTTAGTTTCGTGGGTCGGGGAGATGATAGAGTGTGTTTTATTTTTATTTATAATGCGGTGATTTGTGGGTCTTTTGTGATGTGATTCTGTGTTATGCGCTAGCCAACATATATTTATGTGGGAAATTTTTTGTGTCGGTGGTTGCATTTACTATATTAATGCTACAATATCACATGGTGGCGCTTCTTTTTTAGGTGGTGGTAGGGTGCGCAGGATTGATGTTTTTATAGGCTGGTTGCTGCTGATTGATTTGAAAAATCATTGGCCCGGTCAAAATCGTAAACCAAATTCAAAATTGAATACCTCAATTTAATGAAAGAGCTTAAAAATTAGGGAACATAGTGAATTAAATGAATTGAATGGAAGAGCTTGATAAATTGTTGACCCTGTCAAAATCGAATGACCTAATTCTAAATTGAATACCTCAATTAATTGTGAGGCCCTAAAATTTGAAAGCATGTTGTATAGTATAAAAGAATTGAATAAAAGAGCTTTGCGAAATTATTGACCCGGTCAAAATCGGGTGACCAAATTCTAATCGGAGACCTTAGTTGAATGTGGGATTTTTAAAACTAGGGAGCTTAGTGTTATAGAGGATGTGGCACATACTCCTAGTCCTCTGAATCTGAACAAATTTCTGCCACTTTAGCAACTGAACCAGATATGTCTTGGGCTGCTTGACATGGTTGACTTGCATTAAGAACTTGAGAACTCTGCGTAGGATAATCAACTCTCACATTTTGCTTCAATGGACTGCTTATCACCTGAGTAATCACACCACCTACACAAGGAACAAAGATATGCTCAATAATTTCTCCTGCACTACTCGTCTGTTCAGTGGCATTGACATTATCATTGACTTGAGCACTATTATCTTCAGTTGTGATAACTGCATCAGGTTCTTCTTCACTGCCAATGTTCGTCAGTTCATCAAGCTCATCCTCAAAATCTGACCCACTGTCTATTTCTCCTTCTTCTTCTTCTTCACCATTGTACTCCACATATATTTCAGCAACTCCCTCCTTTGTAGTATAGCCAGACATCTTCATGTAGCCACCATCATCATGTAAAAAGAGCAATCCATTTACCAAATCTCTGCCAGGCAACAGGAAATAGTACTTCATACTCTCCTTCATTCTCATATGATCTCCTAAAAACCCCTTCAGCTCCTGGAAAGAGAGCTTGTCCCACTCAATCTCTGACATTCCAGTTTCTTCCCCAACATAATATAGACTTGGACCAATCCGTATGAACTAGCCCTGATACGTCTCCAATGTATCTATAATTTTTGATTCTTCCATGCTATTATAGTATCAATCTTGGATGTTTTATATACACTTACAAGCAATTATATATCATTTTTTGGGACTAACATATTAACTTAGTGCCCAGTGCCAGTTGCTGTTTTTGCCGTTTTGGATTTTTAGAATATCAGTATCAAACGAAGTCCAAATGCCACGAAACATTTTGGAGATTTTTTTCCGGACATAAGAGACCCTGAAAGCTTCGGGAGAGGACCAGAAGATGGAGCAGTGGCCCACGAGGCACAAGGGCATGCCCAGGGGGGTAGGCGCACCCTGGTGGCTTGTGGGGCCCATGTGGCTCCATTTGACCTAACTCCGCCTCTATAAGTTCTCTAAAATTGGGAAACCAGTAGAGGACACCATGAAATACTTTTTTCGCCACCGCAAGTTCCTGTTCTCGAGAGATCCCACCTGGAGGCCTTCTCTGGTACTGTGCCGGAGGGGGAGTCAATCACGGAGGGGTTGTACATCAACCTTGATGCCCTTTCGATGTTGTGTGAGTAGTTTACCACAGACCTATGGGTCCATATAGTTAGTAGCTAGATGGCTTCTTCTCTCTTTGATCTTCAATACAATGTTCACCTTGATGTTCTTGGAGTTCTATTCGATGTAATCACTTTTTGCGGTGTGTTTATTGGGATCCGATGAATTGTGAGTTTGTGATCAGATTATCCATGAATATCATTTGAGTCCTCTCCGTACTCTTTTATGCATGATTATTATAGCTTCGTATTTCTCTCCGATCTACTGATTTGGTTTGACCAACTAGATTGATTTTTCTTGCAATGGGAGAGGTGCTTTGTGATGGGTTCAATCTTGCGGTGATCTATATCCTAGTGACAGAAGGGGACAAGACACGTATTTGTATTGTTGCCATTATGGATAAAAAGATAGGGTTTATTCATGCGTGAGTTTACTTTGTCTACATCATGTCATCTTGCTTAAGGCATTACTCCGTTCTTTATGTACTTAATACTCTTGATGCATGCTGGATAGCGGTTGATGCGTCCATTTTGCATCATGTTTTCCTACTGTTATTTATAATGTTTTATGCATAATAATGCTTTTTGGAGTAATTCTAATGCCTTTTCTCTCATAATATGCAAGGTTTACACAAAGAGGGAGAATACCGGCAGCTGGAATTCTGGACCTGAAAAAGCTACGTCAGAGTTACCTATTCTGCACATCTCCAAATGAGCTAAAACTTTATGGAGAATTATTTTGCAATATATAAAAAATACTAGAGCAAATAACTACCGGAGGAGGCCCACCAGGTGGGCACAACCCACCTGGGCGCGCCAGGCCCCCCAGGCGCGCCCTGGTGGGTTGTGCCTTCCTCGGCCCACCTCCGGTGCCCATCTTCTGGTATAAAGGTCATTTTGACATAGAAAAAATCAGAGGGGGACTTTCGGGATGAAGCGCCGCCGTCTCGAGGCGGAACTTGGGCAGGAGCACTGTTGTCCTCCGGCGGAGCAATTCCGCCGGGGGAACTTCCCTCTCGGAGGGGGAAATCATCGCCATCGTCATCACCAACAACTCTCCCATCTTTGGGAGGGCCATCTCCATCAACATCTTCAACAGCACCATCTCCTCTCAAACCCTAGTTCATCTCTTGTGTTCAATCTTTGTACCAGAACCTTAGATTGGTGCTTGTGGGTGACTAGTAGTGTTGATTACATCTTGTAGTTGATTACTATATGGTTTATTTGATGGAAGATTATATGTTCAGATCCATTATGCTATTTAATACCCCTCTGATCTTGAGCATGATTATCATTTGTGAGTAGTTACTTTTGTTCTTGAGGTCACGGGAGAAGTCATGTCGCAAGTAATCATGTGAACTTGATATGTGTTCGATATTTTCATGATATGTCTGTTGTGATTCCCTTAGTGGTGTCATGCAAACGTCAACTACATGGCACTTCACCATATTTGGGCCTAAGGGAATGCATTGTGGAGTAGTTATTAGATGATGGGTTGGTAGAGTGACAGAAGCTTAAACCCTAATTTATGCGCTACTTTGTAAGGGACCGATTTGGATCCAAAAGTTTAATGGTATGGTTAGATTTTATCTTAATACTTTTCTCGTAGTCGCGGATGCTTGCGAGGGGGTTAATCATAAGTAGGAGGTTTTTTCAAGTAAGAACAGCACCTAAGCACCGGTCCACCCACATATCAAATTATCAAAGTAGCGAACACAAATCAAACCAACATGATGAAAGTGATATGATGAAATTCCCGTGTACCCTCAAGAACACTTTGCTTATCATAAGAGACTGTTTTGCCCTGTCCTTTGCCACAAAAGGATTGGGCTACCTTGCTGCACTTTATTTACGGTTACCGTTACTTGCTCGTTACAAATTATCTTGCTATCAAACTACCTGTTACCGACTATTTCAGTGCTTGCAGAAATTACCTTGCTGAAAACCACTTGTCATTTCCTTCTGCTCCTTGTTGGGTTTGACACTCTTACTTATCGAAAGGACTATGATTGATCCCCTATACTTGTGGGTCATCAAGGCTCTTTTCTGGCGCCGTTGCCGGGGAGTGAAGCGCTCTTGGTAAATGGAATTTGGTAAGGAAAAATTATTACTACGTGCTGAAATTTATTGTCACTTGCTACTATGGAGAATCATCCTTTGAGGGGTTTGTTCGGGGTATCTTTACCTCGACCGGAACCACAATTAGTTACCCCTCAACCTACTGCACCTACTGAAAATATTGGTTATGAAATTCCTTCGGGTATGATAGAACAACTGCTAGACAATCCTTATGCAGGAGATGAAACTAAACATCCTGATATGCACTTGATATATGTGGATGAAATTTGTGGATTATTTAAGCTTGCAGGTTTATCCAGAGAAGAAGCTAAGAAGAAGGTTTTCCCTTTGTCTTTGAAGGGAAAAGCATTGACATGGTATAGGCTATGCGATGATATTGGATCTTGGAACTAGAATCGATTGAAATTGGAATTTCACCAAAAAAATTATCTTATGCATCTAGTTCATCGTGATCGGAATTATATATATAATTTTTGGCCTCGTGAAGGAGAAAGTATCGCTCTAGCTTGGGGGAGGCTTAAGTCAATGTTATATTCATGCCCCAATCAGAGCTCTCTAGGGAAATTATCATTTAGAATTTTTATGCCCGGCTTTCTCGTGATGATCAATCCATGCTCGATACTTCTTGTACTGGTTCCTTTATGAAGAAGACTGTTTCATTCAGGTGGGATCTTTTAGAAAGAATTAAACGCAACTCTGAAGATTGGGAACTCGACGAAGGTAAAGAGTCAGGTATTAAGCTTAAGTTTGATTGTGTTAAATTTTTATGAATACCGATGCTTTTCACAAGTTTAGCACTAAATATGGACTTGACTCTGAGATAGTAGCCTCTTTTTGTGAACCATTTGCTACTCATGTTGATCTCCCTAAGGAGAAGTGGTTTAAATACCATCCCCCTATTGAAGAAGAAATTAAAGAACCCGATATAGCTAAAGATGAAACTATTATTTACAATGTTGATCCAGTTGTACCTACTACTTATATTGAAAAACCACCTTTCCCTGTTAGGATAAAGGAACATGCTAAGGTTTCAACTGTGGTTTGCAAAAGTAATATTAGAGCACCTAAACCTGCTGAACAAATTAAAGTAGAACCTAGTGTTTCTATGGTTAAAGATCTCTTGGTAGAAAATATTGATGGGCATGTTATTTATTTCTGTGATGAAGCTGCTAGAACTGCCAAACCCGATGAAAAAGATAAACATAGACCTGTTGTTGGCATGCCTGTTGTCTCAATTAAAATAGGAGATCATTGTTATCATGGTTTATGTGACTTAGGTGCTTGCGTGAGTGCTATTCCTTTTACCTTATACGAAGAAATTATGAATGACATAGCACCCGCTGAAATAGAAGACATAGATGTCACTATTAAACTTGCTAATAGAGACACCATCACACCACTTGGGATTGTTAGAGATGTTGAAGTCTTGTGTGGGAAAATAAAATACCCTACTGATCTTCTAGTTCTTGGTTCCCCACAACATGACTTCTGTCCCATTATCTTTGGTAGACCTTTCTTGAACACTGTCAATGCTACTATAGATTGTCATAAACAAACTGTCAGTGTTCGCTTTGGTGATGAGTCTCATGAATTTAATTTTTCCAAGTTTAATAGACAACCTCATAAGAAAGAATTACCTAGTAAGGATGAAATAATTGGTCTTGCTTCTATTGCTGTGCATCCTACTGAACCGTTAGAACAATATTTGCTAGACCATGAAAATGATATACATATGCATGAAAGAAACGAAATAGATAAAATCTTCTTTCAACAACGACCTCTGCTCAAACGCAATTTGCCTATTGAAACTCTAGGAGGTCCTCCTCCACCTAAAGGTGATCCCGTGTTTGAATTAAAACAATTGCCTGACACTTTGAAATATGCTTATCTCGATGAGAAAAAGATATATCCTGTTATTATTAGTGCTAACTTTCAGAACATGAAGAAGAAAGGTTATTAAAAATTCTAAAGAAGCACCGTGCTGCTATTGGATATACTCTTGATGATCTTAAGGGCATTAGTCCCACTCCCTGTCAGCGCAAGATTAATATGGAACCCGATGCTAAACCCGTTGTTGATCATCAACGTCGTTTGAATCCTAAGATGAAAGAAGTGGTAAGAACTGAAATATTAAAGCTTCTGGAAGCAGGTATAATCTATCCCATAGTTGATAGTAGATGGATAAGTCCCGTTCATTGTGTCCCTAAGAAGGGAGGTATTATTGTTGTCCCTAATGATAAAAATGAACTTGTTTCACAAAGAATTGTTACTGGTTATAGAATGGTAATTGATTTTAGAAAATTAAATAAAGCAACTAGAAAAGATCATTACCCTTTGCCTTTTATTGATCAAATGTTAGAAAGACTATCTAAGCACACACATTTTTGTTTTCTTGATGGATATTCTGGTTTTTTCAAATACCTGTTTCACAACCTGATCAAGAGAAAACCACCTTTACTTGCCCATTTGGAACTTATGCTTATAGACATATGCCTTTTGGTTTATGCAATGCACCTGCTACTTTTCAAAGATGTATGACTGCTATATTCTCTGATTTTTGTGAAAAGATTGTTGAGGTTTTCATGGATGATTTTTCTGTTTATGGAACTTCTTTTGATGATTGCTTGAGCAACCTTGATCGAGTTTGGCAGAGATGTGAGCAAACTAATCTTGTCTTGAATTGGGAGAAGTGCCACTTTATGGTTAATGAAGGTATTGTCTTGGGTCATAAAGTTTCTGAACGAGATATTTAGGTGGATAAAGCTAAAGTTGATGCAATTGAGAAAATGCCATGTCCTAAAGATATTAAAGGTATTCGTAGTTTCCTTGGTCATGCTGGTTTCTATAGGAGTTTTATTAAAGACTTCTCTAAAATTTCTAGGCCTCTTACCAATCTTTTACAAAAGGATGTCCCATTTGTTTTTGATGATGACTGTGTAGAAGCCTTTGAAACACTTAAGAAAGCCTTAACTTCTGCACCTATTGTTCGACCACCTGATTGGAATTTGCCTTTTTAAATTATGTGTGATGCTAGCGATTATGATATTGGTGTTGTTATAGGACAAAGAGTTGATAAGAAATTAAATGTTATTCATTATGCTAGCAAAACTCTAGACAGTGCCCAAAGAAATTATGCTACTACTGAAAAAGAGTTTTTAGCAGTTGTGTTTGCCTGTGACAAATTCAGATCTTACATTGTTGATTCCAAAGTAATTGTTCACACTGATCATGCTGCTATTAAATATCTTATGGAAAAGAAAGATGCTAAACCTAGACTCATTAGGTGGGTTCTCTTGCTACAAGAATTTGATTTACATATTACTGATAGAAAAGGAGCTGAGAACCCCGTAGCTGATAACTTATCTAGGTTAGAGTATATCCTTGATGACCTACTACCTATTGATGATAGCTTTCTTGATGAACAACTATCTGCAATAAATGTTTCTCATAATAATCCTTGGTATGCTTACTATGCTAATTATATTGTTGCTAAATACATACCACCTAGTTTCAGGACCAACAAAAGAAAAAATTCTTCTATGATTTAAGACATTACTTTTGGGATGACCCACATCTTTATAACGAAGGAGTAGACGGTATTATTAGATATTGTGTACTTGAGCATGAACAAGAACAAATCCTACAGAAATGTCACTCCGAAGCTTATGGAGGGCATGTAACATCCCAAATTTTCAATTTGGAATGTTATACATAGGTCATCTTATGCATATCATATTTTATTTGCACTTCGTTTGTGATCCTAGAAATCTTAAGCAACTCAAGGACCCACGGAGAGAGTTGGGGATTTCATTTATTTTCATATTTGAATTTTTCTCAAATTTGAAAAGAGGATCACTTTGGTTTTAATAATTTTTCTCTCCAAAATATTTCCAATATAAAAAAATAAAAGAGAGGAGATAAAATGACTTCTCCAAAATAAAAGAAATATTGGAGTAAAAATGTTAAAATCAAATAAATAATTTTATTTGGATTTTATTGCTATTTTATATGAATTAGAAAAAAAAATATGCATTTTTGAAAATTGCATTTTAGGCCAGAAAAATGTTCACCTTGTTCTAAATATTTTATTTAGACGGTGAAAATTGTCTCTGATTTTTTAATAATTTTTTTAATGTTTTATTAGGATTTTTGTTTCCGGCGGAATTTATTTATATAAAAAAAACTCTCGGACCGAGCTGGGCCGAAGCCCAGCCGGCCCAAGCCGCGCCGCCTTCCTCCCGCGCGCCGCCGTGCTCGGAACGGATGCCGAGAAGAGTCCGAGCCGGACTCTGCCCCGGGCCGGCCCCCTCCCCAAGCCGCCTCGCCCCCCTCGGCCTTTATAAGCCGCCCCTCTCCTCCCCATCTGCCGCCGCCGCCCCGCAGCAGCAGCAGCCGCCGCCGGCCGTCGCCCCGCAGCAGCAGCAGCAGCAGCCGCCGCCGCCGCAAGCGCCGCCGCCGCATCCGCGCCGCCACGCCCCGCAACCTGCGCCGACGCCCGCCGCCCCGCTGCCTCGCCATGCCGCGCCGCCGCCGGATCTCGTCGCCGCCGCTGCCGGTTTTTTTTCGCAAACCGGTGTAACCGTCGAAAACCACCCCTGTTTTTTTGAGTTTCGGTTTTTTTCATTAGATCGGTTTTTTTTGGGTACGCTAATTAACGAACGTTCACCCGAACGTCTCTGTTAACGAACGCATTCACTCGTTTGTCTCTGTTAGCGGACGTTCGTCCGATAGTTTTTTCTTTTTCTGTTTATTTTTCATCCAGGGACTTATCCATGATTACTTTTATCGCAGATCAGCCCCTGATCTTCAAACCCTCGCAACTTTTCAACCGTTCGTCCAAATCCAGTAAAACCAACGCTAAAATCTTCGTCTCAAACCCCTATTTCTGGTTAATCAACTTGAACATGGTTTTGACAATTTAAAATTTGGTTTCAAGCAGATTTGAGCTCGAAGTTCTTTTGACCGTAGTTTCAGTTCCGTAGCTCCGATTCGTTTGATTCTTTTTGCAAATCGAAGCTTTTCAGTTGAACTTTCAGATTTGATCTTTCTCATCTTAGTTTTACCCTTGCATCTATGCTTGAGTGCTTATGTATGCTATTGTTTGTTTGTGATAGAATTCCCGGAGTGCGAAGCGTGCTACTACGAGTCTCTAGGGTTTGCGGATCGTCAGCAAGGCAAGTAACACATTGATCATTCTTCCTTATTACACAGTTTTTATGCATTAGTTACAATCCTCAAACACTGCATGATTAGGATGTGATTAACTTGTGGGTATTGGGAAGTAGATGATGAGGTAGAACCTATTGCCCTTTATTATCAAACCTTGGGAGTTACTTCTACGTTATGCTTATACTGCTATGCTATGCTCGTAGACGTGGTTTGGTTGAGTGTATCCATGATAGATGTGAGATTATTTAAACTAAGGGTTTATTTAAGGTGGCTACTTTAATACACATCTGGGTGGATTGTTTGTGGGCACCTGGGGAATCCAGTGTTGTCCTAGGAGATCCCGGGGTTACCGTGTGATCATCCTATGGTTCGCGACCCAGGCTCAAAGGGATCATAAGACTATTCAAGCTAGAAACTTCCGTGTGCAGCCACAAGCCATTATGGGCTCTGGCATAGTTGAGTATGTTGTGTGACCTCTTTCAGTGATAAACTAGCAGATGTAGGGGATGTAGGTGGTACGGTTTACCCGTCGAAAGAGGTAATGCTTCTGAAAGGCTGTGTCTCGGTCATCCGTTTCTCAAACACCATGTAGTGCGAGAAATCCAACAGAGGAGATCGAGTCTTGTGGGGAAAAGTGTGCAAACCTCTGCAGAGTGTACAAACTAAGCATGGTTAGCCGTGTCCCCGGTTATGGACATCTTGAGTATCTGGTTCTTGGATTATCATCTTGATCTCATCACTCTTAATTAATGTTGCTGTGTTGTTAATTACTGTTTAATTGGGATTGAGATGGGGTTACCATTCTCAATGTTTATCAACTACCATGATAGTTAAATAAAATATATTCCTTTGTTGTAGGGAAAAATTAGCTTTTCGCAAAATCATGTTAACCATAGAGCCCCACCAACCATATATGCATGTAGTGATAGCAATTACTTTGTTCATTGCTGTACTGTGTTATTTTGCCAGCATATTCCATGTGCTGACCCGTTTCGGGCTGCAACATATCATGTCGCAGACTTTTCAGACGAAGAGTAAGGTGCGATAGGTCGTTGTCGTGCACTCAGCTATGCCGTTGGAGTTGATGGACTCATTTACCTTCGATGCTTCCGCTGTTATCTTATTTAGATGGCCTTAAGCCATATTATTGTATCAAGTTCTCTTTTGAGACATTCGATGTAATAAGTGTGTGATTGCACTCTGTTATAAATCCTTCAAGTACTGTGTGTGTCAGCATTACCGATCCAGGGATGACACTTAAGCACAGAGACTTCGATCCATTGGGATCGGGTCGCTACAAAGATGGTATCAGAGCACACGCTGACTGTAGGACGCGACCACTAGGAAAAGCCACAGGATACTCTTCTCTATTCTTTTCTAACTCTTCTCCACTCATTTCTAACTCTTCTCTACTTCTACTCTATAGATGACGGACTCAAGGAACAAGTTTGCACAACCGGATGAAGACACACCTTTTGGACGACACTTGAAGGAAGTTACTAGGTACCTGAACATCGGAATACCAAGCTTCACCGGGACCTACACCGCCACTTTACCAGAAGAGGAGTGTTGGATGATTCGAGTTCAAGTTCCAGGAAGGACATTCACGCCAGTTACTGAGCCCATAGAGTTTTCCTTTGATGCACCAACCTGGAGTCTAGGAAAGAGCATGGCAGCCCACATCGCCATGGGACGCATCGGCGAAGTTTATCACAAGGATCTTAAGGACACCATCTACCAGATATGTGGGTGCCGAGATGAGCAATGGGAGATGATCAGCACCAGGAGGGACAGGTCCATTGCAGCTTTCATCCAGGAGTTAAACCAGCACATTCGTCACCAGGAGAACCAAATGTGCGCAAGCATGATAGATTTGAAGAAGGTGATGACCAGGAACATGGAGCTAGAAGAGGAACTCAAGTCTACACGCGATGGATATAAGGAGGAAATCTCAATACTAGTGGAGAAGAATGACGACCTGACGAGGAAGCTAGGAGTATTCATGGGAGACCCCGCGCTAGGAGGAGATGACGACCATCCCGACGACATTCGTTCTGAAGACTACATCATCATCGATGACACCGACTCCGACCCCGACAGTAGTGATGATGATTATGAAGACGAAGCTGGAGCGGATATCATGGAGTCTTCCACCGGTCAAAATTTCTAGATGACCACCATATTATCAGTAGTATTTTCCCCATGTATATAGTAGTAGTTCGAGCACTTTTGTAACGGTAGTTAGATCGTTTGTATGCCCTTGCTTGAATTGAGTGGTGTGTTATGAATGTGTTTGTATCATGTGCATATGGGTAGTGCTTTCTCACTAGACCTCACTCTATTCTAATCTCTTCCCTCTAAACCCATCAGATGCCTCCGAGACGTGACCCCGGTTTTGTCTTCCCACCAGAGCTCACTCAATTGATCCAACAGCAGAATGCCCTGATGCAGCTACTAGTCCAGAACCAAGGCAACAACAACAACAACAACCCACCGCCACCACCTCCAGTTGACAACTTAGCTAGTTTTCTGAGGTTGCAACCGCTGGTGTTTTCCAGTAGCACCGAGCCGATTGTTGCTGATGACTGGCTACGCAGGATTGGAAGGGAGTTGACCACCATAGGTTGCACAGATGCTGAGAAGGTGCGTTTTGTCGCACATCAATTGGATGGACCCGCAGCCTCATGGTGGGAGAATTACACAGCCACTTTCCCCATAGCCAATGTTACTTGGGATCAATTTCAGCAGGCATTCCGCACAGCACATGTCTCAGCAGGAGCTATGAGCATGAAGAAGCATGAGTTCCGCAACTTACACCAAGGAAATCATACTGTGGGGCAGTACATGGAGGAGTTCAACAAGTTGTCTCGCTATGCCCCAGATGATGTGGCCACAGATGCCGTGAAGCAGGAGAAATTTCTTGAAGGACTGAATGATGAGCTGAGTATGCAGTTGATGGTGGCAACTTTCAACAACTACTAGGAGCTGGTAGACAAGGCCCTCATGATTGAAAGGAAGCAGCAGCAGATAGATAACCGCAAAAGGAAGTATGGACAAGGGAAGTATAACTCTGGAGCAACGCAGAAGCCTCGTTTTACTCCTAACCCGGGAGGATTTACCCATAACCATGGAGGACACACTCACACTGGAGGAAGTTCCCATAACCACAGTGGTCCCAGGAATGGAAATGGGAATGGAGCAAGCAGTAACCAGAACCGTTCCAACCCAGCCACACCCGCCAAGAAGGATCTGAGCCATGTCACCTGTTACAAGTGCGGGAAGACTGGGCACTATGCCAACGATTGTTCTGAGCTGAAGAATGGCAATGGCAATGGAAGCTCTGGGAAGAAGCCCAACCCCTTCACCAGAGGTCAGGTGAACTACGTTAACGTGGAGGAGGTTGAGGAGCAGCCTGATGCAGTTATCAGTAAGTTTTTGGTTAAGTCATTTACCGCTCTCGTTCTTTTCGATACTGGTGCATCGCACTCATACATATCAAGGGGATTTGTGGACAAGTTTAAGCTACCCACCTTAGCCCTTAGGTCACCCCTGTTAGTAAGTTCACCAGGTGCAGAGTATATGGCCAGCCGATGGTGTGATCGGTTACCCTTAACCATTGGTAGCCATGTATTTCCCTCAGACCTAATAATTTTGGAGTCACAAGGATTGGATATAATACTAGGCATGGATTGGCTGTCGAAGTATGGAGGGAACATTGACTGTGCTAGTAGGTCAATTCTGCTCACCACCCCGGAGGGAAAAAGGATTAAGTATGTATCCAGGCATGCGCCAAAGAGGACACAAGTAAATTCCCTCTCAGGAGTTGTTCAGGAGGAAGTGCCTGTAGTGAAGGATTAACCGGATGTATTTCCAGAGGAACTACCAGGCATGCCGCCAGATCGAGACATTGAGTTTTTGATCGAGCTATTGCCAGGCACCGGACCAATATCAAAGAGACCGTATCGGATGCCCGCAAATGATCTAGAGGAAATTAAGAAGCAGATTAAGGAGTTATTGGAGAAAGGTTACATTCGACGAAGTTCGTCACCATGGGGAGCCCCAGTGCTCTTGGTTGAGAAGAAGGATGGATCTTTGAGAATGGTTGTTGATTATCGTGCATTGAATGAAGTGACGATCAAGAACAAGTACCCACTACCAATGATCAATGATTTGTTTGACCAGTTGCAAGGAGCTAAAGTATTTTCCAAGATCGATCTTAGATCAGGATACCACCAGCTGAAGATCCGAGAACAGGATATACCTAAGACAACCTTTACCACGAGGTATGGGCTATATGAGTATACAATTATGTCATTTGGATTGACTAACGCTCTTGCCTATTTCATGAGTATGATGAATAAGGTGTTCATGGAGTTCTTGGATAAGTTTGTCGTTGTGTTCATTGATGACATATTGGTCTACTCGAAGAATGAAGAAGAACACAAGGAACATTTGCGCTTGGTTCTCGAGAAGCTCAGGGAACATCAGCTATATGCCAAGTTCAGCAAATGCGAGTTTTGGTTGAAGGAAGTTGGATTCCTTGGACATGTTATATCAGGAGAAGGTATAGCAGTAGACCCTACCAAGGTTCAGTCTGTCACTGAGTGGTTGGCACCCACCTCAGTTGGAGAGATCCGCAGCTTTCTTGGACTCGCGGGATATTACCGGAGATTCATTAAGAATTTTTCCAAGATTGCGAAGCCTATGACGGAGTTGTTGAAGAAGGACTCCAAGTTCAAATGGACAGAGGAATGTGAGGCAAGTTTTCAGGAGCTGAAGAAACATTTGGTTACAGCCCCAGTGTTGATTCTACCGGATGTACGCAAGGATTTCCAAGTGTATTGCGACGCTTCTCGCTTAGGACTTGGAGGAGTACTTATGCAAGACGGAAGAGTTGTTTCGTATGCCTCACGTCAGCTTCGACTGCATGAGTTGAATTATGCCACGCATGATTTGGAGTTAGTAGCTGTAGTGCATGCACTCAAGACTTGGAGACACTTTCTTATTGGAAACCGTTGTGATGTGTACACGGACCACAAGAGCTTGAAGTACATTTTCACTCAGAAGGAGCTGAATCTCAGACAAAGGAGATGGTTGGAGCTTATAAAGGATTATGACATGAAGCTGCATTATCATCCAGGAAAGGCCAATGTCGTAGCAGACGCTTTGAGCCGGAAGAGTTATGTCAATACCCTCGTAAGCGGAGGATTACCAAGGGAGTTAGCCGAAGATCTCAGGGAGCTTCGTTTGGAGATAGTCCCTAGAGGTTTTGTCGCAGCAATGGAAGTTCATTCAACATTATTGGGAAAGATTCGAGAAGCTCAGAAGGATGACAAGGAGATTGCTGAGATAAAAGAGAAGATGAGCAAAGGAAAAGCCAAAGGTTTTCGTGAGGATGAGCTCGACACTTTATGGTTTGAGGACCGTGTATATGTACCCAATAATGTTGAGATCAGGAAGTTAATACTTCAGGAGGCCCATGACTTGCCATACTCGATACACTCCGGAAACACCAAGATGTATTTGGATTTAAAAGAGCGTTTCTGGTGGACTGGTATGAAGAAGGATATTGCTGAGTATGTAGCCGTATGTGATGTATGTCAGAGAGTGAAGGCAGAACATGAGAAGCCAGCAGGATTACTGCAGCCTATGCCAATACCCTAATGGAAGTGGGATAAACTTGGCGTGGATTTCATCACCGGATTGCCCAGGACCCGATCGGGATATGATTCTATCTGGGTAGTAGTGGATCGTTTGACCAAAGTGGCTCACTTTATCCCAGTGAAAACCGCCTATACGAGTTTGAAGTTGGCCAAGATATATATGACCAGGATCGTATGTCTGCATGGAGTTCCGAGGACCATCGTATCAGATAGAGGGACACAGTTTACTTCAAAGTTTTGGCATCAGTTGCATCAGACTTTGGGGATCAGGCTAGAATTTAGTACAACCTTTCATCTACAGACAGATGGACAGACCGAGAGAGTCAATCAGATTCTGGAGGACATGTTGAGAGCTTGTGCGCTAGATTATGGATCTAGTTGGGATGACAATCTGCCTTACGCGGAGTTCTCATATAACAACAGTTACCAAGCAAGTTTGAAAATGGCACCTTTCGAAGCTTTGTATGGAAGGAGGTGCGGGACACCGTTAATGTGGGATGAAGTTGGAGACCGTCAGTTGTTTGGACCAGATTTGATCAAGGAGTCCGAAGAGAAGGTTAAGTTGATTCGAGATAGACTGAAAGTAGCTCAGTCCAGGCAGAAGAGTTATGCCGACTCAAAACGCAAGGAGGTAGTCTATGAAATAAGAGACAGAGCATATCTTCATGTGTCACCACTTCGAGGAGTTAAAAGATTTGGTGTGAAAGGAAAGTTAGCCCCGAGATTTGTAGGACCATACAGAGTATTGGAACGTATGGGTGAAGTTGCCTACAAGTTGGAATTACCCGAAGGTTTGTCAGGAGTTCATGATGTGTTTCACGTTTCCCAGTTGAAGAAGTGCCATGCAGAGATGGCCGATATTCCTCTGAGAGATACAGTGCCCCTGGAAGCTATTCAGTTGGATAGTGACCTAACCTACAAGGAGAAACCTGTCAAGATTCTCGAGTTTGCCAGCCGAGTTACGCGCAGCAAGGTTATCAAGTTTTGCAAAGTTCAGTGGAGCCACCATACCGAGGATGAAGCCACCTGGGAACGAGAGGAAGACTTACGGAAAGACCACCCACACCTATTTTTCTAGCCAACCCGAATCTCGAGGACGAGATTCATCTTAAGGGGGGTAGGTTTGTAACATCCCAAATTTTCAATTTGGAATGTTATACATAGGTCATCTTATGCATATCATATTTTATTTGCACTTCGTTTGTGATCCTAGAAATCTTAAGCAACTCAAGGACCCACGGAGAGAGTTGGGGATTTCATTTATTTTCATATTTGAATTTTTCTCAAATTTGAAAAGAGGATCATTTTGGTTTTAATAATTTTTCTCTCCAAAATATTTCCAATATCAAAAAAATAAAAGAGAGGAGATAAAATGACTTCTCCAAAATAAAAGAAATATTGGAGGAAAAATGTTAAAATCAAATAAATAATTTTATTTGGATTTTATTGCTATTTTATTTGAATTAGAAAAGAAAATATGCATTTTTGAAAATTGCATTTTAGGCCAGAAAAATGTTCACCTTGTTCTAAATATTTTATTTAGACGGTGAAAATTGTTTTTGGTTTTTTAGAATTTTCTTTTATATTTTATTAGGATTTTTGTTTTCGGCGGAATTTATTTATAAAAAAAAAACTCTCGGACCGAACTGGGCCGAAGCCCAGCCGGCCCAAGCCGCGCCGCCTTCCTCCCGCGCACCGCCATGCTCGGCACGGACGCCGAGGAGAGTCCGAGTCGGACTCTGCCCCGGGCCGGCCCCCTCCTCATGCCGCCTCGCCCCCCTCGGCCTTTATAAGCCGCTCCCTCTCCTCCCCATCAGCCGCCGCCGCCCCGCACCAGCAGCAGCAGCATCCGCGCCGCCCCGCCCCGCAGCCCCGCCGCCTGCGCCGACGCCCGCCGCCCCGCCGCCTCGCAGTGCCGCGCCACCGCCGGATCTCGTCGCCGCCTCCACCGGTTTTTTTTCGCGAACCGGTATAACCGTCGAAAACCACCCCAGTTTTTTTTAGTTTCGGTTTTTTTCTTCGTTAGATCGGTTTTTTTGGGTACGCTAATTAACGAACGTTCACCCGAACGTCTCTGTTAATGAACGCATTCGCTCGTTTGTCTCTGTTAGCGGACGTTCGTCCGGTAGTTTTTTCTTTTTCTGTTTATTTTTCATCCAGGGACTTATCCGCGATTACTTTTATCGCAGATCAGCCCCTAATCTTCAAACCCTCGCAACTTTTCAACCGTTCGTCCAAATCCAGTGAAACCAACGCTAAAATCTTCGTCTCGAACCCCTCTTTCTGGTTAATCAACTTGAACATGGTTTTGACAATTTAAAATTTGGTTTCAAGCAGATTTGAACTCGAAGTTCTTTTGACCGTAGTTTCATTTCCGTAGCTCCGATTCGTTTGATTCTTTTTGCAAATCGAAGCTTTTCAGTTGAACTTTCAGATTTGATCTTTCTCATCTGAGTTTTACCCTTGCATCTATGCTTGAGTGCTTATGTATGCTATTGTTTGTTTGTGATAGAATTCCCGGAGTGCGAAGCATGCAACTACGAGTCTCTAGGGTTTGCGGATCGTCAGCAAGGCAAGTAACACATTGATCATTCTTCCTTATTACCCAGTTTTTGTGCATTAGTTGCAATCCTCAAACACTGCATGATGAGGATGTGATTAACTTGTGGGTATTGGGAAGTAGATGATGAGGTAGAACCTATTGCCCTTTATTATCAAACCTTGGGAGTTACTTCTAC
The DNA here is from genome assembly GCA_011799875.1 of Thinopyrum elongatum. NCBI lineage: Eukaryota > Viridiplantae > Streptophyta > Magnoliopsida > Poales > Poaceae > Thinopyrum > Thinopyrum elongatum. The sequence continues at coordinate 442,741,015 of CM022297.1, read as the reverse complement.
GTTATGCTTATACTGCTATGCTATGCTCGTAGACGTGGTTTGGTTGCGTGTATCCATGACAGATGTGAGATTATTTAAACTAAGGGTTTATTTAAGGTGGCTACTTTAATACACATCTGGGTGGATTGTTTGTGGGCACCTGGGGAATCCAGTGTTGTCCTAGGAGATCCCGGGGTTACCGTGTGATCATCCTATGGTTCGTGACCCAGGCTCAAAGGGATCATAAGACTATTCAAGCTAGAAACTTCCGTGTGCAGCCACAAGCCATTATGGGCTCTGGCATAGTTGAGTATGTTGTGTGACCCCTTTCAGTGGTAAACTAGCAGATGTAGGGGATGTAGGTGGTACGGTTTACCCGTCGAAAGAGTTAATGCTTCTAAAAGGCTGTGTCTCGGTCATCCGTTTCTCAAACACCATGTAGTGCAAGAAATCCAACGGAGGAGATCGAGTCTTGTGGGGAAAAGTGTGCAAACCTCTGCAGAGTGTACAAACTAAGCATGGTTAGCCGTGTCCCCGGTTATGGACATCTTGAGTATCTGGTTCTTGGATTATCATCTTGATCTCATCACCCTTAATTAATGTTGCTGGGTTGTTAATTACTGTTTAATTGGGATTGAGATGGGGTTACCATTCTCAATGTTTATCAACTACCATGATAGTTAAATAAAATATATTCCTTTGTTGTAGGAAAAAATTAGCTTTTCGCAAAATCATGTTAACCATAGAGCCGCACCAGCCATATATGCATGTAGTGATAGCAATTACTTTGTTCATTGCTGTACTGTGTTATTTTGCCAGCATATTCCATGTGCTGACCCGTTTCGGGGTGCAACATATCATGTTGCAGACTTTTCAGACGAAGAGTAAGGTGCGATAGGTCGTTGTCATGCACTCAGCTATGCCGTTGGAGTTGATGGACTCATTTACCTTCGATGCTTCCGCTGTTATCTTATTTAGATGGCCTTAAGCCATATTATGGTAACAAGTTCTCTTTTGAGATATTCGATGTAATAAGTGTGTGATTGCACTCTGTTATAAATCCTTCAAGTACTGTGTGTGTCAGCATTACCGATCCAGGGATGACACTTAAGCACAGAGACTTGGATCCATTGGGATCGGGTCGCTACAGGGCATCATGCGGGAGAGAACTGCTCATAAGGTATTTCAATCTGGTTTTTATTGGCCTACTCTCTTCAAGGATACCCGTAAGTTTGTTTTATCTTGTGATGAATGTCAAAGAATTGGCAATATCGGTAAGCGTCAAGAAATGCCTATGAATTATTCACTTGTTGTTGAACCATTTGATGTTTAGGTTTTTGATTATATGAGACCTTTTCCTTCCTCTAATGGGTATACACATATTTTGGTTGCTGTTGATTACGTTACTAATTGGGTAGAAGCTATTCCAACTAGTAGTGCTGATCATAACACTTCCATTAAAATGCTTAAAGAAGTTATTTTCCCGAGGTTTGGAGTCCCTAGATATTTAATGACTGATGGTGGTTCACACTTTATTCATGATGCTTTTTGTAAAATGCTTGCTAAATATGATGTTAACCATAGAATTGCATCACCCTATCATCCTCAATCTAGTGGTCAAGTTGAACTTAGCAATAGAGAAATAAAACTAATATTACAAAAAACTGTTAATAGGTCCTGTAGTGGGTTTATCACGGCAGATGCCCTAGTGAAAGGACTTAGGTGTGGAGCCATCGCAACGTAGGATAGCTTAAAGGGGTTGAATGGAACAAAGGACACAAAGGATTTACCCAGGTTTGGCCCCTCACAACGAGGTAAAAGCCTACGTCCTGCTTCTAGTTGTATTGCTTGAGTTTCGATCACGAGGGAGCGAATACGCTTGACCTAGTTCTCAACTTGTTGTTTCTTGCCTTAACCCGCCGCCGGGTCTCGCCTTTATATACACAGGTTGAGGTCCGGCGGCTTACAAGAGTCCGGGTCATATTACACATCATAACCGACACTATTCCTAAATTACCTCGCCTTGCTAGACAAGCTATCATCAGGCGGCTCACGCCTTCGGGTCTTGTGTCGCCTCCGGGTCATGGGCTTTCAATTGCCTGCTTGTATGCCTTATTGGGCCTTCAATTATAAGTCGCGAACGATATGACCCGACCCCTCCTAGGCGGGTCATAGAACGGGGTTATATCCCCAACATTAGGCCCCAGATTGGTTTGAACTTGTCCATTCTTCAGTAAGCAATTCCTTTGAATCTTTCCAACTCTTAATCTGATAAACTTATATAACCCGCCATAACAGAGAGATGACGTCACATCATTAATTCCAGAAAAAACCTTATGACATCACAACGGATCTTTGTATTAATCATCCATTCCGAAAAACGAGGCGTCTTTGTTGTTAAGATAATGATCATGCCTCCTCGATTTTCGCACCTGCCATTTACTGTTCACTTTTCCCCTTATAAATAGACACAGGGGGGATTCTTTTTCACTTTTACCCCGTTCCCTTCTTTTCTTCTTCCTCGCACCGTCCGTCACTGCGCGAGCTCTGCCGCCGCCGTCGACCTCCACAAGCTGCACCAACCTGGCCGCTGCATCACCCTGATCAGACCAGAAAACTGCGGCGCCCTCCCGTTGTTCACCAACATCGTCAGGTACTCGCCTTTCTTGACTTCCAATCTACATTAGGGTTCCTTCAGTTCATCAGTTTGTCGGTGTTCATCAGCGTTCATTGCATCCGCTGGTAGTCCATCCTTTATGCCGCTTAGTTGAAACCCAATATGATACTGAAGTTATGCGGTAGCAATTTTAGCATCTGTTTCTTCAACACAGATCCATCCTGTCCCTTCAAACTTCATTTTCAATAGGTCAGTACTTCCGCCACAGTTTAGGTTTAAGAATAATTTTTCTTTTCTGAACTGACGTAGATCCATGAATATGGCTGCAATCTTGGAAACCTGTTTACACAACACTTAGTAATTTTTTTAGCACTTCCATCTTTATAGACTCCTAACTCGCCGTACCGCACATGGCGGCTTATATAAAACTCTTGTGACCCGCCAGCCTCTGGCCAACTTAAAAACTTGCAAACAGCTCCATACTGTAATATTGATCTACCGTATTTATTTCCTGCTCACAGCTTTGTCACTTTCGGCTCACCATGACTAAGACACCCACCACTTGCGATTGGATCCCTTCAAAAGTTACTGAAGAGACCCTCAATGAATATGTGACCATGGGTGTTTTAGCCGCCAAGGAAATCATTCATTGGTGAGTTCCTAGTTCTGAATGCCCTCTGGAGTCTCAAGAAGGCGAGGTTGTAGTTTTTACAGATCATCTGCTCCGCGGCTTTTCACCGCCCGGCTCAAAATTCTTTCGTGACGTGCTGCACTTTTATAACCTCCATCCTCAAGATATTGGTCCCAATTCTGTCTCCAATATATGCAATTTTCAAGTATTCTGCGAAGTATACCTTGGTGAAGAACCTTCTGTAGATCTATTCAGAGATCATTTTTATATCAACCACCAAACTGAGATGCCCGACGGGCTTAGTCTTGAACTTGGAGGTGTTTCAATTCAAAGATGGAGAGATGTGACCTTCCCAGCAGCCACCCTGCCGAGTCATCCTAAAGATTGGAACTTCACCTGGTTCTACTGCAAAGATACCTCTCCAGATGGAGAAAACCCCTTGCCGGGTTTTCGTCCACATCGTCTTCCTACCAGCAGCCCACTGCCAGGCCGGATGACTGCTTTAGAACGCGGTCTTTATTCTTCCACTTTTTCAAAGATCCGGGCCTTTATTGCAAACGGCTTAACTGGAGTTGACCTTGTCCGCTGTTAGGTCTCGTGGAGGATTCTACCTTTAAGCCGCCGCCCCGGCTTAATGTGTACATATACTGGAGATACCAAAGATCCTTTGCGCTACAATCCCACTGAACTGACTGAGAAGGAAATCAATGAGACTGTCAAGACACTCCTTGGCGTGTCATTGGCTAATTGCAGCAAGACGGGTTTAGCTCCTTATTATACTCTTAACCCGCCACCAGCCGTAAGTATCCTTGCATATATATTACTTGCCTGTGTCTGCCTCTCTGGTTTTGATGTTATTACTCATATGCCCTCAGGCCGACTCATCTTTCTGGAAAAGGAAGATACAGAATACTACTGCCCCAACCAAAAGGGTCAAAACAACCACTCGCGGTCCGGGTTGTCCCAAGAAGCCCACAGCGCAAGAACAGCTTGCACTAGACGACTTAGAGGTAGAACTTGATTCACTTGGTATTCTCTTTATGCAACTTATTGACGCTGATTCACCTCAGGAGGAAACGGAGACAAGCCAAGCTGACGGCGCTGAGGTAATCCCTATCTCCTCCGACTCAGAAATTTTGCCAACAGAGAAAGTATGGCGGGTCGCCAGGAAAGTACGGTTTTCCCATCCTCTCGCTCACTTAGATCCAAACTTTCTTTTGAAGAAACATCAGCACGAGATTAGACGGCATACTCGAAATAGCGGCCAAGAAGAACTTATGGCCGGCTTGCCCAACACGCTGCCGGTTCATAAACGTCCTCATGAGGTGCCTCATAGTCCTACTTCCTCTCTTTCACGAGCCGGTCTCATACGGCAACCTCTTAATTCTTCTGACTCAGCATATCAGGATACTTCTCACTCATCTGGCGACTCAAATGGCTCACAACTCCCCACATTTGTGGTTAACCCGGCGCATGCATTATTACTTGTTGACTAATTTACCTTGCCCATTCATACTTATTAAACTGAATTTTCCTTATAGGGCTAAGGCGAAGATGGGCAAGAAGCAAAAACCTGGCCCTTCCAAGATTGCTGAAGCTTCTGAACAAGAGAATCAGGCACCGACAGCTGGCGAAGCTCATACCCAGGAACTTGAAGATCCTGAGAGCCGGCAGGACGACCCAGCTCCTCAAGCTGACCTTGTCAATCCTAACTCGGCTGTAGATGTTAACGATGACCCGGCGAACAATCAAGATCCGCCAAGTCCTAAACCGCTTTCTCCTGTCAAACATTCAGACAAATCTTCTGCTGATGCCCATATTGAAGAGGTAATCATTACTGGAACAGCTTATCAACTGCCCGGCATCTCCACAATACTAGCCAAACATTCCGCCAAGGATGAAGCACATTTATCTGACAAAAACAAGCTCAAGCTTGATCTTGAGAGTTACTCCAAGTTGAACGCTGGTGAACTGTACTCTGGTTATCTGAGCCGGCTTCATACAAGCCATGACCTGGAAGCCAGTTTAGTCAATATGATGCGACCAAAATATGAGGTATGAAATCACCTCCTCCTTTAACTTTATGTATATGTATATATATATATACAATTATCCAGCCCCCAAGTCTTAATCATAGGAAAGGATCATTGAATATGCTTAAGACTTGCAGCAACATGTAAACTTAAATTGTCAAGTCGTAACCTCTTTAAGGCCGGCTTACCTAAGCCATTTTAACCATGCTGTAATCAAAAGTCTTTCACAAAATAATCCACTAGAACCCTCAAGGGCCGGATTATCATGCAAGGATGAACCAGGTCTTCCATATAATTTTTGAAAAGTACCGGCCATAGCCCCTAAGAGCCGGCTTAGCCTGAAAAGATGAACCGGGTCTATTGTATTTAAGCTTAACTTGAGAATTGCGCTCCATAACCCTCAAGGTCCGACTTATCATGCAAGGATGAGCCGGGTCTTCCATATGATTCTTAAAAATTCAGATCGTAGCCCTCAAGGGCCGGGTCATCTAATGATGATGAACCGGGTCTCATGCACCGAATTTTTCGAAAGAACTTCGTCACACATTAGCCCCCAAGTGCCAAGTATATTGCTTGCAATGTGCTTGGGACTTAAAAATACTCCTTATATTCATGCTGAATAGCACTTATGGCCCTTAATGCTCACTTGTAGGACACCTTAAGCTTTAATGACTCGCAGCTGGGTGAGTTAAGAAAAATGCTCAAACATCAAGAGCCGGAGACACAGAAGGCTGAGACCAAGTTGACACTTAGCTTGGAAGAAAATGAGAAGCTCAAGGCCAGTTTCAAAACTGAAAGAGCCGCCTGGGAGGAAGAAAAAACTTCATTATTACAAAGGGCAGAAGCCGCCGAATCTTCCTTGAAGAGCACCACTACGGAACTATCCGGCTTGAAGCAACGAATTTCGCAGATGACATCTGCTATCTTTGGTAAGCAAAACTTTTAACTTTTTAGCCTTTCACAATCTTATTCATTTTGACTCTCCTGGCGACTCATCTGCATGTTTGCTCAACAGGCCCCAGGAGCTCTAATCTTGGCTAGGATATGGTTGTAAAGCTGAAAGCCGTATATGCCCTGGTTGAACACCTATATACTGGCACTCAACGGACTCTGGTGGCTATCTCCAACGGTAAACAGCCGCCCACACTTATTAGGGAGGTGCTAGCCAAATTGTCCATAATGCCCCAAAAGCTAGAAGAGAAAAAACGGTCAGCCGCCCGTGCTGGTGCCATTACTGCCCTCAACCAAGCCAAAGCATGGCAAGCGGAACTAGACCCGGAAGAAATGGCCACGGGCTGTCCAGGCCTTAAAGAAGACGGGTCTCCTTTCGATCAAATGGACTTTGCAAAGTGCGTAAAGGAGATGCGTCCCTTGGCATGCAAACTGGCCGAGGAGACTGATTTATCCAGGTATCAGCCGACGTACAATATGGAAAATGCTAAGGTCAAGGCGCCGACTTATGACGTCGTGGATCTCACTCCTCCAACGCGTAAGCATAATTTTGCCCTGATGTTGATCCGTCCCCAATTGTCAATGATGAAGCTATATTCGAAGCCGTAACTGGCATCGACTGGACGTCACCTGACATCCAGATGGGCGAAGAAGGAGAGCCGGAGCGGGATGACCCGGAGTCATCAACCCGCTGCGACGAAGACAACTGATACCATGTGGCTCTCAAATCAGGGCATAGACATCCGGTGCCGAAAAAACACTTTGCTCCAATTATGCAGGTCCATGGTGGCCTTGTAATAGGCTAGATTTGAAAACAATGATCTGTCATGCCATCATGCATGTTAGCTTTTAAACCGCCAAGTCGATATTTATGACCTGCCATTGTGCTTTCTCATAGTATCATCATTCATGTGGGTCAGATCAATACTTCCATATTTCCTGCACACGAGTTAAACAACATATGCCCTGGCGGCTTACACCGAGGCGGGTAACAAACCCCAATATAATAGTCTTTGAATTTTTTTTACAGAAAGACTAAAGGCCATCTAAGCCAAATATTCTGGCGACTTAACGTCTAAGGCCAGGGCGGGTTATCAAATCCCAAATATTCTTGTAATTATTGAAAGACATACCTGTAGATTGACATCATGGTGATATCTTGATAATTATAATCCGTAGCAGGTATTCACCCGAAGGCATGAAATATCATGATTTTGATTGCTCAAGGCAAGAATATCCTGGCGACTTAAAGTCTGCTATCAAGGCGGGTTACCAAACCAAAAAATGCTCAAATATGAGTCATATAATCAAAGGTTCATGACCCAGATTGTAAAATATGTTTAAGAAACACAAATAAAAAAGATTCAGAAAAGAAAACTCAGAAAAAATCTCAAATACTGTAAGGCCGGCTTATCAAAGCAGGACCAGACAATTTGGCTTACAAGGCCATGTGCTTTCAATGGCCGCACGAGCCGTTTGGCACTGAGGCCATGTGCTTTCAATGGCCGTATGAGCCGTTTGGCACTTAGGCCATGTGCTTTCAATGGCCGCATGAGCCGTTTGGCACTTAGGCCATGTGCTTTCAATGGCCGCACGAGCCGTTTGGCACTAAGGCCATGTGCTTTCAATGGCCGCACGAGCCGTTTGGCACTAAGGCCCACATGATTGCTTTCAAGAGGCAGCAACAACCTTTTTGGCACTAAGGCCTACATGATTGCTTTCAAGAGGCAGCAACAGCCTTTTTGGCACCAAGGCCCACATGATTGCTTTCAGGAGGCAGCAACAGCCTTTTTGGCACCAAGGCCCACATGATTGCTTTCAGGAGGCAGCAACAACCTTTTTGGCACCAAGGCCCACATGATTGCTTTCAGGAGGCAGCAACAACCTTTTTGGCACTAAGGCCCACATGATTGCTTTCAGGAGGTAGCAATAGCCTTTTTGGCACTAAGGCCCACATGATTGCTTTTAGGAGGCAGCAACAGCCTTTTTGGCACTAAGGCCCACATGATTATTTTAGGAGGCAACAACAGCCTTGGTTACACCTAGCTCACTATAAGCCGGTTTTCATGTGATACAAGCCGCCGTTTCCCTCTTAACAAGTTCAGGGTCTTTTTCAAAAAGATTGACTGTTAGGAATTTGGCGGGTTATCAATAGAACAGCCAGTGGTAAACAGGCAGGAGGAAACCTCAGAAGAAGTGGCATTCAAGCCGGCCAAAAGGGTGTGGAAACTTAAACCATAATAGGTGGAAGCCCTCAAGTAACCTTATGATCAGTCAATAAAGGCTCAGATATTTAGAAGTGAAACGACAGAAGCCCCGTATTTCAGGGTTGCCGGCTTTATTATACTGATCACAAAAAGTATATACAGTGACAAGAATATGTACAAGGGTAGGAACTGGTGGCTTAAGTGTAGTACGGCCAAAGATGCGCGATATTCCACGGTCGGCGGGTCTCCTCCTCCGACTTGCGAGAATCCTTGTGCTCACGTATATCAATGAGGTAATACGACCCGTTGTTCAGGTTCTTACTGACTAGAAAGGGTCCTTCCCAAGGTGGGGATAATTTGTGCATATCTGTCTGGTCTTGGATGAGCCGGAGCACCAAGCCGCCTTCCTGGAACATCCGGGTCTTCACTCTGTGGCTGTGATAGCGACACAGATCTTGTTGATATATCACCGAACGAGCCACCGCCAGGTCTCGCTCCTCATCCAAAACATCGAGTGCGTTCTGACATGCTATTTCATTATCAGCTTCAACATAAGCGGCCACACGTGGCGAGTCATGACGGATATCGCTAGGAAGAACCGCCTCTGCCCCGTAGACCATGAAAAAAGGTGTAAAACCTGTTGACCTATTGGGGGTGGTGTTGATACTCCAAAGCACGGAAGGTAACTCCTCCACCCAACAACCCGGCGTTCACTACAAAGGAACCATAAGCCGGGGCTTGATACCTCTCAAGATTTTCCTAATTTGCCCTCTCAGCTTGACCGTTAGACTGCGGGTGAGCCACAGAAGAAACGTCCAGACGAATATGCTCCTGTTGACAGAATTCTCTCATAGCACCTTTAGACAGGTTAGTACCATTGTCAGTTATGACACTATGAGGGTAACCAAAGCGGAAGACCCGTTTTTTAACAAACTGAACTACTGTTGCCGCATCACACTTGCTGACTGGATCTGCTTCAACCCACTTGGTAAATTTATCAACCGCCACCAAGAGATGGGTTTTCTTATCCTTAGACCTTTTGAAAGGTCCGACCATATCCAGCCCCCAGACCGCAAACGGCCAAGTAATTTGAATCATCCTCAATTCTTGAGCGGGCACATGAACCCGTCAAGAATTTTTTTGACATCCATCACACTTACTGACAAGATCCTCTGCATCAGCATGGGCTGTTAACCAGTAAAATCCATGACAGAAAGCTTTAGCCACTAAGGATTTAGAGCCGGAGTGATGACCACAATCACCTTCATGGATTTCCCTTAAAATCTCACGGCCCTCTTTAGGAGAAACGCAACGCTGGAACACACCTGTGACGCTGCATCGGTGTAACTCGCCATTGACAATACTCATTGACTTAGATCGCCGGGTTATCTGTCTGGCCAGAGTTTCATCCTCAGGTAACTCACCCCGGTTCATATAAGCCAAATATGGAATTGTCCAATCCGGAATAGCATGAAGAGCCGCCACCAACTGCGCCTCCGGGTCAGGAATAGCAATATCCTCTTCTCATGGCAATTTGACTGAAGGATTATTCAACACATCAAGAAATACATTAGGGGGCACCGACTTACGTTGAGACCCGAGCCGGCTCAAAGCATCAGTCGCCTCATTCTTCCGTCGATCAAGATGCTCCACCTAGTAACCTTTGAAGTGACCAGCAATATTGTCAACCGCCCGGTGATAAGCTGCCATGAGCGGGTCCTTGGAATCCCATGTGCCTGAGACTTGCTGAGCTACCAGGTCTGAGTCGCCAAAATGCCCAACCTAGCTTAAATTCATCTCCTTGGCCATACGAAGGCCATGAAGCAAAGCGTCATATTCAGCTGCATTGTTAGTGCAAGGAAACATTAGCCTTAAAACATAGCAAAATTTGTCACCTCGTGGGGAAGTCAAAATAACTCCAGCCCCCGATCCTTCTAACTGTCTAGGCCCATCAAAATGAATAGTCCAATATGTGTTGTCATGCTTCTCCTCAGGCGTCTGTAACTCTGTCCAATCATTGATGAAATCCACAAGAGCCTGAGACTTGATTGCTGTTCTTGGCACATATTTCAAGCCATGAGGTCCAAGCTCTATTGCCCACTTGGCAACCCGGCCAGCTGACCACAGTAATAGGATGACCCAGAAAATAGTGCTTCAGTTTACGGCTTGCCATGAACACCCCATAGACCAACTTCTGCCAATGTGGGTATCGCTGCTTAGACTCAGTTAAGACCTCACTGACATAATATGCCGGCCGCTGGACTGGGTACTCTTTGCCTGTTTCCTTGCGTTTCACTACAACCGCCACACTAATAGCCCTGCTGTTGGCAGCCACATATAACAGCAAAGGCTCTTTCTCAATGGGAGCTGCAAGGACGGGCGGCTCTGCCAACTGTTTTTTGAGCGCCTCAAACACTTCATTAGCAGCATCACTCCAGACAAAGTGATCTGTTTTCTTCATCATCTGGTACAGAGGAATTGCCTTCTCTCCCAGGCGACTTATGAACCGGCTCAAAGCTGCAATGCGACCCGCCAAGCGCTGGACGTCATTGACACACATCGGCTTAGTCAAGGAAGTAATAGCCTTAATTTTCTCCGGGTTAGCCTCAATACCCCTCTCTGAGACCAGGAAACCCAAAAGCTTGCCTGCAGGCACACCAAAAACAAACTTGGCCGGGTTAAGCATCATTTTATATACCCGGAGATTATCAAAAGTCTCCTTCAAATCATCCAACAGGGTCTCCTTCTTTCCAGACTTGACAACAATGTCATCCACATAAGCGTGAACATTCCGCCCAATCTGGTCATGGAAACAATTCTGGACACAACGCTGATAAGTCGCCTGGGCACTGTTGAGCCCAAAAGGCATAGACACATTGCAGAAAGCTCCAAAAGGTGTAATAAAAGCCGTATTTTCTTGGTCTTTAACTGCCATCTTAATCTGATGGTAACCAGAATAAGCATCCAAGAAGCATAAACGCTCACAACCCGCCGTGGCATCTATGATTTGATCAATACGGGGGAGAGCGGAAGGATCAGCCGGACAGGCCTTATTAAGGTCCGTGTAATCAACACACATACGCCAAGTGCCATTTTTCTTAAGCACCAGCACCGGGTTAGCCAACCATTCCGGGTGAAAAACTTCAACGATGAACCTGGCCGCCAAGAGCCGGGCCACCTCTTCTCCAATGGCCTTACGTCGCTCCTCGTTGAAACGGCGAAGAAACTGCTTCACCGGCTTAAATTTAGGGTCAATATTGAGAGTATGCTCAATGAGTTCTCTCGGTACACCTGGCATGTCTGAAGGCTTCCATGCAAAGATGTCCCGATTCTCATGGATGAACTCGATGAGCGCGCTTTCCTATTTAGGATCCATATTAGCACTGATGGTGAACTGCTGAGATGAGTCGCCCGGGACCAAGTCCACTTGTTTGGTATCATCCGCCGACTTGAATTTCAACAAAGGATCCTGCTCAGTAGTTGGCTTCTTCAAAGGGGTCTTATCAGTCGGGTCAACATTATCTTTGTAAAACTTGAGCTCGTCTGTAGTACAAGCCGACTCAGCATATGCAGCATCTCCATCTTCACACTCTAAAGCGACCTTTCGATTACCGTGGACTGTAATAGTACCCTTATATCCTGGCATCTTAAGCTGTAAATAAACATAATAGGGCCGTGCCATAAATTTGGCGTAAGCCGGCTGCCCAAACAGGGCATGGTACGGGCTCTTTATCTTAACCACTTCAACCCACAATGTCTCTGCCCTGTAGTCATAATCATCACCAAAAGCTACTTCCAAGGCGATTTTACCAACTGGATATGCCAACTTACCAGGGACCACACCATGGAAGACCGTAGAAGACGTCTTAAGCTCCTTATCAGTCAAATTCATCCAGCGAAAGGTATCATAATAAAGGATATTGACGCTGCTGCCTCCGTCCATGAGCACCTTAATGAATTTATAACCCCCAACTTGAGGGGCTACCACCAACGCTAGCTGAACCGGATTGTCAACCCGGGGCGGGTGATCCTCACGACTCCATATGATTGGCTGCTCTGACCAGCGTAAGTATTGAGGTACCGCCGGCTCAATCGCACTGACCGCTCGTTTATGAACCTTCTGATCTCGCTTGCAAATACTTGTGGTGAAGACATGATACTGGCCACCGTTAAGCTGTTTGGGGTTGCTCTGGTATCCTGACTGGTGCTACTGGTTACCTTGACCAGACTATTGTTGGTTATAACCACCCTGATTACCTTGTCCCAGATATCCAGAATTTGAGCCACCGCCACCAAAGCCGGGCCCTTGTGAGCCGGATCCTGACCCGCCAGGCGGGCCATTATTGCCACCATGACCCTGATTAAAGCCAGAATTTTTGTACTCTTTCATGATGAAGGAATCCTTCCACGCATGGGTCGATGGCTGGCCGGGCCGACTATGCTTTGGGCAAGGGTCATTAAGCAGGGCCTCCAAATTAAATTTTGGTCCTCCAATCTTGTCCTGACGACGCTGATTTTTATGTTGAGCATTAGTGTTAGCTACCAAATCTGGCCCGCCGTCGTTTTGCCACCATTACCTTGGTTATGACCTGTCCCAGGTTGCTACTGACCCTTACCATTACCACCTTTCTTCCCCTTTTTGGATTTTTTATCATCAGATCTGGGGTCCTTGGTGTTATCGGAATCAGCATACTTGATGAGAGCCGCCATGAGTTCTCCCATATCATTGCAATGACGCTTAAGTCGGCCCAGCTTCTTCTTGAGAGGTGTGAAGTGACAGTTTTTCTCCAGAATCAAAATGGCTGAGCCGGCTGCGATGCTATCCGATGAGTGGATAATGGACGAGACCCGGCGGACCCAATGGTGCGCCGACTCATCCTCTCCCTGTATACAATTGTCCAGATCAATAATCGACATCATCTTCTTGCATTTTCCTTTAAAATTCTGAATAAAGCGGGTTTTTAACTCGGCCCATGAGTGAATGGAATTGGCAGGTAGCCCTTTCAACCAGGTTCGGGCTGGCCCATCCAACATCATGGTGAAGTACTTGGCGCTATGGCCGGTACTTTTCAAAAGTTATATGGAAGACTCGGTTCATCCTTGCATGATAATCCGGCCCTTGAGGGTTCTAGTGGATTATTTTGTGAAAGACTTTTGATTACAGCATGGTTAAAACGGCTTAAGTAAGTCGGCCTTAAAGAGGTTACGAGTTGACAATTTAAGTTTACATGTTGCTGCAAGTCTTAAGCATATTCAATGATCCTTTCCTATGATTAAGACTTGGGGGCTGGATAAGTGTATATATATATACATAAAGTTAAAGGAGGAGGTGATTTCATACCTCATATTTCTGTCACATCATATTGACTAAACTGGCTTCCAGGTCACGGCTTGTATGAAGCCGGCTCAGATAACCAGAGTACAGTTCACCAGTGTTCCAGGTCTCTATCGCAGCGGGAGACTCGCCCTCGATTGGAATAGCCGCCAAACGTGTGGCCGCAACAATCATGTTATCCACCGGGTTAGAGTAGTGACCAGAAGGCGTCGATACTCATTAAGGAAGGGTCAGGTTTTGACGAGGCGGGTCTGGCACACGAGGCTGAGCCGCCGCTCCGGTCCGAGGTGCCTCAGTAGCCCAGGTCACACCGGGCGGGTTACTCGGTCCGGCTCCGTGTGTATTAAAAAGGTTCCGCCCCTCGAACTGTGAAGGCAAACGGCTCTGGTGCCTCCTTCAAAGGACAACATTTGACACATTCTGATCCAGATCTAAGCGAAAAGCCTCTGCCCTTATCCGCTGTGACTCGGCCTCCAAGGCGGCTCGCTCTGTGGCCATCCTGATATTCTCTGCCTCATGGTCCTCTCGGGCCTTGGTCACCTCGTCCCGCAGCTTTGCAACCTGCACATTATGCTGCACTTGATTTGCCGGAGTTACCTCTGTGGCTAACAGAGTCGCCAAAGCATCGAAAAGTTTAGATAAAACTTGAGCCGGCGGACGGGCAGAGCCGCTCGCCCCAGCCGTTGCAACAGCAGTTGACCCGGATGTCATAGCCGCGACAGTTGAGGATTGTAACACTGGCTGCGTGCCAGCCATGAAAATAGCGGCCCTGCTCGGCGGTTCATAGGGGTCCGGAATACTAACGCCATCGGAATAACCCCCAAGCCCGCCGTCTTGAAGTTGATAGATTGACTCGGTTTCGCCGGTTGAGGATGCATCACCTGAATAGATGGCCGTCTCTCCACCAGATATAGATCCTTCCCTGAGACCCGCCCCATGAACGAAGCCAACGAAAGCGCACTTCCGGCCGGGTTGAGCCCTGGCAGGTTGCGCGCGCCGAGCCGTCTCGATGACAACGGCGTAGGAATCCTGCTCAGGCTCTGACTCGCCGATCTTGCCGATGAAGACGTGAATTCTGCCGAAGGGGACCCGGTACCCATACTCGATTGAGTCGGCCTCGGGGCCCCAGCCTGCGTCGTCGATGTAGATCTTGCCACGGCGACTCTTGATCATCCGGCCCACGACGTATCCTTTGATCCCTGAGAAGTTGCCCTTCAAGAACTCAAAACCACCATGCTCAGGCCCCACGGTGGGCGCCAACTGTCATGGGTTTATCACGGCAGATGCCCTAGTGAAAGGACTTGGGTGTGGAGCCATCGCAACATAGGTTAGCTTAAAGGGGTTGAACGGGACAAAGGACACAAAGGATTTACCCAGGTTTGGCCCCTCACAACGAGGTAAAAGCCAACGTCCTGCTTCTAGTTGTATTGCTTGAGTTTAGATCACAAGGGAGCAAATACGCTTGACCTAGTTCTCGACTTGTTGTTTCTTGCCTTAACCCGCCGCCGGGTCTCGCCTTTATATACACAGGTCGAGGTCCAGCGGCTTACAAGAGTTCGGGTCATATTACACATCGTAACCGACCCTATCCCTTAATTACCTCGCCTTGCTAGACAAGCTATCATCAGGCGGCTCACGCCTTCGGGTCTTGAGTCGCCTCCGGGTCATGGGCTTTCAATTGCCCGCTTGTACGCCTTACTGGGCCTTCAATTATAAGTCGTGGACGATATGACCCGACCCCTCCTGGGCGGGTCATAGCACGGGTTTATATCCCCAACAGGTCCCGAAAGAATTGGTCTAAGAAATTGGATGATGCACTTTGGGCCTACAAAACAGCATATAAAAATCCTATGGGTATGTCTCCTTATAAAATGGTGGAAAATCTTGTCATTTACCTCTAGAGTTAGAACGTAAAGCATATTGGGCAATTAAAGAACTCAACTATGATTTCAAAGTTGCCGGTGAAAAGAGGTTATTTGATATTAGCTCATTAGATGAATGGAGAACCCAAGCTTATGAAAATGCCAAATTATTTAAAGAAAAAGTTAAAAGATGGCATGACAAAAGAATCCAAAAGTGGGAATTCATAGTTGGAGAATATGTTCTTTTGTACAACTCTCATTTTAGATTCTTTGTAGGAAAACTTCTCTCTAAATGGGAAGGACCATATATTATCAAGGAGGTTTATCGCTCTAGAGCTATCAAAATTAATAATGCTGAAGGTACTAACCCGAAGGTGGTCAATGGGCAAAGAATTAAACACTATATCTCAGGTACGCCTATTAATGTTGAAAGCAATACTATTCAAACCATGACACTGGAGGAACACATAAAAGTGACCTTTCGGAACACTCCAGAATACTAAAAAAGAGGAGGTACGTGATACGGTAAGTAAACGGACTCCGAAAAATCCGCAAAAATATTTTCTGTCAGTTTTGGAATATTAAAAAAATTAGGAAAATAAGAAACAACCAGGAAGGCAACCGAGGAGGGCACAAGACACCAGGGCGTGCTTGGGCCCCCAGCGCGCCCAAGTGGGTTGTGCCCACCTCAAGAACCTTCCTGACTCCGTTTTCCTCCCATTTGCTTGTTTCCCAAGATAAAAAATCTTTATATACCCCCCGAACGTATTGACCACCGTATCGTGGAGAAATCTTCTGTTCTTCTTTCTTGCTGTTTTCTGGCAGATATGAAAATATGTGATCTCAAGATTCGGAGGGAGAGTGCCCGGTTTCCTACCATGTAACACCCCCGGTGATTAGCAACAGTAATCACTTTTGATAATGACATGTCAGCAAGCTTAATAGTGCATAATCATCATTAGCATCATATTGCATTTCAACTCCTAAGTCAAATTCAAATTTAAATGAAATTGGAATATAAAAGTTGTCCAACATAGAAACTAAAATGTCAGATAAATAACAAATATTCCAGAGGCTATTCTAAAATTGAAACCAACATCATTGGAATTGGATAAGTGACTCGAACAACCTCAAACAGTGGATAAAGATAATATTTAATAACCATTTATTAAATCCGAAATAAATATGGAATTATATTTTGTCCAAACTAATTTTAGGTATTAGGGAATAATGCACTGGTATTTATGAACTAGGTCTCATGTTTTACAAAAACCATTTTGAGGCCTAGCTATTTACTAGCAGAGTAAAGGGAATAAATAAAGAAAAGAAAAAGGAAAAGAAATAGAAAACAGAGAAGAAAAAAAAAAGAGCAACCCCCCCCACGGCCCACTGGTCCCGAAGCCGCGCCGGCCGGCCCCCTGCGCCCCCCTTTCCCTATACCTAACCCCCCCGCCTGGCCGCACCCTAGCCTACTCTCCCCTCGCCTTTCTCCATCCCCCCATCCGGATCGGGATCCCCCCCGATCCCGTCCGCCCCGCCCCGACGGCCCAATGCCGTCGCCCTCGTCGCTCTTGCTGCTACCCACGTCCACCTCCTCGCCTCGTCTCCTGCTCACCTCCCGAGCCCCCCCCTCCTCTCCATCGCGACTATCCCTCTCCCCTATCCTCATCTCCTCCTCTGCTTAGCCGGCCTCTCCCTCTCCTCTTCTCCCTTCCGCCTCCTCCTCCGTCCTCTACCCCCTTCTCCTTTTCCCCCCCCGCCGCGCCCCACGCCTCTCTCCTACCCCCCCCGTCTGTCCCAGTTTTTCTCCTCCCTCCCACCCTTTTCTTACCCCGCCCCCCTCCTCTTCTCCCTGTCACGTTTCTTCTTCTCTCTGCTTTTTTCGGTCCTCTGCATCTCTCCCTCCGTCTCTCCTCCTCCCTCTCTCCCCATCTCCTCCCCCGTCCTTTCCTCCTTCGTCGACCTCTTCTCTCGCAGTTTCTCGGGACCCCACTTCTCACCTCTCCATTTTTCCTTCCCCGCGCGTTTCCTTGCACGGTCCTCCTCATTCGTCTCAGTCCCCTTCCCCCCTTTCCTTCTCTCTCCTCGAGGTTCCCGGCACTATCTTTCTCTCTCTTCTGCCCTCGCCGAGTCACAGTAGGTGTCTTCCTCCCCCATTCCCTACCCCTCTTCTCCTCCCCTCTCCCAATCCGCTCCCCCTGCTGCTCAGTCTCCTCCCTCTCGTCTGTCAGGCGCCTCTCCCGTCACTCTCCTTTCTCTTAGGTAACCTGACGGAGGTCATCGGGGTCTCCGTAATCATACGCTCTTGCCACGTCTTCGGGCGCCTACGCCTCTCTTGCAGGAAATCTCTCGCGCGTATTTGCGGCCCGCTTTTCCCCTTTTCCGGGTCGCCCTTTTTTCCCTCTACCCCGCTCACCCGCCTTTTCACTGCTTCCGATGGGGCCCACCGCCTAAAAACGTTTTAAAAAGAAAGAAAGAAAATAAAAATAATAATTAAAATAATTAAAATAAATAATAATTAATTAATTAGTTATTAATTGTTAATTAATCCTGATTAGGTTAATCTAATTAACTAATTAGTGTTAATTACACGTAATTAGTAATTAACTTAATTAACCGCTGACATTAGCATGAGGTCATGCTGATGTCATCATCAGCCTGTTTCGGATAATGTTGAATTAAATAATAATTAATTAATTTCAGAAATTAATAAAAACTTTAGAAATCATATTAAATAAACCGTAACTCCGTGAAAATATTTATACATGAAACTTGCTCAGAACGACGATACAACCCGAATACGTCCTCCGTATCCCGTCGATGCCCGCAGCTATAGAACATTGAACTTTTAGACCGATTTCATAAATGAATAGTGCCCAACTTTAATTAAATAATCCAAAAATTCCTAAATTAACTATCATTTAGTTAGGCATGTAGAACACCCCGGCATATCATTTAGGCATGTCATACATATTGTTTGCATTATTGCCGTGAATTTATTGTTTCTCTCCCCCTCCTTCTCTCTCTCTCCGATAGACGCTGAGACCGACGGCGCTGCACCAGGATACGTACTACTCTACCGACGAGCACCCGTTGACAACCTTCCCTCTTGCCAGAGCAACCAGGCAAGCCCCCCCCCCCTTGAGCATTCCAGATAGTCCATTCTATTCTCCTGCTTGCATTAGATTTCGCTACTGTTAATGTATGCTCCTATTCTGATGCATAGCCTGCTGTTGTAACCTGTTCATTGCTACCTTACCTGCCTATGATAAACTGATTAGTATAGGTTGGTAGTGAACCATCAGTGACCCCACCACCTTACCCTTGTTGCCCCTGCTTGATCATCGACGACTCGATCAACGTGATCGTCGACCAGAGACCGACACCTCACTTCACACCCCCTAAGTTGTACGACTCTGCGTAGTAACTATCGAGTGCCGAGGGTGATACCTCGTAACGCACTCACGATGAATACTCTGCAGTATAGCTGTTCGGTCGTGGTCATCGAGGGTGATTCCTCCTTCTCCACTTCCGATACGACTCTGTCGTGCGACCCCTCAGTATGAACCTCGAGGGTGATACCTCATACGATCACCCTGATGATTTGACCACACGGCTACTTGACCTTTGTTACAGGCGGGTCCACCCTGGTGGGTACCCGCTGGGGATCTATGATTTCGGGTGTGCCGGAAGGGCACTCGAGTGTGACATTGTGGCGGAGCATCAGAGACTCTGATTGTCTCCGCTTGATACTAATTGAGCCTATTGGATTTGGGTGTGTGATCTGAGTGGGTCGACGTGCCCTATACGCACTACCACCACGTGGGATAATGGTTATGGGACCCTCTGCAAAGTACGTTTCTCCGAAAGCTCGTCTGACGTCACGATTCACCGTGCGGGCTGATTGTCGGGATTGGGCTGGATACTTCACTGACGAGTTCAGTGTCGCGCCTGCACCCCGGCCAGTCTCACAACGCGCAGGGTGCCCAGGGCGATGGCCCGAGACCTCTGGGTGCATAGGTTAGTCCGGCGTGCTGACCTCTCTGCCGAGCCTAGGTAGGGCGCTGCTTTGTGTTGATCTTCCGAGGACGGGCATTACCCAGCAAGTGTGTCCGGCCAGAGTTGATCGAGCGTGTTGGGTAACAGTAGTGCACCCCTGCAGGGATGAATCTTCTATCGATAGCCGGTCCTACGGTAAAGGACGCTCAGTTGTGTATCCCGATCTACTACTTAAACTGGATACTTGTTACTTAATTGAAGCTTCGGGATTACTTTCTCGCTGGGAGTCGAGGAAGGATCTTTGAGCTGTACTTCAACATGTTTGCTAAATAAAATGCTATTCTACTCTCTTCTACTGCTGCAAGATGATGGCTTTGAGAAGATGTTTGAAGATGCTAGTCTTCGATAGGACTAGGCCTTCTCTCTATTCTGGCATTTCTGCAGCCCAGTCCACATATACAGCCTTTTCTCCATTGATAATGTTGCATATGTAGTATAGATCCTTGCTTGCTGAGTACTTCGGATGAGTACTCACAGTTGCTTTATTTTCTCTTTTCCCCCATATACCCCACCTTGATGATACACCAGACGATGGAGTCCAGGAGCCAGACGCCACCACCGGAGCCTACTACCAGGCGGGTCCAGAGGGCACGTACTACTGGATCGAGCCAGCTGACCAGGAGTAGGATCGGAGGCTCCCAGGCAGGAGGCCAACGCCTTTCGATCTAGTGTCGCTGTTTGTGCTAGCCTTCTTAAGGCAAAACTTGTCTAACTATGTCTGTACTCAGATATTATTTGTATGACTGACTTATGTATTCGGATCTTCGGATCCCTGGTCTGTAATATTGTGGACCTCCGTTTATTTGTGTTTAGAGTTGTGTTGTGATATCTTCCCGTGAGTCCCTGGGCTTGATCGTACACGTTTGCGTGTATGATTAGTGTACGATTGAGCCGGGGGCGCCACAAGTTGGTATCAGAGCCGACTGCCTGTAGGAAGCCCCCTTCCAATTCCTTGGCCGAAGTTGAGTCTAGAAACCGAAAAACTAATTTACTAACTTGGCTGTGTGGCTTACGGGCCCACGTCGCCAACTGGGTGGTATTAGGATCTTTTATTCCTCGTCTATACTCTGGGACTCTAATATCTCTTCTACTCGGGTTAAATAAATTTTACTAACGCCGACACTTAGGATCTCGTAAATCCCGTCTACCCGGAGAGCTGGATATCTGTGCGATTTCCCTGTCATTGATCTGATTAGTCTGATGAATTATATATTCATGGATTACCTCGACAAATTCGTCGTGGTTTATTTGGATGATATCCTGATTTATTCTAAGAATAAAGAAGAACATGCTGAACACCTCCGTTTGGTACTAGAAAGGCTCCGAGAACACCAGTTGTATGCCAAGTATTCCAAATGTGAATTTTGGCTTTCTGAAGTAACTTACCTTGGACATGTGATTTCCAAGGATGGAATTGCTGTTAACCCCGAACGAGTTCAGGCTATTCTTGACTGGACTCCCCCGAAGAATGTTAAGCAAGTCAGAAGTTTTCTCGGACTTGCTAGTTATTGCCGTCGATTCGTTGAGAACTTTTCCAAGATTGCAAAACCATTGACATATCTGCTTCACAAAGGTGTTAAATTTGAGTGGACAGAAAAATGTCAAGAAAGCTTTCAGACACTAAAAGATAAATTGACATCTGCCCCAGTATTAGCACCCCCGGATTCCCAAAAGGATTTCGTGATATACTGCGATGCCTCCCGTCAAGGATTAGGCTGTGTCCTAATGCAAGAGCGTAAAGTGATTGCTTATGCTTCTCGACAATTGCGTCCTCACGAAGAAAATTACCCAGTGCACGATCTCGAACTTTCTGCGGTTATTTATGCCCTGAAGCTATGGCGCCATTACCTTCTCGATAACCGTTGCGAGATATATACGGATCATCAAAGTTTGAAGTATTTATATACTCAACCGGATCTGAACCTTCGTCAACAAAGATGGCTCGAGACAATTGCCGATTATGATATGAATATCTCATACACCCCTGGCAAGGCAAATGTAATGGCCGATGCTTTGAGCCGCAAAGCCTATTGCAGCAACCATATGGTTCAGGAATCACAACCTCTTCTTTATGAAGAGTTTTGTAAATTGAACCTCCATATTGTTCCACAGGGTTATCTCAATACCCTCGTTGTCGAACCAGATTTAGAACACAACATCAAAACTATGCAACGGTATGACTCTGAAGTTGAAAGGATTAAGCGATACCTTGAAAAAGGAAAACCGTCGGAGTTCCATCTTGATAATGATGGGATCCTATTTTTCCAACACCGTCTCTTCGTACCTAAGTTCAAGGATGAGAGAGAACACGTTATGATGGAAGCTCATGACACTCCTCTGTCAATTCATCCTGGTAGCACAAAGATGTACCGTGACATTTGTCAGAGATACTGGTGGCCTAATATGAAGCGAGACATTGCTCGTTATGTTTCTGAGTGTGACGTTTGCCGCCGCGTTAAAGCTCAACATCAAAGGCCCGCAGGAACTCTGCAACCCCTTACAATTCCTGAATGGAAATGGGACAAGGTCCAAATGGATTTCATTACTGGTTTTCCCAAATCCCAGAAGGGTAATGATGCTATATTTGTCGTCATTGACCGATTCTCTAAGGTTGCCCACTTTCTGCCAGTTAAAGAGACAATCACTGCTAGCCAGTTAGCAGACTTGTATGTTTCCCGAATTGTGTCACTCCATGGTGTTCCGTTGGAGATCAGTTCTGATCGTGGCAGCCTCTTCACCTCCAGATTCTGGAATAGTTTCCAAGAAGCTATGGGAACTCATCTGTCTTTCAGCACCGCTTTTCACCCTCAGTCACAGGGTCAAGTTGAACGAGTTAATCAAGTGCTCGAAGATATGCTTCGAGCTTGCGTCATCTCCTTCGGTAAGAAATGGGAGGAATCTCTCCCATATGCCGAATTCTCTTACAACAATAGCTATCAAGCTAGTCTGAAGATGGCACCGTTTGAAGTTCTATACGGACGTAAGTGTCGAACCCCTCTGAATTGGTCAGAAACTGGGGAACCCTCACTCGTCGGACCAGACATTATTCAGCAAGTAGAAGATCAAGTCCGCATTGTGCGTGAAAATTTAAAAGCTGCTCAGTCTCGTCAGAAGAGCAACTATGACCGTAAGCACCAGGAAATGGTCTATCAACCTGGCGAACAAGCTTACCTTCGTGTCACTCCATTGAAAGGCACTCATCGGTTCGGAATCAAAGGCAAGTTAGCTCCACGCTACATTGGCCCGTTCCGTATTCTTGCCCGTCGAGGAGAAGTGGCATATCAATTGGAATTGCCGCCAAATCTTTCACAAGTACATGATGTCTTTCATGTATCCCAACTCCGTCGCTGCTTCAAGGATCCTATTAGAGCTGTGGATCATGAAGTGCTTGAATTATGGGAAGATCTGTCTTATCTAGAACATCCCATCCGTATTCTTGATCAAGCTGAGCGTCGAACACGTTAAAAGTCAATCAAGTTCCTCAAGGTTCAGTGGTCAAATCATTCTGAAGATGAGGCCACTTGGGAACGCGAGGATCGTCTTCGCGAAGAATACCCCTCTTTCTTTCAGTCTTCCTCTTAATTCTCGGGACGAGAATTCTTAATAGATGAGGAGAATTGTAACACCCCCGGTGATTAGCAACAGTAATCGCTTTTGATAATGACATGTCAGCAAGCTTAATAGTGCATAATCATCATTAGCATCATATTGCATTTCAACTCCTAAGTCAAATTCAAATTTAAATGAAAGTGGAATATAAAAGTTGTCCAACATAGAAACTAAAATGTCAGATAAATAACAAATATTCCAGAGGCTATTCTAAAATTGAAACCAACATCATTGGAATTGGATAAGTGACTCGAACAACCTCAAACAGTGGATAAAGATAATATTTAATAACCATTTATTAAATCTGAAATAAATATGGAATTATATTTTGTCCAAACTAATTTTAGGTGTTAGGGAATAATGCACTGGTATTTATGAACTAGGTCTCATGTTTTACAAAAACCATTTTGAGGCCTAGCTATTTACTAGCAGAGTAAAGGGAATAAATAAAGAAAAGAAAAAGGAAAAGAAATAGAAAACAGAGAAGAAGAAAAAAAGAGCAAGCCCCCCCTTGAGCATTCCAGATATCGCCCATTCTATTCTCCTGCTTGCATTAGATTTCGCTACTGTTAATGTATGCTCCTATTCTGATGCATAGCCTGCTGTTGTAACCTGTTCATTGCTACCTTACCTGCCTATGATAAACTGATTAGTATAGGTTGGTAGTGAACCATCAGTGACCCCACCACCTTACCCTTGTTGCCCCTGCTTGATCATCGACGACTCGATCAACGTGATCGTCGACCAGAGACCGACACCTCACTTCACACCCCCTAAGTTGTACGACTCTGCGTAGTAACTATCGAGTGCCGAGGGTGATACCTCGTAACGGACTCACGATGAATACTCTGCAGTATAGCTGTTCGGTCGTGGTCATCGAGGGTGATTCCTCCTTCTCCACTTCCGATACGACTCTGTCGTGCGACCCCTCAGTGTGAACCTCGAGGGTGATACCTCATACGTTCACCCTGATGATTTGACCACACGGCTACTTGACCTTTGTTACAGGCGGGTCCACCCTGGTGGGTACCCGCTGGGGATCTATGATTTCGGGTGTGCCGGAAGGGCACTCAAGTGTGACATTGTGGCGGAGCATCAGAGACTCTGATTGTCTCCGCTTGATACTAATTGAGCCTATTGGATTTGGGTGTGTGATCTGAGTGGGTCGACGTGCCCTATACGCACTACCACCACGTGGGATAATGGTTATGGGACCCTCTGCAAAGTACGTTTCTCCGAAAGCTCGTCTGACGTCACGATTCACCGTGCGGGCTGATTGTCGGGATTGGGCTGGATACTTCACTGACAAGTTCAGTGTCGCGCCTGCACCCCGGCCAGTCTCGCAACGCGCAGGGTGCCCAGGGCGATGGCCCGAGACCTCTGGGTGCATAGGTTAGTCCGGCGTGCTGACCTCTCTGCCGAGCCTAGGTAGGGCGCTGCTTTGTGTTGATCTTCCGAGGACGGGCATTACCCAGCAAGTGTGTAGCATCATATGCATTTCAACTCCTAAGTCAAATTCAAATTTAAATGAAATTGGAATATAAAAGTTGTCCAACATAGAAACTAAAAAGTCAGATAAATAAACAATATTCAGAGGCTATTCTAAAATTGAAACCAACATCATTGGGGAATTGGATAAGTGACTCGAACAACCTCAAAAGTGGATAAAGAATATTTAATAACCATTTATTAAATCTGAAATAAATATGGAATATATTTTGTCCAAACTATTTTAGGTGTTAGGGAATAATGCACTGGTATTTATGAACTAGGTCTCATGTTTTACAAAACCATTTTGAGGCCTAGCTATTTACTAGCAGAGTAAAGGGAATAAATAAAGAAAAGAAAAAGGAAAAGAAATAGAAAACAGAGAAGAAAAAAAAAGAGCAACCCCCCCCCCCCACGGCAACTGGGCGAAGCCCAGCCGGCCGGCCCACCTGCGCCCCCTGGCCTATACTACCCCCCCAGCCGGCCGAACCCTAGCCGACTCCCCCCTCGCTTCTCCTCCCCCCCATCTGGATCGGGATCCCCCGATCCCGTCCGCCCCGCCGCCGACGCCCAACGCTGTCGCCTCGTGCCGGCGCTACCCGTCCACCTCGCCGTCGTCTCCGGCCTCCACCCGAGCCCCTCCTCGCCATCGACGCCGGCGCCCCGAGCCCGCGCGCTCGCTCGGCCCCGCGCCCTCGACGCGCTCGACGCCGCCGCCTCGACCCCGTCGCCGTTTCCCCCTCGAGCTCGAACCCCCCCCAGCTGCCTTGGCCCTACGAACCCCGGTGAGGATCCCCGCCGCTGCTCTCCTGCCGCGGCTGCTGCTCGAGCTGTTGCTCCGCTGCCGTCGCGCAGGCCTCGCCTCCTCCCCTGCTCACCGCGCCGACCACCCGTGCGCGCCGCACGCTGCGCGCGCCCCGTGGCGCGCGGGCCGGCCCCTCCTGGCGCCGAAGCACGCGCGCGCCTTGCACCCCGTGCTTCTCGCTCGCGCACAGCGTCGCTCCGTCCCCGCCCGCGCGACGCACACCGAACCCGACGCGCCGCACCGCGCCCGCCACCCGGCGCCGCAGCCCGCGCTCGCCCGCGCCGCCTGCGTGCGCCCGCGCCGCGGCGACGCGCCCCGCACGCGCGCCCGCCAGTGGGCCCCCTGGGCCACTGCCAGTGGGGCCCGAACCCCCCCCTGTGACGCTGACGAATGGGGCCCACGCCCTAAAAACGTTTTAAAAAAAAAGAAAGAAAAGAAGAAATAAAAATAAAAATTAAAATAATTAATTAGTTAATTAATAGTAATTAATCCTGATTAGGTTAATCTAATTAACTAATTAGTGTTAATTAAACAGTAATTAGTAATTAACTTAATTACCGCTGACATCAGCATGAGGTCATGCTGATGTCATCATCAGCACGTTTGGATAATGTTGAATTAAATAATTAATTAATTCAGAAATTAATAAAAACTTAGAAAATCATATTAAATAAACCGTAACTCGATGAAAATATTTTTATACATGAAACTTGCTCAGAACGACGATACGAACCCGAATACGTCTCCGTATTCCCGTCAGATGCCCGCAGCTATAAGAACATTGAACTTTTAGACCGATTTCAGTAAGAAATAGTGGCCAACTTTAATTAAATAAATCCAAGAAATTCCTAAATTAACTAAATCGTTTGTTAGGCAGTAGAACACCCCGGCATATCATTTAGGCATGTCATACATATTGTTTGCATTATTGCCGTGAATTATTGTTTCTCTCCCCCTCCTTCTCTCTCTCGATAGACGCTGAGACCGACGGCGCTGCACCAGGATACGACTACTCTACCGACGAGCAGCCCGTTGACGACCTTCCCCTTGCCAGGACACACCAGGCAAGCCTCTGATTAGTCTGATGAATTATATATCATGGATTACCTCGACAAATTCGTCGTGGTTTATTTGGATGATATCCTGATTTATTCTAAGAATAAAGAAGAAACATGCTGAACACCCCGTTTGGTACTAGAAAGGCTCCGAGAACACCAGTTGTATGCCAAGTATTCCAAATGTGAATTTGGCTTTCTGAAGTAATTAATTGGAACGAGTGATTTCCAAGGATGGAATTGCTGTTAACCCCGAACGAGTTCAGGCTATTCTTGACTGGACTCCCCCGAAGAATGTTAAGCAAGTCAGAAGTTTTCTCGGACTTGCTAGTTATTGCCGTGATTCGTTGAGAAATTTCCAAGATTGCAAAACCATTGACATATCTGCTTCACAAAGGTGTTAAATTTGAGTGGACAGAAAAATGTCAAGAAAGCTTTCAGACACTAAAAGATAAATTGACATCTGCCCCAGTATTAGCACCCCCCGGATTCCCAAAAGGATTTCGTGATATACTGCGATGCCTCCCGTCAAGGATTAGGCTGTGTCCTAATGCAAGAGCGTAAAGTGATTGCTTATGCTTCTCGACAATGCGTCCACGAAGAAATTAACCCAGGCACGATCTCGAACTTTTGCGGTTTTATTTATGCCCTGAAGCTATGGCGCCATTACCTTCTCGATAACCGTGCGAGATATATAGGATCATCAAAGTTTGAAGTATTTATATACTCAACCGGATCTGAACCTTCGTCAACAAAGATGGCTCGAGACAATTGCGATTATGATATGAATATCTCATACACCCCTGGCAAGGCAAATGTAATGGCCGATGCTTGAGCCGCCAAAGCCTATGCAGCAACCAATGGTTCAGGAATCACAACCTCTTCTTTATGAAGAGTTTTGTAAATTGAACCTCCAATTGTTCCACAGGGTTATCTCAATACCCTCGTTGTCGAACCAGATTTAGAACACAACATCAAACTATGCAACGGTATGACTCTGAAGTTGAAAGGATTAAGCGATACCTTGAAAAAGGAAAACCGTCGGAGTTCCATCTTGATAAGATGGGATCCTATTTTCCAACACCGTCTCTTCGTACCTAAGTTCAAGGATGAGAGAGAACACGTTATATGGAAGCTCATGACACTCCTCGTCAATTCATCCTGGTAGCACAAAGATGTACCGTGACATTTGTCAGAGATACTGGTGGCCTAATATGAAGCGAGACATTGCTCGTTATGTTTCTGAGTGTGACGTTTGCCGCCGCGTTAAAGCTCAACATCAAGGCCCGCAGGAACTCTGCAACCCTTACAATTCCTGAATGGAAATGGGACAGGTCCAAATGGATTTCATTACTGGTTTTCCCAAATCCCAGAAGGGTAATGATGCTATATTTGTCGTCATTGACCGATTCTCTAAGGTTGCCCACTTTCTGCAGTTAAAGAGACAATCAATGCTAGCCAGTTAGCAGACTTGTATGTTTCCCGAATGTGTCACTCCATGGTGTTCCGTTGGGATCAGTTCTGATCGTGGCAGCCTCTTCACCTCCAGATTCTGGAATAGTTTCCAAGAAGCTATGGGAACCATGTCTTTCAGCACCGCTTTTCACCCCCAGTCACAGGGTCAAGTTGAACGAGTTAATCAAGTGCTCGAAGATATGCTTCGAGCTTGCGTCATCTCCTTTGGTAAGAAATGGGAGGAATCTCTCCCGCATGCCGAATTTCTTACAACAATAGCTATCAAGCTAGTCTGAAGATGGCACCGTTTGAAGTTCTATACGGACGTAAGTGTCGAACCCCTCTGAATTGGTCAGAAACTGGGGGAACGCTCACTCGTCGGACGGACATTATTCGGCAAGCTGAAGAACAAGTCCACATTGTTCGTGAACATTTGAAATCTGCTCAGTCTCGTCAGAACAGCAACTATGACCGAAAGCACCAGGAAATGGTCTATCAACCTGCGGAACAAGCTTACTTCGTGTCACTCCATTGAAAGGCACTCATCGGTGGAATCAAAGGCAAGTTAGCTCCACGCTACATTGGCCCGTTCCGTATTCTTGCCCGTCGAGGAGAAGTGGCATATCAATTGCAGTTGCCGCCAAATCTTTCTCAAGTACATGACGTCTTTCATGTGTATCCAACAATCCGCCGCTGCTTCAAGGATCCTATTAGAGCTGTGGATCATGAAGTGCTTGAATTACGGGAAGATCTGTCCTATCCAGAATATCCCATCCGTGTTCTTGATGAAGCTGAACGTCGGACTCGTCAAAAGTCAATCAAATTCCTCAAGGTTCAGTGGTCAAATCATTCTGAAGAAGGAGGCCACTTGGGAACGCGAGGATCGTCTTCGTGAAGAATACCCCTCTTTCTTTCAGTTTTCCTCTTAATTCTGGGGAGAGAATTCTTAATAGATGAGGAGAATTGTAACACCCCCGGTGATTAGCAACAGTAATCACTTTTGATAATGACATGTCAGCAAGCTTAATAGTGCATAATCATCATTAGCATCATATGCATTTCAACTCCTAAGTCAAATTCAAATTTAAATGAAATTGGAATATAAAAGTTGTCCACATAGAAACTAAAAATGTCAGAATAAATAAACAATATTCCAAGAGGCTATTCTAAAATTGAAACAACATCATTGGAATTGGATAAGTGACTCGAACAACCTCAAACAGTGGATAAAGAAATATTTAATAACCATTTATTAAATCTGAATAAATATGGAATTATATTTTGTCCAAACTATTTTAGGTGTTAGGGAATAATGCACTGGTATTTATGAACTAGGTCTCATGTTTTACAAAACCATTTTGAGGCCTAGCTATTTACTAGCAGAGTAAAGGGAATAAATAAAGAAAAGAAAAAAGGAAAAGAAATAGAAAACAGAGAAGAAAAAAAAGAGCAACCCCCCCCCCCCACGCAACTGGGCCGAAGCCCAGCCGGCCGGCCCACCTGCGCCCCCTGGCCTATACTACCCCCCCAGCCGGCCGAACCCTAGCCGACTCCCCCCCTCGCTTTCTCCTCCCCCCCATCTGGATCGGGATCCCCCGATCCCGTCCGCCCCGCCGCCGACGCCCAACGCTGTCGCCTCGTGCCGGCGCTACCCGTCCACCTCGCCGTCGTCTCCGGCCTCCACCCGAGCCCCTCCTCGCCATCGACGCCGGCGCCCCGAGCCCGCGCGGCTCGCTCGGCCCCGCGCCCTCGACGCGCTCGACGCCGCCGCCTCGACCCCGTCGCCGTTTCCCCCTCGAGCTGAACCCCCCCCAGCTGCCTCCCCCCCGCTGCCTTGGCCCTACGAACCCCCGGTGAGGACCCCCGCCGCTGCTCTCCTGCCGCGGCTGCTGCTCGAGCTGTTGCTCCGCTGCCGTCGCGCAGGCCTCGCCTCCTCCCCTGCTCACCGCGCCGACCACCCGTGCCGCCCGCACGCTGCGCGCGCCCCGTGCGCCCGCGCCGTGGCCGGCCCCTCCTGGCCGCGCCGAAGCACGCGCGCGCCTGCACCCCGTGCTTCTCGCTCGCGCACCCGCGTCGCCTCCGTCCACCGCCCGCGCGCACGCACACGCATACCCGCGCGCCGCACCGCGCCCGCCACCCGCGCGCCGCAGCCCGCGCTCGCCCCGCGCCCGCCTCGCCGTGCGCCCGCGCGCGCGCCGCGCACGCGCCCCGCACGCGCGCCCGCCCGTGGCCCCCTGGGCCACTGCCCAGTGGGGCCCGAACCCCCCCCTGTGACGCTGACGAATGGGGCCCACGCCCTAAAAACGTTTTAAAAAAAAAGAAAGAAAGAAAGAAATAAAAATAAATAATTAAAATAATTAATTAGTTAATTAATTAGTTAATTAATCCTGATTAGGTTAATCTAATTAACTAATTAGTGTTAATTAAACAGTAATTAGTAATTAACTTAATTAACCGCTGACATCAGCATGAGGTCATGCTGATGTCATCATCAGCACTGTTTCGGATAATGTTGAATTAAATAATTAATTAAATTTCAGAAATTAATAAAAACTTTAGAAAATCATATTAAATAAACCGTAACTCCGATGAAAATATTTTATACATGAAACTTGCTCAGAACGACGATACGAACCCGAATACGTCCTCCGTATTCCCGTCAGATGCCCGCAGCTATAAGAACATTGAACTTTTAGACCGATTTCAGTAAATGAATAGTGCCCAACTTTAATTAAATAAATCCAAAGAAATTCCTAAATTAACTAAATCGTTTAGTTAGGCAGTAGAACACCCCGGCATATCATTTAGGCATGTCATACATATTGTTTGCATTATTGCCGTGAATTTATTGTTTCTCTCCCCCTCCTTCTCTCTCTCGATAGACGCTGAGACCGACGGCGCTGCACCAGGATACGACTACTCTACCGACGAGCAGCCCGTTGACGACCTTCCCCTCTTGCCAGAGCAACCAGGCAAGCCCCCCCCCTTGAGCATTCCAGATATCGCCCATTCTATTCTCCTGCTTGCATTAGATTTCACTACTGTTAATGTATGCTCCTATTCTGATGCATAGCCTGCTGTTGTAACCTGTTCATTGCTACCTTACCTGCCTATGATAAACTGATTAGTATAGGTTGGTAGTGAACCATCAGTGACCCCACCACCTTACCCTTGTTGCCCCTGCTTGATCATCGACGACTCGATCAACGTGAGCGTCGACCAGAGACCGACACCTCACTTCACACCCCCTAAGTTGTACGACTCTGCGTAGTAACTATCGAGTGCCGAGGGTGATACCTCGTAACGCACTCACGATGAATACTCTGCAGTATAGCTGTTCGGTCGTGGTCATCGAGGGTGATTCCTCCTTCTCCACTTCCGATACGACTCTGTCGTGCGACCCCTCAGTGTGAACCTCGAGGGTGATACCTCATACGTTCACCCTGATGATTTGACCACACGGCTACTTGACCTTTGTTACAGGCGGGTCCACCCTGGTGGGTACCCGCTGGGGATCTATGATTTCGGGTGTGCCGGAAGGGCACTCGAGTGTGACATTGTGGCGGAGCATCAGAGACTCTGATTGTCTCCGCTTGATACTAATTGAGCCTATTGGATTTGGGTGTGTGATCTGAGTGGGTCGACGTGCCCTATACGCACTACCACCACGTGGGATAATGGTTATGGGACCCTCTGCAAAGTACGTTTCTCCGAAAGCTCGTCTGACGTCACGATTCACCGTGCGGGCTGATTGTCGGGATTGGGCTGGATACTTCACTGACGAGTTCAGTGTCGCGCCTGCACCCCGGCCAGTCTCACAACGCGCAGGGTGCCCAGGGCGATGGCCCGAGACCTCTGGGTGCATAGGTTAGTCCGGCGTGCTGACCTCTCTGCCGAGCCTAGGTAGGGCGCTGCTTTGTGTTGATCTTCCGAGGACGGGCATTACCCAGCAAGTGTGTCCGGCCAGAGTTGATCGAGCGTGTTGGGTAACAGTAGTGCACCCCTGCAGGGATGAATCTTCTATCGATAGCCGGTCCTACGGTAAAGGACGCTCAGTTGTGTATCCCGATCTACTACTTAAACTGGATACTTGTTACTTAATTGAAGCTTCGGGATTACTTTCTTGCTGGGAGTCGAGGAAGGATCTTTGAGCTGTACTTCAACATGTTTGCTAAATAAAATGCTATTCTACTCTCTTCTACTGCTGCAAGATGATGGCTTTGAGAAGATGTTTGAAGATGCTAGTCTTCGATAGGACTAGGCCTTCTCTCTATTCTGGCATTTCTGCAGCCCAGTCCACATATACAGCCTTTTCTCCATTGATAATGTTGCATATGTAGTATAGATCCTTGCTTGCTGAGTACTTCGGATGAGTACTCACGGTTGCTTTATTTTCTCTTTTGCCCCATATACCCCACCTTGATGATACACCAGACGATGGAGTCCAGGAGCCAGACGGCACCACCGGAGCCTACTACCAGGCGGGTCCAGAGGGCACGTACTACTGGATCGAGCCAGCTGACCAGGAGTAGGATCGGAGGCTCCCAGGCAGGAGGCCAACGCCTTTCGATCTAGTGTCGCTGTTTGTGCTAGCCTTCTTAAGGCAAAACTTGTCTAACTATGTCTGTACTCAGATATTATTTGTATGACTGACTTATGTATTCGGATCTTCGGATCCCTGGTCTGTAATATTGTGGACCTCCGTTTATTTGTGTTTAGAGTTGTGTTGTGATATCTTCCCGTGAGTCCCTGGGCTTGATCGTACACGTTTGCGTGTATGATTAGTGTACGATTGAGTCGGGGGCGCCACATACCAGCTCCTAGACCTAAATATCTTCAAGGACACTTTTCCCTATGAGTGGTTCACAGATGAGGAGGACGATGACGAACCTATCCCCCCTCGCTTCCTGAAGGAAAGCAAAGAAGCGGTATGCAAAAGGATATTGAACTTGAGCTGGAGAATGAGGATATCAGGGAAATCAATTTTAGCCTCCGACGCAAGCTGGACAAACTTAATACTACATCACCACCACCATCATCATCTTCTCCAACAAAAGAAACTTGAATCCATGGTATGGGCACTCCCCTTGGCTTGTGCCAAGCTTGGGGTAGGTGCCCCGGTATCGTATCACTACCACTATCTTTGCCTTTATCTATTTTAGTTTGATCTTTAGTTATCCTATGATTTAGTTGAATAAAAGTTTAGTTCGATCCTTTCTTTTTGAGTCCTTGCTTAGTGATCTATCTATGTAATCGTGTGCAAGATATATAATAAAGATTAGTTTGAGTTTTGTTTCTTTACTCTTTTGTTCCAATAAAAAGAAAGGAAAATAAATGAAAAAGATCATATGCTAATCTTATGGTAAGTAATGACATCAAATAAGGAAAAGTATAATTGGTAAAATTTGTTGGAGATTGACAAACATAGCATTGGTCAATGATGCAATTCATGATAGAATTAATAAGGGAAGAGAAGATTCACATGCAAATACGCTATCTAGGATATCTTTTATGATTGTGAGCCCCCATTAAATATTTTGTGTCAAAATTGTTGACGTTGGACAAGGAAGACAACGTAATGACTTATGTTTGTTCATATTCACATAGAAGTTATATTATCATAGATCCTTCAACATGTGGTGCTTGCTCAATATCTTTGCTAGCCAAAAACTCCGCACTAAGTAGAGATACTACTTGTGCATCCAAAAACCCTTAACCCAAAATCTTTTTGAGAGTCCACCATACCTACCTATGGATTGAGTAAGATCCTTTAAGTAAGTTGTCATCGGTGCAAAAAGGCAATAAAGATTGCTTCTAAAAGTGTTGGATCATTTAGTGTAAGAGAAAATTGAGCGTTGTACGAACTTATGATGGCAAAGTCATAAAAGTGACGGACTGCATAATAAAGGTTGCTATCATAAGGGGCAATATAACCTGACGTTCTTTTGCATTAAGGGATTTGGCATACAAACAAATAAGCGCATGACAACCTCTGCTTCCCTCTGCGAAGGGCCTATCTTTTACTTTTATGCATTTACTTTTATGCATTTACTTTTATGTAAGAGTCAAAGTATTCTTCCCTATTCTTTTTTATTTTCTCTTTTTGCAAGCATCATGTGGTGAGGAAAGATCTAGGCACATATATCCAGTTGGATATGAGTGGGCATGAGTTATTATTGTTGACATCAGCCTTGAGGTGAATATGTTGGGAGGCAAAACTATAAGCCCCTATCTTTCTATGTGTCTGGTTGAAACTTTTTGTTCATGGGTATGCTGTGAGTGTTAGCAATCATATTAGATTAAATGATAGTTGAGTATGTGTACTTGCCTAAAGGCTCCGATACGTGACCCTTCCTGAAAATATGATGAATTGTAGTTGCAAAGTTGACTGAGAACATAATTTGTTGTTTTTCAATAAGGTTTATGCTTTATACTTCAATGTTGTGATGAATTGTTACTTGTTCATGAGAAGTTATATGATAACAGTTGTGTGATAAAGTTTTATGTTAAAATTCCTTGCTGTTATAATATTATCCATGATGCTTCTATGTCCGTATTTTGTTTTTACCGACACCTCTCTCTCTAAGCATGTGTGCATGTATTTTGATTTCGGTTTTTCGCTTGAGGACAAGTGAGGTCTAAGCTTGGGGGAGTTGATACGTCCATTTTGCATCATGTTTTCCTACTGTTATTTATAATGTTTTTATGCATAATAATGCTTTTTGGAGTAATTCTAATGCCTTTTCTCTCATAATATGCAAGGTTTACACAAAGTGGGAGAATACCGGCAGCTGGAATTCTGGACCTGAAAAAGCTACGTCAGAGTTACCTATTCTGCACAACTCCAAATGAGCTGAAAATTTATGGAGAATTATTTTGCAATATATAAAAAATACTGGAGCAAATAACTACCGGAGGAGGCCCACCAGGTGGGCACAACCCACCTGGGTGCGCCAGGCCCCCCAGGCGCGCCCTGATGGGTTGTGCCCTCCTCGGCCCACCTCTGGTGGCCATCTTCTGGTATATAGGTCATTTTGACCTAGAAAAAAGGAGAGGGGGACTTTCGGGACAAAGCGCCGCCATCTCGAGGTGGAACTTTGATAGGAGCACTTTTGCCCTCTGGCGGAGCGATTCTGCCAGGGGAACTTCCCTCCCGGAGGGGGAAATCATCGCCATCGTCATCACCAACAACTCTCCCATCTTTGGGAGGGCCATCTCCATCAACATCTTCAACAACACCATCTCCTCTCAAACCATAGTTCATCTCTTGTGTTCAATCTTTGTACTGGAACCTTAGATTGGTACTTGTGGGTGATTAGTACTGTTGATTACATCTTGTAGTTGATTACTATATGGTTTATTTGGTGGAAGATTATATGTTCAGGTCCATTATGCTATTTAATACCCCTCTGATCTTGAGCATGCCTATCATTTGTGAGTAGTTACTTTTGTTCTTGAGGTCACGTGAGAAGTCATGTTGCAAGTAATCATGTGAACTTGATATGTGTTCGATATTTTGATGATATGTATGTTGTGATTCCCTTAGTGGTGTCATGTGAACGTCGACTACATGGCACTTCACCATATTTGGGCCTAAGGGAATGCATTGTGGAGTAGTTATTAGATGATGGGTTGCTAGAGTGACAGAAGCTTAAACCCTAATTTATGCGCTACTTCATAAGGGACCGATTTGGATCCAAAAGTTTAATGCTATGGTTAGATTTTATCTTAATACTTTTCTCGTAGTTGCGGCTGCTTGTGAGGGGGTTAATCATAAGTAGGAGGTTTGTTCAAGTAAGAACAACACCTAAGCACCGGTCCACCCACATATCAAATTATCAAAGTAGCGAACACAAATCAAACCAACATGATGAAAGTGATATGATGAAATTCCCGTGTACCCTCAAGAACACTTTGCTTATCATAAGCGACTATTTTGGCCTGTCCTTAGCCACAAAAGGATTGGGCTACCTTGCTACACTTTATTTACCGCTATTGTTACTTGATCGTTACAAATTATCTTGCTATCAAACTACCTATTACCGACTATTTCAGTGCTTGCAGAAATTACCTTGCTGAAAACCACTTGTCATTTCATTCTGCTCCTCGTTGGGTTCAACACTCTTACTTATCGAAAGGACTATGATTGATCCCCTATACTTGTGGGTCATCAGCGGTCGATGTGTGGAGTAATAGTAGTAGATGCAGGCAGGAGTCGGTTTACTTGTCTCGGACGTGTTGTCTATATACATGATCATTGCCTTGGATATCGTCATGATTATTTGCTTTTTTATCAATTGCCCAATAGTAATTTGTTTACGCGCCGTATGCTATCTTCAAGAGAGAAGACTCTAGTGAAAACTATGGCCCCCGGATCTACTTTTATCATATATTAAAACCTAAAAATACTTTGCTGCACTTTTTCTTTATTTATTTTATTTTGTATTTGTATTTATCTATTTATCACTACGAGATTTAATTCTTGCAATTTACCGCCAAGGGATTGACAACCCCTTGTTGCGTTGGGTGCATGAAGTTGTTATTTTGTGTGTGTGTGCTGCTAACGAGGTGTTGCTTGGTTCTCCTACTGGATTGATAACCTTGGTTCTTAACTGAGGGAAATAATTATCTCTATTGTACTGCATCATCCTCTCCTCTTCGGGAAAAAACCAACGCAAATCACAAGTAGTAGGCCCCCAAAGTGAAATCTGACATTCAAGATCTCTGCTGGGTCCATGATTTCAACAACAAAATGCTACATTAAAAGCAAAGCAACTAATGCATCCTTGATTATCGGTCGATTCAACCACCAAACTAATCCAACACCCAAAAATCCCAACTTGACCTCACTGTAGAACCCTAAACCTAGCACACAGAGAGGGGAAAAAAGACCAAACACAAATAAAGGAAGAACATCGCATACCTGATTCTACTCTGCCGTAGTGCTCGTCGGAGATGGCCGCGATCATCCGTCGTTCGCCATGGCCGCCGCGGAGAAGTTGATGCGTCAGGCTACAGGGAAGGGAGGCGAGGGGGCGAGCAGAGAGCGAGGGGGAGGCGAGCTGGTCTGGCTCAACCAGTTTGTCCCGCGCCACAACCTATGGACCCACACCCCAGGCTGACTCAGTAATCCATGTCTTGCCCCGCGCCACCTCCGCAATCCCTATTTGGGAATGGGCTTAAGGGTTCTGATGACCGGGATTTGAGAGGTGGGGGTGCCGATTTCAGGGATTAGAAGTTGGGGGTTCGATTCCGATGGGTCATACCACTAGTAGAAAACTTGGCTTTGGTTTTTGCTAGATCACAGCAACAGTCCCGGTCGACTTACGAACCGGGACTAATCCATGCATCAGTCCCGGTTCGAGCGGCCAGGGCACCGACCGGGCCTCGGGAGGCACCAGTCCTGGTTTGGCTGGAACCGGGACTAGAGGTCAGTCTTCAATCCCGGTTCTAGACACCAACCGGGACTAAAGAGATGCATATATATATGCTCGCCCCTGCCCGCTCACTCCTCTATTTTTTGGCCGGCCAGCGTGTGGGAGGTGTGTGCTGCTCTGTTCTCACCTCCTATGCACATGAGGTGTTCGATGAAATGCCTGAGCCACACTTAAGCTTTCTCCTCTCCAAGCTCGACCTCCAAGCTACATTTTCCCCAAGATTTGTCTAGGTTTGGCGGTGCACCAACTACACAAGTGTTCTAAAAGGTTAGCAACTTCATCCTTTCATCTCTCACTGCTAGTTTAGCTCATTTCAAATGCTCTAGAAGTAGAGTGGTTTGTGGGTTTTAGTGGAGGAGTGTATGTGGGAGTTCATTTGATTTAGATGCACAATTTGAGC
Organism: Thinopyrum elongatum; assembly: GCA_011799875.1. Classification (NCBI taxonomy): domain Eukaryota; kingdom Viridiplantae; phylum Streptophyta; class Magnoliopsida; order Poales; family Poaceae; genus Thinopyrum; species Thinopyrum elongatum. Next base: position 442,703,092 of record CM022297.1, on the reverse strand, counting down.
TCAAATTAACTTCTTAGAGTTTACACATGTGTAGGGTGCCATCCTGTCCCTGTCCCCATCCTCACTGTCGTCGATCGCCCGCGCTGATCTCGTCGCCGGCACCACCGTGGTGAGCCTCTTGTTCTTATCTTCTTTTTAAAAGAAAAATTTTCTTACTTGTATGACTTAGATAGTTACTTGTATAATTTTCTTACTTTTATTATTGTTTGTTATTATATAGTGCCATGGTTTTGGTATCCGCCCCCATCGGCTCTCATCCGGTCTATGATTCGGATGTGGTATATTATCTTTTATAACTATTTGTTTCATTTAGTGTTTATGACAATTATGCCGACCAACGTGACATAGATGTTTTTATCTAGGAGGTATGTGAACCGAAAATTCCAACCGACCCTCTTGTCGAGAGGTTAAATTTAGTTGAAAAAGAAAACAATTATTTGAAAGAAAAATTGAAAAGAATTGAAGAGGAGAAGATGAAATTGGAGTTGCATGTTGCCGATGTCGTTGATGATCACAAGATCCAGATGGATGCAATGCGCTTGAAGATTAGAAAATATGCCATTGATAATGAGGCTTGGTATCATTATGCTGTTGGATCAATTGTTGCCTTAGTTGTGATTTTGATCACATTTGTTGTTGTATTTAAATGTCTTACATAGTTGTATGTTATATTCAATGTATGTTTTAATTAGATGCTCTAGAGAGCTGTATGTTGTTCTATGAGAACTATGTATGAACTTTATGTATTTATTTTTTCAGTAATAACATTTGATCACCATTGTAGTTTGGTTTTAATGTGATGATGAACTTGTATTAATTTGGTCATTTATCTATTCATGATGTTCTGTAATGGTTTTTGATACACTTAATTATATAATGCACGCAGATGAACCGGCAATGGATGTACGGTGACCGACGCACCTCCGACTACATTACGGGCCTACATATTTTTCTCAATGTGGCTGAGGCAAACAAGCAGAATGGTTGTATGTATTGTCCATGTATTGTCTGTGGCAATACGAAGGATTACTCTGACTCGAAAACCCTTCACTTCCACCTGCTTGAGAAGGGTTTCATGCCACACAATAATGTTTGGACCAGGCACAGAGAAAGAGGGGTTATGATGGAAGACAACGAAGAAGAAGAGGATGATGACAACTATCCTATGTTCCCTGAATACGGTGATACTGCTGAAGAAGAGGGGGAAGCTGAAGATCAAGAGGCACTAGACGATGCGCCTGATGATGATCTTCGCCGGGTCATTGTTGATGCACAGAGAGAATGCAAAAGTGAAAGGGAGAAGTTGAAGTTCGATTGCATGTTACACAACAACAAAAAGACACATCCGTGACATTTTGGCCCGAACGAATTTTTTTTCTGTCATGCTTATGACACTTCTATGATGATAATTGTGACAAAAACACGTATCATCATAGATGTGGTGGGCTCCTACTTCTATGACAAAAAATCATGACAAAAAATGGGCTTTTCCTCCTGGGCGGGCCAGAGACGCAGCTACATGACATTCTTTGGGCCGTCCATGACGTAAAAAATCATGGTAGAAGCAAGGGCGAGGAAAATATCGGGGAGTTCCCGGTTACGGTGGGTGGTCGGGGCCGAGCGATGCACGAAGGTTTGCGCGTTTTCTCTCATATACGTACGCGCGTGTGTGCGAGGCATTGGGCTCTAATTGAACCCGAGCGAGGCGTTCGCTTACTAAACCCGAGCGATTGCACTAGCTACGTTACTGAACCCGAGCGATCGATCCCTTGGCTGTTAACTGAACCCGAGCGATTCATTTGCTGCTGACTGAACTCAAGCGATTCCTTTGCTGCTGCTGCTAACTGAACCGAGCGATCGATCACTGCTGCTGATTACTGAAGCAGATCGAGACCCCGTGCGAGACGTAGCTAGCTGGTGTTGGGTTGCCTTGTGATGAACAGTGACCATTGCTACCGTGCGCGTGGTACGTAGAACGAGTCGAGACATGGTGAGTCGAGCCGGTTGGTTGGCTGTGGATGAACAGTTCCCTGTGGGGGTTGGATGAACAGGACCCCGTGGTAGTAGGCCGTTGCCGCTGGATGAACAGGACCCCGAGGAGGCCACCGCACCCCAGCCGGTTGGGGGTGGATGAACAGGACCCCGTGGAGGCTCAATGAACAGTAGCCGGTGGAGGCTAGATGAACAGTAGCCGTGGATGAACAGTAGCTCGTGGAGACTGGAGGAGGTCGATGGTGGATGAACAGTAGCCCGTGGAGGCTGGAGCGAGGCAGTAGACAGTGGATGAATAGGACCCCGTTTCGACCGTAGGCGCTACAACAGAAGTCCGTTTCCTCTGTTTTGCGGTACGCCACACCCCTCCCGATCAACAGGACCCCGTTTCGACCGTAGGCACTCGAACAGAAGTCCGTTTTGTGGTACGCCTGACCCTTCCCAATGAACAGGACCCAATTTTGACCGTACACAGTCAAACAGAAGGCCCGTTTCCTCCGCTCTGCGGTACGCCAGACCTCGTTTCGGCTGTTCCTTCCAAGCCGGTTGGCTCCCGATGAACACGACGTATTCTGTTGCCTCCCGATGAACACAACGCTGTTTCCTCCGTTGCGACCTAGCCGGTTGGCTGCCAATGAATGATACGTCTCCAATGTATCTATAATTTTTGATTGTTCCATGCTGTTATATTATCAATCTTGGATGTTTTACAATCATTTTATAGCAACTTTATATCATTTTTTGGGACTAACCTATTGACATAGTGCCCTGTGCCAGTTGCTGTTTTTTGCTTGTTTTTTACTTTGCAGAAAATCAATACCAAACGGAGTCCAAACGCAGCAAAACTTTTTGGTGATTTTTTCTGGACCAGAAGACACCTGTTGGGCCAAAGAAGTACCAGAGGGGGGGGGGGGGCTCCGAGGGGAGCACAACCCACCAGGGCGTGCCTGGGGGCCTGATACGTCCATTTTGCATCATGTTTTCCTATTGTTATTTATGATGTTTTTATGCATAATAATGCTATTTGGAGTAATTCTAATGCCTTTTCTCTCGTAATATGCAAGGTTCACACAAAGAGGGAGAATTCCGGCAGCTGGAAATCTGGACCTAAAAAATCTACGTCAGGCTACCTATTCTGCACAACTCGAAATGAGCTGAAACTTCACGAGGAATATTTATGGAATAAATAAGAATTATTGGAGCAAATAACTACTAGAGGGGGCCCACCAGGTGGGCACAACCCACCTGGTGCACCAGGGAGCCCAGGCGCGCCCTGGTGGGTTGTGCCCTCCTCGGCCCACCTCCGGTGCCCCTCTTCTGGTATATAAGTCAATTTTACCTAGAAAAAAAATAAGGAGAGGACTTTCGGGATGAAGCGCCGCCGTCTCGAGGGGGAACTTGGGCAGGAGCACTTTTGCCCTCCGGCAGAGCGATTTCGCCGGGGGAACTTCCCTCCCGGAGGGGGAAATCATCGTCATCATCATCACCAACAACTCTCCCATCTTGGGGAGGGCAATCTCTATCAACATCTTCAACAGCACCATCTCCTCTCAAACCCTAGTTCATCTCTTGTGTTCAATCTTTGTACCGGAACTATAGATTGGTACTTGTGGGTGACTAGTAGTGTTGATTACATCTTGTAGTTGATTACTATATGGTTTATTTGGTGGAAGATTATATGTTCAGATCCATTATGCTATTTAATACCCCTCTGATCTTGAGCATGATTATCATTAGTGAGTAGTTACTTTTGTTCTTGAGGTCACGGGGGAAATCTTGTTGCAAGTAATCATGTGAACTTGATATGTGTTCGATATTTTGATGATATGTATGTTGTGATTCCCTTAGTGGTGTCATGTGAACGCCGACTACATGACACTTCACCATATTTGGGCCTAAGGTAATGCATTGTGTTGTAGTTATTAGATGATGGGTTGCGAGAGTGACAGAAGCTTAAACCCTAGTTTATGCGCTATTCCGTAAGGGACTGATTTGGATCCAAAAGTTTAATGCTATGGTTAGATTTATTCTTAGTACTTTTCTCGTAGTTGCGGATGCTTGTGAGGGGGTTAATCATAAGTAGGAGGTTTGTTCAAGTAAGAACAACACCTAAGCACCGGTCCACCCACATATCAAATTATCAAAGTAGCGAACACAAATCAAACCAACATGATGAAAGTGACTAGATGAAATTCCCATGTACCCTCAAGAACGATTTGCTTATCATAAGAGACCGTTTTGGCCTGTCCTTTGCCTCAAACGGATTGGGCTACCTTACTGCACTTTTATTACCATTACCGTTACTTGCTCGTTACAAATTATCATGCTACAAAACTACTCGTTACTTATTATTTCAGTGCTTGCAGACATTACCTTGCTGAAAACCGCTTGTCACTTCCTTCTGCTCCTCGTTGGGTTCGACACTCTTACTAATCGAAAGGACTACGATTGATTCGCTATACTTGTGGGTCATCAAGGCTCTTTTCTGGTGCCGTTGCCAGGGAGTGAAGCGCTCTTGGTAAGTGGAAATCGGTAAGGAAAAATTATTACTACGTGCTGAAATTTATTGTCACTTGTTACTATGGAGAACAATCCTTTGAGGGGTTTGTTCGGGGTATCTTCACCTCGACCGGAACCACAATTAGTTACCCCTCAACCTACTGCACCTACTAAAAATATTGGTTATGAAATTCCTTTGGGTATGATTGAACAACTGCTAGCTAATCCTTATGCAAGAGATGGAACCGAACATCGTGATATGCACTTGATATATGTGGATGAAATTTGTGGATTATTTAAGCTTGCAGGTTTACCCGGAGATGAAGCTAAGAAGAAGGTTTTCCCTTTATCTTTGAAGGGAAAAGCTTTGGCATGGTATAGGCTATGCGGTGATATTGGATCTTGGAATTGGAATCGATTGAAATTGGAATTCCACCAATAATTTTATCCTATGCATCTAGTTCATCGTGATCGGAATTATATATATAATTTTTGGCCTCGTGAAGGAGAAAGTATCACTCTAGCTTGGGGGAGGCTTAAGTCAATGTTATATTCATGCCCCAATCATGAGCTCTCAAGAGAAATTATTATTCAGAATTTTTATGCTCGGCTTTCTCATGATGATCGATCCATGCTTGATACTTCTTGTACTGGTTCCTTTATGTAGAAGACTATTGACTTCCGGTGGGATCTTTTAGAAAGAATTAAATGCAACTTTGAAGATTGGGAACTCGACGAAGGTAAAGAGTCAGGTATTAAGCTCAAGTATGATTGTGTTATTATGAATACCGATGCTTTTAAATTTTTTAGCACTAAATATGGACTTGACTCTGAGATAGTAGCCTCCTTTTGTGAATCATTTGCTACTCATGTTGACCTCCCTAAGGAGAAGTGGTTTAAATATCACCCACCTATCAAAGAAGAAATTAATGAACCAGTAATAGCTAAAGATGAAACTATTATTTACAATGTTGATCCAGTTGTGCCTACTGCTTATATTGAAAAACCACCTTTCCCTGTTAGGATAAAGGAACATGCTAAAGTCTCAACTGTGGTCAACAAAAGTTATATTAGAACTTCCAAACCTGTTGAACAAATCAAAGTAGAACCTAGTGTTGTTATGGTTAAAGATCTCTTGGTTGAAAATATAGATGGGCATTTTATTTACTTATGTGATGAAGCTGCTAGAATTGCCAAACCTGACTAAAAAGATAAACATAGACCCATTGTTGGCATGCCTGTTGTCTTAGTTAAAATAGGAGATCACTGTTATCATGGTTTATGCGACATAGGTGCTAGCATGAGTGCCATTCCTTTTACCTTATATCAAGAAATTATGAAAGATATAGCACCCGCTGAAATAGAAGACATAGATGTCAATATTAAACTTGCTAATAGGGACACCATCACACCACTTGGGATTGTTAGAGATGTTGAAGTCTTGTGTGGGAAAATAAAATACCCTACTGATTTTCTTGTTCTTGGTTCCCCACAAGATGACTTTTGTCCCATTATCTTTGGTAGACCTTTCTTGAACACCGTCAATGCTAAAATAGATTGTGAGAAACAAATCGTCGGTGTTACTTTTGGTGATGAGTCTCATGAGTTTAATTTTTCTAAGTTTAGTAGGAAGCATCATAAGGAAGAATTGCCTAGTAAGGATGAAATAATTAGTCTTGCTTCTATTGCTGTGCCTCCTACCGATCCACTAGAACAATATTTGCTAAACCACGAAAATGATATGCATCTGCATGAAAGAAATGAAATAGATAAGATTTTCTTTGAACAACGTCCTCTGCTTAAACACAATTTGCCTATAGAAACTCTAGGAGGTCCTCCTCCACCTAAAGGTGATCCTGTGTTTGAATTAAAACAATTGCCAGACATTTTGAAATATGCTTATCTTGATGAGAAAAAGATTTATACTGTTATTATTAGTGCTAACCTTTCAGAACATGAAGAAGAAAGATTATTGAAGGTTCTGAAGAAGCACCGAGCTGCCATTGGATATACTCTTGATGATTTAAAGGGCATTAGTCCCACTCTCTGTCAGCATAAAATTAATATGAAGCCTGATGCTAAACCCGTTGTTGATCACCAACGACGTTTAAATCCTAAAATGAAAGAAGTGGTAAGAACAGAAATACTGAAGCTTCTGGAAGCAGGTATAATCTATCCCATAGCTGATAGTAGATGGGTAAGTCCCATTCATTGTGTCCCTAAAAAAGGAGGTATTGCCATTGTTCCTAATGATAAGAATGAACTTATTCCACAAAGAATTGTCACTGGCTACAGAATGGTAATTGATTTTAGAAAACTAAATAAAGCCACTAGAAAAGATCATTACCCTCTGCCTTTTATTGATCAAATGTTAGAAAGACTATCAAAGCACACTAATTTTTGCTTTCTTGATGGATATTCCGGTTTTTCTCAAATACCTGTCTCACAACCTGATCAAGAGAAAACCACCTTTACTTGCCCTTTTGGAACTTATGCTTATAGACGTATGCCTTTTGGTTTATGCAATGCACCTGCTACCTTTCAAAGATGTATGACTGCTATATTCTCTGACTTTTGTGAAAAGATTGTTGAGGTTTTCATGGATGATTTTTCTGTTTATGGAACTTCTTTTGATGATTCCTTGAGCAACCTTGATCGAGTTTTGCAGAGATGTGAGCAAACTAATCTCGTCTTGAATTGGGAGAAGTTCCACTTTATGGTTAATGAAGGTATTGTCTTGGGACATAAAATTTCTGAATGAGGTATTGAGGTGGATAAAGCTAAAGTTGATGCAATTGAGAAAATGCCATGCCCTAAAGATATCAAAGGTATTCGTAGTTTCCTCGGTCATGCTGGTTTCTATAGGAGGTTTATTAAAGACTTCTCTAAAATTTCTAGGCCTCTTACAAATCTTTTACAAAAGGATGTTCCATTTGTTTTTTATGATGATTGTGTAGAAGCCTTTGAAACACTTAAGAAAGCCTTGATTTCTGCACCTATTGTTCAACCACCTGATTGGAACTTGCCTTTTGAAATTATGTGTGATGCTAGTGATTATGATGTCGGTGCTGTTCTAGGATAAAGAGTCGATAAGAAATTAATGTTATTCATTATGCTAGTAAAACTCTGGACAGTGCTCAATGAAATTATGCTACCACTGAAAAAGAATTTTTAGCAGTTGTGTTTGCTTGTGATAAATTTAGATCTTACATTGTTGATTCTAAAGTGACCGTTCACACCGATCATACTGCTATAAAATATCTTATGGAAAAGAAGGATGCTAAACCTAGACTCATTATGTGGGTTCTTTTGCTACAAGAATTTGATTTACATATCACTGATAGAAAGGGAGCTGAGAACCCCGTGGCTGATAACTTGTCTAGGTTAGAAAATATTCTTGATAACCCACAACCTATTAATGATAGTTTTCCTGATGAACAATTAGCTGCAATAAATGTTTCTCATAACACTCCTTGGTATGCTGACCATGCCAATTATATTATTGCTAAATATATACCACCTAGCTTCACATACCAACAAAAGAAAAAATTCTTCTATGATTTAAGACATTACTTTTGGGATGACCCACATCTTTATAAAGAAGGAGTAGATGGTATTATTAGACATTGTGTACCCGAGCATGAACAGGCACAAATCCTACGGAAATGTCACTCTGAAGCTTATGGAGGACATCATGCGGGAGATAGAACTGCTCACAAGGTATTGCAATCTAGTTTTTATTGGCCTACTCTCTTCAAAGATGCCCGTAAGTTTGTTTTATCTTGTGATGAATGTCAAAGAATTGGTAATATTGGTAAGCGTCAGGAAATGCCTATGAATTATTCTCTTGCTGTTGAACCATTTGATGTTTCGGGATTTGATTACATGGGACCTTTTCCTTCCTCTAATGGGTATACACATATTTTGGTTGCAGTTGATTATGTTACTAAGTGGGTAGAAGCTATTCCAACTAGTAGTGCTGATCACAACACCTCTATTAAAATGCTTAAGGAAGTCATTTTCCCAAGGTTTGGAGTCCCTAGATATGTAATGACTGATGGTGGTTCACATTCTATTCATGGTGCTTTCCATAAAATGCTTGCTAAATATGATGTTAACCATAGAATTGCATCACCTTATCATCCTCAGTCTAGTGGTCAAGTTGAACTTAGCAATAGAGAAATAAAGTTAATATTACAAAAAATTGTCAATAGGTCCCAAAGAATTGGTCTCAGAAGTTAGATGATGCACTTTGGGCTTATAGAACAGCATATAAAAATCCTATGGGTATGTCTCCGTATAAAATGGTTTATGGAAAAGCATGTCATTTGCCTCTTGAGTTAGAACATAAAGCATATTGGGCAATTAAAGAACTCAACTATGATTTCAAAGTTGCCGGTGAAAAGAGGTTATTTGATATTAGCTCATTAGATGAATGGAGAACCCAAGCTTATGAAAATGCCAAATTATTTAAAGAAAAAGTTAAAAGATGGCATGACAAAAGAATCCAAAAGTGTAAGTTCAAAGTTGGAGAATATGTTCTTTTGTACAACTCTCATTTCAGATTCTTTGCAGGAAAACTCCTCTCCAAATGGGAAGGACCTTATGTTATCGAGGAGGTTTATCGATCCGGAGCCATCAAGATAAATAATGCCAAAGGTACAAACCCGAAGGTTGTTAATGGGCAACGAATAAAACATTATATCTCAGGTACGCCCATTAATGTTGAAAGCAATATTATCCAAACTATGACACCGGAAGAACACATAAAGCAAACCTTCCGGAACACTCCAGAATAACTGAAAAAGAGGAGATACGTGATACGGTAAGTAAACGGACTCCGAAAAATCAGCAAAAATATTTTTTGTCAGTTTTGGAATATCACAAAAATTAGGAAAATAATAAACAACCAGGAAGGCACCCCTGGTGGGCACAAGACACCAGGGTGCGCCTGGCTTGCCAGGCGCGCCCAGGTGGGTTGTGCCCACCTCGGGTACCTTCCGGACTCCGTTTTTCTTCCGTTTGCTTCTTTCCCAAGATAAAAAATCTTTATATACCCTTCGAACCTATTGACCACCGTATCGCGGAGAAATCTTCTGTTTTCTTTTCCTTGCTGTTTTTTGACAGATCCAATCCACCATGGCCGCTTCAAGCTCCTCCAAGGACAAGTTCTTCGAGAACGTCATCAACCCATATTTGCGGGAGGTTATGCAGCACCCTCAGGCTATCCAGATGCATGAGGGGGTGCTGCATATCCACGATGTGCAAGCCCCCAAGGGGACGGGATCCGTGGAGGCTAGGCTTGAAGCTATGGAGCAGGAAGTCTTCCGGTGCAAGGGGATGGTAGAACGTGGACTCAATGCCAATCACCTCATGATCACGGACTACACTCGGGATCTCAAGGTGGATGGCAAGTCCATGAAGGACATCATCTTCACCTTCAACAAGCAAATCAACTTCCTCCAAAGCTAGATCTATGATCTCCAAAACCAAGTCTTTGAATATGAGGCGAGGTTTAAAGTTATGAGTTTGGCTGCGAGTTGCAGGACCCGTGAGACTCACTCCTCCTCTTATGATGGTGAGCCCTTGCCATGGAAAGCCGAGGATAAGATTGCCACTACTTCATCACCACCACCTCCTTGTTCATCACCAAAGGAAAATTGAGTATAGGGTATGGGCACTCCCCTTGGCTTGTGCCAAGCTTGGGGGAGGTGCCCCGGTATCGTATCACCTCCACTATCTTTTGCCTTTACTTATCTTAGTTCAATCCATAGTTATCTTTTGCTTTAGATGAATAAAAGTTTAGGTCGATCCTTTCTTTTCGAGTGTTTGCTTAGAGATCTATCTTTGTAATCGTGTGCAAGATATATATAATAAAGTTTAGTTTGAGTTTTGTTTTCTTTACTTTCATGTTCAATAAAAAGAAAGGAAATAAATGAAAAACATCATATGCTAATTTTATGGTAAGTAATGACATCACATAAGAAAGAGTATATGTAGAAAATTTATTGGAGATTGACAAACATAACATTGGTCAATGATGCAATTCATGAAAGAATTAATAAGGGAAGAGAAGATTCACATGCAAATACACTATCCTGGACATCTTTTGTGATTGTGAGCCCCCATCAAAATATTATATGCCAAAATTGTTGACGTTGGACAAGGAAGACAACGTAATGATTTATGTTTGTTCATATTCACATAGAAGTTATATTGTCATAGATCCTTTAACATGTGGTACTTTCCCCCATCTTTGCTAGCCAAAAATTCCGCACTAAGTAGAGATACTACTTGTGCATCCAAAAACCTTTAAACCCAAATCTTATTTTGAGAGTCCACCATACCTACCTATGGATTGAGTAAGATCCTTCAAGTAAGTTGTCATTGGTGCAAATAGGGCAATAAAAATTGCTTCTAAAAGTGTTGGATCATTTAGTGTAAGAGAAAATTGAGCGTTGTACGAACTTGTGATGGCAAAGAATAAAAGCGACAGTCTGCAAAATAAAGGTTGCTATCACAAGGGGCAATATAACATGACGTTCTTTTGCACTAAGAGATTGAGCATACAAACAAATAAGCGCATGGCAACCTCTGCTTCCCTCTGTGAAGGGCCTATCTTTTACTTTTATGTATTTACTTTTATGCAAGAGTCAAAGTTCTTCTCTCTATTCCTTTTTATTTTCTCTTTTTTCAAGCATCATGTGGTGAGGAAAGATCTAGGCACATATATCCAGTTGGATATGAGTAGCACGAGTTATTATTGTTGACATCACCCTCGAGGTGAGTATGTTGGGAGGCGAAACTTTAAGCCCCTATCTTTCTATGTGTCTGGTTTAAATGTTTTGCTCATGTGTATGCGGTGAGTGTTAGCAATCATAGAAGACTATATGATGGTTGAGTATGTGGACTTGCCAAAAAGGCTCCGATACGTGACCCTTCCTGAAAAGATGATGAATTGTAGTTGCAAAGTTAACTGAGAACATAGTTTGTTGGTTTTCAATAGAGTTTATGCTTTATACTTCGATGTTGTAATGAATTGTTACTTGTTCATGAGAAGTTATATGATAAAAGTTCTATGATAAAGTTTTATACTAAAGTTGGTTGCTATTATAATAATATACATGATGCTTCTATGTCCGTATTTTGTTTTTATCGACACCTCTCTCTCTTAAGCATGTGGACATGTTTTTCGATTTCGGTTTTCGCTTGAGGACAAGCGAGGTCTAAGCTTGGGGGAGTTGATACGTCCATTTTGCATCATGTTTTCCTACTGTTATTTATGATGTTTTATGCATAATAATGCTATTTGGAGTAATTCTAATGCCTTTTCTCTCATAATATGCAAGGTTCACACAAAGAGGGAGAATTCCGGTAGCTGGAAATCTGGACCTGAAAAAGCTACGTCAGGCTACCTATTCTGCACAACTCCAAATGAGCTGAAACTTCACGAGGAATTTTTATGGAATAAATAAGAATTATTGGAGCAAATAACTACCAGATGGGGCCCACCAGGTGGGCACAACTAACCTGGAGCGCCAGGGAGCCCAGGCGCGCCCTGGTGGGTTGTGCCCTCCTCGTTCCACCTTTGGTGCCCCTCTTCTGGTATATAAGTCATTTTGACCAAGAAAAAATAAGGAGAGGAATTTCGGGACGAAGCGCCGCCGTCTCGAGGCGGAACTTGGGCAGGAGCACTTTTGCCCTCTAGCTAAGCGATTCCGACGGGGGAACTTCCCTCCCGGAGGGGGAAATCATCGTCATCATCATCACCAACAACTCTCCCAACTTAGGGAGGGCAATCTCCATCAACATCTTGAACAGCACCATCTCCTCTCAAAGCCTAGTTCATCTCTTGTGTTCAATCTTTGTACCGGAACTATAGATTGGTACTTGCGGGTGACTAGTAGTGTTGATTACATCTTGTAGTTGATTACTATATGGTTTATTTGGTGAAAGATTATATGTTCAGATCCATTGTGCTATTTAATACCCCTCTGATCTTGAGCATGATTATCATTAGTGAGTAGTTACTTTTGTTCTTGAGGTCATGGGAGAAATCTTGTTGCAAGTAATCATGTGAACTTGATATGTGTTCGATATTTTGATGATATGTATGTTGTGATTCCCTTAGTGGTGTCATGTGAACATCAACTACATGACACTTCACCATATTTGGGCCTAAGGGAATGCATTGTGGAGTAGTTATTAGATGATGGGTTGCGAGAGTGACAAAAGCTTAAACCCTAGTTTATGCGCTATTCCGTAAGGGACTGATTTGGATCCAAAAGTTTAATGCTATGGTTAGATTTATTCTTAGTACTTTTCTCGTAGTTGCGGATGCTTGTGAGGGGGTTAATCATAAGTAGGAGGTTTGTTCAAGTAAGAACAACACCTAAGCACCGGTCCACCCACATATCAAATTATCAAAGTAGCGAACACAAATCAAACCAACATGATGAAAGTGACTAGATTAAATTCCCGTGTACCCTCAAGAACGATTTGCTTATCATAAGAGACCGTTTTGGCATGTCCTTTGCCTCAAAAGGATTGGGCTACCTTGCTGCACTTTTATTACCATTACCGTTAATTGCTCGTTACAAATTATCTTGCTACCAAACTACTCGTTACTTATAATTTCAGTGCTTGCAGATATTACCTTGTTGAAAACCGCTTGTCACTTCCTTCTGCTCCTCATTGGGTTCGACACTCTTAATTATCGAAAGGACTATGATTGAACCCCTATACTTGTGGGTCATCAGGGCCCAGGCGCGCCCAGGTGGGTTGTGCCCACCTCGGCCACCTCCCGCACCGCCTCTTTGCTCTATAAATACCCTGGACGTCGAAAACCCTAGGGGAGTCAACGAAAAACAATTCTAGCCGCCGCAAGTTCCAGAAACCACAGATCCAATCTAGACACCATCACGGAGGGGTTCATCATCCTCATTGGTTCCTCTCCGATGATGCGTGAGAAGTTCATTGTAGACCTACGGGTCCGTAGTTAGTAGCTAGATGGCTTCCTCTCTCTCTTTTGATTCTCAATACAATAGTCTCTTGGAGATCTATTTGATGTAACTCTTTTTGCGGTGTGTTTGTTGGGATCCGATGAACTTTGAGTTTATGATCAGATCTATGTTTTTATCCATGAAAGTTATTTGAGTCTTTTGATCTCTTATATGCATGATTACTTATAGCCTCGTATTTCTTCTTTGAATCTTTGGTTTAGTTAGGCCGACTAGATTGATTTTTCTTGCCATGGGAAGAGGTGCTTTGTGATGGTTTGATCTTACGGTGCTCAATCCCAGTGAATGAAGGGGAAATGACACGTATGTATCGTTGCTATTAAGGATAACAAGATGGGGTCTATTCCTACATGAATAGATCTTGTCTACATCATGTCATCATTCTTATTGCATTACTCCGTTTCTCCATGAACTTAATACACTAGATGCATGCTGGATAGCGGTCGATGTGTGGAGTAATAGTAGTAGATGCAGGCAGGAGTTGGTCTACTAATCTTGGACGTGATGCCTATATAATGATCATTGCCTGGATATTGTCATAATTATTTGAAATTCTATCAATTGCCCAACAGTAATTTGTTTACCCACCGTATGCTATTTTTCTCGAGAGAAGCCACTAGTGAAATCTACGGCCCCCGGGTCTATTTTCCCATCATACACTTTCAGATCTATATTGCTATTTGCCTTTTTATTTATTTGCATCTTTTATTTTCAGATCTATTAATGCAAAAACCCAAAAATATCTTGCTGCAATTTATTGTTATTTATTTTATCTCGCGTTCCCGCGAGATCTATTTACCCGATCTACTACAAATTTATCTATCTCTTTACCCGGGAGGGATTGACAACCCCTCTTTTACGTCGGGTTGCAAGTATTTGTTCTTTGTATGTAGGTGCCGTTCACGTAGTGTTGCGTAGTTCTCCTACTGGTTCGATAACCTTGGTCTCATCACTGAGGGAAATACCTACCGTAGCTGTGCTGCATCATCCCTTCCTCTTTGGGGAAATACCGGCGTAGTTCAAGCCGCATCAAAAGGAATTTTTGGCGCCGTTGCCGGGGAGACATCATCAAAATCTACCAGGTTCCTAATCACAAATCTCATCTCCTTGCAATTTAAATTATTCGCCATTTGCCTCTCATTTTCATCTCCCCACTTCACAAAAATTTGCCGTTTTATTCGCCTTCTTTTTGTTTGCCTTTTTCTCGTCAGATCTCATGTTTGCTTGTGTTGCCATGTGCCTTCTATTTGCCAGTATCTTCGCTTGCTAAAAATCTATTGTTATGGATCCTCATCCACTTGCTAATCTTTTCAAAAGATCCAATTATGATGGACCCATTGCTAGTGAATTGAGTTCACTAGATTATCTCTATGAAATTTTGCTTGAGATCTATGAATCTGAAAATTGTGATGAAGTGTTAAACGAAGAAATTTATAAAGTGATTCATGAAAACTCCTTGAATGAAAAGCATGATTTCAATGATGTTATTATAAATTCTATTAATGTTAATTGTGTTAATTATATGCAAAACGCCAAGCTTGGGGATGCTAATTTTGATATGTCCACTACTTATTGTAATGATCATGATTGGGGTGATTCTTCTTATAGTCTTGAAAATTTATTTAAGCCTCATGATGAATATGATATTGATAATAATGTTTGCAATAATATTGAAAGTGGGTTTGGAAGAATGTCAACTTTATGTAAAAATAATCCCACATATTTGGAGAGTGTTCAACCTTATGAAATTTTTGATAAAAGAGGGCTTGGAGAGGTCATGAATTTATTTGATGATAATCCCACTATTTTGGAAGAGTGTCAACTTTGCATGCATGTGGATGATGAAGAGAATATTTTATTTGATAGTTACATTGTTGAATTTGATTATGATCCTACATGTAATTATTATGAGAGAGGAAAATATGGTTGTAGAAATTTTCATGTTACTAAATTACCTCTCGTTATGTTGAGATCGTCAATGTTTTATTCCTCTTCTTTGCATATGTTAGATGTTTCTTGTCTTGATAATTTGTTTGCTTATAAAGTTCATATACATAGGAAGTATGTTAGACTTAAATGTGTTTGTCATATGTTTCATGATGCTCTCTTTGTGCTTCAATTCTTGTTTTCCATGCGAGCATCATTAAAATCATTATGCCTAGCTAGGGGCGTAAAACGATTGCGCTTGTTGGGAGGCAACCCAATGAATAAATTTATTTTTATCTTTTTTTCTATTCTTGAGTGTTTGCAAAATTATGCTATTGTTATGATTGTGTTTTTTATGTTTTAATTAGTGTTTGTGCCAAGTAAAGCCTTTGGGATAGCTTTGGTGATAGTTGATTTGATCTTGTTAAAAAACAGAAACTTTTATGTCCAGTAAAACAATTTTGAAAATTCACATAAGCGACGATTTTTTTTTAATTTTTTACACAAGATTTATATACAAATTTCCTATGTTTTACTAATTTTTCAGAATTTTTGGAGTTACATAAGTATGATAACAATTCCCATATTTACAGACTATTCTGTTTTTGACAGATTTTGTTTTCTATGCATTGTGTGCTTATTTTGATGAATCTATGGTTTGTATTGGAGGTTATAAGCCATGGTAAAGTTATAATACAATATATATAATGGAATACTAAAATTTGAATGGGTTTTATACAGTACTTAAAGTAAAGATTAGTTTTCTTATACTAACGGATCTCACGAAGGTTTTGTTGAGTTTTGTGTGATTGAAGTTTTCAAGTTTTGGGTGAGATCACGATGGATGAAGGAATAAGGAGTAAGAAGAGCCAAAGCTTGGGGATGCCCATGGCATCCCAAGCTATTATCTAAAAGGTAAGCAAGCAACTAAGCTTGGGGATGCCCGAGTGGCATCCCGTCTTTCTTCTAACGACCATCGGTATTTTACTTAGAACTATAATTTTATTCGTCACATATCATGAGTTTTGCTTGGAGCATCTTGTATGATTTGAGATTTTGGTTGTTTTACTTTTTATTCTTAGTCAAGTATCCTTGCTGGACACACCTATTTGAGAGAGCCAAAATTATGCTATGATTTGTTAGAATTGCTCTCTATGCTTCACTTAAATTTTTATGAGCTATGGAATTGCTCTAGTGCTTCACTTATATCTTTTTGAGCACGGTGTGCTTTAATATTTTTGAATAAATGCACTCATTATTCACTTAGATTTATTTGAGAGTAGTAATTTTGGAGAAATTCTCTCATGCTTCACTTATATTATTTTGAGAGAAGAAATTTTTTTATGCTCATGTTCTTCACTTAGATTTGTTTGAGCTATCAAAAGCAACACATTAAACTAGTCCCAAAGTGATAGATATTCAAGGGGGATATAATAAAATTTTTCATGAAGATCATTGGACAAAATAAACTTGATTCTTTGCAATAGTTTTGCGATATGATGATATAATATGTGAGTCATGTTGGTGAGTAATTATGGTTTAGTAAGAATATTGGTGTTAAGGTTTGTGATTCCCTATGCAAGCACAAAAGTCAATAGTTATGCAATGAAATTATATCCTACTTGTGGTGCATTATTCGGTGTTAGTTATGCTTAATGATCGCTTATAAGATTTTTCGTTTCTTGGTTGGATGCTTCTTAATCGTTTGCTAGCATTTATTTGCACTAAGTATGATCACTACTTGTGCATCCAAAATCCTTAAACTAGTTTTGCCTTATGAGTCCACTATACCTACCTATATGCAGTATTTCCGTGCTGTTCTAAGCAAATTTGTATGTGCCATCTCTAATTTTTAAAATAAATTTCTCTTTTGTGTGCTCGTACTGCTCATGAAACGGTAGGGGGTGGCTGAGATTTTTCCATGCTAGATGTGTTATTCTCAAGATGAGTGTTTATTCACTTGTCATTGCACGAGAGTACGACAAAGGTATTAGGATGCCCAGTCCCGAAATGAAAAATGAATTTACTTTATGTTGTGAAATAATAAATTCCTTGGAAAGTGTTGGTATGGACGGCACCCGTGGATTCGGTTAGCCATGGAATGTGAAAGTATGGTGGAAAAAGGAATAAACTTTATTTTCTGTTTGGGAACCGCCTATGATATATCTAGCATGGAAAGTATTGGGAACTACTCGATCATTTTCATTGACAGGAAAAGCATGCCACCCAAATTTTTTTTATCTCTATCTTTTTTGCTTTGAGCTCTGGTACCTCTACAAATCCCTACTTCCCTCTGCGAAGGGCCTTTCTCTTTACTTTATGCAATTTTTATGTTTGCGTCTCCATTTTCTCTTATAAAGCCCCAACTAAGAGGCACTATGATCGTACTTGAGCATTGGGTGTAGCTAATATGCGAGTGTGTTTCATGAATGGATCAATGATTGAGCATAATGGGCTAGGGATAACTTGCTTTAGTGTTGATATTTGGAAATACATGGTTGCTTGTTGATATGCTTGAGTATTGAAATCTTCATGTCAAAACTAGACTATTGCTTTGAATCATATAAAAGTCCAAATGTCTATGCTACAAAGAAAAGATTATGTGATGAACATGTTAGGCAACATTCCACATCAAAAATTCTGTTTTTATCATTTACCTACTCGAGGACGAGCAGGAATAAAGCTTGGTGATGCTGATACGTCTCCAACGTATCTATAATTTTTTATTGTTCCATGCTGTTATATTATCAATCTTGGATGTTTTACAATCATTTTATAACAACTTTATGTCATTTTTTGGGACTAACCTATTGACATAGTGCCCAGTGCCAGTTGCTGTTTTTTGCTTGTTTTTTACTTCGCAGAAAATCAATACCAAACGGAGTCCAAACGCAGCGAAAATTTTTGGTGATTTTTTCGGGACCAGAAGACACCTGTTGGGCCAAAGAAGTATTAGAGGGGGGCTCCGAGGGGAGCACAACCCACCAGGGTGCGCCTGGGGGCCCAGGCGCGCCCAGGTGGGTCGTGCCCACCTCGGCCGCCTCCCGCACCTCCTCTTTGCGCTATAAATACCCTGGACGTCCAAAAACCCTAGGGGAGTCGACGAAAAACAATTCCAGCCGCCGCAAGTTCCAGAAACCACAGATCCAATGTAGACACCATCACGGAGGGGTTCATCATCCTCATTGGTCCCTCTCTGATGATGCGTGAGTAGTTCATTGTAGACCTACGGGTCTGTAGTTAGTAGCTAGATGGCTTCCTCTCTCTTTTTTGATTCTCAATACAATGGTCTCTTGGAGATCTATTTGATGTAACTCTTTTTGCGGTGTGTTTGTTGGGATCCGATGAACTTTGAGTTTATGATCAGATCTATGTTTCTATCCATGAAAGTTATTTGAGTCTTTTGATCTCTTATATGCATGATTACTTATAGCCTCATATTTCTTCTTCGAATCTTTGGTTTAGTTAGGCTGACTTGATCGATTTTTCTTGCCATGGGAAGAGGTGCTTTGTGATGGGTTCGATCTTACGGTGCTCAATCCCAGTGACAGAAGGGGAAATGACACGTATGTATCATTGCTATTAAGGATAACAAGATGGGGTCTATTCCTACATGAATAGATCTTGTCTACATCATGTCATCGTTCTTATTGCATTACTCCGTTTCTCCATGAACTTAATACACTAGATGCATGCTGGATAGCGGTCGATGTGTGGAGTAATAGTAGTAGATGCAGGCAGGAGTCGGTCTACTAATCTTGGACGTGATGCCTATATAATGATCATTGCCTGGATATCTTCATAATTATTTGAAGTTCCATCAATTGCCCAACAGTAATTTGTTTACCCACCGTATGCTATTTTTCTCGAGAGAAGCCACTAGTGAAATCTACGGCCCCCGGGTCTATTTTCCCATCATATACTTTCAGATCTATATTGCTATTTGCCTTTTTATTTATTTGCATCTTTTATTTTCAGATCTATTAATCCAAAAACCCAAAAATATTTTGCTGTAATTTATTGTTATTTATTTTGTCTCGCGTTCCCGCGAGATCTATTTACCCGATCTACTACAAATTTATCTATCTCTTTACCCCGGAGGGATTGACAACCCCTCTTTTACGTCGGGTTGCAAGTATTTGTTCTTTGTATGCAGGTGCCATTCACGTAGTGTTGCGTGGTTCACCTACTGGTTCGATAACCTTGGTCTCATGACTGAGGGAAATACCTACCGTAGCTGTGCTGCATCATCCCCTCCTCTTTGGGGAAATACCAATGTAATTCAAGCCGCATCAATGAACAGGACGACGTCGCTGTACGCGTTTGAGACCCCGCCGGTATGTACGTATGTAGCCGTATTTACTTTCTTACAGCATGGCTATACGTATGTGTACACGATATAGACGAGACTGCGTGACATGCTACGTCTGCGCCTCTACTACGACACGTAACGCTCCTTACTCGGCCACAGTTCATCGCTGTAGAGAGACCGATCGACCAGTATGTACGTACACGTTTGCGACAACGCTATGTACGCTTCGACCGAGTGGGTCCCAGCTGTCAGGGAGGATAAGGACGCACTTCCTTCCGTGCGAAGATATAGCTGGTGGGTCCCAGCTGTCAGGGGGAAGAATCATTTTTTTGCCCGTAATATGGACGCACTTCCTTGTGCGAAGATGTAGCTGGTGGGTCCCAGCTGTCAGGGGGGAAACATTTTTTTTTCAAAAAATACGGTGGCCCTTCCGGTGGGTCCTCGCTGTCAGGTGGAGGAATCATTATTTTGCGCGCAATAAGGAGGCACTTCCTTGCTGCGGCCGTGGACCCAGCTATCAGCCTCTTCACGTACAGTCCTCTTCCGATTGAAGTCGTTCTTGACCACATTGACCACGCTGCGCCACGAGCACCAAGGCGGTGGACGACAGCGAGGCCTAAGATGGGAATGATCTGGAGTCATGGAACAAGGGGCACTGGAGTCCCTGGCGGAGGGGAGTACGAGGAACTGGTTCGGCTGCTGGGTGAGGCTACCTTCGCCGGAGAATAACAGGAGGTGTGGGTGAGTACAGGTATGACCTGGCCACCGTTGGGAGTAGGGTGGCGCGGCGAGGCCTGCGCGGCAGCACAACCGGCCATGGGAGGCAGATGCAGGCGCTCCAGCCAGCGATGGTTTTGGCGGCTAGAGCAAGAGCAACTAGATCAGAGATTGAAGAAGCAGGATCGCTGTTGGATGTCAATCCAATGACTACAGATGTCAGAATAATTTGTTGACTTTTTGTTTTAGACCATTAAATCGTTTTGTTCACTAAATGGACAACAGCTTGCGCAGGCTTAGTCTAGTGGGCCAACAAAGTCAAATGGCTTGTAAATTATCAGAAATGATAAATGCGCTGCATGTATGCAATATTATTTTCTGGGATGGGTGAAAAAACAATGATGGTCTGGACTGAGCATTTCGTATAAAAATAATATTGAGATATGAATATTAGTAAAAAATTAAGTTGGGCTGAGTAATCTTATTATATAAAAAATGAACTGGGATGTGCATTTTATTAAAAGAAACATAGGCTAGGCTGCGCTTATTTTAGGATCTTGTGTACAACTGTCGGCCCAGTTGGATTGCTGATGTTCAACAAAAAAGGCCTGTGTAGTACAGTACAACTTTACATGGCTACTCAGCCCACATTCAACGACGCTTGAAAAGTCCCAAACAATGCTTATGTACAATTTTTTGAAGTCACTGAGCTCAACTAATAACTTAAGAAAAAAGTTAGAGTACAGTGGAACCTAATTAAAAACTGTCACGAGCGAAGAAATAATTCAACGGGTCACACTTGTGTGTGTGTGTGTGTGAGAGAGAGAGAGAGAGAGAGAGAGAGAGAGAGAGACCCATCAGTCGATGCTCATAAATACATCTTTCAGCCATATGCATTCTGATGCTCAGTAAAAACTTATATAGTTGACACAATCATATAGAACATCATAGCACACTGAACTTGCATACAAAAATTTCACTCAGGCGGCACAATCAGGGTGAAAGCAGTGGATCGCTACGGGTAGGGCTATGTTGAAACCAACGAACTCGTACATAATGGTTGATCGTCTTTATCAATGACGGGGAAATATCTTGAATGCTGTGCAAAGAAAACAGACAGACAACACAATAAGTTCTGCTAGCACATTAAGTTGACGTACATCCCTTTCTAAAAAAAGTGCAGGTACAAAAATAGAACGGGTCACAATCAAATGTACTGGCACATCAGTGCTTCACACCGATAGCTCGGATTTAACTAGTATCTGAGAAGATTCAATTGTTACCTCAAATTAGAGCACATCCAGGCAGCCAACCCTGCCTCTTCTCCCAAAGAAGCAGTGGCCTCCGCCGCGCGATGGAGTAGGCCCTGTGCCATCCATCGTTCCGAGCAATACGGGGAAAGTCTGACGTTGACTCGTGTAATGGACGTCGTCGACGGACCCTGGCACCAGCGGCGACGGCAAGACTTCGATTGATGGATGGACCGCTTCTTCGACATGCATGAACACTCGATACATGTACATCCCTAACGTGGTCCGTGGCAGCCTTGGTGGCGATGAATAGTACAACCCCGGTTCCTGCACCGGTATCTCAACACCAATCACCTTCGGTATGGTGGACGACTTCTTCATCCATGCCATAACCGTCAGAGCCCAGCTGTCCGGAGGAACAAACATACTTACGAGCTCACCTCCAAGGTCATTGATAAGCTCATTCATGGACTCGCTGTTCCAAGCACGTCGAGGCATGCCGTGGAAGGTAAGCTTTGTTAAAAACTCAAGCTCAGAGGGCACCGAGCCCCATCTTGGGTGCCACCGATCAAAGCTCACAAGCGCGCCATCACAGAACAAACGCCAGGAAGATTCGAACACACGACTACAGTCGAAAGTTGTCCGGAACCTGATGAAGAAATCAGCCGGTGGCGGACAGGCTTCGACGAGCAAGTCACTTATTTGGATGTCTTGCGTAATGCCATGAGCTTTGACAAGGTCGTCCGGCGAGACGGGAGGCCGGTCACCGTTGATGGTTACCATCAGCACTTTGCTGGCAAACTGGTCGTCAAGTGCCGCCATGCCACTGTTGAGCGACAGCACGCAGCGCCCGAAGGCAGGACGGACCTCAGGATCTCCGACTCAGAGATCCGCGTTGACCGACGACATGATAGTGTGCTTGAGTACAGGGAGTACAGGAGGGGGATTTGGGGGAACTGGAGTAGGAATCGAGATTTCAGAGGTGGGGGAGGGGCGGGAGATTGGGGATAAAGAGGTAGCATGAATTTCGAACACACGCCAATATGCTCTCGGCGCGCAAGCGCACGAAAACACCGGTGGCGCTCACATGTCGGCCTAAGAGTCCTTTTTCTTTCTTTTTTTGAGAGCCCGGCCTGAGAGTCATAATTGACCTGTTTGGCATTGCATTACTACTCGGCCCATATTCAATGACACCTCACTGGCCCAAACAAGTGTACATCATCGAAAAGACACTGAGCTCAAATTATGACTTGAAAAAAAGGAGATATACTCTGGACACCGGAGAATGGTGATGCCCTCGTTTAGCCCACCAGCAGTTCAAGACAATAAACAATTTGAAACAACGATATATAGAACATTCAAACACTGACTAGTGACTACTACTGACATAAACAACAAGACATGATAGTTCATAAGAAGTCTTGCCACACCACCAAAATGCACCCATCTGCAGTGCTCAGATTCGTGATCCAGACGAGAATGACATTCTAAATAGAGGCAAATATTACATAGTAAGAGTGACATAGACGAGGATGACCAAATGACAAGGAATATGCATAAGAAAAGAGAGAACTACCCATCCAGAACAAGCAGCAAAGACAACAAGTGATTCAAAGAGGGATGATCCAACACCATCATAATTTGCAGCCCCGTTTCAGCCACCAGTGAGTCAGAGACACCAGTTCTCCACGCTTTCGACGCAACAACCCAATTACCTATCAACCTGAAGGCTTGAACCACATCACTACCTGTCAGATTTGAGACATCCAAGGATCAAAGTTAATCCAGATGCCTTTGTAATTCTCACCTTCTTTTGGCTGCAGGCTGTATCATTGACAATCAGGGGAGTTTGCTCCCGAAGTCCTAGGGCTCGCCGTGTAGACACATTTTTCTCTAGCAAACAGAGCCTCTCTGCCATCAAGGTCCTTGCCAATGGTGATCTCCTGGTTAATCGGATAATTGAGTCCGAGAAACAGAGAGTGTGAACCAAGGCTGTTTACCCGCCTCCAACTCAAAAATCCTAAAGGCCCCAACAAGCTGGTATCCTGCTCATAGACGTAACAGCCATTGTCCGGATACTCACGTATTTCATGGTGCTTGTACACAGTGGGGTTTTTGTAATATAACTTTTCCGGCTCATGTGTGCGAATGATCATCAGTCTTTTTCCGTCGTCTGATCGAGCGAGGAACCAGTTGTGCTTCCTTGTTTTTGGCAAAGGTGGTGTGATTACAAAGGGCAGTAACTGTAGGGACACTGCATCATATAAAAAAGGACATGCATTGTTAATGTAAGATCAGTATTGTTCAGAGTATGAGTAGGATAATGCAAGAAACATCATTGATCTGTCCCTGTTGGAACTGAGAGGAAAATACAGGGAAATGTATACTGGGTTCGAAAATATAGAAGTGCCATGCATGGTTATACTCATGTTATCTCGCAATCGATTCTTCACAGGAAACTACCATGTCATGCATGTTATGTAATCATGTTCTGTCCTCACAAACAAATTTTCCAAGGAAACAATAGACCATGCATTGTTATATACTCATGTTCTGTGGGCAAAACTTTTGTGAGGATATTATTCTAGCCATTGATTGCTGAAGGGCGAATATAGGTATGTACACATGGTAAGCATTACAGGATTTCACTACTTCCAAATATAGAGTTCTCCATATGCACATTTACTTCCCTAATGTATGGTTAGATGAAACCAACAGTGTGATGCATGTTTCTACATCATGAAAATGAGGAAACTAACATGGCTATTGATACACACTCATATTTAGTAGTCTATAGATTACTATAAAGTAAGGCGAATATCCATATCTTCCTAACCGTTTGATTATTCAAGGGTACAAATTGGCTGTAATGACATGGTCACAATCGCATGAATTAACTCATTCCAAATATAGCTGATTTACGGCGTCTCTAATACATTGCCATAGTTCTACTCAATTTATGCTCAAATAGGGATATGCCAATCATCACAAAAAGTTCAAACAGTGTCATGGCGTTATCATTAAAATCAGATGAAAACAACTTACACGCGTCGTCCCAGCAATACGTGGTGCCATCTACTTTGTCGATCGCGTAGATGATGCCATTGTGTTCAATACCATCATAGAAGTGTGTATCAGCTTTGACGATCCACTGTGAGGTGAGTCGTCACCAGCTAAAGAAGGCACCGGCGGAAAGATAGGCGAGTCCATGGTCGAACAAGGCAATTAGCTTGAAGTCTACGTAATCCGCATATCATGTGGGCACTTGGCAGATTACAATCTTCTGCAAAACAAGGTCCGTCCAGCTGAGATGGTAATTGTTGGGGAACGTTGCATGAGAAACAAAAAAAATTCCTACGCTCACCAAGATCCAATCTAGGAGATGACCATCTACGAGAGGAGAGATTGAATCTACATACCCTTGTAGACCGAAAGTGTTAGCATTGTAACGCGGTTGATGTATGCATCGACATGCAAGTCGATATTAACTATTACAAAACATGATCATCTCATATATCAAATATATTTCATCATGTCTTTGGCCATATCACATCACAACATACCCTGCAAAAACAAGTTAGACGTCCTCTAATTTGTTGTTGCATGTTTTACGTGGCTGCTATGGGTATCTAGCAAGAACAATTCTTACCTACGCAAAACCACAACGGTGATATGCAAGTTGCTATTTAACCTTCTACAAGGACCGCCTTTGTCGAATCCGATTCAATTAAGGTGGGAGAGACAGACACCCGCCAGCCAACTTATGCAACAAAGTCACATGTCTGTAGATGGAACCGGTCTCATGTACGTGGACATGTAAAGTTGGCCCAGGCCGCTTCATCCCACAATACCGCCGAATCAAGAAAAGACCAAGGAAGGAAGCAATCTGAATATCAACGCCTACAAACTCCTTTGTGTTCTACTCGAGATGTCATCTACGCAAGACCTAGCTCTGATGCCACTGTTCGGGAACGTTGCATGGGAAACAAAAAAAATTCATACGCTCACCAAGATCCAATCTAGGATATGACCATCAATGAGAGGAGAGATTGAATCTACATACCCTTGTAGACCGAAAGCGTTAGCATTGTAACGCGGTTGATGTAGTTGTACTCTTCACGATCCAATCGCGATCCAATCCGATCTAGTGCCGAACGAACGGCACCTCCAAGATTAGCACATGTTCAGCTCGACGGCGTCCTCTCCTTCTTGATCTAGCAAGAGAGGGGGAGGAGGTAGATGAGATCGGAACCAGCATGACGGTGAGGTGGTGGTGGTGGCAGCGGAAATCCGGCAGGGCTTCGCCAAGCACTGACGGAACGTGGAGGAGAAAGAGAGGGAGGGGGCGGCCAAGGGTGGAAGCATACTACCCCGTGCGCCCCACCCCACTATATATGGAGGAGGAAACTTGGAGGAGGAGGAATAGTGCTGCATGAACAGTACCGCATGAATAGTAATCCTCTTTCCCAAGTAATGCCTCTTATCTCCTATTTTAAAGGGATTTGATCTTATCACTTGGGACAGCCACATGGGCCAAGTGGGGTTGCTGCGCCTGGCCCATGAAGGGCTGGTGCGCCCCTCCTTAGAGTCCATGTGGACCCTCCATGGACTACCGGAACCTTCAGGAAGCTTCCCGGTACAATACCGAAAAAATACCAAACTTTTTCCAGAACCCAAAATATGACTTCCCATATATAAATCTTTACCTCCGGACCATTCCGGAGCTCCTCGTGATATCCTGGATCCCATCCGGGACTCCGAACAACTTTCAGACTTTCCACTGTTAATATCTCATTACTACCCTAGCGCTACCAAACGTTAAGTGTGCGACCCTACGGGTTCGGGAACATGCAGACATGACCGAGACTCCTCTCCGATCAATAATCAATAGCGGGACCTGGATGCCCATATTGATTCCCACATATTCAACGAAGATCTTTATCGGTTGAACCACGATGTCAAGGATTCAATCAATCCCGTATGCAATTCCCTTTGTCCAGCGATATGTTACTTGCCCGAGATTCGATCGTCGGTATCTCCATACCTAGTTCAATCTCATTACCGGCAAGTCTCTTTACTCGTTCCGTAATACAAGATCCTGTGACCAACTCATTGGTCACATTGCTTGCAAGCTCATTGTGATGTTGTATTACTGAGTGGGCCCTGAGATACGTCTCCGTCGTACGGAGTGACAAATCCCAGTCTCGATCCATGCCAACTCAACAGACGCCCTCAGAGATACCTGTAGAGCATCTTTATAGTCACCATTTACGTTGCGCCGTTTGATACACACAATGTACTCCTCCGGTGTCGGTGAGTTGCATGATCTCATGGTCATAGGAACAGATACTTGACATGCAGAAAATGATAGCAATAAACTTGACACGATCATATGCTACGTTCACAGTTTGGGTCTTGTCCATCACATCATTCTCCTAATGAGGTGATCCCATTATCAAATTACAACTCATGTCTATGACCTGGAAACCATGGCCATCTTTGATCAACAAGCTAGTCCGGTAGAGGCTCACTAGGGACACGTTGTTTGTCTATGTAACCACACATGTATTTGAGTTTCCAATCAATACAATTATAGCATGGATAATAAATGATTATCATGAACAAGTTAATATAATAATAACCATTTTATTATTGCCTCTTGGGCATATTTCCAACAGTCTCCCACTTGCACTAGAGTCAATAATCTAGCATTACATGGTTATGAATCTAACACCCATAGTTCTGGTGTTGATCATGCTTTGCCCGTGGAAGAGGCTTAGTCAACGGATCTGCAACATTCAGGTCTGTGTGCACTTTGCAAATAATTATGTCCTCTTCCTTGACCGCATCGCGGATGGCATTGAAGCGTCGCTTTATGTGTCTGGTCCTCTTGTGAAACCTTGGTTCCTTGGCTAGGGCAATGGCACCAGTGTTGTCACAGAACAGAGCCATTGGGTCCAGTGCACTGGGCACAACTCCAAGATCTGTCATGAACTGCTTCATCCAGACACCTTCCTTCGCCGCCTCCGAGGTAACTATGTACTCCGCTTCGCATGTAGAATCAGCTACCATGCTTTGCCTGGAACTGCACCAGCTTACCGCTCCCCCATTAAGAATATATACGTATCCGGTTTGAGACTTAGAGTCATCCAGATCAGTGTCAAAGCTTCATAACCCTTTACGACGAGCTCTTGATCACCTCCATAAACGAGAAACATTTCCTTAGTCCTTTTTAGGTACTTAAGGATATTCTTAACCGCCATCCAGTGTTCCACTCCTGGATCACTTTGAAACCTTCCCGCCATACTTATGGCAAGGCTGACATATGGTCTTGTGCACAGCATTGCATACATGATAGAGCCTATGGCAGAAGCATAGGGGATGACACTCATCTTTTCTCTATCCTCTGCAGTCACTGGGCATTGA
Organism: Thinopyrum elongatum; assembly: GCA_011799875.1. Classification (NCBI taxonomy): domain Eukaryota; kingdom Viridiplantae; phylum Streptophyta; class Magnoliopsida; order Poales; family Poaceae; genus Thinopyrum; species Thinopyrum elongatum. The sequence continues at coordinate 442,674,950 of CM022297.1, read as the reverse complement.
GTCTTACTCAACTTCACACCTTGCAAAACAGGCAAGAACCCCTTCTTGGACTGATCCATTTTGAACTTCTTCAAAACTTTATCAAGGTATGTGCTCTGTAAAGTCCTATTAAGCGTCTCGATCTATCTCTATAGATCTTGATGCCTAATATGAAAGCAGCTTCTCCTAGGTCCTTCATTGAAAAAACTCTTGTTCAAATATTCCTTCACGCTATCCAAAAGTTCTATATTGTTTCCAATCAGCAATATGTCATCCACATATAATATTAGAAACTTTATAGAGCTCCCACTCACTTTCTTGTAAATACAAGCTTCTCCGTAAACTTGTACAAACCCAAACGCTTTCATCACCTCATCAAAGCGAAGATTCCAACTCCGAGACACTTGCACCAGCCCATAAATGGATCGCTGGAGTTTGCAAACTTTGTCAGCATTCTCTGGATCGAAAAAACCTTCTGGTTGCATCATATACAACTCTTCCTTAAGGAAACCATTAAGGAACGCTGTTTTGACATCCATCTGCCAAATTTCATAATCGAAAAATGCAGCTATTGCTAACATGATTCTGACGGACTTAAGCATCGCTACGGGTGAGAAATTCTCATCGTAGTTAACTCCTTGAACTTGTGAAAAACCCTTTGCCACAAGTCAAGCTTTATGGACGGTGACATTACCGTCGGTATCCGTCTTCTTCTTGAAGATCCATTTATTCTGAATGGCCTTTCGCCCTTCAGGTAATACTTCCAAAGTCCTTACTTTGTTTTCATACATGGATCCCATCTCAGATTTCATGGCTTCTAACCATTTGTTGTAATCCGGGCCGACCATCGCTTCTCCATAGCTCGTAGGTTCACCGTTGTCCAACAACATGACCTCCAAGACACGGTTACCATACCACTCAGGAGCAGTACGTACCCTTGTCGACCTACGAGGTTCAACAGTAACTTGATATGAAGCTTCATGATCATCATCATCGGCTTCCTCTTCAATTGACGTAGGTTCCACAGAAACATCTTTCTGCTCTGTGCTACTCTCTGGTTGAAGTAAAGGTTCAACAACCTCATCAAGTTCTATCTTCCTCCCACTCAATTCTTTCGAGAGAAACTCTTTCTCGAGAAATGAACCGTTCTTAGCGACAAACACTTTGTCCTCGGATCTGAGATAGAAGGTGTACCCAACCGTCTTCTTTGAGTATCCTATGAAGACGCATTTGCCCGCTTTGGGTTCAAGCTTTTCTGGCTGGAGCCTTTTAACATAAGCATCGCATCCCCAAACTTTAAGAAATGACAACTTCGGTTTCTTGCCAAACCACAGTTCATACGACATCGTCTCAACAGACTTAGATGGTGTCCTATTTAAAGTGAATGCAGCTATCTCTAACGCATAACCCCAAAATTATAATGGCAAATCGGCAAGAGACATCATAGAATGCACCATATCCAATAAGGTTCGATTACGACGTTCGAACACACCATTACGCTGTGGTGTTCCAGGTGGCGTCAACTGTGAAACAATTCCACATTGTCTTAAGTGATTGCCAAACTCATAACTCAGATATTCTCCCCCTCGATCAGATCGTAAGAACTTGATCTTCTTGTTACGATGATTCTCAACTTCACTCTAAAATTCCTTGAACTTTTCAAATGTTTCAGACTTGTGCTTCATTAAGTAAATATACCCATATCTACTGAAATCGTCGGTGAAGGTGAGAAAATAACGATATCCACCACGTGCCTCAATGCTCATCGGACCGCACACATCAGTATGTATGATTTCCAACAAGTCACTTGCCCGTTCCATTGTTCCTGAAAACGGGGTCTTAGTCATCTTGCCCATGAGGCATGGTTCGCATGTGTCAAGTGATTCAAAATCAAGAGACTCCAAAAGTCCATCGACATGGAGTTTCTTCATGTGTTTTACACCAATATGACCTAAGCGGCAATGCCACAAGAATGTGGTACTATCATTATCAACTCTAAATCTTTTAGCATCAATGTTATGAACATGTGTATCATCACTATCGAGATTCAATAAGAATAAACCCCTCACAATGGGTGCATGACCATAAAAGATATTACCCGTATAAATAGAACAACCATTATTCTCTGATTTAAATGAGTAACCATCTCGCATTAAACAAGATCCAGATATAATGTTCATGCTCAACGCAGGCACTAAATAACAATTATTCAGGTTCATCACTAATCCCAATGGTAATCGAAGAGCGAGCGTGCCGATGGCGATCACATCAACCTTGGAACCATTTCCCACGCGCATCGTCACTTCGTCCTTCGCCAGCCTCCGTCTATTCCGTAGTTCCTGCTTTGAGTTGCAAATGTGAGCAACTACACTGGTATCAAATACCCAGGCACTACAACGAGAGTTGGTAAGGTACACATCAATAACATGTATATCATATATACCTTGTTTGGCGTTGGCCCCCTTCTTGTCGGCCAGATACTTGGGGCAATTCCGCTTCCAGTGGCCAGGACCCTTGCAATAGAAGCACTCAGTTTCTGGCTTGGGTCCAGCCTTGGGTTTCTTCACGGGAGGGGCAACTGCTTTGCCACTCTTCTTGGAGTTACCCTTGTTGCCCTTGCCATTCTTCTTGAAACTAGTGATCTTATTGATCATCAACACTTGATGCTCCTTCTGGATGTCTGACTCAGTGACTTTCAGCATCGCAAATAGCTCAGAGACTGACTTGTTCATCCCTTGCATGTTATAGTTCAGCATGAAGCTATTATAGCTATGTGGTAGAGATTGAAGAACTCTGTCAGTGATTGCCTCTGGCGGGAGCACAACTCCCAACTCAGCCAGACGGTTGTAATACCCAGACATTCTGAGTATGTGCTCACTAACAGACCCATTCTACTCCATCTTGCAGGCAAAGAACTTATCGGGGGTCTCATACCTCTCAATCCGGGCATTCTTTTCAAAAATAAACTTCAACTCCTGGAACATCTCATATGCTCCATGACATTCAAAACGTCTTTGAAGTCCCGGTTCTAAGCCATACAACATAGCACACTGAACTATTGAGTGGTCATCCACACACGCCTGCCAGGCGTTCATAACGTCCACAGACGCCGGAGGGGGTTGCGCACCAAGCGGTGCATCAAGGACATAATTCTTTTGGGCAGCCGTGAGGATAATCCTCAGATTACGGGCCCAGTCTACCAAGTTACTTCCATCATCTTTCAGCTTGGCTTTCTCTAGGAATGCATTGAAATTCAGGGAAGCTACTGCACGAACCATTGATCTACAACATAAATTTGTAAAGACACCTTAGACTATTGTTCATGATAAATGAGTTCAATTAATCATATTACTTAAAACTCCCACTCAAATTGACATCCCTCCGGTCATCCGAGTGTAACATGATCCAAATTCACCAACCCAAGTCCGATCATCACGTGAGATGAGGTGGTTTCAATGGTGAACATCTCCATGTTGATCATATCTACTATATGACTCATGTACGACCTTTCGGTCTCTTGTGTTCCGAGGCCATGTCTGTACATGCTAGGCTCGTCAAGTTTAACCCGAGTGTTCCGCATGTGCAAAACTGGCTTGCACCCTTTGTATATGAACGTAGAGTCTGTCACACCCGATCATCACGTGGTGCTTTGAAAACGACGAACTTTTGCAATGGTGCACACTCGGGGAGAACACAATTTTATCTTGAAATTTTAGTGAGGAATCACCTTATAATGCTACCGTCGTCCTAAGCAAAATAAGATGCATAAAAGGATTAACATCACATGCAAATCATAAGTGACATGATATGGCCATCAACTCATGCTTTTGATCATCATCTCCAAAGCACCGGCATGATCTCCATCGTCACCGGCATGACACCATGATCTCCATCATCATGATCTCCATCATCGTGTTGCCATCGGGGTTGTCATGCCAACCATGCTTCTACTACTATTGCTACCATTTAGCGATAAAGTAAAGCATTACATAGCGCTTAAAGATTGACACACACGTCATACAATAAATAAAGACAACCCTATGGCTCCTGCCGGTTTCCGTATGCATCGACATGCAAGTCGATATTAACTATTACAAAACATGATCATCTCATATATCAAATATATTTCATCATGTCTTTGGCCATATCACATCACAACATACCCTGCAAAAACAAGTTAGACGTCCTCTAATTTGTTGTTGCATGTTTTACGTGGCTGCTATGGGTATCTAGCAAGAACAATTCTTACCTACGCAAAACCACAACGGTGATATGCAAGTTGCTATTTAACCTTCTACAAGGACCGCATTTGTCGAATCCGATTCAATTAAGGTGGGAGAGACAGACACCCACCAGCCATCTTATGCAACAAAGTCACATGTCTGTAGATGGAACCGGTCTCATGTACGTGGACATGTAAAGTTGGCCCAGGCCGCTTCATCCCACAATACCGCCGAATCAAGAAAAGACCAAGGAAGGAAGCAATCTGAATATCAACGCCTACAAACTCCTTTGTGTTCTACTCGAGATGTCATCTACGCAAGACCTAGCTCTGATGCCACTGTTGGAGAACGTTGCATGGGAAACAAAAAAAATTCATACGCTCACCAAGATCCAATCTAGGATATGACCATCTACGAGAGGAGAGATTGAATCTACATACCCTTGTAGACCGAAAGCGTTAGCGTTGTAACGCGGTTGATGTAGTTGTACTCTTCACGATCCAATCGTGATCCAATCCGATCTAGTGCCGAACGGACGGCACCTCCGAGATTAGCACACATTCAGCTCGATGGCGTCCTCTCCTTCTTGATCCAGCAAGAGAGGGGGAGGAGGTAGATGAGATCGGAACCAGCATGACGGTGAGGTGGTGGTGGTGGCAGCGGAAATCTGGCAGGGCTTCGCCAAGCACTGACGGAACATGGAGGAGAAAGAGAGGGAGGGGGCGGCCAAGGGTGGAAGCGTACTGCCCCGTGCACCCCTCCCCACTATATATGGAGGAGGAAACTTGGAGGAGGAGGAATAGTAATCCTCTTTCCCAAGTAATGCCTCTTATCTCCTATTTTAAAGGGATTTGATCTTATCACTTGGGACAGCCGCATGGGCCAAGTGGGGCTGCTGCGCCTGGCCCATGAAGGGCTGGTGAGCCCCTCCTTAGAGTCCATGTGGACCCTCCATGGACTATCAGAACCCTCCGGAACCTTCAGGAAGCTTCCCGGTACAATACCGAACTTTTTCCAGAACCCAAAATATGACTTCCCATATATAAATCTTTACCTCCGGACCATTCCGGAGCTCCTCGTGATATCCTGGATCCCATCCGGGACTCCGAACAACTTTCAGCCTTTCCACTGTTAATATCTCATTACTACCCTAGCGCTACCAACCGTTAAGCGTGCGACCCTACGGGTTCGGGAACATGCAGACATGACCGAGACTCCTCTCCGATCAATAATCAATAGCGGGACCTGGATGCCCATATTGATTCCCACATATTCAACGAAGATCTTTATCGGTTGAACCACGATGTCAAGGATTCAATCAATCCCGTATGCAATTCCCTTTGTCCAGCGATATGTTACTTGCCCGAGATTCGATCGTCGGTATCTCCATACCTAGTTCAATCTCATTACCGGCAAGTCTCTTTACTCGTTCCGTAATACAAGATCTTGTGACCAACTCATTGGTCACATTGCTTGCAAGCTCATTGTGATGTTGTATTACCGAGTGGGCCCTGAGATACGTCTTCGTCGTACGGAGTGAAAAATCCCAGTCTCGATCCATGCCAACTCAACAGACGCCCTCAGAGATACCTGTAGAGCATCTTTATAGTCACCCAGTTACATTGCGCCGTTTGATACACACAATGTACTCCTCCGGTGTCGGTGAGTTGCATGATCTCATGGTCATAGGAACAGATACTTGACATGCAGAAAACGATAGCAATAAACTTGACACGATCATATGCTACGTTCACAGTTTGGGTCTTGTCCATCACATCATTCTCCTAATGAGGTGATCCCGTTATCAAATGACAACTCATGTCTATGACCTGGAAACCATGGCCATCTTTGATCAACAAGCTAGTCCAGTAGAGGCTCACTACGGACACGTTGTTTGTCTATGTACGCACATATGCATTTGAGTTTCCAATCAATACAATTATAGCATGGATAATAAACGATTATCATGAACAAGGACATATAATAATAACCATTTTATTATTGCCTCTAGGGCATATTTCCAACAATAATCTAGATGACTTGGACCGCGACGGTAAAACCCTACATACTCCAACGGAGGAAGGATAATCTCATGGGAGGCCTGGAAGTTCACGAGCACCAATGATACGTCTCCAACGTATCTATAATTTATGAAGTATTCATGCTGTTATATTATCATTCTTGGATGTTTTACAATCATTTTATAGCAACTTTATATCATTTTTTTGGGACTAACCTATTGAACCAGTGCCCAGTGCCAGTTGCTGTTTTTTTTACATCGCAGGAAATCAATATCAAACGGAGTCCAAACACCGCGAAACTTTTTGTGGATTTTTTATGGACCAGAAGACATCCAATGGGCCAGAGCAGCACCTGGGGGGTGCCCTGAGGGGGGCACAACCCACCAGGGCTCACCTGGGGGCCCAGGCATGCCCAGGTGGGTTGTGCCCACCTCGGTGGCCTCCCGCACCCCCTCTTCGCCCTATAAATGATCAAATATTCCAAAAACCCTCGGGGAGACCCTAGATCAGAAGTTCCGCCGCCGCAAGCCTCTGTAGCCATGAGAAATAAATCTAGACCCCGTTCAGGCACCCAGCCGGAGGGGGGAATCATCATCGGTGGCCATCTTCATCATCCCGGCGGCCACCATGATGGGGAGGGAGTAGTCCACCCTCGGGGCTGAGGGTTTGTACCAGTAGCTATGTGTTTAATCTCTCTCTCTCTCTCTCTCTCTCATGTTCTTGAGATGTCACGATCTAGAGGTATCGCAGGCTTTTTTAATATAGTCGGATCATATGGTGTTTTTCCCTCTCTATCTTGTTGTGATGAATTCAGTTTTCCCTTTGAGATTTCATTTTATCGGATTGAATACTTTTATGGATTTGAGAACACTTATGTATGTCTTGCTATGAATACCCTTGGTGACAATGGGGTATCGTATTGATTCACTTGATATATGTTTTGGCACTCAACTCGCGGATTCCCGAGGTGACATTGGGGTAATCTATACATAGGGGTTGATGCATGTTCTTGTCTTTGTTTCTCTGGTAGAAATCTTGGGGCACTCTTTGAGGTTCTTTGTGTTGGATTGAGCATTACGAATCTGAATTTACTTTGGTGTTATTTTAGTACGAACTCTTGGATAGATCGATCGGAAAGAATAGCTTTGAGGTGGTTTCGTACCCTACAAACACTTTATTCTTATGTTCTCCGCTAGATAGGAACTTTGGAGTGATTCTTCATCGCACGTTGAGGGAAGGTTATTTGATCCAATTATATTAGCATTGTTGAGAGATTGCACTAGCGAAAGTACGGACCCTAGGCCTTGTTTTCAAGCATTGCAATACCGTTTGTGCTCACTTTTGTCACTTGCTACCTTGCTGTTTTTATTTATTCAGATTATAAAAATATATTTCTACCATCCATATTACACTTTTATCACCATCTCTTCGCCGAACTAGTGCACCTATACAATTTGCCATTGTATTGGGTGTGTTGGGGACACAAGAGATTTCTTGTATTTGGTTGCAGGGTTGTTTGAGAGAGACCATCTTCATCCTATGCCTCCCACGGATTGATAAACCTTAGGTCATCCACTTGAGGGAAAATTGTTACTGTCCTACAAAACTCCGCGCTTGGAGGCCCAACACGAGTCTACAACAATAAAGTTGCATAGTAGACATCAACCAACTTTTTCCCGTCTTCTCTGACGGCAGCCATCCAGTGGGAGTTCATGCCGACCCAGTACATACCTGCCAAGAAGTTTTGAGCGATGGTGATCGGATTGAAGTCAAGGGAAATGATGTACGGTGACCCATTACATACCTGCAAAGAAGTTTCGGCTAATGGAGGTCGGATTGAAGTCGAGGGGCATCATGTACGCCTCCGTATCATGGTGAGCAAATCTCGCTAGACCAGATAGCCGCAAGCAGGGTGTCTTGAAAAGCTGAGGCCTTGCTTCGACGATGGCCGCGTGCATGTCCCTCAAGCATGCAACCAGCCGCACGGCGCTCAACATATCCATACATGAACAACAGAGGTCGAGGATGTCACTGGGAAGATTGCTCCAATCGCGACTCATATGGATGCTACGCGGTTCGCGTTCGGCCATGGTGGAGTTTAGAAGGTGGGGTTTTTGTGGGCTTGATTTACGGGGGAGAAGGCTCTCGGTGCCGGAGCGGCTAGCAAGGGAATAGTGGTACTGGGGGAAGCGAGCGAGGCGAGGGTACGCGGGGGCACAGTGAGATGATGAAGAGTGACCTCAGGATCTCCGGCGAGACGGAGATGGAGATGGAGTGGTGCTATGGGAGAGAGAGACGAGGCGAGGCATGCTATACAGGGGCGGTGACAGTGTTGAACAGTGCACAAGGTGAGGCTGACTTTGGTAACCCGAACACGCTGCCTGGAGTAGTGTCACCTCGGGCGCAGGGTCTTGTCACTTCACTGTGAGGACCGGATGAATAATATTTTGACCATCAAGTGTACCTCAGTTGTACTACTACTAGTAGTAACATACTGAGTAGTACTGTATAGCGGAAATAGGTCTCCCGTGCTAGCATGCCTCTGGGTTCACTTCATCCTCCAGGTAGCATCCATATTGCGAGCAGAACCAAATTCTCGTGCATGCGGAAGCGCGAAGAAGGGCTTTTTCTTTTTTTAGGATAACCGCATATATTCCTTAACCAGAAAAGGTTGTGTCTCGCAGGCACGCGCCAATATCAATCCGAACCAGCTACGACATATTTTTTGTGTGCAAAGAGATGGATATGTTTGTATATATGTTCGTCCACCCAAGTGGGTTTCGCGTAGATCCCACCTGTCAGGAGGGGTGCAGAAATAAAAAGTAATCATAAAATGTTTCGCCACGGTGATTCGAAAGAGTGACCTCAACTAACCAGTGGCACATGTAGCGATAGAAGGATGGGCACGTACATGGACACAGACCACTCCTCAGTACGCTACCCGCATAGCCTTTTAGTTTTGCAGGTTGGTCTACCTAGTTGTCTAATCAACTGCCTGCATGCCACTTCTCCCATTTACTTCTCCATCGGGAACCTATTTTCCTCGGCTTCTTCACTCTCCTTCATTTGCATTCAAACCCCACTGGATTCACATCCTCCTTGAGCAATTCCGAAGCACCTTTAAATAATCATCTTCTTTAGTTAGACTAGCCATGTTAATCCTAATTCTCCAAACCATAGCCCTTCGGTCCAGCGGTTCCAAATGGCGAAAGAGATCCCTATGCAGGTTTTTAGCGTCAAACATGTCCTCGTCAAAGGCTTGTTGAGCATAGTTGCCACCGTCACCGACCACCCAAGGGTTGTTCGGGAGTGGATCAACAATGTATCCAACTCCCTCCAAAAGGTGGAGATGAAGGTCGTCGGTCTCGACGCAGAGTACACGGAGCGTGCCACTGGGAAGATCCAACGCGCTGCCGTCCTTCAGCTGTGCCTCGAAGATGAAGTTTTGGTGTATCACATCATACACGCGCCCTCCATACCAGCTGAGCTCCACGATTTCATGTCTCGGGAGGACATATACTTCTGTGGGGCAGCCATCGAAGGGGACAAACAGAAGCTGGCACCGTACAACCTTGACTTGAAAAACATCACTGACATACAAACCAGAATTCCTGTAGACGATTGTGATAAAGAAACACCATCCCTATTCGACGTAGCAAATTCTATGCTCGAAACAAATCTTGAGAAGGGTGACGAGATGCTGGGATTAAGGTTGTCTGGATGGGAGAATTATCCCTTGACCTATGAGCGGATAAAATATGCTTCCCTCGATGCTCGTGTGAGTTTCGAGATAGATGCAACTTCGAAAGAGCTTGTTGCAAAGCCGTCTCCCATAGAAAATGAGAAGAAGAAGAAGAAGAAGAAGAAGAAAAAGAAGAGGAAGAAAGAAGAAGAAGCTGCATCAGCAGCAGGGCATTATAGATGGATGAACTATTTCCTCTCTTGTAAAAATTATATTTCCTCTTTGTGTACATTGATATAGATGAACTAGTATTTCGCTGGTGTGCATGTCTTTGAAACAAGTGTACTCTGTGTACCTTGGCCCTGTTTGGATCCATGGGTTAGAGTTAGTTTGAGCTAGTTTGGGCTCAAATAGCCCTAAAGTATCCAAACATGAGGGCTAGTTTGAGCTAGTTGCATCTAACCCACCCAAAAAAACTATCCCACCCAAGAGGTGCTAATTGGAGCTAGTTCTCCTAGTGCATTTATTATCAATCTAACCCTGTCATCCAAACACCTCTTTAGTTAGAGTTACTTCAGGGTTAGTCATGAGCTAGAAACTAACTCTAACCTCTAGCTAAGTTAGAGTATCCAAACAGGGCCATTGATATAGGTCCGCTTGACTATAATAACTATTTATCCGCCTAGTTTTCTCTACTACTACTCCTTGCAGTGAGCGGTATGCAATGCATGTGTCAGTAGACATGACATCTTGTCCATGGAAGTTGAACCACGGCGACCATCACGTTTCTACCACTACCACACGCGATTCCCACGACGCCGCTCCAACCCATGGCACCATGTCCCCCGACGTGCGCCTCACCCCTCTTGGCCCCACCGCTCCTCTGCCTTTGTGTGCATGACATGCGGGCCAGCTGAACTGCGGTGACCATCAAGTTTCTACCACAGCCACACGCGATTGGACGCGGCTTGCATGCTGCGGTCCTGGCTCCGATCCGTACTCCCGCACCATCCAATTTTCATCCAGCGGCTGTGACACATTTCGTCCCGGGCATCACTCCTCAGCCACAAATATAATAAATAAAATAAAGGCCCATCTTTGCCTTCTACTTCTGTAATACAGGTAGTACCCACCGGTGTGGCCATCTACGCCTCGAAACAACCCGACGTCCAGCTGTGGCACCCTCGCCACGACCAGGCCACCATCATCCGGTTCATCTCGAATGAGTGAGTCGCGAACGCCGCCACGACAACGGCCAGCTGGGCATCTCGAACCACACAGATGCCGCTTCCCCGTAGCCGACCTACGCTGGCCCGTGGCCGCACGCCGTTGAGCCGCACGTCAACGTACGACGGCAGGAACGCCTCCAGGCTCACTGGCTCAACTACGTCGAGTACATCATGTTCAAGAACCGGTATCCGTTGAGCAGGTTGCTCCCGCCCACGAGCACGCGTCTATACATATCCAGCATTCCATCCTCGCCGCTGAGTGGTACATCCTCGGGACGGTGCAAGCGGTCGGAATCTCGAGCCCAAGTCGAGCTTTGTGCCCCGGCTAGATCACTGGCAGCTGCCCGCGCTCATCCAGAGTGCGAGCTAGTAAACGTCGTGCGGCACGTCACAACAGATAAGCACCTCGACATGCGTTGGCCGGACAGAGACTTTTCTTGGCCACAAGCTCCATGGTCTTGTCCAAGATCGGTGTGGTACTGCAGTCGAACATGCGGGTAAAATACTACGGGAGTAGCTACATGTGCATGGCCCAGATGCCGATGTTGGCGTGGAGGAGGTGCTACTCGCTGGCGGCACAGCGTGCTACATGGGTTAGTCAGGCACCTGTTGCCACGCTCGGAGGATGAGTAGGAAAGGAAAGGGTCTTGCATGCGTGTACAGATTCATGCAGAAATTATTTCCTGAAAATACGGCCTTTGTTTACCTTTTTTTGAGGCTATAGATGACCCACACGAGAAAATCTGTTATAACCGTTGGATGAAAAATTAGTGGTGCGGGAGTACGGATCGGAGCATGGAAGGGGAGCAGGCAAGCCTCGTCCCACGCGATTCCAACGACGCCGCTCAAACCCATGACAACACACGTCCGCCGACCTGCGCCTCACCCCTCTCGGTCCCACCACCCCTCTGCTTTTATGAGAATGACATGCGGGGCAACCACATTCAGGGTCCACATATCATTGACTCAAAGGCAGGTGCACTAGCCACTGAAGCTCGATCCCGTGGGCCCTGAGAGGGAAATATAACTCTTGCACCAGGCCTTGTGGTGCTCCCGCGGTACGAACTGGTGCCAAACCCGGAATTTGTTTCTTACTACTACCAATGTGCCGGCCCGTGCTTTGCAATGGATCCAAAGTAGTAGAATAATACTTGTTCACAAACATGAAATATAAACACTCTAGTTTTGATATACATATATCAGTAAAAATAAATTATGCTTCACTGAAGACATATTCCTCGGGCTGGTTTGATGAGGTGAGGGGCGGGTGTGGCTGGTTTCAAGATAATAATAGATTTTTAAAACATTGGAGCAGATTTTTTTTCTAACATTTTGTAGTGTGGCACGGCATCCGGTGCACCTAAGCGTCTGAAAAAAAGTGGAGTGCTCTCTAAAGATATTTACATGCTCCCATTTAGTGGAGTGCACTCTAAACACATTATCTATTTATTTTTCTCTAGCCTTTCCTAGCCATGCAACCAAGCCAAATAAGCTCGTCATGCATGCAATCCATAAATTGCAATATACTCCAGCATGCAATGCCGCCACATCATCTATTTATGCCTGTTAGTCATAGGTTTTTTTTTTGCATTAGTCCAAATATTAATGTTCCATAAAACTAAACTCCAAATGTCCGCCGGAGCCGAGGCAGAGGACGTACGACGGGGGCGGTGGAGGCGTCTTCGTAAGAGGAGGAGAGCTCAAACGATAATCTTGCACGTCCGCCGCCACCTGCATATCGGCGCAGGACTCCTCGAGCGCCCACTAGAGCTCGCGCTCCTCCAGGGAGCGGCGGAGTCATGGGATTTTCCTAAACCACGATGGGCACCATGCAGTACTCCTCGTAGCCGGGGGCGCGGTGCTCGCGTCCCGACTCCTGGGGTACTGTCTGGAGCACGCGCTCAACCACCTCGTGGGCCGCGAGGATGCCATTCTCGCGACCGTGCTATTGGAGCACACGCTTGTCCGCCTGAGCAGCGAGGATGCGATGTTCGCGGGTGTGCTGCCGGAGCACGCGCTCGTCCACATCGAGAGCGGCGACGATGCGATGTTCGCGAGCGGCGATGAGGCGTTGCTCGCGGGCATGCTGCTGGAGAATGCGCTTGTTCACATTGTGAGTGGCGAGGATGCGATGTTCGCGGGCGTGCTACCGGAGCACGTGCTCGTCCACATCGAGAGCGACGATGATGCGATGTTCACGGGCATGCTCTCGACGATGCGATGCTTGCGGGCATGCTGCTGGAGAACCCGCTCGTCCACATTGTGAGCGGCGAGGACGCGATGCACCTCCTCGTGACCGACCAGGGCGTGCTGCTGGAGCACAACTACCCCTCGTGGCCGACCAGGGCGAGCCGCTAGATCACACTGTCCTCCGCGTGGACAGTCAGCGTGTGCTACTCACGGCCGTAGAGGGCGTGCTCCACCTCGGCGATGTCGGAGACTCCGTCCTCTTCCTAGGCCGCGGCATCGTCCACTTCGGCAACGGCTGCGTGCTCCGGTGGGTGTTGTGTCCGCATGGGAGCTTGGAGCTACAGTACAAGTGGGGACGGGGGGGGGGGTGACCTTTTCATGGTTTCACATGGTTTCAGGAGAAAAATAGAATTGGAAGTAGCACAATATGTTGGAACATGTCGGAGGAAGGCTGGCAGGAGCAGTACAACAAACATCACATGCGCACCATATTTTGAGAAGGGTTTAATGTAATTTGTGTGAAATGGGTCTGTGTGATGTACGAGTAGTACATCCATATCATTGACATTCATGCACGCAACAAACATTCATATTCTGTTTGGGAGTGGTTTTGATTTTTGTAATCGGAGCTCATTTTTGAACTTGGTTTCAATTTAGACTATGCATGTATTATTGCGAGAGATAGATATAGAGAGAATATTTGTGTGACAAGGAGGGGGCCGGGGGCAGCGATACCTAACGAGAGAGGGGCATATGCGTGTCCGAAAGACTTTGTGTGTTGTAGAGAGAGGAGTGTCTGAAAGGGAGAGAGAGGGTGTGTGCGTGTGTGTGTGTTAGAGAGAGAGAGAGGTGCGTGTAACGTCGGGATCGACAAGGTTACGAGGTTTCGGATATGGGAGAGCGATAGTGTGTGTGTGATGAAGGGACACATAGACAGCGTCTGTTTGTGTGTGAGAGAGCTGGATAGACCTCGACAGCATGGCTGGCTAGGGGTGGAAGGTTATGTGTTGTAGAAAGAGATAGTAGAGAGACAGATGAATGCTTGTTTGTTGCAAGGAGACCTAACTACGTAGACGGGGGTAGCAAGAAGAAGAGAATGGCGGTGTGCCTTTTTGTCATGGGATGGAAGAGAGACCAAGAGACACGCATCGTGTGGAGAGGTGTGTGTGTTTGGAGAGAGAGAGAGGGAGGCGTGGACCTGAATAATGAGATGGGTGCTCATGTGTATGTTATAGGGAAGGAATTGTCTAGGTGGTAGTCTTATGATGGCGACCCAATCTTTCAATGAGAGTGGGGATAAGTATCGACTTGGTGGATTTTGACGTTGGCGATCTAGCTATATTGTACCTGGTGATACAAATCGACAATCGTTACTAAACAAATCTTCGATGGACGATGATCTTGTCGTATGCACAAAATCAACCTGAATAACGAGATGGAGTTCCTCCAAGCAACCGAAGAATCGGCTAGAACTAAGATAATGCAATCGTAATTGCCAATATGAACTAATTAAGGATAATGGTGGGGTTGCTGGTACTGAACAAAAGGTGGTAGTCCTACACACACCCCGCAAATGCAAATTATAGCGAAAACAAAACAATGTGTACACAACAACGCGAGTTCTAACCTAGAAAAAGGGTAGTAGCCTTATTTATATCTATAGACTATATTACTATATTTTTATTTGTATAGTTATATCTATATCTATTCCACTCCCTCCGTTTGTAATTTACTCCGCACATATATAGCTTTGACTGCAGCCAAATTTTATAAAGCTTGACCGAATTTGGTGAAAACAATATGAACATTTACACTAACAAATTTACACGATGTGGAAATAAAAGCAATGATGAATCAAATGATATATATTTGGTGGTGCATATGTTAATACTTTTTCCTACAAATTGTTGAAAGTATACAAAGTTTGACTTTAGAGAAACCCAATATGTGGTATATGTATTATACATTTTATATTCATTATTTTTCCGGAGTCAATGCGTGTATTTGCCCGTACATGATATAAACCGTTGATTGATGTTGATCCAATGGTCCAGGTGGCCACGATTCGGATCTACTATAAGTACCCATACACGTTCTTCTTGAACGACCAACACGACAGTGTGATCGATCCACACAAGAAGCTCTAAATAAGACCTCCAGACATGCCACGTGGCTTCATGGATGCCCCCCACATCATATTATTCATACTACATTGACTGAAATAAAGATAAATCACCCAAAACAAGATCTTCCTGTTTTTTGTTCCTACGATGTTGTGCCGTGCACGTACCTAGTTGTATAGTGGTAGTAGTAGTACAATCTTCGTAGTAGGAGTAGTACGGAGTGCTCCTACTCTATCAACGAGTCCCATCTGACACCAAATTTCTTGGCTTCCGTGCTACAGCTAGATCTTCCCCTCCTCATTTCTGTTTTCCAACGCGGCGGGCGGGGTGCGGTTTGCCGGTAGTCAGTTTGCTCAACTGCGGTCCCACATCAAAGTGAAAATGCTCACACGCCTTCCATAGGTATGTGGCGTGCCGGACGGGCCGTGGGGTACTCCCAATTCCCAGGCGTGTGGGGGTGCGACGCGAACGCGGCAGGCCTTTTCCTTTTACTAGCAATGTGCCTGTGCATTGCAACGGATCCAAAGTAGAATAGTACTTGTTCACAAACTTGAAACAAAACACTCTTGTTTTGATATACATATATACCACTAAAAATATATTGCTTTTCACTAAAAAAATATATTTCTCAGGCTGTTTTGATGAGGTAAGGGAGGGATGTGGTTGCTTTCAAGATAATAAGGGGTTTTCTGCAAATTGGAGCAGAGAAGTGGGCTATTGTTGCAAAAATGCCACAACTTACCTCACAGCCATTAGATGCAGATCTATTGGTCAGAAATGATGGATGGCGGACACACCACCATCACCAACTGAGTCTTTTATGGGATTAGAGAAACATGTATAAATTGTAACATTTGGTTCTGCTCCTTGGCACGATCGATAGATAGAAATAACGATTGGAAACGGTAGGGCGGGGCTTTTCCCGCCAGATAAGCAGGGTAGTAGCTAGGTTGGTGCATCATCGGTTTGGTCACATGCGGTCCCACATGTTGTAGTGATATAAAGCCTAGCCAGTGCGCGTTGACTGGGGGGGAACGACAGTGTGGTATGCGACGGGGAAGGGACATGCTTCATGTACGTGTTCCAGTTTCTCATTTTGAACTTGCGAACATGACAGGCGTGCTGCACGAGTAGTTTTGAATTTATAGGTTCGGTCTCAGTTTTTGAATTTAGGAGTAGTTCATAGGTCGGGTCACGCATCGAACGTAAATTATGAAGTTGATGGAAAAGGTAAGCACAACTTATAAATTGACGGATGGAGTAGTTACAGTGATGCATTAATTGCCTCCAAATGTGAGCAAAGGGATTGCACATGTCTGTATTGACTGGAACAAGAATGCAATAGCACAATTATAATTAAGGCCATGATGATGCGATCGCAGTGGTGGTTACAGGAGGCAAGAAGAAAGATGCATCCATCAACGTACGACCTCCTCCTCCTCGACTCAGTGCGCCGGGCCACCGACTGGCGACTTAGAAGCGGCGGCTTTTGTGGCGAGGTCAAGGTTCTTCTCAACAAAGGCGTCCAAGGCTTCGAGCCGGTTGACGAAGGCCAACGTCGTAGCGTTCTCACTGGCCTTGTAGATACCTATGTATACGACTTCCTCGTACACGTAGATGTGTAGGTCGACGAATTCTTGCAGGGCGAGGCACCTCGCAGCGAGTGCAACCTCCAGGTGGACATTCTTTGTTGCATCGACGGGCAGTCGCAGGGCCACCAGTGCTTGAAAGAGCTTCTCTCCATGGAGGCCGATTAGGGTGGCACGCAATAAGGATCCTGGGCGCGCGGGCTGGAGGAGTACGGCGATGTCGTCCATGAGCTTCTTGACGATGGTGAACTTGTTGATGGTGGCAATGATCATCTTGTCCAACTGAGAGTCATAGCTCGCGTCAACGACGGCCATGAACCAACCGGTCGCCAACACCATCTGGAGACGATCCTCGATGCCATGCCGCAGGCCGGTGTCATGGACCATCTAGCACAGCCGCTGGCCGCTCGCGCGCATCGCCTCCATGGGTCTGGAGTGTGCCCTTTTGTGCTTAGTGTAGGTGCTTAGGTGTGTATGATGTGGTAGATGCATTGGAATGGAGGGGCACCTTTATATGAGTGCAAACTGCGTTGCATTCACATCGTGCTGCCTCTTTCCCCGTCCTCCTTCCATTACTTCCCTCATGCATTCAGGATGCTAATTGAAGGAGGATGCATCATTGGCCGTTTAAAATTTCGGGAACCGCTACCCTCTCCCTCGTCTGCATTAAAGCCGTATCGGGAACTGCCCTGGTTTACTAGTAGCTGTCAAATCGAATAGTACCGCGCCGCCCGCTGCACGCCCGGCTGAACACGCCTCCTCGCCTCCATCAAACGCCTCTGTTAAACCCGCATGCAAACCAAGAAACCTACTTCGGCCACATGTCTGTTTGGACTAGCCACAATGGATCGTAACATACACTAGTAACATACACATATCCCTAGACTATGCTACTACCTTCATAGTGGGTAGTAACATAAGTGTGGTGTCATGCCAAGCTTCATTTATTAGGTTATAGACTCATATTGCATTGGGACATGTGATGTTACAGTAACCAGCTAAGTTACTCAAACTATCTCTCTCCTCATTAATTCATTACCACATAAGCAAATTTGTTGAGTTGGACTCGATGTTACTGCTGAAGTTACTCCCATCATGGCTAGTCTCATGAGCGGGCCAGAATTAAACGCAACGCCGGCCGAGCTCCTCCCGTCCGCCCTTAGTTTAAACAAGGCCAGACGCCGGCCAAGCTCCTACCGTCCGCCCTCTATTTAAATGAGGCCAGACAGCGGGCAAGAATCGCACCCCTCTGCCGCTCTCCCACCTCCTCCTTCAGCATTTTCTCCTCTCTTACGATGGCTTACGATGAGCCGTTCTCCGGCATACTACCCGGCTAGGTGGCCCGCCGAGCCCTCCGGATATGAGCGAGGTGGCTCGGTGCTTCACCTACCTCGCTTGGCCTGACGGAGCCAGTTGCCGCCCCAAGCCGGTGCGTGGTTCAGCAACTCGCCGTTCCAGTTCAGCTCGATGAGGAGTGGCGAGTTGCTCCACGACGGCACGATGGCAAGCACGGTGGCACGGGCATCGTCGCTGCCACGTCGTACCGCACCACCAGTGTCTTCGGCCGCGCCTCCCGTGTCTGCGGTGGCCGCGCCTCCCGTGTATGTGGGTGCGCCTCCCGTGCCTGTGGCAGCGCCATGCAGGCAGAGACAGAAGCCGGGTGCGCGAAGAGCGACGAGTCGGTGGCCAGCTTCTCCGTGCCCACCGCCATCATCGAGGAGAACTAGAACACGGGAGGCCGCCGCCGCTTGGGTCCCATGAAGGCCACCGCCGAGGCGACGACTGCGTATACAAGTGGTTTCTTGGCTGCTTCATCTCTTGTGAGGACCTTCGTCGACCCCGCAAGTGTCTGCCGAACATGAGGAAGACAAAGGGATCCGCGGGCAGCCATTTAGATTAGGTATTAATTATACCACGAGGGCCAGATTAGCATCGCTTAGTTCATGTAAATGTAATGAAATCTGTCATGTTTATATGAAGATCCGGCTTTTTTATACGAAATCATTCATGCTTATATGAAATCAGTCCGTGTTTGCATGAATTTCCTCTTGTTGGTTAGAGTTCTGAAAATGTATGCCGCTGGCGTTGGATGTCGTCCTCCGCGGAAGGAAGCAGGAGGAAATTTGCCGGTTGCCGTTGGAGATGCTCTTACACTGGAAATAATAGAGTCACATCCAATCCATTTGAGTTAATTGCGTGTATGATTCTCCCTCTATAAAAAGTTAATTGCATGTACAGTGTACATGACTTGCAGGGTGGCTACAGATTCGTACAGAAAGTTAAAAATAAACAAATCCATCCTTAATCTTGTATTCTAAGTACTCAGTGGGTTCCACTGTCAGTACAGTAGCGAAAGAAGTGTATATTAAAAAATCTGAAGTTTAGGACAGAATTCGAACTCAGGTCATCGCGTTGCGAGCATCCGGTGCTAACCAGTCCAGCAGATGTTCGTTGTGGACGATGCTAGAGATATATCTCTATGTCTACTCTTATAGAAAATAGAGTTGGTGATGATGGTGTGCCTGCCATCCTGCAATTAAGGCCGTCCGATTTATATCTGACGGATAGGAAGGAAACTATGACAATTTTGCAAAAAGATACCCGCACCCCTCTCCACATTTGCAAATAAGGCCTTCCCTCGTTCATCCTTTTCTCTCACAAGATAAACTACTCATACAAATGCATCTTGATGTTCCGTGCAATGCACGGGCATCTTGCTAGTTTCTTTTTAAATAGTTACTATGATAATTGGGTTGAAGTGATATATTTTATGTCTGCCCCGAATGATCTCAAATTCACTAGTAGTAACAAAGAAAAGGCTGCCTTGTTAATTAACAGAAAACAGGGTGAAAACTATCACATGAGGCCGGTAAAAACAAGGCACACTGGGTTCAGCGTCATCATCACTACAGCTGTGCGCGCGCGAGAAGTCTACATATCAAGGGGGCTACAGAGAGAAAGACGTATCGAGTGTGTTTGAGCGAGGCAAAGAGACACAACTAGTGTGTGTGTTTGTGTGTGTTTGAGAGAGAAGCCAATTGATAGGTTAAGATCAAGATTGAGTTGTCACCCTTCTGCTGTCATTGCTAGGGGGTGGGGAGGGGGAGGGAGAGAAAGAGGTATCGAGAGTGTGCGCGCGGTAGGCATAGAGGCACAACTAGCGAGTGTGTGGGTGTGTTTGAGAGAGAAGCCAGTAGATAGATTACTATCAAGATCGAGGTGCCACCCTACTCCTTTGGTGTCGGGTAGTGTGTGTGTGTGTGTGTGTGTCTTTGAGAGAGAAGCCAGTAGATAGATTAGTATCAAGATCGAGGTGTCACCCTACTCCTTCGGTGTCGGGAAGTGTGTGTGTGTGGGTGTGGGGGGGGGGCAGTGACACTTAGATATCGGGAGAAGGAGTTTGTGTGATACATATCTATATTCAGGGATAGGTAGATAGCATGTGTGCGAGGCATACTTAAAGCATCACGGAGATAAACGAGCGGTGTGCATGCAAGTGCCAGAAAAAATGAAGAGAGAAACAATGTCTGCGCACACGCGCACGTGTGTGTGTGTGTGTGTGTGAGATAAATCTCAAAACAAAAGGTGCTCTGCTAGAATCCCATTGTATGTATTCATATGGTTCCGGGACTCGAGTTAACCTTAGGCATATGTGTGCGAGACATAGTTATACTTTGAGACATTAGTGGCGGTGGGTGGGCGGAATTAAAGGGGTGGGCCTGTTCGACAGAGAGAGCGTGTGTGTTTCTGTGTGATAGACTTGTAGGATGGGGTAGAAAGACGAATTCTACCCTTGACGGAGGGAGAGAAATACACGAAGTGCGCGTGTGTGATTCCGATGCCCACGAAGAAATGATATATGTATGCGTGTGAGAGAGATTGCACAATTCATTCACATATCACTATCTAGCGATCGTGGACGTGCATCGCTTGAACATAAATCAATATCTACTTTGTATCGTGGCCAAAGATACAATATCGATTCAACGCTATAAAGATTGGACACTCACATATCGCATTTTTTTCCCAAATAATCCTTTTCAATTGTGCATGCCAAAGTTACAGTGATGTTTCTTCAAACAACCACTATAGCTATCATGTACATGCACCATTGTTAGTTTTGCATTCAAATTCGTTAGTCTTGGATGATTCAAGGTTCTATTATGAAGTAAGATATGTAATATTCATATATGAATTCAACGGGTACGCAATTTATGAAATGGAGGCCATGTAATCATATGAGGTAACACTTTTAAGTAGCGGACTACAATATCCATTTCTTTTGTGGGACTACAATATCCATTTCTTTTTGTGCGCCTCTACAATAACACGCCAATGCATTATGTTTAAAGTAAATAACCAATGGCACTAAATTATATATTTACACGAGAAATACATAGGCTGAGCGTTTGATCCATTTTATTGTGAACGCGCCTCTACACCCGTACGATTGGCCGCGCCCGTGTGAACGTCCAAGTTATCGGTGCATCATCCCGAGTTATTGTCTTTTTTTCTGGGGTGGACTTCATACCAGTTACTAACTGCTGACGTGTGCCCCGTGTACACAGTCTCGCATGACCTTCCTACTAGCACTGTCCAAAATTAGTTGAAACTGGATACGAACGATCCCGCAGGCGGCAAAATCTCCCACCTCCTTCTAAAATTTCAGCCACCTAGTCTTTAGCATGCGAAATTCCCCTTTTGTCCTTGGTGCATAGAGAACAATAGTTACAATACGGCCCACATTTACATAATAGGTCGGGATTGCTTTGGTAACTTCCGGTTCCCCCCACCACACGGCACCCCCATTTCCTCTCCCCCTCCCACAAAAACGACTACTCCACAGCACCAGAGCATCTTACATCACGCCATCCGTACTTCATCAGCCTTTCTAACCCTCTCCTCTCGAAACCCTAGACTGCTCATCCACCGGCGTACCAGAGCCCATTGACTGCCAGCGGCGTCCACCTCGCCGGATCTGCTTCTGCGGCCGCATCTACCCCTCCCACCTTCCCTAGAAACAAGTAGACTACTCATTCACCACTGTACCACAGCCCATTCAGTGCCGGCCTTGTCCATGGCTCCGGATCTGCTTCGCCGGTACTCTCGTCAACCGCGGCACATCTACAGCGGCCCCTTCGTACTCCCCACCGGAGACGCTTCGTCCACACCCCCGGAGCCGCCCCACCGACGCCCCCGTCGACGGCCTCTGATCCTCTTCGTCGACACCTTCCTCAACCCTATCAAAGCCGCTTCGCCGACACCATCCTCAACCCTACCGGAGTAGCTTTGCATATACCATTCTCAATCCTACCGGGGCCGCTTTGCCAGCGCCCAAGTCCACGGCCTTAGATCCGCTTCATCGCACCCTCGTCCAACCTACCGGTGTAGCTTCTGACGCCCCATCCACAACCGCAGATCTGCATCGTCGGCACCATCCTGAACCCAACCACCGGAGCAGCTTCACCGATGCCCTCGTCCACAGCCTTAGATCCGCTTCGCCAACACCGTAGTCCACCCTACCGGAGCCGCTCCACAAATACCCTACTCCACGATTCTAGATCTCCTTACCGGACCCCGACAGCCAGCGCAGCATCATCACCCTTGATGTTTCTAACCTGATTCCCACCGTCTGACAAGATGCCAAGCACCCACCGTGGTCTAGGTACTTGTCACCTTTAAATCCGTCCAGCATCACCTGCCCGATGTACTTCAAATATACTAACAGGTCGCTGTTACATGTTATGCAACTGGTAAAAACTACAAGGACGATGTTTCTTCTGGATCTAACAGCTTGGCCAACCAAGATCCTAGACTGAGGCATTGCTATGATCTTGTAAGTGCGTCTATCTCTCTTGTATTGTTGTGTGCCTGCCAGCGTGCTTTGCTAGGATTTTTGACCAGTAATCCCTTTGTGCAGACAATGATTTCCACTACTGGCTGCTAAATTAGAGATGTAGATGTCATACATGATACTCCCTCCGTTCCTAAATATAAGTCTTTCTAGAGATTCCACTATAGACTACATACAGAGCAAAATGAGTGAATCTACACTCAAAAATGCATCTATATACATCTGTATGTGGTCCATACTGGAATCTCTACAAAGACATATATTTAGGAATAGAGGTAGTACATTAAACAAAATCGTAGGTGGCATGTAGGAATTCCAGTGCACTACATTAGGCTCCCTTAGAGTGCCTGCTAGTCCAGTACACAGAGTCATGACTAGTTTATTCTACGCACACAATCGTTAATTGGTGGTTTAAATATGCGCAAGGGATATGCAATGTATTATCATGTAGAGATATCTGAAATTAACCATGTCAATTTGAAGATAGGGTTACGCAATGAAAAAGTACAAGATTTCTTAGTACAAGATGTATGTGGCAATTTCATGGAACATCGCAAAAAAAGGGAGAGGCAGCGGTGAGCCTATACAGTGTGCTATGGTAGGTCACTCTCCATTGCAATTATCGTGACATGTTATTTGTGTGTCAGTGCTGTTGGCCAAGTTTCTTAGGGACAATTATTTCGAGTTATCCTAAGAAAATAAGCACCTTTGATTATAAGCTCCAGATAATAAGCCAACAGCTCTTTTCATTGCCTGCCTTTTCAGCTTATCTGTGGTATGATCAGTGAAAAGTCTAGATTGCGCTATATTTTGTCATTTTGCTGCCCATATGAAAATTAATTTGACTTGCAAACATCACAAATTGAACCCAGTGCAGTAATTAATATGATTGGAAAACAGACCATCAATATTTGTTCAAAATGCAAATACAAAGATACCATCTACTTGGCCCAATCTACTTTGGTCAATGTCTTCCATAGAGATCCCATTGCCTAATTTAAATGAAGAACGCATGACCTAAATTTAAATGAAGAACCATTATTTATCGAAATTTGATGGTCCAAGTGGATGGTTATTATCATATAGCAGCACCACCTGAAAGCATCATATAGCAGCTGCAGCAGCTTATAGCAACTCATCATATAGCAGCAGTAGCAGTAGCTAGCAATTCATCATATACCAGCAGCAGCTCATAGCAATTCATCATATAGCAGCAGCAGGAGCAGCTCATAGCAATTCATCATATATCAGCAGCAGCAACTTATAGCAACTCATCATATAGCAGCAGCAGCTCATAGCAATTCATCATATAGTAGCAGGAGCATCTCATAGCAATGCATATAGCAGCAGCAGCTCACAGCAATTCATCGTACAGCGGATCAGAATGAAAATTTGGCAAAAAATCAGAGGAGATCCTCACCTTGTTGGATAAGCTCATCCTTCAACAGCACCTCAAGGCCACGACCTGGGAGGAGGGGAGGGGGAACGAGGTGCCTTCTGCCGGAGTGGGGCATCGGCCGTAGTTGTGCGGCAACCGCCGGAGTAGTGCGTTGGATGGACCACAGCGGAGCAGCTGCTGGAGACCATGATTATGAGGGGCAGCGTCAGAGGGAGGAGCAGCCGGGGAGATTTGGCCCTACCCGCCGGCCATGTAGCCTAGCTGGATAGAGCATCGTCGAGGACTAGGCCAGATGGGACCAATTGCGACGGCTCGCTGGAGAAACCCTAGCGCTGCAGGCAGGGGATTGAGGTAGAGGGAAAGGGGAGAGGAGATGCAAGCGGGCAGGGCAATGAACGCTTGCATGTTTGTTTTTACTTGAGGGTCAGGTGTGAGGCGGGCGTGAGCAGTGGCATTTTGAGTGTAATATAGGCAGACAACAGAGTCATTTCACTATTCCCCTTCCCTTCAATTTTTAGTGAGCTTCTACCCGAAGCACCCCCCTCCAAAGCAAAATAAGTTAAGCACAAGCCCATAACTCAAAGATGACTTCTTTACATCTTTTATGGTTTATTTTGACAATAAGCTCTGAAAAGGCGGAATAGAACTGGCCCTTAACTTGCAATTCAATTGTGCGTGCAATGATGAATCATTCTTGCCTGCTATAGTGTACATTTAGGCATCATACATGGCATAACCTAATACATGTGCATTTCATTATAGAATCTGAAATATGCAATGTTTATGTTAGTTCATACGTTGCACATGATGTTTAAATGCCCCTTAAATCTGGTTAGTCAAGTGATGGTCTTTAAGCCTCCTTCTATGCTTCTTTTCTTGATATGTAATTCAGTGTTGTGCAAGATTTGCTCACACATCTGTTCAATTACTTGTTTGTATCAGCCAGCCATACTAGGACTGTTTGCTTTGATTACTTGCTGTTCTTGACTTAACAGAACTTGTCAACGATGTAAACACTAAGGGTTGCAGTAGTGGGGGCTTGTATAACTCATAGGTGATATAAAGGTTTGGCTGTACACTAAAGTAGGCACTCCAAGAGTACCTGGAGATCCAGTTCGAAGGTATGCCTAGTTTTTACATAGTGCACACATAGTAAATGCTCATTTCATTGTGTGCAAGAGATGTGGCATGTTTCATTATGTGGTGTTGTTTTGTTATAAACTCATCCTTTTGTGTTGTTCACAGACTGGAAAGTATGCATATTTATCTTCCAAGGAGACCAGTAACTAGTTTGTGTCACCTTGCAGAGGGGGTGCAATGAAGATAAGATTGAGGATTTCCAATTACAAGATGTTAGGAAGGAGCCTTGCAAGAGAAGGAGGAGCAGCGCTGAGCTTGTTCAACCAGTTATGGTAAGTCACTATATTACAATTACCAGGACATCCTATTTGTCTGACATTGTGCTTGCGTAGGGTTCTTCACCTGTAACCTAGTCATTGGGCCATTGATTAAAACCCCCTCCGCTCACTACTATATGATGTTCTAACTTTTTGTAAATCAGATGTATGTAAACACATTTTAATGTGTCTGTTCACTCATTACGGATGTAGTCTACTTTTAAATATCTAAAACATCTTATAGTAGTGAACAGTGTGAAACTGCTTCCTGCCATGGTAGAGTTGTCGATGTCATAAATGTCATAACCAAACGCATATTCACATCATTAGCCTCCCTATCATTACTAGGATATTGATTACATACTAGTCGAGATACTTCATAGGGGGCAAACAATATTACATTACTTGTTCCTTTATATAGTAAATGTAGCTAGGCCATGGATGTTATTGAGGCGTGCATGTATGCGTGCTGCCAACTCAATAGTTCAATTGCTTTTTTTCAGGCATAGTTAAATTGCTCTTTTCAATTGCTTTATTTGTCCTCAGTTAATGAGATGCCCAAACAATGATGCCTGATGTTGGGTACTTGTATAACTATTAGTTGACATAATTAAAGGCCTTACCATTTAATTACTCTGGCGAAGTGTGCCTGAAGCTTTGAAGTCTATTAACCAACTATTACTGCATGATGCTCACAATCTAGTTTATACTAGGCTAATGATTGCATAGTTTTGCTTGTTGTAGTAGGTTTGTATGAATCCCTCTGCTGTTCATTATGCTCCCTAAGACTTTAATTGAGCTACAGAATGGCCAACTGCTTGATTACTTATACGCAAGATATATATATATATATATATATATATATATATATATATAATGTTATATATATAATGTTATATATATAATGTTCAGTAGCTGTGTGTGGTCTAAATTTGTAACTTGTCTGTGTTTTGGATTTGGCCCCAACATCATGCTCCTCTAGTGAGCTAAGAGAGATTTCTGTATGCGGGCTGCACAGACTACCATTTTTATAATTTTTAAAATATCACCTGCTTATGCTTCATGACATGTAACATTATTGTTAGTCCTGTTTTGCCATGTACAAAATAGTCTGTCTTGCTCGCTTCACTGTTGTAACTATATTTTTGCCCTAGTCATGTGTACTTACAGAAACATTTCAGGATGAAGTGACATCAACACAAAGATCTGCGAGCAGTGCGGCATGGCCATTACCAAATGATTATGGATTGGAATTGGAATGTGCTGATGTTCTCGAGCATCAACTAGAGGTGGCAAGACAATGTGTACGTGATTCTCAACATGTAATCAACAAGTTGAGACTAGAGTTGCAGGTATTAGATGCAGGAGTCAAAAAACTGAAACAAGACACTGAGGTAACCATGAAGGAATTGGAGATTTTGCAGACTGAAATATGTGCTATCTGAATCCGGCCAATCCTATTTTCTGAAGAGATTATAGTTCAAATGGTAAGTTCTGTTGATGCGTGTCCATGATGTATGAGCTTTATTTGCCCAGTGTATGTAATTTGCTGTTTGTGTATGCTTTATTATCACTGGTGCCGAACTATAATGCCTAGTGGGTATAATCTGCTATAATTTCTTTATTGTATAGTGTAAGATTATTGTTCGTTTCTATGCCTTAGTCTCTTTATTGTATAGTGTAGGTTTTTTAGAGGCGATAGTATAGAGTAGGATAATTCTTTGTATATGCTATATCGTTGAAACGGGGGCCAACATGCCCAAACATTACCTGGACGCCATCCGAACAAACAAACATGTGTAGTCAAAGCGGGCCTTAATTAGGATGGTCAACTTAATATTTAGTGGATCCCAAACGATGTGGCCCACCATAACAACGGCTCTTAGTAGGCCGTTAACAGGCCGAAAGCTCATAGGGCCGTATAAATGGAAATGGCCCGCGGGCCTCTAGGAGGCCGAAATAAATGTCAATTTTGTCTCGGCCCTTTTACTTTACGGGCCAGTAAGAGGCCGAAAGTGTTTTGGACCAGAAGAGGCCCAATTTGCAAGCCAGGCTTTTAACAGGCCGAAAATCGCGTCGGGCTGAAATTGTGCCCTGCGGAACGTGGGCCGCTAATGGACCCAAAATTAGGTTGCACCGTCAAAGGCCCAACTGTTGTGCGGGCCATTAACAGGCTGAAAGACAAAATGGGCTAGGAATTGGCCCATTTACCGAATGGGCCGAGGAAAGGCCGAAAGTCACAACGGGCTAGAAGTTGGCCCAACTGCAGAATGGGTCGAGAAAAGGCCAAAAGATGTACCTGGCCGTTAACGGGCTGGAGCTGACGATGGGCTACTAACAGGCCAAAAGAAGGTCGGGTCGTAATTGGGCCCAAAGACGTAGCGGGCTGTTAACGGGCTGGAACTGACGATGGGCTGGAAATTGTCAAATCTAGAATGGGCCTTTGATGGGCCGATTCTGTGTAACTTGTATGGGTCGTGCTTGTGAATGGGCCTGACTCAAGTAGGCCGCTAATGGGCCGGCCCGCTTATTTTGACAGGCCCGGCCTTTTAACCTAAATGAGCCACTGTTCGGCCGAGCCACATGTCGACGTACCATAGGCTCGTCCCGTCCACTCGCTTGATGACACCTGTCCCAACGCGGAGCTGACACATGGACACTAAGGCGAATCAGAATTTTACATGTGGAAAATCCCCATTGGTCCGGGCGGTTAATGGGTTATCGGATACAAACCGAAACCCGATAGCTTAACGGCGTCCCGTTACGGTGGATGCCACGTGTCGGTTACCCTTGACGAAAGCACTTCCATGACGCACCATTTATCATCATGGAAGTGGACACTTCCATGATGATAATTTTGGTATTGTCATGGAATACTTCTACGACAGCACATGTATGACTATCTTGATTTTGTCATAAAATAGTCATGAATGTACATGCATGACAGAAAACGTGACCTACTGTGACAAACATGTATCATCACGGAAGTGATTTTTTTTTGTAGTGTTAGAGGATCACAAAAAAGAGTTGTACCCAAATTGCAAAGATGGCAACACAAAGCTTGGTACCTCACTGGAATTGCTGCAATGGAAGGCAGAGAATGGTGTATCCGACAAGGGATTTGGGAAGCTACTGAAAATAATGAAGAAGAAGCTTCCAAAGGATAATGAATTGCCTGACAGTACGTACGAAGCAAAGAAGGTTCTCTGCCATCTAGGATTAGAGGTGCAGAACATACATGCATGCCCTAATGACTACATCCTCTACCGCGGTGAGGAGTACGAGAATTTGAATGCATGCCCGGTATACGGTGCATTGCGGTATAAGATCAGACGAGATGACCCTGGTGATGTTGAGGGCGAGCGCCCCAGGAAGAGGGTTCCTGCCAAGGTGATGTGGTATGCTCCTATAATACCACGGTTGAAACGTCTATTCTGAAACAAAGAGCATGCCAAGTTGTTGCGATGGCACAAAGAAGACCGTAAGAAAGATGGGAAGTTGAGAGTACCCACTGATGGGTCGTAGTGGAGAAAATTTGAGAGAAAGTGACGGGACTTTGCAGATGACGCAAGGAACGTATGGTTTGGTTTAAGTGCAGATGACATTAATCCTTTTGGGGAGCAGAGCAGCAATCATAGCACCTGACATGTGACTCTATGTATCTATAACCTTCCTCCTTGGTTGTGCATGAAGCGGAAGTTCATTATGATGCCAGTGCTCATCCAAGGCCCTAAGAAACCCGGCAACGACATTGATGTGTACCTAAGGCCATTTGTTGAAGAACTTTTACAGTTGTGGGATAAAAAAGGTGTACGTGTGTGGGATGAGCACAAACAGCAGGAATTTGACCAACGAGCATTGCTGTTTGTAACCATCAATGATTTGCCTGCTCTTAGTAACCTTTTAGGACAGAAAAACAAGGGATACAATGCATGCACACACTGTTTAGATGAGATTGAAAGTATATATTTGGACAAATGCAAGAAGAATGTGTACCTGGGACATCGTCGATTTCTTCCAACCAAGCATGCCTTAAGGAAAAAAGGCAAGCATTTCAAAGGTGAGGCCGATCACTAGAAGAAGCATGTCCTCCGTACTGGTGATGATATACTTGATATGGTCAAGGATTTACAAGTAATATTTGGAAAGGGTCCTGGCGGACAATCTGTTCCAAATGACGCTGACGGACACGCACCCATGTGGAAGAAGAAATCTATATTTTGGCACCTACCCTATTGGAAAGACCTAGAGGTCCGCTCTGCAATCGCCGTGATGCACGTGACGACGAATCTTTGTGTCAACCTGCTAGGCTTCTTGGGTGTGTATCGGAAGACAAGAGATAAACCGGAGGCACGGGAGGACTAGCAATGTATGAACGAAAAATACGGCATGCATCCAAAGCAGTATCAAGGTCCTACCAGCTATGCTCTTACCAAAGCTGAGAAGGAAATATTATTTGAATGCCTGCTCAGTATCAAGGTCCCGTCTGGCTTCTCGTCGAATATAAAGGGAACAATAAATATGGCAGAGAAAAAATTCCAGAACCTAAAGTCTCATGACTACCACGTGATTATGACGCAACTGCTTCGGGTTGCATTGAGGGGGCTTCTACCAGAAAATGTTCGATTAGCCATTGTGAAGCTATGTGCATTCCTCAATGCAATTTCTCAGAAGGTAATCGATCCAGAAATCCTACCAACGTTACAGAATGATTTGGTCCAATGTCTTGTCAGTTTCGAGTTGGTGTTCCCACCATCCTTCTTCAATATTATGACACACGTCCTAGTTCACCTAGTCGACGAGATTTCCATTCTAGGTCCTGTATTTCTACACAATATGTTCCCCTTTGAGAAGTTCATGGGAGTCTTAAAGAAATATGTTCGTAACCGTGCTGGGCCAGAAGGAAGCATCTCCAATGGCCATGAAACAGAGGAGGTCATTGCGTTTTGTGTTGACTTTATTCCTGACCTTAAGCCGATTGGTGTTTCTCAATCGCGGCATGAGGGGAGATCTAGTGGAAAAGGCACGCTAGGAGCGAATTCAATAATATGTAGGGACGGGCATTCTTGGCCGCAAGCACACTACACAGTTCTACAGAATTCTACCTTGGTGGCCCCGTATATCAATGAACACAAGAATATTCTATGCTCCAAACACCCGGAGCAGTCTGACGACTAGATTACACGTGAACACATCGGGACTTTCGGCGGTTGGTTGCTGATAAGTCTCCAACGTATCTATAATTTTTGCTTGTTCCATGCTGTTATATTATCATTCTTGGATGTTTTCCAATCATTTTATAGCAACTTTATATCATTTTTTGGGACTAACCTATTGACATAGTGCCTAGTGCCAGTTGTTGTTTGTTGCTTGTTTTTTACTTCGTAGAAAATCAATACCAAACTGAGTCCAAACGCAGCAAAACTTTTTAGAGATTTTTTCTGGACTAGAAGGCACCTGTTGGGCCAAAGAAGTACCAGAGGGGGGCTCCGAGGGGAGCACAACCCACCTGGGCGCGCCTGGGGGACCAGGCGCGCCCTGGTGGGTTGTGCCCACCTCGGCCGCCTCCCGCACTGCCTCTTTGCTCTATAAATATCCCGAAAATCCAAAAAACCTAGGGGAGTCGAGGAAACACAATTCCAGCCGCCGCAAGTTCCAGAACCACCAGATCCAATCTAGACACCATCACGGAGGGTTCATCATCCTCATTGGTGCCTCTCCGATGATGCGTGAGTAGTTCATTGTAGACCTACGGTTCCGTAGTTAGTACCTGGATTTCTTCCTCTCTCTCTTTTGATTCTCAATACAATGGTCTCTTGGAGATCTATTTGATGTAACTCTTTTTGCGGTGTGTTTGTTGGGATCTGATGAACTTTGAGTTTATGATCAGATCTATTTTATCCATGAAAGTTATTTGAGTCTTCTTTTGATCTCTTATATGCATGATTACTTATAGCCTCGTATTTCTTCTTCGAATCTTTGGTTTAGTTAGGTCGACTAGATCGATTTTTCTTGCCATGGGAAGAGGTGCTTTGTGATGGGTTCAGTCGTGCGGTGTTCTTTCCCAGTGATAGAAAGGGCAGCAAGACACGTATTGATCGTTGCCATTAAGGATAACAAGATGGGGTCTATTCCTACATGAATAGATCTTGTCTACATCATGTCATCGATCTTATTGCATTACTCCATTTCTCCATGAACTTCATACACTGGATGCATGCTGGATAGCGGTCGATGTGTGGAGTAATAGTAGTAGATGCAGGCAGGAGTCGGTCTACTAATCTTGGACGTGATGGCTATATAATGATCATTGCCTGGATATCGTCATAATTATTTGAAGTTCTATCAATTGCCCAACAGTAATTTGTTTACCCATCATATGCTATTTTTCTCGAGAGAAGCCACTAGTGAAATCTACGGCCCCCTGGTCTATTCTTCATCATATTTGCTTTCCGATCTATTATTTGCCACTTTTATTTTCAGATCTATATTTCCAAAAACCAAAAATACCTTGCTGCACTTTTTCTTTATTTATTCTATTTTTGTTTTATTGCGAGATCTATTTATCTAATCTACCACAAATTTATCTATCTTTTTACCGTGGAGGGATTGACAACCCCTCTTACGCGTCGGGTTGCAAGTATTTGTTCTTTGTGTGCAGGTACCGTTTACATAGTGTTGCTTGGTTCTCCTACTAGATTGATACCTTGGTTTCATAACTGAGGGAAATACCTACCGTAGCCGTGCTGCATCATCCCTTCCTCTTTGGGGAAATACCGACGTAGTTCAAGCGACCTCAAAAGGAATTTCTGGCGCCGTTGCCGAGGAGACATCATCAACATCTATCAAGTTCCTAATCACAAATCTCATCTCCTTGCAATTTACATTATTTGCCATTTGCCTCTCGTTTTCATCTCCCCCACTTCACAAAATTTGCCATTTTATTCGCCTCTTTTTTGTTCGCCTATTTCTTGTCAGATCTCTTGTTTGCTTGTGTTGCCATGAGCCTCTATTTGCTTGCATCTTCACTTGCTAAAAATCTATTGATATGGATCCACTTAAAGTTTTCTACTTGAGTCATCTTCGATCCATTTGTGCTCGTGCTGAAACCCCAACTAGTTTAGTTGAGGGAAAATCATTAGATGAGCATGCTCATTTTGTGCGTTATTGTTTGTCTAAAAAAGGGAAGCTCTTATGGAATCAAATAAATTATTTGCTATGCTATGCTTGGAATTTTTGTGAAATTTGTGATTTTACTTGTTGCTCTAAGAACCCTAGAAAACACCTTCCCTATCTATGTGAGTTTAATGACAATGAAATCTTATCTTCTTATTCCAAGGAAATTTATAGTTACTATGATATCGAACAAATTGAAGAATTTGTTGCTTTTAAGGGTGCTTATGAAGTTGCTTCTTAGATTGAAAAGTATGATATTACTCTCTACAAATCTGAAAATTTTGAGATACTTAAGTATTGCTATGAAAATTATGCTCATAATGCCCATGTTAAAGAATTTATTGAGAGAATGTCCTCTGCTTTGGAAGAAAATAATGATATGCATGAAGCTATGGATAATTATGATTTCGTTGATTTGATTGAATTATCCCCTCTTGATGAACATGATGCTTGTGTTTCTTGTGGCCTTGATGCCAAATTAATGATGCTTATGGAGATGAACTTGCTATAGTTCCTTATGTTAAACATGAAATTATTGCTATTGCACCCACACTTGATAGCCCCTTGAATGAAAAGCAGGATTGCAATGATGTTATTACAAATTTTATTAATGACAATTGTGCTAACGATATGCAAAGCTACAAGCTTGGGGATGATAATTTTGTTATGTCTACTACTTATTGCAATGATCATGATTGGGGTGATAATGATTCTTATGATCTTGAAAATTTATTTAATACTCAAGATGAATATGTTTGTGATAATATTGAAAGTGGGTTTGGAAGAGTGTCAACTTTAGGTAATAATGATCCCACTACTTTGGAGAATGATCAATCTTATGAAATTTTTGATGAAAGTGGGTTTGGAGAGGTCATGACTTTAGTTGATGTTAATCCCACTATCTTGGAAGATTATAAAATTTTTATGCATGTGGATCTTAAAGAAAAAAAATTATATGATAGATATATTGTTGAATTTGATTATGATCCGACATACAATTATTATGAGAGAGGAAAATATGGTTGTAGAAATTTCCATGTTACTAATTTACCTCTCGTTACGTTGAGATTGCTATTGTTTCTTTGTTCTTCCTTGCATATGCTATATGTTTCTTGTCTTCATAATTTATTTGCTTATAAAATCCCTATGCATAGGAAGTATGTTAGACTTAAATGTGTTTGTCACATGTTTTATGATGCTCTCTTTATGTTTCAATTCTTGTCTTTCATGCGAGCATCATTAAAACTATTATGCCTAGCTAGGGGCATAAAACGATAGTGCTTGTTGGGAGGCAACCCAATGAATAAAATTTATTTTTGCCTTTTTTCCTTCTATTATTGAGGATTTGCAAAATTATGCCTCTGTTATGATTGTGTTTTTTTATGTTTTAATTAGTGTTTGTGCCAAATAAAGCCTTTGGGATAGCTTTGGTGATAGTTGATTTGATCCTGTTGAAAAACAGAAACTTTTGCGTTCAGTAAAATAATTGTCTAGATTTACAAAAGCGACTAAAAATTCTGAATTTTGTACACAAGATTGATATAAAAATTTCCTCTGTTGTACTAATTTTTCAGAATTTTTGGAGTTACAGAAGTACGAGAACAATTCGCATCTTTACAGACTGTTCTGTTTTTGACAGATTCTGTTTTCTTTGCATTGTGTGCTTATTTTGATGATTCTATGGATTGTATCGGGGGGGCGGGGGGTAAGCCATGGCAAAGTTAGAATACGGTAGATATAATGCAATAACAAATTTTGAATGGGTTTTCTACAGTACTTAAAGTAAAGATTGGTTTTCTTATACTAACGGATCTCATGAAGGTTTTGTTAAGTTTTGTGTGATTGAAGTTTTCAAATTTTGGGTGAGATCACGATGGATGAAGGAATAATGAGTAAGAAGAGCCTAAGCTTAGGGAGGCCCATGGCACCCCAAGGTAATATTCAAGGAGAAACAAGCAACTAAGCTTGGGGGTGCTCCGAGTGGCATCCCCTCTTTCTTCTAACGACCATCGTTATTTTACTTGGAACTATATTTTTATTCGTCACATATCATGAGTTTTGCTTCGAGGGTCTTGTATTATATGATTCTTTGCTTGTTTTGCTTTTTGTTTTGTGTCAACTATCCTTGCTGAACACACCTATTTGAGAGAGCCAAAATTATGCTATGATTTGTTAGAATTGCTCTATGTGCTTCACTTAATTTTTTTTAGCTATGGAATTGCTCTAGTGCTTCACTTATATTTTTTGAGCACGGTGTGCTTTAATATTTTTGAAGAAATACTCTCATGCTTCACTTAGATTTATTTGAGAGTTTGTAATTTTTGAAGAAATTCTCTCATGCTTCACTTATATTATTTTGAGAGACGAAAATGTTTTATGCTCATGTTCTTCACTTAGATTTGTTTGAGCTATCAAAAGAAACATATGAAACTAGTCCCAAAGTGATAGATATTCAAGGTGGATATAATAAAAACTTTCATGAAGATCATTGGACAAATTAAACTTGATTCTTTGTAATAGTTTTGCGATATGATGATAGTTATATTTGAGTCATGTTGATGAGTAATTGTGCTTTACTAAGAATATTGGTGTTAAGGTTTGTGATTCCCTATGCAAGCACGAAAGTCAATAGTTATGCAATGAAATTGCATCCTACTTATGGTGCATTATTCGGTGTTAGTTATGCTTAATGCTCGCTTATGTGATTTTTTGTTTCTTGGTTGGATGCTTCTCAATCTTTTTGCTAGCCTTCACTTGTACTAAGTAGGAATACTACTTGTGCATCCAAAATCCGTAAACCCAGTTTTGCCATATGAGTCCACTATACCTACCTATATGTGGTATTTTCGTGTCGTTCTAAGCAAATTTGAATGTGCCATCTCTAATTTTCAAAATAAGTTTCCTTTTTGTGTGCTCGTATCGCTCATGAAACGGTAGGGGGAGGCTGATATTTTTCCATGCTAGATGTGTTATTCTCAAGATGAGTGTTTATTCACTTGTCATTGCACGAGAGTACGGCAAAGGTATTAGGGATGCCCAGTCCCGAAATGAAAAATGAATTTACTTTATGTTGTCAAATAATAAATTCCTTGGAAAGTGTTGGTATGGACAGCACCCGTGGATACGGCTAGCCGTGGAATGTGAAAGTATGGTGGAAAAAGGAATAAACTTTATTTTCTGTTTGGGAACCGCCTATGATATATCTAGCATGGAAAGTATTGGGAACTACTCGATCGTTTTCATTGACAGGAAAAGCATGCCACCCAAAATGTTTTATCTCTATTTCTTTCGCTTTGAGCTTTGGCACCTCTACAAATCCCTACTTCCCTCTGTGAAGGGCCTTTCTATTTACTTTATGCAATTTTTTTTTTATTTGAGTCTCCATCTTCTCTTACAAAGCACCAACTAACGGGCACTATGATCGTACTTGAGCATTGGGTGTAGCTAATATGCAAGTGTGTTTCATGAATGGATCAATGATTGAGCATAATGGGCTAGGGATAACTTGCATTAGTGTTGATATTTTGAAAGACATGGTTGCTTATTGATATGCTTGAGTATTGAAATCTTCATGTCAAAACTAGACTATTGCTTTGAACCATATAAAAGTCCAAACGTCCGTGCTACAAAAGAAAAGAATATGTGATGAACATGTTAGGTAGCATTCCACATCAAAAATTCTGTTTTTATCATTTACCTACTCGAGGACGAGTAGGAATTAAGCTTGGGGATGTTGATACATCTCCAACGTATCTATAATTTTTGCTTGTTCCATGCTGTTATATTATCATTCTTGGATGTTTTACAATCATTTTATAGAAACTTTATATCATTTTTTGGGACTAACCTATTGACATAGTGCCTAGTGCTAGTTGCTGTTTTTTGCTTGTTTTTTACTTCGCAGAAAATCAATACCAAATGGAGTCCAAACGCAGCGAAACTTTTTGGAGATTTTTTCTGGACCAGAAGACACCTGTTGGGCCAAAGAAGTACCAGAGGGGGGCTCTGAGGGGAGCACAACCCACCTGGGCGTGCCTGGGGGCCCAAGCGTGCCCTGGCGGGTTGTGCCCACCTCGGCCGCCTCTCGCACCGCCCCTTTGCTCTATAAATATCCCGAAAATCCAAAAACCCTAGGGGAGTCGACGAAACACAATTCCAGCCACCGCAAGTTCCAGAACAACCAGATCCAATCTAGACACCATCACGGAGGGGTTCATCATCCTCATTGGTGCCTCTTCGATGATGCGTGAGTAGTTCATTGTAGACCTACGGTTCCGTAGTCAGCAGCTAGATGGCTTCCTCTCTCTCTCTTTTCATTCTCAATACAATGGTCTCTTGGAGATCTATTTGATGTAACTCTTTTTGCGGTGTGTTTGTTGGGATCCGATGAACTTTGAGTTTATGATCAGATCTATTTTATCCATGAAAGTTATTTGAATCTACTTTTGATCTCTTATATGCATGATTACTTATAGCCTCGTATTTCTTCTTCGAATCTTTGGTTTAGGTAGGCCGACTAGATCGATTTTTCTTGCCATGGGAAGAGGTGCTTTGTTATGGGTTCGGTCGTGCGGTGTTCTTTCCCAGTGACAGAAGGGGCAGCAAGACACGTATTGATCGTTGCCATTAAGGATAACAAGATGGGGTCTATTCCTACATGAATAGATCTTGTCTACATCATGTCATCATTCTTATTGCATTACTCCGTTTCTCCATGAACTTAATACACTAGATGTATGTTGGATAGCGGTCGATGTGTGGAGTAATAGTAGTAGATGCAGGCAGGAGTCGGTCTACTAATCTTGGACGTGATGCCTATATAATGATCATTGCCTGGATATCGTCATAATTATTTGAAGTTCTATCAAATGCCCAACAGTAATTTGTTTACCCACCGTATGCTATTTTTCTCTAGAGAAGCCACTAGTGAAATCTACGGCCCTCGGGTTTATTCTTCATCATATTTGCTTTCCGATCTATTATTTGCCACTTTTATTTTCAGATCTATATTTCCAAAAACCCAAAAATACCTTGCTGCACTTTTTCTTTATTTATTTTATTTTGTTTTATTGCGAGATCTATTTATCCAATCTACCACAAATTTATCTATCTTTTTACCGTGGAGGGATTGACAACCCCTCTTACGCGTCGGGTTGCAAGTATTTGTTCTTTGTGTGCAGGTACCGTTTACATAGTGTTTCTTGGTTCTCCTACTGGATTGATACCTTGGTTTCATAACTGAGGGAAATACCTACAGTAGCTGTGCTGCATCATCCCCTCCTCTTTGGGGAAATACCGATGTAGTTCAAGCAACATCAGTTGTAAACACATCTCATGGGTAACAACATTGTTGGAGATGATATGTACTTGTTGTCAAGGACACCATCTTCGACTGTATTGACTTACCAAGGGTACGAGATAAATGGGAATACATTTTACACGATCACCCAAGATAAAAAGAGCACCAACCAAAACAGTGGTGTCCGCTTTGATGCAGCAAACACCAATAGGGCAAAGGACACATATTATGGTTACTTAGAGGACATATGGGAACTTGACTATGGACGTGATTTTAAGGTCCCTTTGGTTCGGTCCAAATGGATCAATCTGTCAGGAGGCGAGGTACAGGTAAACCCGCAGTACGGAATGACAATAGTGGATCTCAACAATCTTGGGTACACAGACGAACCATTCGTCCTAATGATGTGGCGCAGGTTTTCTATGTGAAGGACATGTCTACCAAACCGAGAAAAAGAAAAGATAAGGAAGCGAATACATCATATGATGAGCCAAAGTGCCACATAGTTTTTTCAGGGAAAAGAAACATCGTGGGAGTGGAGGACAAGACAGACATGTCCGAAGATTATGAAAAGTTTCATGAAATTCCTCCCTTCAAAGTGAAGGTTGACCCAAGCATCCTGTTAAACGATGAAGATTATCCATGGTTACGGCGCAATAAGCAAGGGACACACGCGAAGAAAAAGTGAAGACTTTCTCTCTAGTGAAGACAACATATCAGATGGTATGATTGTTCAAGTAACTGTTCGACGTATACAAGATAACCGAATATTTTGCACCTTTGATTCTGGGTTGAAAGCCATAGTTATGCTCCACAACTATTCTGATGATGGCTTTGATCTAGAATATCACTGTAGTTACATGTCAAAAAATGAAATCCTTTTGTAATATATGAGTTTTCGTCCGAAACCCTGATACTTCAAAAGAGCTTGTCCAGTTTGTACACGAAGTGCATCCAGTTTTTGCCGTAACCGTCTCAACTTTTTAGAACATGCTATGTGGGTGAAATTATGATACCATGCCAAGTTTCAACCTTTTCAGAGTTCATTTGTAGTGCTTTTCAATTTCAGGGTCATTTCGTTCAAAAAAATCATTAAATGCATGAAAAATAGCAAATGAAGCCAGAAAAGGGTTGAAAAATTGATGATGTGGCTTTGAATGGTGCATATTGAACGCACAAAAATTCTGGAGTTAAAGTAAGTTAAAAAATGAAATCGCTTTTGTAATACATGAGTTTTCGTCCGAAACCCTGATACTTCGAAAGAGATTGTCCAGTTTGTACATGAAGTGCATCCATTTTTTGTCGTAACCCTCTCAACTTTTTAGCACATGCTATGTGGGTGAAATTATGATACCATGCCAAGTTTCAACCTTTTCAGAGTTCATTTGTAGTGCTTTTCAATTTCAGGGTTATTTAGCTCAAAAAATCATTAAATGCATGAAAAATAGCAAATGAAGTCAGAAAAGGGTTGAAAAATGATGATGTGGATTTGAATGTTGCATATTGAACGCACAAAAAGTCTGGAGTTAAATAAAGTTAAAAAATGAAATCCGTTTGTAATAGATGAGTTTTCATCCGAAACCGTGATACTTCGAAAGAGATTGTCCAGTTTGTACACGAAATGCATCCAGTTTTTGCCATAACCCTCTAAACTTTTTAGCACATGCTATGTGGGTCAAATTATGATACCATGCTAAGTTTCAACCTTTTCAGAGTTCATTTGTAGTGATTTTCAATTTCAGGGTCATTTAGCTAAAAAAATCATTAAATGCATGAAAAATAAAAAATACTAAACTAAAACCTAGCTTTAGTCCCGGTTAGTGGCACCAACCGGGACTAACAGCCTACCAAAGATTTTCACAGCCGTATTTAGTCCCACCTCGCCAAGTGACGAGCTAGTCGACCACCTTAAATATCCGGGTCGTCCAGAAGGTATAAGCTTCTAACATCATTAATTGCATCCTTTGTTAAGGATATGGACTCTAAGGGTCTATCTCCTTAACATAGAACAACGGTGTCGGCTTTTTTGAACCACTATGTGTCTATGCATCAAAATAAATTAGGTTAACAAAAAGTATTAGGTTAAACTAATTACTTAATAAAAAAGAAAATATAACATTATTAGGTTAACAAAAAGTATTTTATAATATTCTTCATTTGTAGTGCTTTTCAATTTCAGGGTCATTTAGCTCAAAAAATCATTAAAATAATCAACTAAAAAGCTTTTATAAAACTCTAATAGCAAAAAGAATAACTAAAAAGAATCAATTATTTTTTTGTTATGATCAACTAAAACCAAAATATAATATTCTTCAATAGCAAAAAGAATCAACTAAAAATCTTTTATAAACCTCTAGGTATGATCAAAATAATATTAACTTAAAATTATATAAAATTTATGCAACTAAAATTATCAAAGTATTTTTTGTTAAAAACTTTAATAGCAAAAAGAATTTTCATAAAGTATTTTTTGTTAAAAACTTTAATAGCAAAAAATTTCATAAAGTATTTTATAGAATTTCATATATTTTGTTGAAATTCTTTGATAATCATGTGCATTACACATAAGTGGGTATGTATAAAAATTAGAATGTGATTTGAAGAAGGTCAAAAAATTGACATAACATATGCAAGAAATAACATAAAAATAAAAAAATGCCCGCCTACTAGGCCACCACGGCCTGCATACAACTAGAAACCCAACTATACATGGGCCAGGATGCAGGCCCGCGAGACAAGTAGGCCCCACAGGACAGGGAGGAACGTTAGGCATGTACTGCCTATTTTAGAGAGGAGCTCGGGAGGGACATCGCAGCGGGGCTTATAAACAGGTGCGAGCGCGCTTCGCTTGGTGAGGTGGGACTAAACTCCCACCGCCCCTCGCCGTGCCAGGACTAACCCTTTAGTCCAGGTTGGTGGCTCCAACCGGGACTAAAGGCCCCCCTTTAGTCCCGGTTGGTGGCTCGGACCAGGACTAAGGACTAAAGGGGGGCCTTTAGTCCCGGTTGGAGCCACCAACCGAGACTAAAGGGTGGGGTATATAAGCAGGGACTTAGGAAATTTCTCCCAACCTCTCCCATTCTCTCCCCCGATACCGAACCAGAGCACGACACCGCAGGCTGCTGCGCCGGAGATCGTCGTCGCCTTCGAGCCCGCTTGGCCTCGTCGCCGGGCCACCTCACCATCGCCGCCCCCATCGAGCTCCGCCCGCTCCTCGTCGCTGCCGCCCTCGAGCCCGTCCTCGTTGCCGCCGCCCCCGCCTCCTCCCCGAGCCCTGACGTCGGCCGCCCGCGCCTCCTCCCCGAGCCCCCGACGCCGGCCACCACAGCCGTCGCCCCTGCTCATCCTCCACACTGTATATCTCTCTCCTCCCTTCACATTTTTTTTCAAATTCTATGGCTAGATGGAGATGATGTTCTAAATGGCCCTGTTATATGCAAGTTTTCATAGATTTAGTAGTAGTAGATGAGTAGCTGTGAAAATGTGAAGCTAGTATTTTTTTTAAATGAAAATGTGAAGCTAGTATTTTTTTTGAAATGAATATGTAAAGCTCCCATTTTTTTGAAATGAAAATATGAAGGTAGTATTTTTGTTAATTGAAAATGTGAAGCGAGTCTTTTTTTTTAAATGAAAATGTGAAGCTACTATTTTTTAAATGAAAGTGTGATGCTCCCATTCCTATAGTTGATATATACTTGATGACAAAAATGTTACTAAAATGGTTTATAGTTCGGGCAATTTATAGACATTATTTAGTATTCATCAGATGGCAAGTTAACAATTTGTTCTTATAACAAGATTTCATGTTTTGGCATGGCAAACATGTTATGGCAGTTTTATTGAACATAACGTTGCAAATTTTATTTTTTTCCTTCATACATCATGCAAATTTGCCATGCCAACTTAATATGTGTTGTTGGCCATGGCAAATTAAGATGTATATAAACTTGGTCATAGAAATTAGTGTGAAATTTTTGTTCATAGAAATTTTTGTTCATGATGATCTTGCTAAAACAAATTGAAGAACAAATTTTTTGCATTAGATTTCATTTTGTCTTTTTTGTATGTCTTAATGCAAGCATCTTTTGGGCAACCTTTGAACATGAAGTAGGAGCATTTTGATGTCATCTTGCTGGTAGATTTTAGTTCATGCCATGTTAGGACCTGTAGTGAGTGCTACAAGCTTGTAAACTTGCTATCTATTCATTTTTGCCATGCCATGCTATTTTTCTCTAAGTCTGAAACTGGTAGTATTAATACTTTGCATTTTGCCTTGAGGTTTGCAACAAATCTGTGCATCTTTGGATCATGATCAGTAAGGGTATTTTGTTGAGGGTAACTAGTACATGCTTGCCATGCTCTTTATTGCCATGAAAAACTGATGTAGCATATATTTTACTTGCCTCAAAGGTTGCATCATGAATCTATTTTCTGCCACTATGCAAATATCACTAAGTCTGAAAATCTGTTAATAGTTGTCAACTTGATCATGATGATTGCCATTGATCTAGGAGTCATTTGAATTAGTTCAATAAGCATGTTTTGCCATGTGTTACATGCACATTCATGTCATGCCATTTGTTGCCATATAAAAACTCTGTAGCGTGTTCAAATCTTGTTTTCAAATTGGTATCTAGCTACAATGCCATGTTATTTTTATCTAAGTCTGAAACTTGCTTTCAAATTGGTATCTAGCTACAATACCATGCTATTTTTCTCTAAGTCTGAAACTCGATGGAATTATAGGTTGTGGTGTTGCATCTCCGTGGAGTTGGTAACTGATCGTCCCTCTCCGCTGTTCGACAAAAGGTGTCCATTTGTTGTATGTTGAGTTTTGTTCATTGGATGATGGTTGGTTCATTTGTTGAGTTGTGTATTCATCTTGAGTATAATCTTGTATTCATTTTGTATCCCGAAAGAGAGGCGGTCCGCAAAGTATCCTCTCCCGAAAGTATCCTCTATTTTCTGCCACCCTAAACCCTATATTGGATAATTGATCTTCCTATAAATGAAGCATAAAAGTTTAGCAATCAGTTAGAAATTTTCATGTTGTTCATTGACTTCGTCATGAGGGGGGGTCATTAAAACATAACCCCGATAATTTCGGTATAACTTCGACATGAGGGGGGAGGAGTCCTCGACGATCGTCTGAAACTGACTGTTATAAAACTTGTTAACTTTGCATGATGTTTGCCACTAATCCATTGCTCATATGCAGATGATTCCTTGTTGTGATTAGGTCTATATTTGCCACTAATCCATCTCTCATGGTTGTATATTGCCATGTTCTAATATTTGTAGAAACTATGGAACACGATAGAGACTTAGACCAAGAAGATTTGTTGGGGGATATAATCCGCGACGGAGGTGATGATATCACCTTGTCGTTTCTCAACGAGACCGATGGTGAGGGAAGAGAGGATGACGACTCCGGCGATCGAATGGAGGAGGGAGGAGATGACGGCTCCGCCGGTGTTGGAGCCTTAACTGT
Organism: Thinopyrum elongatum; assembly: GCA_011799875.1. Taxonomy (NCBI): domain Eukaryota; kingdom Viridiplantae; phylum Streptophyta; class Magnoliopsida; order Poales; family Poaceae; genus Thinopyrum; species Thinopyrum elongatum. Next base: position 442,631,298 of record CM022297.1, on the reverse strand, counting down.
TGCAAAGTCCGGCGAGGTATATAATACTCCCTCCGTCCCAAAATTCTTGTCTTAGATTTGTCTGAGTACGGATGTATCAAGTCATGTTTCAGTATTATCTACACAAATCTAAGACAAGAATTTTGGGACAGAGGGAGTATTAATTAAGCCTTTGTTGACTAGATGCATTAATTATTTTGTATGTACATATATTAACGCTTCTTTCTTCTTTTAGCCCTCCGGATCGAGCCAAACTTCTATAAGGAGACGAGGCCCAAAGAAAAGGTTGAGCCAGGATGAAAGGTTCATGATCGAAGAAGTCGCTCCAGATGGCCAACCGATTGCTCCCAAGCGGACCAAAGAGAAATTTATACATCAGTGCAGAGTTGTTGTTAGGGACAGCATCCCGATCAGCATCCAAGAATGGAATAAGAAGAAGGACGTTGAAGTATCTTATGTCGACGATAGACAGAAAGATGAGCTTTGGAACTCAATCATGACAAATTTCAGCCTACCGCCAGAGGAGGATCCAAATAACCCAGTTATACAGCGACAAATCAAGGTGTGGGCTCTTAAGAAGATGGCAGAACTATTCAAGAACTGGAAGAAAAGATTGAACGAACAGTTTCTCAACAAAGATGAGACTCCAGAATTCACCGGTCAATATGCGAAGATAAAAGATCACTGGCCCGCATTTGTGGCGTTCAAGAAATCGAAGAAAGCTAAGAAAAGGTCACAGATAAATAAGCAAAATGCTGGAAAGAAGAAGTATCACCATGTTACGGGGTCAGGTGGCTACAGCTTTGTCCGGCCTACGTGGGACAAAGCTAAGAACGACATGCTTGCTAAAGGGGTCCAACCAGCGACATTGAACTGGACCGAACGGGCAAGGACTTGGTTCTTCGGGCATGGGGGAACTTTGGACCCAGAAACAGGGAAGTGTGTTTTCACGAAAGCTCAACTTGAAACACACATAAAAAAGATTCAGGAAGCAATCCAGGAAGTGCAGGAAGGGAGGTTCCATCCCGACAGAGAGAAGGACGAGCTGTCAAAGGCCCTCGGGAATCCCGAACACCCTGGACGAAAATGAGGCACATCAGGCTCTGTTGCGTGGAAGTATCGGTTTCCGGACAGCACTGGTTATAGAAGCTGAGGGAGAAAGAAGAAAGAGGAAGCAGACCGGATGCAGAAGATGAAAGAAAAATTAGCGCTGCATGAGAAGAAACTAGAGGCACTTACCAGTCAGCGAGCTACCGGACCACCATCTCAGCAGCAGAAGATCCTTCATTCGATACTGCCCATGAAGGTACCCCACCATCTCAGCGGAAAAGCAGCGTGGCTTCCACAGAGCTAGTTCAGCCTGATATCACGGCTCCTCGCTACCCCGTGGATGATATCACGGAGAAGGAACATTGTGAGCTAATTACGAAATGCCATAACCTAACCTTGAAGGTGGCAGTCGACTATGTCTTACCTCGTCGACCTGATGGAACTATCCATTGCACTCCGATTCTAGATGGCTTTGCTGTTGTCGGGGTGGATGAAGTTACCAACGGATTCGAGGGGCTGGAGCTTGACTACCCTATAGGTGAAGGGGAGAATCATCTGGAAAATGCCTTAAGGACTACCATTCTATGGATAAAGGAAAACATCGTGCTTACAAACTGGACGCCGCCTCAGCAGACTCAGCCGGAGGAGGCCCCTCAGCAGACTCCTCACAGTCCAGCTCTATCTCCGCTGCCTCAGCTGTCTCCGCCGCGTCAGCTGTCTTCGCCGCCACAGTTGTCTTCGCCGCGTCAGCGGACTCCGGCGGAGGAGGCCCCTTAGAAGAATCCTCCTCCGCCTAAGCTGTCTTCACCGCGTCAGCGGACTCCGCCTCCTCCGCCACGTCAGCTGACTCCGCCGCCTCAGCAACGGCGGAAGAGAGCCGCCGCCACTACGGCGGCTAGCAGTATAACAGGGAAGAAATCCAGAGCTGGTCCAAGTGTCAAGAAGGCTCCTGCCAAGTTACCATATGAGATGACTGACAAGGAAAACAAGGACATCGTGGCTGCTGATGTGAAACGCCAGCTTGCAATGAAGCGTCCACCTCCAAAGGAGAAAATAGATCCAGTAAAAGCGAAGCACTGTCTGGATGCCCTTAGGTGACCACCACCGCCTCCGCCGCTATCACACTATGACCGCTGTATTGTAAAGACATATGAGAACTGGTCGGGAAGTACTAGCAGTGCTGCAAGAAGTGGGAAAACAATTCCCCAGCTCGGCGAACAGGAGAAACTATACAGCCCCCCCTCAAGGTGTTTACCAACGTCGCTAATGATCCGGGAGTAGCGGCTGGTGGTCTTGCTATCACTCTTGGTGATTACTTAGGCGATGATGTACAGTTTGAAATGGCTGAGGTAGTAGCCTTTAGATACGAGCACGGGAAGCCTCTCGTCAAACCTGAGCAGCTCCCGCATCTATCAACGATGATGCGAAGATTACATGACTGGTACTTGAAAACCTGCAAGGATGGGACCGACAGTATCTTGGTGGGAATTAAAGATGAGCACGACTTCATTGGAGTTGACATGTTGTACGTTGAATTTGACGAATTATTTCAGTTATACAATCAAGATGCCCTCGACAAAACTCTCATGAGTTGCTATTGTGTGTAAGTATTATTTCTGTAATTACGTCTCTAGCTCAGCTCGTTCATTGCATGTATGATTATCCTCACTATATTATGCAGATTGAAGATCCTCTAATGTAAAAGAGGACAAATCTATGAAATTGGGTTCATTAACCCAAATACCGTAAATGAATATACGGTACAAAAGAACCCCGACGAAACTGAGAAAAACTTGCTAAAGGCGTTACTTCGACAACAAAACAGAAGGGAAATACTCTTTCCTTACAACTTCAAGTGAGTGTTACTATCTTGTGCATATTCTGTTTCGCTTACTCGAGGTTAAGTGTAATTGATGAGTTGTGCGTGCGCAGCTTCCACTTTATTCTGCTAGCCATTCAGCTTGACGCGGGACAAGTAATTGTGTTGGACTCGAGACGTGAAGAGCCTAAGGAGTGGGCGGACATGAGTGAAATGCTCCAGAAGTAAGTTCAATCATTATCGCATCATATCGGCAACTTTCGTTCATTTCCTGATATCAAGTAATTATTTTCTTTGTCGGGCAGGGTTTGGAAAAAGTTCACCAGCAAGGTACCGGGTGAATGAAAAAAGGAGCTGCGATTTTCACACCCCAAAGTAAGTAGTACTAGCTAATTCCGCGCATCTCTCATTGATTCTAGTTTCCATACCATTATCATGCTTGATTATCATTTTGATTGAACTCTATTCTAGTAAAGTGTTGGAAATATGAGCAATTTACCATACGATTTTATTAACAGAAATAGTAGATAAAACATGACTATTATAGTAGAGGTGAAATAAGTCATGTAATCTAGCAGAGTGAGAGTAAATAGTATCTGTACATACGAAGTAGAACAGAACATATGTAGAACAGAGGGTGGAACAAGAGTAACTAGAGCAAGAAACTGCAACATGATCTTAAACAGAGAGAACACGAAGACGTACAGAACAGCGGCAGAAGTGCCGGTCTTGGGGTCGGTGTTCTCGCCAGCCATGTCGTCGAAGAGGTTGTCGACGTCGGGGAAGAAGTCGTTGTCGGGGAAGTAGTCGTCGGAGACAGAGGTGTCCGTGATGAAGAAGTCAATAGTCGCGCCGAGCGCTCCCCAAAAACCTTATCACCCTTCTCCCATACAAGACTCAAAGCGGTGGGGTTTCGGAGGCCTACTATCCCGACCTGCGGTGCACGCCGCAAGCCGGGATGGGGAAGACCGTAGCAGTAGCTCAGTGCTCAGGAACTCGGTGGCGAGAGGAAGAAGATGTTCTGGTGTGTCTCTCTCGAGAGGAGCGACCTCTCTTTTATAGGCACAGGAGAAGTAGCCGAGAGGGCAGCGACGGAAGGTGAAACAAAGAGAGGGAGGCAAAGTGAACAGCCAGCAGCCGAAAGGATGCGCCGTTCGCATTCAGTCTCAACTATAGCAAAAATCTTTTCAACTTCCGTGTGACCTTTCGTATACCAGTCGTGCGTGGCAAAAATTTGGACATCAGCTCAGCTCATTCCCGCAACCCGCGGCGCATCGTGACGAGGCGTGGCGTGGTGAGGCGGGCGGCGGAGGAGGAGCACGCGTGAATGTCCGTCTTGTTCTCATGCTCATACATGTGGGAAAACAACCTCCCTTATAAGGAGGTCCAACTCCCACCAAACTAGCAATGTGGGACTAAACTTTGGTTCCACCTCTTCCCTTGCACGAATGGGCTACGTGGGCCTCTAGGATTTATTAGGAATTTCTGAAATTGTTATTGGGCTGGCCCAAAAATAGACAAAATTTCAGCATAAAGTGCTTGTGGCAGGCACCCGGGAATAATTTATGCGGATACTATGTTTGCGAGTTCATTCGCCACTCAACCTCTGAGCGGGGCAGATCTTCACGACAATTTGAAGTACGTAAACAATATTCATAATTTTATTTTATTACCATCAATTGTGTTGAGTTTCATTCATATATATGTATTGACCCCCTTGTTTAAATTAGATCTGGGAGAAGCGGAACGAACTCCTACCAAATGATCGCATAAGAGCAATTCAAGAGGAATTGGCGGGATTCTTTGTTGAGCACGTCATACCTACAGACAGAGAATACCATCGAGAATTGCAATGCAACTTTGGTAGATGTTAGGGATCTTAAGAGATGTTATATTGTATATATGCATGATCATGTACTATATGTAGTAGCGTCGGATAGATATATGAAAACTTGTTGTTCGACCAAGCACAAAGAAAGAGAGGTCACTTCTCTCTATATATGTTCATGACAATGTTGTGTAATGGTTCCTTCATTGCTATATGTAGTAGCTAGCATCGAGTTGAATGGAAAACATAAAATAAAAATGAAACCCTAAATGTAATAGAATTGAAGGGTAAACACAAAAATAAAAAGGGGAAACACAATATGAAAACCCCTAAACCCTCCAAAACCTTAAACCCCTCCTTAAAAAAAACAAAAAGCCCAGCGCCTGTAGCTGCTGACGCGTGGCTGCCTTTTTAGTCCCGGTCGATGTTACAAACCGGGACTAAAGGTCATCCTACCTGGGCGCCCCACAGCGGCCATATGGAGCCCCTTTAGTCCCGATTCGTAACACGATCGGGACTAAAAGTGGTGGGCATTTGTCCCGATAGTTTAGTCCCGGTTGCAGAACCGGGACTAAAGGCCCTCTGAAACCGGGACTAACGCCCTATTTTCTACTAGTGTACGAAGACAAGGTTTGTTTGAGACTTCACTCAGCACCACGAAGTGATGAGAAACTGAAATACCAAGCTAAGCAGACTCCAGATTAGGCTAGAAAAAGTGTAGGCAGAAAACTCTATGTTAGCGCATCTATAATTGGATTGGATGGCCCCTCGTTTGTCCACTCGAGACAACCACACCTCTCATACCGAAACTCTCGAATCCATGCAATTTCATGCACATCCATCATATAGCACAAATTCATCATCAATTCAACAATGCAACAAAACAGAATAAACCATAATTCAACAATCAACACATGCCAAAAAAATACGACAGTTCATAGATAGGCGATACAAGAATGAATCATTCGGCGCGCTCACGACCGTGGCCTCGCTCTCTTTGCGTGCGTTGATCTTTTTTTCTTCGGCTCAAGCCACTTCGATGTGGACCACCTCCTTGGTCGCAGCTTCCCACTTGCGATGTCGGGTGCGCCGCTCCCTCCGGACGGTGTTCTCCGCCTTGCAACTAACCCCCACGCACTCTGCCGAGGCATCATCCATGCAGATAGTGAGGGACGGAGTACTCAGCGACGACATCTACGGCAGAGGACGAGGGTGGCGGTGTACTTGGCGACAACATCTACGATGGCGGACGGGGAGCAAGGGTGGAGGACGGCGATGGCTCGGCCGTAGGAAATGAGGGACAGACGCGGGCGACGAGCGATCGATTTGGTGGACTAGATCAATTTGGAGAGATTTGGGGTGCGTTCTTTTGTCGGATTCGGTGTGACGAATACCCTATATCCGTCCCAAATATGAGCTGGATTTGAGTGGTGCGGTTGGGTCGCATTTTCATGACGGTCACTGATCAGGCCGTTAGTCCGAACGTCCGGGGTGATATGTGGGGTCCAGTTGTAGATGCTTAGACCAGAGAAAATGTGAGCAGGAGACTCCATGCAGTATTATACCAGAGGAAAGTTAATCTATCATGAGATGGTAGACGAAAATTTAGACATCCAGTTGATAGAGACAAACAGGAGTAGACAGTTGTACATTTGCGTTTGGCTGCTCGGTATTTTTGGAGTTTTTGGAGAATACCATGGTTTTTTAAGAAACCACGGTTTTGAATACTTTAACGTGTTTGGCTTCAACAAATACTGCAGTTTTATTAATCATAGTATATCTAAAATCATGGTTTTTTTGTTGTATTTGAAAAAGAGGTCCCAACCTCTTTTTTCTAAACTGAGAAACGCTCGCTCGCGTCCATCTTCTTCCTGGCCGTTGATCTCTGAAATCGTTGAGTATTGTGCTAGCACAACAAGAGGCAGCTTGTAGATTAGATCGTGCTAGACGTTTTGTCCTACTGGATGGCGGACGTAGACATACGAATGCCATGATTTAGCGTCAACTGGGAGCACAACCGCATGCACATAGGTTTAGATCGTGGAGTAGATCAATTGATACTTTGAGCACAGTTGTACAGAGGAGGCTAAGCTTGGCAGCCGATCGATTCCATGCGGCCAGAGGTACAAGATAACTCTACTTCAAATCCTAGCGTCTAGGAGAGAGGACGTGTGCGTGCATGATAAGGCTACATGCAAGTGGCGGCTGTTAATAAAAAAAACACAAGCTGATCATGTCGTTGTATAATTACTTGAGTGTAGCTTAGTTCGGTTCAGCTAGCTACCTTCAGGATTATCCATGCAGTGAGTAGTCAAAACCAGAAAAATGAGAAAAATTGCACTTGACAAACACGTTGGTAGTTTTGCTAAAACTGAGAAAAACTGTGTTTTTTTTAAAACCATAATATTCATTGCCCACACATTGAAATACCAAGGTTTCCCTCTACTATGGTTTTGGAAAAACTGTGTTGCCAAACTAGGCCTTGCAGTATTTTAGGACAAAAAGGGGAGACTAATAACTTGAAATCTTCAAAGTCTTGCGAGTTTTATGAGAGGGGTGCGAACCCTACCACCATGACGAGAAACTAAAGCGCTAAGCTACGCAAACTCTAGAATATACGAGAGGAAATGTAGGCAGGAAACTGCATAATATGCGTACCCGAGAAAAAGGTAGGCACGAACGAAACTTGGTAATCTATCATGAGATAGTAGACGAGAAGACGCATCCGATTGATATGATAGAGACAAATAGAAGTAGGTACACAGTTATTGTTATAATATATAATCTTGCAATGCAGTAAACATTTTACATTCGCAAATTGCTGCACGATCCATCCAACTCCGTACGCGTGAATTTGATTGGTTGATTGCTTAATGGTGGTAAGTAGATTTCAGCTGCTCCACGCGAAAAAAGAATTGCGTAGAACCTGGAGCTGGAGGGTGGGTTGGGCGGCGGTGACTGATGCGATGCAGTGCACGCGGTGTGAGTGGCTGCCCACGCACGGTAACGGTAGGGTAGGGCTCGAGACCCTTTTTCGTGGATTCTGCTCATCTAGCTTTCATCCTTTTGTTTAGCGCCGGGCTCTCTGGTAATTGGCATCCCTAGGAGTAGGACATGGAGAGTAGGGCTGGTGGGGAGCGTGTGGGCACTCGCGCTGTGCGGGCGTTGGAAAATGTGTGGGTTTTCTCGGTCAAATTCACTGTTTTGACCCTTTTGACGTAGTTTAGCACGATCTTACCCTATCCGTGTAATTTTTTCTGATCTGATCATTTTTCTATCGCCACCCGATCCGGTGGTAGGCTATAACAGGCTATCGCCACAGGCTCAGGCGGTAGGGGTCGGGTCAACATAGACGGCGTCGTCTGCCAGGCAATTGTGGATAAGTGGCTTCCGCCACAGACAGTGGCGGTAGGATGTGGTGCCCTACCGCCATAGTTTGTGGCGATAGGGTGTCGAACAGACCTTTCTCCCGTGTGGCTACGGGCAGGCCTCACCCACCCACCAGCCCGTTCTTCCTCCTCTCCTCGTCGCGAACAGAGGCCGAGCGGTGCCTCTCTCCTCCTCCCGATCCCCTCCATCGATCTCCCTCTTCCCTCCACCATTTTCGCGGATCTTTGGGGCAAATCAAAGAGGCCAGTAAGCTCCTCCAATCCCTCCAATCACTTTTTGCAATGATTTTATTGTTTTGAAGCTATTTTTGGCACTAGGTGCAACCTAGGTTTTCAAGTAAAAAAAAATTTGTTGAGGATTTAGTTGTTTAGTATGAGATGAGTTAGTAGTAGAGTTATGTAAGGATGAGTGCATTGCAAAATATGATTTAGTAGTAGAGGTTTTGTAAGGATATGTGGTCTAAATTTCGTTCAATGTAATGTATATATATGTCATTTGTATGACAATTATTTCCATATGGTGAATGCAAAATTGTATTGATGATGGAAAATGCATTGCAAGATTATGAGTATGAATGCATTGCAAAATTGCAAGATGGTGGGGTCTTATGATGTAAATTTGTGTATTTCCTACATAATGCATATTACTTGATTGTTATTTTCCCAATGTTTGCAATTTGTAATTGATGATGTGTGGATATAATTTGTTTCCGTATAGTGGCCTATAGTTTCTTTCTATTCATATGTATAGATGATGTTGTCTAATAATTTAAAAATATATAAATTATGTTAGGATAGCCGAGGATGAGGACAATTGGCGTTTGTATATGGGGATTGACCTTGCTTTCGACAAGGATCATCGTGCCCGTGCTATCGAGCGTGGAGAGGTAACAATTTTGACAGACTTGCTTTCGACATTTTCATGTTATTTTTTATAAAGGAAACTTCCGAATATTTGTTCAATTTTGATAGACACTTGCGGTAGTGCGAATGAGGAGCCACATGTCGGCTAACCAGATGCGATATGACGTGCGCTACGAGCCGTACTTCGAGTGTGCCGGGCTCCTACCGTTTGTTCTCCATTTCAAGCGTGTGCCGCCGTCGATGTGCCATTCAGCTCTCACCGCCCTGGTTGATCGTTAGCGGCCGGAGACACACATCTTTCATCTCCCTTGTGGCGAGATGACGGTGACGTTGGAGGACTTTGCCATGATGACTGGGCTTCCCATTGACGGCAAGGCTCTCACCAGACGAGTGGACAACACGAACTGGCGTGGGAGGGTTACCGCTCTCATCGGTGACTACTCTCCCTCTCTTAGTCTCCAGGGAAGGACTGACAACAGGACAAACGGCGTCCCATTCCCTTGGCTCGAGCAACATAGATCGGGATGCCCTGAAAATGCCAACAAGGAGATCGTGGAGTAGTATGCTCGAGCGTGCGTGTGGCACCTCCTACCACAGGTGGTCTTTGGAGATTGCTCTGGAGACGTTGCTCCTTGGATGTGTCTTGACTTCTTGGCCAACTGGGACGAGAAGTATAGCTGGGGGTCTGCTGGGCTCGCCTACTTATACCGTCAGGTAACAAGTTATTGCAATACTCATTAAGCATTTTAGTATGTTTTCATGAATTATGTGAAAGTAAGCATGAGTGAATTGTTGGTTTGCAGCTCGACATGACATGTAGGAAAACCACTAAGAAACCATGCATGGGCGGATGTATTTGGGGCCTCTCGGTGTGGATGTGGGAGCGTTTACCTGTTGGACATCTTGAAAAGCATCCTTCACCCTTTGAGTGGGTAGGCCTTGATGAAGAACATGACGTTTTTCGAATCCCCACCGTGGCATTCGGTTGGTACAGGGTTAAAAAAATTGGAAGCAAGTCCAAGACTTTATACAAGAGCTTCATCAATGAGATGGACAACCTCACATATTGTCAGGTATACCGATTCATTATTTTCTCTCAGCTTTCATTGAATGCATTGGACGAACTAACCAGCTCTTTCACAGGTTAACTGGAGGCCTTACAAGGCACAAAGGGGTTTTACATTGAACCAGATGTGTACTAGGGACGCCCATCTTTGGCGGATCAGGTGCCCTCTGATATGCATTTATGCTGTCGAGTGGCATCTACCACATCGAGTGGCGTTGCAATTTGGTATGAGGCAACACACCCCACCGGAGCAAGCAATCACGGGTGGAATTGTGCTTCACACGTGAGTTACCTAACCAAAGCTATGTTAACCAACAATACACGGTTTCAAATTGTTTCTTATGCTTTGTTGTTCTCGTTCTTTGCAGTCAGAACCGAAGGAATAATCAAAATGTGGTTGAGTGGGGACAACACCATGCTAGGTATGTAGAGATGTGGATGCAGAAGCTAGGTTCTAGAGAGACAAATATGACTTCGGCGGACATGAGGGATTACAAAGAAACGCATCTGAAATGGTATGACAATGGGAGGCAATTTCGGGTTCATTTGAGGCCAAGGTGGATGATACGTCTCCGTCGTGTCTATAATTTTTTATTATTTCATGCCAATATTCTACAACTTTCATATACTTTTAGCAACATTTTATATTATTTTTAGGACTAACATATTGATCCAGTGCCTAGTGCCAGTTCATGTTTGTTCCATGTTTTTTGTTTCGCAGAATATCCATACCAAACGAAGTCCAAACGCGATAAAAATTTATGGATATTTATTTTGGAATATTTGTGATTTTTTGGAAAAAGAATTAACGCGATACGATGCCCGAGGGGCCCACAAGATCGAGAGGCGCGTCCCCCCTACCCTAGGCGTGGCCAGCAGGCTTGTGGGGCCCCTGTAAGGCGGTTGGTGCCCTTCTTTCGACACAAGAAATATAATATCCGAAAGAAAATCGTGTTAAAATTTCACCACAATTGGAGTTATGGATCTTCGGGAATTTAAGAAATGGTGAAAGGACAGAAAACAGGAACGCAAAACAGAAGAAAAACACAAAGAGAGATCCAATCTGGGGGGGGCTCTCGCCCCTCCGCCGCCATGGAGGCCATGGACCAGAGGGGAAACCCTCCTCCCATCTAGGGGGGAGGCCAAGGAAGAAGGAGGAGGAGGGGGGCTCTCTCCCTCTCTCTCCCGGTGGCACCGGAGTGCCGCCAGGGCAGGAATCGTGACAGCGATCTACACCAACAAGCTCGCTACCGTCAACACCAACTCTCTCCCCCTCTATGAAGTGGTGTAACACCTATTCTCCCCACTGTAATCTCAACTTAAACATGATGCTCAATACTATATATTATTATTCAATGATTTGTGGCTATCCTATGATGTTTGAGTAGATCCGTTTTGTCCTATGGGTTGATTGATGATCGTGATTGGTTTGAGTTGTATGTTTTATTATTAATGTTGTCCTATGGTGCTCTCCATGTCGCACAAGTGTGAGGGATTCCCGCTGTAGGGTGTTGCAATATGTTCATGATTCGCTAATGGTGGGTGGCGTGAGTGACAGAAGCACAGACCCGAGTAAGTGGGTTGTTGCGTATGGGAGTAAAGAGGACTTGATACTTAATGCTATGGTTGGGTTTTACCTTAATGATCTTTGGTATTTGCGGATGCTTGCTAGAGTTCCAATCATAAGTGCATATGATCCAAGTAGAGAAAGTATGTTAGCTCATGCCTCTCCCTCATATAAAATTGCAATAATGATTACCGGTCTAGGTATCGATTGCCTATAAACAAATAACTTTTTTGTGACAAAAAGCTCTCTACTAAATACCTAACTTTATTATCTTGCAATTTACTCCTTGTTTTATTTCTGCTAAGTATCTCTAGTTTTATTCTTGCAAACCTATCTTAGTTCACCTACAAAGTACTTCTAGTTTCATACTTGTTCTAGGTAAAGCAAACGTAAAGTGTGCGTAGAGTTGTATTGGTGGTCGATAGAACTTGAGGTTATATTTGTTCTACCTTTAGCTCCTCGTTGTGTTTCACACTCTTGATTATCGAGAAAGGCTACAACTGATCCCCTATACACGTGGGTTATCAAGACCTTTTTCTAGCGCCGTTGTAGGGGAGCAATAGCGTGGGGTGAATATTCTCGTGTGTGCTTGTTTGCTTTATCACTAAGTAATTTTTATTTTGTGCTCTTGTTTTCTATCTTTAGTTATGGGTAGGAAACATAAAATACCAAAAAAAAATAGTTGTACTTGCTAAACCAATGGTTGAAGAACCACCCAAAATCTATCATACTGCTGAAACTTTCTACTTGGATCATCTTCGATCCCAATGTGCTCATGCTGAAAACCCAACTAGCTTAGTTGAGGGAAAATCATTAAATGAGCATGCTTATTTTGTGCGGCACCGCTTATCTCAAAAAGGGAAACTTTTACGTCATCAAATTAATTGTTTGCAATGCTATGCTTGGAATTTATGCGAAATATATGATTTTACTTGTTGTTCTGAAGACCCCAAGAAACACCTTCCCTACCAATGTGAGTTTAGTGATAATGGAATCTTATCTTCTTATGCCAAAGATGCTTATAATTAATTTGATATTGAACAAGTTGAGGAATTTGGTGCTTTTAAGGGTGCTTATGAAATTGCTTCTTTGATTGAAAAGTATGATGCTACTCTTTACGAATCTGAAAATTTTGCCATACTTAAATATTGCTATGAAAACTATGCTTCTAATGCTTATGTTAAACCATATATTGAGGACACCTCCGTTGACCAAGAGGAGACTAATATTTTGCAGGAAACTATGGAAGAAAAAATTGATGACACTGTGAGCTCATTGGATGAAAAAGATGAGGAGGAAAGCGAAGAACAAAAGGAGGAAGAACGGATTAGCTACCCATGCCCACCTTCTAATGAGAGTAACTCTTCAACTCATACATTGTTTAATTTCCCTTCGTGCTTACCGAAGGATGAATGCTATGATGATTGCTATGATCCCTTGGATTCGTTTAAAATATCCCTTTTTGATGAAATTGATGCTTTCTATGCTTGTGGCCATGATGCCAATATGAATTATTCTTATGGAGATGAACTTGCTATAGTTCCTTATGTTAAAAATGAAATTGTTTCTATTGCACCCACGCATGATAGTCCTATTATCTTTTTGAATTCTCCCAACTACACTATATCGGAGAAGTTTGCGCTTATTAAGGATTATATTGATGGGTTGTGTTTTACCATTACACATGATGATTTTGATAGATATAATATGCATGTGCTTGCTGCTCCTACTTGCAATTATTTTGAGAGAGGAGCTATATCTCCACCTCTCTATGTTTCCAACACAATAAAATTGTAAGAAACTGTTTATGCTATGTATCGGCCTTTATTGTGTGTGCATGAATTGTTCTGCTATGACATTCCGATGCATAGGAAGAGAGTTAGACTTCGTTGTTGCATGATATATATTACTTTGTGCTCAATACTAAAATACAAATCATTGTTAATTAAAATTGGCTTTGATATACCTTGGGATCCGGGTGGATCAATTACTTGAGCACTTTATGCCTAGCTTAATGGCTTTAAAGAAAGCGCTACCAAGGAGACAACCCGGAAGTCTTAGAGAGTCATTTTATTTTTTTGTGTGTTTTTAAAAATTTAAAAAAAAAAAAATAGAGGGGGACCTAAAACTTTTCAAAATAAAAGTGGAAGTAAGAAAGATGAGCACCGTTGAAGTGGGGGAGCTCCTTTAACTTTGTTCATGCCCATGGAAACTTTGCAAATCTTGAATTACAGAAAAATTTCAACAAAAATAATTATCCCCTTGTACAAATCCATTGTATTATAAAAATAATGAGCCAAGATTTGCCTTTAGGATGATTAGATTGCTTGTTTGGTATGTGCGGTGCAAAAACAAAAACTTTTGCTGTAGTGCATGAATTTACATTTTTTGCTGAAACATGCAAATTTTTTGAAATTTTTACACAGTACTGCCATGAAAATTATTTATTTTTTCCTAATTTTTCAGAATTTTTTGAGTTACATAAATGTATGTACCATCTGCATCTTTACAGATTATCATGTTTTCACAGATTGCTGTTATAGTTTCATTATTTGCGTATGTTTGAAATCTTGTTGAGCCTCCTTTGACTTGGAGCCATAGAATTGTGATAGCATACAGTGGGTAATGATTTATTATAATTATACAATAATGTTACAGTAGTACATGATTGGATTTGATGTTATATGTACTAACTCCTCTAATAAAAAGTTCGATTAAGTTTTGTGTGGATGAAGTGTTCGAAGATCGAGGAGGTATTGATATGAGGAGAACAAGGAGAGGCAAGAGTTCAATCTTGGGGATGACCAAGGCACCCAAAGTAAATATTCAAGGAGACTCAAGCGTCTAAGCTTGGGGATGCCCCGGAAGGCATCCCATCTTTCTTCAACAATTATCGGTATGTTTCGGTTTTTGTTTTGTTCACATGATATGCGTAAATTCTTGGAGCATATTTTGTGTTTATTTTTTCCTTTTCTTGTATGCACCATGCTGGTATGAGATAGTCCTTGGTTGATTTATAGAATGCTCTTTGCACTTCACTTATATCTTTTGAGTATGGCTTTTTAGAATGCTTCACGTGCTTCACTTATATCATTTGAAGTTCGGATGCATGTTTCTCTACACATAGAAAACCGCCATTAGTAGAATGCTCTTTTGCTTCACTTATATTTGTTAGAGCATGGGAAAATATTTTGTAGAAAGAATTAAACTCTCTTGCTTCACTTATATCTATTTAGAGAGTCAATAGGAATTGGTCATTCACATGGTTAGTCAGAAAATCCTACATAAAACTTATAGATCACTGAATATGATAGTTTGATTCCTTGCAATAGTTTTGGATATAGAGATGGTAATATGTGGGAGGTACTAGTGAATGATTGTGGTTTAGTAAGAATATTGGTGTTAAGATTTGTGATTCCCGAAGCATGCACGTATAGTCTCTCGTTATGCGATGAAATTGGAGCATGATTTATTATTGATTATCTTCCTTATGAGTGGCGGTCGGGGACGAGCGATGGTCTTTTCCTACCAATCTATGCCCCTATGGGCATGCGTAGTAGTACTTTGCTTCGAGGGCTAATAAACTTTCATAATAAGTATGTGAGTTCTTTATGACTAATATGAGTCCATGGATTATACGCACTCTCACACTGGTGCAGCGAGGTGTTATACAAACGGTTTTTAACCCCTTTGCGCGACGGCATTTCGAACCGTCGCCAAGTGAGTGACTACGATAGGGGAATCCTTCCCACATGACCCACAAACCGTCGGGGATAGGCCCTCCTGGCACACACGCTCGGCAAAATGAGGTCGTGTGCGACGGGTGAGCGATCAAATACGGTTATACGTACAGTTGTGCTAAAAGAATACAATTATACATGTCAAATCGTTTCCGGTCGTAAGTACATCCCACACAGTCAGTCCCGGCTAAACGTTTCTGTTCGTATGTACATTCCACACAGTCAATCCAATGAATACGTTTCCGTTAGTATGTACATCCCACACAGTTAATCCAAGAAGTACGTTTCCGTTTGTATATACATCCCACACAGTCACTCCAAGGAAAACGTTTCCATTCGCAGGTATATCACACACAATTTTCCCCATTAAATCGTTTGTGATAGCGTTACCATTGCACACGATATTAACAATTTTATCATTTGTGTTATTGAATGCATCACACACGGTGCGTAGAAGAAACTGTGTGGCAAAGAATGTCCATCACACACACTTTTTATGTGGTAAACGTTTGCGCAAGCTGGCCTAACGCAAACAGTTTTCAAGAGGATGTTGTGTGTGATTGTTCATTGATCCAACACGGTTTATTCCTTGAAGCTGTGTGCGTTGCCTGAGGTCATCGCCCATGGTGTTTTCTCAATAACCGTTTGCAATAGAAAAACTCAATTAGCAGGCTAATTGGCCATTAGCAGGCTAATTGTCCTATTATTAATAATCCATTTATTAATATAATTGACATTTCATATTAAGCACACAATATATTTCATTTCCATGTTAAGGAAGTAGGATTTCATAATTGAAATACATCAGAGTACAACATCATATAGCTTCAGCACTCAGCTACCCCATTACACAACTGCACCAGCACCAAGTTTCACATGCAACATCTATAACCTGTCGAAATTAGCATCATAGATGGTACATAGACAAATGAATCTCATCTGGAAAACTGCTGAAGCGGAAGGCGAATATTGAGCCTTCATTGATGTTGAAGGTCTTTGCAACTTTAGGCCAGTGCCTGTGGATGATTGACCGTCCATCCTTCGTCCTCTTCAGGAAAACTTCAATATTGAACCAGGTGGTTTGAGAGGTAATCATCAGTGAACTGTTTTGGAAATGCCTGAAAACAAGGATGTGCATAAATATCTTCTCTAAATTGGAAATGGGGCAAAGGAATAAAAAAAGGCAAGGTATACCATCCTGTAGTGAACTGATGTCTTCTTCATTGTGCAGACAAAGATCTTGTTGTTTTTTATCGCTAATTTCTTTATCCTAACAATCTTTATGAGTTTCTTGACTTGACTGATATACATGGACAACTCATTTCCCCATATGCAAAAAGGGTCGAACAGTGGGTCAAAACCTCTGACAGCAGGACCTACATGTGCATGACCAAATTGTTAAAAACCTAAATATTAGAATGGTTCCTGCAATTGCACAATAATGTGCTATTAGACAAAGGACCATGCATGTGCAAACCTCGATTGTAAATCTCAGTGCCTCACATTGTTTCACTGCAACACATATAAGGTAGTTACTGATCAGGTTAAAAGAGGGTTCGCATGTTATCAGTAAAATATGTTGATGAAAAATAAGAACATTGCAGATTCGTCAGATTAATTCGAGCCACATGGAAAACCCATTTATTCAAACCAAGCATGATTAAGAACTAGGAAATATAACAACTGTGTATGTTCCTCATGTATTAAGTGCAGCCAAATTCGATTTATTCCTCACATGCACAACAATACAAAATTCTATCCATGACAATTGGACATCGCATTGCAGAATTGAACCAAGCAGTTAACTAAACACCACAACAAATGAACCAAACATTAACTGAGAACCACATTGCACAATATAACATACTCCTAATAGAAGATCAGACAGTTAACCAAACCAAGCATGCTTAACAACTTGGAAATATAGCAATTGTATTTGTTTCTCAAGTATTTAGTACAGCCAAATTCGATTTATTTCTCACATGGTATATAATAACAGAATGCACCCACAACAATTGAACATCGCATTGCAGAATTGAACCAAACAGTTAACTAAACACCACAACAAATGAACCAAACATTAACTGAGCACCGCATTGCAGAATGTATAACATACTAGAAGATCAGACAGTTAACCAAACCAAGCATGCTTGACAACTAGGAAATATAGCAATTGTATTTGTTTCTCATGTATTTTGTAAAGATAAATTCGATTTATTTCTCACATGGAAGACAATACAAAATTGCACCCTGAAGAATTGAACATCACATTTGCATAATTGAACCAAACAGTTAACTGAAGACGACAACTAATTAACCAAACCGTTAATAAGTGAGCATCACATTGCACGCATATAGAACATATAGACTAGAGCAACAGATTGCATGGTAAAAGTAGATAGGACAATTCACTAGAATTTGTTAAGGAAATATAGGAGCAGCACATGCAATGGGTAAACCAAGCATGCTTAACCGGCGTAGCTAGCAAACTGAACATAGGTCCTTATAGTGAGCTAATAAGACAAGCTACTCCTCATCGTCGGAGATATCGATGATGATTGGCTCCTTGGACATAGAAGAGGGCGAGGCCTCCACATCGTGGGTGCCCTCGTCGTAGTGGTGAGTTACCTGAGCCGCTCCGGGCACCAACCTGCTACCTCTCGAGTTGAGGTAAGCATGGGCACGCTGAGAAAACACCTCGTAGTCTTCGTCGAAGGCACCGACGGTGGCCTCGAGGAAACGCCACGAACTGTCCTTTAAAGCAGCCAACCGTGTCGTGGCGTCGGTGCGCGAGGCGTCAACGGTGGCCTTGACGGCGAGGTGCTCCTCCAATATCTGGGGGTCGGCACGAATGGCAGTCATCGCGACCTGATCCGTGCGTGCGGCCGCGATTGCTTCTCCGCTGCCAAATGCTCCTTGAGCTTCTAGCTATACTGCGTGCACCATGGCTTAGGGTGGCGCTTATCTGGGGGAGGGGTCGGTGATTTGGGTGGAAGGTGTCGCGCCGGCGGTCGGGGCATGTGGGATGTGGAAGGAGGAGGAGGATAGGGGTCATGTGTGGATTACCTGCCTGGATCGACGAGGCCGAGCAGCGTGAAGGAGGGTCGCCGGCGAGGAGGCGGTGCTGCAAGCAAGGAGTGAAGGTTTCAACTTGGAAAGGAAGGCGGAAATAGGGGAAATGTGGCTTTTGGTAAGGGGGAGGGGCGGGGAGGTAGATATTTCCGGGAAGCCGAAAATTTTGGATCGGTGCAGCGAAAAAACGGGCGCGCGAAGTGTCATCAGACACGGTCCCTTATTCAGAACTGTGTACGATATGTGAACATCACAAATGATTCAGATAGCTTAACCCATGTGTGATGAGTTTGAACGTCAAAAATTTTGGCTCGAATTTCCCTGGTTACAGTGGTCATCCACGTCATTGCATAATTTGGGTACACAAAGGAGACTACAGCACACCCACACTTCTTAATTGATCAAGTTCAGCAATTAAACAGAGCTAGCTGACCTAAACATTACTCTAACAAATTAAAGACCGGCGCTCTTAATTAAACAAAACAAAGAGTACTACTACGGCTGGTGCTCGTCGATCTTCGCCGCCTCCTCCATGTCCAGCTCGCGCCCGACGGTCTCCTGGGGAAGGGGCTTTATGGCATCCATCGCACCATACTCGGCAAGCATCTGGCCATCCGCGTCCGCCATCTCTTTGGAAAAGGCCTCCACAAGCTGGGCTTGGGCAGCCGCGATCTGGGCTTGGACGGGCTTCGTCGTGGCAAGGTATGCGGTGGAAGAACGGACGGCTACTCGAACGCTCTCGGCGATTGCCAACTCTTCGGCAGTGGGTTGCCGACCGTTGTCGGAGAAGCTTCATTCGATTTGTGCGGTGACTGCCACGAGCTGGGTGTGGGTGGCCTCGACATGGTTGCGGGCGGCATCTATCAGGGCTAAGGCCGCCACTGTGGAACGGACAGCTGTTGTGCCGCTCTCGCCAGTTGCTATCCCCGAGGCAGATGTTGTTGCCGCCACCTGAGAAGCAACAGCGACCGTTTGGGCTGCCTTAGCCGCCCGATCGCAGATTGCGGCCGCGCTCACGAACCTTGTTAGCATGCTCCTGGCGGCTGCGGCCGCGCTCTTGCCGGAGTGGGCCGCCAGAGTTGCCCTGACGAAGCGGGTCCACGTCCCCATCTTTCACCGGCGACGATTGAATAGTGAAATGATATTTGGGGAGCGAGCTAGTGTGCTTGACACGCCGGCTGTGGACTATAGCCGACGCACCTTATCACGTAAGCCATATGCATACTATACTCCGACGGTGCTCCAAGATATTTTGTGCTGCATCTCGCATGGTTGGTGATAATTAAATGTGTGCGATCTACTTGATTTTTCGTCTTGCTTTGAATTACATAATGTGGTCACAGCGGCAAAGGAGGGTGTTTGAATTGCTAGAACTTTTATCTGCCGTTAACATGCAACCATAGGTGTGTCATCAAAAAAATTGGAATTATTCAGGGTAGTTTGGACATTTTTATACATTAACTTGGTTTTCTAGGCATTTCAGGTGCACAATTCAAAATTAAACTACATGCACATGCTTCGGTGCACCAAAATGGGTTGTAAAATCATATATGTGTCCATGGGTTGATGCTTATGTCCCATGCAAGAAATGGGGATGAATTTCAAACACCACGGCACCGTGGCTCTCCGGCAACGTTGAGGTACTTGCTTTTGTAATTCTCGTAAATCCAAAACTCGTCTAAAATTCATGAACCTTGGCATGATATCATGGAATGGCATCAACATGCTGGGGTAAAAAATATTGTCCCATTTGGGGTAGGTTATGGTATAAGCTTCTTACAAACCAGAGCTTCTCACAAGAAGCCTCATGGTTCCGGTAGGGAAACGTGTCACCTTTATGGACGAAACAATATCTGTTGCCTCTTCTTAATTTCAAAAATTTTCTTGTGTCAACGTAGAACAATGGGAGTATTGTGTCATTTTTTGGGATTTTTCATGGTTCGCTAGGACATTTTTATACATTAACTGAGTTTTCTATGCATTTATGTGCATAATTAAATTTGAACTACATGCACATGCTCCAATGCATATAAACGGGTTGAAAAATCAAATGTGTGTCCTTGGTTGCAAGCATAGGTCCCATGCAAGAAATGGGAATGAATGTCAAACACCTTTGCCGCCGTCGCTCGGCCGCTAACATTGAGATACATGGTTTTAAAATTCTAGTAAATCGAAAACTCGTCTGAAATTCATGAAACTTGACATGATATCATGGAACGGCATCAACATGCCGTGGTAAAAATATTATCCCATTTGGGGCAGGTTTGGGTATAAGCTTCTCACAAAACAGAGCTTCTCACAACAAGCCTCATGGTTACATTAGGGAACGTTTCACCTTTCTAGACGAAACGATATCCGTTGCCTCTTCTTGATTTCAAAAAAAATTCTACCGTCAACATAGAACAACAGGAGTGTTGTGTTAAATTTTCGAATTTTTTGGGGTTCGTTTGGACATTTTTATACATTAACTGAGTTTTCTATGCATTTATGTGCATAATTCAAATTTGAACTACAGGCACATGCTCCAGTGCATATAAATTGGCTGAAAAATCAAATATGTGTCCTTGGTTGCATACTTAGGTCCCATGCAAGAAATGGGAATGAATGTCAAACACCTTGCCACCGTCGCTCAGCCGCAAACATTGAGATACATGGTTTTTAAATTCTAGTAAATCCAAAACTCTTCTGAAATTCATGAAACTTGGCATGCTATCATGGAGCGGCACCAACATGCCGAGGTAAAAATTTTGTCCCATTCGGGGCAGGTTTGGGTATAAGCTTCTCACAAACCAGAGCTTCTCACAACAAAGCCTGGTGGTTTCGGTAGGGAACGTGCCACCTTTGGGGACGAAACGATATCCGTTGCCTCTTATTGCTTTCAATTTTTTTCTAGTGTCAACTTAGAACAACAGGAGTGTTGTGTTAAATTTTGGAATTTTTTGGGGTTTGTTTAGACATTTTTATACATTAACTGGGTTTTCCAGGCATTTTATTTGCATAATTCAAATTTGAACTACATGCACATGCTCCAGTGCATATAAATTGGTTGAAAATCAAATATGTGTCCTTGAGTGCATGCTTAGGTCCCATGGAAGAAATGGGAATGAATGTCAAGCACCTTGCCACCATCGCTCGGCCGCAAACATTGAGATACTTTGTTTTTAAATTCTAGTAAATCCAAAACTCGTCTGAAATTCATGAAACTTGGCATGCTATCATGTAGCGGCATCAACATACTGTGGTAAATTTTTTGTCCCATTTGGGGCAGGTTTGGGTATAAGCTTCTCACAAACCAGAGCTTCTCACAACAATCCTGATGGTTTCGGTAGGGAACGTGCCACCTTTGGGGACGAAACGATATCCGTTGCGTCTTCTTGCTTTCAAATTTTTTCTAGTGTCAACATAAAACAACAGGAGTGTTGTGTTAATTTTTGGGATTTTTCGGGGTTCGCTACGACATTTTTATACATTAACTGGGTTTTCTAGGCATTTTATGTGCATAATTCAAATTTAAACTACATGCACATGCTCCAGTGCAGAAAAATGGGTTGAAAAATCAAATGTGTGTCCTTGGGTGCATGCTTAGGTCCCATGCAAGAAATGGGAATGAATTTTCGAACACCAGGGCACCGTTGATTGCCAGCAAAATGTTGAGATACTTTGTTTTTAAATTCTAGTAAATCCAAAACTCGTCTGAAATTCATGAAACTTGGCATGCTATCCTGGAATGGCACCCGACATGCCGTGGTATTTTTTGTGTCCATTTTGAGAGAAGGCGCACTCGAATAACAGCCAACAAAGGCATTTTGAAACAAATAGCTGCCACTTTAACATCTCAAACATTTTGTATAATTTAAATCATGTGCGTTCTGTTAACCATTCACGTGACGCCACGCCTCACTCTTTTAATGCTAGGAGGTGCCGTGCGGACAGGTGCTTGACTGAACGGGAGGCGTGCGAGCTGTACTCCAATGTGCAGGCTCACCGGGAGGCGTGCGAGCTGTACGCCGCGCAGGCTCAAGGGGAAGCGAGCCCTTTGACTTCCATGGCCGCCCGCCTTGCTCGCATCCTCTCCATTAATGGAGCCCAAGCCGCAGTTTAATACAGGCCATTCCCCTCCCACAGACCTCCACCAATGCCATGGCGTAGAAGGATCATCTGCCACTAGTCTTCTAGTTGGGTTTAATACTGTATCTTGATCATATGAATATAAATTCGCAGTGTGACTGAATGAAAGATATGGCTTGAATGAACTTGCGTCTTTCTCTCTGAATGTACGGACTTATCAAACGGTTTTCTTTAAAAAAAGGTCAATGGTTTTTAAATATAAAACACTCATTGCAAACGTTTTAGTTAGAACACTCGTATGCAAACCGACAGCTTCCCCAGGAAGCCAAGGGAAAATGTGCCGAGCAGGATTTATGCACCTCTTGATCACAAACGTTTTAGATAGAACACCCATATGTAAACCGACAGCTTCCCCAGTAATCCAAGGGAAAATGTGCCGAGCAGGACTTGTGCAGCTCTTGTTCGCAAATGTTTTAGATAGAACACCCGTATGCAAAGTGAGAGCTATGGTCTTCCCCAGTAAGCCAAGGGAAAATTCGCCGCGCAGGATTTGTGCATCTATTCAACACAAACGGTTCAGATTGAATACGGTATGTAAAGAGAGACTTCGGCGCTAAGCCAAGAGAAAATCTGGCAAGCAGGATTTGTAACTCCCTTCAACACAAACGGTTTTTTCGGATGACCCGTGTGCAACCGCACGTACAGACAATTTGGTAAGATTTGCATCTCTCATATTGGGTATATTCTATATTGCCATTTGTCAAACTGGAAAGATTGACATTTGTTGATCTAGTAACATTGCCATTTGTCAACCTTGTAACACTGCCATTTGTCAAAATATGCAGCTAAAAATCACTAGTACTATCTAATTTTTGCAACTAAATTCAGTAATTAAGCATACATTTCATTCATAGATTAAGCAGTCATTCTTTTATACAAACAGTTCAACTCGACAGCTGAACCGGCCAAACTTTTCCCCAATTGTTGCCAACCACGTACTAAAATAGCTAGTTCAACTATATATACTAGCCAATTTTAAGTACGTTGTACAGTTCCACCACATCTATAGTCAGATGAACTGAACAAAATAGCCCCTAAATACTACTACTACGGAGGGGCTTTGTACTACTTCAGGCAGCCTCTCCTCTGCCGAGCACGCTCAGTAAGAGGCAGAGCAGGAAGAGTCTACCGACGAGCTGGACAACTGCAATACGGTGCCTGCTGCTGCTACACCTTCAGCGACGCTCACCTCAAACACCCTCTGCCGCTCCATACGACCCCTCTCGAAGCGGCGGGACTCCTCATAGATCTCCTGATTCCTCGCCTCTGCGTCGGCGTGTGCTGTGGCCACGGCGGCCGTAAGGCTCTTTGCGTGCTCGACGAGGCGCTCCTCCTCCTCCCGCAGGAACTCGATGTAGCGTGCAAGGTCGCTGACGCACGTGCAGGCCTCCACCTCTGCCTCCCGCCTTCGGGTGGCGGTGGCAAAGCGGGTGATGACCCTGGCGGTCGACGGTGGGCTGGTGGCCACGGCGGCCGACGATGGGGTGGCGTCCATGACCACCACCTCCCGCCTTCGGGCCGCGGTGGCGGAGCGGGTGATGGCCACGATGGCCGGCAGTGGGGTGGCAGCCATGACGGCCACCTCCCGCCTTCGGGCCGCGGCGGCGGAGCGGGCGATGGCCCTGGCTTTCGACGGTGGTGTGGCGGCCACGGCGGCAGACGGTGGGGTGGCGGCAACGGCGGCCGGCAACAGCTGCCGACGGGCAGCGGCGGCGGAGCATGTGGTGGGTGTTCTGCGCACAGCCAACAGGAGGGACGTCAAGCACACTACACTACGCCCAGGACTGAGCCACCGCCGCGGTGTAGTCTCCCAGCTGGAGTTGTCCTCTGATGACGGCGGAGTGGCTGAGCGACAACGACGGACCGGTGCCATTGGCGATTGTGGGAGAAGCAGACGAGATAAGCTACAGGGATGGAGGGGGAAATGCGACGCAGGACTCGCCGGTCATGACGGTTTATATAGCAGGCTGGTAAGCATCGGGATTTTGGGGGATTTCACCGAGTCGGGCAGGAAGCTTGCGCGGGAACCTACGCGGTTACGCGGGAATGGGCTCACCATTGTTTGGCCAAAAGAATGCCCCCGTGCGCTGCTCAAGCTTGCGCTCGAAGCCGTCTGCGGCAGCGGGGTAACAAGACATGCGAGAGGAGGACGAAAGGACATGTACACATACGGTTAATAAAAAAACATTTGCGATTTTATTACCTACAACCCTGTCCCCGTCCTGGTTTATAAGTAGGATTTAACTAATAAAATACGAATGCATGTCGCCAATGATTATATCATTGGATTCGTATTTGAACATAGTTTCCAATTATATAATTTAGATAACATGCGTTAACATTTTGTTGGTTAAATTTAAGGTCAAAATATGGCACAGAATATAAAGGGGACTAATAGACCAAGACGGAGGTAGTAGCACACGGCCGCTCTCTACGCAGCAACGCAACTGCCGACCGGCTTGTAGATGATCATTCCCTGCGTGTTCAATTGCTCTATGCGTGTGGTTGCTCCCGGTTGAGGCGGCCACGGTGCGCTCTGCTCGCGTCCCGCCCGACTCGGTGTTAGCAGCAATCGTAGACAGAGCAAATCACACGGCTCATTAGCAGCAATCGTTTGTGTTATTATTGGTCTTCGCACACATTTTTGATTATGAACCTGTTTGCCGCGTATCACACACATCTTGTTTAGTTGAACTGTTTCTGTTGTCTTGGCTCATCGCAAATAGTTCATCCGAGTGAACTGTATGCCCTCCATCGCACACACCTTGATCTAGCTGACCGTTTCTATTGTGTTGCCTAATCACACACAGTTCATCCTAGTGAACTGTATGCCATATATCGCACACACCCTCATCTGGCTGCCCGTTTCTGTTGTTCTGCCTCATCGCAAATAGTTCTACTGGATTAACCATTTGTCACGCATCGCACACGCAACTCTAATCTGAACCGTGTTTGATGTCACCGCCATCGCAAACGTTTTGCATCTTTTTTGACGGTTTTATTACATCACCGTTTGTGATTGATCCATCGCACACAGTTTTGTCGAAGGGTCTCTGATTGGACTATCAGGTTTGGACCATCCTGCAGTAGTGTCACCTTTCCACAATTTACTAGCCTCTTCGGTACCGTGCATTGCCCTTTCTCACCTCAAGAGTTGGTGCAAACTTCGCTGGTGCATCCAAACCCCATGATATGATACGCTCTATCACACATAAGCCTCATTATATCATCCTCAAAACAACCACCATACCTACCTATTATGGCATTTCCATAGCCATTCTGAGATATATTGCCATGCAACTTCCATCATCATCATATACATGACTCGAGCATTCATTGTCATATTGCCTTGCATGATCATAAGATAGCTAGCATGATATTTTCATGGCTTATTTGTTTTTTGATATCTTTGCTATGCTAGATCATTGCACATCCTGGTACACTGCCAGAGGCATCCATATAGAGTCATCATGTATTAGTTGTATCGATTTGTAAGTAAATAAAAGTGTGATGATCATCATTATTAGAGCATTGCCCCAGTGAGGAAAGGATGATGGAGACTGTGATTCCCCCACAAGTCAGGATGAGACTCCTAACGAAAAAAGAGAGGCCAAAAAGAGCCCAACAAAAAGAAAAAAATAAATGAAAAAATGAAAAAAAAATGAGAGAAAAAGAGAGAAGGGGCTATGTTACTATCCTTTTCCATGCTTGTGCTTCAGAGTAGCACCATGTTTTTCATATAGAGAGTCTCCTATGTTGTCACTTTCATATACTAGTGGGAATTTTTCATTATAGAACTTGGCTTGTATATTCCGATGATGGGCTTCCTCAAATACCCGAGGTCTTCATTAGCAAGCAAGTTGGATGCACACCCACTTAGTTTTCAGTTTGAGCTTTCATACACTTATAGCTCTTAGTGCATCCGTTCCATGGCAATCCCTACTCCTCGCATTGACATCAATTGATGGGCATCTCCATAGCCCGTTGATTAGCCCCGTCGATGTGGGACTTTCTTCCTTTTTTGTCTTCTCCATATTATCTCTATCACCATACTCTATTCCACCCATAGTGCTATATCCATGGCTTGCGCTCATGTATTGCGTGGGGGTTGAAAAAGCTGAAGCGCGTTAAAAGTATGAACCAATTGCTCGGCTTGTCATCAGGGTTGTGCATGATAAATACTTTGTGTTAAGAAGATGGAGCATGACAATGCTATATGATTTTGTAGGGATAACGTTCTTTAGCATTGATATTTTGAAAGACATGATTGTTTGTTGGGATGCCTGAGTATTGATGTCTTTATATCAAATTATAGACTATTGCTTTGAATCACTCGTGTCTTAACATCCATGCCATGATTAGATTATATGATCAAGATTATGCTAGGTAGCATTTCACATCAAAAATTATCTTTTTTACATTTACCTACTCGAGGACGAGCAGGAATTAAGCTAGGGGATGCTGATACGTCTCCATCGAATCTATAATTTTTGATTGTTTCATACCAATATTCTACAACTTTCATATACTTTTGGCAACATTTTATATTATTTTTGGGACTAACATATTGATCCAGTGCCCAGTGTCAGTTCCTGTTTGTTGCATGTTTTTTGTTTCGCAGAATATCCATACCAAACAAAGTCCAAACGCGATAAAAATTTATGGAGATTTATTTTGGAATATTCATGATTTTTTTGGAAAAATAATCAATGCGATATGATGCCCGAGGGACCCACAAGCTCGAGAGGCGCGCCCACTACCCTGGGCGCGGCCAGCAGGCTTGTGGGGCCCCTGTAAGGCGGTTGGTGCCCTTATTTCGCCGCAAGAAAGATAATATCTGGAAGAAAATCGTGTTAAAATTTCATCCCAATTGGAGTTACGGATCTCCAGGAATTTAAGAAACGGTGAAATGCCAGAAAACAGGAACGCGAAACAGAAGAAAAACAGAGAGAGAGATCCAATCTCGGACGAGCTCTCGCCCCTCCACCGCCATGGATGCCATGGACCAAAGGGGAAACCCTCCTCCCATCTAGGGGGGAGACCAAGGAAGAATAAGAAGGAGGGGGGCTCTCTCCCCTCTCTCCCGGTGGCACCGGAGTGCCGCCGGGGCAAGGATCATGACGATAATCTACACCAACAACCTCGCTACCGTCAACACCAACTCTCTCCCCCTCTATGTAGCGGTGTAACACCTCTTCTCCCCACTGTAATCTCTACTTAAACATGGTGATCAATGCTATATATCATTATCCAATGATTTGTGGCTATCCTATGATGTTTGAGTAGATTTGTTTTGTCCTATGGGTTGATTGATGATCGTGATTGGTTTGAGTTGTATGTTTTATTATTGGTGTTGTCCTATGGTGCTCTCCGTGTCACACAAGCATGAGGGATTCTCGCTGTAGGGTGTTGCAACATGTTCATGATTCACTTATGGTGGGTGGCATGAGTGACAGAAGCACAGACCCGAGTAAGTGGGTTGTTGAGTATGGGAGTAAAGAGGACTTGATACTTAATGCTATGGTTGGGTTTTACCTTAATGATCTTTGGTAGTTCCGGATGCTTGATAGAGTTCCAATCATAAGTGCATATGATCCAAGTAGAGAAAGTATGTTAGCTCATGCCTCTCCCTCATATAAAATTGCAATAATGATTACCGGTCTAGTTATCGATTGCCTAGGGACAAATACTTTCTTGTGACAAAAAGCTCTCTACTAAATACCTAACTTTATTATCTTGAAATTTACTCCTAGTTTTATTTCCGCTAAGTATCTCTAGTTTTATTCTTGCAAACCTATCCTAGTTCACCTACAAAGTACTTCTAGTTTCATATTTATTCTAGGTAAAGCAAATGTAAAATGTGCGTAGAGTTGTATCGATGGTCGATAGAACTTGAGAAAATATTTGTTCTACCTTTAGCTCCTCATTGGGTTCAACACTCTTACTTATCGAGAAAGGCTAGAATTGATCCCCTATACTTGTGGGTTATCAGTGGACCAACACAGATCTTGCAGATAATGAGGCAAATGCTTGCTCGGACGATGAGTACGACGCCACGGTGAGAAGTACACATGGTTCTCATAGAGAGTATGCGCCCATGACCAATAGAGTGGTAAGTCCTGTGAAATTATTTGGAGAACAGATTGATATTATCTTGATTGTGCACCACTTCGAGCTCACGTTGAATTTGTAGACTTTTGAGCTCAATAGAAGTATCATCGAAGGCTCAAACGCACTCATACATAACCCCGGGACTATGGACTCTGATGCTACCTTGAGGGAAACGATGAAAGTAAGCACTCGAATTTCTTACCCAACTTTTTTATTTCACAAATCTTTATCTTCCATTTAAATGCTTCTGTAAGCACATGGTTCTTCTTTTGGTGTGAGTTATAGATGTTTGCATGTTCATTTCCAAGAAGACAACACAATTACAGAAATTTTGCTATTGTTTACTTCATAAATCTTTATCTTTGCATTGAAAATGTTTTTATCTTTTTGTCGTTGTTGCAGCGCTTCATGAAACGCTACAGGAGGCTAGTCACCATTCTTGGGTGCACAAGCCCTACCACCATTGATGTGCATGCTCCTGGCATATCGATGCAGGCAAGTGGAGCCACCGCTTCTTCTAGCCACGCCGGTGCTACTAGAAGCCATGCTGGTGAATCTTCTAGGCAAGTTGATGAATCTGAGGAGGAAGGGGAGGACTCGTAGGATGAGGGCCCGGAGGAGATGAATATCTGACAAATGATGGATGCACCACCCGTTTCCCAAGCGAAAAGGATTTCACACCTTCACGCGGACCCATTCAGCCTAGACCCATTCCAAAAAGAGGTTCCTCGTCGTCGCAAGAAAACTATGAACGAGGGGTGCTCTAAGAGAGGAAGGAAGTGATGTGGGCACTTTGTGGTCATCTAGTATGTGTTCATTTTGAAATTTCATGTCTTGGGCATGTTGAATTAGTATTTGGTGATGTTGGACTTTTATGGTTTCGTGATGTCGAACTTGCTACTATTATTTAGCATGTTGTTGGCCTTGGACTTGAATCAAGCATTATTTAATGGTGAAAGTTGGACTCGCTACTAGTATTTGTGCTCAAATTATTGTATATGATGAATTTGTATATGTTGATGTCAATAATGTTATATATATATATGTGTGTGTGTGTGTGTGTGTGTGTGTGTGTTGATTTCAAATGTTGTTGCTGTAAAAAATGTTGGCCGCACAGATGCTATTGTGGCTGAAGTAATGCCAGGACCCTACCGCCATAGACTATGGCAGTAGGGTCCTGGCATCACTTCAGCCACAACTTGAGGATAAGGTAGCCCACCTGCCCACCCTCCCCACTTAGTCATTCAACATCTTTTATCTTCTTCCCTGAGTTGGTCCTCTCTCTTTCACCTCCCTTCCCCATTGAAGCCCCCCAAATCCATCTTCATTCTTTCAGATTTGTCCGGTGGATCTAGGCTATTTTCAGCTATCAGGGTAGCTCTCTCACCCCTCTCACTTTTGTTGGTTGGAATCATCTCATTTGGTTGCATTGTTCAATTTGTTGCAAACCCTAGTTTTAGTCATTTTGTGTTAACTCAACTATCAAGTTGGTTTGTAAGGTTTTATACGTGCATAATATTGTGCCAAGTTAGTGGATCTGACACTTCATAGTAGAAACTAGGGTTGTGGTTAAGGAGTTCATTATGGTTAGCTTAAGGATAAGTTAATGATAATGGTTAGGAGTAGTCTTAAGATGCCTTTGGTTTTTTGGTGTGAGAAGACCAAATGTGGGGTGGGGCTCTGCTAGGGTTAGTGGTTTTATTAGGGGTTAGGGTTAAGGTTATGCCTATGATAACCGTTATAGCTACCCCTCGAATTGAAGGATGGGATCGATCGTCTTCTTTGAGATTTCTGCTGAGGCGGCGGCGAAGCATGAACGCGAAGTCATTGAGGAAAAGATGAACGAATGGGTCAACTCCATCGATGCGTTAAATGTGGCTTAAAGGGACATTTCAAAGTACTATGTATGCAAGCACGACGATAGCGAGAAGGTGATCGAAGATAAAGAGAAAATGATAAACAAGCTGAGGAGAAACGAGAAACGTCATAGACGTGATCTTTCAAGGCAAATTGCATTATGCGCAACAAGGGATGAAGTGCACCAGCTTGACTTGAAAAACCCTGGCCAGATCATTGACTAGCTAGTTAGGGAACCATCATCGCCCATACCGAGGAAAGCTTCACGTTGGGCTTGGGTTCTTGAAAGAAGTGATGTCATTTGTTGCAACCCGGGACCGTACGACAAAGACATTGTCTTGATGGCCGAATAAAAGGGGTTGAACTACATGATGTCGTAGTGTCATTTGAACTATAATGGCATGTACCCATTATCATTTTCTTTAGTTGAACCGCTCCTTATGTTTTATGTAACCTTTGTTATTTGAACTCCTTGAGAACTTCGTGCTCGTATGTTATTTTAAGTAAGCTATCTTGGGTGTTTGTTGTATGTCATTTGATTTAAGTTATCTTTTTGTGTATGTCAGTTGAAGTTACCTAACATAACATTCATGTAGGATGGGAAACAAGTCGAGTTTGCAGATAATGTATGAGAAGGGTGAAGAAAACCGACGCCGTAGTATGATGAGGGAGATTGAGCAATGGATTAAGAGTTGTGATGAGGCAATGCACTTATGAGGGATTTAAACAAGTATCAGTTTTGTAAGTATCCTAAAAAGCTCATGGAAGAAAAAGAGAAGATTCTTCATGAGGTGCAGAAGAAGGAATATGATTGTAAGCACTCTTTGGCAATGGAGATAGGGTTCTCCGTAAGCATTGATGAATTCCGCGAGCTCGACTTGTCAATACCGGACAGGTTATTGGATGGGCAATCAAACAAGGAGTGTCGGAGAACCCAAACCGACGTGCTCGATGGGCATGGTTCCACAACATGAAGGGTGCGATGATCCATTGGGTTGGATCCAATGATATTCGACTGAGGCCAAATCCACAACGTGATGCACAAATTGAGCGTATGAAAACATTCAGGAGCTATTTCCCGGTGTAGAGCATTTATGCTTAATATTCTACTAGGCATGATGTTGGTCATTTGAACTAGAGGACATGATGTGTGTCATTTGAACTACCGGGCATGATCTGTGTCATTTGAACTACCGGGTGTTGTATGTCATTTGAACTACCAGATGTTGCTAGTTTCTATTTAAGTTATCATTTGCCCTGTGCAACAAAGTTGACAATGGAAACATACACATTATGTTGCTTCATTTGTTTTGCAGGGCTTTCATACTGATGTCTACTACACAACTTGTTCTTGTAGACTCGTGTTGGGCCTCCAAGTGCAGAGTTTTGTAGGACAGTAGCAAATTTCCCTCAAGTGGATGACCTAAGGTTTATCAATCCGTGGGAGGCATAGGATGAAGATGGTCTCTCTCAAACAACCCCGCAACAAAATAATAAAAAGACTCTTGTGTCCCCAACACACCTAATACAATGGTAAATTGTATAGGTGCACTAGTTCGGCGAAGAGATTGTGATACAAGTGTAGTAATGATAGTAGATATTGGTTTTTGTAATAGTAACAATAAAAAACAGCAAGGTAGCAAGTAACAAAAGTGAGCACAAACGGTATTGCAATGCTTGAAAATGAGGCCTAGGGTTCGTACTTCCACTAGTGAAATCTCTCAACAATGCTAATATAATTCGATCATATAACCATCCCTCAACGTGCAATGAAGAATCACTCCAAAGTTCTTATCTAGCGGAGAACATAAGAAGAAATTGTTTGTAGGGTACGAAACCACCTCAAAGTTATCCTTTCCGATCGATCTATCCAAGAGTTTGTACTAAAATAACACCAACTTATCCTTTCTGATCGATCTATCTAAGAGTTCGTACTAAAATAACACCATATGATACACATCAACCAACTCTAATGTCACCTAGATACTCCAATGTCACCATGAGTATCCGTGAGTTGATTATACAATATGCATCAAACAATTACAGATTCATAATACTCAATCCAACACAAAGAACCTCAAAGAGTGCCCCTAGATTTCTAACAGAGAAACAGTGATGAAAACATGCATCAACCCCTATGCATATATTACCCCAATGTCACATCGGGAATCCGTGAGTTGAGTGCCAAAACATATATGAAGTGAATCAATATGATACCCCATTGTCACCACGGGTATTCATAGCAAGACATACATCAAGTGCCCTCAAATCCATAAAAGTATTCAATCCGATAAAAAAGAAATCTCAAAGGGAAAACTCAATTCATCACAACAAGATAGTGGGGAAAACGCCATATGATCCAACTATATTAACAAAGCTCGCGATACATCAAGATCGTGCCAAATCAAGAACACGAGAGATAGAGATTAAACACATAGCTACTGGTACAAACCCTCAGCCCTGAGGGTGGACTACTCCCTCCTCATCATGCTGGCCTCCGGGATGATGAAGATGGCCACCGGTGATGATTTCCCCCTCCGGCAGGGTGCCGGAACAGGGTCTAGATTAGGTTTTCATGGCTACAGAGGCTTGCGGCGGTGGAACTTCTGATCTAGGGTTATTTCTGGGGGTTTCTATATTTATAGGATTTTTTGGCGTCGGTTTCATGCGTAGATGGGCTTCGAGAGGCTCACCACCCACCAGCACACGAGCAAGGCCCCTGGTGCGCCCTGGTGGGTGGTGGCCACTTCCTTCACCTTCTGGTCCCCCACGAAGCTTCCAGTGCCTATTTTGTTCCAAAAAAATCGTCAAAAAGTTTCAGCTCATTTGGAGAACTTTCATTTCTGCACAAAAAACAACACCACGGTAGTTCTGCTGAAAACAGCGCCAGTCCGGGTTAGTTCCATTCAAATCATACCAAAACCATATAAAATTGTTGTAAACATGGCATGAATACTTCATAAATTATAGATACGTTGGAGACGTATCACATACCCTACCACATGGTGTGATGCTTGAGACTATTTTATGCCACTATGTATGTTGAACTTTAGTGTTAAAACAGACAAATGTTGAACTATTTGTGACTGAAATATTGTCAGGTATATACCGATGTTATTTGTTTAGTTATGTTTTCTTTCTAACATGTTGCTTCTTCTTGTTTTGTAGGGGTTTTCAACCCTACCGCCAGACTCTGTGGCGGTAGGCCCTGCACCTCACGCACACGACCAAACATATGTCTGGTGTTGCACGCCAGGATCGGGCCCTACCGCCGCAGGTTATGGCGGTAGGGCCTAATCCTGGCGCGCAACACCAGACATTTGTCTGATCATCTGCGTGAGATTCAGGGCCTACCGCAAGCGTCTTCGGCGGTAGGGTGTCACATCCTACCACCACAGACTCTGGCTGTAGGGTTGAAAGCCCGCAAAATAAGAAGAAGCAACATGTTAGATAGAAAACATAACTAAACAAACAACATTGGTATATACCTGACAATATTTCAGTCACCAGTAGTTCAACATTTGTCTACTTTAACACTAAAGTTCAACATAGATAGTGGCATAAAATAGTCTGAAGCATCACAACATCATAAAGCATCTAACATACAAATTAGGGCCATACGAAATACCATCGAATAGTCTCAGACGTACAACTTCACTAGACGCATCACAAGATCACTAAGGAAACATGGGCCCTTTTCCCTTCTTGTAACATGCCTCATCCTCCTCTTGTGCATCGCGAGCCCTTGCAAGCTTTCTTGGCCTCTCTTCTGCACGAACAGCCTTCTTTTTGTGTGCCCTCTCCTCCTCGTGCTTCTTTCATTCCATCTTCTCCTCCTGACGACGCTCTTCATCCTCGGCTCTTTGATATGCTTCTTCGAACAGCCGTTGCCTCCTAAGACAATCTTGATATTGGTCCTTTTGAACATCTTCTGGCACATCTTGTTCTATCCATGTGAAGTACTTGCAAAGAGGAGGCGGTGACCGCATAGGAAAAACAAGTTTGTTGTTAGCATTATGAGTTGAAGTTGAACCAAAATTGAGATTACTCTTTGACCATACCAGTGGTATGTCATACGCGTTTGTTGGAAGTGCCCGATCATGTGCATAGTTGGGACACACACAAAATCTTCTCCCTTCCATCCATGACTTCTTGCGGTCGGTGGACACCTTCACCTTGCAAACATCTCCACACCAACATGATGGGGTTTTCATATCTTTTTCCTTCACCTTGTCCAATTTGGCGTTCCCCCACTTGTTCGGCATGTCTTCACGGTCAGCACACGGCAGCCTCGTCATGGAACTGGATGAAGCCATGCCTACAAAAATAAGAGTGGTTGTTAGTGAAAAATATCAATATATTAAATAGAGGCAATAAAACAAGAGGGATTACACAAAACAACAAGTACCATTCATATTATTTCAACCATCCGGATTAAGCAAAACGTCAATAGGCCTTCCTCTATCAATCCTCTGCCTCCTAGTAACACCGGAACCACGACCACCCCCACCGACACCTCTAAGATTCGTCCGTCCTTCGCGCCCATTAATAGTAGTGCCACCTCGTGCACTGCCTCTAAGACTAGTTCGTCCTCCACAGCCACCACTCCTACCTCCTTGTGTGCCACCGGAACCTCCTCTATGAACACCAGTTTAGCTAGAGCTCGTGTTGGCATCAGTCCTTGGGTTTTTGGTGCATCTCCTAACATTGTGTCCTGGATCGTCACATTGTCCACAATTGTTGGTGTCCGGTGGCTCCATGAAATGACTGCTACCAAATTGTTTCATTCTGGTGTATCCAGATAGATCATCCATGTCACTCCTGAACCCCTTCTTTCTTCTTCTTCTTCCCTTTGTAGGCACCATGAGTTCAGGGCCAGGCAAGATATGTGGGCCATCATACTCAAGCCAATGTGACTGGTCAAGGAAAGGATGAAATCGAGGCGCCCATGTCAGCCTTTTGGCTTCCAATGTGAACTCCTGCAACCGCATGGTCCTCCCATAAAAAACAGGCAAGTTTCTCGCCTTGGCCGCCATCATCAAATGCGAGCACGACCAGTGATACTTATGAGGCCTCTCACACTGACACCACCGGTTCTTGAGGTGCACCTCATATGCAACACCGCTGTAAGTCACACCATCTCGTGTTGTGCCACCGGCGCGTCGACTTGGTAGATCATTTCTTTGTCGTTGAATCTAATGATTTGTTGATGCGAAGACTTGCCTGCTCGAAACCTCAACCAATCATCAACCTTGTCGAGATACTATTTTTTCTCACCTATCTATTTGGCCGTGGTTTGTGAATGCCTAAGAAAATACTCATTCAGCTTCAAGAAGGTATATTTCAGTATTGCAGTCATCGGCAAAGAACGGACACCCTTAAGCACATTGTTGAAGCATTCAACCATGTTGCTCATCATGTCACTGTATCTCCAACCTCCTTCATCGTAAGCGCGTGACCAATATTGGTTCTTCCCAAAATTCCTTTCCAAGAATGCTCTTTCCCCTTTGTTCTTTGCCAACGCCTTGAGAGTTTATCATAGCGGATTTGAATGCATCGATGGTGAATGCCACACAAACATGGGTGAGGTATTTGCAAAACTCCTTGCTCTTGCATGCCCGGTAAAAGGTTTCCACGAAATGCCTCATGCACCATCGATAGTGAAGCTTTGGGAGGCCGGTAATGACAACTTCTATGGCCTTGAGAATGCCATGGTGCCGGTCCGATATGATGCATACCTCCCTGTTCCCAAACACCTTGGTCCTCACATGCCCTAATACGTCTCCATCGTATCTACTTTTCCTAATGCTTTTGCTCTTGTTTTGTACTCTAATTTGCATGATTTGAATAAAACTAACCCGGACTAACGTTGTTTTTAGCAGAACTACCATGGTGTTGTTTTTGTGCAGAAATAAAAGTTCTCGGAATGGAACGAAACTTTTTGGAGAATTATTTCAGAATATATATAAAATACTAGAGCCAAGGACCACCGGAGGGGGGGCTTGGGTGAGCACAACCCACCAGGGCGCGCCCCCCTCCAGGCGCGCCCAGGTGGGTTGTGCCCACCTAGTGGCCCCGCAGACCCTGATTCCGACGCTATAAAATCCTATTTTTTGAGAGAAAAATCAGGGAGAAACTTTCATCGCGTTTCACGATAAGGAGCCGCCGCCACCTCCTGTTCTTCATCGGGAGGCCAGATCTGGAACCCGTTTTGGGCTCCGGAGAGGGGGATCTTCGGTCTTCGTCATCACCAACCCTTCTCCATCGCCAATTCCATGATGCTCCCTACCGGGAGTGAGTAATTTCTTCGTAGGCTTGCTGGTCGATGAGGAGTTGGATGAGATTCATCATGTTAATTTTGTTAGGGCTTGATCCCTAGTATCCACTATGTTCTGAGATTGATGTTGTTATGACTTTGCCATGCTTAATGCTTGTCACTTTGGGCCCGAGTGCCAAGATTCAGATCTGAACCATTTATGTTTTCACCATTATATCTATGTTCTAGATCCAATCTTGCAAGTCATATTCACCTATTACGTGTTATGATCCATAAACCCCGGGGTGACAGTAATCGGGATACTTTTCGGTGATGACTGTAGTTTGAGGAGTTCATGTATTCATTATGTGTTAATTCTTTGTTCCGGTTCTCTATTAAAAGGAGGCCTTAATATCTCTTAGTTTCCTTATGGACCCCAGTTCCACGGGTGGGTAGGACAAAAGATGTCATGCAAGTTCTTGCCATAAGCACGTATGACTATTTACGGAATACATGCCTACATTATATTTATGAACTGGAGCTAGTTTTGTATCGCCCTAGGTTATGACTGTTATATGATGAATATCAGCCAACCAATTCACCGATCCAATGCCTACGAATTTTCCACATATTGTTCTTGCTAAGTTACTACTACTGTTGCTACTGTTACACTTGCTACAAAATCATAGCTATCACTATTACCGTTATTACTACTATTATCACTGCTATCAAAACTATCATATTATTGTGCTACTGATCATATTGCTGCAGATATTTAATCTCCAGGTGTGGTTGAATTGACAACTCAATTGCTAATACTTGCAAATATTCTTTGGCTCCCCTTGTGTCGAATCTATAAATTTGGGTTGAATACTCTACCCTCAAAAACTGTTGCGATCCCCTATACTTGTGGGTTATCAAGAACTTTTTCTGGCGCCGTTGACGGGGAGCATAGCTATATTTGTTGAGTCACTTGGGATTATTATCTATTTATCACTATGAAGAAACTGAAGGATAAAAAAACCAAGATCATTCCTTCTAGGACGAGGGGAGGTAAGGAACTGCCATCACACTCTACACTTGATTCACCTTCTGTTTTAAGTAGACTTGCAACACCACTGCATGCTATTAATCTTAATATGTCGTAAGTTATTGATGATGCTACTTCTACTATGAATGCTACTCATGATGATGCTAGTCCCTTGCTTGATGATAATATGCCACTAGGTGAATTTCTTGATGAAAAAATTCCTAGAGCTAAAGATATTGAAAATGCTGGAACTGATGAAATTATTGAAACTGATGAAGTACTTGAAACTAAAAATCTTGAAACACCTATTAGGCCTAGCTCTCCTAGATATGAATTGCCTAAGATACATGAAGGTTATGTTATGGATGAGGAGACAGCTAGAGATTTTCTTGCTTGCAATGATAGAGATGATCTTAAGAAATTACTATGCAAACTGGAAGAAAAATCTTTGAATGCTAGAATGAAATGTGATCCTAAGTTTGCTACTTCACCCATCCTTGTTGATGATAAGGATTATGAATTCTCTGTCGACCCAGAGTTGATTAGTTTGGTTGAATCTGATCCTTTCCATGGCTGTGAAACTGAAACTGTTGTGGCACACCTTACTAAGTTAAATGATATAGCCACCCTATTTGCTCATGATGAGAAGATTCGCTACTACTATATTCTCAAATTATTTCCGTTCTCATTAAAGGGTGATGCTAAGATATGGTACAATACTCTTGCTCCTGGTTGTGTGTGTAGTCCCCAGGATATGATTTATTACTTCTCTGAAAAATATTTTCCTGCTCATAAGAAACAAGCTGCCTTACATGAAATATTTAATTTTGTGCAAATTGAAGAAGAGAGTCTCCCACAAGCTTGGGGAGGCTTATCCAATTGCTTAATGCTTTGCCTAATCATCCTCTTAAGAAAAATGAAATACTTGATATCTTCTATAATGGACTAACCGATGCTTCTAGGGACTTCCTAGATAGTTGTGCTGGTTGTGTTTTGAGGGAACAAACTGCTGAACAAGCTGAGGAATTATTAAATAATATATTGAAAAATTATGATGATTGGACTCTTCCTGAATCACCGCCGAAACCCACTCCAAAGAAGAGGGTATCTTATATCTCAGTCCTAAAGATATGCAGGAGGCAAAGAAAATTATGAAGGAAAAAGGTATTAAAGCAGAGGATGTTAAAAATTTACCTCCTATTGAAGAAATACATGGACTTGACACACCACCACCAAAGGTGGTAGAGGTAAATTCCTTAATGAAATTTGATGAAAGTGACATCCCTTACAACAAACATCCTAGTCAATGCCTTTATGAGTTTGACGACTACATTAGAAAAGAAGGTCACTTCAATGAAAATGTTATGAAACAATTGAAATACAACTCCAATATGATTGCTCGCTTGAGTGACTTGTTATTTAGAATTACTAATGATGTAAGAGGTGTAGGAAAACATGCTTCTATGGTTCAAACTTAACTAGAACAAGTTGCTAAATCTCAAAGAGAGTTGCTTAGTGAAATGAATAATAATATGAATGACTTTGCTGTTAGAGTAGCAACTAGAGGAGGTAAAATGACTCAGGAACCACTTTATCCTGAGGGACACCATAAGAGAATTGAACAAGACTCTCAAAGAATTAATACTGATGCATCTTGTCCTTCTAGAAGGAAGAAGAAAAAGAAAAATGATAGGACTTTGCATACCTCTAGTGAACCTGAAGTAGAAAAACCTCCTGATAATAATAATGATGTTTCTATTTCTGATGCTGAAACTCAATCTGGTAATGAACATTCATCTAGTGATAATGAAAAAGGTAATGATGATGTTCATGAAGACACTCAACCACACAATGATAAACAACCTGATAATGATGTTGAGATAGAACCAGTTGTTGATCTTGATAACCCACAACCTAAAAATAAAAGATATGATAAAAGAGACTTTGTTGCTAGAAAACATGGAAGAGAAAGAGAACCATGGGTTCAAAAACCCATGCCCTTTCCACCTAAATCAACTAAGAAAAAGGATGATGAAGAATTTGAACGCTTTGCTGAGATGCTTAGGCCAGTCTTTTTGCGCACTCGCTTGACTGATATTTTAATGATGGCCCCTTATGCAAAATATATGGAAGATATCATCACTAATAAGAGAAAAATACCGGAAGCTGAAATCTCCACCATGCTTGCCAATTATTATTTTAAGGGTGGAGTACCTAAAAAACTTGGAGACCCAGGAATACCAACTATACCTTGCTCCGTCAAAAGAAATTATGTTAAAACTGCTTTGTGTGATCTAGGAGCTGGTGTTAGTGTTATGCCTTTCTCCTTATATAAAAGACTTGATTTGAATAAACTAACACATACTAAAATATCTTTGCAAATGGCCGACAAATCAACTGCCATACCTATCGGTATTTGTGAGGATGTGCCCGGTGTTGTTGCAAATGTTACTATCTTAACTGACTTTGTTATACTTGAGATGCCCGAGGACGACAACATGTCAATTATCCTAGGTAGACCCTTTTTGAATAATGCAGGGGCTGTTATTGATTGCAATAAAAGCAAGATCACTTTTCATATCAATGGTAATGAACATACAGTGCACTTTCCGAAGAAACAATTCCAAGTGAATGGTATTAATGTTATTGAAAAATCTCGGGCACTCACTATTGGAAGTTTTCAACTACCTCTACCTACTGCCAAAAAGAAATATGAAATGCTTATTGTTGGGGACATGCATATCCCCGTTGAGGTAACTTAGTGTTTTACGAAAGTTCTTTGGTTTCATGCTAATCGAAGGTGGTTGTTAATAAGACTTGATTAACCTTATTAATGGATCATTTTTGAGAGATATGAAGTTGATGAATTTAGTAAGCACAACCTTCTGCTCCCAACTTTTATTTTCTGCTTTTCTTAGTTAAATAAAATAAAATGACATGTTTTGTCTATTTTCTGAATTTCCCGTGCAATAAAAAATGACCCAAAAATAAAAGTTCTCAGAATGCCCTGAAAATTTAATACGATTTTTTCTGAATATTTCTGAATTTTTAGTACAAATAACATCAGAGGGGGGTGCACCAGGTGGGCACAACCCACCTGTGCGCGCTAGCAGCCCCAGGCGCGCCCTGGTGGGTTGTGGTCCCCACGTGGGCCCCTCACTTATCTCTTTAGCCCATGTCATCTCCTACCTCCAGAAAAAATCACCATTGCTCTCTCTCTCTCATGTTCTTGCTCTCAAACCTGTGGATTTCGATCTCTTTGGTCGAAGCTCCGTTTTCGAAACTGTTTTCGGGATTGCTACTTGGTATGTGACTCCTCCATTGCTCCAATTAATTTTTGCTTTAGTGGATTATATTTTGAATAATTAGCTACTCTTGGTGATGCTGTAGATGAGCTTGCATGTTAAATTCTTAGACTTCTACGTAGTTTGAATGCTCAATATGGCCTCTATGCCTCCTTATGAGTAGTTGCTATCAATCTTGTGAAGTTTTGTTGACAAAAATTATGTGGACTAAAAAAATTAGAATTTTATTCATAGGAATAAGATGAGTTTCTTTAGGAAGTTTGCCTCCAAGAAGAGTGCTAAGGGAGTCATTGGGGAATCATCAGACAATGACCTCCATACTCGGAGAAGGGCGGAGGTGCGGCCGTGCGAATGGCCGCATAACCCCTTCATGGATGGAGCCGAGATCCGTCAAGAGTTCGCCCAATTCACTGCAAATGCCGGGCTAACCGACTTTATCGCAGCTGAGTGTGAACAATACCATCTCCTTACAAATTCCTTTGTGCAAAATTTTCATTTTCTGAGTAGGAATAATCCCCTGAGGTGCAGTTTAATTTATATGCTGAAACCCGTCAGATGTTACTCACTGATTTTTATGATGTATGCTTGATCCCTTCTGACGGGGAAATAAGGGAGCCTAG
The DNA here is from genome assembly GCA_011799875.1 of Thinopyrum elongatum. NCBI lineage: Eukaryota > Viridiplantae > Streptophyta > Magnoliopsida > Poales > Poaceae > Thinopyrum > Thinopyrum elongatum. The sequence goes on along the minus strand of CM022297.1, from coordinate 442,589,617 downwards.
ACCTGCAGAGTTCGATGGCTTTTATCATACTCTGACAGTGGGAGATGAGAGAGGGGTGTCGGGTGTTACCGCCACTAGCTTGCAGTTTCCTTCTGTGCATTATTTTGCTCTATTCATTGCTAAGTGTTCAATTGCTAGAGAGAAGGTCGGTGCACTCAGTGCTCCTGACTTCGCCATCTTACGTTGTGCACTATAAGGCGATAACACCTTTACCCTCGGGGCTATTATTGCACGTCGTCTGCACCTTAACAGAAACAAGGGCAAAATTCATGGTGGTATTTATGCTACTCGCTTAGCGAGTCACTTTAATGTTCAGATATGCCAGCATGATTATCCTCTGCCCAAGGTCTATCTAGATCACCAGGCAATGGTGGATCACCAGTTTACTGATATTGATAACTCTATTAATAATATTCCTTACAACCTGGTTTTCAGTGTGGATTCCCGTGATATTATTCCGTTGCCTGCACCTGCTTTGTTTGATTCTATTGCCAGGGGTGGATACAAGATCATGCCTGAGGACATTATTGCCTACCGGAATGCCCAGGCAGAGGCAGAGGAGGAGCCTCAGGATGGGACGCACAGGTGCCCGCTCCACAGCACTTCGAGATCGGACCGGATGGCTACTACGAGTGGTGATTACCAAGCTAGGCCAAAAGCCTAAGCTTGGGGGAGTACGTATTTCCACAGACATTACATTCATGTTCACATATTTCATTCCAGTTGTCGGTGTTCACACTTTTTCATTGTATTATCCATGCTAGATTTATTTTCTCGCTTTCTTCTTGTGTGTTTGAAAAACTTTGAGAAAATCCAAAAAAAATTCTTGCTTGTTTTCGGTTTTTCTTTCTAGTTTAGTAGTTGTAGTATTAAAAAGAAAACCCAAAAAGATTTTTTTGTTCTTCTTTTGCTTGTTGGGAGCTTTCCCGTGTAAATAGTTTTTCTCGTTTTTGTTTTTGTTTTTCTTTAATTTGCTTTCTTCAAGAAAAACTAAAAACTCCAAAAATATTTCAGTGTGTTGCTCTGAAATTCTCTTCTTTTTATTGAGTCGTACCGAGGAGAAGACCACGATGAAAATGTTGAGTGGCCCTCATATGCATTTCTATTGATCTAACAAAGAGCCCATATTACCTTGTCTTCTCCTTTTGAATAAAATGTTTGCAGATTCCAGCTTAGTCCACGGCACTCTTGCACTATTATTATTTTCATATCATTCGGTCGTGCAAGTGAAAGGCAATAATGACGATATTTGATGAACTGGCTGTGGCAGAGAGAAACGGGTATGAACTCAACTTGTTCTGTTTTTGTAAATATGTTTAACCTAGTATCCATGATTTAGCACGTTATGATCAAATATGTTTGCAATGACAATTAGAGATTATAGTTTCTCATGCCATTCTTAAGTAGCTAGGAGTGGATAATGATTTATCTTGGATGTCAACATGCATTAAAATGATTGTGATGTAGTATGATGATATGGTATCCTCCTCTGAATGTTTCAAGTGGCTTGACTTGGCACATGTAGATGCATGTAGTTGAATCAAAACCAACATAGCCTCTATGATATTTATGTTCATGGTGTCCATATCCTACTCATGCTAGTATTCAATGTTAATTATGGATAACGCATGTTCATGACCGTTTTTGCTCTCTAGCTGGCCGCTTCTCAACCTATTTGCTAGCCTTCGCCTGTACTAAGCGGGAATACTGCTTGTGCATCAAAATCCTTAAACCCAAGTTATTCCAGATGAGTCCACCATATCTACCTATATGCGGTATTACCCTGCCGTTCCAAGTAAATTTGCATGTGCCACCTCTAAAAACATCAAATAAACTTCTGTTTTTGTGTGCCTGGATTGTTCATAGAGCGACAGGGGGTAGTCGGTATCTTCCATGCTAAGCGGGTTATTCTCATGATGAGTGTTTATTTACTCGTCCTTGCACGAGAGGGGCGGTAATAGGGATTCCCAGTCCCGAAATCAAAAATTGCAAATAATTAAACAAAACTCCCCCAGGACAGATGTTGGTATGGACGATACCCGTGGATTCGGCTAGCCGTGGAGTGTGTTTGTTGGTGGAGGGGGAGTAAACATTTACTTTTATCGCTTGGGAACTGCAACTAATGTGTTTAGCATGGAAGATATTGATAACCTTTGGTCGTGACGTAAATAGGAAGGGTGCATTTCCCAAAATTACATCTATCACTGTTTTAAAAATCTGAGCTCTCCCACCGCTGCAAATCCCTGCTTCCCTCTGCGAAGGGACTATCCATTTACTTTTATGTTGAGTCATCACCTTCTCAAATAAGCGCCAGATCTGAGAGCACTATTGTCATCCTCATGCATTGTGCATAGTTAATGTTGGATGCATCATGACTGGATCTTTTCTACCATGAATTACAATGTTTCGTCGCTGCTTGAACTTTGGAGGTGCTCTGCATTTATGTTTTGCGGTCTCAGAAAGGGCTAGCGAGATACCACTGTTGTCATATTATATCACGGTTGTTTTGACAAAGTGTGATATTTTATTATTGCTCGCTAGTTGCTTATGCCATTGATATGAGTTAATATAATTTCTAAGAGTTATTGTTGACATGGTTAGTCATAATCTTTGCTGAAAACCTGGGTGCTACTTAAGCTTATTTATGTAAACAAGAACAAAAGAGTTCATAAATTTTTTTCTTTTTCACTTTCAGTTTGTCAACTGAATTGCTTGAGGACAAGCAAGGGTTTAAGCTTGGGGGAGTTGATACGTCTCCATCGTATCTACTTTTCCTAACGCTTTTGCTCTTGTTTTGGACTCTAATTTGCATGATTTGAATGAAACTAACCCGGACTAACGCTGTTTTCAGCAGAACTACCATGGTGTTGTTTTTGTGCAGAAATAAAAGTTCTCGGAATGGAACGAAACTTTTTGGAGAATTATTTCAGAATATATATAAAATACTAGAGCCAAGAACCACCGGAGGGGGGCCCCTGGGTGAGCACAACCCACCAGGGTGCCCCCCACCCTCCAGGCGCCCAGGTGGGTTGTGCCCACCTAGTGGCGCCGCAGACCCTGATTCTGACGCTATAAAATCTTATTTATGGAGAAAAAAATCAGGGAGAAAGTTTCATTGCGTTTCACGATACGGAGCCACCGCCACCTCCTGTTCTTCATCGGGAGGCCAGATCTGGAACCCGTTTTGGGCTCCGGAGAGGGGGATCTTCGGTCTTCGTCATCACCAACCCTTCTCCATCGCCAATTCCATGATGCTCCCTACCGGGAGTGAGTAATTTCTTCGTAGGCTTGCTGGTCGATGAGGAGTTGGATGAGATTCATCATGTTAATTTTGTTAGGGCTTGATCCCTAGTATCCACTATGTTCTGAGATTGATGTTGTTATGACTTTGCCATGCTTAATGCTTGTCACTTTGGGCCCGAGTGCCATGATTTCAGATCTGAACCGTTTATGTTTTCACCATTATATCTATGTTCTAGATCTGATCTTGCAAGTCATTTTCACCATTTACATGTTATGATCCGTAAACCCCGGGGTGACAATAATCGGGATACTTTCCGGCGATGACCGTAGTTTGAGGAGTTCATGTATTCACTATGTGTTAATGCTTTGTTCCGGTTCTCTATTAAAAGGAGGCCTTAATATCCCTTAGTTTCCTTATGGACCCCGCTGCCACGGGAGAGTAGGACAAAAGATGTCATGCAAGTTCTTTCCATAAGCACGTATGACTATTTATGGAATACATGCCTACATTATATTTATGAACTGGAGCTAGTTTTGTATCGCCCTAGGTTATGACTGTTATATGATGAATATCGTCCAACCAATTCATCGATCCAATGCCTACGAATTTTCCACATATTGTTCTTGCTAAGTTACTGAAGGAAATATGCCCTAGAGGCAATAATAAAGTTGTTATTTTATATTTCCTTATTCATGATAAAGGTTTATTATTCATGCTAGAATTGTATTGATTGGAAACTTAAATACATGTGTAAATACATAAACAAAACCGTGTCCCTAGTAAGCCTCTACTAGACTAGCTCGTTGATCAAAGATGGTTAAGGTTTCCTAACCATAGACATGTGTTGTCATTTGATAACGGGATCACATCATTAGGAGAATGATGTGATGGACAAGACCCATCTGTTAGCTTAGCATATTGATCGTTCAGTTTATTACTATTGCTTTCTTCATGTCAAATACATATTCCTTCGACTATGAGATTATGCAACTCCCGGATACCGGAGGAATACCTTGTGTGCTATCAAACATCACAACGTAACTGGGTGATCATAAAGATGCTCTACAGGTATCTCCGAAGGTGTTTGTTGAGTTGGAATAGATCGAGATTAGGATTTGTCACTCCGAGTATCGGAGAGGTATCTCTGGGCCCTCTCGGTAATACACATCATAAGAAGCCTTGCAAGCAAAGTGACTAATGGGTTAGTTGCAAGATGATGTATTACGGAACGAGTAAAGAGACTTGCCGGTAACGAGATTGAACTAGGTATAGAGATACCGACGATCAAATCTTGGGAAAGTAACATACCGATGGACAAAGGGAATAATGTATGTTGTCATTAGGTTCGACCGATAAAGATCTTCGTAGAATATGTAGCAACCAATATGGGCATCCAGGTTCTGCTATTGGTTATTGACCGGAGAGGTGTCTCGGTCATGTCTACATAGTTCTCAAACCTGTAGGGTCCGCACGCTTAATGTTCGTTGACGATATAGTATTATATGAGTTATGCATGTTGGTGACCGAATGTTGTTCGGAGTCCCGGATAAGATCACGGACATGACGAGGAGCTCCGGAATGGTACGGAGGTAAAATATGATAAATGGGATAATAGTGTTTGGTCTCCGGAAGGGGTTTCGGGTGTTTCACGAAATGATCTGGTGCGATAACACTTTATTTGGGCCAAGGGGTAAAGCCCACGAGGTTTTTGGAAAGTGCAAAAGGAAGTTTTGCAGAGACCAGAGGCCAGACGCCAGGGTCCCTGGCGTCTGGGCCCAGACACTGGGAACCCTAGCATCTGGCCCTGGAGTCCAAGAAGGACTCTTTCCTTTCGGGTAAAACCGACTTTGAGGAGGCTTTTACTCCAAGTTTCGACCCCAAGGCTCAACATATAAATAGAGGGGCAGGGCTAGCACCCAAATCATCAAGATTCACCAAGCCGTGTGCCGGCAACCCCGTCCCCTCTAGTTTATCCTCCGTCTAGTTTCTGTAGTGCTTGGCGAAGCCCTGCGGAGATTGTTCTTCATCACCAACCGTCACCACACCGTCGTGCTGCCGGAACTCATCTACTACTCCGCCCGTCTTGCTGGATCAAGAAGGCGAGGACGTCATCGAGCTTAACATGTGCTGAACGCGGAGGTGCCGTTTGTTCGGTACTTGATCGAGACAGATCGTGAAGGTGTACAACTACATCAACCGTGTTGATAAACGCTTCCTCTTAGCGATCTTCAATAGTATGAAGATGCTCTCCCCTCTCATAGCTATGCATCCCCATGGATAGATCTTGCGTGTGCGTAGAATTTTTTTTGTTTTCCATGCAATGTTTCCCAACAGTGGCATCCGAGCCAGGGCTATGCGTAGATGAAATGCACGAGTAGAACACAAAGAGTTGTGGGCGGTGATAGTCATACTGCTTACCACCAACGTCTTATTTTGATTCGGCGGAATTGTGGGATGAAGCGGCCCGTACCAACCTTACATGTCCACGCACATGAGACCGGTTCCACCGACAGACATGCAACTAGTTTTGCATAAAGGTGGCTGGCGGGTGTCTGTTTCTCCTACTTTAGTTGAATCGAATTTGACTACGGCCGGTCCTTGAAGAAGGTTAAAACAACAAACTTGATGAATCACCGTTGTGGTTTTTGCGTAGGTAAGAACGGTTCTTGCTAGAAGCCCGTAGCAGCCACGTAAAACTTGCAACAACAAAGTAGAGGACGTCTAACTTGTTTTTGCAGGGCATGTTGTGATGTGATATGGTCAAGACGCGATGTGATATATGTTGATGTATGAGATGACCATGTTTTGTAATATCGACAGCTGGCAGGAGCCTTAGGGTTATCTCTTTATTGTATGAAGTGCAAGCGCCATGTAATTGCTTTACTTTATCACTATGCGTTAGCGATAGTTGTAGAAGCAATAGTTGGCGAGATGACACCGACACGACGATGGAGATCAAGGTGTCGAGCCGGTGACGATGGAGATCATGACGATGCTTTGGAGATGGAGATCAAAAGCACAAGATGATGATGGCCATATCATGTCACATATTTTGATTGCATGTGATGTTTATCCTTTATGCATCTTATTTTGCTTAGAACAGCGGTAGCATTATAAGATGATCCCTTCACTAAATTTCAAGATAAAAGTGTTCTCCCCGAGTATGCACCGTTGCCAAAGTTCGTCGTTTCGAAGCACCACGTGATGATCGGGTGTGATAGACTCTACGTTCACATACAACGGGTGTAAGTTCGTCGTTTCGAAGCACCACGTGATGATCGGGTGTGATAGACTCTACGTTCACATGCAAAATACTTGGGTTAAACTTGACGAGCCTAGCATGTACAGACATGGTCTCGGAACACTGGAGACCGAAAGGTCGAACGTGAGTCATATAGTAGATATGATCAACATAGAGATGTTCACCATTGATGACTACCCCATCTCACGTGATGATCGGACATGGGTTAGTTGATTTGGATCACGTATCACTTAGATAACTTGAGGGATGTTTATTTAAGTGGGTGTTCATTAGTAATTTGATTAATTGAACTTAATTTATCATGAACTTAGTCTTATAGTTTTGCATATCTATGTTGTAGATCAATGGCCCGAGCTACCGTTCCCCTTAATTTTATTGCGTTCCTAGAGAAAGCTAAGTTGAAAGATGATGGTAGCAACTACACGGACTGGGTCCGTAACTTGAGGATTATCCTCATTGCTGCACAGAAGAATTATGTCCTTGATGCACCGCTAGGTGAAAGGCCTGCTGCAGGAGCTAAAGCTGGTGTTATGAACGTCTGGCAAGCTCGATCTGATGACTACTCAATAGTTCAATGTGCCATGCTTTACGGCGTAGAACCGGGACTTCAAAGACGTTTTGAACGTCATGGAGCATATGAGATGTTCCAAGAGTTGAAGTTAATATTTCAAACAAATGCCCGGGTTGAGAGATATGAAGTCTCCAACAAGTTCTATAGCTGCAAGATGGAGGAGAACAGTTCTGTCAGTGAACACATACTCAAAATGTCTGGGTATCATAACCACTTGACTCAGCTAGGAGTTGATAGTGTTACTGACAGATTCTTTAATCACTGCCACCAAGCTACAAAGGCTTCGTGATGAACTATAATATGCAAGGGATGAATAAAATGATTTCTGAGCTCTTCGCAATGCTTAAAGCTGCGGAGGTAGAAATCAAGAAGGAGCATCAAGTGTTGATGGTTAACAAGACCACTAGTTTCAAGAAAAAGGGCAAGGGAAAGAAAGGGAACTTCAAGAAGAATGGCAAGCAAGTTGCCACTCCCGGGAAGAAGCCCAAAGCTGGACCCAAGCCTGAAACTGAGTGCTTCTACTGCAAAGGGACTGGTCACTGGAAGCGGAACTGCCCCAAATACTTGGCGGATAAGGAGGATGGCAAAGTGAACAAAGGTATATTTGATATACATGTTATTGATGTGTACCTTACTAATGCTCGTAGCAGCGCCTGGGTATTTGATACTTGTTCAGTTGCTAAGATTAGTAACTCAAAACAGGAGTTGCAGAATAAACAGAGACTAGTTAAGGGCGAGATGACGATGTGTGTTGGAAGTGTTTCCAAGATTGATCACCATCACACACTCCCTCTACCTTCGGGATTAGTGTTGAGCCTGAATAAATGTTATTTGATGTTCGCGTTAAGCATGAACATTATATCTGGATCTTGGTTATTGCGAGATGGTTATTCATTTAAATCAGAGAATAATGGTTGTTATATTTATATGGGTAATATCTTTTATGGTCATGCACCCTTGATGAGTGGTCTATTCTTGTTGAATCTCGATCGTAGTGATACACATATTCATAATATTGATGCCAAAAGATACAAAGTTGATAATGATAGTGCAACATACTTATGGCACTGCCGTTTAGGTCATATTGGTGTAAAGCGCATGAAGAAACTCCATGCAAATAGACTTTTGGAATCACTTGATTCTGAATCATTTGATACTTGCGAACCATGCCTCATGGGAAAGATGACTAAAACTCTGTTCTCCGGAACAATGGAGCGAGCTAATGACTTATTGGAAATAATACATACCGATGCATGCGGTCCGATGAGTGTTGAGGCACGCGGCGGGTATCGTTATTTTCTGACCTTCACAGATGATTCGAGTATATATGGGTATATCTACTTGATGAAACACAAGTCTGAAACATTTGAAAAGTTCAAAGAATTTCAGAGTGAAGTGGAGAATCATCGTAACAAGAAAATAAAGTTCCTACGATCTGATCGCGGAGGCGAATATTTGAGTTACGGGTTTGGCCTTCATTTAAAACAATGTGGAATTGTTTCACAACTCACGCCACCTGGAACACCACAGCGTAATGGTGTGTCCGAACGTCGTAACCGTACTTTATTAGATATGGTGTGTTATATGATGTCTCTTACCAATTTATCACTATCATTTTGGGGTTATGCATTAGAGACAGCCGCATTCACATTAAATAGGGCACCGTCTAAATCCGTTGAGATGACACTGTATGAACTATAGTTTGGCAAGAAACCTAAGTTGTCGTTTCTTAAAGTTTGGGGTTGCGACACTTATGTCAAAAGGCTTCAGCCTGATAAGCTCGAACCCAAGTCAGAGAAGTGCGTCTTCATAGGATACCCTAAGGAAACAATTGGGTATACCTTCTATCACAGATCCGAAGGCAAGATCTTTGTTGCCAAGAATGGAACCTTTCTAGAGAAGGAGTTTCTCTCGAAAGAAGTGAGTGGGAGGAAAGTAGAACTTGATGAGGTAATTGTACCTTCTCTTGAATTAGAAAGTAGCACATCACAGAAAACCGTTCCCGTGATGCCTACACCAACTAGAGAGGAAGCAAATGATAATGATCATGAAACTTCAGATCAAGTTAATATTGAACCTCGTGGGTCGACCAGAGCATGATCCGCACCAGAGTGGTAAGGTAATCCTGTCCTGGAAGTCATGTTACTAGACCAAGGCGAACCTACGAACTATGAAGAAGCTATGATGAGCCTAGATTCCAATAAATGGCTTGAGGCCATGAAATCTGAGATAGGATCCATGTATGAGAACAAAGTATGGACTTTGGTGGACTTGCCCGATGATCGGCAAGCCATTGAGAATAGATGGATCTTCAAGAAGAAGACTGATGCTGATGGTAATGTTACTGTCTACAAAGCTCGACTTGTCGCGAAAGGTTTTCGACAAGTTCAAGGAGTTGACTACGATGAGACTTTCTCACACGTAGTGATGCTTAAGTCTGTCCGAATCATGTTAGAAATTGCCGCATTTTATAATTATGAAATCTGGCAAATGGACGTCAAAACTACATTCCTTAATGGATATCTTAAAGAAGAGTTGTATATGATGCAACCAGAAGGTTTTGTCGATCCTAAAGGTGCAAACAAAGTGTACAAGCTCCAGCGATCCATCTATGGACTGGTGCAAGCATCTCGGAGTTGGAATATACGCTTTGATGAGGTGATCAAAGCATATGGTTTTATACAGACTTACGGTGAAGCCTGTATTTACAAGAAAGTGAGTGGGAGCTCTATAGCATTTCTGATATTATATGTGGATGACATATTGTTGATTGGAAATGATATAGAATTTCTGGATAGCATAAAAGGATACTTGAATAAGAATTTTTCAATGAAAGACCTCGGTGAAGCTGCTTATATATTGGGCATCAAGATCTATAGGGATTGATCGAGACGCTTAATAGGACTTTCACAAAGCACATACCTTGATAAAGTTTTGAAGAAGTTCAAAATGGATCAGTCAAAGAAAGGGTTCTTACCTGTGTTACTGTAGGGGAACGCGATAGAAAACAAAAAAATTCGGTACAGTGAGCACGCCCAGGACCACTATGGAGACTGCATACAAGGTTTGATCTGATCCGTACCGACTCGAAGCGCAGCGGAAGAAGGGTCGGTGGAGATCATCGGTGCAGATCCCCGTAGCTAGGATTTACAACCTCCCAACCGTGAGGATGTATTCCCTCGTTGGATAGTGTGACGCCCCCGGCCCGATCGTGCACTAATCATACACGCAAATTTCAGCATCTTTAGCTTGCGCATTCTTAACAGCTTTCTCAAGGTCTGGTTCAACAACCAAGGTTTTTAGGTATCCTTGGGGAACTATCTCGAGATTTAGCTTTCGAAGCTCTTCATACAGAAGGGGTTGCTGTAGCTGAACCTCAAGTTCGCAGCAATAGGATTTGCGGCTCAACGCATCAGCCATTACATTAGCCTTGCCAGGGGTATAAGAAATAGCCAAATCATAGTCCGCAATGGTCTCCATCCATCTTTGCTGACGGAGATTCAGAGATGGCTGAGTGAACAAGTACTTCAAACTTTTATGATCCGTGTAGATCTCGCAACGATTACCGAGGAGGTAATGTCGCCACAACTGCAGTGCATAGATCACAGCAGCTAGTTCTAGATCATGTACCGGATAATTCTCTTCATGTGGGCGCAACTGACGAGAGCCATAAGCAATCACTTTACGCTCTTGCATTAGGACACAGCCTAATCCTTCACGGGATGCATCACAATAAATCACAAAGTCTTTGCGGGTATCTGGAGGAGACAGTACTGGGGTATTGTAACGGATTGACATCTGCCCCAGTGGATAAAGGATGTACTCTGGATGTATCCCTGCTCGAACAGCTGGTAGCTGCGTCGCAGGGTGTGGTGGAAACAAACGATCCATCTGAAACAGAGGGAACTCATGATTGTCAAAAGACAAGGAGAAGTATAACCGATCTCGGAGAGAAAGGTTAGACAAAACAATGGAAAGGAAAATGATTATCAGAATAATCAGATCAATGTCAGGGAAAGAATTACGAGATCCTAAGTGTCGGCGTTAGTAAACTTTAGTTAACCCGAAAGGAAGAGAGGTCAGAGTCCCAGAGTAAAGATGAGGAATAAAAGATACTAATACCTCCCAATTGGCGACGTGGGCCCGTAAGCCACACAGCCAAGTTAGTAAAACAGTTTTCCGGTTTCTAGACTCAACTTCGGCCAAGGAGTTGGAAAGGGGGTTCCTACAGGCAGTCGGCTCTGATACCAACTTGTGACGCCCCCGGCCCGATCGTGCACTAATCATACACGCAAATGCACACGATCAAGCCTAAGGACTCACGGGAAGATATCACAACACAACTCTAAAACATAAATAAAGTCATACAAGCTTTATATTACAAGCCAGGGCCTCGAGGGCTCGAATACATAAGCTTGCGAACAAGCGTCAGCGGAAGCATCAGATATCTGAGTACAGATATAAAAGAAAGTACAGAAAGGCCTTTAGAAAGGCGGGGCAAAATAAAACACTACGATCGAAAGGCGAAGGCCTCCTGCCTGGGACCCTCCGATCCTACTCCTGGTCGTCAGTCAACTCGTAGTAGTATCCATCCTCTGGGTAGTAGTAGTAACGATCGTCGGGGCATCTGTCTCAGGGGGCTCCGTCCTCTGGTCACGTCAAACTGATATGGGGAAAAAAAGGAAATCAAAGCAACCGTGAGTACTCTGAAGTACTCAGCAAGCAAGGATCTACACTACATATGCAACATTATCAAGGGGAGGTTGTATATGTGGACTGGGCTGCAGAAATGCCAGAATAGAGAGAAGGCCTAGTCCTATCGAAGACTAGCATCTTCAGCGGTCTTGCAGCAGTAGAAGAGAGTAGAACATTACAATATAATGTAGTAGTAACATTAAGTCTCAACCTCACCCAGAGATCCTTTCTCGACTCCCTGCGAGAAAGCAATCCCAGAGCCATACATTCATCAACCTCGTCCTGAGATCCCTTCTCGACTCCCTGCGAGAAGCAATCCCAGAGCCATATATACAGGTCTCATCACAGGTATCCAGTTCTAAATTGTATCAATCAGGATACAACTCCGAGTGTCCTTTACCGTAGGACCGGCTATCGATAGAAGTGTTCTTCCCTGCAGGGGTGCACCAACTTACCCAACACGCTCGATTAACTTCGGCCGGACATACTTTCCTGGGTCATGCCCGGCCTCGGCCAAACGACACATCGCAACCCTACCTACAACTCCGCAGAGAGGTCCCCGCCGGTCTACATCCTAAGCGCAAGGGGGTCTTGGCCATCGCCCCTCGCCCTCCGGGTCGTTGCGTACATGGCCCAGATCCAAGCACCACCGAAATGGCGCCAATCACTCCATGCCGCACTGCTGAACTGGACGTCTGACAGAGCTTTCGGCTGATGCATGCGATGCAGAACGCCCATACTATGCCCACGTGATGGTTAGTGCTATCAGACCAGAGGCCTGCTCGGATCAAATATCCAAATCGCTAGGACTAGGGGCTTGCGGTAACGAGCAGAGACTCACGAAAGATGTGACCCCGTCGCCCCGTCTCGAGGACTTGCGGCAAGGGTTAAGAATGCCCGGCCGCGCCTCGTATTCACCACTCGGGCACCACACTGGCAACCCGCCTTCACATCACACGCGGGTACCCCTCAGGGTCGACCCGCCTTTCCAAGTAACATTGTAAAGTCCAAGTATCCGTGTGTCCATAACATCAGGGAATCCGAGGTATCACCCTCATTGAATTCCCACTCGATGTATCCGTCAAGATGAACTAGGAGGAATCACCCTCACTGGGTCCACACTTGAGGTGTTGTACGACAGCGTCGTTATCGGAAGCGGTGAAGGAGGAATCACCCTCGATGACCACGACCGAATAACTACTCTACAGAGTTAACATCAGAAGTGCTACATGAGGTTTCACCCTCGACACTCGATAGTAACGCTGCAGTGTCGTTACAACTAAGGGGGGGGTGATGTGCGGTGTCGGGGCCTGGTCTTCAATCCCGTTGATCGGGTCTTCTGACGATCCAGCGCGGCAGTCGGGATAAGTGGGGTCACTGATAGGTCTCTACCCAGCCTAGACTAAACAGTTTAGGATATGTAGGTAATTATCAACAGCAGGTTGCAATGAACAGGCTATGCATCAGAATAGGTAAAGCAGCAGCAGCAGTAATTCTAATGCAAGCATGAGAAATTAGAATGGGCGATATCGGTATGCTCAAGGGAGGGGCTTGCCTGGTTGCTCTGACAAGAGAGAGGGATCGTCAACGGTGGCGTCGGGCTCCTGAGTTGCGTCGGTCTCGGGGACGACGTCGGTGTCAGGGTCTACCGAGAGAGAAGAGGGGGAGGAAACAGTATAAATATAGAGCAAACTTGAGCAACACAAGGTACGACATGATAATACGCAGTGCCGGGTGTATCCTAACGTATGGTTGCACGTCACCGAGGAAGGAGGATTCCATCCGGGAATGTTTTCCCGGTTCCGGACATTTGTCAGACAGATGACCGGAGAGGAACGGTTGCATGTTCGGATAGTTAGGGACGTGCGGCGGACGAACGGACCGCGTATTCGAATTCGTCTCGTTGTTCTGAGCAACTTTCATGTATAAAGTTTTTTGATCTGAGTTACGGATTATTTTATATGATTTTCTAAAGTTTTTATTAATTTCTGGAATTTATTTAAATAGGTTGACTAAGTCAAATGGTCCAGTCAGCAGATCCAGTCAGCGTTGACTGGGTCAAGGTTGACCAGTCAACAGGGTCAAGGGGGACCCACATGTCATAGTCTACTAACACTAATTAACAGATTAATTAGACTAACTATTTAATTAGTTTAATTAAACAGAATTAATTAAGTTAATTATTCATTTAATTAACTAATTAATTAATACTTATTTATTTTTAATTCCGTTTTAAACAGGGGCTGGGCCCCGTCGGTCATAGGGCCGGGGCGGACATGTCCGGGCCGTGTCTGTTCGGGCACCGGACACGTCCGGGCCAGCGCGCGCGTGCACCAGAGGCGAGGCCAAGGCCGGAGCGCGGCGCGGCGAGGCCGGCCGGGCGGGCGCGAGGGGAGGCACAGCGAGCGCGGGCGCGAGTGGCGGGGCCAGGCGACGGAGCAGGGCAAGCGAGGCGAGCGGCAGCGGCGCTGGCGAGGTCACGGCGCGGCGAGCAGCGGCACGGAGGCGGGTGCGGTCGCACGGCGGCGACGGCGAGCGACTCAGCGGGGCAGTGGCTACGCGAGCGGGACGGCGTCGAGCGTGAGTAGAGGGGAAAGGGGAGCGGAGGCCGGGGTGTTCTCACCCTCCGTTCGTGCGAAGAGGGGGCGGCGAGGCTCGGGGAAGCGAGCCGGGGAGGAGGTCGGGGACGGCGAGCGGCGCAGGGGACGTGGCAGTCGGCGGGGAGGAGACGGGGAGGCGTGTCCGGCGAGGGAGGGAGGCCTCCGGGCGGCGGCGAACGATGATGGGATCGGGCCGGGCGACGAGGCGAGGCCGTGGCCTCAGGCGGGCGTCGCACGAGAGATGAGGAGGGGCGAGGCGGCGTCGAGGTGGCTTCAGGGACGGCGAGCGGCGGCGGCCCGCACTGGCGCGCGAGCGGAGCTGGCCGGAGCAGAGGGAGGGGGCGGGCGCGGCGCTGGGATCGGGCTCGATCCCGATCCACAGAGAGAGGGAGGGAGCGAGGGGAGGAGTGGGGTTCGGGGTTAGGGTTTGCGGGGGGGTGAGGGGATTATAGGGATGGGGTGGGCCGGCCTGGCGGCCTGGACGGCCTGCTGGGCCGAGGCCCAGGGGGGGTTTGTTTTATTTTTTTTTGTTTTAGCTTTTGTTTTAGCTTTTGTCTTTTTCTTTTATTCTTAATTCATATATCTCTGTTTAGTAAATAGTTAGCCCCCAAACCGAATTTTGTAAAAAGGGAGACCTAGTCCATAAATACCAGTGCTTTATTCCCTAACACCTAAAATTAGTTTGGGCAAAACATCATTTCATACTTAAATTAGATTTAATAAATGGTTATTAAATATTGTTTTTAGTCGCTGTTTGAAGATGTTTGAGTCACTTACCCAACTCCAATGATGTTGGTTTCAATTTTAGAATTGTCTCTGATTTATTTGCTATTTAATGAACAATTTAGTTTCTATGTTGGACAACTTTTATTTTCCACTTTCATTTAAATTTGAATTTTGACTTGGGAGTTGAAAAGCAATATGATGTTAAAGATGATTATGCATTGTTAATCATGCTGACTTGGCATTATCAAAAGGGTGATTACTGTAGTTAACCACTGGGGGTGTTACAAATCTCCTCTACTAACAAGAATTCTCGTCCCGAGAATTAAGAAGTAGAAGGAAAAAGTTCGGGGTATTCCTTGCGAAGATGATCCTCGCGTTCCCAAGTGGCTTCATCTTCAGTATGGTTTGACCACTGCACTTTGAGGAACTTGGTAACCTTCTGACGGGTTCGACGTTCAGCTTCATCGAGGATGCGGATCGGATGCTCCTTATAAGATAGATCATCATGCAATTCGAGCATCTCGTGATCCACTGCTCGGTGCGGAGATTCCTTGAAGCATTTACGAAGTTGCGACACATGGAAGACGTCGTGGATATGAGAGAATTGCGGCGGCAAATCCAATTTATACGCCACTTGACCACGTCTTGCAACAATGCGGAAAGGACCAATGTAGCGTGGAGCTAGCTTGCCCTTGATTCCGAAACGGTGAGTGCCTTTCATAGGAGTGACACGAAGATAAGCTTGATCACCAGGTTGATAAGTCAAACCCCATCGTTTGCGATCATAGTTGCTCTTCTGGCGGTCCTGAGCCGCCTTGAGATTTTCCCGGACAATACGAACTTGTTCTTCGGCGTGTTGAATAATATCTGGACCCACGAGCGGTCGTTCCCCAGTTTCTGACCAATTCAGAGGGGTTCGACACTTACGTCCATAGAGAACTTCAAAGGGGGCCATCTTTAGACTGGCTTGATAGCTGTTGTTATAGGAGAACTCGGCATATGGAAGAGATTCTTCCCACTTCTTGCCAAACGATATAACACAAGCTCGCAACATGTCTTCAAGCACTTGATTAACTCGTTCAACTTGGCCTTGGGATTGAGGATGATAAGCTGAACTCCAGGTAATATGAGTTCCCATAGCCTTTTGGAAACTTTCCCAGAAATGACCAGTGAATATGCTGCCACGGTCTGAACTGATCTCTTTCGGAATACCGTGGAGTGAAACAATTCTGGAGATATATAACTCTGCTAACTGACTAGCAGTGATCGTCTCCTTGACAGGCAGAAAGTGTGCAACTTTGGAGAGTTGGTCGACAACGACAAGAATAGCATCGTGACCCTTCTGTGACCTGGGAAGTCCTGTAACGAAATACATCTGAACCTTGTCCCATTTCCATAAAGGAATAGGTAACGGTTGCAGAATTCCAGCAGGCTTCTGATGTTCTGCTTTAACGCGTCGACACACATCACATTCAGCAACATAGCGAGCAATGTCCTGCTTCATTTTAGACCACCAGTACCTTTGACGGAGATCACGATACATCTTGGTGCTACCCGGATGAATAGACAGCGGGGTATCATGTGCCTCCTTCATAACTTTGTCAGTCATAAGCTCGAAGCGAGGTACGACAATGCGGTCTCTGAAATACAAGGTTCCATCTTCAGACAGCGAGAAATCCCTGTACTTTACAAGGTGAAGGTCTTTCTTCATCAGATCAATTTCAGCATCTTTAGCTTGCGCATTCTTAACAGCTTTCTCAAGGTCTGGTTCAACAACCAAGGTTTTTAGGTATCCTTGGGGAACTATCTCGAGATTTAGCTTTCGAAGCTCTTCATACAGAAGGGGTTGCTGTAGCTGAACCTCAAGTTCGCAGCAATAGGATTTGCGGCTCAACGCATCAGCCATTACATTAGCCTTGCCAGGGGTATAAGAAATAGCCAAATCATAGTCCGCAATGGTCTCCATCCATCTTTGCTGACGGAGATTCAGAGATGGCTGAGTGAACAAGTACTTCAAACTTTTATGATCCGTGTAGATCTCGCAACGATTACCGAGGAGGTAATGTCGCCACAACTGCAGTGCATAGATCACAGCAGCTAGTTCTAGATCATGTACCGGATAATTCTCTTCATGTGGGCGCAACTGACGAGAGCCATAAGCAATCACTTTACGCTCTTGCATTAGGACACAGCCTAATCCTTCACGGGATGCATCACAATAAATCACAAAGTCTTTGCGGGTATCTGGAGGAGACAGTACTGGGGTATTGTAACGGATTGACATCTGCCCCAGTGGATAAAGGATGTACTCTGGATGTATCCCTGCTCGAACAGCTGGTAGCTGCGTCGCAGGGTGTGGTGGAAACAAACGATCCATCTGAAACAGAGGGAACTCATGATTGTCAAAAGACAAGGAGAAGTATAACCGATCTCGGAGAGAAAGGTTAGACAAAACAATGGAAAGGAAAATGATTATCAGAATAATCAGATCAATGTCAGGGAAAGAATTACGAGATCCTAAGTGTCGGCGTTAGTAAACTTTAGTTAACCCGAAAGGAAGAGAGGTCAGAGTCCCAGAGTAAAGATGAGGAATAAAAGATACTAATACCTCCCAATTGGCGACGTGGGCCCGTAAGCCACACAGCCAAGTTAGTAAAACAGTTTTCCGGTTTCTAGACTCAACTTCGGCCAAGGAGTTGGAAAGGGGGTTCCTACAGGCAGTCGGCTCTGATACCAACTTGTGACGCCCCCGGCCCGATCGTGCACTAATCATACACGCAAATGCACACGATCAAGCCTAAGGACTCACGGGAAGATATCACAACACAACTCTAAAACATAAATAAAGTCATACAAGCTTTATATTACAAGCCAGGGCCTCGAGGGCTCGAATACATAAGCTTGCGAACAAGCGTCAGCGGAAGCATCAGATATCTGAGTACAGATATAAAAGAAAGTACAGAAAGGCCTTTAGAAAGGCGGGGCAAAATAAAACACTACGATCGAAAGGCGAAGGCCTCCTGCCTGGGACCCTCCGATCCTACTCCTGGTCGTCAGTCAACTCGTAGTAGTATCCATCCTCTGGGTAGTAGTAGTAACGATCGTCGGGGCATCTGTCTCAGGGGGCTCCGTCCTCTGGTCACGTCAAACTGATATGGGGAAAAAAAGGAAATCAAAGCAACCGTGAGTACTCTGAAGTACTCAGCAAGCAAGGATCTACACTACATATGCAACATTATCAAGGGGAGGTTGTATATGTGGACTGGGCTGCAGAAATGCCAGAATAGAGAGAAGGCCTAGTCCTATCGAAGACTAGCATCTTCAGCGGTCTTGCAGCAGTAGAAGAGAGTAGAACATTACAATATAATGTAGTAGTAACATTAAGTCTCAACCTCACCCAGAGATCCTTTCTCGACTCCCTGCGAGAAAGCAATCCCAGAGCCATACATTCATCAACCTCGTCCTGAGATCCCTTCTCGACTCCCTGCGAGAAGCAATCCCAGAGCCATATATACAGGTCTCATCACAGGTATCCAGTTCTAAATTGTATCAATCAGGATACAACTCCGAGTGTCCTTTACCGTAGGACCGGCTATCGATAGAAGTGTTCTTCCCTGCAGGGGTGCACCAACTTACCCAACACGCTCGATTAACTCCGGCCGGACACACTTTCTAGGGTCATGCTCGGCCTCGGCCAAACGACACATCGCAACCCTACCTACAACTCCGCAGAGAGGTCCCCGCCGGTCTACATCCTAAGCGCAAGGGGGTCTTGGCCATCGCCCCTCGCCCTCCGGGTCGTTGCGTACATGGCCCAGATCCAAGCACCACCGAAATGGCGCCAATCACTCCATGCCGCACTGCTGAACTGGACGTCTGACAGAGCTTTCGGCTGATGCATACGATGCAGAACGCCCATACTATGCCCACGTGATGGTTAGTGCTATCAGACCAGAGGTCTGCTCGGATCAAATATCCAAATCGTTAGGACTAGGGCTTGCGGTAACGAGCAGAGACTCACGAAAGATGTGACCCCGTCGCCCCGTCTCGAGGACTTGCGGCAAGGGTTAAGAATGCCCGGCCGCGCCTCGTATTCACCACTCGGGCACCACACTGGCAACCCGCCTTCACATCACACGCGGGTACCCCTCAGGGTCGACCCGCCTTTCCAAGTAACATTGTAAGGTCCAAGTATCCGTGTGTCCATAACATCAGGGAATCCGAGGTATCACCCTCATTGAATTCCCACTCGATGTATCCGTCAAGATGAACTAGGAGGAATCACCCTCACTGGGTCCACACTTGAGGTGTTGTACGACAGCGTCGTTATCGGAAGCGGTGAAGGAGGAATCACCCTAGATGACCACGACCGAATAACTACTCTACAGAGTTAACATCAGAAGTGCTACATGAGGTTTCACCCTCGACACTCGATAGTAACGCTGCAGTGTCGTTACAACTAAGGGGGGGTGATGTGCGGTGTCGGGGCCTGGTCTTCAATCCCGTTGATCGGGTCTTCTGACGATCCAGCGCGGCAGTCGGGATAAGTGGGGTCACTGATAGGTCTCTACCCAGCCTAGACTAAACAGTTTAGGATATGTAGGTAATTATCAACAGCAGGTTGCAATGAACAGGCTATGCATCAGAATAGGTAAAGCAGCAGCAGCAGTAATTCTAATGCAAGCATGAGAAATTAGAATGGGCGATATCGGTATGCTCAAGGGAGGGGCTTGCCTGGTTGCTCTGACAAGAGAGAGGGATCGTCAACGGTGGCGTCGGGCTCCTGAGTTGCGTCGGTCTCGGGGACGACGTCGGTGTCAGGGTCTACCGAGAGAGAAGAGGGGGAGGAAACAGTATAAATATAGAGCAAACTTGAGCAACACAAGGTACGACATGATAATACGCAGTGCCGGGTGTATCCTAACGTATGGTTGCACGTCACCGAGGAAGGAGGAATCCATCCGGGAATGTTTTCCCGGTTCCGGACATTTGTCAGACAGATGACCGGAGAGGAACGGTTGCATGTTCGGATAGTTAGGGACGTGTGGCGGACGAACGGACCGCGTATTCGAACTCGTCTCGTTGTTCTGAGCAACTTTCATGTATAAAGTTTTTTGATCTGAGTTACGGATTATTTTATATGATTTTCTAAAGTTTTTATTAATTTCTGGAATTTATTTAAATAGGTTGACTAAGTCAAATGGTCCAGTCAGCAGATCCAGTCAGCGTTGACTGGGTCAAGGTTGACCAGTCAACAGGGTCAAGGGGGACCCACATGTCATAGTCTACTAACACTAATTAACAGATTAATTAGACTAACTATTTAATTAGTTTAATTAAATAGAATTAATTAAGTTAATTATTCATTTAATTAACTAATTAATTAATACTTATTTATTTTTAATTCCGTTTTAAACAGGGGCTGGGCCCCGTCGGTCATAGGGCCGGGGCGGACATGTCCGGGCCGTGTCTGTTCGGGCACCGGACACGTCCGGGCCAGCGCGCGCGCGTGCACCAGAGGCGAGGCCAAGGCCGGAGCGCGGCGCGGCGAGGCCGGCCGGGCGGGCGCGAGGGGAGGCACAGCGAGCGCGGGCGCGAGTGGCGGGGCCAGGCGACGGAGCAGGGCAAGCGAGGCGAGCGGCAGCGGCGCTGGCGAGGTCACGGCGCGGCGAGCAGCGGCACGGAGGCGGGTGCGGTCGCACGGCGGCGACGGCGAGCGACTCAGCGGGGCAGTGGCTACGCGAGCGGGACGGCGTCGAGCGGGAGTAGAGGGGGAAAGGGGAGCGGAGGCCGGGGTGTTCTCACCCTCCGTTCGTGCGAAGAGGGGGCGGCGAGGCTCGGGGAAGCGAGCCGGGGAGGAGGTCGGGGACGGCGAGCGGCGCAGGGGACGTGGCAGTCCGGCGGGGAGGAGACGGGGAGGCATGTCCGGCGAGGGAGGGAGGCCTCCGGGCGGCGGCGAACGACGACGGGATCGGGCCGGGCGACGAGGCGAGGCCGTGGCCTCAGGCGGGCGTCGCACGAGAGATGAGGAGGGGCGAGGCGGCGTCGAGGTGGCTTCAGGGACGGCGAGCGGCGGCGGCCCGCACTGGCGCGCGAGCGGAGCTGGCCGGAGCAGAGGGAGGGGGCGGGCGCGGCGCTGGGATCGGGCTCGATCCCGATCCACAGAGAGAGGGAGGGAGCGAGGGGAGGAGTGGGGTTCGGGGTTAGGGTTTGCGGGGGGGTGAGGGGATTATAGGGATGGGGTGGGCCGGCCTGGCGGCCTGGACGGCCTGCTGGGCCGAGGCCCAGGGGGGGTTTGTTTTATTTTTTTTGTTTTAGCTTTTGTTTTAGCTTTTGTCTTTTTCTTTTATTCTTAATTCATATATCTCTGTTTAGTAAATAGTTAGGCCCCAAACCGAATTTTGTAAAAAGGGAGACCTAGTCCATAAATACCAGTGCTTTATTCCCTAACACCTAAAATTAGTTTGGGCAAAACATCATTTCATACTTAAATTAGATTTAATAAATGGTTATTAAATATTGTTTTTAGTCGCTGTTTGAAGATGTTTGAGTCACTTACCCAACTCCAATGATGTTGGTTTCAATTTTAGAATTGTCTCTGATTTATTTGCTATTTAATGAACAATTTAGTTTCTATGTTGGACAACTTTTATTTTCCACTTTCATTTAAATTTGAATTTTGACTTGGGAGTTGAAAAGCAATATGATGTTAAAGATGATTATGCATTGTTAATCATGCTGACTTGGCATTATCAAAAGGGTGATTACTGTAGTTAACCACTGGGGGTGTTACAGATAGTCCCTCGGACGATGTCACGGACAGCCCTCCGGGAGGACCCTCGAAACTCGAACGGAAACTCGGACAGCCCTCCGGGAGGATACTCGAATAGCCCCTCGGGCAAAAGATCGAAACTACAACCTCTCTATGGGGTTGCACACATACAGTGTCAGCTATCCGGCAGGGCTTCGCCGTCCAGAACTAGTTCCTGCCGGAACCCAGACAGCCTTTCGGCTCTACGAAACTATTTCGCTGGGAGGGAGGGAGAAGCCAGAAAAGTCTATGGCATGTGTATGAGAGCAAGGATGATTGTGGAGAGTGCCTCTCCACCTCTATTTATAGGAAAACCCAAGGGGTAAGGGGCACATGAAAAACCCAAAATGCCCACACTTTATGTCACACATAAAGTTCATAAAGGGCATAAAAGGATGAGTGGAGCTCCATGGAGGAGCTGCACCCTTGAACGTCCCACCTTCATGGGGGCCCCCAAAGGGGGTTCCTTGATCCCCAAGTCCTTCTAGAAGCCTTTTGGGTAAAGCCCCAAAAGGTGGCTTTCCATAAAAATATCCATAAAGTGATTTTCACTATTCATGGAGACAATTTTCCGCGACTGTTAAATCCGAAAATATTTTTGTGGGTCTTAGAATAATTCCAGTACCCACACAAATGATTTTGGACACGTTCCATAACAATTTCGAATTAATGATTTTCATCTGCGAAAAGCAACCAAACTGGTTCCGGCAGCTCCGGAACATTTCCGGTTTTTATCTCAGAAAATTCACAGAAGTTTCCAGAATGATTCTGACGCCCTCCAAGAATTATCAGGCGTGTGCCGAAACCAATTTGACTTAATGATATACCCTGAAACAACTTTTCAGTTTTACCGAAACTCATCCGGTGTCCTCTCTCTCCGGAACTTTTCCGCTGCCTCTAAAACTTTTTCCGGAGATTTTCTCTCAGACTCCCTGTCTAGTATTCAGCAGATAGATGACCCTTAAGCGTGTGACCCAATAGGTTCAGTGAAGTATAGACATGACCCGGAACCCCTTCCGATCATTTATCAACATCGGAGCCGTGGACACCCATATTGATCCCTATACCCACACGAATAAATATTCGAGTGAACCTCCAGTTGCCATGTGCTATTCCTGTTGCTTCGTGATATGTTACAAACACCCGAGGTGAGATTTATTGCATCCCCGTGGATCAACAATTTGTCCACCATGCAAGTTACCTCGTTATCGGTTTTGTTCTCTTTTCTCGTTTCCGTGTTTCGGCCTCCCAGTGATCAAATCACAATGTGTCTGGCCAGACGATGGTGGATACCGTAACACCGAGAGGGCCCGAGAATATCTCTCCATCGTCGGAGGAGAAAATCCCAATCTTGAGCTATCAAGTTACTTGACACACTTTTCCATGAACCCGTAAGCCGCCGTAATAGCCACCCATTTACGGATGACGTTTAACAAACCCCAAAGTTCATGAAGCAAGTATGAAGAAACTCGATACTCTCATGGTCTAAGGAATTATGCAAATATTAACTTCTCTGTCTTATTAACCATTAACTTGTGACAAATGTATCTCATAGCATAACATCAATTTGGGTCGATTCAACACAAATGTTCTACTAACATTGTGCACTCAAAGTTGTTGGCATAGACATGCCTATGATTGGGAAAACATAATCATCATGCAACACTTGAGCTAGTCTTAGAGGCACGACTAGGAATACATTTTACCATTTATTATTCCACACGTGCACATGGGTTTTCCCCAGATCCTTTATGAATATACGGACTCGGGAACCACATCAGTTATAGCATGGAACATAAACATAATCATGAACTTGGAGATAAATAATATCATTTATTATTGCCTCTGGGGCATATCTCCTATGGACTCCCACTTGCACTAGAGTCAATAATCTAGTTAATGCTAATGCACTTTACACCTATGACATACCGGTGTAAAAATGCTTCGCATGTGGTATAGCCTGATGTCGAACGGATCTGACAACTTCAGCTCCGTGTGTATCTCTGCATATCCTCGCATTTTCACGCTTTCACAAAATTCATATTTTCTGCGGACTTGGATTTGTATATATGTGAATCATTGGTCGAAACCTGATTCCTCAGACTGAGCTATGGAGCAACTATCTGCAATAGTGTCCCATTGACCAAAGCCTTCTTGGAACCATTCTAAGTTCATGAATGAACTATATGATTCAACATCTTGTTTGTCATTTCTACAGCGTCAACATACTTAGCCTTTGTTATAGAATTCGCCACAGTATCTTGTTTGGAATAATTTCCAACTAACTGTGCCACCATATTGTGTGTAACAGAAAACCCTCAATTTAAATCGAAAATCGCATGGAGAAATGGTGAAGACAGTATTGATGTAACCTTTTACAACGAACTCTTCATTATTTCCTCTTGCGAGAAAACATATCATCAATGCTTCTTTAGTACTCAATGACCCTTTTTCACTGTTGTCCCACGATCAGTACTTTTGATCACTTTGGTATCTATACTCGCAACACCTTGGGAGTATCGGACATATCTGGTTGTTTTACATACCATGGAACACATCATTAATCCAAACACAAGAGTGTGTGGAATCTCCATCATGTATTTTACTCATCAGTGTTTTGGGACACCGAGTCTTGCAAAAACTCTTTCCATGTGACTTCGGCAAGAATCACTCCTTGACGTTTTTAGTGCTAAAACGTTTTAGCATCTTGTCAATATTTATTTTTGCTTAGCCCCATTAGGTAAATCTATCTCCATAGATCATCATGCCTAATATTGAGGCTATTTATCCCAAGCACTTCATCGAAAAACTATTTTCAAATGAAGTCCTAATTCGTGTCAACAAATTTATTTCCATTTAACAATGTGTCAAGCACACAAGGTGTTTAGAAATATTATTATGCTCCCACTTACTTTCTTGAATCACAAGCATCTTCGTTACCCACTGATGAAGTCAAACCCCTTTGACCATTTCATCAAAACACGAAAATTCCAACTCCATTTGGCTCTCTTCTGTCCATCGCTGGAACTCTGAAGTTTGCACACTCACTAGCATCCTCTAGATTGACAAAATACCTTGGCCTGTAACACATGCAAGTCCTTGGTTTCATTTCCATCAGATGAAAATCCTTTTGTCATCCATGTTTCATATCTCATGATTTTAAATATGTATTAATTGCTAGTTCAACCCGAACCAACTTTAAGCATCGCTACGGTGAAACAACCTCATCGTAGTCAACTCCTTGAACTTGTTATTGCAACAAGTCGAGCTTTATGGATAAAACATTTTTATCCGTATTAGTTTTTAGTTCCATAAATATTCGTTAGACTCTAAGTCTTCCGAAAGGTGTATCAAGATTTAAATCTTGAATCATTTTATGGAAACTATTTTGGATTATATTGGCATTTAGCCAATCCCGGAGTCACGGCCCATTAACGCTTCCTTGTGTATTGTAGGTATACTGTTGTCTAACAACAATATCTCGTATGCGCACCTGAGAGGTTTGCACGAGTTTTTCCTACGTGGTTCAGCTGCAAGTTCGACCGAAGTCCATACATCTCATGTAGAGGCTTCCGTATCAGTCGCAGTAGGAAACTCTGGAATCACTTCCAAGGTTCCTTTCCTTTGATCTGATGACGAAGATACTTGTTATCTCGTCGAGTTGCACTGTCCTCCCACTCACCTTTTTGCAAGAACTATTCTCTTTAAAAGCATACCGTTTTGTGGCAAAATCCTTTGCCTCGGTATAGGGGTGGGGGAATACCCAATAACTTGGGATAACCTACAAAGTAGCACTTGTCTGATTTGGAATAGGTTTGTAACCTTTTACACAAGCCCCATATTCCAAATGTTTAAGAAAAGATATAACATGGTTGGGCATACCATACCATGGCGTCATTTCAACAGACCCGATGGAGCTCTTTTCAGTGTAAAAGCCGCGGTCTCTAAAGCATCACTTAAAAAGGGATAATGGCAAATTTAGTTATGTCATCTTTGATCTTACCATGTCATGAATGGTTTGATTACATCTTCACGGACTTTCCACTTGCAGTGGTGTTCCGGGAGGTGAAAGTTATGAAACCCCTTTCACAACTCATCAGACATTCGCTAAATTTGTAACTCAAATATTCCTTTCTGCAATCGAATTGTAGAAACATAATTTTCTTGTTACAATAACTTCTACTTCATTTTTGAAAACCTTTCAAATGATTTCAAAAGATCTAGACTTATGTCTCATCAACTAAATATCCATATATCTACTTGGGTCATTTCTGATGATAGATAAATCCACTACTAACAACATTTATCAGACTACACACATCAAATGTATGATCACCAATAAGTTTGTTGTTCGTTCCTTATGGCCTATGAACGGTATTTCAGTCACTTCACTTTTCGGACGAAAGTTGCAAGTGTCAGATGATTTAAAATCAAACGACTTCAAAATCCATCATAATGGAATTTTCCATGTGGGTTTATCCAATGTGACCAAATGCAGTGCCACACTTGTGTGGTATTCTTTTAGTCTTGCGACATTTAGCGTCAGTGTTATGGATGTATCATATTTCCATCAATATTCATAACATACATCCCATCTTGGATGGAAGCATGCCCTTCATGTTATTCATAATACTGAACAACAATTGTTGTTTTTATGAACAACTCTTTTGCAACAAACATTGTGCAATGGGCTAGAGTGTATGAAACTCTAAAATGAATTATGAAAGTAAACACAGAGGTAATATATTATTATCATTATTCATAACATACATCTCATTCATAATGAAAGTATGGCCCTTATGTTATTCATAACACCGAACATAAAAAGTTCTCTGATGAACAACCTTCTTGCAAGATACCTTATGCAAAGGGCTAGAGTGTATGAAACTCTAAAATGAATTATGAAAATAAATACATAGGTAATACACCGATGGAAGGTATAGTAACTTTTACTATGTTCCTAGCACGTATCAAAACCTCATTCCTGGCTAGTCTTTCAGGCCATGGTAGTTCTTACATCGAGTTGCAACAGAATGCAATCGAGCGGGTATCTTTGTGATCAACTCACAATGCCCAAGAATTAGTAATTAACATGTTTAACCATAATTCCCAAGAACTATATCTTTGGCCAGCCTTCTATACATCAAAAACTTGTATGACATTCATACATGAGCTGGATATTCCAGTCTTTGCTCTTTTTGCCTTTATACTTCTAATAGTTTAACTTTCAATATTTCTCCTACTCTCAGAAGAAGCACTCAACTTAAGAGTGGCGTTAGCCCTGGACTTCCTAAGCGTGAAAGTTTCACTAACACCCTTCGGACACTTCCTTTCCTTTTAAGTTGTTGTTTTATTCACCTTTCATCATATGACAGGCGTTCTTCTGGATCCCTCTCTTATCAGTCTAATGCATAGTAAACACCTTTACTAATAGTTTGCAAACAAACATTGCTTTGGATATTTCATATCTTTCAGCCTTTGTTCGTATCTGAAAATTAATTTTCAGTTCCATGAATATCATATAACTATCCCAAAACTTTCGAAGTTCGGGTCTCATGGAAGCAAACATATTGCACCTGATTGAAATGGAATTCTAGCTTTTGGATCGAAGGACGAGAGTCACATGATCCATAGCATTAGCGGGAGAATACCGAAAGCATGCGATAGGACAAAGTCCTTCTCGGCACTCCTGAGGACAATCCTCATATTACGTTACCAACCATAAAGATTTAACCTGATATTTAACAGCTATTCAATTTTAACAGCGAAGGTGGAAAATTGAGCCATTCTTCTACAACTATTATGTAAATCACACTTAGACAATGTTCGAAATTAATTGCACTCAGAATTAAACAAGTTAATTCTGCAGTGCGGTCCCACTCAAATCAATATCTCTCATAATTGATTGTGAGTGATTCAAGATCCGCATTTCAATTTGACGCCATTGACGGGTTCATCACTGATGACATGAATTTCAATCGGTAGGCCAACTTGCCAATCACAACTCTATGTGACTCTTGTCCATCTTTCGATGCGCGTGTTCCGAGCTCAGGATTGTCCTGCCTGAACATCAAGACAACCAAGTGATCACGCAGTGAGGCCTGACCTCACCCGCCTCACACTTCTCTAATCGTTCGTACTCATGTGTACATGTCGTACCCCGAAAAGATAGGTGTCATGACGGTGCTACACTTGGGAGAACACTAACTACTTGATATTTTTGTGAGAGATCACCCTAATAAAAGCAACTACCACGCAATCAAGAAGGGTGCATCATAAGGGATAAACATCTCAGGCAATTCATAATAGCATGATATGGTATAGCCCTTTCTGACGAAGAAGTCTTGTATTTCTTCGTCTTCGGCATTCGCGTTGGTGTTCACCTTCGCGAAGATTGCCACCACCTTGTCGATGCACCAGACAATACTGCTATCTTTATAGCTAATAAAATAAGTGCATTACTTAAGGTTGACACGCAGGTCATTAAAGTGACAATCATATGGCTCCAGCCATCATGTCGAATCATGACACGCAGGTCATGTTAATAAAATTACATCATATAGTCATCTCATACATAATCGAATTAATATGAGACTTGCTATACCACATCACATGCAAACCATCCTACAAAACCAAGTTAGACGCCTCTAATCGGTTTATGCAAAATTTTATTTTACGTGGCTTCTAAGGTTTTGACTTAAACCGCAGCTACCAACGTTCATCATCAAGTATGATTATTCAAGTCGCTAGATTAAAATCGCGGGGTGTATGAAACACGAGATAATAAAATCTTGAGCCCCATACTAAACTTCGTCATACGCATGACCCCCGTGCAGATCATATCTGCATTGCCCTTTCATCTGCGCGATTTCATCTTTCTCTCAACTACGGTGGAACCCAAAGAACTGATAGCACTTCGTTGATCAATCAGGATCGTGGATTGCCAGAACTTTGTGAAATTCCACCATGCCATTTCAAGATTAGAAATACGCAAATTCTAGGGAAGCAACAAGAACATCAGGTAACAGATTTCATCTGCTACCCGCATAAACAATTTTCAGCAATAGATCTCATCTACTCGAAAATTATATTATGCAATACACATACATCTCCATGTATTCTAGATCGTAACCTGCATCTACGCATAGCACGGCTCTTGATGCCACTATAGGGGAACGCGACAGAAAACAAAAAAAAATCGGTACAGCGAGCATGCCAGGGACCGCTATGGAGACTGCATACAAGGTTTGATCTGATCTGTACCGACTCAAAGCGCAGCGGAAGAAGAGTCGGTGGAGATCGTCGGTGCAGATCCCCGCAGCTAGGATTTACAACCTCCCAACCGCGAGGATGTACTCCCTCGTCGGACAGCCCTTCGGGAGGCGGTCGGGCAGTCCCTCGGACGATGTCACGGACAGCCCTCCGGGAGGACCCTCGAAACTCGAACGAAAACTCGGACAGCCCTCCGGGAGGATACTCGAATAGCCCCTCGGGCAAAATATCGAAACTATGACCTCTCTACGGGGTTGCACACATACGGTGTCATCTATCCGGCAGGGCTTCGCCGTCCAGAACTAGTTCCTGCCGGAACTCAGACAGCCTTTCGGCTCTACGAAACTATTTCGCTGGGAGGGAGAGAGAAGCCAGACAAGTCTATGGCGTGTGTATGAGAGCAAGGATGATTGTGGAGAGTGCCTCTCCACCTCTATTTATAGGAAAACCCAAGGGGTATCGGGGCACATGAAAAACCCAAAATGCCCACACTTTATGTCACACATAAAGGTCATAAAGGGCATAAAGGGATGACAAGTGGAGCTCCATGGAGGAGCTGCACCCTTGAACGTCCCACCTTCATGGGGGCCCCCCAAAGGGGGTTCCTTGATCCCCAAGTCCTTCTAGAAGCCTTTTGGGTAAAGCCCCAAAAAGTGGATTTCCATAAAAATATCCATAAAGTGATTTTCACTATTCACGGAGACAATTTTCCGCGACCGTTAAATCCGAAAATATTTCTATGGGTCTTAGAATAATTCCAGTACCCACACAAATGATTTTGGACATGTTCCGAAACAATTTCGGATTAGTGATTTTCATCTGCGAAAAGCAACCAAACTGGTTCCGGCAGCTCAGGAACATTTCCGGTTTTTATCTCGGAAAATTCCCAGAAGTTTCCAGAATGATTCTGGCACCCTCCAAGAATTATCAGGTGTGTGCCGAAACCAATTTGACTTAATGATATACCCTGAAACAACTTTCCAGTTGTACCGAAACTCATCTGGTGTCCTCTCTCTCCAGAACTTTTCCGCTGTCTCCGAAACTTTTTCCGGAGATTTTCTCTCAGACTCCCTGTCTAGTATTCAGCAGATAGATGACCCTTAAGCGTGTGACCCTATAGGTTTGGTGAATTATAGACATGACCCAGAACCCCTTCCGATCATTGATCAACATCGGAGCCGTGGAAACCCATATTGATCCCTATACCCACACGAATAAATATTCGAGTGAACCTCCAGTTGTCGTGTGCAATTCCTATTGCTTCGCGATATGTTACAAACACCCGAGGTGAGATTTATTGCATCCCCATGGATCAACAATTTGTCCACCATGCAAGTTACTCATTGTCGGTTTTGTTCTCTTTTCTCATTTCCGCGTTTCGGCATCCCAGTGATCAAATCACAATGTGTCTGGCCAGACGATGGTGGATACCGTAACATCGAGAGGGCCCGAGAATATCTCTCCATCGTCGGAGGAGCAAATCCCAATCTTGAGCTATCAAGTTACTTGACACACTTTTCCATGAACCCGTAAGCCGCCGTAATAGCCACCCATTTACAGATGACGTTTAACAAACCCCAAAGTTCATGAAGCAAGTATGAAGAAACTCGATACTCTCATGGTCTAAGGAATTATGCAAATATTAACTTCTCTATGTTATTAACCATTAACTTGTGATGAATGTATCTCATGGCATAACATCAATTCGGGTCGATTCAACACAAATGTTCTACCAACATTGTGCCCTCAAAGTTGCTGGCATAGACATGCCCACGATTGGGAAAACATAATCATCATGCAACACTTGAGCTAGTCTTAGAGGCACGACTAGGAATACATTTTACCGTTTATTATTCCACACGTGCACATGGGTTTTCCCCAGAGCCTTTATGAATATACGGACTCGGGAACCACAGCAGTTATAGCATGGAACATAAACATAATCATGAACTTGGAGATAAATAATATCATTTATTATTGCCTCTAGGGCATATCTCCTTCAGTTACAAGGTGTGAAGTTGAGTCAGACTCAAAGCCCGACCACTGCAGAAGATAGAGAGAAAATGAAAGTCATTCCCTATGCCTCAGCCATAGGTTCTATCATGTATGCTATGCTGTGTACCAGACCTGTGTGCCTTGCATTAAGTCTGGCAGGGAGGTACCAAAGTAATCCAGCAGTGGATCACTGGACAGCGGTCAAGAACATCCTAAAGTACCTAAAAAGGACAAAGGATATGTTTCTCATTTATGGAGGTGACGAAGAGCTAGCCGTAAATGGTTACGTCGATGCTAGCTTTGACACTGATCCAGATGACTCTAAGTCACAAACCGGATACGTATTTATATTGAATGGTGGAGCCGTCAGTTGGTGCAGTTCCAAGCAGAGCGTCGTGGTGGGATCTACGTGTGAAGCGGAGTATATAGCTGCTTTGAAAACAGCACATGAAGGAGTTTGGATGAAGGAGTTCATATCCGATCTGGGTGTAATACCCAGTGCATCGGGTCCAATGAAAATCTTTTGTGACAACACTGGAGCAATTGCCTTGGCGAAGGAATCTAGGTTTCACAAGAGAACAAACACATCAAGAGACGCTTCAACTCCATTCATGAAAAGGTCAAGGATGGAGACATAGAGATTTGCAAAATACATACGGATCTGAATGTGGCAGACCCGTTGACTAAGCCTCTTCCGCGAGCAAAACATGATCAGCACCAAGACTCCATGGGTGTTAGATTCATTACTATGTAATCTAGATTATTGACTCTAGTGCAAGTGGGAGACTGAAGGAAATATGCCCTGGAGGCAATAATAAAGTTGTTATTTTATATTTCCTTATTCATGATAAAGGTTTATTATTCATGCTAGAATTGTATTGATTGGAAACTTAAATACATGTGTGAATACATAAACAAATATCGTGTCCCTAGTAAGCCTCTACTAGACTAGCTCGTTGATCAAAGATGGTTAAGGTTTCCTAAACATAGACATGTGTTGTCATTTGATAACGGGATCACATGATTAGGAGAATGATGTGATGGACAAGACCCATCCGTTAGCCTAGCATATTGATCGTTCTGTTTATTGCTATTGCTTTCTTCATGTCAAATACATATTCCTTCGACTATGAGATTATGCAACTCCCGAATACCGGAGGAATACCTTGTGTGCTATCAAACGTCACAACGTAACTGGGTGATCATAAAGATGCTCTATAGGTATCTCCGAAGGTGTTTGTTGAGTTGGCATAGATCGAGATTAGGATTTGTCACTCCGAGTATCGGAGAGGTATCTCTGGGCCCTCTCGGTAATACACATCATAAGATCTTCACCTCCGGACCATTCTGGAGTTCCTCGTCATGTCCGGGATCTCATCCGGGACTCCGAACAACCTTTGGTTACCACCAAAACAACTCAACTATACTTATATCGTCACCAAACGTTAAGTGTGTAGACCCTGCAGGTTCGAGAACTATGCAGACATGACCGAGACACCTCTACGGTCAATAACTAATAGCGGGACCTGGATGCCCATATTGGTTCCTACATATTCTACGAAGATCTTTATCGGTCGAACCTCGATGCCAAGGATTCAGTTAATCCCGTATGCAATTCCCTTTGTCTATCGGTATGTTACTTGCCCGAGATTCGATCGTCGGTATCACCATACCTAGTTCAATCTCATTACCAGCAAGTCTCTTTACTCGTTCCGTAATACAAGATCCCGTGGCTAACCCATTAGTCACATTGCTTGCAAGCTCATTGTGATGATGTATTACCGAGAGGGCCCAGAGATACCTCTCCGTCATGCGGAGTGACAAATCCCAGTCTTGATCCATGCCAACTCAACAGATACCCTCGGAGATACCTGTAGAGCACCTTTATAGTCACCCAGTTACGTTGCGACATTTGGTACACACAAGGTATTCCTCCGGTGTCAGTGAGTTGCATGATCTCATGGTCATAGGAACATATACTTGACATGCAGAAAACGATAGCAATAAACTTGATATGATCATATGCTACGTTCATAGTTTGGGTCTTGTACTTCACATCATTCTCCTAATGATGTGATCCCGTTATCAAATGACAACTCATGTCTATGACTAGGAAACCATAGCCATCTTTGATCAACGAGCTAGTCCGGTAGAGGCTTACTAGGGACATGTTGTTGTCTATGTATCCACACGTGCATTTGAGTTTCCGGTCAATACAATTATAGCATGGATAATAAACGATTATCGTGAACAAGGAAATATAATAATAACCACTTTATTATTGCCTCTAGGGCATATTTCCAACAGGAATGACCAACAACAAATGGCCTATGGTTCCGAACGGCGTAGTCACTCAGCCACATCTTGAACTCTTGCAAGCACCCAAACTTGATGCCTTTTTTCAAATGAGCATTCTTATCCTCACCCTTTGGCCTTGGATCGCCAACTTTCGGGCACTGTGTTGGTTCAACCAACCCCAGTCTCATGCCACCATCAACAATGGCATTGTTGGCAAGGCTAAGATCATGAAACAATGGGGCTCCTCCTTCCTTGCCGTGCACCTTCTTGAAGATTTGATTTTCTTGCACCGTGAGTCCATCCTCGTCCAATTCTTTCTCCGGACCCTCGTCATCCGAGCCATAACCACACATACGGTTATAGGGGAGGCTACAATCCATGTCTTGTTGATGGACAATGACATCCAAGTTACCAATGGGATTGTAATGAATCTCTTCTTCTTCAGCATAAGCATCATCATCATCGTCACCAATAGCATCATCATCAACATGAGCAATAGCATGAATCTCCTTGAATTACTATGGCTCTATCATTCATATCTGCTTCATTTGATTGGCTACTTGTTGGTTGGCTATAAGAATTGGGGACATACACCTCGACCCTACCATCATGTATTGGGGAGGAGGCATGCTGGTTCAAGTCAATTTGTAGCAAAGGAACATCAACCTTGGTGGCAAATAATTCAAGTGAGTTGTCTTGCGATTGCTCTACTTTACCCTTGTACACCTTCCAATGCAATTCCGAGGTGATAGGCATACTCTTCAATCGAGACTTCACCCCCACTCCAACATCATACCTTCCAATAAGTTTAACCTCATCATTTGGGTCCATCCAATGTAACACACTTCTCACTTTCACAACTACATCCTCATAGGTTGGGTTGGAGTAAAAAACCATGGGTTCTTCCCCTTCATCGTCATTGACGTTCATAAATGTCCCCTTATCCAAATAATGAAGATTAACGAGACTACCCATCTAAATAAATTTTAGAAAAAGTCAACAATAGGCCAGCAACATAATATGGATCGAATATCTACTATGCATCCCATGGATCGAGAAAATTTCTATGCAATACATTCAAGCAACAAAACAAATAACAACAAAATGTCATGGCTTAACCCTAATAACTAAATAATGACTTTGCTTAACCCTAACCCTAACCCTAGAAAAAAAAACAATAGCCCTAGATCTTGCTACAAACAACAATGTTAGGCATACTACACATGGTCAATCACACATATACAACACTAGCATCCATCAAATCCATTGATTTCACAAAAAAGGAGCACATCTAGGGTTTGCATAAAAGTAATCAATGCCATCAAATAAGTTGATTCCAACCAACCAAAAAGAAGAGAGTGAGTGAGGTACCTTGAGTGATGAAAATGGCCTGATCCATCGGAGAAAACTCAAGCAACGGAGATGAATTTGATGGAGCCTAGGATGGGGGAGAGAGCAGGGAGAGGGGCTGAGCTCGGGGAAGAAAGAATTTGGGGGTGAATGGGTGGCTTGTGGGGCCCACATAAGCCACAACCACTGTTTTTGTTCATTCAGCACCCTACCGCCACCGCCTGCGGCGGTAGGCTACAACAACCTACCGCCACGAGGGACGGCGGTAGCCACTCGTCCACGTCAGCGCGGTTAGGCGGTGCCGTCTACGTTGACCCGACCCCTACCGCCTGAGCCTGTGGCGGTAGCCTGTTATAGCCTACCGCCGGATCGGGTGACGTTAGGAAAAGGATCATATCCAAAAAAAAATCACAAATGGGGTCAGATCATGCTAAACGTTGCCAAAAGGGTCAAAACAGTGAATTTGGCCTCCTCTGGGTGGAAGGAGCGTGGACTGGACTCTCGCCGATACCCGAGCTGCAGAGCACGGATGCCTGTGTCGGCGTGCAGACGTGCGTGGTGAGTGATGATGGGATGGCAACGGATATACTACTCTGGTCATTTCTCGGGCTGGCAAAGTCGAGAGCTCTGGTCATTTCTGAGTCAAGTGAGACCATCTTTGTTTACCCGACTCGAATGGATGAACACATATAGTAGTGCAGCCCTATTTCGAAAGCGCGCGGCCATTTTGTTGAACCAATGCAGGATTATTCTTTTTTATTTTTTCAGCTGAATACAGGATTTTTTTTATTTTTTTAGCTGAATGCAGGATTATTCTTTTTCATTTTTTCAGCTGAATGCAGGATTTTTTTTATTTTTTAAGCTGAATGCAGGATTATTCTTTTTTCAACTGAATGCAGGATTATTCCTTTTCATTTTTTCAGCTGAATGCAGGATTTTCTTTTACCTTTTTTCAGCTGGATGCAGGATTATTCTTGCTAGAGCGTCGTGTCCTTCCGGGTTATTAAATTCGTGGCAACATGTATGATGTGACTTTGACATTCACAGACTTCCGTACGTGCGATGCGCATTTGCACGCTTGGGTAGTTGGTTGGCGCCTTGGTGTGGTGCCCAGTCGATCGACAAAAATCAGGAGAGAAATGGAGAGAGAGAGAGAGAGAGAGAGAGGGCCTTCCCATGCCGCGTGTGCCGTGACTCGTGACGGCAACCGTCGCACCCCTGCTCTCGATCGGCGGCGGGAGTAGCGTGAAAGCGCAACCGTACCCAACGGCGGCTCGGTCGGTGGGACGGACGCGTCCCTCCCTCGTACGCAATGCATCGTCAATGGGACACAGGTCGGCGTTGGGGTTGCGCTTGCTGCTTCGCTTCGTACCAGCTCACGCACGCACATTCCATAATGCTCGACTTGTTGGTTCAGCTGTTGTACCGGATGGATGTCAACTTGGTTTTCATTTCATTTTTTTTTCCTCTCTGTTGGTTCAGCTGTTGTACCGGACGCGGGGATGGATATCGACTTGTTGAATGAAAAGAAAAATGGAGCGGCAGTTGACATCCATCAGCTCTCGGGGTTTGAAAACCTGCAACTTAGGGGCTGTTCGGTAATCCTCCCGCTCTGTGAAATCTGAGGATTTGTGGAGCGCCTCCTTTCCGACTCCGCGATTTTGAACTGCCGCTCCTCCAGCTCCGGGAGCGGAGTTGTGGAGGGGAGGGAATCCGAACAGGCCTTTAATTGTTTCCATGATGAACAAAAGTCAGTACAACATACGCGTGTTTTTATTGGATAACAATGATGATAATGGAGAGCTGGCTGGACGTCAAGTACAAGGTTCAGTCAGGGATGCGCTGTCAATTCATCGGCTATAATGGTCAAGTGGAGAGATGCCAGTGCATAATCAAAGCAACAAACTCTTAAGTCGACAGCCAGGATAGTCATAGATATTGTTCTCAAGCCAAGTCCCACTCCCACACGTAGGATTCCTTGTAATCATCCCAAACACGCTACAAGCACACAGAAAACATTTCTTGGACCGGGTTTGCATCCTCCCTGTGCCTGACAAGTGGCGTGTGCCTACCTTCCAACTTCCAAGACGTACAAGGCAGAAACGCCACATACCAGAACACAAAAGCAATTCATAGCAAACGATGCGCACCTCTCGCTTCTTGCTTCACTAAATGTTCATGCTGCTCAGATGAAACAAAACCAGCAGATAATTGGATCAGTGACGACGTAGAAACAAACATTTAGTACAAACAATTCCTAATATATATCCGAGGTATTTATATATTCACAAAGTACAAATCATGTCATCCTAGAATATGTGTGAATCTAGTCTATCTTCATGAAATGTTAGACCCTTTTGATATTTCGTATTGAAAATAGACATGCATGGACCATATATTTCTATGCTTCAGTTTGCAACATGCACCAATTGCGCATTTGCGACGCAATTTAACGATGTTCAAAGAATGATACTTCAAAATAATCAAAGCTAAACCAGTTAACGATGGAAGGCGTTCAATGTCTGAAAACTACTCCCTCCGTTCCTAAATATAAGTCTTTTTAGAGATTCTAATATGGACTACATACGGAGCAAAATGAATGAATCTACACTCTACAGTATGTCTATATACATCCGTATGTAGTCCATATCGAAATCTCTAAAAAGACTTATACTCCCTCCGTTCCTAAATATTTGTCTTTTTAGAAATTTCAAATGGACTACCACATACGGATGTATATAGACATATTTTAGAGTGTAGATTCACTCATGTTGCTCCGTATGTAGTCACTTGTTGAAATCTCTAGAAAGACAAATATTTAGGAACGGAGGGAGTATTTAGGAACGGAGGGAGTACACAATAGGAGAATAAAGCAATTGAATGGACACTAGGTGTTTCATGGAAAGAATACGAATATAGGAAAAAGCAATAGTACTGTCAATTCGAGACTTACATTTCCTTAAGCTTTCCTTCTTCAAGATGATGATGCTTCAAGCATGCACTGTCCTTGGCTGAAGCCACTACTGCTTTGACTAAGTCAGCAGGTACTTCATGGTGTAAAACTGGGCTTTCAGCATTTTCTGAACTACAAATGTTCTTGTCCAATGTTGAGGTAACAACACTAGATGGCTGGCTGTTCAGGGTATTTCTCAGCACAGGTGGTCTTAGCATCACTGGTCTCTTGGAGGCCAGCAAAATGAACTGGACGTCCATTTCCATCTGTGTCTTGCAACATTCTTTGTGAATCAGCGTCCAACTTATCGCAGGAAATACTACAATTAGCATACCCTTCTCTGTTCATTCGATTACACTAGTGTTAGTGTTGTACGCATGGAGGCGTGGAGGTGGACGGCTTGCACTCTCGGGGAAGACAAAATGCAGTGGAGCCCCTGCACCTTCCTGAAATCGTGGCGGTGTGCTGCAGCTCTCTCTTCAATAATTCATTCAGTTTTGTGAGTTTTCGGAGAGGAATTGGCCATTACCTTTCGTGGGTGCCAGGCCTACCAGCACCACGATGAGAAGATAAACAAATAAAATGCTACGTAAGCAAACTCCGCTAGATTATACTGGGGGAAATGTAGGCAGGCAGGAAACTCTAGATCAAATGCAGGCGAGAAGATAGTACTCCCTCCGTTCCGATTTACTCGTCGTGGTTTTAGTTCAAACTAAAACCACGAC
Source organism: Thinopyrum elongatum (assembly GCA_011799875.1). Taxonomy (NCBI): domain Eukaryota; kingdom Viridiplantae; phylum Streptophyta; class Magnoliopsida; order Poales; family Poaceae; genus Thinopyrum; species Thinopyrum elongatum. The sequence goes on along the minus strand of CM022297.1, from coordinate 442,551,115 downwards.
GAGTAAATCGGAACGGAGGGAGTACATCCGTTGATAGAGACAAAAAGGAGCACAGTAGTATTTAACTTGCAGTACTACTTTAAAACTAACTTTGTTTTTCCTCTCCTTTTGGTCCCGGGCAAAAAAGATCGATCTTGGGCAGGAATTTCGCATCGAACATTCCGCGGGTAGGTGCACTGTCCGAGTTTGATTCATACACAGTGGCAAGTGGATTTCGGCTGATCAGGGCAAAATCCTGGAGGATCGTTTGGGGCGGTGGTGACCCTGCAGTGCACGCGCAGTGAGCGCCACGGTAGGGTAGGGTAGGGTAGGGCCTTTTTTTCCTGGATTCTGCTCGTCATGCTTTCATCTTTTTGTTTAGGACCGGGCTCGCTTTAGGACACGGGCGCGTCCCTCCCTGGCATGGCAGGGCAGGGCAGGCATGCAAGGTGTGCCAAGGGCGACTAAATTCCGTGTTTCGACCTTTTTCGTATACTATTTTGGGATCTGATCCTCATTGGAAAAAAAAATCGGGATCTGACCCTTTTCTTACCGCCAGGCACCTTGGCTGTAGGGTATAATAGCCTACCGCCATGCCCCTTGACGGTAGGGTTGGACACCCTACCGTCAAAAAGTTCTAAGTTTCCAACACAGGGCGTGCCCAGGGCCTACCGCCAGACCCCTTGGCGGTAGGGTATAATAGCCTACCGCCAGACCCCTTGGCGGTAGGCAGGAACCCTACCGCCAAGCCCCTTGGCGGGTAGGCTGTTATACCCTGCCGCCAAGGGTCTGACGGTAGGAAAAGGGTCAGATCCCGAAATATTTTCAAACAGGGGTCAGATCCTGAATTTGTTAACAAAAATGGTCAAAACACGAAATTTTGCCGGCAAGGGCACAGGTTGGAATTGCGCTTTGCTGCGTGCCACCTCACACACACACACACTGACACGCGCGCGCGCGCGCACACAGTCGATAATGCCCGAGGTGGTTGGACGTCGTCGACGTACGGTTTCATCTGGACCGTCCATACGACGCCTGCGCCAGGATGACACGTTCCTTTGAATCCTTCGGCCTTCTGCGCAACACGCCTTGCACCGAGCTCAGTTTCTTTTTCCCCTCTGTTGGTTCAGCCGTTGTATCTGACGCTGCGGGGATAGATGTCCACTTGTCAAACAAGTACTACTAAATGGAGCAGCAGTTTTTTTTTCACGGGAAGCAGCAGTTGACAATTGACATCCGACACCACCCACGGCTTCAACACGAGCAACTGATGCAACTTGTGTCTACGATTTTTGAACAATAAACTACACAACATACGCGTTGTGTTTCTATTGGATAATGAAGATAATAACGTTTCCTCGCAAAAGAAAAGGAAAAAAAAACTGACTGCAAGTCAAGTACAAGGATCAGCCGTGCGCTGTCATCAAGCCATAATGGCTAATGCTAAGTGGAGAGATGCCATAGATTGCTAGCGCAGAATCAAAGCAACTTGACAGGCAACATAAGCCTCTACTCTTTCTATCCATCTATATAGAGCCTACTGCGTTTTTCGAGGTTAACTTTGACCACATGTTAGAGCAGTAATATGTGACATGCAAGTTACACAAAGCATACCATCAAATTCGTATGTGAAAGGAGATTACAATGATATAATTTTCACATTGTACATCTCATATAATATTAATCTTATCAATAGTCAAAGGCAATCTCAAAAAATGCATTAGGCCCTTATATATATATATATATAGTAGATTTTATTTTTTTGAGAGTACGCAAATTGCGTACCATAGCTTTATAGAAGAAGAGAATTGCAAGTATAAGATGACTACCACTCAATGCGAACAACGAGCGTAGTATCAACTCCACAGCCGGCTAGTCCAAAGACAGCCACCAACGACAACACAACTACAAGGTAAAAGAGCCTGCCCAAAATCGAAAACCTCGTCGCGTCTCGACCGACGTTGGTCACCACCGAAGAGTAGCAGCTTCCGCCAAGCATCCCTAGTCAACGCACCATCCCTCCTTAATGCCTAAAGGAGGTAGCAAGAGGATGGCAGGACTCGATCCGACCCGAGCAAGGCGCTGTCTTGGAATCACCAACGATGACTGTACATTGCGCCGGAGAAGAACGATCAAGGGCAGCGGCGAACACCGGAGGAGCGCAACATAGGACTTCCAGACCATGTCTCCCGGCACGATGCTCCCAACAAAGGTACGACTTCGAAGACGCCGCCATCGTGCCGATCCAGCACCGAATCAAGGCTTTCGCCCGGAGACAATTGCCAACACCAAGGGAGCGAGGGAGATGGCGACACACTCGCGACGCCTCCAAGGAGGGGAATGACACCCACGGGCGCCATCGCCACCGGCCCGGCTACAACCGGACAGGATTTTCATCCGTAATGCCACGCATCTCCACACCTCCAAGGATTAGGCAGAGCCATCCATGAAGCCTCACACCGCCGTCACCGCGGCAACTTGCCAACGAAGCCGCGTAGCCGTGGTCCTATCTCACCCACACTGCCGAGGGAACGCGACCATACAGCCACCATCCACCCAGACGAGGAGCCGCAGCAGCCAACCATGCCGTGCAAGAGCCAAATCCACCATGACGGCCTTCACCCGCACCAGGGGACTGCCGTGCAGCGAAATCAGCCCCAAAGGTCCAGATCGAATCTGGGGTGATTCGGATCTGACCTGCACCTCCTTCTACCACTCCAGCGCCACCGCGCGCCAAGGCCGCGGCGGCGGCCGGCCGCCCGCTGCCCGCCATGGACTCCTTCCTGGCCTGGGCCTCTCAGCGCCGCCACCACCATGGCCCGGAGCTCGCGCCGTCATCCCCAACTGCGTCGGCGCGCCACCCTCCTCCACCACGCTGCTGCAATCTGGCCTGGGACCGCCTCTCCGCCGCGCTCCCCGCCGTGCGCCGGCGACGGCCATCGCGAAACCCGCCGCCGCAAGTTGATTTCAGATTGAAAAGGTAGATATTATTATCAAGCCAAGCCAAGTCCCCACACGTATGATTCCTTCTGGTAATCAATCATCTGAAACACGCAATATAAAAGAGCACACACAAAAAACATTTCAAAGACGTGTACTGCAGAATATGAAATGCATTATGTCATGCTGCTCCTAAATGTTCATGCAGACCGTTTTTTTTCTTTCACTAAATGTTCATGCTGCTCCTAGAAGAAAGTAAATACTCCCGCGAACCAACCTGCGGTTGGATTGGTTAGAGGGACTGTGGTATCCTCAGCCCACTAGGGTTTAAGTCCTGGTGCTCGCATTTATTCCTGAATTTATTTCAGGATTTCCGGCGATGCGCATTCAGTGGGAGGAGACGTTCCCATCGACGACGAGGTGCCTACGGTGACTTCGTAAATTTCAAGATGATATGACAGCTCAGTCTTTCGCAGGTGCTCATAGGGATAGGGTGTGCGTGTGTGCGTTCATAGGGGTGAGTGTATGCGCGTGTATATGAACGCTTGCATCTGTACTATGTTAAAAAAAAGTAAATACTCCCTCCGTCCGGAAAAGCTTGTCCCAAGCTTAACCCTCAAATAGATGTATCTAGCACTAACTTGATGCTAGACGTGATGAGAGAGTATTTGGGTATGTTGTTGACCTGATGAGGACAAACATTATTTTGTACTCCCTCTGTAACTTAATACTCCCTCTGTAAACTAATATAAGAGCGTTTAGATCACTACTTTAATACTCTAAATGCTCTTATATTAGTTTACGGAGGGAGTATAAAACATTCTTTTATACTGTCATGGACTCTAACGACGCGTTTGGTTCAGTATAGGTAATGATTTCAGAGCATCTCCAATAGCCTTTGTATATTGGATTGCTAAAATCTTGTTATAGCAAGAGGAGAGAGAAGGTTTACAAAGCTAACATGTTTTTTGCTTTGGTAGCCTTTGTATGTTGGATTGCTATATTTGCACAAAACACACAATGACATGTGAGGACAGTTTGTCATAGACACATTGCACACTAGCATACGTACATGTATATGTATACTAGCACAACTCACGTACACATACACATGCACACACGCGTACACGTACACTTACACACACAGCACACACACGCGTACACTGTACACACATGCAGCACACACACACGCACGTACACATGCAGCACACACACACACACACACACACACGTACACACAGACGTACACGCGCGCGCGCACACACACACACACGTACACATGCAGCACACACGCGTACATGTACACAAAAAAACACGTACACGTACACACGCGCGCACACGCACACACACAACGCACGCGCAGCACACACACTAGTACACGGACCCATCTGTCATTGAAACAAAGTGAGGCTTTAGGAGGCTTGCTAAAAATTTACAAAGTGGCCTTTGGCTTGGCAAATATGCAAAGTGTAGATGCAAATATAGCAAGCTTTGTAAAAAAAATTGGTGGGGGACCACTTATACAAAGGCTGTTGGAGAAGGTTTTTTGGCCAAGATTTGTAAAATAGCAAGTGAGTGCAAATATACAAAGGCTGTTGGAGATGCCCTCAGATTTGTAATCAGAATGCACTGTATTAGTCTGGTGATTGGGTGATTACGTGATGTGTTTGGTTCAACCAAGGGTTGGTTTCCCAATTCAGAGCACCTGAAAAAGATAGGAGAAGGGATAGGTCTGGCCGCCGTGTCTGCTCGCGACGGGGATTGGGGCAGGTCTGGCCGGCATTGCTATTCCGACGGAGAAGGGGAGGTCCCGATGTTGCTGTTCGCGATGGAGAAGGGGGAGGTCCAGCTGAAATTCCTGCTCCTGCTCGTGGCCGGGAAGGCGACGGTCTGGCCGGCGTTTCTGATCCCAGCGGAGAAGGAGGAGGTCCGTCCGGCGTTGCTGCTCGTGGCGGGGAAGGCGACGGTCTGGCCGGCGTTGCTGATCGCAGCGGAAGGTCCGTCCGGCGTTGCTGGCAAAGGGAGAGATTCTGGTGGAGGCGAGGTCGGGACGAGCGTTTTCCGTTTCCACTCGGTATATCTCGTTTTCTGTTTTGTGAAGCGCTGTATCGGATTAAGACGGTGGAATATTGCCAAACCAAAAGCGTCGTAAAAGTCTTATAAAAGGTTACAGAGAGAATAGTCTACATCTATTCACAGACGCTTTTGACAGATCATTATCATATCCGGAATCCATCGGCCGTTTCGCAAAATGACACCCAGATAGCTGAAAGTAACCGATCATATATATAATTAAAACCATCAACAGGTTTATTTTGAGACCAGGTAAAAACCCAAGAAATTCATGAGCTAATCTACCAGTTATAATTGTACAAAGGGGTCTACCACTTATAATTGTACAAAGGGAGGGGGGAATAAGAAACAGTCTGCTGCTACATGCTAGAAACCGAAGAAAGGGGTGCTGATTGTGGGGTTTCAAGCCTACAGTATAGCATGGGGGACAACAGCAAAAAGGAGGCAAGCTTTACACGTCGCTCTACTGCTCAACCTCATCTCATCTCAGGGAACAAAAACGCCTCAAAAATAAGCCAGCCGTGCATGGAGCTCCCAGTAGACCACTGGCACCTAAATTGTCACGCATAAGATTACATTAGAAATTGAAGAGCATAATGATTTTAAAAAACATGAGGGGAATTACCAGAACATAAAAATGTATGTACACATGACACAGAAAATCCCTCATAAGGTTATCTTTACAATGGTTGGAAAATATATAAGTAAACTGTGTATTACGTACCTTTTAAACAAGGCCACACAAGCTTAAGCATCCAGTCAAAATTTATCCTCAAAGTATGATCTCAGGGATTGAATCAGATCTTCCCGCAGTAACTCTGGAATTTTGGACCTAAATACTCTTCCAGAATCACTTATTAGCTGCTTCCTGCATTACAGGAGAAAGCATATATACACAATATTAGATACATTGGACGATGTGGACACACCACCCATGAGTGTAATGATCATCACACAGAGTGGAAAATATTGATGCCTTACAAATAAAGTCCTAAAAAAAGAAAGACCTTATAAAGAAATGAACTGAAGGAAAATGTAGAAACTCAAGAAGCAAATGTCATGTATCAAGTCAACCTATTTGCTGCATACAGCAACCTATAGTGGTAAAATTAAAATGAAAAAAAAAACTGATGAGTGGAAAAGGCATAGGGTAATAAGAAATGCATAGGGTAATTAAAATGCAACAACACAGTGCTAAATGGCACAAGGATATGGCTCAGTAGAGTAATAAGAAATCGAAATGCCATAATAGCAGTGTGCAGAGCATTAAGTTCCCCTTTCTATCTCACGAGCAAAAGAACAGTTCCATATATAAATATATATTTTAAAGCAACAGAAAAATAAAGCTGAGGCAGAAAAAACTTGGAGCAAAACACTTCACCTGATTGCCTCACTATCTTGAGACGTGCCTGTGTTCTGTATACACCGCCTCTTTGCAGAACGCATGAAATTACATACATCATCCGCCCAACCAGACGACCGAAGCTCAGAAGATGCTGATTCAGCAAGCCTGGAAATTTTAATTAATAAAACAGGCAGTAAGCATCATGAAATTACTACAGCTGACAACACAAATTAAAACCAAGACATCAAAGATAATAAAGAAAAATAGTAAAATGGTGAAGCATGCAGTGCAGATATGCTAGCTTAGTTACTCTGGCATATCAGTCACTGAATTAGGTTCAGCTGGATACGAATATTCAAAAGGTGTTACAGCCTTCATGCATGAATTCTTATATCTGAGGGATTATTCGCGAAGTACCGATCCATGTCATCCTTGAATAATGTATGAATCTAGTCTAAAGCTTCATGCAACGTTAGATCCTTAAGTTGATACTTCCTATTGAAAACAGACATGCATGAACCATATGTTTTATATGCTTTAGTTTACAACATACACCACTTGCACATTTGCAATGCAAATTTCAACGATGTTCAAACCATGTTAGCCTAATATTTGTTGTTTAATGTATCTTCATAGCTAGATGGGTGTGGACTCAGTTCAAAATAACCGAAGGTAAACCAGTAAACGATGGTGCGGGCATAGTTCAAAATAATCAAAGCTAAAGTCGTAAACATGAAGGTGTTCAATGTCTGAAAACTACAAGAGGAGAATAAAGCAACTGAATGGACAGTCGGTGTTTCATGGAAAGAAATACGAATAGGAAAAGCAATAATACTGTCAATTCGAGACTTACATTTCCTTAAACTTTCCTTCTTCAAGATGATGCTTCAAGCATGCACTGTCCTTGGCTGAAGCCACCACTGCTTTGACTGAGTCAGCAGATGCTTCAGGGTGTAAAACTGAACTTTTAGGATTTTCTGAACTACAAATGTTCTTGTCCAATGTTGAGGTAACAACACTAGATGGCTGTTCAGGGGGTTTTTCAGCACACGTGGCCTTGGCACCACTGGTCTCTTGGAGGCCAACAAAATGAACTGCATGTCCATTTCCATTTGTGTCTTGCAACATTCTCTGTGAATCAGCGTCCAACTTATCACAGGAAATACTACCATTCGCATACCCTTCACGGGGTTCTGCAGATTTTCCAGGTCCGCATCCATTCGATTCCACTAGTGTTGTGGCTTCATTAACTTCTGGCTTTCTCAAAACGGGGTGCGGTTTGCCATTTGATGCAACCTTCTCTGTTCCTGTATTCTTCAAGTGGATCGGCTTGAACTGTAGACCTGGTGCAATCTTGCCATTCTTTAGGGGTAGTGGCACAATACCTTTAGTAGAGCATGAGCCGTTCTGCTTCACTAATGGTATCTTCAGGGGCTCACTACATGCGGCACTTGATATGCCATTCCCATTGGTGTTGGAAGATTTAACTGCACTAGAAGAGTAACCATTTGTACTATTTTTTTGAGTTTTGGAACTCAGTATATAGAATAGGATATAGACCTTCTCAGACAAAACTTCCTGAGAGCTTGAGAGGGAGACATGAGAATCATTACAACAGTACCAGCGACCAGTAGCATCCTGCATGTAATTCAAGTTCCCAGTACATTTAGCAAAATATTTTTGGCAGAAACATTTAGCAAGATGTTAGGGCAATAGAACTGAAGAAGTTTAGACACTGACTGAATAGCCTATTACCTTAACATATGCATAGTAATGACCAGAATCTTGGGAGAAACCTGAATGGACGATGCTGCCAAAAAGATTATATACCGGTGGTGGGTCCTGCAGATCCATGCAATAAAATAAAAAATAGTCAACAAATGTTCAGACAAAGGAGTGACTAAAATATCCAAAATAATATTTGGAAATATGGAAAGTAATCAGGCGCTACTCATTAATGTCAATAATATAAAAAGTTTCTTGGAACAAAAAAACATTATTAAGATATGTTATTCACACCCACTCAGGTCTCACTACTGGCACCTTCGTTGGTGCATTTGTAGCTTCATGCAGTTAAAAAATCATGCATTATTCCGAGACCGGCAGGCGAGCTATTACTGAAACATCAACTACAGAACGCATTCGATTCAGGTATAAATAACCATTTAAAGGGCATGCAAAGCACTAGTTGATGTCCTAATTTATTAGACACTAGATATTTTGTTGATAACCACAAAGCTTCCGTGAAGATCAACAGGTACAATGAGTTCATTAGAAGATTTTAATGTTACTGCATTAGAAGTTTAGAAGTGTTGAGAACATAATGAATGGTTTTAAAAACTGACAGCGACCCTCTCTGACATTCACCCAGAAACAATTTCCGAAGTCCGTTTGTATTTACCACTAAAGATTAAATAAAAGGGAGCACACATAAATGGCGCCTTGAAGATTTTACAGGATACTTCAAACATTATTTACTGGGGTGCACTTCTATAGCTCGGTCGCATGTAACTAGATATAAACTCTTCTATGGTTTTCCTTTCTGAGCCACGAAGTTTAACTTGTATCCAAGATTCCAAATCTGATCTGCATAACTCCAACTACGTCTACACCAACAAAATCATAAAAAGTCAGGAAACAAGAACGTTATCTTCTGACCGCGAAGAAACAAATAGAAATATAGCTAATGCATACTAAGAACAAATTAAGCTAGCACTTGGACACAGTTTATAAGATCATCGTGCAAACAGACAGGTATGCTTTAGTTCAGATACATACAGTTCACAACCTTAAAGAGAGTTACTTATTAATCAGTATATTCCTTTTTTGTCTGGGACAGAATCAGCAGCCTGGTTTCACCGAAGCAGAGAAGAAGCGCATAAGTAAAATAGAAGATAAGAGCTGGGTAATATCAAAACAGGACAGAAAGTTACTTCCCTACAATTACTTGGCTCTATCGAGCGTTCTGAGGACATATAGAAATTGCTAAAACGGGTATCAGAGCTCAAATTTGCTACGTGTAGTGATATACATCTGCCTTTTTACACATTCAGGTTAATTTACCAATAAAAAAAAATACCAGGATCTGAGCAATTGTTGCTTCAACAATTACACTAGCTCAGACAGAACTTTCAGAACTAAGCAACATGTCTTTTAAGATGAGCTTGATTGTTGTGAACTATGTTGTTTTCATCATTTTTCGTATTGTTTATTTCAAAATCATTCACGTAAAACTCACTGTTCATGATTTTGAACTTAGGTCCAGTGAGCCAGAGAGTCAATCCAACCCATAATTCCTAAAGGAGTTCCGAGCTAACTAGAAACTGATGGTACCCTGTAATAACATAATCATAACAAAGTTGCATGGTAAAACTATATCAATCAACAAGGTAACATGTGATCATGAGCAGCTGATTACATGCGGAGTATATTGCTTTCATGACTAGTTTTACATCCACAATATTGCCTACCTGGATAGTGTCCAACAGTACTCTAAACCACGTGGCAATCAAAAGGTATCATACCTGGTTTTTGTCATACATGAAGTCGGAAAGAACAAGACCTTCCTTGAACTCTATGTTCCTATTGATCTTCCCACCATGTATTCCATCGAACCTCTAAGTTAAATAGAAACAGAAACAGATCATGAGCAATCCCTTTTAAGCATAACCCAAGTTAAATAGAAGAGATAAGTTCTTTGCGCAATAAAGAAATCAGGGGAAAAGATTTAGAACCTTGAGTTGTATAACAAGAACCTTAGGTGCCTTGAGTACGAACATTTGCTTCCGAGCTGAGGTGAGCTTCTTGCATCTGCAATACCAAAATCCACATTTCACAATTTAAATGCATGTTTGATAACAAAGGAAAAATATATAAGAATTCCAATGGATGCAACACCACAGGAATTGGATATACAGAGGAAGAGGGGGCGAATAGGTGAACGATGAGCGATAGAACAAACAAAAGAAATTGTAATCTGTCCACGAAATACTTCTTATAGAAAACTACAAGACAATAGTGAAGCTTAATTAACTGCTCCATATATTTTAATACGTCAAGACTTTGCCCTCTCTCAGAAAACTCAAACTCGCTTTCCTCCCTGTTTATACGTGTATTCTCCAATTAGCCACCGAAGTACATGGATTGATAATGGTCATGGAAAAGGAAATTGACCATACATTTTTCCATAGGGATTCTCGCAACCAAAATGGGTGAGTGGTGAAAATCCTTCCTTGCATGGAATCCTAATATTTCATCTGAAAATCTAGTGAACCGAACATACGTTTCTCCAAAACATTTTTGCATTTCAATCTCATAGTAAATAGCAAAACCTAGTTGATTCTGAATATACATATTTTCCAGTAGTTGGGAAGACTCAGTATTATACCTTTCACAACTGTATTTGTTTGCACCCTCCAATACCTCAGGCTTGAAGAAGCATGTAAGGGCATCGCCAACAGAACTGGTCCCGAGCAGGTCGAGGCTGAGGTCCATGATCTCGTCGGTCTTGTTTGACTCTCCCTTGCACACAAGGCACTTCACCTGGCTGAGCAGCGCCCCACCAAATGTCTCCCTCATCACCATACAGCCCCCCTGACCTCGGCCCTCCTCCGGGCCACAGTCTCCATTGGCAGTTGCCACAGGGAGGCGCTTGCGTACGCGGAGGCAAGCAGTGTGACAAGCGTCTATGACGTAGCGCAGGAACTCGTGGGCGTCCTCCTGGCGCCCCCACCGGAAGTGCTCAGCGAAGAGCGGCAGGCTGCGGATGACCTTCCCCGGCGAGTCCAGCGCCCCTGCCTCCGCCCGAAGCTGCCGCGCAATCTGCCGCTCGAGCACGCAGAAGGCGCACTCCTTGTCCCTGTTGGGGAACACCTTCTTGCCTACAAGCAAACGGACCGGCATAAACATCAAATTAGCTTCTGATAACGACGAATTGCAACAGATACAGATTAGAGCAGGGGAAAGTGGGAGCTAGGGTTTGGTACATAGATTGGAGTGGCGGAAGGCCAGGCAGAAGGTGGCCAGCGGAGGCGTGGAGGCGAGGCACTGGAGCACGCTGTTGAGGTAGCAGGTGTTGCCGAGGTTCTTGAGCCCGGGGGGCGGGCCGGAGCGCGGGCGCCGCGGCGGGGCCGCGGACGGCGGCTCCGCGGTGGGGGCCATCACCGGCTCCGAGGGGCTGGTGCGGCGCCGCCGCGGGGAAGCTGGACCACCTCCTCCTCCTCCTCCTCTTCTCCACGTAGCACCGCCGCCGCCGCCGCCCACACCTCATCCGATCGCATCGCCCACCAGCGCGCGCCGCGGAGGAGTGGCCACCGTGGTGGTGGTGGTGGTGCCGGCGAGCTCTGGGGGGTCGGCGCGGCCGGCGAGCGGAGGCTGGGGCGGGAGCAAGGGCGGGGGCCCTCGAATCGAGGAGCGGGACGACGGCGGCGACGGGTGGAGGGGGAGAGACGGACGGACGGGGAGGGTGGGTTTGTTTTGTGCTCCCCTCGTGCTTGAAGGAAAGGGAAAGCCGCGGTTAGACGGGCTCGCGGCGAAGAGGTAGACTAGTCCGTCCCCGGTTAGGACAGGACCACCCCTTGTGTCCGACCAGAACTACGAGCAAATAATAAAATGACTCTTTTTCTGCACTTACGAATCTATTCATCAAATATCACGACAATACAAAGAGCATCAGAAGTAATAAAAATTACATCCATATTCATAGACCACCTAACGACGACTACAAGCATTAGAGTGAGCCGAGGGCGCACCATCGTCATCGCCCCTTCTTTATCGGAGCCGGGTAAACCTTGTTGTCGTAGAAAGTCGGAAGTCGTCATGCTAAGCCCTAAAGGACTAGCGCATCAAAACGGCAACTGTTGCCGATGAAGAGAATCGCAGATCGAAAGGATCAAATTTGTAGACACAAGAATGCAGACGAACGAAGACTGGATCTACGCAAATCCAACGAATACGAGCACTGGTCGAATCCCGAGAGATCCATTGGAGACACACCTCCACATGCCCTCCAACGACGCGAGACGTGCCGCCAGAATGGGGGCTAAGCGGGGAGAACCTTATTCCATCTTCAGGAAGTCGTCGTCGCCTCGCCTTCCTCAACAGGACACAAACCCTAAGCGGACTAGGCATGAGCTCTTCCGCCGGCAAGGGTTGGGATCCACCGCGCCTCCATGACCCTACGGCCACAGCAGACGAGATAGATCGGCGGCAGCGCCGGCGGGAAGCAGAGAAGCCCTAAATGGTCGGGAGACTTTTTTTTTCTTTTCCTGCACTTACTCGGGAGCACACATTTCCTTTGGCTATATAAAATGACGCTCTTTTGCATCGGTGAGTCGTCTGATGTCACCTGTTACACCTGTTAATCTTCCTCTCTCTTCTTAACAAACTCTGTGTCGCTCTTCTCTGGCAACTTGTGGAGAGAAAACCACTGGTGCCTTTTCTTCCGTCCCCTCCCCTTCCTCCCCTCGTTGCAGCCGGAGGCGCTCATCAGCGAAGCTCAAACAGGCTTCGGGGACAGCAGAGGCAGAGTGCTTTCTTCGGGTGTGAAGCACGACGTTTGGTTGTTGCTTAGGATGGAGTCATCGCCGGGCATACAAGACGCGTATTTGCGTCGTCGAAGGTGGGTCGGAGTGGTGTGGTGGTGGTGGTCTGCACGACAATACTTTCCCTGTGTGTCTTTGTAAGGACCGAGAGTATATCGACCAGAGGGGGTGAATGGGAGATTGAAAATTTCTTTCGAAAGTTTGAAATAAACCCAAACCCGGCAACGGAAAAGAATAAGTAGATCTAGAATAGATGAAAGTAATGACTGAGCCTGGCTGACGGAGATAAATCGGAAGAGAACTAAGCAAATTTCTCGAAGAAAGATGCTATAATTGTAAGAGCATAATATCTCAGAGTCTTGACAACCACAATGATGACATTGTAAGCTAGCAGATGTAACAGCATGGTATAGTGATATGTCAATTTTGCATCGTGTTTTCCTACTGCTATTTATAATATTTTGGGTCAATATTTCACTTCATGAGGCAATTCTAATGAGTTTTTTCTCTTATTTTGCAAGTTTCACATGAAGAGGAAAATTGCCGGTAGCTGGAATTCTGGACCTGAAAAAGTTACAGTAGAGATAGCTATTCTCCGGAGCTCCAAATGACCTACAAATTTACGCAGAATTATTTTGGAATTAATAAAAAATACTGGAAAAAGAATCACCAGGAGGGGCCCCACCAGTGAGCCACAAGCTTAGGTGCCCCCCGGGGCGCGCCATATGTGCTTGGGGGGCGCCATGTGAGGTTGTGGGCCCACCAGCAGGCCTCCGTGGCCCTCCTTCTCCTATATGATGTCATTTGCCCTAGAAAAAATCAAGAAAATACTTTCGGGACAAAGCGCCACCGTCTCGAGGCGGAACCTGGGCAGGAGCATTTTTGCTCTCTGGCGGAGCGATTCCGCCAGTGATACTTCCCTCCGGGAGGGGAAAATCGAAGCCATCGACATCACCAAAGATCCTCTCATCGTGGGAAGGCCAATCTTCATCAACATCTTGACCAGCACCATCTCCTCTCAAACCATAGTTCATCTTTTGTATTCAATCTTTGTTTCAAAATCTCTGATTGGTACCTATGGGTTACTAGTAGTTTTGATTACATCTTGTAGTTAATTCTAGTTGGTTTATTTGGTGGAAGATTATATGTTCAGATCCTTAATCATATACAATACCCCTCTGATCTTGAACATGAATATGATTTGTGAGTAGTTACGTTTGTTCTTGAGGACATGGGAGAAGTCTTCTTATAAGTAATTATGTGAAGTTGTTATTCGTTCAATATTTTGACGATGTGTATGTTGTTCTTCCTCTAGTGGTGTCGTGTGAACGTCGACTACATGACACTTCACCATGTTTGGGCCTAGGGGAAGGCATTGGGGAGTAGTAGATGATGGGTTGCGAGAGTGACGGAAGCTTAAACCCTACTTTATGAGTTATTCCGTAAGGGGCTGATTTGGATTCATATGTTTCATGCTATGGTTAGATTTATCTTAATTCTTCTTTCGTAGTTGTGGATGCTTGCGAGAGGGGGTAATCATAAGAGGGTTGCTTGTTCAAGTAAGAACAACACCCTAGTATCGGTCCACTCACATATTAAATTATCAAAATAGTGAACGCAAATCAACTAAACATAATGAACGTGACTAGACGAGAATTCCCATGTGTCCATGAGAACTCTTTGCTCATTATAAGAAGTACTTTCGGCTTGTTCTTTGCTATAAAAAGGATTGGGTCACCTTCACTACAAAAAAAATACACTTCCGTGATGATACATGTTTGTCACAGTAGGTCACGTTTTCTGTCATGCATGTACATCCATGACGATTTTATGACAGAATCAAGATAGTCATACATGTGCTGTCGTAGAAGTGTTCCATGACAATACCAAAATTATCATGTTCACTTTCATGACGATAAATGGCGCGTCATGGAAGTGCTTTCGGCAAGGGTAACCGACACGTGGCATCCACCGTAACGGGTCGCCGTTAACCTATCAGGCTTCGGTTTGGATCCGATAACCCGTTAACAGCCCGGACAATTGGGGATTTTCCATGTGTAAATTTCTCATTGGCCGGGTGAGCCACGTGTCGGCTCAGCGTTGGGACAGATGGCATCCACTCATTGGACGGGAGGCGCCTATGATACGTCGACATGTGGCACGGCCCAACAAAGGCCCATTCAGGTGAAAAGGCCGGTCCGTTTGACTTGGTCAAAATGTAGCGGGCCGGCCCACGGAAAGCCTGTTAACGGCCTGCTTGCATATAGCCCATTTACAGCCCGCTAACTCACGGCCCGTTATGGCCTATCCGAATTAGGCCTAGTAGCGTCATCTGGGCCGTCCAATATGATTTTAGCCCGTTGTAACTTCCGGTCCATGTAAGGTCCATGACGTCTTTCGGCCCATACGAGGCCCTTTGTAACTCTAGGCCCATTAAAGGCCCGTGGTGAAACTGGCCCATAATAAACAGTGATCGCTTTATACCCACTAACAGTAACGGCCCATTATTCCGTTGGGCCGTTTTCAGCTCGTGTTAACTTTCGGCCTTCTAAGGGCCCATTTATTTTTTAGCTCATTTCCAGCATTCGGTTACTTACGGTCCGTTACTGGCCTGTTCCGCTTGTGGGCCAAATTCAGCCCGTGGTTACAGCCGGCCCGTTTGTGGCCCGTTAACCCGTTGGGCTGTTTTCATAGCGTCATCAAATACGGCCCATTAACGACCCGTGATGCATGTCAATAGAATAAAGCCCATTATACATTTCGGCCTATTAACGGCCCGTTATGGTCGGGCCATAAACAGACGATTTCCACTCTAGCCCGTTTACGACCCATTTTACGGACCGTTATTGGACCATGAATAGTATGGCCCATGTTTGGCCAATCGATCATATGGCCTGTAGAAGTCCCATTGACTATACGGCCCGTAGAAGGCCCATGGATCCTATGGCCCGTAGGAGGCCCACAGTCACTACAGCAGGTAGCAGGACCATGGTTACAACGGTCCGTATGTTGCCCATGGTTATTGTGGCCTACTTATAAAAAATAGGTTATTATGGCCACTAGAAAAACACGAAAAAAGAACTGCATTGACTACAAGCAAACAACTAAACAAGACAATAAGGAAATAAATAAGCAAGCAACTAACACTAGGCTATTACGGCTATTACACATATTACATCCACTGGGCATCAAAGTTCGCCACCAGTGCAAATATAGGGAACAAAGCAGCATATTACATACACTGGCCATCTAAATTGGCCACCAGTGCAAATAAACGCGGTAACAAAACAAGTCCATAACTGAAACAACTTCAGAAGAGCTCAAGAAACGTTATCCTGGGTATCCACCATGCTGGCAATAAGCTTAGCAAGCTTATTAGCTTTCTCCTGTTTGGCGCTAAAATCCTCCAACGCTTGTTGTTGCACTAGAAAGTATGCATCTGAATTCTCAAGTGACTTCCGCAGTCCTTCGGCTTCTTGTCGCAGCATAGCTGATCGATGTCTTTCAGCTTGTAATTAAGACTCAAGAAACCGAACTAATTCAGACAGTGAGTTCGAAGAGCTTATGCCAGCGGTAGTGGCCAGTAACTCGAACACTACACCAAGACAGGACTTTGGGGTTTGTCTCACTGTCTTCAAGATAGTTTTCATTAGCTGTTTTATCAGCTTTGTTGGAGACCAACAAGGATGTCTCACTATCCTGAACCTTATCTGCATTACTTCCTTTATCATTGCTTAATAAGGTACTCTTCCCCAATATTCTGTCAGCATTCTAAAACAAGAAACAAGCAAACACATAACAGGTTTAGCATGTAGTATATGAAACTCATTTCGGTGAACCAGTTCAGTAGTAAGGTGGACAGGATTAAACTACCAAGTCTTCTATTGCCAAGTAGTACATAATAAAAGCATCAAACAAACATATATCTATGTCCTATGGTCACTGCATTGTCTTGCCAGATCAAAATAGAGACACGGTTCAAATCATATCAGTTCAAGACAAAGCAGCATTGAAAGAATATAAGTGTGAGAAACTACACGGCACAACAAGATTTCAGATGGGTACCACGGGTATACATGTACAACAACACTATTGGCTCTGTTGTGATGCTAGTAATGTGCATGATATGAGAAGTCAACTGTATACACAGTTGAAATTGAAATCAACAGAGCAATTTAGAAGAGCAAACCTGTTAAAGAAACATGATTAAACATACCTGTTGTGCCATTGAAGTTTCGATTGGATCCTTCAATTTAAAAATAAGTTTGTATGAGTAAATACAGTGATACAAGAGCAAAGCAGTATGTACCATAGCAATGGAATCTTAAATGAGAACAGTTCTTCTTCAGGTTTAAGCACTTGTTCTACACGAACAGAGTACAGTAAGACGCAGGCATATAGTACTTCAAAATAAAAAATGAGCTCATAGACCTTACCACATTCTTGGTTCGGGACCAGTACTTAAAAAGGCGTTCCCAGTCATCGTGCCATAAATGTGTCTCAGGAGAATGTAAGGGAATTTGATGAGTTTCTTTGCCAGTGAAGTACGTTTTCTTTAGGTAATTCCGATACTGCCACCAAGCATTCTTGAAGATAGCAGAGGTATTAGCACAGGTTACCTCATCCTGAGTTTCCAAATCGGTCCTTCTCTATAAAGAAAAATGGGAACATTTGTTGTATTATAACTAGCATGGAGGTAGAATGTATGGGACAAAGCAAAGTATTTGCCATGAATAACATTACTTACACATAACTCCTGGACGAACACCTGCAACTGGCTTTTTCCTTCATCTTCAGTATAATATTTCCATGATGGAAAGATACGCACATAGGATTTAACAACATCAAATGCGATAGATGCTAAACTACGAATGGCTGGTTGTGCTTCGTCCACAGGAATAGGTGTACTAACTGGTGGAGCTGGGGTTCGCCGTGGTAGTACTGGCGCTTTGGGCATTGGAGCTGCCATGCTAACTGCTCTTGTTTGGGAGCTCTGTGCTGGAGATGGTGTTGTATCAACTGGAACTGGGTTACTATCTGTTGTGGTTAGGGTTAGATTGGGTGAAGCTGGTTCTCTGTCCATCGGAGTAGGGGTATAATATGCGAGAGTCTGGGTTATGTGTGGTAGGGCTGGTTCTCGTGCATGTACAACCGGGGTGCTATCTTCACTAAGAGGTAGCACTGTTTTATTTGAAGACCGTGTTTTTACTCCGCTAGATACTGCCATCACCCTCTCCAATTCAAATGGCTGATAAATAAGAAAAGTAGTTGAATGTACAGACCTTGTATGAGAGACAGATGCAATAGATAGTGTGGATAAAAGAGGGCATGAAATAGTTCACATGTATATTGTTTAACTAAAAAGGATAGCATGACATAATTTCACATATATGATGTCTATCTAAACTGGATAGCATAGCATGACATAATTCAAAGATATGATGACTAGCTAAACAGGATGGCATGAGATAATTATATGATGTCTTTAGTAAACAGGTTCGCATGACATAATTCACATACATATTATCTAAGTAATCAGGATCGCATGATATAATTCACATGTGTGATTTATATAATAAGCAGAGGGCATTCACATATATAATGTCTGAACTAAGAACATGGTGTTGAATATTGTGTATATGATGTCTAAACTATGCAATGCAACACACCATATGCATGATATGAGCAGTATAACCGTGCCAAGTTAGAGCATACACCTCGGTGGGGGAATATGACTGGTCGTCTGTCTCTGAATCCATCTCTGAGGAGCTATCGGGACCCAGCAAGAGATCTGCTTCGATAGGTAGCATTGTCTGCTTTGAAGACCTTGTTTTCACTCCAGATTTTTTCATCACCCACTCAAATGGCTGATTCACAGGAAGAGTAGTTGAATGTATAAACATTGTCGACAAATGGAAATGTAATGAAGAAAAGGATTGGCAAGATATAATTCAAATATATGATGCCTGGTTAAACAGGATGGCATTGCATATTTCACATATATTATGACTGGCTAAAAGAGATGACATTGCATAATTCACATATATGATATAGAAACTAAACAGGTGGCATTATAGAACATGTCTAAACTAAGCAGATGACATATATGATGTCGAAAGTAGGCACTACAAGGCAACATATGCATGATATGACCAACATCATCATGCCAAGTTAGAGCAAACACCTCGGGGGATAAATAGGAGTGGTCAGCTCCGTCTGAATCCGCCTCAGAATATATATCTTCCTCTGGATTACAATCTGGAAGGGGGGAGGGTTTGCCATTGCACCCACCATGGAGCGATGTCTGCATGACATTGTATTGCTGCGCAAAACTCTTCTCTTTTTCTCTACATGTTCAGCATGACCGTGTACAATATCTGACATGCATACGAAAAAAATATAGTGAGATTATGTAAGGAGAGCATGCAGAAATCTAGAGTGATGGCAACAACCAGTGGATAGATCCAAAAATAATGATAGCAGGCTGATGATAGCTTTACTTTAATAAAAAGACAGATGATGATTGCTTTACTGTTTGTTTCCTACCCAAGATGAACAACATAGACATACCCTAGATGAACCAGATAATAGATAGAGATAGTATTCATTGATGCCTCAATATGTGCCCCACAAGCATTTAAAACTCAAGTTTGAACATTAATTTGAACCTGACTTGGAGTCTAAGAGGTGAACAGGACGATAAATTAGCAGGTAATATTAAGCAATGCATAACATAAGCAGAAACAAAAGAGTGCGACCTCTCTTGTGGACCCGTGTATTCCTCAGGTTCATCTGCTGAGTCGATGATGGTGATGCAGTTACGGTGGGTGCCAGCGGCAGGGAAGGAGATCTGAGGCGGCGAAAGACGGTCGGGAGTCGTGATGTCTGGTATGGTGGATGCTTCTGTCGATGGAGCAGCTCAGATGAGGTGGACGACGTCGCGGCAGGAGCAGGACAAACCACACAAAGTTTTCTTCGACACCTATCTGTAACTGAAGTAATTCTGTAAGGGCTCCTTTGGCTTGCAGGATTCTAAAAATGCAGGGATAGAAAAAACACCGGAATAGGATAGGAATGCATGTGGGAAACAGAGCATTTATAAACACAGGATTTCTGTCAACTTGGGTGTTTGGTTTACAGGAATTGGAAGAGCAGAGGAATGCAAAGAAACATGGCCAAATTAAAGTGAAACCATATGAAAGTGTGTACAATTAGAATGTTATTCTGCCACTAATGCACTTGGTCTTGTTTTCATGCATAGGAAAAGTAGGTCCAGGTGGATGTTTTGCTCTATTCCTTTCAACGAAATGCATGAATAATTGAATAGTAGAGTACCATAGGAAAATTTTCTATGGCTATGTTTTTACTTCACTTTTTCCGTTGAACCAAAATAGCCCTAATGGATCGACATGAATGTAGAGTAATAAGTGATGCGACAAGTGTACAACCTCTTTGGCGTAGCCGTGTCGACCTCAGCATCATTGGGTTGGTCGCTGAAGAATTTCCGGTAGAGGTGGCTGTCGGAGGTGTGGTGGAAGATCTGAGTCGTCTATAGACGGCGTCCAGGGTACTGCTCTATTGTGATGGATGGTTCCGTCATTGGAGCAGCTCCGGCAAGACGTAAGACGTCGAGGCTGAAGCAGCACAAGACAGGCATCGTTAATCTCAAGTGGGATTCTAATAGCATCTTCAATAGATGATGTAAAATACATTACCAAAAAGTGGTAGATGTACAATTTACATCACCAAAAAACACCTGACTACAATAGATGAGGTAAAAACTATTGACTCTGAACTTAACTGTCGAAACTGAAATTTACTGTGGAATCTGAATGTTACTGTCGAAATTGAATGCACTGGTAGCAGAGATGCACTTCACATGTAGTTTAGGCCGCTCGAGCACTAGTAGTAGAGAAATAGTGATCTAAATCAGCAGGCAATCGACAGGGAACACAGTAGCAGATAGCAGCCGGAGCAGCAGTGCGAACTAGAGCCAGAGCAGCAACTCGTGTAGCAGCATCAGCAGCGCGAGCGAGAGCAAGAGCAGAGCAGCAGCACGAGCGAGGGGAAGAGTAGAGCAGCAGCGCGAGCAAACGAGAGTCGTAGCAGCAGCAGCACGAGCGAGCGAGAGCCGGAGCAGCAGAAGCAGCTCCGGCTGGTATGGACGCCGCCGCCGAGGGAGCCTCGCATTGGGGGAGAGCCACCATGGAGATGTCGCCGGCGGCGCCGACTACGAGGTAGCCACACCATGGGGGAGCGGGATCGAGCACCGGCGGCGCCGGGGAGGTTAAGTTAAGGAGAAGGTGTGATGTGATGAGTGTACAACCTCTTTGGTGGCGTCAAGTAGGCCTCAGCTTCGTCCAAGGAGTCGGTGAGGATGTTGCGGTTCCGGTGGAGCAGGTTAAGGCGGCGCTGTGGGGATGGAGCAGCCGCGATAGACGAGGCGATCGTCGGAGCAGCTCCTTGGAGGTGGAGGACGGGGCGGCTGAACCGGCGGGACGACGAGATCGACGACGGATCCTCATCCGGGGCGATGGATGAGGGACGTCGAGCTGTTGCGGTGGACGACGTCGTCGGGAAAGAGGCTCCGGCTGGGCAACGGTGGGGTGGCGGACTGCGGAGGGTGGGGTTTCGCGGCTGGAGTAGAGAGGTTATGGCGGCCTGGGTTTTCAAATGACGAAAAGGAGATGATGGGAGAGGGGAACCATAACTTAGGGACGCGCTTGTCCAAAATGTAGGCTGTGTTACGAAAGTACCCCCACCGATTTGAACTAGCGGCCGTTTCAGCTCAGGGATAGAAGGGGGATTTCGTGTGTCGGGATTTGGCATCTGGAGGGAGTTTTCGCGCGCGTTGTAATTTCAGGATAGCAAGGCGCGAGTTTTCGGAGCACAAACAGACAAAGCGATATCTCAATTTTCGGGATAATAAGGGGCGGGTTGAAATTTTGGGATAAGCCTACTGTGTAATAATGTACGTACCAAATCAATTCGCACTTTCCTCGACGAAAAAAAACAAAAACTATTCGCACCACACAAAGGGAGAGTCAGTCCCGTTTTACTGTACAAATGCTATTCAAAACTATGAATCCATGTTATGTCTAATTAATTTTTTTCGCTACCTCTATAATGCATAATGCATATAACATACTCATACGAACATTTTAGTGCATTCCAAATGTATATACTACCGCTGCAATTCGAACTATATTTGAATTTGTTTCTCTATTTGAATAAGAATCTACAATCATAATTGTTGCCAAGTTAAACCATCATTTGTATATTATCTTAACAACACATCATATGATTACTATAGAGTTACATATGAACTATGTGTACTATATATATATATATATATATATACTCGAATTCAAAATTTTGAATACACTTCATGTTGATTCCAAATAATAGTACATTTGATGTACTAGCTAGATCTTCATAATCTAAACCATGTGTCATATGTACACCGTATTTATCACACAAAGTATAGTGCCCCGCCCCCTATATTATGACAAGTATTTAGCCCTGAGTGCAAAAGCCACACATTATCACAATGTAAAATAAATGTTATATATATTATATGTAGTATAACATGTTCATAACCACACCATGCGTATCACCATTATATTCATGCATGCGTCAGTTTAAAACATTATGATCTCTTGTTCAAATATCCGAATCCACTTTCAAGATGTATTATGATCTCTGTTCGTCTTTTACACCCACACAATCCTCTTCTCTTTGTAGCTAGCACTAACTCTCTCTCGTGCATGCACACATCGGCCTTCCTCTCACCCTCCCTCAGCATTCTCCCCATCACGCACATTCGTTATATCTCTTTAGGTCGTTCACCCACGGTGTGTGTAGGCCCCACAGCTCCTTCTTTCATGCACACAACGATTGATATACCTCTCTAGTCAGGTGTACCTACCACAAACACACGCTTTCCATCTTCCCTTCTCACCGTCCATGTCCCCCTCTGTCTAATACGGTTCGACGCACGTGCACGCTCCCGCCCCTCTTTTCATCGATCTCATACTTACACTGTTACACACTCCTCCCCCTCGATATAGTAGGCCTCTCGCACCACCTCCTAGCCGCATCCCTCTCTCTCTATCCGTCTCTCCGGGCCTTATTTGCTTCTAACACATGCATGCATGTATACTGATCGATCTCCCTACACATAGCTAGGTTGACTATAACTCTTTTTCCCAACGCACGATCGACTTACCTCACTAGTTATGTCTCTCCCTTTCTCTGACACGCGACGATTGATCTTCCTATGTAGTTATGTCTACTTACCACAGCCATATCGTCCCCCTCATCATACGTGCATGCCTCCCGGCCCGTCTCTCACACGCACGTGCATAGACAGGTAGGCATCCCCTCTCTTATTGATATTGCAGTCGTACCCTCTGTTTGTCTAGCAGGCCTCTCCCACCATTTGTGAGAAGCAACTCCACCACCAACCCTCCGACACTCTAGCTCTGTCTCTCTCCTAACCTTATTCCCTTTCCTACACATACGCATGGATGCCGATAGATCTCCCTCAATACATAGCTAGGTCTCTCTCCTTCTCCACACATATACCAGTCGATCTACCTCTCTATATAATTACGTCTCTGCCCCCCACACACACACCTATAGTCGAACGCTGTAGGTAGGTATCCATGGCACATCGACAAACTGCACATCTCCCCTCTCACGTTCCAGTAGGCCAGATGCCCTATATCTTTGACGTGGGCACACACAAATTCAATGGCACTCTGTATCGATCGCGCACCCACACACTTCATCCCTCTCTTCGATTATATCTATATCTCACGCCGATGATCCCTCCACTCTCTTCTCGTGGATTGCCCCCTCAATATATGATATATCCAGGCCTTTGTTTCACACACATTGCATATGTTACATTTTTTGTGCCTCTGCTTCGCGCAAACCATCTCTCTCACACACACCCACGTATGTACCTGTACGTAGAGAAGAGGTGCACGCACGACGCATGTACTCATGTCTCGTTCCCGGCCACACCCGCACGGGGACACGGTGGAGCTCATTTCTGTACGAAAAGGCAGCCCACGTGATAATTTGACGCGTGTAGCGGTTGTTTACTTGAAGGAGGGTCGTGTACCACGCGTACACGGAACAAAGTTATATTCCTCAATAGCACGTACAGAATATAAAACGATTGTTATCGAGAAAAAAGAAATCTGCTCCACTATATACAATGGAGCCTGCCTGCCGGGGTTTGTCTCTCGTCACACTATCTCACACAAGGCGGCGGTGGCCTCTCTCTCTCACCGTTGGTCACTGATCCGGCCGCATCCCGTCCGCCGGGGGAAAGGGAGGATGTGCATCGTTTCTTCGTTCGACAATGTTGAGGCAGCACGTCCCGATCTGCGGTTCCCGCTGTTCTCTCTGACCAAGCTCCGGCGTGGTAGGGCCTTCACCGCTTGCTCGCTGCCGCAGTATGGGCAGATCCGCCCACCGCCGCCCTCCTAGTTACATCCCGACGACCCCCAGGTACAGCTTCCTCCCCTCCGGCCTTGCTCCACTGCCCATCTTCCCACGTCGCTGCATGTGGATCTTCCCTAGTTCTTTGCCCAAAACGTAGCTCGGCCGGCGTACTTTTCATATTGCAATCTCGTCCTCACACCATTTTAGATAAAGAACCGTGTTGTTATCTTCCCTTAGGCCTTGTACAATGCTAGGTGCTTAGGGAGATGCTTAGAAAATAAATCGGGTTTTTCTGAAGCACCGGTGCCTATTTCTACACGAGAGACGCCTAATTAAGCGTCTACGTTGTACAAATAAGCACCGGTGCTTAAGAAAAGCCTGGTTTATTTCTCTAAGCACCTCCCCTAAACACCTTGCATTGTACAAGGACAAGGAATATGCTTCTTTTTTGTCGTTGTATGTGTCATCAACTGTTATTGGCCAGTAATTGTTTCCTTTCTACCTCTTTTTTGCAAACAGGGCTATCTATTTCACCTCGTTGCTATTGCGACCTTTTGGTGAACTGCACAAATCACTTTTTTCTTAAGAGTGTTTTGTGCAGTTCTAATAAAATGTCACACGGGCAACGTCTCTACATTTCAGTGCGACTGCACAAAGGGAGATTGGTTTTGCTCTATCCTCCTCATCCAACTTCGAGCCTAATCTTCTCCAACTATTTGCTTAATCTTCTCCAACTAGTTAGTCTTAAGAGAGACTGCAAAGGTGACTGGCTTCTATTTGTGTGTTTATTGTTTCATCAACAGTCGTCTATTATTGTAATCACACTTACTCAATATCTTTGGAACAGGGACGCTCAGCTCTATTTTAGTGGAATTGCACAAAATGATCGGAATATTGCATGCTCCTGACAGCTACTTTTTTTCCCAACATACCTTGTTGATTTAGACAGAGCTGGGGGGAAGTTGCTGCCAATGAAAGCATGGATCAATTTTAATTTAACACCTTCTCACAACTTTGTCTTCAGTTGTGATGTAAATATTAGCTCTGATCTGCTAATCATTGAGATGCATTAGCAAGGAAGTTAGTTTTTTTTTCTTCCGAAAGAGCATGGATTTTAGTTTCCTTTCTAGTATTTGATTGATGTTGTAACGAGACAACCTTCCAGCTGACAAGACACACGAAACAAAAGCTGAAAGCTTCAGAGCATTGTACAATTTCATGTTACTGGAAAATTATTTGTATACGTCAATTATGTAAACAAATGCTGGAAGCTTGATAGCATTGCCAGAAGCCATTCAGCACCTGGGTCCATGTGCCATGCACCAAATTAGGGCCTCTTTGATTTGTAGGATTGCAAAAACACAGGAATAGAAAAAAACGTAGGATTGAAATGGCATGTCCATTGGATCCCTATAGGATTTGAGTTTGTTTGATTGTGTCATGGAAAAAGCAAATGATTTCTTCCAAGAGGTTGGAGTGGATGTTAGAATTGCTGTGAAATGTAGAACAAATAAATCCCTAGGAAAAAATCCTACAAGATTCAATCCTACGAATCAAACGACCAACGTAGGAAAAATTCCTAAGGATTCTAATCCTTAAAAAAATCCTATGGAGATCCTTAGAGTGCACAACCGCATGGGAGACTTATCCCGGTTGTTGCGCCGCACTAATAGTGAGTAATGAGCAGTCAAATCATAAGCCCCACCTTTCCCACTGTAAGTTGCTCGGAAGAAGCCGTCAATATGGAGTATGAAGGTGCAAAACCAAGTCCGCGTATGGCCTATCGGTCAACGCGCTTCCTCTTGGCATATCACTGACATGTGGGACCGAAGTGTGAGCAAACCGATCTCAATTGATGGCAAAATGGCCAACCCGCCGCTCCTTGAGAGAGACGAGGAGCGAGAACACAGACGGGCTAGGTGTCGCACGGAGGCCAAGATATACTCGAGCATGGTTGATCGATGTCATCATTACATGTTCGATGTTTTTTAATAGTACTATTGGGCTGCCGTTTTCCGCACTTCTCCCGAATAAATATGTACTTTATCAGAGATTAAAATAAAATAAGAGTACAGACGCTCCACCATGCGGTTCCTAGTACCTGTATACTAGTAGTATTGTACTACTCGCACTACAAAATCTTGAGCTTGGCTCTTCGCCTCTTCGGGAAGTCGAACAATGATGGTATTACAGTGTATGCCTCAGGCAATCTGACACCGAATGAACTGCTGCACGTCCACCGCCTGGGCGAGGAAAGGTTGCATTAGTCAAAAGCTTATCCTCGTCCTACGAGCCACCGCGCTTGAGGTAGACGGAGAGGTCGTAAGCAAGCTTCTCCTCATTCTGCGAGTTGACGGGGCACATCAAAGTAGTGCTACTAGTCCATACTGCCTCCTTTCCGGTTAATATGGCTTAATCTTTTTTGTGGGTAAATGAGAGAGCTTTATTCATATATAAGTATTCTTAGGACAATTAGCCAAGAGACTGGTCACTAGGAAGCGAGGTACCCCACAAAAAAGGAAGCGATGTGTTTCATCAAGCCAACTCTCGGTCACATTCAAAGCGCAGCAAGCATAGTTCGCACAAAAATGCGCCGCAAGGTTTGTTGACCTGTTTACATGCTGAATAACAAAAAAGGAGAAAATATTACTAAGCGCTCCTATTTCTAACAGGATAGGAGCCAGAATTAAGCGAGAATTGTGGCGAGTGTTCCATGCAATCAACTTCCATTATCACATGCGAGAACCCTCAAAGAGAAGCAAATGTGTTGAAGATTGCTTTATCATAGATTAAAATAAAATAAGATTGCAGACGCTCCACCATGCGGTTCCTTGTAGTACCTGTATAGTAAGTAGTACTAGTAGTACGCAATACTGTACTAGTAAACTTTGCGCTTGGCTCTTCGCCTCTTCGGGAAGTCGAACAATGATGGTACTAGTACAGTGTATGCTTTTGGCAATCTGACACCGAATTAACTGTTGCACGTCCACAGCCTGAGCGAGGAAGAGCTTGCATTAGTCAAAAGTTTCTCCTTTGTCCTGCGAGCCACCGCGCGCAAGCTTCTCCCCGTTCTGCAAGTTGACGGGACACAACAAAATAATGCTAGTCCATATTGCCTCCTTTCCGGTTAATATGACTTAATTTGAAACGAGATAAATACACTGGCTGTCACTGTATATTTGTAAAAATACAGTCAGTGGACTTCATAATAGGCTCATTGCTGGCAATATTTACATTTCCGGTGTTTATATGGTCACTAGCTTACCCTGGCTGAGTATGTGTGTGCATGCAAGTGCAGGTTGAGCACTTGAGCGTGAACGTGTGTGTTTCGTCGTGTGCTCGGACATGCATGCATTAGGGCGTCGCGTGCGTTTTTGCGTGCATGTGTACGTGCGACTGCTGCATGCATGCACGCGGTTGTAGTCCCTCACATCCACATGTTCATATGTTAATGCTTTGTCAAAACGTTGCATGCAAGGTTTAATCATTCGTTGTTCACGCATGCATTCTCGATATTAATACGTTGGTAAAGACAATTTCTCGAGGAAAACGAGGCCATGAATTGAGTACAAAGGGGACCAATAAACCAGGACGGAGGGAGTACTAGTAGTGAACCGGAAGGAGGGAGTAGGTACGTAACAACTTGCAGTAACAAAATTCCACTATGGGCATCCTGTCTACGTGTCATGCAAGAAAATAGAGATAAGTACAAGTGATACTCAGGAACGGCCATACATGTAGGGGGAGTACGTGCAGGGGCCACTCAGGAGCAGTCAAATCACACAGTAAGTTAGTCGGATGAAGCAACCATCATTTCACTCTTCAATGACACGTACGCAATATAAAAATGTTGATATGGAGAGAAAAAGAAAACTGCTCCACTATATATACACTAGCAGGAGCCTAAGCTACAAGCCTGCTTGCTTGGGTTGCTCTCTTCACAAGCATAGAATGACGGTGGCCACACCGCTGGTCACAGATCCGGCCTGATCCCGCCGCCGGGGGAAGCGGACGATGTTCTGCGTAGACGCGGTCGACAGCGGCGAGGAAGAAAACCCACTGTCGGTGCATGCCGATCGGGGGTCCCCGCGGTATGGGCTGATGCCGCCTCCCACCGCCCTTCTAGCTACACCCCGACGTCCCAGGTACAACTTCCTTTTGGAGCCGGCTTGCTCCACTGCCGCAGCTCCCCACGTAGCTCCATCTCCATGTGGATCTTTCTCTACTTCTAGCGGCTTCTATTTGTGATGAGTTTATGTCTCATGAACTAGTGCCACTATTATTATTCTAATCACACTTCTTCAATATCTTTGCCAACAGGGATGCTCAGCTCGATTTTAGTGGAACTACACAAAAGCATCGTATGATCCGAGGGTGCCAGGCTTCTTTCCTTCGACAGGTTCTACCTAGCCAGGAAATTAAATCATGTTTAGGGTTTAGGGTTTAAGGCATAGAGACCCCATCAGTAGTTTTTTTTTGCACACACTCTCACAACTTTTGTCTTTAATTGTGAATTAAATATTGGCTATGATCTGTGAATCATTGAGATGCATCAGCATGCGTGTTAGTTTTCCTTTGTATTTGATGGAATGTTGTAACGGAGCAACCTTGGAGTCAGGATACATACATGAAACAAAATCTGAAAGCTTCATACTCCCTCCGGTCCTTTTTTGTATGCGTATAAGGCTACTCATAGTGGGGAGTATCATATACTAGTATCATTCATAAATTACATAGGGGAGTAATAAACCAGGACGGAGGTAGTATGTGAGAGTGTATGGTGGGTCATGTGGTAAAATGTAGTATAGTACTTTCTTGTAGCCCATTACTATACATGTTGACTATTACATTGGCCACTACGAAAAATACATTTTGCATCTATACAAGGCCACTAACAATAATCAAGGCAACATTACTTTCTTGTATAAGGGAATGGAGGGAGTAGTACTTTCTTGTGGCCCATTACTATACATGTTGACTATTACATTGGCAATAGATGACATGGCAACATGTTAGCCATCAACCGGCTATATTATTAACCATGCTTAAGGCATGCTTGCACAGAGAGAGAGAGTCGCGTCGCATGCATGCAAAACTGGAGAGAGAGAGCTGCATGCAGATAGATCTAGTGAGCCTGCATCCAGAGAGATGGAGAGAGGAGTAATTGTTCGCGAGAATTGTGTACTTTGCATGCGCGTAACTACCCAGCATTTCCTCAAAAGCAAATCCGGGGGCAAAATAGTCTATACACTCCGGTGTATAGTAATTTTTTCTTGGCATGCGGGCTGTGCAAGGAATATGGTGATAGTGGGAGGTGGGCCATGTAGTCACTGGGCTGCCGTGTTTCGTACTCCTCCGGTGTAAGAGTGGAGAAAGTTAGTTTTATCACCGAATAAATAAATAAGAGTGCAGACGCTCTACGACGATCTACCACCGTAGTAATGATGACCAATGAGTCATCAAATCACATAGACCCGGTAGTTAGTTGGACGGAAGAAGCAAACCACCACCCTTCGTTCAATCCGCTTCTCTCTCATGCAGTACATTATTCTTTTGGAAACCAACGTTTCGTTTCGTTGGATCGTGCCATCGAGCAAAACCAACGTTTAAATCACGTCTGTCACGTTCGTGTCTCACCCTCCTCCACCCCACACGGTCTCTCGACATGTCACTCACCGCAAACCGAGTATACGCAAACTTTCCCGCCTGCTTGTCGATGGATCGCGCCATGGAGTAGTACTAGCACTGCTGGAAGAGATAGACGAGGGGGAGGACAGCTAGCTGTATCACGGACTCCCAAGAACTTTTTTACATGCATGTTGCGGCCGGCCGTGGTGACGTTTGAACGCGGACCAGTCGCGTGCACCGGGAAGCGGCGCGGGCGGCGCTCTCTCGACCGGCGCGCCGCTTCAATGCCGGCGCCAGTGAGAGGTCGCGTCCGCTCTGGCCGGGCATGAATGCGGCACTGACCGTTTCGGGAGGGAAGCGCGCGTGGGTGATGAAGAGGGTTCGGGTTGGCCAGGGCGGTTAGGAGCGGGCGTGCCAGCGGTCCGGACGCCCGCAAACGAGAGATGCTGGACGTACGTAAATATTGCTGCGTAATTAATAACGTAAATAATGTGCCAGTTGGACAAATATGATTGGAGATGGATATGGAGATGAAAGTATAGAATTTTACGTAAACACGGATATGCATGTCTATGTGTGTGTGTGCGCACACACATATAGTGACGACTCTCGCGACTACTCGTACACATCATCGATGTCTCGTTCTTCCTACGCATACAAACTTAGTACCGCCTCATTTTGTTCCTAGGATAGGAATATCATAGGAGTGAAAAACAATATGAAGTGAGATAAATGAAGTACTACGTACAAGAAGAAATGTACACGCACTCACTCTGCCTCCGACATACCCGCGAGTACACGATGGAGCGCATTTGTACACGAAGAGGCAGCTTACATACGTAATAATTTGACCCTTTAATTTGTTCACTTAATAATGGAGGGCCGAGGACCACACGTGAGGGATACAAACTGCGACCTGGAAGCGGGAGCGTGTTATTGATCGAGTTTTCTTTCTTGGTACGTTAAAAAAAGATTTGTCCGCCAGTTTTCATTTCTTTTTTCCGGGAACACGCGTATTCTATTTAAAACCACTGCTATGGAGAGATTTTTTTTACTCCATTGTATATATAGCCTCTTGTTTGATAGGGTTTGTCGCATCTTGCTCTCTCACACTCTCCATATCTAAACAAGATGACAGTGTCCACTCTATCTCTCTTCTCACCGGTGGTCACAGATCCGGCCGGATCCCGTCCGCTGCGGGAGGTGAGGAGGTCCGGCGTTGATGTTGTCGCCGTCGGCGATGGAGGAAGCCGATGCGCACCGTCCTCTTTGAGCTAGCGCCGGTGCGGATGAAAGTCCTCCGCGCCCTTGTTCGTTGCCGTCGTGTGGCAGATCCCGCCCGCCCGCCTAAGCCACATCTCGCCCACCTGAGGTATAACTTTTTTTGGATTTCATGTTTCATTGTACTCTGCATGCGGGTTTTCTTCTATACCACTACTCCCCAGCTCCCCATGTACAGTAGCTAGGGTTCGCTCGTCCAACATCACCTATTTTTTAATATTATAGAGGAAAAACCACTCCAAAAGTTGTCTTGGTTTATCATTTATGCATCGGTGGAAGTATACATTTTTTTTCAACAAAAAGTACATGGTGGTTGTGCGGTCATTGTCCATATGCTCCTATTGCTGCTGCTAATCTAAAACTATCACTGGTAAAATGAAGCAATGCCCATGTAGAGGCATCGATAAATGCTTCTGTCCTGCTTTAGTTTTTTTTGGTATCCTGCTTTAGTTTCCATCAAGATAATCATGATGCTTCTATTTTTTGGTGTACATTTTATTAATTCTTATTGACAATTAAGATGCCGTTGTTAATCTTGTTCCACTGCTAAAACAAAGTAACGACACTACTTAAATATCATTTTTTTATATTTTTGCAAACAGGGATGCGTATCTCCATACTCGGGTATGTCTTCCTCAATTTTAGTGGAACTGCACACAATTGAATGGCCACTGTTGCTCAGCCTCACTGTCCTCTGCCAAGTGGTTCTTCCTTTCTCGAGCTTGATTACCGAGAAGAAACAAACCACAGTGAGGATTGTCAAACTTCATTGGTGCCTGACCCAAACTCGATGCTAAAATCGATGATGCATCACCACGATAACCTATCGATGCTCATGTTTGCGTCTCATGGTTGCATCGGCTGGTGAAGCTGATCGACGTTCAATGAAGAACGGGTTGTCTTCCATCAGTGCTCTTTGCTTGTTACCACAAAGACGATATCCTTCATCAGTTCATCTTGGAGCAATCGTTGACGTTGGTGTAATTTTATCATACAATTGGATATGAACCAAATGTTTCCTCGAAGAAGCATCGACGTTGGTACTAAGAGCAGAAGTTTTGTATTGATTTCTAAGCCTTCTCACAACTTTGTCTTCAGCTACCCTATAATTTTATTTGTCCAGCTTTTAACTAAATATGTGGTCAGACTTTGATTAAAAATATGGTGTGGACTAAAAACCCGGATGGAGGTAGTACCCCTCCGTTTTTATGTACTCTGCATATTAGATTTGACTGAAGTCAAACTTTGTAAAGTTTGACCAAGTTTAGGCCGAACACAACAAACCATAATTATTGAGAGGGCAAACTGTACATAGTACAAAATAATTGAAATTAAATTTCTTTATTTGTACACACTCTCACACCTTTCCGATAATTTGGCGCGTGTATGGTTGTTCACTTAACGGAGGGTAGTGTACCGCACGTGAACGACAAGAAGTGCGACTAGGACGCGTGGATCGTTAGTTGATCGTAGTTTTCTTCACTAGCACGTTAAATAAAGAGTTTCGTTTCGTACACAATTTAAAACGATTGTTACGGAGAGAAAGAGGAAAAGAAAACCACTCCACTATATTAGTACTACTAGCAAAAATGCCCGTGCGTTGCAACGGGAGAAAAAATATACTAAAAGAACCCAACATGCAAGGCGCGAAAATCAGGCTTGAAGGCATATCGATTCTTATGTCAAACGTATACCAAATCCTCATACACAGCAGACAACATTGTTGACTTATTTTTTTACCGTTAAATCATATTTCTTCTCCTTCTTCTTCTTCTTTCATCGTCCCAGCTCACGAATTACACAGTTTACTTGGTCGACGGTAAAATTCATTAAAATATCTGTATTTTTGCTGGCCCTTGATCGATAATATGGTCAATTGTAGGAAGCAATGCCTCTGTGGCCAACAGACCATCTGCCCCTTTCTCTTGTTCTGATGCAGATGGTGGGACATAGTTGTCCGGAAAGGGTATTCGCAAAAAAAAAAGCTATCCAAAAAGGGTGAAGGGGAGGGGCAGAAGGCAGCTGCGAAGAAATATGTCAGATGTTTGAGAGTTAATAGCAAATGGTTGATAACGCAGTTTGATGAACAGACTTCTAGTACAATACATCAGCAGAACTTGAGAAAAATTGTTACTCCCGTTCTTGGGACTAAGGAGTGGTCAGTACATCTCATGTGCCCCCAGCTTCATTTTGTGTGACGGCTGCCATTATGTACCGAGGTAAGTACCAGGAAATAAGTTCTTCTATCTAAAGCAGGAATGTTTTGCTATAAAAAAAAGTATACTGCCTCTGTTGCAACATGCAAAGACACATGAGGATGTGATCAATTCGTCTCAACTCCTTCAACTCCTCCAAGTCAGTTGTTTCCTTATGTGACATTGATTCAGGAGTTGTCCCATCAGACTATGTTCCCTCTGTAAACAACACAAACAGAAAATCAAGTTATGCTAGTACTTTTGTTTTGCAAATTGCAGTAAATAAAAAATGTAAAATAAACAGAAACAACAGAAATTGTGAAGTACAACAACAGCAAGCCACCAATTTCCCGCAAGAGATCTTGCATGACCAATGCCAACTATCCTTATTACAGATTATTAGAATGTCGAGGTAAGGAGTAGTTTAACCACCAAACTGTACTACAGTACTAAGTTTTATTTTGTTCCAAACAATGTGTCAATTCACATGGACTCAAGCTTAATGTGGTAACTTCCAATCGACAAACAAAACATATATCTTTGAACAGTTAAGTAAGCATATAAATTCCAATATCATACAAAGAGAAGTAAATATAAGAAAACTTGTCAGCAAAAAAACCATGGAACTATATTCAAATTCATGCTTGAATCTTTAATCTCAGAAAATCGTAAAATTGCCTACATGTAATTTTGTACCTGCAGACCCATAATTTTGCAAAATTTGACCTGCACCTACATCTCAAATCTTGTTTGCAATCCTAATGAACGTCTGCCACACACCGAGTAGTGCTCACATCACTTGGCAAACCATCCTGTTGGGTAGCAGGATTTCTGACATTAGTAGGTTTTGGAGAATATCATTGCCATTTAATCAAGGCTAGAATCTGAAGCTTGACTGAAGAACATAGCAGAAATGAACTTGACTAAGTAAATAGATCAACAACACCCAGATTTTGATATTGACAAAATCTAAACCCCAAGACCAGTGATACTGACAGCAGAGTAAGAAATCTTTAGGGAGAAAGGTAAATTGGCTATTTGAAATGCCGTGGCGGAGGTGATGTTTCCCGTTCCCCTACTCCAGCATCACCAGATTCACGCATCCCTGAACAGAATGCCGTAGCTGGCCGTCCCGCCTTCTGGCCTCCCCTCCTGAACAACATAAAGTCAAATAAAGTAACTCAATCACTGAAAGTTCTTTCTCATACATGAGTATCAAAGGTGTCATGAATGAAGTTGTTGAGAATGATAACGATGTACTACTCAATCGTAACTGCTTTAGTAAAAGGAAAATAACATAGTCTCTTGGTGTACAGAATGGAATATAGATGCAGCACTACCCAAAAAGTGTGCATGAGGAAGGGAGATGCGATGTCAGCTCTGATTGCCATGGTTCAATCACTCCAACACACAAAAAATGGTGTGGATGTCATCTCCGGTAGCAGGTTTTTTTATTCTTCTCCCTTCTGAGCATCTCACTCCCTCTATAATGACTCAGGGGAGCAAACTCACTAGGAGTTGGTGGCGTCAAAAATTAAGTAGAAGACACACCCCCGAGACCTCATCAGACTGCAACATCAACCATCTAACCATCAGTCAATCACAGTGTAGCAAAGGCCGAAACACGCCACATTAGCGCACACACTGATTTCAATTTTGATGCGATTCACATCCAACGATAGTGCTACAGCGCTGTCCTGCACAGCCGAACAAGCATGAGCTGCTTGAGGGGTTCCGAGAGCACGGCAACGAGCTCCTTCCCGTGTCCCCGCCGACGCCGGCGCCAACGGCGCGCCGCGAGCACCGTGCGTTGTAGGTGACCTGAAAGTTCCGGCCCGGGCCATCGGATACGGCTGGAATAAAGAGCCGTTGCAGCTCCTCTAGTTGGCAGTCTCACGATGATGGCAACCACCCGGTTAAATTGAAACTGGTGGCAGTACACCTGTGATCCTCCGCTGCATCAAGTACATCATGAGATTGATTCCTTATTTGGTCTGAAAAGAGTGATTATATTCGCTGTAGTTGTTCTGATAATCTCTTAATATTTCAGTCCAAGGTATACGCCGAAACTGGTAGACAAGATGAGAAGCTTGGTGGAGCGCACCACATGTTTTTGACCCACATGTATGTTCAGACTTACACAGTTCTATACGTATCTATTGATTGTGCATTTGTGGACCTTTCTATAAGGAGATTGAAGAGTATCTAACCATTTACCAAACAATGATGATCTAGCGGATCATCGGAAGTGGGCCGAGCGTTTGAAATGCGAGAGAATCATCCATTCAGGAAATGTAAGAACACATGTAGAAAGGAACTTACTGGAATATCTAAAGAGCGCTCACACATCATGTTTTGAAGGATATTCGAAATCTATTAGAATTCAGAGATTCTAAAGTTGTAATTTGCTTATGATATTTGCCCTGATTATCTACTGCAATAACCATGCTGATACAGGTAGTGGACATTACTGCTGATGTCGAGTGGAAACTTACTGGAAGTGGTTCCTGGAACATTGAAAATGGAACTTACTATACCCCAGGCCATACCGAAGTAAGAAACTCAAACTCAATGAATAGAATTACGTGAATATGCGTCTAGCCTTTGGTTACGAATAAGTTTATGGATTAAAGAGGAGTTGGGCTTAAGAGATAAGTGCACTACGGCTAGCTGGCTGCACTATTAAGGTTAAAAATATATATGTTATTCTTTGGAAAGGCAAGATGGCTGCATTATTCTTAAACTTCAGAGAACAAAGCTTGTATGTTGTTCTTTGGAAAGGCAAGATGGCTGGATGGTAATGATGTCATTAAAAGATTCACTCATGAAAACAAAATCATTTTATGTAGAGCTCGGTCTGTTTGTTGTACAAACTGCTAAAGGCGCTATTCACAATGGCGACCATGTGGCAAAATCAGAATATTCAGACGAACTGAATCTCTTTCGGATGTACAACAACCAATCAGGTAGTACAATCCACCCTCTTCTCCCTTGTCTTTCAATTGTACTATAGAGTTAAACCTAAATCCTAGTTGATATATATATATATATATATATAGGGTCGCGCTATTCGTCACCCAGGGTGAGGAATAGTTATTCTTCACCCCCTCTCTATTTTGAGGTCAAGGCACCGTATTTTTTGGTTTCGTAAATTTTGTCTTATTTCATACGTAAAAAGAGAACGTAAGAAAATATATACTCGCCGTAAAAAATATTTTATGTTAGGTAAAATTACGAATGAAAAAAATAGTGTAAAACATACATAAAATGCGATATTTCTGGTCTTATAACCTATTTTTTTGTTTTCTTATACCAAATTTTACGTAGTGAATCAATATGAATGTAACTATTTGTATTCCAAACGTAATTTATTTATGAAGCGATCGTAAGATTACCTCGGGTGAAGAATAACTTATTCTGCACCCTGTGTGATGAATAGGATTACTATATATATATATATATATATGTTGCGCAAACTTGCAGTGAATCTGCAACTGGATAGTTCCTGGACCTAGATTTTAAGTGGTATTTACTTGGTAAGCATCCCTTCCAAGTACCGCATACATAATATATATTACCGAAATTCTGTTTGATATATGGATTTGCAAGCCATCTCGTATGATCTTCGGTTCAATTGCTTCTTGTTAACTGTACTAATTTGTGAGCTGTCCCTCTCCAGGGCATGGCTATCGAATCTGATATGAAGATGTACAAGCAAAAAATGCAGCTATTGAGTCTCTGCTAGCTAACTACAAAAACTAAGATTCCATTGGATAGTATGAGGAAGATGGAGAAGAAAGAGATAGTGACAGGTTCCATTGGGTTGGCGGCCTTTTTTAGATCGATACCTGCGGAGGTCATGCCCTCGGCGGAGCTCTGTCCAGGCTTATAGGGCGCAGAGGCGGGGCGCCATCTCCGCCGCACACAGCCATGCTCTCCACCTACGCTCCAGATTGGAAGGATGGATATGGAGAGGCACCCTCAGCCATGACCTGAATCCTGAACCAGAGGAGGAGGAGCGCAGGATCGAGAGGGAGAGGTGGCCCATAGCCACTGTGGGGAACCAGAAGTGCTGGAGGAGCCCGTCGAGGGATGACGACCTCGGCTTGGCAATCCCGTTGATCGCGGGGACGTGGGACTCCAGAGGCGGGTGGCGAGCCCTCCATGGCAACGACGGCGGCCACCTCCAGCATCGCGAGATCCAGGGTGGCTTGGGAAGGGAGAGGAGCAGCGTGCCGGATCCGACACGTGCTGATTCAGACGCTACCCCGCCTCCTGCGCGTCCTCCTCCTCCTCCCGGCCGTTGCCCGTGGTGGGCCGCGGTGGGGGAGGACGGCACGGCGGAGGACGCTGGCCGGCGGCAGGGACGCGGCGGATCCGGATGGGCTGGGAGGCGTGCTCGCTCGACTCGGGGGTGGGGTATTTTCTGGCAGAAATACGAAACATTTTTTCTACTTATTTACTGGACTGCGGGTTCAATTACTGAAAAGCACAGGGGTTGTTTTGCAAACACGCCGCGACGGTGAGCGGGCAGAAGCAATAGCCACTTTATTATTAGGGAAAGATACACGAGTACTACTATATATAAGCTGGAGCCTCATAGCTTGTTTGCTAGGGTTTGCACTCTTCACACTCTCGCTGCACTACATATATACACACACACACACACGCTGGAGGCTCAGCGTTTCTTTGCTAGGGTTTGCTCTATTCACAATCTCTCACCCTCTTCATCAGATCTAAACAAGACTGCGTTGGCCTCTCTCTCTCCCTCCCCCCTCACAGCTGGTGAAGGAGCCGTTTGGATCCCGTCGCACCGGGAAGGGGAGGAGGTGCAGCGTTCACTCTGTCGCCTTCGGCGAGGGAGGCAATCCACTGTCGGCTGCGCTGTTCTCTTTCACCCAGCGCCTATGTGGGAGGGCTTCCGACCCCTTCTTCCTCGCTGCCGTACGTAGTGTGGGCAGATCCGGCCTCCCGCCGCACGCCTAGCCACATCCCGACGACCCTAAGGTATAAATTTCTTTGAAACCGTATTGCTCTAGCTGCATGCGGATCTTTTTCGATTCTGTAGGCAAATCTAGGTCTTGGTTCAAAGAGGAAAGAAATGGGGGTGGGGTGGAGCATGAATCTAGGACATGGTTCAATGAGGAAAGGAAGGAGGGAAAGTAGTATAGACTGGCTATCCAGCCGTTCTGTTGGTCGAAAAGGGAAAAGGGGGTAACCCAGTACACACATCTGTAAGGAACCGATCTCTTTGTTGAAAAAGGAAAGAAACCGGGTGGTCCGGGAGTTTGTGCAGGACTAGATTTGCTGCCCTCACATAGGAAAAAGGTTCAAAGAGAACAAATATGGGACCAACACAGATATGATGCTTGGCAACATACTCTACATCACCCATTTATACGTGTGGAGGCATATGGTGCTGGCATGTTCCATGTCCCATACAACTATTTTGCTGTTGTTAATCTAAGAATGCCGCTGAAAAATTGAAGCAATGCCACTGTTAAAAGTAAATTACATTTTTAACGAATCTTATTTTAAGAGAATGTCTCTGTTAATATGAATCAATGCAACCGTTTTAGAAATGCTACTGTCCTACTTTGTTTTCCATCAAGATAAGGTAGATGCTTCTTTTTGTCGCCGTATGTTTCATCCTTCTTTATTGGCCAGTAATTGTTTCCTTTTTTGCCTCTGTTAAAACAGGAATATCTATTCAACTTGTTGCTATTCCGACCTTTTGCTTCGCTACACGAAACACTTTCGTTTTAAGAGTGTTTTGTGCAGTTCAACTTAAATGTCACACCGGCGACTTTGCTTGATTTAGTTGAACTACACAAAACGAGATTGGATTTCCTATTCGCGTTAGCAGATTCGTAGTTGATCTTGACCTCGTCATGAAAGGTCAATACTGGTGTCGGTGCAACAAACCCCAGGTATGTTGCATAGACTGTACACAGGCTCAAGAACGAGATTGCAGCATCCAGGAGAAGACCAAGCAGAAGAGATCAGCTCTTTGAGGAATCAAAGGGCGGATCAAGAAGACCAAGACCAACCCAAGGAGTAAAATACCGCAATGGAAAAACCTCCCTTGCCGGGCAGGCGAGCCTGGCGGGGACGAGGTTGCCCCGAAGACAAGTCTCCAGATTGCCCCAGCAGGCTTGCCGGGGGCGCCGAGGGCGGATTACCCCGCCAAGGCTCCACCGCTCCACCTCACAGCAATGCAAGTCACCGATCGGTGCGGTGTCGAGCCCTCAAGATGCTAAGTGGCCACTATTTGGCACGTGGTGGCCACTTCCAGAGGAAATCACCTCCAAACGACACTCGTCCAGCGACGTGTCACGCAGGCAGGCGAGAAGGTGGCAAAACAGCACAGCAAGGCTTGCCGGGCTAGACTACGATGTGACACTAAGCGGCGCATTTAATGCATTCTGTCCAGTCTGCAGAGTTACGTATGATGGCACTGTTTGCTATCTAATCAGTACACAATGACTGATTTGCCACTGTGGTGACCCCTTGATCTATAAAAGGAGGGCCATGGCAACCTTAGAAAGGATTCGGACCCCTATACACTCATACGCGCGTAGCTGCTCTCGCCCCGAGGCGACCTTGTCGGGCTAGAGCGCTGCATCTCCACCATGGTCCTCTCATCCATCCACCAAAGCAGGAGTTGGGTTTTACGCCTCACGGCGGCCCGAACCTGGGTAAACACTGCCCGTGTGATCGCTGCCGCGCTGCCCCGCGCCCTCCGATCTTTGTGCAATGCATCCTTCCCCCTGCCGAACCACAAGGGGCCGATGGCCCCATAGGTGGCCGTGTTTTCCCACGACATCTTTGGCGCGCCAGGTAGGGGGAAGCGCTTGCGCAAATCCGAGAGCGTACGCAGCGCGTCATCTTCATCATCGTTTTCTTCATCGACGGCTTCATCATCCATGGCGCCCAAGAAGAAAACCGGTGCCGCAGCTCACCCGTCCACCTCAAAGGCCCCTCCATGCGCGGATGCCAATGCCGTGGGGGCTACGGGGGCACACGGGGATGTGGACACTGTGGGGGACGTGACCGGCGCACGCGGCGTCGTCACCACCTCCCCCGTGGCCGAAACGGGAGCATGAGGCACCGGAGAAGGACAACGCCAACAACATCCCGACGGCCACATTCCACAAGGTGCGGGAGAAGAGATCATTCCATCCGTGCCTTTCCACCCCGCCGAAGGACGCGGCCACAGCGGTGATGCTCGCCCTGGGGCGAACCGTAATCCTCCGACCGCCCCCGCTGCGGGTGTGGCCGCAGGGCATGCATCACCCCCAGGACGGGCTGGCCAAGCTGATGCGCCTAACGGAGCCGCT
Organism: Thinopyrum elongatum; assembly: GCA_011799875.1. Lineage (NCBI taxonomy): Eukaryota > Viridiplantae > Streptophyta > Magnoliopsida > Poales > Poaceae > Thinopyrum > Thinopyrum elongatum. Next base: position 442,510,335 of record CM022297.1, on the reverse strand, counting down.
GATCTCCAAGCACATCACCCTCGCCTCCATGCCGCCCTGGCGACTGGCTCACGGCGACAGGAGCACGGCGCTGCTACTGCTGGCACCGTCAGAAGCCAGGCAATGCTACGGTCTACGTCGTCATCCATGTCGAGCACTGCTTTGGAGGCCATGGCGCGGGCCCAAATCATGTTGAGGTTTTCGCCGGTGGCTGATCAGATGGATGAGTGGAGAGCCACCATTCAGAGTTTGATTAGTTTCACCGAGGCGGTAGGATCACGGCGAGCAGGCCCGTCATAACCTCCACAGGTGGCGGCAACAGCCCGAGCTGCTGGCCGTACCGAAGGGGCCACCCTCACGGTGAAATCCCCTCCGCGACAGCCAGCACAGGGGCCACGGCCAGACCAACGCAACCAAGAACCCGACGACGTATCAATGGCCTCGTCCGATCCTCGAGCACGACAAGAACAGCGGCGAGTCCTGGAAGACAGGCGAGGGGAAGACGCGCGCGTCACCATCGAACGATGCCGCGAAACCCAACGCCGGTCTGATAGGCGCTACGGCCCTGACGTCAGCGAGCCTACGATCGATGAGGGTGGGTGCCTACCTTTTGGGGTCGGGTGCCCCGCCTTCACTCGTGAGCTGCGGCAAGTCCGTTGGCCACCCGCCCGCATGTTCAAGCCAGAAATACCAAAGAAGTACGATGGAAGACTGAACCCAGCAGAGTTCTTGAGCATCTACACCATCGCTGTTCAAGCTGCCGGGGGAAGGGATGAGAAGGTGTTCGCCAACTACTTCCCCTTGGCACTCAAGCCAAATGTGAGGTCTTGGTTGATGCACTTGCCAGAGAATTCCATTACGACCTGGGCTGGCCTGTGCCATGAGTTTGTTGGCGCCTTCACGGGCGGCCATCAAGAACCAGGATGGCCCAGCGATTTATAGTTGCTTCCGCAAAAGGAAGGAGAGAGCCTGCAGAAGTACATGCAGAGGTTCAGCCGGGTGCACAGGAACATCCCAGACATACACCCGGCAGCTGTGATAGCCGTGTTCTAGTCCAATGTGCGCAACCGCCAGATACGTTCTAAAATGAACGTTCATTTGCCCAAGACTGTGAATGAGCTATACACTCTGGTGGATAAGTGTGCCCGAGTAGAAGAGGGGAGATGACTCCCAGGTGAAGAAGATGGCGTCGACATCGACTCAGAAGACGACGACGACGCCACCAGCCGGAAGAAGAAGAGCAAGAAGCGCAACAAGAAGCACCATGATAAAGTGGTAATGACTGTTGAAGGGTCGAGTGCACCTGGTACCGGCAAGAAGGCCAAGACCGAGGTCCCCGGCAAGGAAGCTGCCGCGTGCGCTGATTGCTGGGAAGCCGCGGCTGCCGAGAAAGCTGGAAAGAGTGATGGGCCGTACTGCAAGATCCATCGGACCAAGGGCCACGATCTCCAGGAGTGTCATCAGGTTGAGCAGCTCGTCAAGAAACAGAGGGCTGAGTACGAGAAGCATGATAAGGAGAAAAATCAAGATGGCGATGGCGGGAAGGGCCGAGGTGGCAGAACAGGTCACCCCGGCAAGGCTCCTCAGTATCAAGGGAAACCCGCCAAGGGATGTGAGAAGAAGGATTGCGAGGATGGAAGTGATGAAGGAGATGAAGAGGAAACCAGCGAGCAGGAATTCCAGAAAGCCACTGATGCCCTATGCATTGACGGGGGTGCATCTCTGCACTCCTCTCACTGCCAACTTAAAAGGTGGGCGCATGAGGTCAATGTCGTGGAGTCAACGACAGATTCTCGGAAGCCGCTCAAGTGGCCCCGCACGCCCATCGTCTTTGATGAGGAGGATCACCCTGACCGCACTACCGCGGTGGGGTGTTTGCCATTGTTGGTTTCACCAACAATCCGCAACCTCAAGGTCACAAAGATGTTGGTTGACGGCGGGGCCGGGTTGAATCTGATTTCTCCAATGGTCATCAGCAAACTCCAGATAGCAGATGAAGAGCTCAAGGTTACTGGTACGTTCCAAGGGATCAACCCCGGTAGGAGTCATCCTAAGGGGAAGATCACATTGCCGGTAACATTCGGGTACGTTCAGGTAGCAGATGAATCTGATTTCTCCAAAGGTCATCAGCAAACTCCAGATAGCAGATGAAGAGCTCAAGGTTACTGGTACGTTCCAAGGGATCAACCCCGGTAGGAGTCATCCTAAGGGGAAGATCACATTGCCGTGTAAATCGGTGGGGGGGGGGGGGGGGAGTTGAACTACCGGACTGAGAAGATTGTGTTTGATGTGGTTGACCTCCCCCTGCCGTACAATAGAATCCTTGGTCGTCCTGCCCTGGCCAAACTCATGGCGGCATCCCACTATGCCTACAACACTTTGAAGATGCTAGGACCAATGGGCGTTATTTCTATCCCATCAAACAAGAAAGACGCAATCATATGCGTTGACAAGATGTACCTCGAGGCAGTTGCTGCAGAAGCTGCGGAAGCCGCTGCTCCCGCCAAGGGAAGCAAGAAAAAGAAGAAAGGAAGCAAGGATGCCAATGAGTAATCCAGGAAGCGTGCCTCTCCGGAGTGCGCTGTGCCCGTTGATGACTCACCCGAGAGTTCCAATTGCAAGAGATCCAAGGCTGCCGCATCGTCTGTGAAAAAGGTCCCGGCAGGGCTAGCTGGCACTGGTGGTACATTTACCATCAGTGCCACCCTCAATGACAAATAGGAAAGCGTGCTTGTTGCCTTCCTGCGGGCGAATGTTGATGTGTTTGCTTGGCAACCATCTGACATCCTCGGTGTTCCCAGGGAGGTAATCGAGCACCACCTTGCTGTCTGCCCACATGCCCGGCCCATCAAGCAGAAGGTTCGGAAGCAAGCTTTGGAGTGGCAACAGTTTATTGCCGAGGAGATCAAGAAACTTGAGGCAGCTGGATTGGTCAGAGGAGTATTGCATCCAACGTGGTTAGCAAACCCAGTGGTGGTGCGCAAGGCAAATGGGAAATGGAGGCTTTGCATAGATTTCACTGATCTTAACAAAGCATGCCCAAAGGACCCATTCCCCTTGCCGCGCATCGACCAGATTGTGGATTCCACCTCCGGATGCGACTTTCTCTCCTTCCTGGATGCCTACTCTGATACCATCAGACCTTCATGTCCAAGGAGGACGAAGAAAAAACCGCATTCATAACACCATGTGGCACGTACTATTTTGTACGGATGCCCTTCGGGTTGAAGAGTGCTGGATCCACTTTTGCAAGAGCAGTACAGATTGGTTTTGAGTCCTAGTTGCACAGAAATGTTGAAGCCTACATGGATGATATTGTGGTCAAAACCAAGGACAGAACGACTCTCATTCAGGATTTGGAAGAGACCTTTGCAAATCAACGCAGGCTCAATTTGAAGCTGAACCCGAAGAAGTGTGTGTTTGGCGTTCCTTCCGGCAAGCTACTTGGCTTTTTTGTGTCTCACCGAGGGATAGAAGCCAACTCCGACAAGATCAAGGCTATCGAGTAGATTCAAGCACCAAAGACAGTCAAGGACGTGAAGCATTTGACTGGATGTGTTGTCGCGCTGAGCAGGTTCATTTCCAAGTCCGCTGAACGCGCCTTGCCGTTTTTCAAAATCTTGAAAAAGGCAGGGCTCGTGGCATGGACCCCGGAGGCAGACGCTGCGCTGCGCTACAAGATTTGAAGACCTACCTTTCCTCTGTTCCCACCTTAGTCGCTCCTAAACCACAAGAGCCGTTGTTGCTATACTTAGCAGCGACCAATCAAGTGGTTAGCGCAGCACTGGTAGCACAGTGGGAGGTAGATGAAGCAACAACCGCTGCCACCATCCCCTCTGGAGAGGAAAGTGAACCAGTCCCGGCAAGATCAGATGTAGTTCAAGACAAAGAAGAGCAAGGCAGTGGAGACAGTGCCAAGATCACGGCAAGGAAGAAAGTGGTGCAGCGCCCAGTGTACTTCGTCAGCTCCCTACTGCAGGGGGCTAGGTCGAGGTACTCTGGCGTGCAAAAGTTGATTTTTGGCCTCATCATGGCCTCGAGGAAACTGCGTCACTACTTCCAAGCCCACGAGATCACGGTTGTCACCCGCTTCCCCTTGCAACGCATACTCCGAAACCCCGAGGCTACTGGCAGGATCGTGGAATGGGCTTTGGAGTTATCCAGCTTTGGTTTGAGGTTTGAAAGCACATCAACTATTCAGAGCAGAGCACTGGAAGAGTTCATTGCGGAGTGGACGCCAACCCCTGATGAGGAAGTACTGGAAACAGTTATCCCCGGCAAGGAAGCGCCCTAAGAATGGATTATGTATTTTGATGGCGCCTTCTCCCTACAGGGTGCAGGAGCTGGCGTGCTTCTCGTTGCTCCCATCGGGGAGCACCTTAAGTACGTCATTCAAATGCATTTCCCCCAGGAGAAGGCTACCAACAATACTGCAGAGTATGAAGGGCTCCTTGCCGGACTTAGGATTGCGACAGAGTTGGGAATCAAGAAGCTGATCATCCATGGATACTCACAACTGGTGGTGAGACAAATCAACAAGGACTACCAAAGCCCATTGATGGAGGCATACATCGAGGAAGTGAGAAAGTTGGAGGAGCGCTTTGACGGATTGAAAACAGAGACGTACCATGTGCAGAAAACAACATTGCTGATCATCTGTCAAAGTGCGCTGTGCAAAAACTCCCTGTGGAACCAGGGACTTTTGTTCTCCATCTGACTCAACCCTCCGTATCCCCGGCAACAATGGCCAGCAAAAGGAGGAAATTGAACTCCGGCAAGCCTCTCCCGGCAGAGCTTCCCGAAGCCCCCGGCAGAAGGCTTGGCGGGAACAACTCCCCTTCGATTAGTGAGCTGCACCCTCCCGCCGAATTACCAGTCTTTGCGGTCGAGGCGTGCGCTCCTGGCGATGAGGAGGTGCCGCTAGTCCTTGTTGCCGAGCCCCGGGCTCCAACATGGGCACGACACATTGTTTGTTTCTTCCAAACAGGAGAACTTCCCGAAGAACAAGAAGAAGCTGAAAGAGTAGCCCGGAGGGCCAGTATGTATCAGTTCGTTGACGACACGCTATACAGAAGAAGGCCCAACGGTGTGAAATTGAAGTGCATTTGCCGGGAAGAAGGAAAGGAACTGCTGACAGAAATACACAAGGGTATGTGTGCTCCCACATCGGATCAAGGGCCTTGGTTGGGAAAGCTTTCCGGCAAGGTTTCTACTGGCCCACTGCCCTCCAAGATGCAATTGAGCTAGTCACCAAGTGTGAAGCCTGCCAGTTCCACTCCAAGAATATCCATCATCCTGCTCAAGCTCTCCAAACAATCCCTTTGTCATGGCCATTTTCGGTCTGGGGGCTCGACATCCTGGGTCCCTTCCCCCGTGCTATCGGGGGCTTTGAATTCTTGTTTGTCACAATCGACAAGTTTACAAAGTGGCCGGAGGTGGAGCCCATGAAAAAAGTGACCGCGCAGTCAGCTATCAAGTTCTTGAAAGGATTGGTGTGCCGCTTCGGGGTACCTGCCCGAATCATCACCGACAATGGCACCCAATTCACAAGCCGCGCCTTCATGCAATACGTTCATGCCCTCGGAAGCAAGATTTCATTTGCCTCTGTGGCCCATCCCAGAAGCAATGGACAAGCTGAGAGGGCGAACACTGAAGTGCTGCGAGGTCTCAAGACAAGAACTTTTGATAGACTACAGAAGTGTGGCAGGCGATGGATCGACGAGCTACCGGTGGTTCTTTGGTCCCTCCGCACGACACCAAATCGAGCTACCGGGCAGACCCCCTTCTCCCTAGTCTATGGGGCAGAAGCAGTTATCCCCACGGAACTCATATACGGGTCTCCTCGAGTGCTTGCCTATGATGAAGTAGCGCAGGAACAGCACCGACGTGACGACGCTATGCTACTTGAGGAGAATCATCTCTGGGCTGCTACGTGTGCTGCACGCTACCAGCAAGCCCTGCGTCGCTATCACAGCCGCAGGGTTCATGCCCGGAGTTTTGAGGAAGGCGACCTTGTCCTTAGGCGCGTTTAGTCCACCAAGGGTGCAAACAACTTGACGCCGAAGTGGGAAGCCCCTTACTGGGTAGTACGAGTCACCAGACCTGGCGCAGTCCGTCTGGAGACCGGAGATGGCATTCAATTGCAAAACTCATGGAATATTGAGCATCTCCATAAGTTCTACCCGTAAGGCGCGGCTGTCGGGCCCTGCCCGGTAGCCACCCTTTTGTACAAGCTTTGCCGAAGTTGCATGTAACCCTTGTACAAAGCCAGGCACAGACCCTGAGCAACAGAGAAATGAACGAAGCGCTGGGCCCCCCCCGAAACTTGCATGCATGCATAAGCATATCATGAGCATATAGAAGAGGGCGCATGTGGCGTTGTTTTCATCTGCATTAATTTGCAGGATTCTTGCTGTGGACTTGGTCCCGAAGAAAAGGAATGAAGACGAGCCCACGTGATGATCCCCGGCAAGCCAAATAGATAAGTTCCTTCTTATCCATATTTGTTCTGTAATTAGCAGACTTGTGCATATGAAAACCCCGCCACCTTCGAAACATAGGTGCTCCTACCCATTGACTTGAACGCTGCTTCAGTCAGGGTGGTCGCAGTGGCCTTTGACGGGAGGGACTCGGCGGGGGGCTGGTCCCTTTTTTATGGTTGTGCCCGGCAGGCCTAGCCCCGCGGCAACAAACTAAGGGTACCGGCAGGATAGCTTGCCGGAGAAACTTGTTTACTTAAATGTATAGAGGCATTTCACCTCTGCATGGAGATAGTACATGCACAAATGCCCGGCAAAGCTTGTATTTTTCATTAATATGCTGATAAGCAAGTACAGATTTTACAGAACACAAACATGGATAAAGAAGTTTACATTATTTAGACTAAAGTTTGGCCGATGCCTACATATTTTAAACTGAAAAAAGTTAAGTGCCCCGTAATCCCTTTCTTGTCCTTCCCCTCCTAGGCACCACGGCAGGAGGCGAAGAGGGCAAAAGGGGTGCCTGGGCAGAAGCCCAGCCCGACCCTGTCGGGCCCCATGACTGGGAGCCCAACAAGGTCGGGAAGGCACGGGTGAAGGTGATGGTGAAGAGGGCGGCGGAAGGGTCCCCCTGACCACCGCCACCAGGGCCAGCAGGACACGGCAGGGCGAACGAAGCTGCAGCCTGCGAGGAAGCCTGTCGGGGTCCAGCTGGGAGACTGCTGGAGGAGCCCGGGGCACCATCCCCACCCCTGCATCCAACTCATCGGCAAATTGCCTTGTCGGGAATGAGATGCAGCTACAGACGATGGTGCCGACGCCTGACGGTGATGGTACGGCTGGCGTTCAGCCGGAGTCGGAGCTGTCGCCCTCCCTGTCGACACCGTCGTCATCGCCATCACTGTCCACCTCGTCGCTATCGCTCGAGGAGGAGCTTTCGTCGTCAGTCGAGCTCTCCGCGCAACACCCTAAGCGAGCTCCTGAGCATCTGAAGACCTTGACGGAGAGCAGCTCGGCGTCCATTAATTTAAAATGAAGGACGTGCCCCTCCGACAAGCTGTGGGCGCGGGCAAAAGTCTTCCAGCTGCGTCGGAAGAGCATGACATGAGGGACGGGGTAATCCACATCCACCCGCATGCTGCCATTACAGCAACCCCTCATGTGCAGTTTCAGCGCGCGCGGTTGTTCAAGCTCCATCACCCTCGCAAATGGAATAGGGAGGCAGAGGCGGCCGCATGGGGGCTTATACAACCTGATGATGAACTCCAGCGGTTGATCTCCGACGTGGCCTTCCATTGGGGGATGAGCAGCCAGCGGAGGTGCGACCAGAGCACCACCCCGTCCTCCTCGACCCCGGGCACCATGGCAGCCGCGACCTCGCCCCCTCCCACCTCCTCTCACGGCGGGCTCCGCCCCCGCGTTCCCAATAGGAGGAGGGAGGCGCTGTCGAGAAGAAGCCCTCGTCGCCACCACCGAAGAGCCGCCACGACCCCTGCTCCTCACCATAATGGGCAGGAACTGCTAAAGGTAAAAGAAGGAGTGAGATGTGTGGAGAAGCACCGTGCCCTACGCCCCTTTTTTATAGGCGAACAGGGCAGGGGGCTGGCTCCTTCTCCCCAAAGGCAGCCGCCCTACTCCTCCAATCCAACTTCCCCGTGCCACCAACGGCTCGTGGAATCAAGGCCGGCCCTCAGCGCCAATCCCTGGCGACTGAGTTTCTGCCATGGCACGCATTTCCACGCCCTTTGCATCCGCCAAACAACCCTGCATGACGCATGCGGTGCACATGGCGGAAACGTTGCAAATGGGAGAGTTAATGGAATGGCAGTTACCACCCCATGAACACGGGACGTGGGTAGCCCAGGGATCATGGCTCATAATCTCCCCACGACGTCTTGCACATCACGCGGGAAAACCGGAAACTGACTCAAGCTCAGATTAATGATGAAGCAAAGAAGATCTCAAGGGGTGAGTTACTACAGCCTCCCCGCCTGTGTACTGGATAGGGCCTACCCCGACGACGCTCGACATCGCGTTCAGGCCAGGCCCAGGAGCTCCTGTCAGTGCAACAAACCACATGTATGTTGCCCAGACTATACACAGGCTCAAGAACGAGATTGCAGCATCCAGGACAAGGCCAAACAGAAGAGATCAGCTCTTTGAGGAATCAAAGGGCGGATCAAGAAGACCAAGACCAACCCAAGGAGTAAAATACCACAATGGAAAAACCTCCCCTGCCGGGCAGGCGAGCTTGGCGGGGACGAGGTTGCCCCGAAGACAAGTCTCCAGATTGCCCCGGCAGGCTTGCCGGGGGCGCCGAGGGCGGATTACTGTAAGTGCATCTAGTGCCCCTTAGTGATTTTGGTGTATTGAAGACTTATAGGTTAAGGGACTAATGTGTTTGTGAGTGTACACAGGTCTATAAGTCTATGAGGAGTTTGTTATTTACGATGAATGTCGACCCCTAAAAATGAATGTCTTCAACTGAAGACTTTGGTTTTCTTGAAGACTTTGAAAGTGAAGAAATTGGTGTGACCCTGAAGACTTGATATTCATGCGAGGATTATGAAGCGTGAAGACTTTTGTTTTCGTAGTTTCATTTTCTTCTTCTTGAGTCATAGGAAACACCGTACTGTTAAAGGGGGTCGAGGTAAAACTAAGGAAAAGTTTCCAAGTGATGCTCAACTCAAAATCCTACACCTACCCAATCCTTTCGAGTGAAGCCATTGGAAATCTCATACAGTTTAGTCAAGTTCTTCAGTGACAGAGACGAAGTTCTTCTGTTCTCTGAGGAATTTGTTCTGACTGAGGAGTTAGGAATTCGCCAGTGCGGATTGCCTACAAGTGAGGAACATGATAGCCCTGAGGAATTTGATACTTAAATATCCGACCGTTGCTGTGCTACGCGCCAGCTGTCCAAATATCCTACCCACCTAACGGTCATATCATTGAAGGGCATTTATGTCTTATCATGTCGGGCTGCTCCCTAGGCTATAAATAGCCGCCCCCTTCAACCACTAGTTGGTTGGCTGCTCCAAGAAATAGATTGACACTTGTCATTTAGAGCATCCCATCCTCCGAGGACTTTGAGCGAAAATCATCAAGTGAGGAAAAACCCAAAAACCCAAACACCTACAAACCCAAAGTGATTGAGCATCACTGAAGAGATTGTTCCTGTGTGGAACCGACGCTTGTTACCTTTGAGGACTGTGCATCCTCCAGACGGTTAGGCGTCATGGTCTAGAGCATCCAAGAGGAAATTGTGGATTGCTGAGTGACCGAGTATGTGAAGGTTTGGAAGTCACCTGAAGACTTACCACGAGTGAGTGGGCGAGGTCTGTGTGACCTTAGCTCAAGGAGAATACGGTGAGGACTGTGTGTCCGGGACTGTGTGTCCTCAGGTTTAAATACCTAGCCGCTCCAACCAGACGTACAACTGTCACAGCAGTTGGAACTGGTCTACCAAATCATTGTCTTCACCGAGCTACTGGTTCTATTTCCTCAACCCTTTCATTTCCTCGCATACTTGCTATGTATTTGATCATTACTGTTTGAAGACTTTGTCTGAAGACTTTCTCAATTTCCTCAGTTCAATTTCTTCAGTCAGTTTGTCTTCAGCCTGCTTATCCTGTGTTTACACTACTCATACTCTGTGCTTGTTTTCATTTCATCATGATGACTGTGCTACTGCTCTGTTATGCTTGCATCTGAGCACTTATTCCACTGCTAAGTAGTTCGTCGCTTAGGAATTTCCTCACCTTGAAATTCCTCAGTGACGAATTTGTAAAAATCGCCTATTCACCCCCCTCTAGTCGATATAACGCACTTTCAATTGTTATCAGAACGAGGTACTCCCTTGTTCTGTGTGATTTTGGTTTAACCACCTGGAGTTTTAGTTATGTCGACTGCAGGCATGATCAAGGTCTCAGCTGGGTGTCCTACCTTCGTTGGGACGGACTACCCCTACTGGAAGAACAAGATGCGCATGCATCTTGAGGCAATTGACAACGATCTCTGGTATGTTGTGGAAAAGGGTGTTCCCTCTGTCACTCCTTCTGTAAACACTGCTGATGTGAAGAGATTCAAGCAACTCGACTCTCAAGCGAAGAATATCATATGTGGCCATCTGAGCAAAGGGCAGTATGGCAGAGTGAGTGCTTTGGAGACAGCTAAGCTTATCTGGGATAGGCTGTCCAAGGTCAATGAAGGAGTCTCAACTCAACGTGACTCTTGAGTTGACGTTCTTCGCAATCTCTTCAACCGCTTCAAAAGACTCGACAACGAAAATGTTCAGCAAACCTTTGATCGCGTCACTGACATTTCAAACGAGCTTCAAGCACTGGGTGCCACTGACATCACCGACCATGAGGTGGTGAAGAAATTGCTGAGGTCACTCAATTCTTCATTCGATACACTGGCACTGATGATTCAAGAACGTGGAGACTACAAGTCACTTGATCCTGCTGATATCCTCGAGAGGCTAAATACTCATGAATTCCAACTAGCTGAGAAGAGAGATCTCTACGGACCGAGCTATGGTAGATCTCGTGCACTGAAAGCCAAGGCAGTCTCTGAATCTGAAGATGAAGATTCTGGTAGCAGCCTTGGTGATCCTGAAGAACTGAGTCAGGAGCTAGCAATGCTCGTGAGGAAATTCCAGAAGTTCTCTAGACGTGGCCGATTTGGAAAATCCTCAAGAGGTGATGACATGAAATCAGATTCCTCATCCCATGATTACAAGAAGAGAACTTGCCATAAATGCAAGAAACCTGGTCACTACATTACTGATTGTCCTCAGTGGGAGAAGGAATCAAAGAAGAAGAAATACAAGGATGATAGTTCAGATGACTCTAAGAAGAAGAAGAAATCTTCAAAGTCCTCATCGTCAAGATCTTCAAAGTCTTCATCTCACAAGAAGAGCAGCTCCAAGAAAGCTCGGGCATTCATTGGCAAGGAAATGGACTCTGAAGCTGAATCTGAGGAACATGAGGAAGAGGAGGCATCTGAGGAGTCAGACTCTGGTGTGGCGAGCCTAGCCCTCTCTACTGCTTATATTAGCAAGTCCATCTTCAACACTGAGGAAAATGGCTTCCCCAACACTGCTGATGACGGCAACGATGACTATGCTCCCACCTATTGCTTCATGGCAAAAGGTGCCAAGGATGATTTACCCAAAGCTACAGAGTGGGTCCTCGATAGTGGATGTACAAATCACATGACCGGTGACAAGAGCTTACTGATGAACACTCCTTTATCTCCATCACACTTGAAGCATATCACCTACGCTGACAAAGGCAAAAGCAAGGTATTGGGTCTAGGTAGGGTTGCAATCTCAAAGGATCGACACATGGATAAAGTCATGCTTGTCGAGTCCCTCGGATTCAACCTCATGTCTGTCTCAATGCTTTGTGATCTTGATATGGTTGTTGTCTTTGGCAAATATCGTTGCTTAGTGCTCATGGAGTCTGACAATTCCAAAGTCTTCGAAGGCTTTAGGAGAGGAGACTTGTATATTGTTGATTTCTCTGCAGGACCACAGCCTGCCACTTGTCTACTTGCTAAAGCTTCAGAAGGCTGGCTATGGCATCGACGACTGGGTCATGCTGGCATGAGGAACTTACACACGCTCGTGAAGAAAAAGCACGTCATTGGCATCGAGGGTGTCAAATTCCTCAAAGATCATCTTTGTGGGGCTTGTGAGGCTGGAAAGATGACCAGAGCCAAGCACCCCTCGAAGACTATCATGACTACTTCTCGTCCTTTTGAATTGCTTCATATGGATCTCTTTGGCCCTACTCATTATGCCACACTAACAAATGCAGCATCTCTATATGGCTTTGTCATTGTTGATGACTATTCTCGTTACACATGGGTGCATGTCATTACTTACAAGACTGAAGTGCAGGAAGTCTTCAGATGATTTTCCTCAAGGGCTTCGACGAATTTCGGCGTGAAGATCAAGCATATACGTAGTGACAATGGGACTGAGTTCAAGAATACTGGTCTTGATGACTATCTCGATGAACTTGGTATTACTCATGAGCTATCTGCCCCATACACTCCTCAGCAGAATGGCGTTGTGGAGCGCAAGAACAGGACTCTTGTTGAGATGGCTTGCACCATGCTTGATGAATACAAGACACCTCGTCACTTCTGGCCTGAGGCAATTGATACTGCATGCCACATCATCAACAGGGTATATCTTCACAAATTCTTCAAGAAGACCTCATATGAACTCCTCACTGACAAGAAACCCAATGTGAGTTATTTCAAAGTCTTCGGTGCTAAATGCTGGATTAGAGATCCACATCACAATTCTAAATTTGCACCGAAAGCACATGAAGGTTTTATGCTTGGTTACGGAAAGGACTCGCACACCTACAGGGTCTTCAACACCTATCACAACAAGGTTGTTGAAACTGTAGATGTGCGGTTCAATGAAACTAACGACTCGCAAAGAGAGCACCTACCTCCTGTGCTAGATGAAAAGACGCCTGAGGAAACCATCAAGTTCAAAGCTACTGAGGATGTTATTCCTTCTGAAGAATCTGCTGAAGAAATCATTCCAGAACATGAAGAACAGCATGCTAGCGCATCTGAAGAAAATGGCTCTGAAGAAAATGCTGAGCCAAATCAAAGTCGTCAACCTGCTCATCCCCGCGTTGCAAATGAAGTACAGATTGAGAGAATCATCAACGACATCAACGCACCAGGTCCTCTAACTCGCTCAAAAGCTTCACATTTATCTAACTTTTGTGGGCATTTTGCTTTCGTCTCTATCACAGAGCCCACCAAAGTTGATGAGGCATTTCTGGAGCCTGAATGGATTCAAGCAATGCAAGAGGAATTACATCAATTCAAGCTGAACAATGTGTGGGAGCTTGTCAAGCGACCGGACCCATGCAAGCACAATATCATCGGTACCAAATGGATCTACCACAACAAGCAAGATGAAAATGGCCTAGTGGTGAGGAACAAGGCTCGTCTTGTGGCTCAAGGCTACACACAGGTTGAAGGAATTGATTTCGATGAGACTTTTGCACCTGTTGCTAGACTTGAGGCTATTCGCATATTGCTTGCTTATGCTAACCATCATAATATCATCTTATATCAAATGGATGTGAAAAGTGCATTCCTCAATGGTAAGCTTGAGGAAGAAGTATATGTTGCTCAACCCCCAGGTTTTGAAGATCCTAAGCATCCTGACAAAGTCTTCAGACTCAATAAGGCCCTCTATGGCCTCAAGCAAGCCCCTCGGGCGTGGTATGATACTCTGAAGGAATTCCTCATGAAGAAAGGCTTCAAACCCGGTTCACTCGACCCAACTCTTTTCACCAAAACCTATGATGATGAATTATTCGTGTGCCAAATATATGTTGATGATATTATCTTTGGCTGTACTAACCAACATTACAGTGACAAATTTGCTTACATGATGAGTGAGGAATATCAAATGTCCATGATGGGAGAATTGAAATTCTTCTTAGGTCTTCAAATTCGTCAACAACGTAATGGCATCTTCATTTCTCAAGAGAAATACCTCAAGGACGTTCTGAGGAAATTTGGTATGAAAGAATGCAGAGGCGTCAAAATCCCTATGCCCACAAATGGCCATCTATGCACTGATGAAAATGGTATTGACTTCGATCAAAAGGTATACCGCTCCATGATTGGTTCTCTATTGTATTTATGTGCATCTAGGCCGGATATTATGCTTAGTGTTTGCATGTGTACCCGTTTTCAAGCTACACCGAAGGAATCACACCATAAGGCAGTGAAACATATTCTTCGATATCTAGCTCACACTCCAACACTTGGATTACGGTATCCCAAGGGCTCGGCTTTTGATCTCATTGGATATTCTGACTCTGACTATGCTGGTGATCGTGTGGATCGCAAGTCAACATCAGGCACGTGCCATTTCCTCGGACGATCCTTAGTATGTTGGTCCTCGAAGAAGCAGAACTGCGTATCACTCTCTACTGCTGAAGCTGAGTATATTGCTGCTGGTTCTTGCTGTGCTCAATTGCTATGGATGAAGCAAACCCTCAAGGATTACGGCATCAATGTGAAGAATGTGCCACTCTACTGCGACAACGAGAGTGCCATCAAAATTGCTCATAACCCAGTTCAGCACTCGAAGACAAAGCACATCGAGATTCGTCATCATTTTCTTCGAGATCATGTGTTGAAGGGTGACATCTCTATTGATCCCGTGAAGTCTGAAGAACAGCTAGCGGATATCTTCACAAAGCCCTTGGATGAGAAGAAATTTAGCAAGTTGCGGTGTGAGCTAAATATCTTAGAATCTTCGAATGTCCTTTGAAAAGGACACACATCCTAACACTTATGCAAATTGATGACTTAGATGTGCAACACACGAAGAAACGTTTTCTTCAATCAATGAAGACTAACCCTCTAAGTGTGAAGAAATTAATGAAGAATTTGATTCTCAGAGCCCTACGACAATTGTACGTGGTGTCTGAAATCATCATTCTTACACGGTGGGTCATGCCACCACAAAAAGTTGAAAATCTTCAAAATCTGAGTCTTTCATCATTGTGCAAATTCTTCAACTTTGCAAAATCTTCACTCTTTCCGACTGTGTTCTTCATTGACTATATATATATATTTGAGTTTTCTGTCCTCTACAGCATTCACTTATTGCTAATTCTTCAAGTTGTGTTTCTTCTAAGTGAATGTGATCGGACCCGTTCCCCCTCTATGCTAAACTCAATCCAGTCCGTTCACAAATTCTTCATGTGCGTTCTATTTGAAACCCGTTCAAAGTCTTCACTGTGTCCTTGACAGCTGGAGAATTTGCGAACGAAACATTAAAATATTCTTATCTGAATTTTCGGCTTTTGCCGCTCAAACCGTTCCATATCCCTCGATAAGATTTATCTATTCACCCACGATCTAACACGATCTCCACTTCACAGTACGTGGGTGACACATGTCGCTAGGATGAGAAGAGTCAGGGGCAGGTTCGTCCATTTTCCTCGGACGAGCGGTTTTTTCACCTCGGCTATAAATACCCCTCACCCTCCTCAGAGCTCATTTACCCCGCTCGATCTTACTCCCTCGCTCGAGCTCTCAGACCTAGTGCCGCCGCTACACTCCATCGTCGCCGGTGAGGAAGAGCTTCACTGCCTCGACCTCGTCGTCGTCGTCGTACTCACGCCGGCCACGGAAATCTTCACTCTGCCGCCGCCGTAGCTGTTTTCCATCGCCAAGTTAGGGCGTGGAAGATCTGAACGGACGAACATCTCCACTGCCACTCTCAGTTCGTCGTGTTCTTCGTCAAGGGTAAATAAAATTTATTTTTACTGCCCTTGTTGATTCTGATGATTTCCACAAAATCTTCAAAAGGTGTTTATTCTTCAACTTTCATGTTCTTAAACACCAACTTGCTTCTGTCCTTGATCAGTTTCTCTAAGCAACGTTTTTCTTCAAGATTCCTCAATTGTGTGGATTTTCAATCTACACAACTCTGGAACCTAAGTCAAAATGCTTAGTGAAATTCCTCAAGACACCCCTGGTCATCTTCCTCAAACTTGATACTTTTGAAAATCTTCTAAGAACGCATATGACCTCTCCAAAACTCTTCACACCTATATTCTGTTCACAGGTACACATGTCCGCTGCTGAATCTCTAGGTTCTCATCAACTTAACTCATTTGCAGCGTTCCTTGAAGAAAAATTGCATACCTCATCAGAAAATTCGATTGTTCAAAACCCTCTAGTGAAGAAAATGGCTGATGGTAAAAGATCTCAGAAGGGAGGAAAGAGGCCAGAAACAAATACTGCTTTTGAGATCCCTGATGACATCTATGATGAATATTGTACTCCTGATGAAGCAACTCATGGCAAGGAGAACAAAAATCAGCGCAAAGTGCGCATTCAGAAGATTGAGAGGAGATGTGCAAGAGAATGGAGGGAATATCGCTATGTCACTCCCAAGTACATGAAGAAATTTGCTGTTAACCCTCCATGTCCAAGACCTCCATTGGCTCCTGGCCAAGAAGCTGATCCCACTAGCATCAGAAGAGGTGAGGAATTTCCTCAGGAGTGGGCTAAGCGTCAAGCCAAGCTGGCCAAAGTGGCTAAAGAGGCAGTGAAGAAATTCAATGAAGATTCTGTTGCTGCCGCCGCTGAGGCCTCTGCTATCAAGCCTAAGAAGGCTATGCTGAAGAAATCAGCTGTCAAGACAAGTTCCTCAGCTGCAATGCCCTCACGGCCAAGCTCTTCAAAGCCCTCACGGCCTGTTCCTCAAGCAAATTCCTCAAAAGCAGCTCCAACTCCCTCAGTTGCGAAATCCTCAGCTGCTCCTGCAAAGTCCTCAGCACCTGTGCATCTTGCCACATGCCAAAGGACTACTGGAATCTCAATTGCTTCAGGAGTCTCTGCAAGTTCTTCAGCTCCACCTCAGTCTTCAACAACTCCGACCTTGCTGAAGAAAAAGGCCACTGCTGGACGAGGCACAAGGCCAAGTCCTCACAAGAAGCAAGTCGCCTTTCAGGTTTCGTCAAGCGAAGACGAAGCTGATGATGAAGAATTAGCTGAGATCATCAGAGATCGACAACAAAGGGCCGCTAGAGCCAAAGGCAGTGCTGTGCCCCTCATGCTGGATCCAAGGAAGATCCTTGATTTCATCGATCTATGGCACAAGGATCCAAATACACCTTTGCCTGAATTAAACCTCACTCTTGGTCAAAGTCACATGTTGACGGCCTTCATAAATGAAGAGAAATGGAAATTTGAAAAGGCCAGGCAGGTGAAGAAGGCTCAGTACAAGAAGGAGCGTTTTCTGAAGAACAATGTTGTGAAAATGTCTCCTGAAGAACTTGTGTCTATGCAGTCTGAGATCAAAGCACTCAGTGATGAATTTCATGCATTCCATGCAGATTGGCTAGGTGCCAAAGTCAGATTCGTCAGAATGGCAAAAGGATTTACTCCAAGTGTTGCAGCTTCATCGCAACCCAAATTTCCTCAGACTGGAACATCTGTTCAGTCTGCTGAAGAAAATGAAAGCGCCAGAGCTGATGAAGAAATTCCAGTCTCTGAAGAAAATGCCAGGGCAACTGCATCAGTTGTGCCTGAAGAGATTCAACCAATTTCCTCTGCTCCTCCTGCACCGATGACAAGCATCAACCTTCCTTCTGCATCAGAAGCGAAGAAAACCAAGGCTGCGGAGCGAGCAGCTGTGAAGAAAAGGAAAGCATCTGCATCTTCAGAGTCTTCAGCTCCCAAGAAATTGAAGACTTTGACGAGTTCATCTGCAAACCCAATTGATGCTATTCCAATATCAAGCATGCCATCAAAGGAGATCATTCCCTTTGGTGAGGAATATGAAATTCCAAGTAAATCTGATGAAGATGATCCTTCTGCTGCTTCGACAGAGCAGATGGATGAAGAAATTGAAGTGGATACTTTCCCTTCAACCCCACTGGTATCATCGCCCATGCCTCAGTTCACAGCTGAAGAGGCAGGCGTCGAAGGAACTGAAGAAGATGAGGATGTGGATATTGGGTCTACAACACCTATTCTGAATGATGACTTTTGGGAAAGTCATCACCCCAATTCACCTCTGACAACCCCTCTACATCATGTTCCTCAGTCCCCTGTGCCAACTGAAGAAATTCATACGGGCTCTGATGAACGTCAAGCTTCACTTCATTCTATTCCTGAAGAAGTTGCAGCCACTAGCGCTGATGTACATATGTCTGAAGAAATGGAGGCCAAGGCTGCTGCTGAAATTCCTCAGCCTGTGGCTCCTGTGGCTATACCTCAAGAGGCTGTAAATTCTTCAACTGTTAATCTTCAGCCCAAGCCACAGAACCCTCACTCCAAGAAGCAGAAGTTTAATGCTGAGGATTTCTTCAATGAGCACATATTCTTCACTGACTACAATCCCTATGACTCTGCTCGTCTTCGTCGCAAGCATTTCTGGACTGCAAGCCAGATGAACTTCTACTCCTCATTATTGGTTGATAAGGATAAGATCTTTGAACATGAGCAAATTCCTCATGTAGATATGGAATCGCTGCCCTGCTTCACCCCAGTCCTCAGTGTTCTTCATGACGCTGGGTTACTCAATTTCTGCACCAACATCTGCGATTGGAATGAAGAACTCATTCTTCAATTCTTCGCCATGCTGCACATTACTGGAAATGTTGATGATGTCAATTCATGGGTATTGGACTGGATGACCGATAATACTCATTTCAAAGCACCGGCCTCTGAATTGCTTCATGCCGTCCCAGTCAGTCCTCCCACTGAAGGTGCAAGGCTTCTCTATGTTGAACCTGAATTGTCTGATCATCTGATGCAAGTGCTGATGAAGCCTTTGAAGCCAGGCCAAGCTCCAAGGACCAAATTCCTCGTCAAGGAATTGCTCTATGTGCCAAGGACAGTCTATCGCATCTTGACCAAAACCCTCAGTCCAATCAAGGGCCACAACTCTGATGATGAAGAAGTTGTTGGCATTATGAAGAATCTGCTGTTCAATATCATTCACGGTATTCCCATCAACTACCACGATTTCTTCATAAGGACTTTGGCCAATGCTGCTCTGTCACCTTTTGAGTTGAAGCCTTATGCTCCCTGGATCATGAGATTCATCAGATCAAGGTCTTCAATTCATTATAAGGCTGATTTTCAAAATCATCTCAGCTATTTGCCCCCTATTGAAGTCCTCAAACGGACTATTTCCTCAGCTGACGAGAAGGGCAAGGCTGCTGTTATTGATGAAGGTACTCGTCCATTGGATGGGCAGTTTCGCAAAGCTACTTCCTATTCCACAAATGATGACTCTGCAACTCAAGATTCTGCCGCCAAAGCTTCAGAACATCATCCTCAAGCCACAGCTCCGCGTGTGATGACTGATCGTGAACTTCTCCTTAGTCTTCATCAGAAAGTTGATCGAAATCACAAGTGGGTCAAGCGTCAGTTTGGTGCAATTCTTCAGAACATGACAGTCACTCAAAATACTGTGAAGAAGAATCACTACTACCTGCATGAAGTCTTTGACCGCACTTGGGCGATTCTGTCTAATCTTCATAGTGCTGAAGAACTCAAGGAGATGGGCTTCCAACAGGACTTTGACTGGTCCCAGTCACCTTCGAAGAAATTCAAGAAAGTCAAAGTTCCTCAGCTTGTTGCCAGTTCATATTCTTCATCGCGCGAGACGGATGAAGCTGAAGACTTGAACGACACTGCGGCAGGCCCCACCTCAACAGACGACCCCAACAATGCTGGCGCTCCTCCATCGACATCATGATGATATTCTTCAGGGGCGTTAGTCCTCATTTTTCGTCCCTTTTGGTCATTCGATGACAAAGGGGGAGAAATTTGAGTTAGTCTTCAAGCGGGTCTTATATATGGGCTATATTTCTGTTAAGTTTCAACTCTTGCTTTTCTGAGGTGTTTGCTCTGATGAGTTGTAAACTTAAGTCCTATGGTGGTCTGATACTTTTGCTCTGTTTTTCTGCATGCTATTTCCTCAATACCATAATGCACGCATGCTGAATTTCGTCAGACACCATATTTCATCATGCATTTCAAATTCTTCATATCATATGATAAATGCATGTATGAATTTCAAGATATAGGAGGAGATCTCCATGATATTATTCAACAATGTGCATTTGCTATTTCAAAGCAAATTCTTCAAATATGCACATCTTCAGGGGGAGTTCTTCTATATCTTGCAGTCAAATTCCTCAATATTAGTATTTACACTTCATATGTTTATCCCCGTTGAAAACTTAACCTATATTGTCATCAATCACCAAAAGGGGGAGATTGTAAGTGCATCTAGTGCCCCTTAGTGATTTTGGTGTATTGAAGACTTATAGGTTAAGGGACTAATGTGTTTGTGAGTGTACACAGGTCTATAAGTCTATGAGGAGTTTGTTATTTACGATGAATGTCGACCCCTAAAAATGAATGTCTTCAACTGAAGACTTTGGTTTTCTTGAAGACTTTGAAAGTGAAGAAATTGGTGTGACCCTGAAGACTTGATATTCATGCGAGGATTATGAAGCGTCAAGACTTTTGTTTTTGTAGTTTCATTTTCTTCTTCTTGAGTCATAGGAAACACCGTACTGTTAAAGGGGGTCGAGGTAAAACTAAGGAAAAGTTTCCAAGTGATGCTCAACTCAAAATCCTACACCTACCCAATCCTTTCGAGTGAAGCCATTGGAAATCTCATACAGTTTAGTCAAGTTCTTCAGTGACAGAGACGAAGTTCTTCTATTCTCTGAGGAATTTGTTCTGACTGAGGAGTTAGGAATTCGCCAGTGCGGATTGCCTACAAGTGAGGAACATGATAGCCCTGAGGAATTTGATACTTAAATATCCGACCGTTGCTGTGCTACGCGCCAGCTGTCCAAATATCCTACCCACCTAACGGTCATATCATTGAAGGGCATTTATGTCTTATCATGTCGGGCTGCTCTCTAGGCTATAAATAGCCGCCCCCTTCAACCACTAGTTGGTTGGCTGCTCCAAGAAATAGATTGACACTTGTCATTTAGAGCATCCCATCCTCCGAGGACTTTGAGCGAAAATCATCAAGTGAGGAAAAACCCAAAAACCCAAACACCTACAAACCCAAAGTGATTGAGCATCACTGAAGAGATTGTTCCTGTGTGGAACCGACGCTTGTTACCTTTGAGGACTATGCATCCTCCAGACGGTTAGGCGTCATGGTCTAGAGCATCCAAGAGGAAATTGTGGATTGCCGAGTGACCGAGTATGTGAAGGTTTGGAAGTCACCTGAAGACTTACCACGAGTGAGTGGGCGAGGTCTGTGTGACCTTAGCTCAAGGAGAATACGGTGAGGACTGTGTGTCCGGGACTGTGTGTCCTCAGGTTTAAATACCTAGCCGCTCCAACCAGACGTACAACTGTCACAGCAGTTGGAACTGGTCTACCAAATCATTGTCTTCACCGAGCTACTGGTTCTATTTCCTCAACCCTTTCATTTCCTCGCATACTTGCTATGTATTTGATCATTACTGTTTGAAGACTTTGTCTGAAGACTTTCTCAATTTCCTCAGTTCAATTTCTTCAGTCAGTTTGTCTTCAGCCTGCTTATCCTGTGTTTACACTACTCGTACTCTGTGCTTGTTTTCATTTCATCATGATGACTATGCTACTGCTCTGTTATGCTTGCATCTGAGCACTTATTCCGCTGCTAAGTAGTTCGTCGCTTAGGAATTTCCTCACCTTGAAATTCCTCAGTGATGAATTTGTAAAAATCGCCTATTCACCCCCCTCTAGTCGATATAACGCACTTTCAATTACCCCACCAAGGCTCCACAGCTCCACCTCACAGCAACGCAAGTCACCAATCGGTGCGGTGTCGAGCCCTCAAGATGCTAAGTGGCCGCTATTTGGCACGTGGCGGCCACTTCCAGAGGAAATCACCTCCAAATGACACTCGTCCAGCGACATGTCACGTAGGCAGGCGAGAAGGTGGCAAAACAGCACGGCAAGGCTTGCCGGGCTAGACTATGATGTGACACTAAGCGGCGTATTTAATGCGTTCTGCCCAGTCTGCAGAGTTAGGTATGATGGCATTGTTTGCTATCTAATCAGTACACAATGACTGATTTGCCACTGTGGTGACCCCTTGATCTATAAAAGGAGGGCCATGGCAACCTTGGAAAGGATTCGGACCCCTGTACACTCACACGCGCGTAGTTGCTCTCGCCCCGAGGCGACCTTGCCGGGCTAGAGTGCTGCGTCTCCACCACGGTCCTCTCATCAATCCACCAAAGCAGGAGTAGGGTTTTACGCCTCACGGCGGCCCGAACCTGGGTAAAAACTGCCCGTGTGATCGCTGCCGTGCTGCCTCGCGCCCTCCGCACTTTGTGCAATGTGTCCTTCCCCCCTGCCGAACCACAAGGGGCCGATGGCCCCATAGGTGGCCGTGTTTTCCCACGACAACCGGCCATCATGCACATGATCGTGCAGTGTGCTTTGAGATGCTGTGCTACTTGTATTGGTGCTGTTTTAAATAAATGTTGAATTGAAGCTATTGAATTGCTGTCTTTTACCATTAAGTGAACAAAAATGGGACCAACCCAGACATGATGCCTGTTTCTTTGTTACAACAAAACTCTGCATCACCCCCTTTATAAGTCGATGGAAGCACATGGTGCTGTTGTGCCCACTGTTCCCCTGCAACTGTTTATGCTTTTTGTTAATCTAATGCCACTGGTAAAATTAAGCAATGCCACTCTTAAAATTAACTACTGAATCTTAGTTCAAAACTACAACACTTGTTTTCCATCAAGATAAGGTAGAAATGGTACTATCTTGCTTTCTAGTTCTTTCTACATCTTTAACCAAGGTATTGTTAATATAATGTCTCTTTTAATATGAATCAGTTACACTGTTTTAGGAATGGTACTTTCCTGCTTTGTCGTTCTTTATACATGTTGAACCAAGGTATTGTTAAGATAATGTCTCAGTTAATATGAATGAAACACACCGTTTGAGAATTGCTACTGTCCTGCTTTGTTTCCCATTAAGATAAGGTAGATGTTTTTTTGTCTGGGAGTATAAGTCATCAATCGTTATTTCTCAGTAATTGTTTGCTTTATACCTATTTGTGCATACAGGGATATCAAAACTTCTACTCGGTTCTATTTCGACTTTGATTTTAGTTGAACTGCACAAAAGGAGCCAATGTGTTTAAGGGAAACTGTTGCATTAGTGGGTCCAGTTGGTCTTTCCACTTTGCAGAAAGAAGCAGTCACTGTTTGCACTACATTATAGAAGGAATGATCAAGAAGCTTTAGAGTATTAGTAGACGCTGGTGACATGACTAGTCTGCAGAGACCAAGGAAAACTCAACAGCACGTGGAGTGCAATGTTCACTCCACAAGGAAAAGGTATGACCAAGTCAGTGGCCGACGCAGCTGTAACAAACGAGGTCAGTATCGGCCTTCATCCACATGGTCGTGCTTTGTTGTGTTGTGCTAATTATATTGTTGTATTGTTATGAATAAATGTTTAATTGAAGCTATTATATTGCTATCTTTTCCTGTTAAGATAATGAAGATTATATTTGTGAGCGTATGTTTAATCAACTAGTACCACTATTATATTCATCACACTTTTTCTATATTTATGCAGACAGGGATGCTCAGCTTAATTTTAGTGGAACTGCACAAAATGTTCAGATGGTTCGTGTCCTCCATAATACTTCATCATGCACAATACATCAAATGGTTCTCTAATCATTCGTCGTCACCTTAAGCCACTGGACTATCTACTTGAATGGAGCTGCCAATGTCTTCAAGGCCTTGCAACACATAAATATGAAATACACCATGCTACGCAAGACATTGTTTGATTTTAGTGGAACTGCACAAAAAGATAAGCTGGTTAATCCAGCTCCATGTTCCATTGTAATGTGCAAACTAATGACAAACCCCGCCCGTTCCACAATCATAGGCATTACATATTTTGAATGGAAAAGCTTGTCAAAGTTTAATCATTGATGTTAGCAAGAAGACATTCATTTGATATTTTCGAATTGGAAAACCTTGTAAAAAATTTCTCATTGATGTTAGCTAGAAGACATGCATTTGATATTTTGGAATGGGATGCCCTTTTCCGTGAGCAGCATCGATTGTTTTTTCCTATTCGTGTGTTCAGTTCGGAAGTAAATATTGGCTCTGATGAGATGCATAATCATGAATGTTGACTTACGTATGGTATTTTAAGAGTTTGTTCTGAATGTTGTCTATGAAATGCCAGGCCTTGTAAGTTTGATTGCAAAGTTGAGCTTGGAATGCTGTGGCACGCGGCATCACGAGCTGTTCACCGTGCCTCCTGAGAATAATGATTCATATTGTTTTGCATGTTGATCTAATGCCAGTGATTTGCATGTTAAGAAGATCATCCTCTTCTGTTGTTTCTGTGCTTAAGAAGTTCATCGTCTTTTGTTTCATTCATAGCCTATACGACAACTAGTTCGGGTAGGCTAGCTAGAGGTGAAACCATATGATCTTTCGACCAACTCATCATCTTACCATTTCATGCCGGCTCAGTCTCTCGAAGGTGCTCATAGGGGTGGGTGTTCATGTGTGCGTTCATAGGGATGAGTGTATGCGCGTATGTATGAGTGCTTGCGTCTGTACTGTGTTCAAAAAATCTTACCGTTTCATGCATAACCTATGTTATAAAATATAAATGTACGGAATAACTTAAATTCTCCGCCCTTGCAGTCGTAAGAGCATCTACCGCCTCCTTTTCTTTTTAGAAACTAGAGCATCAGCCGGATGCCCGTAACCCGCCTCAAACAACACGGCGACGGCTCGGTCATGAAATTCGACCTAGACGGGCTCCTCAAACGGATGTCAAACGCCTGGGCCGACCGGCACCCCTCATATACAACCCAAATACGCCATGGCCGAGAAGATAACCACCTACGCTATGCTCATGCCAGAGTATCAGCACCAGATCGAGCAGGAGATCCTGGCGAGGCGCGCCGCCCGCATCACTGCAGGGCTGCCTCCGGACTCGCCGGAGCCGGATGAGGAGGAGGAGCTGGCGGAGGAGGAGGAGGGAGAGGAAAAGCAGCCAGCTCCGATGGATTTAAGATTTCTAGTATGAGGTATCCGGATGCAGATGAGAAAATTTGAGGCTTCACCTGTCAGTGTCCAGCTGTAGATATAGTAAGCTGCTACACAGCACAGGTTTTCCGTTCTAATCCCGTCTTTTTCTTTATCTTTTTTCCGATTAATCCTGTCCTCTTCGCCGGCGAGCTCGCTGAGCTTAGCGACCAGGACTAGACGATGGACGAGGCTTCCGACCAGGAGCCGGCACCACCGCCCGCGCCGGTTCATGCCGTGTTCACCATAGAGCAGGTGCGGCCGCACTTCGACGCCGTAATGGCGGAAGAGCAACCAACGCCGCCGGTCTCGGCATTCCGGCAAGCACAGGAGGAGCAGTGCTACAACCTCCGTCTCCTCAATGAGCGCCGGCACGCGGAGGGACAAATCACCGGCTAACAGGCGAACGACAATGCCGTCGCAGACATGCTGGGCGATGA
Source organism: Thinopyrum elongatum (assembly GCA_011799875.1). Lineage (NCBI taxonomy): Eukaryota > Viridiplantae > Streptophyta > Magnoliopsida > Poales > Poaceae > Thinopyrum > Thinopyrum elongatum. Next base: position 442,484,802 of record CM022297.1, on the reverse strand, counting down.
TCCTGGCTTCCTTGATGAGTAGCTGGCGCTGTATCAGACCATCCGTATGGCCCGCGAGGCCTTCTCCGTCGTCCTTCGAGTTGTTGCGCTCGCCGTGGCGCCACCGTCTTGCGTTGTCAACATGGTCAACGAACATGAGGAATCTAGGAATGACTTTACATGGAGAGGATGACAGTACGGACCCACCAGGGCCATAGCCGTACGTACGCAAGTGTCTCCTTAATTACAACTATAAAAAAATTGCTTCCTCCTGGTTTCCTGACATCACGGTCCCACACAATTGTCAACCTATATAGTCAATAAATGAGAGAATTGCACAAGGAGCGGCCGACAGCTGGGACCCAGCAGCTCGAGCAGTATTTGTTTTTTGAGGTATGAGCAGAGTTTTTCTTGAGCGATGTTTTTGTTGTTCAGAGGAGCAGGGTATCAACTGGGCAGGCTGTGGCCCGTCTAGCCTAGGCTATTATTTTATGTCGACCAAATATCCAACCCAGATATTAATTTTTCAAGGTGAAAATGGCTTGCCCAGGCCCAGCTATACTTTTTTTGAGGAATACCCAACCCAGGCCAACTTGTTGTTCTCCGGCCCGCTGGGCTAGAAATCTTTCCTACGAGGGATGCATTAGGCTTGCCAAGAAAATGGGTTTAAAAAAATTAATAAACGGGCTGTAATTATAAATAATTTAATTAGTTTCATTATTATATTTTTGTGGATTTTTTTGACGGAACCTCGTCAGAGGGCGGGGAGCTCCCGCATTGCTTTTTTTTGGATTTTTTAAATTTTAATTTCATTAATTGTTGCGCGCAAAGTTTTGTTGATTTTTTTACCTAATATCAATTTAATTTGAAATTAGATTTAATATGGCTCGAAATTTCGGGATAAATAATATATAGGATCCCATCAAAATGTGGGAAATTTGGTTGGAATTATAAACCGTTGTCCTGGCAAGAAAAATGGTCTGTAATGTTAACAAACAGTAAATGGGTTGTAGTAAATTCCATTAGAATTAAGAAATGGGCTGTAAATTATTAGAAATCGCAAATGGGCTATATGCTCTCTGCCACAGATGTGATGATCACTTGTGGGCCTACTAAGTTCACACGTACGCAGCCATAAAAAAAACAAAGTTGACGCGTACGCAAGGCTTTTTCACCTTATTGTCAACACACGATTCTAGTAGCAGTGGCCGTTGGATGTTCATCCAACGGCTGCCGTGCTTCTTCAACCTCGGATATTCTTGCTTCAGCCGCACAAACTACCGCCGGCGGTACCGCCTGCTACCACCTCCCGTGGCCGGCTGTGCTGCCGCGCATGCCTCACGGCCCACCCTACTCCCATCGCCGTCCAGGCCATTCCTCTACTCACCAACACCTCCTATTATTCTCCGATGACGGCAGCCTCACACCGTAGCCGTACCAGTGAACCCTCGTACTCCCCTCCGCGTGGGCATCCACTGCTGCGTCTTTGCCGGCTGTGGGTCGCTCCCTTCCTAGGCCTCGCCGTCGTCCACCGCGTTGGTTTTCTCGGGGCGGCGTGGTCAACTTTGTCAACAAACGACAGTCATTGGAAGAGGGATGTACGTGGAGTTGCTGACAGTAGGGACCCACATGGTCCATGGCCGCACGCAAGCCATTGCCTCCTTATTATGCGAAAACAAATGATTTCTCCCCCTGACAGGTTTGACCCACAAGCTACATCTTCACACGCAAGCAAGTGACTCCTTATTACGCAAAAAAAAAGTTTCCACTCGCTGATAACAGGAGGTCTGTGCCACCTGCTCCTGTCTCCCATGGCCGGCTGTGCTGCTGTGCAGGCCTCGCCGCCCCACCCTACTCCAAATCGCTGGCCTGGCCATCCCTGTACTCACCCAGACCTCCTGTTATTCTCCGGCATCGGCAGCCTCACACTTCAGCTGAACCAGTAAACCCTCGTACTCCCCTCCGCGTGGGAAACAACTGCCGAGTCTTCCCCGGCTCCGGGTCAATCCCTTCCTATGCCTCGCCGTCGTCCACCGCCTTGTGCTCTCGGCGCGGCGTGGTCAACGTGGTCAAGGAACGACTTCCATCGGAAGAGGACTGTACGTGGAGAGGCTGACAACTGGGTCCATGGCCTCTCGCAAGGAAGTGCCTCCTTATTACGCGCAAAACAAATGATTCCTCCCCCTGCTTGCTGGGACCCACCTTATTTGGAGGCTTACTTGTGGGCCTACTAAGTTGACGCGGACGCAGGTCTGTGTCAACTTAGTCAATAATAAACGATTCTAGCTGCAGTGACCATAGGATGTTAATCCAACGGCCAAGCTACTTCTTCAACCTCTGGTCTTCTTGCTCCAGCCGCCCAAACCAGCGCCGGCCGTACAGCCTGCTCCTGCCTCCCGTGGCTGGCTGTGCTGCCGCGCAGGCCTCATAGCCCCGCCCTACTCCCATCACTGGCCTGGCCATTACTCTACTCACCCACACCTCCTGTTATTCTCCGGCGATGGCAGACAAACCATTAAACCCTCGTACTCCCATCCATGTGGGAAACAACTACGTAGTCTTCCTCGGCTCCGTGTCGTTTCCTTCCTGGGCCTCGCCGTCGTCCACCGCCTTGGTGCACTCAGCGCGGCGTGGTCAACGTGGTTAACAAATGAGAGTCATCAGAAGAGGACTGTACGTGGAGAGGTTGACAGTGGGGATGCACCGGGTCCATGGACGCACGCATGCAACCGCCTCCTTATTACGCGAAAATAAAATTATTCCTCCCCCTGAAAGCTGGGACCCACCATGTATATCTTCGCAAGGAAGGAAGTGCCTCCTTATTCCTGCCCCTGACAGCTGGGACCCACCAACAACATCTTTGCACGCAAGGAAGTGCCTCCTTATTACGAAAAAAATGATTTCGCCCCTGACAGCTGGGACCCTCCAGCTATATCTTCGCACACAAGGAAGTGCCAAGTTGATGACCCCTGATAGCTGGGACCCACCCGGTGGAAGCGTACGTAGCGTTATCTGTCTGGTCGTGAACGTGTACATACATAGCGGTCGATCGGTCTCTCTACAGCGATGAACCGTGGCCGAGTAAGGAGCGGCACGTGTCGTACGTACAGCCACGCTAAATGGAGTACACGTACGTACAACCGCGCTCCAAAAACTACATGCACGTATGTACATACGGGCGGGGTCTTGAGCGCGTAGTCACGCATACGTACGACCATGCAGTCCCGTACATATGGAGACGGCAGCAACGGTGTCGTGTTCATCGGCAGCCAACTGGCGGGGTCAGAACGGAGAAACAGCGTCGTGTTCATCGAGAGGCAACGGAACGCGTCGTGTTCATCGGGAGCCAACCGGCTTGGACGGAACAGCCGAAACGGGGTGTGGCGTACCGCAAAACGGAGGGAAACGGCCTTCTGCTCGAGCGCGTACGGTCGAAACATGGTCCTGTTCATCGAGAAGGGTTCGGCGTACCGTAAAAGAGAGGAAACGGCCTTCTGCTCAACCGGCTACGGACGAAACAGGATCCTATTCATCGGGAGGGGTCTGGCGTACCGTAAAACGGAGGAAACGGACTTGTGTTGGAGCACTACGATCGAAACAGGGGTCCTGTTCATCGGGAGGGGTGTGGCGTACCACAAAATGGGACTCCACGGGATACTGTTCACCCACCGTCGACTTCCTTCAGCCTCCACCTGCACTGTTCATCCACCGCGTCTTCCTCTTGCCTGCACCAGCTACTGTTCATCCAGCCCTCAGCTGGCTACTGTTCGACCAGCCCTCCACGGGGTCCTGTTCATCCACCCCCAACCAGCTCTGCTGTGGCGGCCTCCTCTCGGGGTCCTGTTCATCCAGCGGCCATCGCCTACTACCACGGGGTCCTGTTCATCCAACCCCCACTGGGAACTGTTCATCCAACCCCAACCACGTCTCGACTCGTTCAACCACATTCATTGTTCATCAAGAGGCAGTAGGTTCGATCGGCTTCAGTAAGCAGCAACAGCAGCAGCGATCGATGGATCGATCGCTCGGTTCAGTTAGCAGCAGTAGCGAAGGAATCGCTCAAGTTCAGTTAACAGCCAAGGGATCGATCGCTCGGGTTCAGTAACGTAGCTAGCAGTGCAATTTCTTGGGTTTAGTAACCGAACACCTCGCTCGGGTTCAGTTAAAGCCCAACGCCTCGCACACACACGCGTGCATGTACGAGAGAAACGCGCAAACCTTCGTGCATCGCTCGGCCCCGACCACCCACCGTAACCGGGAACTCCCCGAAATTTTCCTCGCCCTCGCTTCTACCACGATTTTTTCCGTCATGGACGGCCCAAAGAATGTCATGCAGGTGCGTCCTCGGCCCGTCCAGGACGAAAAGCCCATTTTCTGTCATGATTTTTTGTCATAGAAGTAGGAGCCCACCACATCTATGATGATACATGGTTTTGTCACAATTATCGTCATAGAAGTGTCATAAGCATGACAGAAAAAATTCGTTCGTCCCAAAATGTCACGGATGTGTCTTTTTTTTGTAGTGCTTGTTGCACTCTTGCTACTATTGTTTTTTTTTTTTGAGAAAACAAAAAAGACTTTTGCATTTCATTGCATTGAAAAGATAGAAGTTTGTTACAGTCCTCCTAAGAGGCCAAGATCATGCAAAAATAGTAAAATCTAGTGTACATCCCAGGTGGTGGGTAAGATGTCCCACAAGCCACGAGCACCAGCGCGTGCCCATTGCACAGCTTCATCCTTGATCCTGGACACCAGGACAGGGACGAGAGGTTGGGCACCGTCGAATATGCATTCATTGCGCTGCTTCCAGATCATCCACGGTGTTAGGAGCGCAATGGAAGCGAGACCCTTGCGCATCTACGTAGGCGTGTTTTGCTTGGCGTGGAGCCACCCATGAGAGCATCCTTCTGGTTTGGTCCTATGGTTGTCATCCTGAGCCAAGCTTGGACCTCATGTCAGGTTTGCTTGATGAAAGGGCACTCCAGGAGCAGGTGCCGCATCGTCTCAGGAGCCTGGTCGCACAACAAACATTGGGGCTGGTGTTGGAGGCCATGTCGAGTAAGACAGTCAACAGTCCAGCACCTATCAAGGTTTGCCAGCCAGTGGAAAAATTTCACACGTGGCGGTGCCCAGGTCTTCCAGATGAGCTTCCAGCAGAAGCAAGTTGTAGATCCCTGGAATGTGGCAAGGTAGTAGGAGCGTGCGGTGTAGGTGCCGGAGGCAGTCCACTTCCAAACAAGCTGGCCGGGTGTCCGAGAGTAAGAAGTGGTCGATCGCCTACCAGACTTGTATGTATTGGCCAATCTCGTTGATCCCCATAGTCCCATGAATGTCGCTCACCCAACTATGCCCATGTATACCCTGAGCGACGGTTCGAATCTTGCGGCGGTGCTTGGGATGTAGTTGTAGAGGGCCGGGGCTAATTCATTGATGGATTATCCATTGATCCAGCGGTCCTCCCAGAAGAGTGCGGTTTGGCCATCTCCAACAGTCATAGTGGTGGAGGCGAAGAAAAGCGCCCTTTCCTCGGCAGAAAACTACAGGTCCAGGCCATGCCAAGCGCGCTCATGATCAGTGCGAGAGAACCAAATCCATCTTAGCCTCAGGGTGAGACCAGCGCGCTCGAGGTCCTGGACTCTGAGGCCGCCGTGTGAGATGGGATGACAAATGTGTCGCCAGTTGACATGACAGTGTCCATCGTTTGTAGCCGCGCAGCCGGCCCACAAGAAGTCACGCTGGATCTTCTCAATTTGGCACAGAGTCTTTTTTGGTGGTGCAAAGGCATGGAGCTGGTACACTGGAATGGCACCTAGGACATATTTCACTAGCGCGAGGCGTCCAGGCTTGGACATCAGATCAGTGTTCCAGGCCGGGAGCCTCCCAGCGATCCCATCAACTAGCGGTTGCAATTGTGCAGCAGTAGGTTGATGACCCACAAGTATAGGGGATCAGTCATAGTCCTTTCGATAAGTAAGAGTGTCGAACCCAATGAGGAGCAGAAGGAAATGACAAGTGGTTTTCGGCATGGTAATTTCTGCAAGCACTGAAATTGTCGGTAACAGGTAGTTTGATAGCAAGATAATTTGTAACGAACAAGTAACAGTAACGGTAAATAAAGTGCAGCAAGGTAGCCCAATCCTTTTGTGGCAAAGGACAGGCCAAAACGGTCTCTTATAATAAGCAAAGCGTTCTTGAGGGTACACGGGAATTTCACCATATCACTTTCATCATGTTGGGTTGATTCGTGTTCGCTACTTTGATAATTTGATATGTGGGTGGACCGGTGCTTAGGTGTTGTTCTTACTTGAACAAACCTCCTACTTATAATTAACCCCCTCGCAAGCATCCGCAACTACGAGAAAAGTATTAAGATAAAATCTAACCATAGCATTAAACTTTTGGATCCAAATCATTCCCTTACGAAGTAGCGCATAAACTAGGGTTTAAGCTTCTGTCACTCTAGCAACCCATCATCTAATAACTACTCCACAATGCATTCCCTTAGGCCCAAATATGGTGAAGTGTCATGTAGTCGACGTTCACATGACACCGCTAAGGGAATCACAACATACATATCATCAAAATATCGAACACATATCAAGTTCACATGATTACTTGCAACTTGACTTCTCCCGTGACCTCAAGAACAAAACTAACTACTCACAAATGATAATCATGCTCAAGATTAGAGGGATATTAAATAGCATAATGGATCCGAACATATAATCTTCCACCAAATAAACCATATAGTAATCAACTACAAGATGTAATCAACACTACTAGTCACCCACAGGTACCAATCTGAGGTTACGGTACAAAGATTGAACACAAGAGATGAACTAGGGTTTGAGAGGAGATGGTGCTGTTGAAGATGTTGATGGAGATTGCCCTCCCAAAGATGGGAGAGTTGTTGGTGATGACGATGACGATGATTTCCCCCTCCGGGAGGGAAGTTCCCCTGGCAGAATCGCTCCGCCGGAGGGCAAAAGTGCTCCTGCCCAAGTTCTGCCTCAAGACGGTGGTGCTTCATCCCGAAAGTCCCCCTCTAATTTTTTCTAGGTCAAAATGACCTATATACCAGAAGATGGGCACCGGAGGTGGGCCGAGGAGGGCACAACCCACCAGGGCGCGCCTGGGGGGCTAGCGTGCCCACGTGTGTTGTGCCCACCTGGTGGGCCTCCTCCGGTAGTTATTTGCTCTAGTATTTTTTATATATTGTAAAATAATTCTCTGTAAATTTTTAGCTCATTTGGAGATGTGTAGAATAGGTAACTCTGACGTAGCTTTTTCAAGCCCAGAATTCCAGCTGCCGGCATTCTCCCTCTTTGTGTAAACCTTGCATATTATGAGAGAAAAGGCATTAGAATTACTCCAAAAAGCATTATTATGCATAAAAACATTGTAAATAACAGTAGGAAAACATGATGCAAAATGGACGTATCAACTCCCCAAAGCTTAGACCTCGCTTGTCCTCAAGCAAAAAACCAAAATCGAAAAACATGCCCACATGCTTAGAGAGAGAGGTGTCGATAAAAACAAAATACGGACATAGAAGCATCATGCTTATTATTATAACAGCAAAGAACTTTAACATAAAACTTTATCACACAACTTTTATCATATAACTTCTCATGAACAAGTAACAATTCATCTCAACATTGAAGTATAAAGCATAAACCTTATTAAAAACCAACAAACTATGTTCTCAGTCAACTTTGCAACTATAATTCATCATATTTTCAGGAAGGGTAACATATCGGAGCCTTTAGGCAAGTCCACATACTCAACCATCATTTAACCTTCTATGATTGCTAACACTCACAGCATACCCATGAGCAAAAAGTTTCAACCGGACACATAGAAAGATAGGGGCTTATAGTTTCGCCTCCCAATGTATTCACCTCAAGGGTGATGTCAACAATAATAACTCATGCCCACTCATATCCAACTGGATATATGTGCCTAGATCTTTCCTCACCACATGATGCTTGCAAAAAGAGAAAATAAAAAGGAATATGGAAGAATACTTTGACTCTTACATAAAAGTAAATGCATAAAAGTAAAAGATAGGCCCTTCGCAGAGGGAAGCAGAGGTTGCCATGCGCTTTTTGTTTGTATGCCAAATCCCTTAATGCAAAAGAACGTCACGTTATATTGCCCCTTATGATAGCAACCTTTATTATGCAGTCTGTCGCCTATATTACTTTGCCATCACAAGTTCGTACAACGCTCAATTTTCTCTTACACTAAATGATCCAACACATTTAGAAGCAATTTTTATTGCCTTATTGCACCGATGACAACTTACTTGAAGTATCTTACTCAATCCATAGGTATGGTGGACTCTCAAGGCATGAATTTGGGTTTAAGGTTTTTGGATGCACAAGTAGTATCTCTACTTAGTGTGGAATTTTTGGCTAGCAAAGATATTGAGCAAGTACCACATGTTGAAGGATCTATGACAATATAACTTCTATGTGAATATGAACAAGCATAACTCATTACATTGTCTTC